>CM060972.1:87234604-88557104 GCA_030765045.1 Tenodera sinensis
AATAATAATAATAATAATAATAATAATAATAATAATAATAATAATAATAATAATAATAATAATAATAATAATAATAATAATAATAAATACAACCCGCCGACCAAAGAACCCTCTAGTGTCCACGTGAAATACTATTCTTTTCTCTTTTTTTTTAAATTAACGTCCTCCAACATTGTGTCATATCGGACGAATGAATGAAATGGGTGAAATGATGCTCAAATGAGTCCGAGGTCCATGGAGCTTTAAGTTACCCGACATTCGTCTTCTCAGGGTAGGGAAAACCTCGGAAAAAAACCTTACCCGGATAACTTACCCTAAGCGAGATTCGAACTCGCGACCTCTTGAACGTGAGGCAGACACGCTAACCATCACGCTACCGAGGCGGGCAATTTTTTTTTAAATTCTTTTCTCTGATCAAGCATCTGCGCCATCTTCTAGCACCGCCATAAACTACTAACCCTAGAAGCATATTAGAAGGAAACGGAATGAAAGGAAAACGATGGAAAGGAAATCGTGTTGGACTTTCTGATCAGGGATCCCCACAAAAAATAGAAAACCCAAATGGAATAGAACCTGGGATCTCCTCAGACTTTCTGTCTCTCTCTCTCTCTCTCTCTCTCTCTCTCTCTCTCTCTCTCTCTCTCTCTCTCTCTCTCTCTGTAAACTAATAAGCAATACCTGTTATGTTAAGCTCTCTGTATTTGTTATTGTTTGGGTGTTTGTGAGAAGCGGAACAAATAAATTTCCAAGCCAACGGCACGTCATGTGGCGGGCTGCTATTGACTCGGTGCTTTACACATATTTCCAGTTATCCTCGCTTCCGCATGTCACGAAATGGGAACAGATCGATTCCTCTTGTATTCCCTCCATCGTAAGGACAAAGGAGGATTTGGCTTCGTTTATATTTTAATACAGCAGTGCCAGGAACAGAAGTCATGACCTATATTCTTTCCCTTTCAATGAATTTCCTCCAAAACCCTACCTATCTGTAACAGTACTGTGTTCAGGGTATTCATGCCTATATGACATGTAACCCCGGAAAACATGCCATAAGTTCTGCCTTTGTTAGTACCACTTGGGAAATAAATGTGCTTACTAGTTTTGAACATTTCACAATGAAGTTCAACACAACAAAAGAATCTATTATGTTACATTTTGGACTCCTCACTCATTACTTATTTACATATAGTTACCTACAAGGTATTAGAGGTATGAGTGTGCAGACTTTAACGGCAACTTCTTGATGTTAAGCTGCAACAGAGCTTCATCTACCATCTCTACAGTGTATGGCTGCATAAATAAAATAGAAAATTAGTCCAATGTTTGATTGTCGATATGTAACTCCTTTATCTGGTTACGTAGACTTCCACTGCCTTTATCCATTATTTCTTTCTTGGTTTCTAGTATGGGCCGCGTCTTGTTGGCTCTTTTAAGAAATTAAAAAATTATGCCGACGTTTCGTCGCAAACTACGTATGTTCGCCGAACCCGTGACTTTGGGATCAGTAGGTCAGCAGCTGCCCAACTGAGCCACCCAGACCGACATTTTCTGTGCGTAGGATAATCTCGGGGACCTCGAAACCGATTTTGATACTTCCATGATTGAAAAGCGCTGCTCTTCCGATGTACAACGGCTATATGACACCTAATTTAAATTCCTAAACGACTAAAACACTTAAAAGCGTATGCACTAGGATACGCAGACTTTGGAGTCATCAACAAACATGCTTGTGATGCTAGTTTTGACTTTTCATTTTCTTTTAGTTTGGCAATTTTGTTTACTTGAGGGCTGAAAACGTTTAAAAATATAGTTCCCAGTCTGAGGTCAATACAGTGTGAAGGAAACAATGTATTTTCGCAATTTAAACGTATTGTTAATGCTTTCTTAGTTCAAAGTTGTAAATGGCCTACAACCACGGAGAAACTAAAACGGATGCACTCAAAATGTACAAGATGCGTAGCGTTCTGAATCACCACATCCACCAGGATCTGCATCTGATAGTGCCGCAAGACCTGGCAGTTCTTTGCCCTCCAGGAGCTCCAAACTTGCACCACCACCTGTGCTCACATGACTCACCTTGTTCTGGGTCTTCCATTTGGCACAAGCAGCTGCAGTGTCTCCTCCTCCAATGATAGTAGTGCATCCCTTCTTAGTAACTTCCACAACAGCATCCATCACACCCTTAGTTCCCGACTCAAACATCTTCATTTCGAAAACTCCCATCGGCCCATTCCATACTACAATCTTTGCTCTGTTAATAGCTTCTTTGAACTTTTCTACGGACTTGGGTCCTATATCTAGACCCATCCAACCGTCCGGTATACCCGACTCCACAGTTGCACTTCCTACTTTCGCATCTTCCGCTAATTTGTTGCCTGTGACGAAATCTACAGGCAAATGTATCTTCACATTATTGGTTTTAGCCTTTGATATTAAATGGGCGACTATTTTAGGGTCCTCTTTATCAAGCAACGAATCTCCGATATGCATACCGTTTAGGTACTGCAGAAATGTGTACGTGAGACCACCGCCAATAATTATCTCATTCACTTTATCTAGAAGGTTATCGATCATTTTGATTTTATCAACCACCTTAGCACCTCCAAGTATAGCAAGCAGTGGCCTATCTGGGTTATGCAACACTTTGGAGAAGTACTCAATTTCTTTTTGCATGAGGAATCCTGCCGCGCGCTGCTCGAAACCTTCCCCCAGCATGGAACTATGGGCCCTGTGTGCAGTTGCAAAGGCATCGTTTACATACACATCTCCAAGTTTACGGAGTGACTCACGAAATTTCTTTACGTCCTCTTCTTTTGCCACTATTTTAGTTCCATCTGGGCGTATCCCTTTCCCTTGCTCTTCAACATGGAAACGGAGATTTTCCAGCAGAAATGTCGTTTGCGGAAATTCAGCTGAGGCGCAAGCATCTTCTACTTCAGGCCCGACGCATTCGTTTGAAAAATAGACCGCAGGTCTGCCAAGAAATGATTTGAGAACCTCTAGTACTGGTTGCAATGTGTACTTCATATTCCTGATTCCATTTGGTCGACCTCGATGTGACATCAGCACTAACGTCTTGCATTTATTATTAATGACGTACCTTATGGATTTTAGAGCGCTTTCAATTCGTTGTGTGTCCGTCACTTTTCCATTTTTGATGGGAACATTAAAATCTACCCTCATTAACACTCGCTTATCAACTAAATGTAGATTTTCAATGGTTAACTTCCTTAGAGCCATTTTGACGTTGCATCTCATTTATTTGGGTTCCTTTGAGAATGTTTTTTGTTTGATTTATTCAGCCCCCTTTAACTTTTATGCTCATAGGAGGCTTTGACTTTAGAAATAACTGACGGCTGGTCCATAGGATTTTTGTTTTCTCTGCTACGTACCTAATAGAGGAAGTATTGCATTCCACCCATTAACAATGTCGAGATTTTAATGGAAATATATACAAATTTGAGCCTCCCTAAATCCGTCAAAATAGTTTTTGAAAAAAAGCTCCTGCCTGGAATTTTTTTTCGATATTCTGGATGTTCTCAAATTGCCATAACGATTTTGATTAAAATGCCATATGTTTAAAATATCTAGATGGCCAATAAAATGTGTATCGTGAATTTTCTGGCAGGAGTTTTTATAATAATTGATAAACCATAAGAAATAGACAAAAGTGCACCACATCAAATGTAAAGCTCTATAAAGTACACAATTCATTACGAATCTTCGTCTACTTGTGAGACATTCATTTTTATTGGTTTGAAATTTTCAAGTCGTTTTTTCAAGTGCTGCCGCAATTCAGATGCTTTTCGTGATATGCAAAGAGTATGGAATTAAGTTCGGTTTATTATAGGGACCAATTCTTAAACGTTTGATTATATTTTTTTCATTTGTACTTATTGTTATGTGCAATTAAGCTGTTTATACAAACGCGTATGATTGAGTTACTTTATTTTTACTTTCTCTACCACATATAATAAGGTAGAGGAAGTATTGCATTCCATCCAAAAATTCGATTTCGAGATTTCACAGGAAATATATGCTTTGAGGACCCCGGAATCCAAAAAGAATCATTTCTAGAAGAAGGTCCGTGTGTGTGTGTGTGTTGTTGTTGTTGTAGTGTTTAACGCCCGCTTTTACTACTACGGCACCGCAGGCGGTGACACTGATGATACATGGAATGAAGATGGAGCACCGGTGGAATGAGATGACGGGGGAAACCGGAGCACCCGGAGAAAACCCGCCCTGACGCCGCTTCGTCCACCACGAATACCACATGCGGGTCCCTGGGATCGAACCCGGGCCACCTAGGTGGTAGGCGAGCGCGCTAACCGCTCGGCCACGGCGCCGCCAGTGTGTGTGTGTGTGTGTGTGTGTGTGTGTGTGTGTGTGCGTGCGTGCGTGCGTGCGTGCGTGCGTGTGTGTGTGTTATTTGATGTAAATTGTGTGCTTTAACGAAATGTGCATTTTTGTATGGTAAGATTTTTCCGTCTGTTAGGGTTTACCAGTTATGAAAAAGTTATTCAGAATGAAGAGGACTTAAGAGGCTATTTCCAGAAAATTCAAGATGTTCATTTCAGTTGTCATGAAAATACCTTAAATATATAGTGTTTTAATCAAAATTGTTACAGCTGTTTTTCGGAAAATTAACATTCTTAAAAATTTTCCCTGCAAAGGGTAGTTTGTGATGGGGATAGTCTTTTTTTTTGCAAATTTTCGTGTTACATCTTTGAAAGACGTCAAATTTCAATACTAAGTTTCCTATTTAATCGAATCTTTGTTTTTGAGTCGTACTGGTCACAGGCAGGCAGACAGACAGACAGACAGATAGACAGACAGACAGACAGACAGACAGACTGACTGACAGACAGACAGACAGATACACAAGCACACAGACGAAAGACAGACACACACGTACACATATATGGATGTTTTCTAAAATTGTTTTTTGGATTCAGGGACCTCATAATGTGTATTTCCAGTGAAATCTCGGTATTGAATTTTCGGATGAAATGGAATACGTTTTCTACTGTGTGCATGGTAGGGAAAGTTAAGTTACTTTAAATTAAACAAACTTTATTTTTAATTTATTTGGCATTTGGTTGCTAACCGTACAGCCAACACAACTGCACATGAGCGAGACATAAATTGAATATACAAAATTGTTAGATAAAGCAAATGCAGAATACAAATGCAATAGTCATATGAATATACAGAATGGAAGTGAAATGATCCGCCATACTTTAACAGTGAATTTCTCATGTTGTGAATAACAAGAAAGTCTAGTACCAAAATGTTGAAAAGTTTATAGTTTTCTATTTTTATCAAAAAAATGTATCATCACCTGGCTGAATTCTTATTAATTGAAGGTTCTTGATTTATGGCTACGTTCATAGAAAACTGAATAAATGATAGCCTTTTCCTTTGGCGTATTTCAATAGATTCAACGGTTTTTGTGTAAATTAAATTTAAAAGATCCCACAATTTGTTGCCTTTTCGTTACGCTGCTTGTTTATGTACTGAGCTAGGGAAAGTGACCATCCACACAATCTGCAGTGTTGCCAGCTTGTTTTCGATAAAACTAAAATATCTCCGTAGGAAATGGTCGGAGACAAAAACGTAAGATACAAAATGAGTTCCAAATACCAAGATCTGCCACTGGTTTAAATTAATATAATGACATTCCTTGCACCCGGTGTACGTGTGAATGCTATGAATACGTTTCGGATAACAGCCATGACCAAATCGCATTCTGATGATAGCGTTAATAATGTCGATGTACAATATGATAAATACCAAACCATGGCACTTCCGGTATGTCTTCCTGAATGGTAGCGTAATGTCTTCCTTTTGAAGCTTTTGTATGAAACATTCCTCACTCCAATGCTGAAAGTTATTGCTACGTAAGGCTGTTAGAAGTCCTCATATGGAAGCTTGATGCCTTGGACTTCTTCCTGTGTAATGTTCTGTATAGCGTTGAAGGTTATTCTGGTATGTCCTTTAGGTCATAAAAAGTGAACTTGTTGACCCTCAGTTGTAGCGATACTCACAGGATGAAGGGTACCTACAGTGAAAATATTGGTGTAGGTCATAACAGATGTTCTGCAGCACACTTTCAAGCCTAAACGTTTGGGAAAACCTGGGTAAATCTCTTAGTTTATGGCAGTTCGAATGACAAGAATTTCGACCAGTTAGTCAAAAACTTAACCCAGGCAACTGATAGCGAGCACATTTAGAAGTGCAAGGGCAATAATATTTTAAGCAGCGGTAGATTTAGAGTCATCAGGGTATTCTGTTTTCCTCAGAAAATATTTAATATCCTAAACTTCAAGTGCGATGCATGTAGGTCTTCCTACTCCCTCGCCATATATGAAGTTCTGTTCTCTGCATCGCTGATAGTTAATTGTAAATGTGTGACTTTCGGAGTTTCTTCGATCAAGATGCATTGGATGAGTAATATATGCGATTTGTTGTCTTACGTTTGCCGTTAGACTCTGGGATGAAGGGATGAAATGATAATAAACAATAACAATAACAAGAAGAACAAGATCAGAATAATCAGAAGAAGATGAAGATGAAGATGAAGAAGAATCAGAAGAAGAATCAGAAGAAGAATCAGAAGAAGAATCATCAGAAGAATCATCATCATCATCATCATCATCATAAGAAGAAGAAGAAGAATAGCATTAAAACTTCCTATTGGAAAATTTTATTTTTGTTGAGACTGCTTTAAAATTTCTCCTTTCTCGGAGCTCTATGTGAGTTGTGACCGGTTCACGTAAACTCGAATTTTATAAGCCTTTAAGCTGCCAGTAATAATTAATTATTCCTTTCAATTGCCAATTCTTTTTACCATAGAATACCTATAAATACGAGGCGTATTTTTAAAGTAAGTACCGTTTAAATATTTTGCCACTACAGCGCTGCATTCGAGACTTTGGGCATGCGCGATATCTTCATTCATTAGGAAGCCAGTCGCAGCTGTGGTTTGTAATCTGACAGTTCTTTACTGTGATTCGATTCGATAGTTGTTCTGTGCTCTGGGTTTGCACAAAAGTGATCTAAGTGTAACGTTAGCACTACGCTGACTAGAATGCAATAAAGTGTGATTAGTAGCAACTGGTGTTTTCTCATTTGTTACATTCTGTTAGTAAACGTTTATCCCCAGTTGTGTCAGGTTTATGGAGACAAAATGAATGACAATTCGGGGCCACGCACAGCCTAAACTGAGGATCTGATCGCATCATTTGGTCGGGAAAAATTAAGCCATCTTTCCTACAGTCCGATCTGACACCAAGGGATTTTCATCTGTTGCTTCATGTGAAGAAATTCCTTAATGGAAAACATTTCAATCACGATGATGTTAAAAAAGAGATGCAGACTAGGCTTTTATCACAGGTGGCATCGTTCTTTGACAAAGGCTTACAACAACTGGTTTCCCGTTATGATAAGTGGCTAAATAAGAGCGTTAACTAAGTGTAAAAGTAGTGAGACGTGCAAGGTTATGAATGATAATACAATATTTAGAAAATAATGTTCTGTTGTGTTTAAAATGTTATCGGTAGTTATTTTAAAAATATGCCTCGTATAAATAATAAACTATTGGACGAGAAATCACTTTTTGACAAAATAAAAACATTTTCTCTGTTAATGTACAATTCTTGTATGCTTTATCATACATTTATAAACGGTTCCGTCACCCAGGGTATCTTATAAATTGCACGAGATGTAACTGATTTATTTCTAGTACTGATAAAATAAATGCTCAGTTCTGACTTGTTTGAGCAATGTCTGCTCAGCAGTGACATATGAAGATCCAGATTTTCTGCTAGGGCCTATTACAGCAATATACTGCTAGAATCACTGTTAATATTAATCTTCAATACACAAGGTTGGTTTTAAAAAGAGGGAGATAAAAAATCATGAAGTGATTTTAAGATGAACAAAAGTAACTTTCTGTCCGTTTTTCTTAGATCCATGAAGCCACCAAAGACATATAATTGAATGTCTCGTGTAAAGCACAAACATTCTAATTATCTTGCTCTGGCGTATTTTGCAATACAAATAACAGGCTTAACTTTTAATTTTATTGATATATTTTGCCTTTCTGTTTTAAATATGTCACAAGAAATGTAAGAGAAATTGTTTCTGTTAGAGCATAATGAAAGTTTAATCACAGCTAAGAACTAACAAATGAGACTCCGTAACAATATATTTTACTGTTGTGCATTACATGTATGACCTCCAAGACAACATTGAACGTGAAATTTCATATTAATTGTTGAACCCCGGAATATTTGATATAATTTCTCTGTTAGCTCTATTTTAAACCATATAAAAATGATGGATTGTAACATTTTAACTTCATTCCTGGATATCAGTAAGAAAGGCCTCTCTTCGTCACAATAGACCAACGTCATCAAGATGAACTGTAATACGTCTTCAGTTCGCAGTGTTGCAGGTAGAGGCCAAGTAAACCGCTGGCGTATGTGCAATGAGACCGAAACCCTTGCTTGGCTTCTGCAGGACGGGTGAACTTCCTAGAAACGACATCATACAGTACGGACGGCGAATACTAACTCCTTCAGAGCCAAAAAGGAATATGGGGCCTATGAAGAAGTGGTTTATTCCTCTATCTCCAGCTCCATCAAAAGAGTAGACGTATTTGTCATTGACAGACAACAAGATAAAGGATTAATTATTCACCCTTCAATTAGATTTAAAAACATGTAGACCAAATTAAGGATGCTGATAAGGGGAGGGGGAGAACTGCACTATGAGCCTTGCATTCTTTATTTAAGAGACAAATGCCAAATTTGAAATTGGGAAGTGATTGATCTACTTTTGGTGCTCGTAGAGTGGTTGATATGTTCCTACACTTTGAATTGTAACTGTTTTAGAGGACATTGATTTACAAATTATCCTTGATTCATTGTACATTTGTGTAATGTACTAAATAAACAATTCTAAAATGGTTAGCTGTCCTATTTCCAAATTTTATCATAATTGTCTATATTATTATACTTTTTCTGTCAAATATCTTTACATTATACGTTTTTTATCCTTTGATGTTCATTTATTGTCTTTATGATAACGCTGAAACAGGACAGCTATCCAACTAGTGGATTTTCTCTCTTTACACACATAATAAAAACAGCAGTGAATGTGTATTTAACAAAACCACTATTGACAAGTGTAGTGTATAGTCTAGTGTATATTCATTACATAATATGCTTTTGTTTCAGAGAATCCATAGACTAAAGGCGGCTACGTTGTTTGTGAAGAGGTTCAAGATCTCAGCTATTCAGGATGCGTAACCAACAAGTGTCGGTAAATGTGTGGCAGATGGTCACAACGTCTATGACTTACCTGGCTCTCATCTTCTGTGCATGGGTGTTGCTACGTCTCATCAATGCTTGTTTCTGGCTGCCCTCTCACCTGGCCAAGAAGCGAGAGAAGGAAATTCGTGAACAACAACAGAAACTCAAAGAGCTTCAACGTAGGCTTCAGAACATCCAGGAAACACCCGACGTCCAGCCATGTGAGAACGCCAACTCTGAAGAAACCAAGAAAATAAACTAAACAATATGAATTATTATGGAAGAAGATTTTGTGACATTTGAATCTGTGTTGTAAACTTTTGGCAATAACAATGCGATATATCAGTGCTAGTGATGTAAAGAATCCTGTGAATGTGGAACTGGATCATCTGATAGGCATCTCTTGTCCTTCCTCCAACTTCTAAAGTATTTCTGCATCACACATGTGGAGAATTAGTGCAAGGTCATGGCCTACATTGCCTCTAAGTAGGCTGTTAAACTAATTTTCCACTAACGCGAGCAATTGAGATTTCACGATAAATGGCATGATCTAGAATGAGAGGATCTAAAAATTGCTGCTGATATGTTTTAGTGAATGCTGACGTTGAGAAATACTGCGCATTGGATAATGTGTGTTCTATTGTTTTAATAAACAAGTTATTACACGATTTTACATAGCTAGTTCCGTACTCTGGCTGTCATATAGCCTCTAAGGTGTTTTCTTTGCCAGGAAACCTGAGCAACCAGGATACTCCCAAAAATAATACATTTACTCTAGTGATTCTTTAATCTTTTAACGATTATTCCTTCTTGATGTATTTAGGCTGCATAACACCTACATGGAAATGGATTACACAAGTTTTAATTTCTCATATCCTCCAAGGTCACTCCTGTGCCATTGCAGATTAATTTCAGGACTTATTTTGGTTCTTTATACAAATGCTTTTTTGATGTAAGTACGTTCATGCTCCAAGGCGTGAAAGACAAATTTCAGAATATAAAAAACGCACAATTTTGCTGGAAAATTTCATAGAGCAATACTAAGATTTTGAGTATATATACATCAAATGGTATATATGTAAAATGTCTGTATTCTGTTACCAGCATTGCAAATACTATGTGATTTTCTTCAATGCGCCGAATGTACAACAATCTAATGCTAACCCTAATGCATATATCTGATTGGAGGATTATTTTAAGAATATATGTAACTTTAAGTACACAGTGCAGAAAAATCCACAACAGTTGTTATAAAAAACCAAAGTGATAAAGATGGCAAACAGCATTATTGACTGTGAAATAACATCGTGGTTTTTTGAGAAATTGAGTGATTTTAAATAATAAACAGTGAGTCTACAGGAACAAGGAAAACGTGTGAGGAACTTTGACGAACACTATAGAAATAAGTTAGTGACCAGTTCGAAACATGAAAGCAATAACTAGACATTAAGTGCATTAGCAAGATCATCTATGAGTGTCACCTCAATTAAATCCAGCGGTGCCTTCATTAGAGTAGCTGAGGCACCCAATAGCAAGCCATCATCTGGGATCGAGGCTCCAGTGAGGGAGAGGATTTCGTTGGAAACCAGGACATCGTCTAGGACTACAATTGCCGAAACACATACCCTCGAGAGCGTTACAGCGGCTGGGTGAGTACCACATTGATTTATTAATGCTTTTTAACTTTGTCTGCTAATAAACTCACTTTATAATGGAATGTGTATGCATTTGCGCGGTAAAGAAGCTTGAAGTAAAATAATAAAGGAACAAATACTATCTTGGGCCAGGTTTACAGTTTCAGCTTAGAAGACATTGAGACTAAGTTTTTAAACTTAAACATTTGCTGTTGGATTTTTTCGACTATTCCACTCATGTGAGATTATCACTTCTCGGTCATGGTACTAGGGGGGTTTGAAAAGTTATCGGAACGGAATAGGAAAAAAAGTATTTACGTCATTGAAACTTTTTTAATTTTCAATGTAGTCTCCTTGTAGATTAATGCACTTGATCCAGCGATGTTCCAATGCTTTGATCCGAATTCGAAAATGAGATTGCTCCAGACCTGCAACTCCGGTTATCAATTCTTCGTTTGAAGTGAATCTTCATCCACCAAGGACATTTTTCAGCTTCGGGAAGAGATGGAAGCATATCAGGCGAATAAGGCGGGTGCGGCAACAATTCATATCTTATATGTAATTAATGTTCTTGCACACAATAGTTGTCAAAATCGCATTTAAATAACATTTAAATAACATGCTGCACCAGCCACGCTCGTATCTGGTGTCTTTTTCTTTTTTCTTTTTTTTGTTTTCCCCCGTTTTCCTGTAACTTATAATTTACCACATATGGGTGCCATTTTCTCTACAGCTATTGCATCTAGGAAGCTCAAATTTTCTGAGCTGTTTAACATCATATAAGCTTTAAAATAAGTGAAGCAGCTCAGCCATACTTTACACACAGTTTAGAAACTATAATGCTATGTATTACAAAAATTGGGTTAGTTTTTTTTAAAAGTGTTTACCGTAAATTTAGGGCTTTGAAAAATTAATCCACTCATTTTGTCAGAAATAGTGTTTTCTGGGTTCATTGTAAGTTTAAAATCATTAGAACAAAGGGTTCTTCAAGTAAGTGCACCTAAGTGAACATAAGCATACCAAAATTATTTTTTTCTGTGGGTTAATTTACATCAATGTCACATGCTTTCCTTTGGTCCTAAAAACTTGATTCTCACATATATTCTATCCCAATTACTGTACAATGCGCAGTGCAAACATTATGATTATAGATGTAATGGTTTAGGTGATGTTCACATTAAAGTACTGACATATTTTTCATGTGTAGATCAGTGTATAACTACAATGCGCCCGAAAGGTTTTACACCACATACAAAGATATAAGCTTCAGCAGAAATACACTAGCTTTATTTTTGATGATTACAATGTTCATTTATGCTTCCTGAATAGGAATTACTGCTACGTGTGTGCAGAATGTAGAATTCTAATCATAAAAAATTGACTGTTAATGTCCCATGTGTTTGTATCCACTTCAGCAGTTCCATTAACAAGGATAACTAATAGTTTTTTGCTCCCAGAGGTTTAACTTGCTAATAAAAGCACTGATGCCACGCTGTTGTGACTAATGAAGACTAATTGACCTGCTTTGATTAATTTTCTACACCCCTCTCACTGATGCCACCCTTGTATTCAGGGGAACACTGCAGTTTAATTTGAAGTCTTTAAACAATTAATCTTCTAGGATGCCAAAATCATGACCTTATCTCTGCTAAGGACTCACCTTGTTAATCTAAATATTAGCCCTAAACACGTAGCAACATTAACACTTTAAAAATAATTTCCAAACACAACTTGATGGTTCTCAGTAATACAAGGAAGAATTGTGAAGGAATATTCAGTTTAAAAATACATTACAATTGCTACACTAAGTCAGAAAAAGCTTAAGTGTTACGTTCACATGGCATTCTCTACTTCTATCGCTTATTGATGAGAATACGTATTATTTTTAGGATCGTCGAGATGAAGAATCTCCAGCACACGTTAGGGACCCGTCACTGCTCACCCGGGTTCCCTCACGCCCGTAGAACTCTCATTCCATTCTTTCCTCCCAGATGTTTGATATATTATAGCTAGTATAGGCTATTATATGTCAATAAATTAGAATTTTTTGAAACCATTGCATGATGATTATAAATCACTTCCCAGCACTAAATGTTGCTTTGTGTTGTACGATTATTTAATGGGAAATGCTATTGTAAAAGTAAGAATTAAAAGGTATGGAACATTTATGTGGACACTAAAACCATTCCAAATAAAGGCACACAGCAGGTTCTATCCAACCACAGATTATTTGCTTTAACGGTACCCGTACCTGAAATTTGGTCAACATTTTCAAGATATTAAAAAATTAGTTTTTATGCCCAAAAAACTTCGAAACTTTAGCTTGAATTACTCACTAGACTTCTTCTCTCAGAATCATTTAAAGCTTCAGCCTGCGACTTTATTTACTTCCAATACCTTTTACTCGAGTTTAATTCTTCTTACACTTTTAGGTATTAAAAGTGTTCTACACGACATAGTTTGTAATCAATCTTGTTTAAAGTTTCAACAGAAACTCAGCGGCAATGACGTTAAAATATCGACCACGGTTTTTGAAGCACATTTAAATTCTTCAAGATGTGATATAATTCGAACATTGAGGAAACATTGTTGTAAAATTATATATTATGATTTTGTTTTTTCAGAAACATCCAGAAGAATAAGAAAAAGCCTATATTCCAGGCTTGTGCACTAATATATAAATAAAATAGTAGAATTTTTATTTTTAAAAAATTATGATTTCTGCATCGTATAGGATACCTGGATAATTACCATAATACAAATAATAAATCACAATAAATAAAAATTAAAATACGCTTATAATTGTGGCACAACAACATATAAGAAAATTTTGAAAACATGTAGATATAAACTGTAAGATTTAGAAATTTCAGGTAAAACGTAACTCCATACGAGTATATCTTGAATTTTCTGTGAATAACCCGTGAAGTACTCACCATTCTGATTGAGTTTTGTATCATTGGCAAACCGTAACAGATACACAAAATCTTACAACATGAAAAAACGTTAGATGTCATTAAAGCACACAATTTATGGCAACCATTTCCGAGATATTGTTTGTTATTGGTTTAACTCTTTTTGTGGTCTTTGGTCCTCAAGGATATATTTCCACTAAATTCCAACATGTATTTACGCTCCGCTCATACTGAGAATAATTATGGTTGAAAAATACACGTCCTTCAGTCGAGAATCGAACCCAGGACCTCTGAATTTGAAAAGTTTGAGTTTTCAAATGTTTATACTTTGTTCCTATGTAAGTACTACGAGGACAATTCGTAAAGTAAGGACCGAGGTTTTATAAACATCAAACGATCATAGATAGTTGCAAAACGGTTGGGTTATTTAATGCCTTTCATCTTTCTCTATTTTTCTAGAGTAGTCATATTTGTTTAAATATTTCTCATAATGTTCTACAAGCTTTTGTATTCTGACGTCATAGAAGTGTGCCGCCTGTGAGGATAACCAGTCGTTGGATACATAGAAATTGTTAATCACCGATTTTCCCGGATCTTTTCATCCCCAGTATTGACCAAATCTTTATGATCACTGACGGCCGCCTGATCGGGGTTCATTTTGGACCTTGTCCCGTTCGGCCTTGAAAGTTCTCACACACTTACGAACTTTGCTGTCACTCATCGCATTGGGGCCATCACTTCACTGATATGTCGATGAATGTTTGCTGCTGAAACGTTCCTTGCTGTCAAAAACCAAATCACAGGCCGTATTTTACAGTCGGTGGGCCCATCGATTTTTTGAAACATTTTGAACTGACACTGTGAAAAGCACACTGCAACACTACCAAAGTAAATGACGTGGTTTTAGGCGCAAGGTATATTGGGAGTCGGTGCGCTTGTGTGTTTCACTGCTTGCGTGAAATTCGATGACCTACGACGGTTTGGACCTTACTTTCCAAATTACCCTCTTATTTGTTTTTTCTGGTGATAATACAAAGAGCACGTAATTCCAAAGCCATCTAAAGCTTTTAAAAAATCTGACTTGCTTTAGCCAAATGTATTCTTATGGCCACAACGAAATGTGTAATTTTGTAAAATATTATACAACGAGAGCATAATGGCAGCAATTAAGATGTGAGTATATTTTATGAAACGAGCAGTAGCAAATTTCATGTTATTCATACGAACGTTGCAATTATCATTATACTCAAGTTTCGTTCGACTATTTATGCTCTACCATGGGTCTTAAGTTTAAAATATAAAATGTTTTAATATTCTACGATCCTTGTTATTGTCACAGTGTTCGACGTTTCAACTAATTGTTACTCGATTCGATTGTACATATGAGAATCGATAGTAGCGCCTTCAACTTTTGTTATGTTGGTCTTGTCACAATGATACAGAGTACCTTTAAAAGAGTAGACTTTCAAAACCGAGAAGATAAATTGCGAATGCAATATTATTTACAATATTAACACAAATTATTAAATAAACAGAGTAGCTTTATTCCATATATTCACCTGCGTGGGAATGTGCGCAGACGTAGAAGTATTGATGGCTATATGCGGATCTTTTGATTGGTGGCTAGTAGTGTCGTGATGAACAGGTGCACCTTTGATTGGTCATTAGCAGTGTCATTATGAACAGGTGCACCTTATGCTAAATTATGTCATGGTCGAGCATAAAAATGTATCTCCAACAACAAGAAGTTGATAAGAGAATAAACGTTTGTAAAAATAGTTTGTGGAGGAGTCATTTAAGTGCAACATATCAATATTTTTGAAACTATTTCCAGGCAAATGTTTATGTAGGTAGTAATTAAGGTAAAGTTAATAAAGTGATACCATTTCAAGGAAAATGGTGTGATTGTTATGTTGTACTCGTGTGATTTCAGTTCTATGGCGTGTTGATATGCACATTTGTGGAGACAAAAACAAATGATGTGTACTTACCTGCTGAACTAGCTGAAAAACCACGTCTCCACAAAGGAACACATCGTTGATATAAACTTCTTGTTGAATCTCTTAATATGAATCATGAAAGCAACCTTCTCAGCACTAAAAGTAGCTATCGCTTCAAACAATTTAAAAGAAACATGTGGAGATATTTTGTTTGAAGTCATAGTCATTTATTTTAAAAGCGTCATCAGTTGTTGAATTTCTCCTTTTTCCCTCCCTTACCACTCTCATTTTCCCTTTTGCGGTTTCCTTTTCAAAAGAGGTGCACTCTCTGCTATCTTTTTACGTGATTTGCTTCCATAACCATCAACAGAGTAGTGTCGGGATTTTCAGCCGTAATCTTCACGGAGTCAAATCATGCAGCCAACACATCAGAATATATTCTGTTATCTCGTCCATTTAAGTTGGAGTTTAAGTCCATTTAAGTTCTCTTCCATGGGAAGAGAAAAGAAGATTATTGTTTTAAATGCAACAATGTTGCACATCGTAGCCAAACACTGTATTCTACTGCCTTTCAAAGGAAATTAAAATATCAATGTTATAGATAGATATGTAGATTCTGTTTATTTATTATTATTATTATTATTATTATTATTATTATTATTATTATTATTATTATTATTATTATTATTATTATTATTATTATTATTATTATTATTATTATTATTATTATTATTATTATTATTATTATTATTATTATTATTATTATTATTACTACTACTACTACTACTACTACTATTATTATTATTATTATTATACTTATAGATTCTATAGATGTGATTTTAAACGATTCTCATTCCGAAAAACAATAACAGAAATTCTGATTTTGTAGTGTTAATACAAAAGTAAAAAGAAAGAAAATACATTTTGAGAAAAGGGTCTATGTGTACGCGTGTAAAATACAAACAAAGAGGGGCGATTTTCAAGAACGTTCCTTTGCCCCAAACTGCCCCTTACAAGGAATATTTTCCTTCACTTCCCGGAAAATTGTTCTAAGATTTTCATTAAAATGTTACACGCTGGGCATGTTGAATAAGAACTAAAATGCATGTATGTCGTGAATTTTCTTCGACTAGGGTGCAAAATACCTCTTCACTTTTGTGTTATTCTCTATAAATATTAAACCAACGTTGCGCTAAGTTTTGGCAGTGCATTTTTTTTTTTTTTTTTTTTTTTTTTTTTTTTTTTTTTGCTTTCTCAACGATGCACTTACAGCATGTAGAGGAAGTATTTTATTCCACCCAAAAATTCCATGCCGAGATTTTAGCAGAAATATAAGTTTTGAGATTACCTGAATAATAAATAAATAAAAAAAAAAGTCTAGATAAATATCTGTGCGTGCGCGTGTGTGTGCACGGGCGTATGACTGAGTAGTATTGCTAAAAACGAGAAGTCTGTTACATATCAAATTTCAATATCGATATTTTATTAGAAATACATGTTTTATGGCCCCTTAAGTCTAACAAAAAAGTATTATTAGAAAAATGAGCATGTGCGTGTGCACGTGTGTGTGCAGTGTGTGTGTGTGTGTGTGTGTGTGTGTGTGTGTGTGTGTATGTGTGTGTCTGTGACCAACCATAACTCAAAAACGAAAAGTCGGTTAAATACTAAACTTGGTATTTAAGCTCAGCATCTTCCAGGGATGTGACCCGAAGATTTTCAAGAAAATCCCTCACCGTAGACTATCCTTAAAAGGAACATCTTTGGAAAATCTTTATTTTCTCAAAAATAGCTAAAAGATTTTGATTGTAGTACTATGCGTTAATCGTCTCCTTAGCGCGGTGGTAAAACGACTGTTACCATGCGGGGGACCCGGGTTCGATTACCGGTAACGGCGTGGGGATTTTCTCCCGCTGGGAGACCTGACCCGGGGTGCACTCAGCCTCGTTAGGTCTCTGAAGGGCCAATTGAGGAGCTACTTGATTGAAAAGTAGCGGCTCCTGGTCGAGAAGACCACATAACCGGACGGGAGGGACCGGGGCGCTGACCACGTCCCACCTCTAGCACTACACCCCGGTCTTGACACCTGTGGTGGGCAGTGATGGGGGAAGCAGCGGTCGGGCGGTAGGCCTTGGCCCGGATGGACTGCTGTGCAAGGGGGTTACCATATGTTTAAGATATTTTCATGAAATTATATGTATATCCTACATTTTTAGGAATAACCCTCAAGTCATCTTCATTCTGAATGACGTATAACTGGTAAACTGTAAGAGATAGACAGACTCTTACTGTGCAGAAATGGTAGACCTCATTAAGCCATGCATTTATTTCAAATAACTTTTCTTTCATGTGGAGCTGTCCATTTCCGAAATAATCTGTGTTATTGGTTTAGATTCTCAGATAGGAACTTATACTTTTTTCAAATAGAAATTTGGTATTCGCTTTTTTTTTATTTTGTTAAAAGCTCTTAAAAGATTTAACTATCTCTTAAAGCCTACGTATTTCCCTACTGCCATTGCACCTACAAGAAAATTAGGAATAAGGCGATTTCTGCAAATGTTTATCTCAATTAATATTAAGTACCTAGATGAAATGTTAAGCTTTTGTAAAAACAAAGATTTATGCAAGAGTGAGTACAGAAAAGTCGTGAAAGAGCAACGCATATATTTTTTGTTGGTTTTATCTAGATAAAGTTTGCCCTACTCTTTCAGTCTTCAGATCTTCCCTGTATACGCTTGAGTTAGTAATATAATTATAAGGGTTGGTTTCTATTAAGTGTCTGTCCTTGACATGCAGCGGTCCTATATTCAGCTCCTTTCCGAACCACTCAGCTTTATGCTGACCTAATTCTTACTTTTGTTATGAGGTCGAGCTTCCAGCGGGAAAATCTATGAAAAACGAAGCAAAGTAGCAGATATTTTTCTCTGAGGTTCAGTGGCGTATCTTCTGCAATGTTGTAGAAATGTAGTCGTAACTGTGCGCGAACGTGTGAGGCTTGCATCTGGAGGTCGTGGGTTTGATTCCTGTGGCCGACCTACCTGACCCATACGCTTTTTCAGGGGATTCTCCGGAACGTTAGGCGAAGGCTGGGTAGGATAATTACATCCCCCGAATTTCCTGTCCTTTCATTTCACTTCATTATTTCATTCATCCCATTGGTTCTTTCAGGGCCGCGAGTGTCAGCGAAGGCGTCTTAGCAGGGATGACCTGCGCACAGGAACTCTTTCCGTCCCTCGTTGCCCATGGGATCTGTGTAGGGGGGCGGCATATGGACCCGCGCCGAGGTTCCCCTAAGAGATTCTTGGATGACGTAGACTTCGAGATGTCGTCAAACTTGCGAAACCTTAGAGTTCTCTTTTAATGTATGTGCCGTTAATCTGGATCTGGCCGCCCAGTGTCTCTTCTCATCTCGTCCTGGATCCCTGGGGTACCCCGGGGATGCCTCAGGTGGTAGCGTTGTGGCTCACATTTGGAAGGTCGTGGGTTGGATTCCCGCGACCGACCTTCCTGACCTTGGGTTTTTCGGGGGTATCACTTCCTTTCATTTTATTCTCTATATTCGGTCTTTCCAGGCTGTAAGAGTTAGCGAATTCGCCGTCAGGCTACGCTGCGGTGGTGCTTGCGCAATGAAAATACGGTGTTCGACTGAAGGGAGGCGGAGTGGGCGGTCGGCCGCTATCCCAGAGCTGTTCGCCGAAACTAGTAGGTGGCGGGCTCTCTGTGGCGACCCTGGAACTCAGGCTGAAGAACTTGTCTGTACCTGTAAGGGACACGCAGTAGTTGTAGTTCCGCTTGTGATAGTTTTGGCCGCCTTAAGACAGTGCCTTACGAGACAGGCTCACGAGACGCTCTCGTCTGGCGGCACGATCTCCTCTGCCAAGACGATCTCGTCTGGGGAGACTCTTGTCTGACGAGACTGATCTGTCTGGGGAGACTGTCCTGTCTGGCGAGGGTCTGTCTGACGAGACGATCTCGTCTGGCGAGACTGTCATGTATGACGAGACGGTCTTGTCTGGCGACACTGTGCTGTCTGGCGAGACTGTCTTGTCTGACGAGACTGTCCTGTCTGGAGAAACGGTATTGTCTGGTGAGATGGTCCTGTCTGGAGAGAGGGTCCTGTCAGAAGAGACTGTCCCATATGGCAAGATTGTCTTGTCTGGCAAGACTCTCCTCTCTGACTACACTGTCTTGTCTGACGAGACTATCTTGTCTAACGAGACTGTTCTCTGGGGAGATTGTCCTGTCTGACGAGACTCTCTTGCCTGGATAGACGGTCCTGTCTGACGACAGTCTTGTGTGCAGAGACGGTCCTGTCTGGCGAGGCTGTTTTGTGTGGCGAGACCATCTTGTCTGACGAGACTCACCTGTCTGACGAGAATTTCCTGTCTGACGAGACTGTCCTATCTTGACAAGACTGTCATATCTGGCGAGACTGTCATCTCTGTCGAGACTGAGCTCGTCTGACGAGACTGTCTTCTCTGGCGAGGTTGCCCTGTCTGACGAGGCTGTTTTGCGTGACGACACTGTCTTGTCTGACGAGACTATCCTGTCTGATGACACTCCTCTCTGACGAGTCGGTCTTATCTGGCTAGACTGTCCTGTCTGGCAAGACTGTCCTGCCTGGAGAGACGGTCTTGTCTGACGAGACGGTTTTGTCTCGTGAGACTGTGTTGTCTGCCGCGACCGTCTTGTATGGCGAGACTGTCTTGTCTGACGAGACTGTCTTGTCTGACGAGACTGTCTTGTCTGACGAGACTGTCTTGTCTGACGAGACTGTCCTGTCTGGCGAGACTGTCCTTTCTGACGAGACGGTTCTGTCTGGAAAGACGGTCTTGTCTGACGAGACTGTCCTGTCTGGAGAGACTTTCCTGTCTGATAAGACGGTGTTTTCTGACGAGACTGTCCTCTATGACGAGACTGTTGTCTGACGAGAGTGTGTTCTCTGGCGAGACTGTCCTGTCTTAGAGACTGTCTTACGAAACCGTCTTACGAGACCATCCTACGAGACTGTCTTAAGGGACTGTCTTACGGGACTATCTTACGAGACTGCCTTACGAGACTATCTTACGAGACTGTCTTACGAGACTATCTTACGAGACTATCTTACGAGACTGTCTTACGAGACTATCTTGCGAGACTGCCTTACGAAACTGCCTTACGAGACTGTCTTACGACACCGCCTTACGAGACTGTCTTACGAGACTGTCTTACGAGACTGTATTACGAGACTGTATTACGAGACTGTCTTACGAGGCTGTCTTACGAGACTATCTTACGAGACTGTCTTACGAGGCTGTCTTACGAGACTGTCGTACTGGACTATCTTATGAGAGTGTCTTACGAGACTGCCCTCCGAGACTGTCTTACGAGACTATCTTACGAGACTGCCTTACGAGACTATCTTACGAGACTTCTTACGAGACTGTCTTAAGGGACTGTCTTACGGGACTATCTTGCGAGACTATCTTACGAGACTGCCTTACGAGACTATCTTACGAGACTGTCTTACGAGACTATCTTACGAGACTGCCTTACTAGACTGTCTTACGAGACTGTCTAACGGGACTGTCTTACGAGACTGTCTTAAGGGACTATCTTACGAGACTGTCTTACGAGACTGTATAACGAGACTGCCTTACGAGACTGTATTACGAGAGTGTCTTACGAGACTCTCTTACTGGACTATCTTACGAGACTGTCTTGCGAGTCTGTCTTACGGACTGTCTTATGAGACTATCTTACGAGGCAGTCTTATGAGACGGTCTTACGAGACTATCATAGAGACTGTCTTACGAGACTGCCTTACGAGACCGTCTTGCTAGGACGTCTTACGAGACAGTCTTATTAGACGGTATTACGAGACTCTCTTGCGAGGCTGTCTTACGAAACCGTCTTACTAGGGCGTTTTACCAGGCTATCTTACGAGATTGTCCCTTGAGACTCTTGTCTGACGAGACGGTGTTGTCTGGCGAGATTGTGTTGTCTGACGAGACCGTGTTGTCTGGCGAGACTGTCTTCCCTGACGAGACGGTTGTCTGAAAAGACGGTCTTGTCTGGCGAGACCGTCTTGTCTGATGAGACTGTCCCGTCTGACGAGATTGTCCTGTCTGAAGAGAACGTCCTGTCTGGTAAGACGGTTTTTTCTGACGAGACTGTCCTGTATGGCGAGACTGTCTTGTCTGACGACCCTGTGTTGTCTGTCGAGGCTGTCCTGTCTAGCGAGAGTGTCCTGTCTGAAGAGACTGTCTTGTCTGACGAGACTGTCTTTGACCAGACTGTGGGGTCCAACGAGACTGTATTGTATTACGAGACTGTGCTTGTCTGACAAAACTGTCTTGTCTGACGAGACTGATCTGTCTGGAGAGACGGTATTGTCTGGCGAGACTGTCCTATATGGCAAGTTTGTCTTGTCTGCCTTACGAGACTGTATTACGAGACTGTCTTACGAGACTGTCTTACTGGACTATCTTACGAGACTGCATTACGAGACTATCTTACGAGCTTGTCTTGCGAGACTGTCTTACGAGACTATCTTAGAAGACAGTCTTAGGAGACTGTCTTGCGAGTTTGTCTTACGAGACTGTCTTATGAGACTATCTTACGAGGCAGTCTTATGGGACGGTCTTACGAGACTATCATAGAGACTGTCTTACGAGACTGCCTTACGAGACCGTATTGCTAGGACGTCTTACGAGACAGTCTTATAGACGGTATTACGAGACTCTCTTGCGAGGCTGTCTTACGAAACCGTCTTACTAGGGCGTTTTACCAGGCTGTCTTACGAGGCAGTCTTACGAGATTATCCGTTGAGACTCTTGTCTGACGAGACGGAGTTGTCTGGCGAGATTGTGTTGTCTGACAAGACCGTCTTGTCTGGCGAGACTGTCTTCCCTGACGAGACGGTTGTCTGAAAAGACGGTCTTGTCTGGCGAGACCTTCTTGTCTGATGAGACTGTCCCGTCTGACGAGATTGTCCTGTCTGGAGAGACCGTCCTGTCTGGTAAGACGATTTTTTCTGACGAGACTGTCCTGTATGGCGAGACTGTCTTGTCTGACGACCCTGTGTTGTCTGTCGAGGCTGTCCTGTCTAGCGAGACTGTCCTGTCTGAAGAGACTGTCTTGTCTGACGAGACTGTCTTTGACCAGACTGTGGGGTCTAACGAGACTGTATTGTATTACGAGACTGTGCTGTCTGACAAAACTGTCTTGTCTGACGAGACTGATCTGTCTGAAGAGACGGTATTGCCTGGCGAGACTGTCCTATATGGCAAGATTGTCTTGTCTGTCGAGACTCTCCTCTTTGACGACTGTCTTGTCTGACGAGACTGCCTTACGATACAGCCTTACGAGGCAGTCTTTCGAGACAGTTATGTGAGGCTGTCGTACGAGACAGTGTTATACGGTGGACTTACGAGACTGTCTTAGGAAACTGTCTTACGAGGCCGTTACGAGACTATCTTAAGGCACTTTCATATTATTCTTTCACCCGGGGTCTGACGCCCAATAAGACATCGGTTGACGTGCCGGAATCTCTAATGTGACGGGCAGGCAGATAGCCCCATTGGGGGCGCAGATACCCTCCATGTATCTCCTGTTCCCATACGGGAATATTCGTATAACAGGATCCTCATTTAAACAACGCACTTGGTAAGATATCCTCTCTTCGCCATGTCTTGCTGTTTTCTTATTGCCTTGTCTGACCAAGCGAGATGGCTTTGCGGTAACGTGGTTGCGGGCTCCATTTCCATGGACTTGAGTGACTGTCACGGGTCTCTGAGATGGGGCTCATGTGTGGTTAACCGGCACCAGGTGTGCTCCATCTGGGATCGTTAGAGGCTCTATCCTTGCTAGCGCATATCGTCGTCCGAATCTGATCACCATTCCGATTTCCCAATCATGCTTCCCTCCCAAGGGCCACGTTAAACAAAATCGGCCGTTGCGGCCATCTTGCGGTGCTCTGCTCCAGATTCCCGACGTCCCCCTATATGTGAACTTCCTTCTACCTTAGTATTGGATCGAATTTAACTAGAAATATACATTTTGAGATCAAACATCCTCTCTCCAAAAGAGAAGTTTCTTGCGCGTTAGGAACATTAAAACTAAAATTCGAAAATTCGGAATTGTACCAAATATATTTGAACCTGGAACAGTTAAATCAAGCCAGGCAAGCAGCTTTAAATAACCCCCTCCGCCAGCGAGTCGTCTTCTTGATTCTCAGTTAATTTTGTATAGTTTCTAACAACTGTAAGCCATATGAGATAGACAACAACTCAGTGCACAAAAAATTTAAAGTTGACAGAAATATAATATTTTTGTGATATAACTTCGATGTGGTAATAACCATTTCCGAGCTATTCGTTGCTGTTAGCTTGAATTTTCCAATAGTTTACTATGTAAGTTCGAAACGCTATATGTTATGGGTTATAGAACGTAGGGGGACACTGTGTACACTTAGAGCTACATAGATCCATTGTGACTGCCACTACAGGAGGAAGTTATGAAGACAGGCCACAGAGACGTGCGTCAATCCTTAACCATTCAAAGTTCAAAACCGTCCCACCGCAGGAGGACGATGAATGACCCGTCGAACGAGCAGCCCTCTAGTGTTCACCTTTCCTTTTAGCAGCGATACGCTTGTCGTACGGCACCGCCACATGCCATGAAACCTAGAAGCAAGCGCACCTGAAAAATGAGATGAAAACGTAATGAAAAGAAAATTACGAAAAGGAAATCGTAGTAGATGAGAAACCTTCCTTGCATGCACCTACCGATCAAGGAAAACGACCAAAAATTCAAGGTCAAAATAGGTGCTTGACTGGAGTTCAACCTTCTATCTTCCGAATGCGAGCCGCACACGTTATCGTGGAGCCTTGTTCCTCGGTTTGGAGATTCAAAACCAACATAGAATGACTCCATTTTAAAAATTTGACTATTGCTTCAGCCTCCCATATTTCCCCTGTACCTTATGTATTAGAATCATCTCTAGAAATAATTATCTGGTAGGAAAATAAACTTAGGTAAGAATATTTGGTAGAAGATATATAAAAATAAATAATAGTGGACCAAGAAGTTTATATGAGATGAATATTTTTCTCTAGAGGGGCATATGAATAGAGAATATTGTTGGGTCAGTATGTCAAGTTCCACCCTCCCAACGAGAGCGATGCCATCAAGAGCTACTGCTTCTTAATCAAGTAGCTCCTCAAATGACCCTCAACTCTTAACGAGGCTGAATATATCCTGTTGCAGCACAGAAAATTCCATGCTGCTATCAAAAGCCAAACCCAGATACCTAGTTGCGCAGGCAGCAATGTCACCGCATTACCAACGGGAATATTGTTAAAAAATATAAGCATTTAATATATTTTAGGACTGATTGTTGACGAGCAATTAATGTGATTGTTATGTATTGGAATATCTTTTTTAAAGTACCTCAACTGCTCAACATTCTTCATCACATTTGGGAAAAAACTACTGTTGAAATTTCTTCCTCTCAAATTCCAGTTTACCTTCCTCTATCTACCACTCCCTGCTCCTTTCTGATTCATAGCGCTAAATTCACTAGTTTTACGATAACTGCGAAACTATGCACTGCTCTTTAGTTTTATTTGCATGTTCGTTGTATGCTTTTCCGTGGTGTAATAGTTTTGTATGAGGAAGGCAGTTAAAGCATGGACGATACTGTAAGTTATTGTTTATATCTTACAGTTTATCTGTGACACAAAAGTAGAAATAGGAAGACTTAACAAGGTATTCCCAGAAAATTCAAGATGTAGTGAATAGTTATATGTAATCGAAATGTTTTAAATGTTTTGTATTTGAAGCAAACTCTTTAGAAACATTTTTAGAAATTTTCAAGTAAAAGAAAACGTTTCATGCAAGGATACTTTGGGAATATTAATATGGAGGATGCTGAAATTAAATACCAGATTTGTTTTATTGCATCTTGCTATTTTCTCTACTATGTATAGTAAATAGGGAAGCGATTGCATTCGATATTTCACTGGAAATACATGTTTTATGATCCCCTGAATCTAAGAATTGCTATAGAAAAAAAATGTTCGTGTGTGTGTGTGTGTGTGTGTGTGAGAGAGAGAGAGAGAGAGAGAGAGAGAGAGTACAATGACCCCAAAACGAAAATCGGTTAAATAGCGAACTTGGTATTTAAGTTCAGCATCTTCAAAGGATGCAACACAAAGATTTTCAAGAAAATTCCCCATCCCAAATAATCCTTTGCATGGACAAATGTTCGAAAACTTTGTTTTCTCAAAAACGTCTCTTAACAGTTTTGATTAAAACACCGTATGTTTCAGGTATTTTTATGACCAATGGAATTTATTTATTGAATTTTCTGAGAAAGTCCTTAGAAAACCTCTTCATTCTGGATGAGTTTTGTTTAACTAGTAAATGTAAGAGATAGATAACTGAGCGGGATGGCTCAGGCGGTAACGTCTGTGGCTTGCATTCGGGAGATCGCGGGTTCGATCCCCGTGGCTGATCTATCTTATCCATGAGTTTTTTCGCAGGTTTCCCCGGGTCGCCAGCGAACGCTGGGAAGGATTTCCATATGCTCCATTTCGTTACATTAACAATTTCATGTCACCCTTCATCTTATTAGGTTTCATTCAAATTGCAAGCGTCGGCGAGCGTCGCGGCAGTAGCACGGCAGGGGGAACAAATGCCCTCTAGAAATCTGGTCCCCCGGATTGGAAGACGACCGATTGGTTTTTTGGTCCTCCATGAGATGGTAGAAGCCCGAAGGGGAGAGGGGAGCTAAGTCAGCCTCCGCCGGGGTGCTTCTAATTGGGAAAATGTAGGGACCCTGCTACCTACTCTGTCTTAGCAACGTTCCGGCCACCCTTAGGATCCATTCGCCTCGTCCGTCCTCCGGAGGATGCCCCGTTGGGACATAGGCACAAAAGATCACCTTTCGGTCGAGGTGCTCTACAAGTTGTTATAGATGTATAGAGTCAAGAGACAAATAAAATCTTAATGCACACAAAATGTAAATCTTGCTAAAGCGTACAATATATGCTTAATTGTTTGTTTGTTTTTGTTTTTGGTCGATAAGCATTTTTTGAGATATTTCTTGTTATTAGTTTGAATTTTCAAATACTTCTATACTTTTCTCAAATGAGAAGTCGTTATTCGTTTTTTTTATGTCCTAGGCATGCATAGAGAATGGAATGTTAAAAGCATCACATAGTGATCAGCTCTTAATACATTTGACTATCACTTAAGCCTACTGTATTATCCTGCTCCCTTGTATCTATAAGGAGATATTAATACAATTATTTCTACCCGCCGTTTTTAGCTATGCTGTCCATAAAAAAGACACGTTTTTCTAAAGCTCCCTATTTTTGTTTATAGGGCCTCCAAACGTGTATTTCCTGTGAAATCTTGGAATCAAAGTTTTGGATGAAATGCAATATTTCTCTTTGGAAGTAGTGGGGGAAAATAAGAGGAATTTTAAATATTTGGAACAAACAAATAAATAAACAAAACAAAAAAATGAAAAAACGGAAAAAGGAAAGGAAATAATAGAAAGTATAGGAGTTGCGGGAGATCTGCGCTTGACTACCGTAATTAAAACAACCCAGTCACGCTTCACCTTCTATTCGTAGCGTTATTCGCCGATACTGCTCAAGCCTGGTCTACAGCTATGGTGAATGTGAAAAGCAAAAATCGCAACGCCACTGCTGTTTACCGGAATTGCGTGGTAACTGGTCCTTTTGTTTTTGATCGTATTTTACGGAGTTATTGTTAAGCCACGCTAACTTCAGCTTGAGATAACTTTTATCGTTTCCTGCCCTTGACATCGTTTTGGAATGATGATGGTTTGGCTTTTGAGAGTTAGTGTTCCGTAACGTAGCTTCAGACGTCATGTCTCCTCCATTGTTTATACTTCGATTTTGTAGGACGACAGACGAGATTCGGGACAGACTTGTGCCTGCCAAGCGAGCAGCTGTTTTCCATCCAGAGTTTTATTCTTATTTCCCTAGTACGGTGCATGTGTGTTTGTATAAGAGCCTCTGTCGTTTTGTTTCCTCTGAAGAGTTCCATTGTTACTGAAAATATTATTTCTACAAATGTGCTTTTTGTGCCTTTCTATCGATGTTCACATGTTAGGTAACATGGTTTCCCTTCGTTCGGAGCTGGCGTTCTCCCATTTTGTCTTTCTATTACACTGGTGCGCCATTCATGCCATAGAGTTCTAATAACACTGGCTAAAACTGAAAATGTTTCGGGCTCAAAAATAGCTGATTCTTGTGAATTTCCACGTGGTGAATTCACAAACAACCATAAAAATGACTGATTAGCTCTCGTTTTGATGATAAAGTAATACGTCACTTTTTTTAGAGTCTCCATTCTCTGTTTGGGGAAAATTTTATTTTTTAAATAGGTACATCTATCAACTGACAGACCACAATGTTCTGCTTGTAGGTTATAAACATTTATATTGTTACTGTGAGTGAAGATTAATGTTTTTATTGTAATTAGTACAGAAATTCTGATGTTTTCAGTCTTTTAAGACGCCGACTTCATTAAAATGCCACGAAAATGTGTAGATTCAGTAAATAACTTTCGTTACATTTGTAGTGAAGTACCATTTTCATCACAGAAACAATCTTACAGCTCTTGTGAAGAATGTCTATTGGCATTATTTTAGTATGAAGATATGGGTTCCACATATACATTTTGCAACTCTTGTTGTCAGCGTCACTGAGTGAGTGAAGGAGAAATGTTTCATGCACTGTCATGGATGACTATAAACACAAAACGAAGGAGGTGAGGTATGGCGACAACGTGACGTCAGTAGCTCGTAGGAGAAGAGACTGAGCTTGACTGTTCATACCTATTAACCTGAAGATCTAATTACGATAACCAGACAAAACTCAAAACTCCTTGAACTGCGAAAGAAATGGAACCTCTTGACAACATTTGAATCAAGAATATCATGCAAGGATTTAAGTATTTTTCATGTGACGATTTCACAAATATATGAGATAATATTAATAACATCATATGGTGAAAACTGTGCAACTAAATCTTAATTAAAATGTGTGAATATTATTGTAAGCTGTAAACTGTTTACTTTTAAATCACTATTTCAAGAAAATTCAAGATAAAAATATATTAGACTTCTGTTATTTTAATGAAAATTGTTAGAGCCGCATTAGAGAAAATCCAAACTTTTTAAAAATGTTCCATGTAAAGGTTAGTTTGGGATAGAAAGTTTCACTTCAAAATCTGCGTGTCTAATCCTTAGAAAGTGTTGAACTTAAATACCAAGGTTGGTTTTTAACCGACTTTTTGTTTTTGAGTAATGCTGAAATGTCGACATCGAATTTTTTGGGTGGAATACAATACTTCCCCATCTTACTGTATTAGTGGTTTATTTCATGAAATTAAAACGGCTTGCTTATTATGACAGCATAAATCGTGGGAAGTTTCTGGTACCAGTGCCAAAAAATTAATGACGTAATTACCGTGGCAACAAGAAAGAAATGATTCATCACCGCTACAGCATAATTTTCTCCAATATTCTTGTAAGAATCCTGAAATCGTCACTCTCGGATGTGCAGCAACATTCAAACAGAAGAATCACCTCATTTTCGTAAACATCTTTTGATTTTTCTGAAATTAATAAACTCTCAGCACTCTCGACTTTGTTCAAAATATCAATAATATGGAATACAATCCATATTTTCAATACTTTTGTCATTACCTTCCATTTTCCTCTATAAGTTTTGAAACAAATGAAACAACATCTGCTTAGTAATCATATTACGTTACACACCTGCGATCTGATACATTATAATTTTTCATTTAGCAAATATATTAATTATTTTTAAGTATTTTAATGTTTGAATTAAATAAAACGTTGTACGTAACACGTGTATAATCTGTGAAACTGGTAACGCGCGCTAAACAAATAGTCGCATGACAATCAGATTATACAGTACTTAAATAAATAACTAGCTTGAGGTGATTCGTTTATAACAGAGTATTTGCAGTTATTAAACAAATTATTATATTTATGCGTTTTGATGAGGCAGTTATCACAAGTTAAGGGTTGCAAAGAAAATCTAGGTAGTTGAGGTGGAAACAGTACGACAAAAATTGATCTTAGGTGATTGTTGTTGTAGTGTTTAACGCCCGCTTTTACTACTACGGCACCGCAGGCGGTGACACTGATGATACATGGAATGAAGATGGAGCACCGGTGGAATGACATGGCGGGGGAAACCGGAGCACCCGGAGAAAACCCGCCCTGACGCCGCTTCGTCCACCACGAATACCACATGCGAGTCCCTGGGATCGAACCCGGGCCGCCTGGGTGGTAGGCGAGCGCGCTAACCGCTCGGCCACGGCGCCGCCTTTGATCTTAGGTCATGATATATTGTTTTTCTTTTATTAGATTTTTTCCTTGGGGTAATTTGCTTTATTTATATTTATATTTAGCTTATACTGTATTAGTGTAATGGCAATGATGATTATTCTCAACAAATGTAAAGACACTGGAACGTTATGATGGTTTTTCTGGTGTTTGAGCAGCCAGACTCTTGTGATCTTGTAACCATGCGACTTGAGTTCTGCATTATTATGTAGTCTGACCATGTGCACCAATCTCAATCAAGATTTTACCGTGGCAAACTGCTGACTTTACTGCGATGAACGGTCATTTGTGGTACATCGACGGCGGTAAAAGCTTATCGAAGATTTTAGCGCGCTTTTGTCGATTGTCTTCCACTTCACTTGCGTTAAAATGTTAAAACGAAGAAACGATATATGTATAAATAGGTTAGAATTCCAAACCAAAAGAAGCACTCCATTTTCACCAATGAACATATCCTGATAAAGTTGCGATCGTCCGGTTTTTTTTGTAGTTGTTAATGGCTTAAAACCTTTTATGCTCGAGCATAATAAACTGGTAAAATATGCAAATAATAATCGATTGATTAGATAGATACATAATTAATCTCGAATTAAAATACCCATCGAGTTCCTTTGGTGTTTGTTTTTGCAAAACTAAGCGGGTCGGCCTTTTTTTTTTTTTTTTGTTTTGTTTCTGTTTTTTTTTTCTATTCCACTATATGTTTATGCTATAAGTTTTTCTTCTTTGCGGGTGAAATTTGATGACCTCTCTTGTTTCTTGTTGCCTGGAAGCACTGATTTTCAACTGTTTTATCACATTACCAATCTTTGTATTACAAACTAAAATCAAAGTTGAACTGAGACTCTATGATCTTAAATTAGTTTTATACAATGGGATTCTACAGTGGTCTCAGTTCATGTACTGACCTTAGATTAAATCTGGTCTCCAGCCAGCGATATCCACGCTATTACAGATAGAGATAATGTTATTGTACGGTTACTAACAGTATGTGTATTAGTTTTTAAACCATAGCTGAAATAGCAGATACACTTGGTGGCTTTCCATCTATGTGACTTCCTCTTATAGCATCCATGAAGATCGTGAGTCATTCCCTCAGCAACACTTGGCAAATATTCATCATTTATAAACTCTCCTTGCCAAAGACAGACAATGCCAGGACTCCCCCTCGTTTCTTCCAGACGTTCATTCCCTTAAGCGATATTAATTTAGCCGCAACATCTCAACTGTAGATACATCTGGTGGGTGTCTCTTACATCTGTAAAGTTGTTCAGCATATAGTAGCACCCTATCAATCGATATCAATTATTCTTATTTCTTTAGTAAAAGGGGACGAGAACCGAGGAATGCGGTAGTAAACGAAGAAAAAACAAAGAACAAGAAAAGTAAAAGAAAGCATATTACAATGTTTCCAGTCATCTTCCATTTCAGAATGGAATTCAGTTTGATATTTTATAAAAATCCACAATATTACATTTTAAGTTGATTACATATTTAGGAACCTAATTTCCGCAAATTATTAATTATTCACTGCGTTTTATCATCACTGGCTCCACTAAGTAACTACTATTAGTACCTATTATTAACTGCTGCATATATTGCATATACACGGTTCTTCATTTAAAACCTAACGGGCGCACAACATTTCGCCTGTGCGCGATTGGGTGTGCCACAGCCGGCTTTGCTCCTATAGAGGTTTAGGTTCCAAATGAAGAACTCTGTATTAATGCAATTCTGTAATGTTTTGTCTATAATCCGATATTGTTTTATTTAACTCCTGTTGTGTTTATATATTTTTAAATTCTTTTTAGAATAAAAAAGAAAGAAACTAGAAAAATTAGATCGCTGTAATATAAAATTTCTGAATGTCAGTGCTTCCCTCATAACTTAATTTGGAAATAGTTACTTTTAGGGTACGCGAGTCTTGTAAAATACTTATCGATTGTAATTGTTTGTGTCTTATAGACTCAAAACAAGCAACCTTAATATCAGTCCTATAGCTTTGAGAACATAAACAAGTAATCTACAATGTGATAACATTGCAACCGAGTTTAGAAGCGAAAATATGGTATTTCTAAAATTGTTTGTGTGCGTGTTGTCTATTTTTGTTTTGTTTTTTTCTTCCTGTTGTTTTTATTAAGAATAGCCAAATCTATTTCTGACACTTTGTATATACTTTATACATATGTATAGATTGTACAACATATGGGGACACCTCGCGCACTACACACGTCTGTTGTGGCTAACACCACAAGAGGAAAGGATGAAGTGAAGGAACCACAGGAGGCTACAGGTGTTAGGCAGAAAGGCCACAAAGACGTGCGGAAATCTCTTAACAGTTCCAGGTTCAAATACTTGTCCTACTGCTGCAACTGGCTAGAGAGAGTGATGAAAGACCAGCCAACCAAACAGTTAAACTGTATTAATTTTCAAATGTGTTATTCTCGATTTTAATATTTACTGCATTTACTTTTTTTAGCATTTAAAAGGCTCCATAAAAGTAATTTTGGATGCAATTTTTTTTCAGTACATATTAACTAAAATTTACGAGTCACTTTTTATTGCAAGTCGTATGTATATATTCCAAATTCAACAAACTTGATAAGCATATAATTTTTGCTAGACATGAAAATTATTTTCAAAATCTTTAAAGAATTTTAAACTTTAGGATATTTATTTTATAACTCGATCAGGCACATAAATTTCAAATCGTCTTTAAAACCATAAGAATTATATCTCAAGAAGTGTGTTTTAAAATAAAATATTTTAAATGTCTATTTACGAATGCATAACTCAAAGAAGTTTCTCTATACAGATGTAAAATGTAAAGGTTTCAATAGGCTTATTAGAGTACTTTAAGTTTTGGAAAATTCACATATCATCTTTACTTTCATTAAGTGTTTAGAAATCATAGAGCGGGGTGCGATCTTGAATAGTGTAGAATAATTTGATGAAATTTACTTTTGGCTCTTGTTACGAAGTTAAAGCTCATGAATAATCGAAAGGTATAAGAAGCAAGAATGCAAACTTTCAAAATCAATTTTGGAATCTCTCACGTGTAGAGTGCCGTCATTACGAGTACGTCACCGTTTTAACTATCGATTATGGAGGGGTGGTGATGGGATACGTGACGTCACGGCCGGCAGGAGGGAGGAACCGGCTCGGCACGGCCCGGTGTATGCACTCTGGTCGAAACACACTTGTGACTGTCTCGCCAGCAGTCTGTATGCACGGTGGAGCCGGGCTACTGTCAAAATATTACATTTCGGTATCTTTTACTTGCATAAATTGTATTTTCGGCAACAGGCTTTTCTTACGCCCCGCCCTTACCCCTATCCTCTACCCCCACCGAGCTTCTCAGCACGGTATTGGTAAACACAACATGTGCGCCGGTCCTTTCAATACAGCCCTGCCGGAGATCGACGGAAGTTAAAAAAAAAAAAAAGAAAGAAGATTCACCGGAAGCTGAGACTACTGCACCGAGCGGAAGTGGGGGTGATAGTGGCAAGGAACCACCAGGGAAATGACCTTGAGTGTTGTGCTCAAGATGTGCATGTGCTCTTAGTGCGGTGATATAAGTGTGAAAGGGAAATGCAAATGTGATAGCTCTTGCAAGACGAGATTAAATGAATCTCGGGCAACGGAGAATCTTCTTGAAACACATCGAGTCTTCCATTCATTAAGGTAAATGGATGAAAAAACAGTGGTGGTATTTTGGTGGTGATGGTGCCGGTGCCGGGACGAATGCATATATGTAAACAAATCAATTAATTGCTTGAGTTCATATCAATTTCTTCTGGATTTTTGTTGGGGCAGTATCGAAGTTAATTGCAGCCTCATCATAAAATACACGGAGATATTGCTTTTGTAATCTGTAATTTGCTCTGTTTTGAAGTGCATTAACCTCTACATTTTAGTTTTCTCATTTTGAATTTCGTAGCAGATGTACCAAAGCCATTCTCGTCGGTATCGTAATTCACATAAACAATTATTGCATTATTTAAATAATGACTTATTTGTATGCAACGAAGCTTGATTTAATGTTCATAATTTCTAACTTTCCCATTTGATGTTTGTCTGCGTAATTGAATATACACAGGAACTCCAGAAGCATCCATCTCCACTTTAAAACATTCTAGCGGTTAAATTAAGAGAACAAAAATTCTCATTTTTAATATATAGAAGGAACAAACGATATCACATTTTAGCTATTCTGGCATTTTTCAAGGTTTTGCATTCTTATTGTTGTTATTTCACATTAGCCGGAGTAGGCACCAAGTTTAAACAGTTCTTTTAGTTTATTATTTATATACTTTTTATCAAAACTGTACAGCATTTCAAACATTTTCTTGTGTGGTGTTTCAAAATTATTTTACATGCCTCTCCAACAGAGTAACTTTTTCGGTGTAAGGTGAAACTACGGTGAAAAAGGACTTTGATCTGACGCAGGGAAAATAATAATTAAGAAAATCGGGAATTATTAGCATTTTTACTGACTTTCCTCATGTCAGTGTCATGTCATGTTACTGTCAGCTTTTACTTTAGAAACTTCTTTCTTCTTTAATTTAATCACGTGACTCTGTTTAGTTATTATTTCTGAAAATTGTTCTATTTAAACACATATTAATTTTTTTAGCATTAATCAGGAAACATTTGAAGAATTTGTGCAATTTTCAAAACAAGTATAAAATAAAAAATGTCCGATACGTACTAGTCTTTTTTTTTTTCGTGTTTCCTTCAGGTACAGCGGGGATAGGACGATACAGGAAGTTTACGCGATAGCTAAATCCTTTAAGAGCTAGTTGCTATGTGATGACTTTGAAGTTTCGTTCTATTTCCATAACCAGGTCGGGTTGAGGAATGAATAATGATTTCACATCTTAAAAAAGTACGGATTAGAAAATTCAAACCAATAACAGGAATGTCTAGGAAATGGTCAAATGCATACAAAATATTTATTTGGCGTAAATTCGGTGCCTTAACAAGATCTACATTTTTTGTGAAATATTTTGTCTATGTCTTACGCTTTGGCAGAACTCATTCATTAAGGAAAACACCACAGTAGTATATACCCACAATATTCAAGATACTTTTTCGCAAGCTTCTATGTAAAGTATAGATAGGGGGCTTTTGTTGTACATGTTTATGTCGCATTCATGGAAGATGTTGAATTTAAGTACCAAATTTGGTATTTCTAGGGCTTTTAGTTTTTGAGTTCTGCTGTTCAAAGTCTCACACACACCACACGAACTTCGTTCTAAAATGTTTTATGCAGGAGACCTCAAAACATGTATTTACAGTGAAATCTCAGTATTTAATTTTTGGGTGTAATGTAATAGTTCCTGTACTCTCTAAAGGTAAGCAATAGATAAAGAAATAAAATGGAAAGCTGAAAAAAAAAAAAAAAAAAACGCCAGAACACATAAATTATAATATAATTTCTTCTTTCTGCTGATAAACAATCAGTAGGCTCTGGTTTGCAAATTTGCATATAGTGTAATTTGTCATTATTGGGCTCCGGTCCGGGTTGCAAACGACATTACGTTGAGAGCTACTTTACTGTATTCGTTTGCACTTCATGTTTGTTGCCAGTAGAGGAAATGGGGAAGGGGAGGGTGGCATACCGCTACAATAACCTGTTTGTAAGGTGACGCGACTGTACCCGCCTCTACCCAACGTGTGCTACATCGCAAAACTTCCCTGCAAATATAACTTAAATGCCGACCATAAGCAATAGTGACCAAGCTGAATGAGAATTTTCTCTCAATTAGTTTGCTGCTAGAATATTTTAAAGTGGAGATGAATACCTAGACTTAGGTATGTATTTCTAGGGAGAAGGAAGGATCTGAAGTAATTTTCATAGCATTTTAGAGGACATAAACAAAAGCTTTCACATATTGGTTTGACATTTTCAAGAACAATTTGTAAAATGTTTCACACATTGGTGCATAAAAGTTTGAATTTTAGAAGGACAAAATAAAAATCAATTTGGAAAGTTAGCACAGCAAGTAAGAGGTATGATCAGAAGTATTTAAATATCAAGTGATATCCGCCTAATTTTAGGGGAAGATAATTTTTAACATGTCCTCCGTGATGTGCATTTAGGGTGTCCGTCTCGATTTTATGAACTTTGGAGTTCAAAACCTTACTGGGGTGAGTTAGCTGAATAAGATTTTTTTATTTTTTTTTTATTTCTGATTTTTACCTTATCCTTAGAAGACAAATGTTAACTTTATGAACCCTGTGTTCATTGAAATATTCTCACCCATTTCATAGAGTAACTGTCCGATATAATCCAACTGATTAAACACCGCTAATTTCACAGAAAAGAGAGAGCGGTGGGGAAGAAAAAGAAAGAAAGTAATATTCAGATGTTTATTGTAAATCACTCACAAAGGCTCTTAGCTAAACTTTCACAGATGTACTAACTTAATGAATATTTAATTTTTTATACTGTCCATGATGTTTTACCTAATGTGTTTTAAGAAGAATTAAGGAGTTTTGTTCCACATACGTGCTGCACTGGAGGAAGCACGAAAAGTATGGAAAACTATATCAATTTCGCACTCCAAGAAAGAAAATTCCTAACAGTAAACAGTCGTAAAAAATGTTATGTTCATGGTTTGAAAGTTGGAATTTCAACATTGAGTGTTGAAATTCTATTGCTTCTTATAGAAACACAAAATCTAGATATAATCTAACACAATGTTTATTAGGGGGAGATGTAAGCTGGTTTGGGTCAAAAAGATCGACTTTGGTTTTTTGCTGATTTTGCAAGTTTAACCCCTATTTTATCATAATCTAATCTTTTAACCCCCAAAAGCTTGCCAGAAGTGTCTTTAAAAAACCTAACCGTCCAAGGACGGATATTAACAAAAAGAATTATACATTTGTTAAATATTTTTAAAAAAAATATGGTAATATATACGTGACATAAAAAGTCAGTGCGTTTAAAAAAAGCATTGATTTATATGTGTACAAAATGTCATACTTCTAGAGTGAATAGTTTCACTGAAAAGTGGAGTTAAACTTCTTAAAATTAACATTGCAAGCATAGAGCTTACAACGTCCCCTTAAATTTTCTAACAGAATTTGCGAGTCAAGGAGCAATTACTTGGTTGGATTTGTTGCAAGATGCACCATCATCATCATCATCATCATCATCATCGTCGTCATCATTATCATCATCATCGTCGTCATCGTCATCATCGTCGTCATCATCATCGTCGTCATCATCATCGTCATCATCATTATCATCATCATCATTAGCACTATTATTATTATTATTATTATTATTATTATTATTATTATTATTATTATTATTATTATTATTATTATTATTATTATTATTATTATTATTATTATTATTATTATTATTATTATTATTATTATTATTATTATTATTATTATTATTATTATTATTATTATTATTATTATTATTATTATTATTGTCTCAGAAGTAGTGTCGGTTTTTTTATTTTGGTGTTTTGGAAAATTTATTGGTTTTCTCTGGTTTAGCTATGCTATTTACAGGCTAGTATTGCGTACATTGTGAGCATGTATCAATCTTCAGTTGTTAATAAACAATCACAAAATGGAGGTAAAATTTGAACTTAGAGTCCTTCTAAAGCACTACTGGAAACAATATTATAAAGCCGCTGCCGTAGCTCAAAGAATATGTGAAGTGGAAGGAGATGTTAGTGAGCGTGTGGACCATGGTTCCAACGTTTCAACAATGGAGACGAAAACACTAAATATTTACCGCGTTCTGGAGGACCTAAAGTGTAGAATATGGAGGATACACGCCAAGTTTTGCGAGAAAATCCGCAAAAGAGTACTCATAGGCTTTCAGAAGAACTTGGTGCATCAAAAGATACCATACTTCGCCACATTAAGACACTTGCAAAATCACACAGAAGCTGCAGATCTGTACCTCATGAACTGACACCTCAACAGGCTCAACGTATAGCGGATATCTGTCGTCAGCTTATCCGTAATCCAATGGATGATAGATTTGTCAAGAGAATTGTCGCTTGTGATGAAAAATGTGTATATTCCCGAAAGCCTGATGCCTCGAAACAGTGGCTTGATGCTGCCCGCCAACCTGCCAAAGTCATCGTTAAGGAAAATCGGTTCCGTCCCAAAGTAATGTGTGTCTGGTGGAATTTTGAAGGTGGGAGTTTGCTCCAAACGGGCGGGCGATTGATGCGGATCTTTATTGTCAACAACTGGAACAAGTTCGTGCAATTTTGAGACAGAGATAACCAGCATTAGTTAACCGAAATAGAGTTCCATTGCAACAGGACAATGCAAGACCCCGTACTGCACGAACAACCATGGAAAAAAATTCAGGAATTGGGAGAAATCGATTGGGAGAAATTGCTACCACACCCAGCACATAGGTAGTCTTGATCTCGCACCATCAGATTATCATCTTTTTCTATCCATGGCCGATTTTCTACGTGGAAGAAATTTTGATAACTTTGAAGAAGTGCAAGTGGGTCTCACCGAATTCTTCGCATCAAAAAGCAGAGACTGGTACCATCATCCCTACATCCCAAACTAGCCTGTACATACATGGGACACTATCACATCTTGTACGCAAATCTGCAACCCAACGTGCCACTGTCCTATACGGCATAGCGTCATTCACATATGCTTCACGTAGCCCAGAGTACATTCCTTGGTGTTCTATTTGTTTATGGGCCACTTCGGTTTTTATCCATTTCGATCTTGGTAAATATCCCCTTCAGGTCGGTGTGATTTGTCGACTTACATTCAACACACGCCATTGGAATATCACTGTAGCACCTACACTAAAGCCAACATACGTGTTATATAGCTCCATCAATTTACATGTGTTTCCAACCGTAGCTCGAAAAAAAAAAATCCCTGCGTAGAGATAAAACAGTGTTGCCACTTATTTCTTTCCAGCCCTCGTAAGAATAGTTTGTACAAGAGTTGGTGTAGAAAGTCATGTAAGTAGAATACGATTTTTTATCTTCTCGCTGGTGGATCAGGTGAGAATGTATAGCTGTTTCAGGAGAAGGTTTTGGCGATGAGAGCATGAAATAGAAACTAAGAAAGAATACGGTTGCTATTGTAGTGGATCCTCGCCAAGGCCGTGAAATTTGAGAGCAAAAAGAACAGTTAACACTGTACTCCGCTATGTGCCGGTGCTTGACTCTGTACCCATCAAGATGTAATCCGTTACCGCCGAAACGTTCTCGTGGTATAGTGAGGCATAACATCTTCAACCTTGACCACGCACTTTGGACTAAGGCAAACATTTCCAGAGACAGTAAATAAACACTAAACAGCTCATTTTGTACCAAAATGGTAATGTAATACTTTTCAATACATTTGTGTAGAAAAATATGAAAGCTGTATTTGGTATTCGGATCTCCATAATATCTCGCAAAACAATATTTTGTCACAAAGTCAACTATGTATCTGTAATAGTATCACAAGATGTTAATTTATGTGTTGTTCTGTCTATTAATCTTGAGAAACTAAAATTTTTAGTGACATTTTGTTACACGACTTAACGCTTAAAGTGTAATAAGTTATATAAATGTAACTCTAATATTGTAGCTAGTGATAAAACTTTTATTAGCAATAAAACATATTCGTCCAATAATAGCTTCCCCATAATTAAACTATTGTGACAAAATGACAAAATCAGTCCAGTTACTTATCTATCACTTTATTTTCCATCTAAACCTTTGCACAAATACACAGTTTTCTTCTCGTAACCTTGACTCAGTCCTTTCATTGTCTTCGCTTTCTTTGTCTCTCATACACAAACTCAGACGATACAATCACTCGACGCTCGTTAAATCTTCTTTACTTCGACGCGACGTACCACAGTTGTCTCACACTCACTGACACACTAATCGACTCATGTCTGTAACTCTACCTCTGCTGTTTCCTCGCCACCTTATATAGCGGGGATGACGTCACACGGACTTTTCGTGAACTTCTTCAAGCACGCCGGCGATGACGTAGCCAGATCTTTCTCGAAGGCTCTGGAGAAAACCCCTTTGGTTCTGCTGCTCGATTGTTGTTAGCCACGTATACATAAACAGTCGTGCGACGCAGCCTGACCTAGGATGCCTGTGTTTCCTCGCCTGCATGGTATATGGTGTGAAGTAGCTTAGCCTCGACCATCGTTTGTTTTGCATTTTCAAAATCCTGGAACCATCCCAGGCTAACCAACTTATGAAAGCTGTGCTCTTCAGGTATTGTGACTTGTTCGTTTATTCCAAGAATGTGATGTTTTAAGTAGTCTCTATAAGGAATTTAATATATTTATATATTCTTTAGGTATTGACACTTTGTTGATGTATGATTATTCTTGTTTCCATTTACTGATGAGGTAGATAAATGTTATTTAGTATAATAAATACATTTTATTTCTGGTCGTACTTATTCAAAGTTTTTCCACGACTGTTACGGCATATCATTTTAAAAATCTGATATACTACATTCACACGAGTTTCTCTTCCCTCTGTCGTTTTTAGTATGGTAATCTCCTTACGAAACTTTATTTTTCTATTTACTTCATTTTAATCGATATAAACTTTACAGAAACAGCCACATTGCATATTTCGTTATATATATAAAAGGAAAAACGATAGTCAAAGGTTTAAGAACTGGGCGCTATATGCTGTTCTTGAGATTCCATACTATTTCCATCCAATAGAAAATCGACAGGACTTCAAAAGAATGACCAAGTATTGTACATATCAACAAATTAAATAATTAATAACGGAGAGATTGGTAATGGTTTTGGCAAAATAAATTAATGAATAAATAAATAAATAATAAACAAATAAACATAGAAATATTAACTAAATTTTATGCTATAAATATATGTACTTGCTTTAATGTTTACGAGTTATACAAGATTATTGAAAATTCCTTCCGACCTTAAGTGAACTTCACAGATTATTCCCAGAAAGTTCAAGAAATGCATTTTATTTCTCTTGGAAACATCTGTTATGTACATTATTTTAACCAAAATCGTTACAGGTGTTTTTGAGAAAAATAAAAGAATGAGGGTAGTTTGAGTGGGAGAATTTTCTTGAAAATCGTCGCATCGCATCTTTCGAAGAAACTGAGCTAAATATCAAATTTGGTATCTATCCACCTTCTGTTTTTGAGTTACGATGTTCAATGGACACTGGACCGTTTTCTAAGAAAATGTTTTTTTATTCAGGGACCTAAAGCATGAAATCTCGATATCAAATTTTTGGGTGGAGTACAATACTTCCTCTACGTAGTAAAGAAAGTAAAACTGGAGCACGTTTAGCACGCCACATAATGTTCTTGGTAACATTTGACAAGTGACGGGGTGAAATCCGTCTTTGCAGCATTTAGACATACCTCAGACCTTTTGTGCTGAACTTTCAAACACTCATGCATTGTGCATTGTTGCAGTTTCTTATAAAGCATCGCGATACCTCGTAAACTATGAATGGCACAACGAAGTTGTTAGTAGAATTGTTCTCCTCTGATTTGTATTCACTCTTAGACAGCTCATATTCTACCTTATTTCATTCAGTGCCGCAGCAGTCTTCAGTTTCTCTGAGCAAAGAATTACAAATGTAGCAGAAGAAAAAAAATATACCTGGATTGAATCACGTCATCCGATTAAGTAATTGATTGACATTGATATAATTTCGTTTTCTTTTATTTGGGAAGGTTTATTTATCTAGTGATAAATTAGTAGTGAGTAATGACATTGGCTAAAGTTCAACACTTCCTCCTACTCTCTCTCATTCTCCTTTTCCTCCCCCTCCACCTGCTCCTCCTACTTCTGTCGAAAACTGTATAATGAATAAAAGTGGAATGTGTGCAAAGCAGGCGATTGTTCATTCACAAGAAGCATTGAGGCTATAAAATTTGTCTTTCTTTATGAAAAGAAAATCTACGAAAGTTCTCTTTCTCTTGCACTTTATACACAGTTTAAATAACACCAGAAGACAGATTAAGGTTAAGGAGCACATTTACAAGCGTTACAAATACACACATACGAACATAAAGTAGGTACAAAAACATCGGTGCTGGCCAAAGTTCTATGTCGACAAATTTTAGGCACATTTCCAAAACCACGTTTCTTTCCCTATATCTTTGCAGTAATATCAAGTTACTTTCCGCATTGTGCTGCCAGCTAAGTCTGTCAAATCAGGTTTTTGCACCATTAACCATAAACTGCACATCAGGCGCCGTCCTTCTCCAATACCCGATCTGTCCTTGAATAACACAGACATTTTAACGCATTGTGAACTGCTATTAGACGTGAAACGCTAACCTCTGCTACTAGTTTTTATTGCACCCGTATTTGTTTGCCTTGCTATCTAACTGCTCATTTAGCCGTGATGTAGAGAATTTGTGTTAAGATTGAAACATGAGCCTCGTATTTACCTAGCAGGTAGTGAAGGAATTATGGCAGACACAACATTTAATGGCGTCTGATAGCTGATCACTCCTGATCAGATTATTCCCTTTCCTGTTGTGCAAATATATTTTGTAGGTACAAATGATATTTATATCACCGGTTGTACAGTGTGATTCCACAGCGTGTTCAACTATACAACACCGCAAGGAGTAGCAAGTCTCTGATTGGATGTTGTGTTGAACCACCCGCCATTAAATTGTGTGCCTGCTATAGTTTTATCGTAAATATGTTTTAAGGCCTCCCCCCCCCCTCCAAATCATAAAAATATATTTTTAGAAAGGTGTGCGTATGTTGTGTTATTTTTTTACCTGTTTTTCTTTTCTTTCAAATTTACTTTTTCCACTACATACTAAGAATTTTTAGAAAAAGACCCGTGTGTGTTGTCTGTGAACAGCATAACTTAAAGGCGAGAATTTGGCTAAATGCTAAACTTGTTATATACGTTTAGCGTCGTTAAAGGGTATACCATGAAGATTTTTAAAAAATGGGTTTTGACTTTTTACTGTTTCATTTTTCACTTTTTACTTTTTATCCGTTTTAGCTTTCACTGTACGTTTTAACTGCAGAGCCCAGATTCTTTCGCGCTTTTTAGCTTTTTTATCCTTGGATGTGGGGCCCAAATGACCTTGTTGTCGATGGGCCCTTAAACCCCACTCACTCTTTAAGAAAATGCCCCACTCCAAACTACTCTTTATATGGAAAATTTTTCAAAAATGTTAATTTCCCAAAAATGGCTCTAATGATTTCAATTAAAACACCATAGGCTTAAGATGTTCCATACAAGTGAAATGTACTTCTTGAATTTTCCCGGAATAATCTCTGGAGTCATTCTGAATGACTTTTGCATAACTGGTAAACCAAACAAAATGTAGAGAAAATCTTATTACACAAACATGTACATCATTAAAACACACAATTTATATCAAATGGCGTATTTTTGTAGAAATAGCCATGTTTGAGATATTCCATGTTTGAATTCTCAAATACATAGGTCATTCGTTCTGTTTTACGTTATGGCCATTCAATGAGAACGAAATTTCAAAGACATCAAATAGTGACCAGCACTTAACAGATTTGATTCTCGCTAAGTCTACTGTTACCTATCTCACTGCACCTTAAGGAAATATGTAATAAAATCATTTCTACAAGTGGTAATGTCGATTAACATGAGGTAGTTGGAAGAATAATAGATTTAACGAATAAGAGTGAGTGTAAAAAGTAATTTAATACTTGATTTATTTTCAGAAACGTAAAATGGTGACATGCTTAAAATATTTTATTCCCAAGAAATATGTAAATATTACTCAAAATGTAATATTTGGTCGTAGACAATTGCACTCGAGGAAAATTACGTAACATTTAAATGTTTAAGCTTTCCAAATTTTTATCAAGTTGGGTATTTCACCTGAGAATAACTTTTCATTTATGGAATGCTATTTTTCTACAAGGTCAGTAATGTAAGGCCAGGAAAATTTTTGTATGCCGTCATCAGGTTGAAATAATCTCATAAAATTTCAGCTAAATTGGTTGATATTTGTAGAAATTAGGAATTTCAGTGTTGTTGATGAAATGGGGGCTAGGGATAATTTTGTAAGAACGGTATCTTTATATCGGTTGATTCCCTTCATGTGCACATATATGAAATCCACCACTGAAAGGTCATTTATCTTTCAATGTCAGCCTTATTCTACCTGCCCTAACACCAGGGGCGGTGCATTTGTTACACCGTGAGAAGTCTTTGTGTCTAGTCTAGATTACTGAGTGTTTGCAAACACTCGTGCACACAAAATATTGTCAGCTTCTGTCTGGGGAGTGCATGGGAAGAGCTTCTTCACGGTCAACTCCCTTGAGGGAGGAGTAGAGAGGGGGCAAACAGCTGGTTGTTGCAGCTCGGGTTTGTGACCTCGGCAGACCCGTTCTCTTTCCTTACTCCAGCAATTATTCACACAACGTAATTATTATACCAACAACGAGTCTCATACTACAAGACGTTAGTACAATTCAATGTACTTTTACAGTCCATTACCCATTTCCCCACTTTCAAATTTATATTAGAATTCCTAATTGCCATGCCAGCATTTAGTGTAAAATTCTGATGTGTTGCACTTACATGACTTTCTCTACTCTTGTTCTAACCATTCTTACAAACTCTTAATCCTCTATCTTCGTGTTAGTTGAGATAAATATTTGTACAAATTATCTTATTGCTTATTTCCTTGTAGGTGCAAGGGGAATATTGGAATACAGTAGGCTTTGAGCAATAGGCAAATTTTTTAAAGCTTTGAGATCCGGTTCTCTTTGCACACTTAACATATAAAAATGAACAATGATGTTCCATTTCACGAAATTGTAAGTTTTTTGAAACTGTCACAAATAACAAGGAATATCTCCGAAATGGTTCACTCTACAAAAAATGTATTTGGACATAAATTATGTGTTCTAGCGACATCTACATTTTATGTAAAGTAAGATTTTGTCTATCTCTTATGGTTTACCAGTTATACAAAAGTCATCAAGAGTAAACAGGAGTACATAGGCTATAGCAGAAAACTCAAAGCATACATTTCATTTGTCATACAAATATCTTAAACATATGGCATTTTAATCAAAATCGTTAGAACCGTTTTCAAGAAAATAAAAATTTTCGAAAAATTGTTCATGCAAGGGTAGTTTAGGGCGCGGCTATTTTCTTCAAAATCTTTGTATCACATCCTTGAAAGACATTAAACTTAAATACCAACTTTGGTTTTTAACCGACTTAACCGACAGCTGAGTTATGTTGTCCACAGACTGACAGACACACACGCGCACACACACACAGACACACACATACACACACGCGCGCGCGCGGACCTTTTTGTAAAAATGTTTTTTTTTTTTTTTTTTTTGATTCAGGGGGTCTCAAAACATACATTTCCGTTGAAATCTCGACATCGAATTGTTGGGTGTAATACAATATTTCCTCTACTTACCAGTAGGGATAGTAAAAACTCGTATATGTTATAAGGATCAGTGGAAAATATATGTATTGTGCGGTCATGCGTTTTAACAAACCCACACCCAGAAACTCTCTTTACGCGCTAGAACCTTCTAAACAGAAGGATATGGCTATAGGTAAAGAAAGCGTACACTTTAGGGTAAATAGTAGAAATACATTCAATGTATTCATTAATAATTTACCAGGAAAATGAGCTGCACACCATACGGTCTACAGCCATCGGAAGTGTTTAAGGTGATTCTGTGTTACGGTTTCATGTTTTATTCATCCCTATGGCTATCGTCAAGTGGTAATGAAAATTGCTACACCGGGATGTTCTCAGAAAATATACAATAGAGGTTTACCGGTTCCATCAACGTTACTCTAACAGGCGTCACCTAGCCCACGCCATTTTTCCAAGAATGGAGAGGCGTTTAAGTGAAACAGGTAGAACCACGCCGTGCACCAAGTTGGATCTCTTTCCAAAAATTCGACATTGCGTAAGCAAACAGTACCAAAATAGCTGCAGGCGTTTTGAGCACCTTCTGTAATTAACTAAAATGTCATCTATTTACTTTGAGCATTTCAGATTTCTTTTATGTGTTACCATCTACTGTGAGCTATAGGTAATATTTACGTCCCCTTCACATTTCAGAGGTTCTAGCACATAAACAAAGCGCTCATGGTTATGGGTTTATTAATAAAATAGAACCACACCTAACACCAACACTTGTAGCAAGTGTGTTTTTATAGCTATACATTAGAAAAATGAGCTACTTATGATACTAATAAAATATTATATTTCTCTTTGTATGTATGACGAAACGTGTATGTAGGTATTGTTGCAAAGATGGATCTCGATTAAAATGAAGTAGATACAAAAATAAATTTTCATTATGATAGTTTGTATACACACTATGCTTGCATTAACGTTACCTGCGAATTCTCTGAGTTTTCTCGGCATGCGTTACAATGGTCAGGAAGTCATGCTCTAAGTATCGATAAATTTCAATAAACTGTAACACCGCGGATTGTTTATAATTTTGTCTTATTGGAAATATTTCTTAAGTTTGGAATACACAATTTGTAGACTATCTGTGGAAAAGTACCGAGGAATAAAATTACAAGAACGTTACAAGATATTGTGTGACGGCGGGGGGCTCGACAGTGCGGCCGGCTGCTCAAAATCTTAGTGACTTGTTCATACCTGGTTAACGTAATATGTAACAATGGCACTGTCAAGTTTTCCGTGTTGGTCTTACAAAATTTCCGTGGTTTAACCACAACAACACAACGAAAGCAAAGAGATGTAATCAGTTCTGCAGAAAGAGCAGAAAGACCGGATGCTCGAAAGCAAACATGATGGGACATGGGAGACGTTCCTGAAACAGTAATGTTTGTTCTCAGAGGAACTAGCTGTAAGTAAATGATGTTCTCGAACATGAGTAAACAAAGATTTAGTCCGTGCAAGAGCTAGCTTCTGTCACCATACACACAAGAGAACGTCCTGCTTGTTAAGTCCAACTAGGTGAATAATGGCACTAGTTGAACTGTCCAAGTATGGCGAGACCAACCTCAGTCGATGCACGCCCCACGTGTATTTCCATTAGCCTGACAACTTCTACAACTACACTTTACCTCTCCTTTCTCTACCTTTTACTCCCTTCTGTACGTATTTACATTCCTTAGTTTTCTTTTCTTGTTTCATTATTTGTATACGATGTTAACGTTATCTATGATTGCAATTTCATGAAAATCCAGGAAAAACAACAGCACCTTTTACTTTCTCTACTGAGTTTAGTAAAGTAGAGGAAGTATTGTATTCCACCAAAAAATTTGATGTCGAGATTTCATCAGAAATGTATGTTTTGAGGCCACCTGAATCTAAACAAAAGCATTTTTAGAAAAAGGTCCTTGTGTGTACTTATGTCTTTGAACAGCATAACTCAAAAACGAAATGTCGGATAAAAACCAAAGTTGGTATTTAAGTTTTATGTCTTTCAAGGATGCGACACGATGATTTTGAAGAAAATTCCTCCATCCTAAACAACATTTTACATCGAAAATGTTTAGAAAATTTTGATTTTCTTGAAAATGGCTAAAGATTTTGATTAAAATGCCATATGTTTGAGTTATTTGGACTGTCTTGTCCTCAATGACACACTAACTGACTTATGTCTGTAAGCGTAACGCTGTAATTCGTTGCCTTGTCTCCTTATATAGCGAGGATGACTTAATACGGACCTTTCTCGAACTTCTACAAACACGTCGGTTACCGGATACATCTCGAATAATCTGGAAAATCCTTTGTGTTGCTGTTTGATTGTTGTTAGTCATGTGTTTGCTAGCTTGAGTGGTGTGAGGAAGATTGACCTTGCCTTTGTTACGCGCCGCGCTCGGTCCCGACCGTTCTTTTTGTGCTGCCGCAGCATTCGGCCGGCGTCACAGTATTATTTAAAATTGCAAATAAATTTACAGTAAGTTGTGGATTTTAAGAATTTCACTGATGGGTATTCTTAAGAACTCTTTTACCTATTTACCTATTATTATTATTATTATTATTATTATTATTATTATTGAAGGAGTCTCTTCCGGCTGGTATCTCCCGTCACCAGTATGAAGGGAATCTTCTGCTCGTCGTCACTTTGAAGGGTCGGTATGATGAATTCTTTTCTCGTATAAAAGATCCGGCTAACTCTTTCGATGAACTGCGATGACTCTTTCTTTCCTATCTCGGTCGTGGTACGGGTATGAAGTATGTTCACAATTTACAGCTAATAATTTTCCTTGAGACGCGACCCCCGTGAAAATTATATGTTACGTCGATGTATTGACTTTTAGTCTTTCTAATGAGATAGTCTTCTTTGCTCTGGAGGCCACAATTGAAATAATATTAGTGTATTTATTATCACAATTTTATTCGTTAATATATATAACATTTTCAATGAAGACAAAAGATAATCGCACTAGGCCAACTGCAAACGATATAATGCAAACAATCAAACAATGGGAAACAAAACACTCCAACACAACACCTACCATAACAAATAATACTGCATCAAATGCCCCTCATCACAGTATAGGCAACTAATTCTATTTTGGGAAAATTGTTTTCAGCCATACAATGTTGCATGTACTGTGATGATCTCCCCACAACAATGTAATTGTACAACAATATAACAACTGTGTTGAAAAACATGTCATCGTTGAATACAAAAATATTTTCTCTTGACAATGTTTCGATTTTTTTGGCAACTTTCAGGGGTTCTATGCCCCTCCCCACTAAAATTTGTTTTATGATTTTTCTTATAATTGATTGTCACATCACTTTGCCATATCTATTTCGGCATCTCGGTAGGGCTTAAGCATAGTCTTGTGGTACTTGCCTACCTTTTTGCCGTTACTACCCTCAAGTCCATATGTATGATCTCCAAATTTCTCCGATATCCTGAATGGTCCTTTGTATAATAGATTCATTCGCCTATATATCTTCTTGGAGGCTCTTGACAAATTAAACTGTCTAATGAGGACTTTATCACCGACTTCGGGATTCCATTTTGCTTCATACCTCTTGACTTGAGATGCCCTTTTCTCGGCTTTCTTCATTATCCTGTTGAAGGCTTCGATACATTTTTCTTCTTCCCGAGGTACATTAGCTTCCCTCTTGATAGTTGTAATGGCTTTAAGTACTAAAGGTTTGGGTGGTTTGCTCGTCATTAGTTCGTAAGGAGCAAATCCAGTGGTGGTATTAATCGTATGGTTCAATATATCTTCTATCACCTGACAGTATTTGTACCATCCTCGGTGATTGGCATGACACAGTATCCTGAAATATATTCCTAAATCACGCATAACCCTCTCACATGGGTTACCTTGGGGATAGTATGCCGAAGAGTTATATATTCTTATATTATTGCTTCGAAGGGCTGTAGTAAACACCTTGCTTTTGTGAACGGTAGCATTATCGGATAAGATAGCTCTTATATGACCATATTTTGGAATCCAATCCTTTAGGATTCTGTTCACGCAAGTCTGACTTTTGATGTTTCTAACTGGGTATAATCGGACAAACTTCGAGAAAATATCAAACATAACGAAGATGTACCTACAGTTATACTGGGTAGCAGGCATTTCACCATGTGCATCAATAGCAACCAAAGCGTTCCTTTCACTCCTTATTACTGATTGTGGAGCACAGTCATATTTAATATTTAAGGGCTTTGCTTTTTGACATAGCTCACAGGCCACAACGAATTTTCTCACCTTCCGGTCGATTCGTTTGAAGTATAGGTGTTCTTTGATAGCTGTGGCTGTCTTCTCACATCCTGGATGCGCGAGATTATTGTGAAATGTCTCTATCACTTCACGCTCCAACTCCTGAGGCACTATGACCTTCCATCTTTTCTCAAATCGCCCATGGAGTTTATATAAAACACCATCATGTTTAGCGAGCGTTCCTCCGTTGTCGTATATACCTGGAGCCGTTTCCCAAAGATCCCTTAACAACGGATCTCGTTGTTGCCACTCGGTTATGTTCTCAAACTTGCTGGAAAGTTTTCGGCTATATCCCAAATTCAACACCATGAGTTTAACCTCATTCTGTGGGTGCGACAATGTTTCGGGAATCTGTTTTTCCAACGACTGTCTGGAGAGCAAATCACTAAAAACATTCTCCTTCCCAGGTATATGATGGATGTCAATATCATGCGATGTAATTTCGTGTATATATCTGGAAATCTTTGAGCTAGTCAGCTTGCATTTCTTTATGAATGACAAGCTAATATGATCTGTGTACACAATGATTTTAGCATTGTACACGTACTGACGGAACTTCTGTAGTGCAAAGTATATTGCTCCGATTTCTTGCTCAGTAATACAAGCATTTGCCTCGACTTGGTTCAGCGATCGGGAAGCTGTAGCGATGACATGGCTATTGCCGTCTCCATCGACCTGTGTTAAGACACCCGCGTAAGCCTGTATGCTCGCGTCCGTGTATAAGTGATAAGGAGCGTCAGGTATTGGCCTTTCCAATAGAATTGTGTTGTTAAACAAGTCTTTAACCTTCATAAATGCCTGCTGATGTTCTTCGGTCCATTTCCATTTATTATTCTTTTTCAGTAATCCCCTCAACGGACTGAGTTCTTTAGCATAATTTATTATAAATTTGCTCTCGTATTGGAAGATTCCTAATAATCTTCTCAGTTGTTTCGTATTCTTTGGTGGAGGGATTGCCTGAATAGCTCTAATGCGGTCCATATTCGGAGTTATTCCCGCTTCAGTCACCACGTAACCAAGGAACTCTATCTCTTTAGTCAGAAATTGTGACTTATTAAAATTTATGGTCATACCGCTCTCATGAAATTTCGAAAAAATATACTGCAAGTGTTTTATATGCTCATTATAATCATTATCATAGATCAAAAAGTCGTCTATGTATTGAATTGCGAAGCCTTCTATAGTATCATTGAATATGTTATGAATAGCACGAAGCAGGGCACTACCACTGGTAGACAAACCGAAACCGCAGGTTTTGAATTGATAAATTTTTCCATTAAAACAGAACCCAGTGTACTTTCGCACAGTTTCATCCAATGGAATTTGCCAGTAAGACGACACCAAGTCCAATTTTGAAAAATACTTCCCGCGTTTAAGGCTAGCTAAAACTTCATCTACGCCTCGCGGTCTGAAATGGTCCGGTTGCGTTAAAGAGTTAATCTTTCTGGCATCGATCGTCATCCTTAATGAACCATCGGATTTATGAACCCAACATAGTGGATGGAGGTAGGGTGTATCAGATATTTCTATAATATCATCTTCTAACATTTTATTTATTACCTCTTTTGCTTTGTCCTTTATTGAGTTTGGAATGGGCCGGCTTTTATGGGAGTAAGGGGTAGCGTTTTCCACTTTAAAGATGTGGGTGTACTTGTTGCACAGACCGGGTTTCGAACTGAATACTTCTCGGTTCTTGATTAAGCACGCTCTCAGTTGATTCTTTTGTTCTTCATTTATATTGTGCGCATTATTCACTTTTTCGTTCAGCGTAGCCATAAAAGATTCTTCTTCGTTCTTTTTATCATCTCTGACGACATCCAATCTGTATACTCCGCAATCATCTCGCAGATGGTGATCCTCTCCTCGAACTCCGCGAACATTATTATTAAACAAATCAATTTCGACGTATTTTTGTATATCATCGCAATCGCCTTCTTCATTTGCACTTACTTTTTCGTCGTCGTACAATATAACATTCTCTACAAAAAATCTTCCATTATTAACATCGTCGAAATCCTCGTTCGCTTCAATATTTTCACCTTCTAACAGTCTCACTATTCGCGTGTTTTCACCATCTTTAACGCGTAGTTCATGCTCTTCGAAATCGATGATTGCTTGCCAGTGATAAAGTAAGTCGTTTCCAATAATAATTTCTCTTGCCAAACGCTGAATAACTAATGCGACAAAATCAAATTTCCAACCATTTACATGTGCTTTAACTAACATTTGATATTTCACCCGATCTCTCTTTTTACCGATCGCTGTACTACAATACACATTGTTTACGTGCAAGTACTCTATCTTGTTTGAGGATAATAATTCCTGGAATAATTCCTCTGAAATTACCGATGAGCTTGCCCCAGTATCTATTAACACAGTGAAGCTACGGTCCCATATATTTAACTCAATTTGAGGTGGATTGACTAACTCTTTATTGGACTTTACTGGGTTAATTTTGTTGTCGGTGATTAAATTTACGTGAATTTTGCCCTGTGCCTGCACCATCAAATCATTTTCCAAGGCATAAAATGATTTCGGAATTAATTTCCCTGATTCTCATTCGTTTGATTGTTACATGTTGATATCGTGCCAGTATTTGTTTCTTGATTCTGTGTTCTAGGAAAGTCGCAATCATTCCTGCGTTCGACGCTTTCCTCCTCGAACCTAGGCACTTGGGTTACATTTTCCTGATAATTTGTACTATGATTTCTCGTATCGTAGCTTCCATTCCACCTACGATTGTAATTTCTGTAAAACCGGATGTGATTAATTTGACTGGTTCTTCCGCGCCCTCTGGTATCACCACCATAATCATGATTACGTCTCTCGTATCGCGGATTTTGTCTGTCTCGCGGTATAGGACCTCTGTAATTCGATATTATATCAGGACGTCTATTTGTTCTGTAGTTTTCACCATTATTTTGGTGTGTTTCATCTCTCACGCCATTTCCCTGGTTCTCATTCGTTGTTGGAAAATTATTTCTAAGACGTTCTAATTGCGTTCCTTGATTCCTACCTTGGCCACCTACAGCGCGCTGTCCATTTTCATATCGCTGACTGGAGTTAGTCTCTTGGTAATTATTCTGTGCCTCGAACTCTGCCAATAATTCAATTACATCCGAAAAATCAACCGGTTTCGCCACGATCAGATTATTTCTTATGTGCGGTGGATAATGGCGAATAAGTGCTTCAATAACCTCCTGTTCACTCAACTGAGGTTGGAGTAGTTTCGATTTGTTCGCCAGTTTCAAAAAATACTCCATCATTGAAATACCACGTTTACTGTCATAATGTCCGGTAGCCAGTTCGACTTTAACCTGGTTTTGACGTCCCGGTCCCCAAAATCTATTTATAAAAAGGTTTCGAAACATACTATATGTTTCGTGAGACGCCAAAGTTAGTCTTAACCATTCCAATGCGTTTTTCTTAAGACAGCGTTTAACCACCATCATTCGTATCTCGTTCGGAATTCGTTTGATCCTAAAATAATCCTCCAGTTCTTTTATGAAAATTTTTGGATTGTCACCGGCTTCTTCGTCAAATGACGGAGGGGTTAGGTCATGGAACAAGTGACTAGCGTGACAATTATGGTTTTGACTAGGGGAGTGCATTGGCATAGCTAAATCATTCTCCTGAAAGTCCGCCATATTACTGTTATTGTCAAGTGCATCAGTATTGGTCATATTTTTGCATTCACTCACAAATTGATCATGATTGTCATTAACTCTATCAGCCTGTAGAGCAATCACAACTTGGGAAAGCCTTCCTGTAAATTCTTTTTCCTTTGTAACCGTTTCATTTATTCTATTTACACTTACATTGGCTTCCTCCTTTACTTTATTCAATTCTTCTCGCTGTGACTGCATCTCAGCGCTTATACCCTTTACAATATTTTCTAAACTATCAATTTTTACATCAATGTCAGTTTGTTTTGACCTAATTCCATCTTGATACATTTTACAACTCTGTTCTACCACGACTATCTCTGTTCTCAATTCATCTCCTACCTTTGCAATTTTTGCATTCTGTTCTGCTAGTTTTTCATCAAATTCTTTACTTAATTCAGCTTTCATTTCTACCACTGTCTTCTCCTGTCCTAACTTAACTTCATTTATCAATTCTCCTAGCCTAGCTATTTCTACTGTGTTTGATTCCTGTCCTAATTTTATCACGCTTACTAACTCACCTAATTTAGCTATATCATTGTTACTTGATTCAATTCTTTCTGTACATTCCTTCTTACATAATTCAATTTCTTGTGACAATTTATTTATATTTCTGGCATTATCCTCCTTCAAATCTGCTACATCTGCTTTTAGTTCTGTTACATTTCTAACACTATCCTCTCTTAGTTTTGCTACATCTGCTTTTAGTTCTGTTACATTTCTAACAAAATCTGCTTTTAAATCTGCTTTTATATCTGCTGTATTTTTGTTCATCGCTTCCAATATTTCTTTCAATCCTATTTCTGATTCCTTACATACTACATTCTTTCTACCTTCTACTGATAACTTATCACTCACTTCCCTCTCTACACTATCATTAACTTTCTCAACTTTTTCCATCTTCTGTACAATTTTCTTATTGCGTAGTATCATAAATTAGTACTAGTCTTACTTGAATTCTGGAGCACAAGAAAAAGGATACTCCGTCAAAATGTCTTCTTTTCACTCTTTGTCCAGGTACATATTTTTACTCTATACGCCTGTATTCGAGCCGTCGCACGTCTGGGCGCCAGTATGAAGGAGTCTCTTCCGGCTGGTATCTCCCGTCACCAGTATGAAGGGAATCTTCTGCTCGTCGTCACTTTGAAGGGTCGGTATGATGAATTCTTTTCTCGTATAAAAGATCCGGCTAACTCTTTCGATGAACTGCGATGACTCTTTCTTTCCTATCTCGGTCGTGGTACGGGTATGAAGTATGTTCACAATTTACAGCTAATAATTTTCCTTGAGACGCGACCCCCGTGAAAATTATATGTTACGTCGATGTATTGACTTTTAGTCTTTCTAATGAGATAGTCTTCTTTGCTCTGGAGGCCACAATTGAAATAATATTAGTGTATTTATTATCACAATTTTATTCGTTAATATATATAACATTTTCAATGAAGACAAAAGATAATCGCACTAGGCCAACTGCAAACGATATAATGCAAACAATCAAACAATGGGAAACAAAACACTCCAACACAACACCTACCATAACAAATAATACTGCATCATTATTATTATTATTATTATTATTATTATTATTATTATTATTATTATTATTATTATTATTATTATTATTATTATTATTATTATTATTATTATTATTATTATTATTATTATTATTATTATTATTATTATTATTATTATTATTATTATTATTATTATTATTATTATTATTATTATTATTATTATTTGGAAATTTTACTTTGTTGTCCATAAAGAGCAGTTAAAGATGCCTCGATTTGCTGGCCTTCGGTGCCATCGAAAGTAGTGCATTTCATCCATTACTTTTCTGTTGCCTGCCTGTCAAAAAAATAAATGTGATCAGAAAGCACAATCTCCTGTTTGGAATTCAATTTGAGAGCACCGTTTCAATTAATAGCCTGTAGAGGGAACGGCTATGCGGAACTAATGGTGCATTCGAGTAGTTTAAAATGTGTTACAGCGCCTGCCTTTTGCTGGCAAATGAATAAGCATAGACGTTTTGTTAAAAATCGGCCGCGCAACGTTATTGAAAGCTGAGGGGAGTAAAAAAGCAGTGAGAGAGAAAAATAAAATATTCCTCCCGCTCTTTCTCCGTGACGCAACGCCCAGCAGATTCTTAAACACAATAATTCTCAAAGCGATGGAGAAAAGTTCGTGGGAATTGAATAAAAAGGGAATCGGAGCGTGGAATGAAAATAAATGAGCTTGCAGTTGCTGAGAACTAGTTATTAAATCTGCTTTAAGTACGAACAATGGAGAAACGTTAAATAAGAATAAGAGCTATCCGTGAAGAGGGTGAAGACAAAAGAGCCACTATCACAACAAAAATTTCCGTTCCAGGAAATGAAGGTATTTACATTTCAGTGAAATAAACACTTTAATGCTTTATTTATGTACTGAATCACTTTAACACAGGGCTTGTCGATGGAAAGGATTAATCGGATATCAATAGTTCGCTTGGGTCTCGTATGTGTAAATATAATTTAATACATTAGTTATGTAACATACAAATATATAGATCAGTGTAGGTATATTCCTCATATGCTTATGTACCTTGCACCGCTTTCGACCAAACTTAGCACAGATAACCTTTGACACAAGGCAAGAATTACTGTTTAGCTTAGAATTCGAAATTCTATTCCATTTCACACAATTAATTATTTAATTTTATGTAATGTCCACAAAAGTTCGCAAGACCACCTATATCTTTGTCAATAAAATCGTAGTAGATAAATATTGCCAACATAAGAATACTCATGTTTTCATAGACTCACAAAATAAAGGAACATCGAATTAATATAATATTCGTTGATGTCCTCTCTGACATCGATCATGGACTAATAACACACTTAGATTAGGTCTTTCTTTTGTTATGAAGTAGGTATGACTTTCGGGTATTTTCTTAGCAGTTTTGTGTACCTAATGTTGGTTAATATGGATAAACAAGGTTATATTGATGTTACTTAAACTAGTATTATTTCTCCCCAATAATATTTATTATATAAATAGCGACGAGGCAGCCCGAATGTGACAATGTGGAAGTCACTCAGTTGCATCATTGGCCGTACTGTGCTTATGTTAGAAAGTAAAATTATATTGAAAATGCAATGTCGCGGCCGGTATTCGAACCACAGAACATCCTCTTTCCTTGCGGAACTCTAGACTGTTCAAACATAGTAAACTTCCGTCATCTGATTCATGTATTCCAGTAAACCCTCAAGGCCAGGCCTTAGCGACTTGCAGAATGGCCTGAGCGACTTTCATTTGGTTTACTTACTAAACGTACAAGGCAGTGAGCGGGCTGCACCAGTTGCCCAGTCCTGCTCAAGGCGACCTCAGCTATTCCCAGATAACATACTGTGGCAATTGACTATGTGACAAACCCCACTCCTCATACCTGTACGAGTGAGTGAGTGAGTGAGTGTGTTGGGTTTAAGGGCCCGTCGACAACTTGGTCATTTGGGCCCCTACCTGTACGAGTTTTGCCTGGAAATATACCTATGCTTTGAATACTCCTTTAAAAAGCATGAATAGGTCCGCCTGCGCCTGCGCGTGTGTCAGTGTCTGTGAACAGTATAATTCAAAAGGTGAACATTTGGTTAAACAGCAAACTTGGTATTTAAGGTCTTCAAAGCAGAAGACGACCTCAGAAATCTATGGATCTCATAAATATCGGTTCTGTTGTTTGTATTTTGCACACACATTTTTTCTGCATTGGTTCGTACGTGTCGTACGTATAAGTGATTAGGTATTCACACAGAGCTGTATAGTTTAAATTACAGACATACTGGAAAAAAGAGCACATCATTTTCCTCTGAGAACGGTTGTTTAGAGTGTGAAAATATCATTTTAAACCCATATACTGTACCATTTTGGTGTTATGCTACTCCCATACACATCCGAGTGGAGTGGGGCACTTCCATTGCCTTATTTAAATGGTAAAGGTACGGAAGGACGGAGGCCCTCCAGAATTCCGGAGCAGATCAGCACAAGTAAGCCGCAAGTTGCTTCTACTGTGATCCCAGAGAGAAAGGGATGAGAGGAGAGACCGAAGGGTGACCAGATCCGAAAGAACAACGGCCACAAGCATGGACAGCGAGCCCTAAGGTTTCCAGTTCGAACGCTGTTTCGCCCCCGGCCGCTTAGTGGAGTCCACTCGGGAGCAGGCCTGACTGAACATTGCCTACCGACGACCATTGCCTTGAAACCGCTTCAAGGCACAAATCCACCATCCAACTGCCACTCGCTGAGCATCTTCGTTTGGTCTTATAACCCTAAAACAGGTGACAGTACAGGTACAGGAAATAAGGGACAGAAAAGTTCTGGTAGAAAAACCACCTCAGCATTCAGATACACACTGAGGAAACCACGAAAAATCCACGAGTTACAGTGGGCGGTCGCCAGAGATAAAACCGGGACTTCTCTAATGCGAGTTACACACGTTATCACGGCACCACTTCGCTCGGTATTCAACCAAAGAAGTTTTGTTTGTTAATGACGCTGTCAGTTGCCAGAATATTATAGCTTCGTTGCTATGTTCGAATTTCGTCCCCCACGAGTTCTTTTACATGATGTAAATGTACTGACATGAGGCTCTCGCTTTGAAGCATACTTAAAAGCCATCGGTGTGGGATAGGTTTGAACCCACATCCTTGGAATCAGTAGTCCAGCGCTTAACCACCCAGACCGATACAGTGTGTAAATGGTAGTATTAGAATTTTTTAAAGGATTTATTTAAGGTCGTTTTGACAACGCGGTCTTATCATGATCATACATATCAATTATTGATGAATATCACTCTTCAGTTATGCCAATATCATTTTATGAGCATTCACAGTAAATCAGTTTTGCATCCATTAAAAATTGTGGCGTATTCTTGATCATGTTGGGTCTGTTAACTGCATTAGGAAAATCGGACACACCGGCTCGTTGTCTGCATCTGCTCTATTGTGGGTAATCTACAAGGATGTGGCAAATATCACAGCTGGTACAATATGGAAGTTGGTCCTAAGTGAGGCGATAACAGTGCGTTAGTTTGGAGTGCCCATTTTTACGCCAGGTGAAGATAACTTGAATGTTTGAGAATACAGAAAAGGCTTTGCTTCATGAAGTTTGCCGTTGATTGATGACCATATCGACTTCCATTTCTGCATGTGCCTGTGTTAAGTGAAATGAAACTGACGATGTCTTGAGGTGGAGAGGTAATCGTTGAATCACTGAAGGGACGTTTATGTACCTCTTTAGTAGCTTCGTCTGCTGTTCCGTTGCATTTTAAGCCAATGCGAGAGGGAGTCCACACAAAGGATACCTTTTTATCGGTCTTATTTTTATCGTGACACAACAATCGGATTTCATGGATACGTACGTGGTTTGACTCAGTGTTTTGTGTGGCAAGTAGTACACTTCAGCAATCGGTGAAGATGGTGTAGTGACTTCGAATGATGTATAGAAGAGCTTTCTTAATGGGGAGTGCTTTACAAGAGAAAATGGTAAAGAAGTGAGGCAAGCTGTAGAGCATTGTCTAATCAGGATATACTATTACACACCCTCTTTCCTCCTTAGATGTTTATATTGGAAAAGTGTAAAAATGTTGGTTATACAATTAAGGAAGCAAAACCTGAATTGATGATTATAAAATGCTTGTGCAAAATGCATTTTTTATCGAATCCTAAAATCCTAAAATGGAACTGGCTAGCCGCGAACGAACTGAACGTTTTTTTTTTTATTTAAGCTAGTTGATACTCCAGTCATTATCGATTATCGAGCTTTGCAACTGCGCTATGGGATAAGTGGGAAGCGTGAAAAATGGAGAACTTACAGCATAAACTGGGTCTACAAGGGTTTGAGCCCCCATATGTTAAATAAATGAAATGGAACTCGTGTTCAGTTGTTGACGCATGTATGGACATATGACAGTGTAAATGAAGTCATTAATATCGACGCTGCGCCATAGGCGACTTGTATGTGCGTTTGTTTACGACTGCACTCAATACTAGACTCCTGCAGTATTGATGTACATTGTTGCTCACGGTCCATTGTCATGGGGCAACGGATTTTGCAAAGGGGTGTGGTTTTTTTAAAGCCCACATTGCAGTTCAAATGGGGCATATGAAAATAAACCGTCCAGTATTGGAAATCACCCTGCTGATGTACGTACGTCGTGAATTTTAATGTTCACAACACTTCTTGTGAAATGCTCTTTGTTCAGGATGTATAACCTCAACATTTCATATCATTATGCACTTTTGTTGGTAATCATTCATCACTTCTGTACGTCCTCATCCATGCTTTTATTTCTAGGCCTTTTTAAGGCTGGTAAATTCATGTTTCACATAGCATCTGAGTGTTGACTGCGTATCTAAAGAAGAAAGAAAAATATGTGTTACAATCACATACATTTCTCTACCCATTCTCCAACGAACTATTCTTACAAAATCTTATTTTGTCTTCATGTTAATGAAGATAAACATTTATTAAATGGTTTTGTTACATACTTTCTAGTGGACGCAATGAAATTATGGAAATGCAGTAGGTGTAGGCAATAATCGGATCTTTTAAGAATTGATCGCTAAGTGATGGCTTTGAAAATTAATTCTCTTTCGATAACGAGCCGAAAAGGAAGGGAGGTTATTTGTCATCAGTTGGGTACTTTAACGAGATCTAGAGTTTTTGTAGTGATTTTGTATATCTCTTAGTGTTTATCAGTTATGTAAAATAAATTAAGAATAATGAGGACTCCTGAGGACACTAATCAGAAAATTCCTGATATACAATTTGTCTTGAAAATATCTTAACCATAGGCTATTTTAATCAAAATCCCTACTTACAGGGTGCTTCCAACTTTAGGGTCAAAATTATATAGATGATAGACTACTAAACTGCGCATTTTGACATAAGCAACCTTTGTTCGGAAATGAATATTTTGGACACTACGTGATCTTGAAAGTGAATGTGAGGGACTTTTCTAGAGCTGCTTTAATTTTCATAGCAAACTGCCTGACACTTTCATTTCTTACTTGTTTTGCGTAACAAACTGCCTGGTGCTTTTATTTCTTATTTGCTTTGTTTAGAATGCATGACTACTGTCGAAGATGGAGTGTTACTCGTCACAGCGACTAGTTGACATACATTTTATGTATGGTGTGGCGGAATGTAGCGCAAGGAGAGCCGAACGAATGCACCGAGAGTAGTTTCCCAACAGGCATCATCCAAATTGGAAGAAATTTGTGTGAATGAGAGAGACTGGCGCATTAAAGTCACAGAGAGCTGGCCAGGGAGCAAAACAAACAGCTGTTCAGACACTGAACTTGAGGAGATGGTGTTGGATCGTTGACAGACAAGTCACTAATAAGTATCCATCGACTTGCTTGTGAGCTTAATGTTTCCAAAACTTGTGTGTGGAAAGTGCTAAAGAAGCAACATTCACATACTTAGCCTGCGAGTGCAAGCGTGGGCCCAAATGATTTTCAACCCAGAGTCTACCCGGAGTCCAGTTCTGTCAATGGATTACTCAGCGCTGTACCATAGTACCAAGCTTTCTAGAGCTTGTATTGTTCACCGATGAGGCCGTTTACACCCGTGATGGTGTATTCAGCTACCGCAATAGCCATATCTGAGGTGACAATCCACATGCCATCCATATATTTGGTCACCAGCAGCGGTTTATTGGTCTTGACATGTGGGCAAGGATCTTCTCTCCTGCCAGCCCATTTGAGTGGTCAAGAGCATCTCGTGTTTCTACAGATGGGCTGCCAGAATTGTTGGACACGTAACCTTGTCCGCGTGGTTCCAACACGATGGAGCTCTTGCCCACTTCGAACATGACGTCCGCACTCACCTTTCCTAATAGCTAGATTGGAAGGAGAGGTCCAGCACTTAGAACACTTGCTGTGAGCTTTAGGTTGACTATTATTATCAAAATTAAAGCAACTAACAGAATTGATCTTCAAGATCATGTGGCATCCCAAATATTCATTTCTGTCCAATGGTTCCCTGAGTCAAAGTGCTCAATTGAGAAGTCTCCGTCTGTATAATTTTGACCCTAAAGGTTGGGGACGCCTTGCACATCTTGAGAAAATAAAACTTTGCGAAATTTTTTTTCGATATAAAAAGTAGTTAAGAGTGGAAGATTTCCTTGGGCATCTTCGTGCCATATTCTTGAAAGATGTTGAACTTAAATACCAAGTTTGGTTTTAAACGTTTCGTTTTTGAGCGCACACACACTCTTTCTTTTTTCTAAAATGTCTTATTTTTTAATTCAAGGCAACTCAAAACGTTTATTTTTGGTGAAATCCTGGTATCGAGTTTTTGTGTGGAATGCAATACATGTTTTCTACTTATCTAATGTATGATAAATAAACAGTAGAGTGTAACATATCTTTAAAATGTAAACATTGTGGCTACAATGGTTAAATATATTATCAAATTAGAGAAGACACTTCAATTAATAAGAAGACAAAACATTAAAACGCGTCATTCTGTTTCTATTTGCGCTATTTAGTCTCCGCTTAAGGCATTTAAACATTAATTGTATTGGACAATAGCTAATAGTCGGTTTCCTTTGTTTTGCCTAAAGTCTTTCTTGAGAGCAACAAGCGAGCGATAATGAAGTAGGAGCAGGACCACATTTCCGTAGTTAAGGTGTGTCACGTCACCGCTTGTATGCCAACAGTTCCACATAATGGATTTCGCAGGAAATTCAGTCACTCTGCTTTATTGCCAACTTGTCCTCGGGACATTGTCATCAAGACAATGCTTTCACCAAGCTGTCTCCTCTCTAATTAATAAACAAAGACTTGCTGAGCATGTTCCCAGAGTCCTCTACCTACCTCAATTTGAATGCCGGCTCTGCTTTGTGCGGTTATTCTTTGTCAGTGCCCACATTGCTCAGGTTTTAGATGCTTACAATGTAGAAAATACACACAGAAACTTGCTGTACACGTTTCATAACTATTTTGAAAACTACTCATATAAATGACCGTATAAATGCTTTACACCTGCAAGAGTGGAAATCACTAAACACAATGAAGATGAATTAGAAATTTCTTTGTGATTGACACATTTCCTCTGACCCGAGCCAGTGGAGGGTGTGGCATCTTTCGGAACATTAACTTCAAGAAGAAAACTCCCAGTCAGCGTTGATTGGTTACGTAGATGAGGAGCCCTCTGGCAATTGCCGATAGGAGCTTATGTCAATCACAACCAGACAGTCAGAATCCAATGACGGACATAAACAGGCGATTCCATGGCAGTTTCTAAGTCATACCTTGAATTTTCTGGGAATGTCCTCAGAATACCTCATCATTCAGAATGATTTTTGCATAAATGGTAAACACTAAGAGGCAGACAAAACCATACTAAATAAAAAGTGTGGTTCTCGTTGAAACACACAATTCATGTCAAATACTTCTTTTTCTTTTGAGTGGACCATTTTCGAGATATTCTTCCTTATTTGTTTGAATTTACGAGTACTTATACTTTTTACTTTCTCTACTGGTAAGTAGGGGAAGTTTTGTATTCCACACAAAAATTCGATGCTGAGATTTCACCGGAATTATATGTTTTGAGACCCCCTGAATCAAAAAAAAAAAAAAAAAACAGTTTTAGAAATAGGTCCGCGCGCGCGTGTGTCAGTCTGTGGACAGCATAACTGAAAAACGAAAAGTCGGTTAAAGACCAAAGTTGGTATTTAAGTTTTATGTCTTTCAACGATGCGACACAAAGATTTTGAAGAAAATAGCCCCACCCTAAACTACCCTTTGCATTAAACATTTTTCGAAAATGTTTATTTTCTTGAAAATGGCTCTAACGATTTTGATTAAAATGTCATATGTTTGATTATTTTTATGACAAATGAAATGTGTGCTAATGTGGATTAAAATGTGGCACATAGATAAATACATATTTGCAAGAATAGTGTATATAAGAGTTCAGATATAAATATATTTGCAGAGTTTCTCCAAATTGAACTATATTAGAAGTTTGTATCGCAATAGATTACGTGGCGATCGTTTGGTGCATCTTTTTAAACTATGAACCTTGACCTTTGGCCAAATATGGATAGACTTCTTAAACGTAAGCAATGCCAAGGTTGTCACTAATGAACATACGTTAATGGCACAAGATTTGAAAGTGCTTTCGTAAATCAAACGTAACGTACATATAACCAAACCATCACTGCAACACAGTTAAGCTTTAAGAGAGTGGCACAGTACGTATAAAGTGGAAGGAGGTAAATCCAAGCTCCCCTTTTTCGTAAACGTTGGAATAGCTGTTCTGAGGAATCTAGATAAATATGTGATCCAAAAAATGTGAACAACGCGATTAATACGAGGTAACGTCCGATAGATATGCAATACACTTAACCTACAGGTAATGCGGGTAGTTTCTTAAATGACCAATTCTACAAGGAAAGTAACGTAGTCTACACTTTCTTATGATGGTCTATGGTAGCGCACAGTAGTTTACAACGCTAGTGACGTAATATCCCGTAACTCCGTTTGTCGTGAGCAAATTAGTCTTACCAAGAGAGCTCAGCTGGTGAGATAAAGCTTGTACCGTCAGAAGGTCGCTGGCTTCAGCTCAAGAGCACAGTTTGGCTGGTGCTTTCGGAACCGGAATGACAAATTCAAGATTCAACCCAAGGTCTTCTCATGCCACTGTAAAACGTTAGGTAACATCTACATTCACACTCAGAACTCTATGCATAGCTATTACTTCTTATTGAAATTGCAGAAATGTGAATTTTATAATTTAAACTTATTTCATATCATTTATTAACTATACGATAGTGAATACAAAGAACAAATAATTTCTGAAAATGTCCTTCTTTGGAGACCACACAGGCTTTCAAACGCCCCAGCCAATCATCTATTGTAACACGTATGACATTTATGTGCAAATTCTGCACTATTCGGTTCAAATGTCGTTCTAGGGTCTCCAAATTTCTGTCACGTCGAGTAAGCTTTACTCTCGATGATGTCCCATAGTTGGTAATGCAACAGATTTGGCCAATCTTGGTGTGCTATAAACTCAGGAACATTGTCGTGACAACTCACTTATAAGCAGGTTCAGAGTCTTGTTGAAAAACCAATCGTTAGGTTTGTATCATAAGGCTCATATGCTTAGCTAATGATGCAATAAACGATATTATATGTATGATATAATGTGCATAACAAGGTTACCAACATTAACCTCGGTGGCAAAGTGCTGATAATTATACACGCCTGGTTGTTGACCTTAAGAAATCAATAACTTACAGCTCATACTTAGCGGTAGCATGAATTAAATGGTAAGTAAATATGAAGAAGCAAATAAAGGAAAGTAAAGATCCAAGCAGGGTTTAAGAAGATAAATGGGTGAAATTTGGACAGTTTTCATAAAACATTACAATGTAGGCTTTTAAACGCATTATTATATCTGATTCTCTGCGAACGTTTTCTTGTGCATAATTTTGCTATCGCAGTACAAATGAGAATTTATGACGATTTATACAGGATGTTAATGAACTACACCCAAATATTTTCAGAGGATATGTAGATGTGTTAAACAAGTAATTTGAAATAGCAGAATCATGGCCTGTTTGTTCAAATTTCGAAGTTACGGCTATGAGTTTCTAGAGTGCCAGTACGCCACTGGCTAATATCAGCCATTCGAGACTGCAACACATGAAGAAAAGGGACGTTTTAGGGCGTACCTCTGGCGAAATGGTGAAGTCATTAGCGTTCGAGTATTACGTCGTCTTTTCGAGCTCGAGTCTCGTTCAGTACCTTTTTCTTCTTTTCCTTATTTTGAGCAGATCATAATAATGTTGTTTTGATCTAGATTTTAAATTATGTTTCAATGAATGCAGTCTTATTTCAGTATGTCAATTTAATTATAGCTGTCGCAAAATTTAATGGCGGCTGGCTCAAGACAAAATCCAATCATAGGCTTGCCATGCCTTGCAGTATTGCATAGTTGAACACGCTGTGAAATCACGCGGTACAGCCGGTGATATAAATATTATTTGTGCCCACAAAATGTAACAGGAAAAAGAATACTAATAGTAAAATATCAGCCACCTTTAAATTTTGCGGCTACCATTATTACAATTCTAGCTAACAAAAAGTTGAAACGTGCTTTATACGTTCATATGTCGCACTTCAGAATGGAAAGTAGTTTAAGGGTGAAAGAAATAGTAAAAGCATAGAAACGTGTAAGACTTTACGTCAGTTTTATACGAGCTGCTCTAAATTGTGACCTGAATTTTCATGGCAAAATTGACGGCAGCGAAGAAACGATTGCCGTATTCTATCCAAGACTTCTGGTATGAGCAGAATGAGGAAATGATAGTAGCGTTAATGCTCGTCTTCATATGGAATAAAGAAAAGAAAGGAAAAATAATAACAGTACGACTGGAAACGAACCCACGATGTTTGGGACCGCAGCCTTTGACGTTACGAGTTAAGCCACAAGAGCAGTTAACCAAATATCTCTAGTGTAGGCTTCACAAAGCAGGGAAGCAGCCAATCGTTGTTCAGTGTCGCATTGTCAAGTGATTGTGTTGTTAAATGGTGTTTAAAGGTTGTGAAAATACATTTTTTGTAAAATAACTCAAATTTGTGTTTTGAAGTGCATAATACGGAAACGAGTTAATCTAATAAACACCAAACTTTACACTCGTACTTCTTCATATCACATACGACATGGCAACGGTTTCAAAACACTCAGTAAACTATTTTGGATTTTGCAACATTAACAGGTTGGTTCCCTTAAATAATAAAATTCTACCATCAGATATGATTACATTCCATGTCTGCAATAATAATTATAGGGTGTTAGTGATATAAGTGCAGATATTTTGATAGGATGGTACCATTTCGTGTGTTAGTTTTTTTTTTTTTTCCTCAACTAACAGTTTTTCCACAAACCAATCATAAAGTTTACTACCTGATGATTTTTAAATGGTCTTAACTGCTCCACGAAATGAACAACGCCTGTGAGATAGACTAACCGTTTTGCTTCATAACTCAATGTGCGACCTACTGGCATAGATCAGTGAGGTCGTTGGTCTTGCAGAAAACAGTGAAACTTAGTTCCAACACAGTATTGGTTACAGCGTGTTGTTATTGTAGTGTTTAACGCCCGCTTTTACTACTACGGCACCGCAGGCGGTGACACTGATGATACATGAAGATGGAGCACCGGTGGAATGAGATGGCGGGGGAAACCGGAGCACCCGGAGAAAACCGCCCTGACGCCGCTTCGTCCACCACGAATACCACATGCGGGTCCCTGGGATCGAACCCGGGCCGCCTAGGTGGTAGGCGAGCGCGCTAACCGCTCGGCCATGGCGCCGCCGGTTACAGCGTTACAGCATTAGTTCCACCTATTCTGCGTCAAGTTTTCTGTGGCATGCCTGCATGAAGATTCTAACCAATGTGAAAACATACTAATCTTAATAAGTAAACTAAGTCTGCAAATGAAGCCAATATTAAGTAATATTGTTCATCACCTGTACTCACAAGTAGAAATATCTGCACTTATACCCCTAATAATCTGTATAGGCATCTAATGTTAGATGATTTAATATAGAGCATACACATAGGTGCAGTAAAATAGATAAACATAGGTAGATTAGTGCACTAGCACTGAATGCAGGAAATTCAACTTTCTATGGCGACAGCACGAACAAGAACTGGGTCAAAACATAGTACTAAAACAATTTTGTATAAATCTCCATCCATTCTACTTTGTGTCAGTAGGAAGCTTACTTGCGAAGAGGGTGGGACTCCCAACAAGCCATTTAGCTATGTATGGAAGCAGTAAACTTTGACATGACTGCAGCCACCGAACTAGATTCTGCTGGCTTCCTCCTTGGGGCGTGACTGACTACGTTTTACATATGACGTGACGTTACGTGCCGCATAAAACGCCTCTTTTTTGTTTCGTGACGCACACCATCCATCTCCGCTATCGATTTCGGTCGTTGAAATCTCCTTGGGCCACATCCACAAAGTAATATCGTACGTTAGAAAAACAGGTTCTTCACTTCAATTAAAGTCGCGAGGCGAACTGCTAAAGTTAAGAGTGTCGTTTTCTGCAAAGCGGAATTGTCCTTGTTGGTCATGTGTACTTGCTTCCTTGATTCAGACCTCGACGGAAGTCAACATTCCTTAACTGTGGCAACCTTCGTGACTGAGATCTTATAACACTTCACGCTATCTTCTTGGAAGGATTTCATTCCATGAAGAGTGTGAATATTATGTTAAATTACAACATATCTGGTGTATTAATTATAGTACTCTTCCTTTCATGGATTCGGTCACCCAAACAAAATGGTACTACCAGTTACCTTGGCATGCACTGGATCTCTTGAAAATAAGAATTAAAAGGTTGCTCGGAATCGCCCATGTTTATAATCTGCAGATGATGTTAGCTTTCCCGCTGTAATATATAACGACAGGGCTAGTGTGCTTGGCGTCTTATTAATATAGAATCATTCATACATTTTTCTCTGATAAGACTTGATAACGTTGAAAGTTGTGAGTTTAGAGCGCTTAGTTGACGCATTGCACAGTGTTGTCCTGAGCAGGTTATTACAAGAACAGGAAGCATTAGTTAGATAAAGCTTCGGGTTCTGGGCATGGATAACTACAGATTTGCTCGGAAAGCTAATTAAGGTATATAGCGGTTTGGACTCAGAAGAATGAACCGAAGAACACCGAAGTACTGGAAGTTACCCTCAGTTGGCGCTGTGTATCCAGGCGAGGAAATGGTGAGGATAAATGATGTATAGGAGAACAGTGCGTGGATATTTTAAAATTAATGACGGCATGGTTTACTAACCATCCTGAAATTAACACCATCGAATGACCCGCTAGTCCTCGGATCTCAATCCCATAGAGGAATATCAGCATTTGCAGTTTAGGATTCTGACAATCCGGTAGATAAAACACAGCTGCTTTCAGAATAAGTTGAGAGGTATGGGAAAATGTCAGTAGATACTCCAAAATAGCAAGCGAGTGGGATGGCTCAGGCGGTAACGTCTGTGGCCCGTATTCGGGGGCTTGCGGGTTCGATTCCCGCGGCCGACATTCCTGAACTTGGGTTTTTTATTTCGGGTGATTTTTCCAGGTCACTCAGGATATTTACCTTACATTCCCCGAATCACTCCCTCTCATTTCATTCTCTCGCTAGGTTGTGAGAGTGAGCAAGTTCGCTGGTAGGATGCGTTGCGGTGGAGCTTGCACTCTGGAAATACGGTGTTCGGTTGAGTGGAGGCGCTGTGGCCAACTGCCAGGGGGACTGATGATCAACCGAACCTGGCTGGTGGCACGCTTTTTGAGGCTACCTGGAACTCGGTCGGGCTGAAAAACTTCCTGCATCTGTTAGGGACCCACCGTAGTAGTTCTGCCTCTTCTGAGGGTAATTTCATATCATACTTCCACCCGGGGTTTGACGCACAATAAGCCATCGGCTGACGTGCCGGAATCCTCACCGCGACACACAAGATAAGACTAAAATAGTGCAGCCCTTGTCTCACGAACTTATGGTGTGACTGACAGCGGAGGACGGTGTACTATATGTATATTACAATTAAGTTAGTGTTTACGTCTATATATTACCCAAATGACTTAGTACTCGACGGGCCCTTAAACGCCGCTCCACTCCAAGTCTGAATAATACCATTTCCCTAGCATTTACCTTTTTATTTAAGCTAAGTAAAAAGGATTTATGTTCATTATTCGCTAAAAGAATCTACGGATTGTATTATTTTATGCTCTCTATTATCCATGCACGCAAGAAACATAAACTAACTTCCATTGTTAGGGAACAAAAGTCTTTTCGTTTACATTTTTGTGTCGCTGTCGTATACCTAATAGGTAGAAGTATTGTATTCCACCCAAAAATTCCATACCGATATTTTACCAGAAATGCATATTTTGTGACACCTGAAAAAAAAAAAAAAAAAAAAAAAATTACGGGTGTGTCTGTGAATAGCATAATCCAAGTAAAACAAAATGTTGGATAAATGTCAAGCTTGGTTCACTATCTTTTAAAGATGCGACCAAAAGGTCTCCCCACTCCAAACTAATGTTAACATGGAAAATGTTTTCGAAATGTTTGATTTTCTAAAAAATGGCGCAAATAATATTGAGTAAAATATGTTTAACAATTTACGTACCAAATAACATGTACACCTTAATTTGCTGGGAGGGCTCTGTGAATACCTCTCACTCGGAAGGAATTTAGTATAATGTTGTTTAACTAGTAAACGGAGAGAGTGAGAGAGGGAGAGAGAGCGTCACTACAAAAATGTAAAACTATTTAAAATACACCACACATTTGTAATAACTTATTTGTGGACAATCCATTTCCGAAATGTCCATTATTTATTTTTTTAGGCTTTCAATAATGATTTTCTGAAGTACTATCGTTATTGTTTTTCCTTTTGATGTCATGAAAGGAGTATGGGGGTTCAATTCCAGCATATCGTATAAGCGACCTGCTTTTACCGTCTTATAATTGAAAGAATGTAGAGAAATGTTTCTCTCAACGTGACATGGATAGAACAATGTGTATAATAAGTACAGCTTGTAGAAGCTGTATAAAGCTAAAATGAAGTGGATAGGGAAAGGCATGTGAATGTAACATCAAAATTTTAAAAATAATTGATTTTAATTTTAATCTTAACTTTTGTACAGAAATAGTGGTTTGCTTTATATGAATGTTTTAATTGCTGATAGAGTGACAGTCTATTTATACATGTGTTTCGCGAGGGTCACTAGCAATGAAGGTGGAACCTCATCCTCTCGCGGCTGGCTAACTGCCGCTCTTCAAGTCATGATACGAGCAACAGCCATCGTCACAATTATGGCAAACTTTGCTGCGTTCTTTTTTTTAATGGTAGAAATATATGGACGACAAAAATACCTGTGTCTCGACTTCTCTCTCATAGGGTCCTTATTTAACCAAGTAAGCCCTAGGACAACAACCCTAAGCGGGCCAAAGCTTACCGCCCGGCCGCTGCGTCCCCCACATCTCCCCAGTAGTGTGGAGAAGAACTGGGGTGGAACGTGGTCAGCACCCCGGATGCCTCCAGGCCGTTATGCGGTCTTCGCGACCTGGGGTAGCTTCTTTAATCAAGTGACCCTTCGCCGCACCAGACCCCCCGGAGGAGGGAAGACCCCCACGCCGGTACCGGGGATAGAACCCCAGTCCTCTGCGCCAGAGGCAGGCGTGCTACCACTGCACTACGGAGGTGGTTAGAGCCGTTACAAAGTTTAAAGTTGTAATGGTTGGTATAGGTCTGTCTTCCGCTCAACGATGAGTAGCTGGGATGGGTTGTTAAACTTTGCTTCGCAACAAAACTACAAATCTGCGCGCAAGATCGCACTAAAGATAACTTACAACCAAGATTGCGTGTAGCGAAAAGAAAATCGGCCGTAGTTACGTTTTATGTTTTTCCCAGTGATGGATGCCTCCAAGAAAAAACAAACTGAAGAGACATAGAATGGATATTTTTGTATGTTGTCTCGTTTAATAATGTTTAAACATCGATAAATGCAAGAAATTAGATATTATTGGTGAATCATTACTAATTGATAAAATAATCATTTTCTTGGGAGAAAAAGCCAAGATAGAACTACTTTTTTATTTTCGATCTAGTTTCACTGAAAAAGCCCAAAAGAAAATAGAAACAAAGGTAGAAAAGAAAACAAAAAGATATTCCCAGCAACTGGGATTGTACATCGAGTCTGCAGTCACAATTTGACCACCTCTAGAATAGTAGGTACATGTGCACTTAAAGTTCGAATGACAGAGGTCAAACTTCTCTTAGAACTGATACACTAGTTTGTTAGAAAAAACCGGCTTGGCTCACTAAATTCCTTCCCCTGCTCTCTGTAGGATGAATCTCAGCAATTAGTGGAACAGAATTCTCGATTCCATTCGACCACAACTAATGCCTAATTCATTCCATACTTAAATAACTGGTCTAAAAAAGATCAAAACGCTTGTAATATATCCATGACTTGAATTTATTACTCTTTTAACAGAACAACTCTTGAAGTAATGTGACAAAGCGTTTAAAAGTTAAGGTGGAAGAATTTCTAACATAGAAAAGGCAGGGTCTAGCCCATTAATCTGCCTTAATGGAAGCAATAATTTAAGTTATGTTGGCAGGCGGAGCTCATGAGAAGTAAGGGACTCGTCTGTGGTATAGATAAAACCTTTCTTTGCATATGTTCATAACATGCTATATTTCTGTATAACTTTTATAAAAAATCATCAGTTTTCGTTTGATTTGTTGCAGTTTCAGTTCATAACTGTTGAATCTACCTTTTAATGGTCATCCTATAAGTATGTAATCCAATATTATGCAAATTACTCTGCCATAGCTCATTCAGGCGGCGCCGTGGCCGAGCGGTTAGCGCGCTCGCCTACCACCTAGGCAGCCCGGGTTCGATCCCAGGGACCCGCATGTGGTATTCGTGGTGGACGAAGCGGCGTCAGGGCGGGTTTTCTCCGGGTGCTCCGGTTTCCCCCGCCATCTCATTCCACCGGTGCTCCATCTTCATTCCATGTATCATCAGTGTCACCGCCTGCGGTGCCGTAGTAGTAAAAGCGGGCGTTAAACACTACAACAACAACAACAATAGCTCATTCAGAAAATATGTTCATGCCAGTTACTTTTCGATACTCTTCTATTCCATTTGATATTTTAAAAATACTTCACTATTTGTATTAAGGGGACCCGTTAGGCAAACATTTTTGAAATGTAAAGACATTCTCCCTACTTTTATAATTAAGTTCATGTATTATATCTTTAGTAATCTATAAATAATGAGAAAGTACTGATGCAAATAATTCTAAACAGTGTTTGGTTAGGTTAGCTTTATTTTTAAAGCTCATTTACCAAAAGTTACATTTTTGTACCCTATATATTATGCACTTTTTTCTAAAATTATCAAACTTAGAAATCTCAAATTTACATCAATAACTTATTAATTTCAGAGCCATCACATAAGAACAAGCTGTTTAAAAATCAATCAATTTACTTACTGTATCTAACAAAGAAAGTTTTAAACGTGATTTACAGTTTTATCTGAATTAATATGAAATACATAGAATAGTACGCTTTTGTAACAATAGTTGTAGAAGAGTGAGTAGAGAAACTTATGTGACTGCAACACATGGCATTTTGTTTGATGTCCCTAAATTACAGTCAAGGCCTTTAATTGGTCGACGGTTGTTTGTGGGTTTATCTGCGATTGAAGCTAAACGAAATGTGTGTAAAATGTTATAACCTGTGTTAAAATTAAATGGTGAAATATTTTCCCAAAGTCTTATAATGCGGTCAATGGAAACATTGAAAAGAATGGGTAACAAAGTCATACCTTAGTTTATAATCGTGCAGTGATAGTTTGTCCACTTTTAGTTTGTTAAAAATCAGTGTTGTAAATATTTTGACTTATTTACATTCTTTAACACTTACTTTTGTTAAATAGAGGAAGCATTATATTTCCACCCAGGAATTAAATACTACGATGTCACCAGAAATATATGTTTTGAGGCGATTACTCTTTCCCTCGAGCAAGCATTCACATCATCTGTCCGTCAGCGCCAAATGCCACTAAACCTAGAACAGATTTGAAAGATGGGCAGGAAACGGAATGAAAGGGGAAAATGGAAAGAAACTCGTGGTAGATGAGAAACCACTCCAACATGCCCACTGACCAGGGAACGCTATGAAAAGCCTAGGAGAGGGGCTGCTCAAGAGGCATAGAACCCCGGACCTACCGAATGTAAATCTTGCAAAGTCATCTCGCTAAGTCAACCGTTTTTAAGAGTAACCGTGGGTGAAATTTCTAAATCTTGCAATTTTTATCCAAGTGTTTTCTTAATTTTGCCACATTCTGCCCTACCTCAATGTTTCAAAATTTTATGTAGATATCTTTAATATTTTTTTCAGAAAAAAAGAAATATTTTATTTTAATTTTGCTAATTAACTGAGTATTCCCACATGATGCAGAAATGTGAACTTTGATTAAATAAAAATACTAGACACCATATTATTTAAATACTAATGTACAAAACCATACATACTCGTATAATTTCATTCACAACTTTAGCTGTCTCACAAAATAAGCTTTAAAATATAATGGTAGGTAATGATTCTAATTAAAGAAATCCCCCCTCAGCGCAAGCTGTTACAGTCAAGCTCTGGATTGAGAAGTCAGAACACTGCCCACTCGACTACTGAGGCAGGTTTGTCTCATATGTTTTGCTAGATCAATAAACATTTAAATGGAGGTCAGCTTGTTAGCTAGTAAGGCTAGCAAACTGAAAGAATGTAGATCCTGAAGGTTAGAGATTCCATGCAAGGAAGTCTAAACTCGTGATGACTCGTTGCCTCAGTACATGTCATTCATCGGCTAAAACGGGCATAGTAATTTTTATAAGTATTGATAGTCAACAAACATGTTTTTGTAGCCTGTGCTGGTAGCGTTGTTTGAGCATATAACTGTTAAGGAGAACTAGCGTGTGGTTAAACGCTTTTATGATGTTAGGAAAACGTATTTGTGGAGATTGACCTGGCTGACACGGTGTGTTGAGTGATGCTTTTTTCTACTCAAGTGTTTGTACCTTTAAGGGCCACATTAATTTGAGGAAAATATTCTTCTGAGTGCCATTGCAAAGTTGAAGACATCATGCAATATTTTTACGCTCAGCAACAAATTCCTTCCCACTTTTTACAGACATCATTGGCACATTAATGCGGTTAAAACTATTTTTTTATTTCTGCAGTATATCTTTAACTTGGTTTGTTTATTTACTTATTTACTTTAAGTCGCCTTAACAGCTTGATCGATTATAATATATTTAAAATAATTCAACGCATATTTTAAGTACAAATTGTATTGTATTATTAATAGATTATTCTGTATTCAGGAGATATTACTGTTTTTGTTCTGCATTTAATTAATTTAATTATGTTAATCAAAAATTCGCCACGGTTATTTTACATCTTATTAAGGGATCTTATTTTGCCTGTAACAGATCATTATAAAGATCTTTACATTGAAATTTCTTTTGTAAATTCAAATGAAGCTACACTAGAAAAGAAGTGTAAGGCCTTGGCACTTTGATATTTATCGAATTGTCATTTATGACTATCAGGCTATGAAAACATTTAATACGAATAACGCAATTATAAAATTTAAAAAATTTTATGTGTCTCCATATCGTTTTTCTAAAAACTGGAGGTTAACCGACTAAACATTTTGTCTCATGGGGCATTTCAAGTAATGAAAAATATTGAAAAAGGTTTTCAGAAAAGCATTTAAAATCAGAATGTGCATTGAAGCACTATGTTCAGGAATGTTTTAATATTGCCGATATTAGTAAATAAAAGGTGCCAAATGTGAGTAGGTACCGGGTATAAATATAATAAAAAAAAAAATCGTATTTTGTATATTTTGCATTTTTATCTAATTTCACAGGTGCGTGCCCCTAAACATGAAACAGAGTGATGTAGAACAAAACAGTTTGTAGTAGAAGGGCAACCACCTCAGCATTCTGTACCGACCTGTGGAAATCACGAAAAATTATGATCTTAGTGGCCGTCGCAACGGGAATCGAACCTAGGTCTGCAGAGTGTAAGTTCACAGGCTACCCCAGAGCTATCTCGCTCGGTGACTTTCACAGACGCAGCAAATTTGTATGTGTATTTATTTCCCTTAAATTATAACTAGCTCTTCAGTCTCAGCGGAAATCCGGTTCTCGCAGTTTAAGCGTGCCTCAAAGAGACAGCTTCGTGTATAATTAATTGGCATGTAGAATAACAAAATTGCGACACGGCACTGACCCTGGCAGTTATTAGTGGCGATTTTTAATTTCTACCTTGTGTATATATTTGTTACCCTACTTGTTCTCAAGAACGACTGAACTGGTTGCCATCAAACTAAGGTCCCTTACATTACAGCAATTTCATTCATGGTTATCTGCAGTAGGGCAAATGCTTCATTCCAAACTCGATCTCCTCTAATGTTACGTACTTTCCGCTTTCCTCTTCGTCTGTATACCTACCGGATGCTAGGGAAACGAGCGCGCAGATTTCGCGTGACGAATGAAAATGACCAGCAAAAAATTCATCTATCATGAAAGGTAAAGGAGATAATTAAATATTATTGAATTCATTATCTACACAGTCTGGCAACAGAGTAGGATTGAAGAAGTGAATGTTTTGTTTACTAATGCGGCTACTACTGTCGAGCATGCGTTCACACCTACAACAAGTGAAAGTAAACCAGGCCAGTCGCAGTTGTGCGGCCAAAACATACCGTATCGTATGTTATTTTTGTCATACAGTGAATAATAGAAATTGCAGTTTAAGAAAAATAATAGTACATTATAAATTAATGGAGAGAAACACATTTTCCATGAGGTGCACGCATAATATAATTGGAGCCCGAGGGTTACAAATGTAGGTACTAAGGGAAAAACGTGTTTCGATTCCTGATATAATTATGTACTATTTTTCCCACGACCAGAGTTAAATTGTCGTGTTTGATTTATTTTTATTGAATTACGCTGGAAATATGTGTTTCATTGAGGTGCTTGGGAGTTATTGGCAGGTTATAAGGGGCTTTTGAATGATTGAAAGGATATGCGTAGCAGCGATGCTGTTGTTTACATTGATTCCATTGTTTACATCGTGAATTTAAATGCAAAATTAATAGTTTTGAAGAACCTAAAGATATGTGTTCTGCTAGTGAGGCAGTTAGTGGTTCCTTACCGAAAAACACCGTAGCAGATTATACGAGGAAGGGTAGTATGGGCTTACTGAAGAATGCATAAAGTTTCCTGAAAATGTCTTGTTGATTTGTTTCACGGAAAGAGCGAAGGAATCAAGTCTTCTAAAGCGGATAACACGTTTTTTTGTCAATTAAGCTAATTGGTAGGTATATTACACAGGCCAACGATGAAACCGTTGTTTAATGAATTTGCCTTATTATTGTGGTTTTTAGTGTGCTGAATCCGATTATAACAATAAAAAAGGTGTCACCCAACATTTCTTTACAATTCACAATTAAATATTTAAAGAAGCTAAAATTTTAGCAATTTTGAAGATACTGTATAACCTTTTGAAATGAGTAAAAGGGTTAAAGTTCAGTTGACGGTGGTTGCATAGGTCTTAGTATATACGGACAGTGAGTTGTTTGTAGCTGCAGCTCCAGTGTCTTTGAGCAAGCAGCGTGAAAGCCTTATCCAAAGATGGGCAATGTTTGAAGTATCTCTGCGAGAAGTTTACTTACTTATCACCAGCAAAATTGTTGGACCTGATATCCGAAAATGATGTTCGATTTCAACTTCGAATAAAAAATGAGACAGTGAAAGGAAGGCTTGGGTATCATTCAGGTACATTGTTACCAAGTTCTAGGGCAACAAAAAGGATCCACAATATATTTCTATTGTGGCCCTGGATAACTTCAAAAGTTTAGGATGTTTGTTGAGCCTAAAGATTCACTTTTTGAAGTCACCCTGATTTCTTCCCAGACAATTTGGGAAATGTGAGTGAGGAACAAGGTGAGCGGTTGCATCAAGACATCAAAGCGAAGGAAAGAAGGTATAGGGCCGCTGGGATACCAGTATAATGGTCGCTTCATCGAGGTGCTCAGCAAGCGACTCATAGAAGAAAAAGCTATACCAGAAGCTTAAAGAAGAAGAGAGAAAGAAAATATCTGAAAATGAATACGTGTCTATGTACTAGATATATTTTCTTGTTTAGACTTACATAAAAGCTTTGTACATATTGTAACACAAATTTATTTTTAATTCCTAAAATATGTTCTGCTCATTTTTCTGGTTTGTAATGCACTTACAGGGTAACGAAACTGTGGCTGATAGCAAAGAATTGAAGTAAAATCTGAAATTAGTGGCATCAGAAGTATATGAATCCCCTATGAAGGTTAAAAAAGATGTTTGAAAAGTATTTTTTGTTGGCCTATGTTATTCGCACGCTGTAAAACGTGCAGAAGTCGAGTTGTTGGTATTTTCGTAATAATGATTTAATGCTTTTGTGGGTTGTATTGGTTTGTTATTAATATCTCTTGCAGTACTAACCATACATTTCAGCTTTTAGTTATTAGATAATATTTCTCTCCCGTTTTTGGTAGTCTAAAAACGGATATTTACCTCCGGTCGTGGACAAAAATAATTTACTAACATTTGTTACTATAGTAGTTCGAGTAGCAACAATAACGGTGGTGGTAAAGTGACAATCGATTATCGATTGCTAGTTGTTAACTAAAGCATAAATAAATAACTTGGAGTTCATGCTGAGCTTATATGAGCATGACTATGACTCTGTGATAAGGTTTATTATAATGGAATCTATATAGTTGTAGGTCCTAACGTACGGTAAATGAACTAATGCTGTGCAAAAAAGTTTTAATGGACTTTCGTTGGATTTGATTTTTTGACGGAGGAGGAGCTTTTAGCTAATTTTACTTATATTAATTAACGCTTTTTTTTTTCGCTTTTTAAAATTCCTTTCTTAGCATCTCGACTTATGGAAGTCTTTTGTGCCTTATGTCCTGACTGGGTGGCCCCCGGGAGGAAGGGATGAGGTGAGAGCATACTAGAGGTGGTCGAAGTGAGGAGAGACGGCAGCAGAGGGCAGGGTCCTACATATTTAAACTCCCCAGTAGTGGTTCCAACAATCGCTCTCCTCCTCCCTGCAAGCTTAGGTACACTCCACTGGAGGACCCGGGTTCTAGAGACCTCCACCGATCCGGCGAACAGGTATTTGCAGAGATCCATGTACCCGAAATTCCCGCCAAAACTTACAATCCTGAAATAATTAACCACATTGAAAGGAGAAGTGAGGTAAAATGGCGGGACAGGAATTGGGGGTGGGGATATTTATCCTGCGAAGCGCTTTCCTAACTCCAAAAAGTCCCATAGGTCAGGAACGCCAGCCACAGGAATCCAACTCACGACCTTCCGAATGCGCTCGGTGAGCGGCACTATTAAGTAAATATGAACAAAAGGAAGTAAGTAAAGACCCAGAAAACAGAACTATGAAATATGGCTGTACTTCATGTCCGCAATAATAAATAGGTATATAAAAATGTAGTTCTTGCACATACTTGCAGTAAAATGAACAAAACACGCAAGAAGGTTATGCTACCAGAACTGAATGCAGGAAATTACCTTTCCACCATATCAGCATGAGCGGGAAGTGAATGAAAAAGCACTATCACTGGAAAAAATGTATAATCAGTGTTCTATAATCGCGAACGTAAAAGGTTCATTCCAGCAGATGAATTGTTTGAAATTAAAGTACTAATAATTTATGGTCAATGCTCTAGTTACCACAAACAGTTGAATTGCCTAATGAACTTTCAAATACGTTTTGTTTCAAAACTAGGGAATTGCACGTTCATTGTATTGACTCACCTAACAAGTGATGAAATGGCCGTTTAAGGGAAAAGCCTTTCTGGGAAGTTTCTGCAGAGCACAAACGACTCCCAACATGGGACTTGACACTGGGCGTTTTCAGGAAAGCTATTTTTATCAAGTGCTCCCAGTGCGTACATTCGACCAAAACATGCATCCATTCTTCATGCTCGCCATAAAAGGACAGGCTCTTTCTCCAGAATTGGTCCCCTAGTCTAAAAGTATTCGAGATGTCCCTTTTCTGCTTGCAACATAAACATACCAAATTTGAAAGTAAATGCAAACGAAGAAATGCTTAGGTATAATTTTCTGCAATAAGAAAGTATTAGGAAAAGAAAATTATCTAGCCCTTATTTGGTTATTTTTAACACCAACACTACAATTAAAATAAATTGTGTAACACTAAATATGAGCACAGATAATTTAAAACTGCGAAAATAAAGTTATTGAAGAGTATCTCATTTTATGGAAAAAAAAAAAAAAAAAAAAATGAAAAACAAACCAACACATTCTGACGCTTTTCACGAATTTTTTTGATTAGTATAATATTTTTCATAACAGTGTACTATAAATTATGCAATAAAACTTCAATTGTTCATACAGTTCATGTTTATTAAGATAAAAGTTTACAGAAATTATTTCATTATAAATTTTATGGTAGGAACTCAGGAGTATGCGGGAGGTGAGGCAAAGGTCAGATATTTAAAAAGTATAAATTTGTATGTCAGCCTTGATTTTTATGTATTTCCTAAAACAAATAAAAGAACAACAACCCCTTTTTAGGCGCTGCCTTTTAGGACAGAGTATCTAGATAAATTATAAGTGAATTCTCTAGATCAAGAACATTAATAGCATTGAAACTCTACTAAAAGGGAACGCTGTAAAGTTGACAGTTCAATTTTCATTTTCTTTGCTGCTTATAGTAAGTAGGGCAAGTATTGTATTCTACCCAAAAATTAGATATCGAGATTTCACCACAAATGCAAGTTTTGGGGTCACCTGATTTTAAGAAAACATTTTAAGGAAAAGGTCCGTGTGTATGTGCGGCCCGGGTTCGATCCTAGGCGATCCCATGAGGGGGTTTGCTGTGGACAAACAGGCGCAAGATTCTACGGCTTCCCCCGCCATCTTATTCCACCGGTGCTGCACCTTCATTCAATGAAACAACAGTATCACCGCCTGCAGTGCCGCATGTAATAAAATCAGGCATTAAACACTACGAAAAGAATGTGTGTATGCATGGGAGCGTGTGCTTGCGTGTGTGTTGTGTGTGTATCCTTAGCGCCGTTTTGGAGTAATGGACATTTTTACATGTAAATAAGCTTTATATTTATGGACACTCTTTAGCTACTATGGTTCTCAGCTTCCCAATCGAAGGGTCGCTTAATTTTGCTCAGAGGCCCCTTCATAAGGCTTAAGGTTCTTATACCCTTCCGGGTTTGAACCTACGACCTCGGGAACTAGGTAGAAATGTATTCCATTTATATCAGTTCGTCAAGAAGCTAGATGACTCCAAATATTTGACACAAATTATTCTTTTCAGGAAAACGGTACTTTAAAGACAATAACTGTATTGGATACATTTGTTACACTCATCGTGTAGAATCCCTGGTTAACGTATGGCCAAAGCAGTACTTTCCACCCGATATAGATATAATTAATTATATAATTTTATTTTAATGCCCCAAAGTAAGTAAATTTTGATGTGGTGAATTTATTTGGTGATAGCACATGTATATGGATGACTCAGCTCTAATGTTACTGCAGCGATATGGGGGTTCTGAACACAAGACCAGCTCATTGTTCTGTCTCCTTTCACGAAGGTATTTGGTTGGGTATGTTCAAACAATAGTATCGGACCTACGTCATAGGGCGAGATAACCCTGCTAGCGGTCGAGGCGCTGCTGGTATGCACGCCTTCTCCAGATGAGTTATTGGATTAGTATGCAGATCGCCGGAAACAGAGGAGCAATAAGGGCCTTAATCGAATTTCATTTTGGCCAGAAGCTCGACTCAAATGTCAGCTTATTAGTACCAGAAGTGGTGCCCGCAGAGACATACATTCATTGGGTCAGAACTAAAGGGGCAGAGGCACCAAGAGAGGCTACGTCTAACGTTACGAAATTATACATTAATATTTTAGAACTAGTTTTAAATAAAGCGACATTAGCTGACTATCTGCTTACCCTCCCCGTGTGGAGGAATTACAAGTCAGTGACTGGGGATTTGAATATCCGGAATTAGGTGAACAACCCAAAGGCTGGTATGATAATGAGAAAGGAGTTGCTAAGAAATCATGGTGGAATGGATGAAAGAAAATTTGATGATGAAGTATTTGGTGGAATGAAAGGCGAGAAACACCGTAAAATCCGGAGAAAACCGTCCAGACAGTTTCCACAAATTCCACATGCAGTTCCCCAGGATCGAACCCGACTGCCTTGATGAGAGGTCTAACTACTTGACCATGGTGTCGCCTGCAACATCAGCTATCTATTTCTTGTTAATCCAGATAACTTCCAATTTAGCAATAGTTCTATTCAATACCACTAAAACTTTTAAAAGACAAAACGAGAAAAAAGCTAATTTTGTACACAACTTATTAGACAGTGTGTCTCCAGGTGATGGCTTTGAAATTCCTTACTCTTTGTATAAGTGCTGAGGCTTTCACGGCCGGCGTTGTCAACTATGTTAAGTAGATTTTCCGGGCTTGTGGGCCGTGGTCGAGTTGGATTGCTTTCCTCCGACGTTTCGCTGAAAACTGCGTCCAGCATCTTCAGGGTGATCCGATTAGTGAACTCCCGAGTCCAAAGACTGGAAAGCTATGCCTTCCAGCGCGCATCTTTGATCACGAGAAACGCAATGAATGGCCGATTTCTCAGTTTCAAAGCAATAACAGGAATATCTCGGAAATAACGAAAGTACTTATTTGACATAAGTTGTTTTAACGAGATCTGCATTTTGGTGGAGTAAAATTTTATCTCTTATCGTTTACTGGTTATACAAAATTCATTCAGAATGAAGAGGATTTCAAGGTTATTTTCAGCAAATGCAGTTTATACGTTTTATCTGCCATATAGATATCTTACATATTATATGACATTTTAATCTAAATATCAGAGCCGTTTGTGAGAAAACAGAATATAATTGTAGACTAAGTTGTATAAACTAATATCCTTCAGTTATAAATAAAGAAATTTTATATTTAAGTCTTAAAAATTGTATTTAGATTAACTGGCACTTTTGTTTTACTTTTTTAAAAATGATGTTCCTTTTTTACATACTCTTTTTAAAGCTTTAAATAGGAAAATAATTCTTTTAAAGGGTGTTCGGTGTGAGGGAATTTTCTTCAAAATTCTCATGTCGCTTCTTCAGAAGAAATTGAAATTAAATACCAAGTTTTATATTTATAGACCATTCTATAGGGTTACGCTGTTCAAAGACCCCTCCGCCCTCCCCCCCCCCCCCACACACACGTTTTTCTCAAAACACCTTTTTTCAACTAATGGGCTTTAAAACATGTATTTTGTTTAAATCTGGACATCGAAATTTTGGGTGGAATACCATACTTCCTCTAAATAGATGGCAGAGAAAGTAAAGATGCCCACAAAGGCGAATCCATAATGACAAAGGCAGTAACTCCAATATTGACATCCTACGAAGATTTGAATCTATAGCTCTTCGTTGTCTGGCAAAAGTAGCAGGGAATGTCTCTAACGCCAAGCTACAGAACGATCTGCATATCTCTACAATAAAAGAAGAAATCATATCCCATAGTGTTCGGTATCAGCAGCGCTTAGATAACCATTCAAACGCCCTTGCCACCAATCTACTAGACAATAGTACTAGGATTGACCGTCCACAGCGCTATTACATTTTGGACTTTAGGTTCCAAGCTTTGCTATACCCATTTACTGAATATTCTGATAAGAGCAGATTGTACTCGTAAATATGCACTTAATGTAATAAAAATAATAATCATAATAATGACAGTGGTAGAGAGCTTTATAATTTACTCATTGTATCGTTTTCACCGTTGTACAATGCAAATTATGGTAAATATGTGAAAGGGAAATGACCGCGTTACATTTTAGATAGCTTAATAACGCCATTGGCCACATCTCGTGGGAACAAGCCGTTATTTTTAGGCATGCAAGTCAGTAAGGAAAGTATTGCCTGTTAAGAGTTCATAAAGCTCTGCTTTAAGATAACCCATCTACCTCTTGGCAGAAGTTTGTGCTTACTTCACAAAGGCGAGATATGAGAATAGTTTGCATTATTTACGCCAACCCACAACCCTTTACACGCAGCAAAGAATATCACTGTTTGGCTTGGAAAGAAACTCCGCAGCAGAAACAACATGCATTATGTGCCCTCTTCACCGAGTGTTTGGAGAGCAAAGTGCCGAGATAGGAACTCAGTACGAGTGTGTGCAAACTACAAGAAATTTGCCGAGGTTCTAAACTTGAGAGATAATGTTTCAGAAATGTTTCCCCAGTATTATGTAAACTCCTAGGAAGAAAACAGTATTTTCGCATGCTGCAATGAAACTAGTCACCTACCTTGAATAGCCCAACTGAATAGTGTTGAGTTGCGGAAGTAATCAAAACTCTTGTGTTACGGGAATAGCAAGGGCAGTCCCACTGCAGCTAAATAAAATCATTGGAAAGCAAAGTAATACTGGTGTCCCACGGTCTAACTTTTGCGTCAAAAGCAATGTGTACAACAGCGATGTCCAACCTTGTCTCTCTGGAGACGCTTAAATAATTAGCGGCTATTTCCCCACCTCCTCTTTCAGTCGGCGGGTGAATCAGCTCCTGGCTGCGGCGTGTAGACTCAAGCAGACAGTCAGTATCCAGCGATAGACACAAACAGGTGATTCACTGGGAGTTGTTACTTCATAACTTCAATTTTCTGCGAATGTCCTCAGAATGCCTCTTCATCCTGGATGACTTTTGCATAAATGATAAACAGTATTTAAGAGACAAACAAAAGCTTACTAAATACAGGATGTTAATCTAATCGAAACACAATTTATGACAAATATTCATTCCTTTTGAACGAACCATTTCCGAGATATTCTTTATTATTTGTTTGAATTTGCCAATGCTTTTCTGAAATAGGAATATGTTATTCCTTTTTTATCTCTTGGCCTTACAAAGAGAATGGAATTTCAAAGGTATCGCGTAGCAACCAGCTCTTAAAACATGTCACCATTACTTAAATCCTACTCTATTCCCATATTCTCCTTGCACCTATATGAAAATTAAAAATAAGATAGTTTCTGAAACTGCTTATGTGGTTTAAAATGTAGTAGATAGAGCAATAAGCATTTGCAAGAATAGTGTGTATAAGAGTGAGTATAGCTCTGCATATACTTGCGAACAGAGTTTCTCCAAATTGAACTACGTAAATTAAAAGTCCGTGTCGCAATAGCTTACGCGACGATCACTTGGTGTATCTTCTATGGCTTTGCACTTGGACTTTGTCGTCAAATATTGAGAGACTTCTTAAGCGTAAGCAGTACCAAAGCAGTCACTAATAAACAGATGGTTATCGCTTAAGATTCGAAATTGCTTTCGTAAATCAAACGCAGCGCACATATAACCAAACCGGCATTGTAATATAGAGTGGCACAGTCCGTGTAAAGTGGAAGGAGATAAATCCAACCTCCCCTCTTTTGCAAACATTGGACATCGCTGGTATACAATATAAATGCTAAGTGCATCGTGACACATCGAGAGTTGCATAAAATTTTTATCCTAATTTTTATATTCAATTTGTTTATATGCAACGCGATTGGGTTGCATCTAATTTTTTCATCCAAGAACATGAAAACAGCCAATCAGCGTCAGCAACGTAACAATATGGTTGACTGTGCACACAACATTTAGTCAATCAGCTGTTGTATATATACGAGTTTGAGTTTGTGCTGAAGTAGGTGTTCGTGGTTCTGCAATCTTTTGCACGTTATTTTGCCTTCAACATAACGTAAGAGGTTGAGAAACATCTTCGTCAATTCGTAGAAAATTGCGATCGTTTCCAGGCACTCTAACTTCAATACATTTCGTAGTAGACCAAGTATACTTCTGCCCGTTCCCTGTTCTCTTCTTTGTAACCACGACTGTGTCCACCAATATTTTTTACTCCTACGTGTTTTCTTCCTACCTAGAGTCATGGAAATATATTCCAAACCTGTACTTAATATAGCATTCGCTATACATATTAAAATTTGCGCCCGCCATGTCTATTTCCCACTCTTGCTATGTGAACTGTCATTTCTTTTTGGACCAAAATGCACCATAGTATGATAAAGGCTGTTTCTTTTGTGTACAACTCCATTGGATACAAAAAGTTTGGTCAAAAAGGTTGGACTGTGGGACACCGACTTAAAAGGAATTTGAAGAAAATGCAATAGGTTTATAAGCCTTATGAAGTTGCTGTCAAGACTTCAGAAGTGTATGGTACTTACGTAATTCTCCATGAAATTCGACTTTTGTGTCACAATATAAATAAGACCGATAAAAAGGTATCCTTTGTATGGACTCCCTCTCATGTTGGCATAACAGGCAATGAAACTGCAGATGAAGCTGCAAAAGAGGCAGCTAAACATCCCGTCAGTGATGCCTCGATCGCTTCTCCACACCAAGACGTCATCAATGGTACTAAACATATGTACATGCAAAAATGGATACAGACATGGTCATCAGATAGCAGTAAACTCCATGAAGCTCGCTCAGGCTGTACAAAACCTTTTCTGCATCTCCAAAGACTGAAAAGAAGAGATCAAGTTAACATCACTCGGCTTAGAATTGGACACTCCAAACTAGCACACAGTCATCTTCTCACCAAGGACCAACCTCCAAATTGTGCCAACTGTGATATTCCTCTAACCGTCCACCACATCCTTATAGATTGCCCACAATACAGCAGATATAGACAGCAAGCCGGCATTTCCAGTCTTCATCATGCAGTCAATACACCGGATATGATCAGCAAGACTCTACAGTTTATGAAGAACATAAAACTTTCAAATTTACTGTAAATGTCAACATAATGTAATATGTGTATGTATAATTGTAAGTTAATATCCACAATGTATTACTATGTATGGTCGTGATAAGACCGTGCTGTCAAAACGACCTTAAATAAATATTTACAAAAAAAAAAAAAAAAAAAAAAAAAAAGACTTCAGAAGTGTATGGTACCTACGTAATTCTCTAATTTTTTCTCCGCAATTAGTTGTGCTCAATTAATAAATTAGAATTGGTAATCTAGAATCACTTAAGTATCAGCAAATGCCATGGACCAAAATCCTTATAAAAGTCGATGTTTATATTTTATGCCTATAATTATATTTGAACCTTGTAGTTTCAAAATCTGTATCTGTTATCATTCAATGGTCCATAAACATGGCGTCATGCGAATTTTAAAATGTCCCAGTACATGTTCACAAGCTGATTTTCTTGCTTTCTCTTTTTAAGATTAAAATTGCTCCTCACGTGGCTTCTTTTTTAATCTGCTTCATATTTTAAGACATCTAAAAGTAAAGAGGATGACTTATTTATACATTCAGTTAGCTACCTAAAATTACAATTTAATAAAAAAAATTTTTCTACCACACTAAAAGGGTAATAAAAATCGGTTTCCAACATATTTTTGTAGTGGTCATCTCTTTTGGAATAACTATTAAAACTAATACAGTTGTTAAGAGTTCATCGGGTGGAGCATTTCTTGTTGTTAAATAATTGTTTAAACACTAACTTCAGCAACAGTGAAGATAATCCAATGAAATGTGCTACAATGCACATGTAATATCTTGACAATCATGGAACTTAGCAATTTCGCGTATGCGTAACCCATAATAATCTTCTACAACTCCTACTTTAGCCTGTGCACGATATATGTGAAATAATAATTCTCATTGATTGACCTACAAGTTGTGTTGCCATTGTATGCGCATGACCCTTGACGTCTCCAGTCTCATTCTCCAGTATATTTGCTATCAGCTGCTTCAATGGTGAACTATGAGATCTTTATCTCAGGGTATGCGTGGGTGTAAGAGAGGCTAAACAACACACTCCTGGAGCTTGCTAAAGAGGGCGATGAATGACCCGTCGACCAAGCAGCCCTCTAGTGTACACGTGGAGTACTCTTTCCTTTGACCAAGCATCTGCGCCATCCATCTGACACCACAATACACCACGAAAACTAGAAGCACATATGAAAGATGAGAAGGAAGCAAATGAAAGGGACATGGCAGCAAGGACAGAGACGGCACTAACATTCGAAAAACCTTCGATCAGAGTGGGCTTTGGACAGGAATTGAACCCGAGAGCTCCCGAATGTGAGCTTTACACGCTACTGGGGTCACCTCGCTCGGTAATTTAGAAACTAAGAGAAATTGCCACTCTCTAAATGTATCTGTTTATCTGTTTTCGTGTTGTGTATCAATCTCCCAGGGATTTACACTATATGCTATATACACTATGTTAACATGAAGAGGGTAGCAGCGTCGGAAGCGTTGACCCTGATTTATTGCCCATCTCTCAAGGAGTGATCGTGATTTGCTAAACCAAACACTGTTCTCTTAGTAAACTTGTTTCCTAAGGAGGCAACATTCATCTTCGTTGAGATTTTGACAGCTTGACTTTATGAGGAAGCGCTAGATGACGCGTCTCCAAAAGGAAATGAACATCTGAGCATCTATATTGCTAAGGGAACAAACGGATCTGCTGCAATGTAACAAAGAAGTAATTTAAACCCTGCTTTTATTTGTTTTTACGCACGCTTATTTTCAGTTTATTTTAGTTATACAGGTAATTATTTATTTGGTTGCGAAGGAGAAACCCTGTATGTATTAACTGTGCATATGACAACCCAGAAACAGCTCTGATAGCTTATATATTGTTACAGTCGCTGATTGACTATTTTCAAGTTTTTGGATGAAAAAATTGGATAGAAATTGTATTCAACGCAGTTGTATCCAACTCTCGATGTACTTTTATTGTACACAATGCTTTGGACCAAAAAATTGGACTGTGGGACATCGGAATAACATGATTGTAAGAGTCATGCTGCAATTTAAAACTGTTCTGCAATTAAAATAGTTTTATTGTATAATATAATTGAACTACTGTGTGACCGATTTTAGTTACTTAAAACACTATTTTTAATTATGATGCCAAGCAAATATTCCAAGCCTTATCTACTCAAGACTGAATTTTCCAGTATTCCGTGGGTCTATTGTGTTTTTAATGATGGAGGAAGCGTGCTTGGCAACATTTTAGAACTCTGGTTGTCATGATAATGAATAAATGCGAACAGAAAGGAGATAGGAATTGATTAGATCCAGCGCCAAGGATATGTTCGTGATAAATCCATATGTTTACAAAGAAATACTTCCTGTTTATTTCCATTCCACATGTCATTCTCCGTATGAAACTGCTGTTTCCCTAAACTTTGTTCAGGGTCCTTTATATTTTTAAGATAAACATTATTTGCGCTATAAATAATGATTCCTTCACCTTCAGAAAAATCACTGTTTTAGAGCTTAATAGATTTACATCTATATCAGTTGTGTTTGACGCATTTCCAATCGAGAATAAAGACCGCTAAGTTATTACATGAGTGTGCAAAATACTTAAAATTTATGTTAATAATTAATGCTCTAAAACGCTTAGTAAATACAAACAAAAATGCTTAATTAAAATTGTAATTGCAAGAGGCAAGAAAGGTCAACAATGCCATGCAGCATTACTGGAAGCTCGTGGTGGTGAGTATACCATACTGTGTCGTGGCAAGGGGAGCGCATGCATTTTGCAAGGGTAGCAAAATGTTCTCCAAAAACGTGGAGCTGGGCTGCGTTAGAACACTGCAGATAACAGTCGAAAAATTAAACTTACTACAAATATCTGATAAATAACATTACTATCTTTAAACTCACAGGTAACACACATAAGATGCTCTTCTTTCTCATTGTTGCCAGCTGGCATCATTTACAGCTCATAGCGCCATATGAAAACATTGTTGCCACTAATTATTCAATGACCCATATATTTGAAACATTAACAGACAAAAGAAAACAATGTATTGTGACGCCGGCCCACGGCAATGGCGGAGCGGCAACGGAACAAAGGACGATCGGAGCCGGACTGCCGAGCTGTGTGTGTCGTCGTTGTGAAGGAAGATAGCGAAGCGTGATTGTATCGTCAGAGTTAATGTTTGAAAGACAGAAAAAGTGAAGAAAGACAGCGAAGGGAATAAGTCAAGGTTACAGAAGAAAACAATTGTGAGTTGTAATACCACGAAAGACTGTTGACTGTGTTAATGACAGTAAGATAGAACTGTGTTGTGGAAAATTTTAGAGCAAAATAAAGAGATAAAAAATAATTGGACTGGACTTTTGTCGTTTTTCTCACAGTATTAACGGAAAAGTATGTGAAGAATGCTTTTTTTCGGAACTTCTCTTGGATCCCACCTCCATATTTCCTTTGTGCTAGTAAAATATTCTTCCCATCAGCACCGGTATACTAAGGGCATTCACCTACTTATGACTAAGCTGCGTTGGCAGCCGGGAGAGGGTTGCAAACTTATCTATTCTTGATAGGATTTAACCGCTTATTTGACGAGATGGGGCTGAAAGGTGGCGGGTGAGATTGAGCCAGGCGGATGAAAGGAGCTGGCAAATTGCTGTTCGACAGCTGCTGATCGGGGCACAACGGCCCTACTGCACCTCTGGTGTGATGTTTTCCAAAGGTTGTAATTTTGAGTCTCTTGGCAAGATTGTATAGGAGTTCAGCTTTAGCTGTTTTCCAGTTACACACTTTACCATATGTTTATCTTCGTGCCTTTGTTAAAAACATGACTGAAAAAAGACTGGTGTGCTGCCGGGCAAATAGCTCACAAGTGTCTATGTCACTTATCCAGTAATAGAACCAAGCATGGCGAAGTGGAGACATAGTCATTGTACTAACGAGGATGCCACCGAAATATTTTAGCATGCCATGTTTCTAAAATTAAATGAAAATTGTTTATACTTGACAGCTATTGTCTAATATTTTGCAAGTTAATTTCCTTGTAGTTTCTTCGATTGCCTCTAATAGTTTGTTAATTATCACCATTTAGGATTTTCTGTTCCCTCAAAAATGCATTTGACTAGAGAACATTTGCTGGCTATGCTTTTTTGCGATTTTAAACTGTCAGAAACGTCTGAACAGGGGAGGACAGGTAGTGTCGGTGTGACGTCAGCTCACACAGCTGAACGTGCTCGCGCTGAAGACCAGTTCACCGTGTGACGTTATCGTGCTCTGTACTGCTGCCGCAGGGGAAGAGATAATTGTTTGAGGTATGCGGGATGTAGCAATTTAGGAAATGCAGGAAACATGTCTGTGAGATTTGTAATGGAAGACTGCATGTTAGGTTGTAATCTGAAAAGTGCTTCGGGATTTGTACTTAGCTAATTTCACAACAGAACGAGACAGAAACACTGGCGCTCCGTTTTACTTGTACTGGCCATGTTATTGTCATCACTTGACTGAATCCTCCAGTTCCGTACTCACAGCGCACCCTCGCCTGACGTCTCACGAACTGAGTCTTGTTCTTCGTTGTAATACGCCAGACAGCTTGAAGCTGTCTTCCTCTGCCCTAAACAACGTAACATAAATTATTTTGTTGTTTAACAACGCTTCAATTGCCAGGGTCACATCGTTGTCTAACCAAACAGGCCTTGCAGTACAAACCAATTGGTTTGAAAAGGAATATTTTGAAAAGCAATACAATAATTTATAATTTTTAAAACTAATCCTTGTTTGATTTTCTAAAATGAGTCAGTGTCACTCTCGTACTATGTATTTTTAAGCTGATATAAGCTTTGAGCCGATCTGACCCAGCGACAGAGAATATTTACAAACGAAAGTGTGCTTTGACGTGCAGTGAACCAAAACATTCCATGGAGTTCCGTTGCTCAAGGCCGTGACTGCGCGTTATTTTCTGCAAGAAAACTTTCAACGGCTTGTCAATGGACCACGATGAGAGCAATGACATTGCATCACGCACATTGCAACAACAAACCGTTTGCAACAAATGAGTGTATCTATCTGAATAAAAATGGATGTTGAACTCCAACGCCAGTTGACCGATCACCATGAAAATTGAGACATCTGAATGTTTTTCATGGAGGAGATTTTTATGCTATCAATTGTACTATGCAATGTATTACATTCCCATGATTCTCTCTATTTATTTTTCTCTTATTTAACACATTCACATGCCCTTCTCCACAGGCCCTTCAACATACGATTCATACAATTTTCCATGATTGACATAGACATGTAATGTATTACATTCACACGGTTTTCTGCACTCACTTTTCTTTTAGAAACACAATGACATATCTTTCCCTACTCTCTCTCCTACTAACAATCTATACAATTTTCCATATGTTTGAAATAGAAATGCAGTGTATTAATTCACAGTTTTCTCTACCCACTTTTCTCTTATGTAATATATTAACATGTCTTTTTCCACTCACTCTTCCACAAACAATTTATTGAATTTTCAGTATGTATGGTTTTCTCTTCTCGCTTTTCTTCCTGTGATATTTGTGGTTCAACATTGTTTTTCTACAGCGTGTTCCCGGTATTTTTATTTATTTATTTATTTATTTATTTCTTTATATATGTATGTATGTATGTATGTATGTATGTATGTATGTATGTATGTATGTATGTATGTATGTATGTATGTATGTATGTATGTATGTATGTATGTATGTATGTATGTATGTATGTATGTATGTATGTATGTATGTATGTATGTATGTATGTATGTATGTATGTATGTATGTATGTATGTATGTATGTATGTATGTATGTATGTATGTATGTATGTATGTATGTATGTATGTATGTATGTATGTATGTATGTATGTATGTATGTATGTATGTATGTATGTATGTATGTATGTATGTATGTATGTATGTATGTATGTATGTATGTATGTATGTATGTATGTATGTATGTATGTATGTATGTATGTATGTATGTATGTATGTATGTATGTATGTATGTATGTATGTATGTATGTATGTATGTATGTATGTATGTATGTATGTATGTATGTATGTATGTATGTATGTATGTATGTATGTATGTATGTATGTATGTATGTATGTATGTATGTATGTATGTATGTATGTATGTATGTATGTATGTATGTATGTATGTATGTATGTATGTATGTATGTATGTATGTATGTATGTATGTATGTATGTATGTATGTATGTATGTATGTATGTATGTATGTATGTATGTATGTATGTATGTATGTATGTATGTATGTATGTATGTATGTATGTATGTATGTATGTATGTATGTATGTATGTATGTATGTATGTATGTATGTATGTATGTATGTATGTATGTATGTATGTATGTATGTATGTATGTATGTATGTATGTATGTATGTATGTATGTATGTATGTATGTATGTATGTATGTATGTATGTATGTATGTATGTATGTATGTATGTATGTATGTATGTATGTATGTATGTATGTATGTATGTATGTATGTATGTATGTATGTATGTATGTATGTATGTATGTATGTATGTATGTATGTATGTATGTATGTATGTATGTATGTATGTATGTATGTATGTATGTATGTATGTATGTATGTATGTATGTATGTATGTATGTATGTATGTATGTATGTATGTATGTATGTATGTATGTATGTATGTATGTATGTATGTATGTATGTATGTATGTATGTATGTATGTATGTATGTATGTATGTATGTATGTATGTATGTATGTATGTATGTATGTATGTATGTATGTATGTATGTATGTATGTATGTATGTATGTATGTATGTATGTATGTATGTATGTATGTATGTATGTATGTATGTATGTATGTATGTATGTATGTATGTATGTATGTATGTATGTATGTATGTATGTATGTATGTATGTATGTATGTATGTATGTATGTATGTATGTATGTATGTATGTATGTATGTATGTATGTATGTATGTATGTATGTATGTATGTATGTATGTATGTATGTATGTATGTATGTATGTATGTATGTATGTATGTATGTATGTATGTATGTATGTATGTATGTATGTATGTATGTATGTATGTATGTATGTATGTATGTATGTATGTATGTATGTATGTATGTATGTATGTATGTATGTATGTATGTATGTATGTATGTATGTATGTATGTATGTATGTATGTATGTATGTATGTATGTATGTATGTATGTATGTATGTATGTATGTATGTATGTATGTATGTATGTATGTATGTATGTATGTATGTATGTATGTATGTATGTATGTATGTATGTATGTATGTATGTATGTATGTATGTATGTATGTATGTATGTATGTATGTATGTATGTATGTATGTATGTATGTATGTATGTATGTATGTATGTATGTATGTATGTATGTATGTATGTATGTATGTATGTATGTATGTATGTATGTATGTATGTATGTATGTATGTATGTATGTATGTATGTATGTATGTATGTATGTATGTATGTATGTATGTATGTATGTATGTATGTATGTATGTATGTATGTATGTATGTATGTATGTATGTATGTATGTATGTATGTACGTGCCTGTCTATTCATTACATAGTTATGTACGTTTGGGCAACAGGCCAGAGGGCCGCTGATTCTCGACTTCACACAGGACAGCATAGATAGGGTGGCATATGATCGTCCTGTTGCTTACCCTAGTCGTTTATGTGTATGGATATAAGAGTTGAAGGCCACCACTTTCCCACCAAGTTGATTCTCAAGGACCTCGCGAGACGGAGTACTTCTCAAGGACCTCGCGAGACGGAGTACGCTTCAAGTTGGTATCAGGGATCGAACCAGGATCCTCTCGCACTGCAGGGAACAACGCCACTTCAGCACTATAGGAGACTTCACGTAATTACATAGTCAGGAAAATATGAGAGGGTAACGGTTAGGGTTGTGCAACTGAGGGGAACTCCGTGCTAACTTAGATCTACTAGACCAGCGATGTCGAACTTTTCCCTTTGGAGACACGTAATTTCCTACCTTTCCCCACCTCATCTTTAGTCAGAGGATGAATCACACCTGTGCCGTGTAGACTCCCAACCAGTCAGTATCCAGAGACGGACACAAACAGGCGATTCCATGGCAGTTTCTTAGTTATACCTTGAATTTTCTGGGAACGTCCTCAGAAGACCTCTTCATTCTGGATGATTTTTGCATAAATGGTAAACAGTAAGAGAAAGACAACATCTTTCTAAATAAATAATGTGGATCTCATTAAAATCCACACATTATGTGAAACTCCTTTTTCTTTTGAGTTAACCATTTCTGAGATATTCCTTATTATTTGTTTGAATTTACCAATACTTACACTTTCCTCAAATAGGTATATGTTATTCGTTTTTTATCTCTTGGCCTTACAAAGAGAACGGAATTTCAAAGCCATCGCATAGCAATCAGTTCTTAAAACTTTTTAGTATCGCTTAAGTTCCACTCTATTCCCATATTCCCCTTACACCTACAAGAAAATTAACAATAAGATCGTTTCTGAAAATACTTATGTCGATTAAAGTATAGTATGTAGAGAAATAAGCATTTGAAAGAATAGTGTGTATAAGAGTGAGTATAGCTCTACATATATTTGCGAACAGAGTTTCTCCAAATTAAACCTTACTAAAAGTCTGTATCACAATAGGTGACGCGACGATCATATGGTGTATCTTCTAAGGCTTTGTCGCCAAATATTAATAAACTTATTAAACATAAACAGTACAAAACAATTACTAATTAATAGATGTTTATTGCCTAAGATTTGAAACTGCTTTCGTAAATCAAACGCAACGTGCATATAAACAAACCGCCACTGCAACACGGCTGAGTGTTATAAAAGTAGCACAGTTCGCACAAAGTGGAAGGAGGTAAATCCAACCTCACCTCTTCCTCAAACGTTGGACATCGCTGCCCTATAAATTTCAAATTTGTACGAGTACATCTATGGGAATTCTATACCCATATAGTTTTCTACGAAGACTGGTGCAGAGATGCGAGGGATAGTTTACGAACTCTTACCAATCCAGAATTCAGAGTAAAGATTAGATTGTCATAAGCTCATAACACATTGCCATCCAGCGGTCTGGAATTCTAAGTAAAAACAGAAGAAATACACAAATGAGCTTGGGCCAGGTTCAGCTATCAGGATAGCATGTGGACTACTTCAGTCTTGTAACCCTACTAGCGGTATATTTTTCCAGAGTTCTATCCCCACGTTGCAACAGCTGGTCCCAGTCTTCCTGTCAACAGTGGTAAACCATTGTAGTGTCGATATGTTGTGTATATTTTCAGCATGGAAAAGAGAAACTAATATCAGTAACAGACATGTTTAGAAAAAGGAATACTGGTCGTTTTGCTGAAAGCGATGATTTCAACAAATGAGAATGGTAACTTTAGAAGAATTTACATCAGTGCTGACGAAAATACAATGTTTGTTTTATGTTAGCACCCCCTCCTTTCCCGGGAGGCAGTGGCATAGGCATACAAAACATTCCATAGGTCGAGGTACCAAGTCTCTCCTCCTAACCTGGGTAAAAGAGCGATAGATCCATTTATATTAGAATATTTTTGCAAACTTGCCTTATTATAATAAAATTTATCTCAAACTAGAATAATCCTGTTGTGAACATACTTATGGGAGGAGATAAAGAGATAAATACTAGAGCGGAAGGCTCTTAGGCCGGGAATGCATGCAAATCCGTAGAGGCGGTTGTTGTAGGACTATTTCATATATAGAGACGTTTCATTATAAATCAATTATCACCTGGTAAGTCTTTTGTTTTGTATGTTATTACTAAGTCATTCTTTTGTTTAGTAAGACTCGCCAAGTATATCCCATTAATCGTTGAAAAACAATTTATTCACATTACAATCGCTTAACAATCAAAATAGCACTTCATTTCAATTTGCAAACAGTATTTTTAACAATTGCTCTTTTAGTAATCAATGTACCTTTTCAGAAGAAAGGTTATTTGCTAATGTTAAAAATTAAATGAGATTTATTTTAGATTATCAGGTGCTTTTCTGTTATAACAACAACATAAGATCGAAATACGTGTAATTCTTGGGCTTCGTTTTCCTCAGTTGGCAGTGCTGAATAATTCAAACTGCACTAAACGCAGTGAATATATTGTAGGTAATCTGTTACAGAATTTAACATTTTCTGGTCATATCTTTGCGATATAGAATTTAAATTCATACTTTATTTACGAAATAGTCCAGATAAATATCATTTGACGGTGTGGCCTTCCCAGATAAATTCTCGAGCGGAGCAGACAATTTATCGGTTAGGTTAGACGTTTTATAATATTACTTGTGATAAAAAATAAAAGAAAACGCCCATTAATTTCTCTCCACCAATCAGCGGTCTAAGAACATTACAGTGTCTTTCTGCCCTCCCATATGTTTACAACAGAATCGTTCTAGTTTTAGACATATAGCACACTGGCAACCATAAAGGGAGTCCAGCCACAGCCGCCGCAGAGACAACATGGCAGGAAGAAAGAAGAAGAGAGCCGCCGCAGCAGTCCAAGGAGCCTCCGAAGAACCTTCTGGGGAAACTGAAAACGCCAGCGCCGTCCCTGCCTCACAGCCAGCCTCCTCGCCAACTCCATCTCCATCTACGCCGCCTGACCAAGGTATCTCAGCCTGCGACACCACGCCGACATCAACCACCCACCGCACACAGTCGACACAACCAGAGGTTGAATATCGAACGTCCACAGAGAGTCATCCTAACCTCACGAGGCTGCAGAGCTACAGCGCAGTTGTGCGCGGAGTACATCGGCAGCTTCCGGACTCTCTCCTCCTCAGCGCAGCCCGACGTCGCTGGCCTTCTCTCATGAAAGCGACGCGCATCATCACAGCCAGAGGACCGTCGCCGCTGGTGCGCCTGGAGTTCTGGGATGGGGCAGATTACCGCGCTGCTTTGAAGGACGGGCTTCCTGCCCTCGGGCAGGTGCTCCCAGTCGAGGCTAGCCGTGGTGTACGCCCTATTCCCTGCCGACGCTGTTGCCAGTACGGTCACACCGCCGATACCTGCGCCGACCCCCCACGCTGCCACTACTGTGGCGCTGGCACCTTCACCACATCCTGCACCAGCCACGACCTGACACGTCGCCCAGTGTATTGTGCCACGTGCAACTGCACTGGTCACTTCACGGGCCAGGCGGCGTGCCCCAGGAACCCACGCCGTCAGACGCCTGCAGTTCACAAGTTGCTTACGCAACAACCACTCTCCGCCTCGCAGACCATCACCGTCACACACCAACATGTCAACACCAACCGCCAAACCGCCGACCAACACGACGCTGCAGACAACCAACTTCACACCGCTGTACTCCACAACACCGCCGCACTACAGAAGATACAAGACACACTCCAGACTCTCACCGACCGGGTTGCAGCATGGGAGACAGCCCTGACTCGTGCTCTCGAGGACGTTAAGGATGTCACCCATAATCTGCAAACAACGCTACCTGCCACAGTCCATCAAGACAACAATAGCCTCCGAGACCACTTCAACAAGCAGCTGGAGAAAGTGGTCACTTACATCAACGACTCACGCATTCACAAGGTCCATAAGACATTAGAAGAAATTCTACAAGGACACACATCATCACTACAGGATTCACTTACTCAGATTTTGAATCGACTGACACCTCTCAGACCTCTACTTGGTCCTCCAATCGGTCCTTCAGTACGACCCAACTTCCCCCCAAACCGCAGGTCAGTGTCAGGGCAACGCCATTACACTTGACCTGCCTAAGCCAACGACCCGACTTTAACTTTACCCGCAATCATCCGGTTTGCTTCGGCGGTACCGGACTAACACCACCACTGTACAAATAAACAGAGTTAAAAAAAAAAAAAAAAAGAAAAAGGCAACCGAAATGGTAAATAATTTTATTAGTCTATCTATTCTCCCTCTCGCTGCTTTTGCTGCGATACCGAAATCAAATGAATACTGACCAATCTCTCAATCTGTTGTTATACAAATACATTAGTAATAGAATGGGAATTTTGGACATTTCATTAAGTGAATATGTGGTTCCTGGCACTAATTTATTTCTTTTGTTATTGGCCTGGTGTAGAATCCTTTACCAATCTGTTCATTTTTGAGCCGGTCAGGTCGCTTCATTGACTGTTATTAAATTCCCATACGGAATTTTCCTATTGTGTTCTGATTCTGTTGATGTGATATCGTTCTCTCTAATTCCTGTATTTCAAACAAGGAATAGATAAAACGTAGTATAATTCAAACTTCACATAATTACTTATGCTCTTTTCCATTCGTGCAACAGTTACAGTTGATCTGTTTTCGCAGTATTTTTTTTTTTTTTCAATGTAAAAAGTCTTCTTCAAACCCTTTTCATGTCAGCGTAGCCCTCGCATGTTTCCGTGCATTTCTCCACATATCTGTCCACATACATTGTTTTTATTTCAACCGTAGTTTACCCTCGTTTTTGAGCTTTTCTGTTTGTTCTTCTTTATCCTCTACATAGATAATACTTCGTTAATTTCATTTTCTAATACATGTTTATTATTAATATACCATACATTGAAGATAATTAGTTAATTGTCATTCCACATATGTCTTGTGCAAGCAGGGAAGGTTTTTACAGACTTAAAATGCAATGCCATTGCCGAGATTTGAACAGTGGATCTTCGGGGTTTCCGTACCGCTGCTTTGAGCGCTAAGCTATATGTATTAGCATGATTAAGAGAATGAATCTTGAGGTTTCTGTGAATAGTCCGCAAAGCTCCTCTTTATTCTTAACGCATAATTTAGTAGGTATACACAAGGGCGTTTGGACGTAAACTGCCGTTTCATTTAAATGCCTTTCCAATCTTGGAAACATGGTTGGGCTAGGTGACGCCTGTTGGAATAGCGATGTTGATAGAGTCGGCAAGGCTCTCTTGCATTCCTTTCAGCTTCCCCGTAAATGACAATAATTCGGCGTACTTTGTACTCTACGCAAGCCGGTTATTGTTCATTCCCACTTGACGATAGCCACACAAATGAATATTGTTAAGTTTGGAACTACTAAACTGTAGATATAGTGAACGACTACATGACCTAACAGCTGACATAGTATCATTTGTAAACGACTCTAAACCAATGCACGCAACATCTGTATAGCATATCGCGGAGTCCATGGCTTTTACCTGTCAATTCTCTTCCCCTTTCACAGCCTCAAGCGCTTAAACATCATTTCTAAACATGGGTTTATAAACAAAATATGATCAAAGCGAGGCTTTGCTGACCGCGCGGCGCACATCGAAGGACGGCCAGGGTCAAGTTACCTCACACCACGTACCAGGCAGGCGAGCAAACAAAGGCGCTCGAGGTCAAGCTCCCCACACCCTCACGGCGAGGAAACACGTGACAAGAGTCAGAGCGACAGAACAAAAAGGGATTTTCTAGATTGTGGCTGAATCTCCGGCTGCCGGCAGATTCCAGAAAAATCTGGATACGTCGCTGCCGTATAAAAGCGTGCGAGACGCGAGACAGTTTTTAATTTTTGAGAGAACAGCGAGTTGTGAGAGTTCAACGAGCTGTTAAGTGTACCTACCGTCGTTATGAAAGAAGGGCTTGTGAGTCAGAAGAACTGAAAGACGACAAAAAAAGTGTGTGTTAACTTTATGAGAAGACAACAGCTGTGAGTTATAATATCACAAAGGATTGTAGACTTAACGCCAGTAAAATAGAACTGTGTTGTGCGCTCAGTTAGAAGGAAATAAGGTACAGAAAAAAAAAAAAAAAATAACTGGACTTAACTGTTTTTTTAGTTGCAATATTTTTTGCATCCTGTATGTGTTTAATAGATAAATTTCTTGGTATAATACATGACAATTATCAACACATGCTTTTAACTGACGAAGAAATATATACATTTATGAAGTGGGAAAAGCTTAGAAGCTAGAAAGTTTAGTAAGAACCTTGATATTTATTAACAATTTTCCTTCCGTTGAATCAAAACCCATTTTCACAAAAATTTCCTGTTCGAAAAATTTGAAAATTTCGTAACATTGTAGAACTAATACTATATGAAATATTGATCAGTACAAGAATATGTGAACTGTAATATCGTTTTTATTCCTCCATATTAAAGAAGTATAATTTTATTTCCATTAATTTGACTATTAGACTTGTTTACAGTGGAAAACAATTCTACCGAAATTATTGTGTATTTCAAGAATTATTACTAGTAAGTTGTAAGTTCCATAGTAGTGCATTACGTAGGATTTATATGCGTCTCCTCGGTTCATGTAGCGTAAACAGTACTTTTACTGGTCTGTGTAACTATCTCTAACCCCCCTTAGCCTGCTTTTTGCACAGTTGCGTGTTGCATATGAACCAGTTGTCATGCGACATAATTACTCGAGGAAGGCCAATTTAGTTTTAATGAGAAGTGACATGTTAATTTCATCCCACGCTCAAGTTCTGGATTCCCTCGTTTCGTCTGGAACTTTGTAAAATCACCCTTCAGAACCAACTCTAAAGTTTGCTGCATTGCTAATCCGTTTCAACACAAACATTGAAGTTTATGACATTAGGATGTAGTATTATTGTTGACAACAAATCCATTTCTAGTTTAACTATCACAAACATCTCCCGAGAATATAAAGGTCACCATTACTCTTGAGACTTCGAGAAGGCAGTTCAGTGTAAGTATTCCAGACACGCGTTAAAGGTACAACGGCTCTTAGAAGATAAAGATCATCTTAAAATATTGTCAACGAGACACCGGAATTATATCTTTAGTTGATGTAATAACCATCGTTTTCAAATGCAAGATGTTAGGAGCATGAGTGCACAGACTTCAAAACGGACTTCTTGACGTTATGCTGAAGATAACTAATACCATTTTCTTCTATAGTGAGTGGTTCCAAAAATAAACCACAAAATTGGTCGAATATTTGACTGCCAATATGTCAAAAGCTTAGATATGTGAAAGAACTTTCAATAAACGGGACCCTGCTCCTCTTTGTGGTAACCTTTTGTCGGTCCATCGCGTGCTGCTAGAGTGTGTTTAACTAGCGCACCTTCGAGACTCTTTGCAACTGTATGTCAGACTTGCAGAGGTCCTGGCGGACGATAAACAAGCTGCCGAAAGGGTTTTAAAGTTTTCATCACAGATAAACACTAACTTGAGAATTTTAAATTTTATATATTGAAATGTTACACGTTTCTACTGTGTTTTAATTTTGGCTTTGCCTCTGTTTTATGTTTTCCTTTTTACTAGTACTTTTATTTTAATTGATACTTATCTCTGGTTTTTACGATGATCCATTTTATAAGGGCACTGATGACCAAGCAATTGAGCGCCCTTAAACCCAAATCAAGTAAAATCAAACCAATATGCCATATCGTTTACTTCTGCAATTACCATAGAGAGTCAGAGCTTTAAAATATGAGTTATCCGTTTTCCATTCGTTGTTAAAATGAGTCGTTTAGTCGCTAAATGACATTAAATAATTGGATTCCAGCAGGTCTTTTGGAATAAATGCATGGACATGCACTTGACATTGGCATGTGTGTAGAGCGGAAGGTCAGGAACATTGACAGTAGAAACTGTGTGCCTGAATACGGCACGGAAAGCTTGAAAGAATACCACTCTTTCCCTCGTAACTCGCATTAGCTGGTAACAAACACACAGGCACGCGGCGAAATCAGTTTTCGAGGTTGATCTAGTTTGGACTTCCACTCGTTATAGGTTTGAACGTATGCTTGATAGCAGTAGCTGATTAGTAAACAAAAGTTTCACCTATTCAACCCCACTCTGTTGCCAAACTGTGCTGATAATCATTCAATTATGCTCAACTATTTTCTTTGCCTTTCACGAGAAATGAATTTGTTATTGCACTTTTTTATTCGTCATACACATTTGAATGTACCTACCATCATGCGAAGTCTGTGCGTTCATGCCCCTAACATCCTCTGTATGTGTATGTAAAATTGGAAAGATGATTCCAGCTTTCTCTTTGAGGTGTATCATATGCCAAATATATCTCAAAGCAGATGTGTTCGAAGTGTACGTCGCGATACAAAGATATCGTCTAACAAGCCCAGATTAATTTTCTCTGTGCACGTTGTGCCGTTGGCATCAGGAATGGAAGTTGGAAATCTCTGTTCTTTTCTGCAGCTGATATTCTTTGCTCAGACCGCAACCCTGTTTTAAGGTCATGGAGCAACAGCTGTTTTTCTGGAGGGCAAAGTACACAAAAGCATTTCTTGGCAGTGATGTTCATTTTTCTCCATTACGACAGCTGCTGCACTTCTTCTCCAGGGCAACATGAAACAGTATTTCAATCACGTACTTGATTTTGTTGGTAACTGGGAAGTGCACGTACTTTTAGTTTTCTTGTCATCGTTTCGTTCCTTGTTTCTTAATTTTCCGCAGTTTTTTCTCTTATCCCCCTTCCATTTGTTTTCGGTCTTGCATGTTTTTGTTTTTTTGTAACTCCTTTCTTCTTACATTTTCGCTTTGTTGATTGCATAATTCATCATGTTAGGTTTATTTCGTCATTCGCAGATCGTTTTCCCACTGTTATTCTTAAGCTTTTCTTCGTATTTTACCTTGAATATTTTTCCCTTTATTTTGTTATTTATATTATACTATAATTTTGATTTATCCTTTGCATTACTATGTGTGATCACTTTTCTTTCTTTTCCTATGAATTTTTCTGCTGTTTACTCTCTAATTTTAGAAGATGGGAAAATATCGAATTTCAGTCTAAAATTTTTGTTTTCGTTATTTTATAGAACACACACAATGTACTCTTATCTAAAATAATTTTGAATTCCAAGTGACATCTCGATATCGAATTTTTGGGTGGAATGCAATACACCTCTACCTACCAGGTACCTGGTGGAGTACGTAAAGGCGAGAAGTTCTTAAGATGGCAAAATAATTATTTATGTAACTATGTAGTGTATAATGACTGATTATGATACGAGTATATGCTTAGCGCGTGAGAAAAAGCGAACGCTAAGAGTGTCACAATAAAAAGATTATACACGTGTTACATACAACGTTTTATGCAATTTTAGCATTAAAATACGAGAAAATAATTGATAAACTTGCTGAATGAAAAATTATAGCGTATCAGAGATCCCAGATGTATGATGTAATATGGCTGCTAAGCAGGTGTGGTTTCATTCGTTTCAACATTTATGGAGGAAAATGGATTTATCCCGTCATAATAAGTCGTTTTAATGTTAGGATTGCATAAATAGTATTTATGTTCAATGACTTCCATGTATGTGGTTCGAAGATTTTTTATATAAAGCTGTACCAAACTTTTGATTTTATAAAAATATGACTAAAGCTTTTCATGAAAGTAGGTACTATATATACCAACATTTTAATTTTATAAAAAAATTACTGAAGATTTTAATGAAAATAGGTACAATAGTTTAAGATATTTTCATAATGCATAATACGCATATCTTAAATTTTCTGGAGGTACCTCTCGAGCTATCTTCATTCTGGTTGACTTTTGCATAATGCGTAAATTGTAAGACAGATAAAATCTTACTACGAAAAGATGTAGATTGCATTAAAGAATGTACTTTATATTAAATTCTTTTTTTCATCTTCGGAGATATTCCTTACAGTGGTTTGAATTTTCAAATACTTACTTACACTTTTGTTATATAAGAAGTTGTTGTTTGTCTTCTTATGTCCTGCATATGCGAAGATATCGTTTAACCCTGTTTTGTTCTCCTATTCCCATTGTACTTAAAAGGAAATATGTAATAGAACCATTTATACTATTAACATGAAGCAGATAAAAGAATAAGGGTTCTTAAGAATAGTTGCTACAAGAGTGAGTAGGATAAGTCATGTGAGTTTTTTAACGCCTGTTGTCGCTACAGATGATACCACAGGCGGTGGAAAAGGAAGTTTGGTGAGGAAACGTTCCAGACTTACCTTCCCGACCTTTGGGAGTTAAGAAAACCTCGGTCAGGGAGTATAGGGATTTGAAGTGCAGACAAGTGCAGCTCACAAGTCCTGCCTAACGACCCTGGCAACTCCAAGTCGGTGTATAGATATTTAAAACACGCCCTTCCTTCTATAAAGCATATTTAAACCAAGTTCAAATTTTATTCAAATCAAGATATTGTGAGAAAATGAGTATTAAAGTAGCCGTACTGTGGTTGTCCTCTGAAATTATCTATTGGGGTAACATACTTAAACTGTAGTATTAAAAATATCCGTAAATAAGGAATTGAACATCATGATTTTACATTATTTTTAATCAAATGTCACAGTACATCACTTGTGTCTGAGTGAACATTCCGAAAGGAATAATTTGGTATGCTGCTACACCTTTTACAACTATTTTGTACATTCCTGAGGGACTGGGCGATCACGTGACTAATCTGACTCACGCTGTAGAAAATATTTTCAAAGCGGAAGACCATTTGAATGATTAAATAATTATGGTCCTATGAAATCTTGATAATATTCCATCATAATACAATAGTAAACTGTAATTAAAAGGTCCATCAATTTATACAATTTTACTAACCTTGGCTAGTGCTGAATGTGGTTGTCAGAGGCACACGAAATTTTTGAAACATAAGATGGTTACATGCCGCAACAATAGGCAAACATTTAATAGCACTACTGGATGCATTTTTCGTTATGGGTAGTTCCAATAATTAACATGGTTTCCAAGGTAGCGGGTTTAAACCCGGCGGAGGGTGATGGACTTTTTCGATTTTTTTTTTTTTAAATCCTTAGCGTGAATTCCTTCTGAAGGGAACTAAAGCCGGTGGTCCCGTGTCGTAGATTTACGTCATGTTAAAGAACCTCATGCCTTTTAAAGAGGCCCTATATAGAATGGCATGCTGAGAGCCACAGCAGTTAAGGGCGTCCAAATAAAAACGCAATTTTCAATTTCAGCTTTACTGTGTTGTCAGATTTCAAGATCATAGCAACAATCTATCGTCTTCTCTGTGGAGAAAAGTGCAAGAACCCTAAGGAAATAGCTCAAATGAAGTTTGCATCTCTTACCTACCTTATGTGAAGTAGGACGCAGTTTCTCCGTGTTCAAGCGTATTTTAACTGAAGACAAAAGAGCGCGTACACTTGAGAATCTTTCAAAGTATCTACTTCATTGTCCAGTTCACACTAGGTGTACAAAATGAGCACTGAAACCATTTGGGCATGTAGTGTTTAAAATTCTGTGTTCTTTAGTGGCATACCAATACAAAATGAATGTACTGAGAAATTTTATTGTTTTCAATGTCAAATTGATTATGGATATATTGAAGTTAATAGTTTCAAATGCATATTAAAGTTACAGTTAATTTAACTTTCCCATAGCGCAGCGATAGCGGGGTTCGATCCCCGGTACCGGCGTGGAGATTTTTTCCCCGCTGGGAGGTCTGGTCCGGGATGCACTCAGCCTTGTGATGTCAATAGCGTCAAGTAGTTGCCTTGCGGTCAGGGGAGTCCGCACGTTGACAACCATCCTGCACTCCAACGTATCTTTGGTTGCGGCTGGAGAACGCAGCGACCGAGTAATAAGGGTACCTTCCATATAGGAAATACGCTCTAGGGTTATTACAATTTAAGGGAAACGGGAAGTGTGAATAATTTTTCGTTTTCATTGCAGTTAAATTATGTAAAGATATGGGTTTTGAATTAAGTCATAACACATTTTTGTTTCATTAGCTTTTTCTAGGAAACAATTATTTTTTCATACAAATGGTGATTTTTCTCAGCAACCATTTGAGCCAGAGTCTTTAATTTTTGCACACTTCTTTATGTTACAGAGTTACACATACTGACCTAGAAATATGATGTAACTCATAATTTGAATATGACACCCATATCTTCTTGAAAAAAATTGTATACGTTTTACAATTTCATTTGACTTCATATTCAAAAACTTATTCTAGCAAAACAATTACAGATACCTACTTATATAATTCTGAGTCACTATCATAACAGACATAGGCCACGCAAGCGTGAAAAACTTCGGTGCTGTGCTATTTATAGTTATTTTATTTGTAGCAGCACAAAAGAGAGGATTACTTTGTCCAGGGTGTACCTGAGCTTACTCCACACTTCCCGCTTTCCTTAAAGTTGGTCGTTTTAAACACAATGGCACGTCCAGTGATTTATACATATGTATGTACCTATTCAAAAAGTGAATACATAAGAGCCTATAAACTGCTAATATATTGACAGAGAGAACCTAATTTTAGCCTTTTGGCTCCTATAAATTCGGGCCTTGTTCGTAAATCTTAGGAGCTTATAAATTAGAGTTGGCAGGTTCTCCAGGTAGTTTTTCTCTGACTGTACCAGACTGTTGCTGTAGAGGGCACTACAAGATTTATTGATTCCATACTGATGTGTTTTCCTTCCTTCCTTCCTTTCAAGAACAAGAAATAGGTGGTTGGCATTTCTTTTCTTTTCTACTTTTAGGTCAGACAATTAACAAAAAATGTGCACTTTCGATTGCACCATTGCCTGCTTGCGCTGCCACGCGTTGCAGTTCTTCATTTGGAAGATGGGACTCTGGCTTTTGTGAACTATGTCAAGGAAAAAAACTCTAGAAGTGACATTTGAGTGCTTGTGAACTGTAGCAGCAGCCACTCAACAGCACATTTTGTTTTGTATCTTTTTTTATTTTTCACCCGCTGTTTGTGCAAACGACAGCGCTTCATCGAACTTTTGTGCGCGTTTTTTTAACGTGGTTGACAGGAGGTGTTATTGGTGAGCGGGTGCACTTAGCTTGTTGTTGATGAACTTGCTTGCGAAGCCAGCACATCTTTCATCTCGCCGACAAGAGGAAGGCAAGCCTGCCGCCTCTCAACAAGAGGACCATCCACACTGTCTGCCAACTTCACTACACGACATGTGAGTACCCAAAAAGAGCATGGTGGAATGTTGATTCTGTAGAGATCGCTCACTTTCCCTCAATATTGCTACCTACTCATTTCCTTCACCCTTTTCTTTGCAATTTACTTTCTGTATCATTCACCTGTAATAAGCAGAGAAGTTATTGTACTGTTCCAAAAATCCACATCGAGACCTTAACCTAAATATATGTTTGATAGAAAAAGTCTGGTGTCTTGCACTCACATGACTTTCTCTGTCCTTGCACTAACCATTCTTACAAACTCTTATTTCTGTATTTTTTTCGTGTTAGTTGAGATAGACATTTGCAGAGATTATCTTATTGCACATTTTCTAGTAGGTGCAAAGGGAACATGGAAATACAATAGGCTTTGAGTGACAGTCAAATCTTTTAAAGCTAGTCGCTATATGAAGACTTTGAGATTCCATTCTCTTTGCACGGGAACGGATAAAAATGAATAACGTCCTTCCATTTGAGAAAAGTATAAGTATTGCAAAACTCACACAAATAACAAGGAATATCTCTGAAATGGTTCACTTCCCCCAAAAAATTCATATAATACCTACACATACACATAAATTGTGCCTTAACGAGACCTATATTTTGTATAGTAAGATTTGGTCTATCTCTTATGGTTTACCAGTTATGCAAAAGTCATCAAGAGTAAAAGGGACTACATGGGTAGTCAGAAAATTCAAAATATACATTTCATTTGTCATGATAGTATCTAAACCATGTGGCTTTTAAATCAAAATCGTTAGAGCTATCTTCGAGAAAATATAACTTTCGAAACATTTTCTATGTAAAGGGTAGTTCAAATCTTCAAAATCTTCGTGTCACATCCTTGAAGGATGTTAAAGTTAAACACAAATTTTGGTTTCTAACCGACTTTTCGTTTTTGAGTTATGCTGTTCACAGACAGACACTCACATACACACGCACGGACCGTTTTTTAAAAATGCTTTCATTTTTTTATTCAGGTGGTCTCAAAACATATATTTCCAGCGAAATCTTGACGTGGATTTTTTAGCGGGTGCAATACTTTCCCTAGTTACTATACGTTGTAGAGAAAGTAAAAACTGTTGTATTTTGCACACTGTGTTGTTTAGGAATGATTTTTTGTTTTCCGAAATGAATTCCACGACTTTCATTTTCACCGAAATAACTTAATATTTTCGCAACATTCTCTTCCTAGCATGTTATCTGACCATAAACCGCAAAGTTGTCCCAATGTTACATCACGGTTGAGGGAATTCAGCGAGCTGTCTTTTGGAAAACTCTTTGAGCACGCAGTTTCTTGTCGTTAACTAACAATGGCCATGTTCCCGTTCTGTAAGAGGAAAGAATATAAATGAAAATTAAACACTTTAATTGCCAAGCAGCGCCGTTTCACAAGGAACTCTTTTAGAGCAAACTGTATCAATATTAACGGAGCAGAGCTAATCCCAGCACTGGCAGCATTCATGCATTAGTCATGCCCATTAGCTTAACAACAGCCACCCATACTAAATTAAAGAAACCTTGGGATTTAAGAGCCTACTGCATATAGAGAGTGAAGCCTTTGACTTTTAAAGTTCAACAGGTTCAAAGGTAACAAATACAAATGTTGGGTAAAGGCTATGAGAAGTAAATAGTTGTGATATCACGAAATACTGTACACTGTGTCAACGAAAAGAAGAAAACTGCATTGATGCAAAGGTTTAGAAGACAGTAAAGTGATAGGATTTTGTCATTTAGTCACGACATATTTGGTAACTTGTTTTAGTGCTGTCGCTGTTTACTGTCATTATGTAGGGGAATGGGAATATTTGTTTCGTGCTCTCCTGTGACGGGATGTTTACATGTTGAGACAAGGCTGACTACAGGCGTGCGTTCTCACCTCGTCCCGAACTACAGAACCCACTATTACTTCAAGCGCTTTGTTACCCTGGGCCGAGCTCTGTTAATGATATAACAATGTATACACCACATTTAAACCTGCAGTTAAATAATTTAATATGTATGTTTCTATAGCCTATCTAATATTATGCTAGCATGGTACTCGTATTAATTATAAATAAACAAAAATGTGTATAAAACAAAAGATAGTGGATTGAGAAAGTCATGTGAGTATAGTGTTTTTATTTATACTCGGACGCCCTAATTATTTAACTAGTATTGTGTAACAAAGAATTTATTTGGCACATCAAATGTTTAGTACAGAGTAACAGTCTTAAAAATGAAAACTCGGCATGAACAAACAAAACACAGATGTACAAAAAATGATGACAGGAATGGATTCTATAACTAAAATGCACGAGGTAGCAGTATGTAAATTTATTGTGTGTGCGTGTGTGTGTGTGTGTGTCAGCTAAAATATTCCACGAGGCTTCGATACAATAACGCGGATTAGAGTTGGAATGGATGAGGTTATTGTCCCTTCATGGTGGTCGATAGCTCCCTCTAGTTGCATTTCTACTTACTTTCTTTTTATTATTCATAAATATGTACAATGGAGAACATTTATAAGTCGCTATAATATTGTACAGTTAGGTTATCGACCTCTTAGTGTGTGTGTGTATGTGTGGTATGCTGGCTAGATTCCCATTGCGTCGGATTATCTGGCTAGACCTTTTATTGCTGTCTAGGGATTTGCTTCCATCGGCTGATTTATCGGCCCAATGGACCTCAGCTGCTCGAAGCCAAAATTTTGTAGCATTAATGATGATATTGCATTTTATATACTTCTCGTGTTAAAGGACTTTTGTTTCTCAATTTATTTTGCCTTATCTCTTTTAAAACTTCGAGAACCCTTAGGGAATGGGTACAGGAAGAACACTGTCTGCAGTTCTCTATTTCAGTACTGCAGTTTCTTAAGGGCAGACTAAATGGCAAATATTACCTAAAATTATACTTCTAGGTTTTTATATAATCTAATTGTTGCAGTAATGTTATATGTAGTTTATCATTGCAAACACAATACTTATATTTTAAACATATTTTTAAAAATTTAATTGCATCTGCTATTTTATACTGCGAATTCCGTACCGCGTCAAAGACAAAACTTTATGTGTTACATGCACACGAGTTTCTCTACTCACTCATCCACAAACTATTACTGTAAAGCTTATTCTTCTTTCTACTTCATGTTAACGAAGGTAAACATTTGTAGAAATTGTTTTGTTGCTCATTTTCTTGTAGGTAAAGAAGGCATTAGGGAAATAGGGTAGTAAAAAATCTTTGATATAAATTGTGTGCTTTAAGGACATATACATCTGTTGTGTAGTTGGATTTTGTGCCTATTACTTTCGGTTTACTAGCTGTGCAAACGCCATCCAGGGTGAAAAGGACCTCAGAGGCTATTTTCAGAAAATTCAACATATATCTATGTAAATATCGCCACGGTACAACAGTCCTTTCCGGGCCAAGGCCCACCGTCCGGCCGCTTCGATTTCCTCCTCTACCCACTATAGGCGTCTTGAGCGGGATGCAGTACTGGAGAGTGGGACATGGCCAGCGCCCGATCCCTCCCTCCATTTATGTTGTCTTTACGATCAGGGGCTACTACTTTTCAATTAAGTAGTTTCTCAATTGGCCTCTGAGGTATCTAAGGAGACTGAGTGGGCACAGGACCAGGCCTCCCATTTGGAGAAAACCCCCACGCTGGTACCGAGAACCAAACCCGGGTCTCCCACTTGGCAAGCAGCAGCGCTGCCAATGCGCTAAGGAGACGACCTCCACGTGCATGTGCATTTAATTTATGATGAAAATATCTTATGCATGTCGTATTTTAACCAAAACATTAGAGCCTTTTTGAGAATATAAAAGTTTTAGAATTTTTTAATGTGGAGGGTAGATTGTGATGAAGGATTTTTTCTAAAAGCTTCAGATATTTTTTGGGGTGGGATTCAGGGAATCAGTCTCAAAATATATATTTTCGGTGAAATCTTGATATCGAATTTTTAGATTGAATGCAATACCTTTTCTGCTTATGTATACGGTAATATAAGTAGCATAACATAAATTAAGTTAATCTACTCATTTACTTAGGTGTTTTTTCTCTAAAAATCCTTGCCTATTCTTATTAGGCCCAATACACGCAATTCCAGGCTATTAACAATATTGGTGGTTCAATGTTTACTCCCTTATGCTACTGTTATACTATACTGTTATTTAGTCTACTGCTCTGCTATGATTGCCTCATTATCCACCTTCCCCTTGATCATTCTTGGCAATTTTTCTCTATCTTTGACCAAATAGCTTGCTACTACTTTTTATATTTTGCTCTCCTTAACAATTAAAACCTTTTTTAATATTATATCCCCATAATGTACACATCTCGCTATGCTGCAGAAGTAATGAATTTATTATTACTAAAGCAGAGTTTGTCAAGCTTCAAGCTGCGAGCTGCTCTTATTTGGCCGGTCTAAAAACTTAAAGAAATGTAAATAACAAGAATCGGTGCACCAGTATTACGAATAATTCCGAACGGTTATAAAACATTAAATGCCCGGATTTTTATACATAGTAATGACCAACTGAAGGACAAATATAAGGAAATTAATTTGATAACTAAGAATTTGCACAAGGACTGATGTGTTCCAATCAACGTATTCTGTAAATATATTTTCAAAAATAAAATATGTCAAATTTAATAAATATCTGCTACGATTGATGAACATTTAGAGCCCGGATGCAAGGTGGTACAAAATTAGTACCACAAAAGTCTGCAATTATTGCACAAAAAAGTTTGTAGTCTTCTCATGAACTGCTATGAACATTTATATCTTTTATGTAGGTTCAATAAAACATGTGTTTAAAAACGTATATGATCTGTGCACCTCCTACCTGACAGTTTATTATTCCTGTCTACAATGCATGAGATTTCGCACACGATTCATGCTATTACTGTTAATGTGGCCCCCATTATGAAAAGCTTGGCTACCAGCAGGTCCGAGAAACCCCATAGCGTCTATTCCTAAAGCATCGCACACGCTTGACCGTTAAATGAGCAATTGTAAATAGCATCGGGTATTTACTGAGAGGATAGAAACAGATTTATGCCATGTTTAATGTTTGCCGACATTGTGGGTACAAAGCAACCTATGACCTTATGGTCAGCTTGTTTCCACAAAGCGGGCTTAACTACGGACAAAATATGTTGCTACTTTAGGAACATCGCAACGCCTACGTGCGACGTATTAGGGGAGTGTTTCGTCTTGGAAAGTATCGAAACTTGGGTAACAGTACGGTTCAGTTACAATGTACGTACTTGTAATTTGTATTATTCATATTTACAATTATACTCACTTCATCACTCCATCCTGACAGACATTTGGTATCATAAATAAAACTGCTAATTATCACCTCATACTCATCTTCTTCACGATTAAGCCAAACCACAAGTGAAATCAATCTTCTACGGGGTCGGTCAACATCTCTTGATACTCGGAAAGAGTAATGTCTGCTACATACACATGGTACCCGGTAAATGGAACACCTGGGACAAACCAAAATCGGCGTAAAACTAGGGCGTTTCTATCAAATTGGGCACCTATACAATAAGCGGATAGTTCGAGTTTAAAGTCAAGGAAAAGCCATCTTAAGACAAATCTGAAGAAAATTTAAGATTATAAAAGATTAGGTGGAACTCATAGTTCAGGACAAAGTGTCCTAAAACAAATCTAAGCAAGGTGGGCAGATTCAGTCAAGACAGAGTTGAAGGATTTGAAAGGGAGGGTAGATTCAGGACAATGTGAAGGTGCCTTAAACCAGATCTGAAGGAAACTGGGATGCTGTAAAAGGGCGCATGGATTCAGATGAAGTTGAAATTATCTTGAGAGAAATCTGAAGGAAATTGAGATAATGTAAAAGTGTGGGTAGATGCAAGTCAGTATGAAGGTATCTTAAGACAAATCTGAAACAAGGTTGTAAATGGGTAGGTAGAGCTGAAAATCAAAGAAAAGCCATGCCATAAGCAAGTTGGGGGAGGGGGTTAAAATTCGGCAGCCTAACCATCCGACTATAAGAGGCTTGGTCTCCAAGTTCCAGTAAACTGGAAATGTTCGTGACGAGAAATCTTGTGGGCGGTCACCGGCGTTACAGGAAACTTTGGAGATCATGTGACAGGCGATCGAGCAGAGTCCAAAACCGTCAACACATTTCAGTGCAGAACCAACACGGTATTGACTGTACTGAAGAAAAAGGCCTATTACATCCAGGTGCTCCATCAGCTTGAAGCTGAGGGCAAACCTTCAATGAGTTCTATACGGTGTAACCGCTATTGGACCTCAGCAAAGGGCAGCTCATTAAATTTCCAAAATTACGACGTTTATTCCTTGTTGTGTGGTCAACATCTTTTAGATTACCTACAATAAAGAGACAAACATTAGCGTTTTCCTAGAAGTTATTAGAAACTTCTCCAACACTGTACGGGTGGTTAATTCATCTATGTAGTTATTTGTTGCATGCGCTTAAAAAATGTGAGCGCGAGACTCTTAGAGGACATAAGGACAAATAACGGCTTTAATCAAATAACACATTTTTATGAATTTTAGCATTATAAACGGTTATTACTGCATTCAATATCGTGCATAACTGGCTCATTATGGCACGCATATCAACGACACTCATGTATTTCTTGTGACAATAATGTAAAACTAGTATTCCAAGTTGACGTAGCTTATAGACAGAACATAGAATCATTTTGTGATATTATTTTCTATGAGAATGAAGATGCAATGCAGTTATGTACATTACTACTCATTAATATATGAATTTATAATTACTTATCATGCTGTGCTGATAATTAATAGGCTACATCACAGTCTATAGCACCTATTTACTTCTCTCCCAGAAAGGAAACGCATACAAGTGACTGTTTTGTTTATCGGTTCAATCTGTCAGGTAATAAATAAAACGCAGGGAGAGACGCTAACGTCTCATTTATGAACATATGAAGAGGCTGTCACTTATGTCAGATATGGACGCCAAATTACTTCATTGTCTGTTTCTTCAATTTGTCATGTTGAGATTGCATAAAATGTTGATAATTTTGATATTATGCTTTTTATACATTCACCCGTACGCCATAATCATCAAGATGGTTTGCTTATTCTATTTGTTATTATTACCGTCATAAGCGATTATGTGCCAAGAGCAAGAATAAGAAGATTAGGGGCATGTACGATTGTTGACATAAGGGGAAACAGGCTATAGAAGTATATTTCTGTTACTTTGATTTGTTCGTAGAGTAAAGCCCTGGACAACAGCGCCAATTTGCGAGCATTGTGTATACATTTCTTAAAAAACTTGAGTTTGCCCAAGAATGTTACACAAGATCATGATGGGCTAGAATAGCGGAGGAAAGGTAGTGCCGGTGTGACGTCAGCTAACACCACTGAACATGCTCGCAGTGAAGACCAGTTCAGCGTATGACGACACTGCGCTCTGTACTACTGTCGTAAGGGGAAAGAAAATTTTGGGAGCAACAATGTAGGAAAGATAGGAAATATACCTGATCTTAATAAGACAACTAAAGTCTTGGATGTAGTAATATTAACGCTGACTGTTTTAATTACACAATTGTTCACAGGTAATAAACAATAACATTTCGGCTCTACCCTATGAGAAACTAAATAACAATTCTAGCCTATGTGAAGGAAAGTGATGTTATACACTAAATATTCCTTCTTTTCCTGACTACCCTCCCCTTATGTAGAACTTACACCCCTTAGGACTTACAAGCCAGTGCCTAGGGTCAGACGTCTGTCGGAGAGCACAGACACGTATGCACCAGACAGGGTGAAGACCTGAGAGCGGGTGGTCAGCCAAGCACCATGTATGATAATGAGGAAGAGGGTGTTATGAAATTCACTATTAGAAAGGTGGTGATGGAGCAATTGGTGGATTGAATGGCGGGGGAAACTGGAGAACCGGAGAAAACCTGCCCAGACGCCGCTTCGTCCACCACGAATGGCAATGCGGGTCCCTGGGATCGAACCCGGGTCGTCTAGGTGGTAGGCGAGCGGTCTAACCGCTCGGCCACGGCGCCGCCTTATACACTAAATACAACAGGACATAATGATATTTTCTCTGCAAATTAGAAGAGAGCCATACAAAACAAAATCACGTGGACTTTAATTTAACAATGTTAGGGCTAATGGATGGGAAATTTGTAATCAAATATGCATGTTAGGCTGTGATCTGATAAGTACTTCGGGATTTGGACTTAGTTAATTTCATAACAGAACCAGACAGAAACACTGGGTCCGATTTACTTGTACTGCCCATGTTATTGTCATCGAGAACGTTACACTCTGGTTACATCTGACTGAACCCTTCAGTCACGTACTCATAGTAACATGGTATTACATGTCTCTCGCCTGTCGTCACACGAACTGATAGGCCTGCTCTTCGTTCCAATATGTTACACGCTTGAACCTGTCTTCCTCTGGTCTCACATATTTCTACAGAAGATGATAAATCGATAGGTGATTTGGAAAATACAGACGTAAGAGACTGGAGGAAAAATGTGTTCAGGATTGCCAAAGAGAGGCAGAAAAAGGTCTGGTCAGGCGGATTTTAATGTCTGCTGAGCCACGAACGCCTTTTGCAGATTTACCAAGATGAAAAATGAAACTGTGCAGAAACAAGTACGTGAGAGATGAGCTGTAACAGCTGGACCGTGATGCTGCAGTGATTGACCGACCTTGCGGCGACAGCTCGTCCGCTCTCGTGCGGAACCAACGGAGAAAGAGAGGGTTGACCTGACCTCGCACAGCTCAGCTCAAGTAGAAAATGAGGGATACCGCCCTAATTTGTCGTACTATGTATGTGCAAACACAACTTTCTTCATCTGGGCTTCATCTTGAGGTTTTCAATGGGTGCTATCCGTGGTGTAATTGACATAAGGCCCGATGAAACTAGACAGCGTTATTAATGGAGGATACAGTACTGTCTATCTTTAAACTAATATTACATTGATCAAATCAACCACTTTGGTTCCCTTTGTTTTTCCTCTCCATAGGGAAAATGCTCATCACGTCACATACCTTTGAACCTCTGCCACTGTGAACCAGTACAGCGCTAAAAATAGACATCAAAGTAGTGGCGACTTTACCATTGATGCATTGATTACCGTATCCCTTATAACAACAACAACAATATTGTATTTTTACTTTCTGTACTACGTAGAGAAGGTCGTTTCGAGGCCCCCTGAATCCAAAATAAGCATTTTTACTAAAAAAAGTCCCTGTATCTGTGTGTCTCTGTGAACAACGTAACTCAAAACTAAAAGTTGGTTAAAAACCAACGTTGTTATTTGAATTAATATCTGTCCAAGACGAAGATTTTGAAGAAAATACCTCCACCTACCCTTAACATGAAACATTTTTCGAAAAATGTTATTTTCTCAAAACTGGCTCTAACGAATTTGATTAAAATGCTATCTGTTTGAAATATTTTTATGGCAAATTAAATGTATATTTTTTAATTTTATACTTGTAGTCCCGTTTACTCTGAAACCATGCCTCATCTGTAAACCAGGTTATGGAGGGAATGTCAGGACGCGGAATAAGTAAACTCTGAAACAATCGACAAGGTCAGCAATACTGTTAATTACCGAGCGGGATGGCTCAGTATGTAACGCACGAATTAGCTTTGATAGTCGTAAGTATATAAAAGTCAAATTTGACATTTCCAGTCGTCTAGAGATAACATGCTAGCCTCTAGTTTCCGAGGTCATGAGTTCAAACCCACCGAGGGTGATGGATTTATTCGGACATAAAAATCCATAGCATGGTTTTCTTCAGAAGGGAAGTAAAGTCGGTGGTGCCATGTTGTGGATTTACGGCACGTAAAAGAACCTCAAGTCTCTGAGCAAAATTAAGCAGTCTTTCACGCCAAATTTTGAATGGGAGCTGAGAACTAAATAAAAACTTAATTGTTTTTTATCATGTTCTCGAAAAACCACTGAGGAAACATTGAAATACTACTTAATAACCCTCTAAGATAAGACTCACCTCTGCTGCAATTATTACGTTTACCTTCGGTGTTTCAAACAGGAATTTTGTCTTTACGGTATCTAAGTTACTGTAAGGTTTAGAAAAGGTTCAAACGATATACCGGCTGAAAGAAGCGATAAAATGTTGCCATTCTTTCATGCCCTTTCAGATTTATGAGGGTTATTATGACTGCAGATCCCATTGCATATAACAAAGACACGTTCCACATTTATAGCCTCTAGATGTGTGGCTTGTTGAATGTTTGCCTTTATAGCCTCTTACAAAGAAGAGTTACACCGTTTCTACCTTTTCTGAATCTTGCACGAACTATATAAGTAGATATATAACCAATCTGTAGTGCACTGTCGCCACATCTCATTCACTCAACGGAAGGAAGCGGCTGTTTCAGGGTTGTAAGTGTCGGCGGAAGTAATGACGCTGCATACTAGGGATATGTTCTTTGTACACCTTCGTCCTCAGGATCGGGGCAGTCTCCAAGTCCCCCCCCCCCTCCACAGATGATATGCAAGCTCACAGCGGGGAGCGGAGACGGTTGTATGTAACAGCTGCCACCGGAGTAGATCTGAAATGTTAGGGATTCTGCTCTATGCTGTCCTATGTGCTAGGTACGGCCACCCTGTTTCTCCTCTCACCTAACCCCTCCCTTCCGGGGGATGGTACAAAAGAGCTTCAATTGGCCAGGGTGCTCAGTGTCCCCTCCAAACCTTGGCACGTGCAATATTTCAACAAAACACTGTACAGCACTTCGTAGGGGTAAAAAATAAATAATCAAATATGTACACTTTATGTTTTCATGGGGATTGCACACACCATTCGGTTAATTTGCTAATTTGCAAAATAGTTATTTGCACAAGGTAGGAGCAAATATTCAATGGAGAAGCAACAGAAAATGCACCAATTTCCCACGAGTGACACATACATGTTATGCATTGCGTTTCATGCAGTGCTTGCATTATAAATGTAGTAAATGTATACCTAACGTTTGTATAGAATAGCAGTTTGTCCATTATCTACCGGCGAGCTCTATGTTTTCAAGAGTTATTTCATTATTACATTCGGGTTTGAATCCCAAGCGATCATATGTCGGATTTATAGTGGGTGTTTTTCGGGTAGCCCAGTTTCCCCCGCCGTTTATTCCAACTGCTGCATCATCACCTTTCCTTCCAATTTCACCTTAATTTCATATCTTCACCTTTCTCACTGTCATACCAGACTACGGGCCGCTCACAACTTCGTTTCGTGATTCCGAAAACAGCATTCTGCGGCCCGGAAGAACCACATCCCATTCATGTACTACTGCACCCCACTCGTGACGCCCGTTGTGGACAGAGATAGGGACTTAGCGGTCAGGCGATTTAATTCGTGGCTACCATCAGTATAAAAACTGAAGTTAAGATATTTTTAAGCCGATCTGAAACATTCTATTTTTTATTCCAGTTTTGTCCAATCCCAACTCCTGTTGCAATAGCGGACACTTTTTTAAAACGCCTTTATAATGTTTTAGCCATTAAAATTACTTAAACGTCACCAAACAAAGCAGTGCAGTTTTGATATGTAAAATCACTTCCCTTTAAAACTGAGTAATTCATTTTCTTTTCTTTACTATTCTTTTAGTACTTGTTGTTCAACTTCGTATTTGTTTTGTAAAATTGCATTGGTAATTTGAACATTTTCCCAAACTATCATGAAAATTCTAGAAAAATAAAAATTGCAAAGTACATATATTTATATATAGTTTTTATTAATTAAAATGTATGCTTTTGAATTTGTTCTCATTAGTAATTTATGTTGTATTTGCAAATAATGTGATAAATTTATAAGACAATTGTTTGAATCATAACATTAAAATTGACTTTTATAACTTTGTATATTGCACGTAAAGGTTCTCTGTAGATCATTTAAAAAGTGGAACACTGAAAATACTCAAGGCATTGATCCAAAAATGTAGAAAGTTCTTATAAAATATACAATAAATGTTCATTGAAGTAAATTTAATTAATTGCTTATGAAATGAAAAATTTCCAGGTTTGTTAAGTTGGACGCTTACCAGGACTGCCAACGTTTCTCAAAGGCAGATCTACAGATCTGATGCCTTTGAGGTTCTGAAAGCAAGAGCTCTGGCTTATGTGAACTGAATTTAGATGGGTTTTCTTCCACAAGATTATATCGTAGCAAGAACCTCTCGAAGTAGAATAGGTCATTGTTTACGCTGAAGTCAAGGCTTTCTTTACTGCAAACCTTCACACAAAATCAGTTAAAATGTATTACGTTACCATAAAGTGATGCACGTGTAGAACATTGCCAAGTAGTTGTAGCACTTACCACAGAGGAGGCTGTGCAAAAACTGTCTGAGGGTTTCCATCATGACATTTTTACATGAGTAGCGTTAAACCAGGTCAATCAGATCAATAGGATAGGAGAAAAACCTACAACTACAATTTTCTCTACAATAACTTGTTGTTTCCGTTCTGGTGAAACAGTAAAAAGGTTTATGAAAACTCATTAAAGGAAAAATACGAGTGGAAAGCGCACGGGTGTCCCGTAAACCGGACGTATATCTCGGGTGCTATACTGAAAAACTTCCCGAGCAATTCCTTTTCTGTTTCATAGATTTGTTGAAAAACGATTTGAAATGTGGAGACGTTTGGCAACAGAGCGTTTTCACGTGCAGTTGGGTGGGAGAATCACTCTTGACGGGTAAGTTCAGGCCCGCCCTCTTTTTCCGATGTCGCTGCGAAATTGTTTTCTACATTACGGAAACGATATTAACCTCCCTAGTGGCTTATGCAATTGAAACCTGAGTCAGGGAGAATCTAAATATGGGGCTACAAGGGGACAGCGTTGGGATTTTCTCTCACAGCCAGACCTGCTTTGGAAGCAATTGCAAGTTATCAGATAACACAAGTTAGTCTGGGATTGCCTAATAACACTTATACAGCTGGTGAAATGTAAACTCTTAGTTGGATGTCTGGTCATAAAGGAATTTACCCAATGGTAAGGAAAAGATCTATTCTAGCTTTTACTAAACCTGAACCTATACATGCTATCCTTTAAACCTGTTCGGCAATTGTTTAGTGGATTCATTATCATTCCCAATTGTGTTCAAACCGGGTTGAAACAAAGGAATGCAAGCACAGTGAACGAATGATGAGCAAAATATTATTCTCAGTCACTAAAGATGTACGTAATCTCAATATATCCCAAATAAACTTCATAACCGGGCTTTGATCGGACGTTGTGTAATAGATTACGGAATCACCTACATGTAATGACAATCTTCGAAGAAGAACCAATATACTGGTTCTGTAACTAAATCGCCTCTTATATCATCTTCATATAGGATTCGCTATCTAGGGAAATATATGAACTATGGAGTTGATAAATCCAGACGATGATGTTCCTAAGAAGAAATTGCTTAACAAACTCGTACTTCCTTTGTTAAAGAGACTGGGCTATTTAATTAAAATTATAGAGATAGGAGATATTACCATAAACCTTACAGGTTTCAGTGTTAAGGATTATCGTACATAAGTCAAATTCCTAGACAGTTCTTTTGTGTATTTTCAGTGATACATTTAACTTTTATGGAACGAAACTAAAACCGAAATACACTTCTTTAATTTTGAATGATACAATAAAAGAAGATACATATTTCAGCTTAACCTTTATTTATAATAGACCTGATGTAAACAAAATAGATACAGTACTTTATAAAGATCGGATACAGAAGGTTCAGATGACTATCTTACAGTGAAAACAAACAAAGCAAGAAACATATTTTGTCGTACAATTTAAAGAAAAGAAATTCAACAAGTACAACACTTCGTTTAAAAATAAATGCTTTAATGTTAGTGGCGACATAGTCTATACAAAGATACGAATGCATGACATTGAGTGAGCGTGAAATATGATAGTTCCATCAGGATATGCATTGGGTTTAGGAAGTTTCAAAAACCGTTGTTGTAATGTAATAACTTCAGCACAAGTTATGTGTAGGTACAACAAGTCAAAAGACTTGACCCAATCATTTGTTTATTAATTATAAATAATGTGAGAAATATGCAGTGAATTTAATTCTTTCGATGCAAATAAGTGTCTATTGTCGTTGTATATATAATCAATCGCGCCCGATGAGAATGACCTCTATACTTTTTTTGCCCTGTGTAGCTTCAGTTAAATTTTCTAATTGATGCCAAATAATTCTTTGTAAAATTAAATATTTCTGAAATATTTGCTATATATTTCAAATTGGTAGATTTTTATTAACAGTAAGTATTATAACAAATGAGTTACAGATAATCTCACTTTATTTGCTGAGTAATCGGTTAGCGTAGTGTTAACGTTACACTTAAGTCATTATTACACAAACTCAGAGCAACGCAACGTAACCGTCGAATTGAATCAAAACTGAACTGTCACTACCGGATCACAACCCACTGGACTGCACTGGGCATTGTGCACAGTCCTCTGGTAACGAGCGAGCTTCTTATATAATGCCCGGTCCACGGCGGAACTTTCTCGGAGGCGAAGCCTCTGGATCCTACATGAAGGAACTCTCTCGAATCGCAATTCTGGCACACAATGACCATTGTGTTGGTCGGCTATTGCCCTTCAAAGAGACCGGCTCGGCCCAACAATTAGAAGGCTAGGCTGGCGTGCACCAGTCCCCACCCCTTGCCGTCGATCACCCGCCTGACAATCATGGTAACAGCGCATTCTGATATATTAATCACATATTCCCTCAGCTCTTACGAGATCATGGTTAGCTTGCGTGTGTATGCTAACAGTTGTCTGCAGTGTAACCTCCTGCGCGTATCAAACATTATTACTTAACAATGCATGAAGTCTATATAAAACCAGGATCTCACAGTTACACTTCCTGTGAAATTCTAGAAACGTTTATACCTTGGTCCTTTTAGGGCAAGGTCAATATTAAATGTCTCCAGTATCTTAGCGAGGTAGCTTGCATGCTATTCACATGCTAAATATTAAGATTTCACCAAAAGCTAGATTTTAGATGTAGTGAATAATAAAAAAAAAAGGTGTATGTGATAAGAAAAGCCAATGGGAAAGGTCGGAGAAACGATTAATTTCATATTTGTTTCTGCTGGCTTCCTTGAAGATTTTTATGAGATTCTAAAATTAGTTGATTCAATCGTGTCTATCTTAATCTTTATTTCTCAAAATTGATTACAACGTTTTTGGTTTAAGTACTGTATTGGAGGTACTGACAACAAAATGTTTATTCTGAATTTTTTAGAAAGTGGATAGTTAGACTCAATCATAGGGGATTTCATATATTACCCGAAAGATAATAATAGAAAAATAACATTTGAAATATAAAACTCCTTAAAATATAAACAATTTAGATTCAGAAAGTTTTATTTGACCATTTTCGAAGTATTCAGTGCTTAGTGTTTGTTTTCATGGCCGAAGTTCGACATGTTTCGCCATTTATGTGTCACTTTTAAAATAATTATTTCTTGTTCCCATGACTTATTACGAGTACTGTTAAGATGAACTGTGATATAAGTGAGTTTTATTTGCACATGTCACCAGGTTTGACTGCGTAATTTGAAAACACGAACGATTAGTAAAGTAAAGTTATATTGAAGCCTTCTTTCTAATATAAATCATATAATATATAAGTAGCGGATAATGGATAGCTTCTATATCACATTTTCCGAGGTTTCGCTCCCCACGGGTTGGAAACCATTGACCTCATAAAGTATTGTTAATCGAGTGGGATTCTAGTGTGGAGAAGTCTACTCTAGCGTAACAAAGTGAACTTGACCACCGCTTTCCCCGTCACTGAAAGTTCGTAGCGCTTTGGGAAATCTGAGAAAAGTTGCCGACAGCAGCTGTGAGATGTAGAAAATTACTTTTTGGAATTGGGCCATGCGGTACGGTTTCCTGATCTAATTTAATATCGGCCTCTCTGCAACCTAGTTTATTGTTGTTTAGCTCTCTTCATGTTCCATGCTCTGTTTGCTCTTTAGGGACTTCATTTTTTTGCTATAAAGCAAAACTAGGTTGTGCCTAGTTCATCATCTGTAAAGCTTCAAGATTTATTTAGAGAAAAGCTAGCTTAACTCCTAATTTCCTGTCATTGCAGCGTAAGTTCACCGTTTGATATTATACTTGTACGGACACACAGCTTTATGACGTTAACGGTGGATAATGGATCAATGATATCGTTTTATGTACAGTTTCTTGCAAAAAACTTCCGCGAATAAAGGAGTACGGCAGTTTTTCCCTCTTTAAATCTCATCCTTGTTCTACTTTACTACCACTGAAGTAGCATAAAGGTTGTCGCACAGTGGCCCGACACGAACGAATGGAACAGAAATTTGCAGCCTTTAGTCTTAAGGTAGGTTTGTAGTGTTTAACGCCCACTTTTACTACTACGGCACCGCAGGCGGTGACACTGATGATACATATAATGAAGATGCAGCACCGCTGGAATGAGATGGCGGGGGAAACCGGAGAACCCGGAGGAAACCCGCCCCAGCGCCACTTCGTCCACCACAAAGCCCACATGCGGTTGCCTTTGATCGAACTGCTTTAGTGAGAAGCAAAGAATGGTCTAACCACTCGGCTACGTCGCGGCCGTTAAGGTAGGCTCACACCTGGACGCGCGGGGGTGAAACGCGGCGCGCCGAATAATGTTTTTCTTGTTAATAAATGAAACGGCTCTCAGCGAACCGAATTCACATTGTGATAATAACCAAACATTTTAGCTAAACAAAATAAACCAGAAAAACATAAGCTATGTACAATTAATACAAAAGTGATATAAACTTTGAGTATGATTTTAAAAAAATTATCAACTTCAAGGTAATTACATTTAATAATAAGCATTTTATAAATAGATTTTTCTGATTTAGCGTTTAAACTGTTACTACTACTGCAACAATAAATGGTAAAACAAAAATTAAATGTAAAACATCATTAGAGTTTACTTAACCTAACGTTTTTTAACTGCAAATATTTCTTAATTTTAATTTACTTCCAATGAAATAAAATTTTCTTTAAACAACATAAACTTGTAGGCAGTAAAATGTGTGATTTCAAAGGGTTATCGTGATGCTATTGCCTAAAATGCTATTCTATATTCCCGGTAAAAGTTATACACTTCACGGTTTACTTATTTCTGGTGAGAAATATTTTCCGGGTTGCTATTATGCATATATTGCACGGTCACTGTATTCTGACTTCATACGGGGTGTGTAGTCTGTTATTGCGGTGAATAACCTCATATAAGGACAAAGTGGTAATGGATAGCACAAGGGAGAAAGCTTACGTAACACAACTCCCTTTCTAGCTTTCAGCAAACCTGGAGCTTTTATTAGAGAAACGTGATCCGCAAGAGGAAAATGCTGCAAAAACTTTGGAAACTAATCCACGTAAATTTGCCGCAAACAATGTTCTCTTTGAAAATGAACTCTATCTTGATTTTCTTCATGAAATGTCGTTGCCGGTTGATAGGGGATTCAGCGATAAAAAAGTGCTTTTTAACGACGCTGTCAATTATCAGGATCATATTAACACCCTCGGTGCTCCGGAATTTCGTTCCACGGGAGTTCTTTTACATGCCAGTAGCCTAGCAGGATGGCTCAGATGTTAACGTCTGTGGCCCGCATTTGGAGATCGCGGGTTCGATTCTCGCGACCGACCTTCCTGACCTTAGGTTTTTTTTCGGGGATTCTCCAGGACACTAAGGAGAATGCTGGAAAGGATATTTACATTAATTCCCCGTTTAACATCCTTTCAGTTCAATCGTTTCATTCTTTCTATCCAGTCTTTCCAAGTTGTAAGAGTCAGCGGGGTCGTCGGTGAGGTGCGCTGCGGTGGAGCTTGCGCTCTGGAAATAGGGTGTTCGGCTCAGGGGAGGCGCTGTTGTCGGCCGACCGTCCTTCCAATAGGGAACTGATTCATCAGCCGGACCTGGCCGCTGGCGGGCTCTGTGTGGCGACCTGGAACTCCATCGGGATGAAGAACTTGCTTGTACTGTTAGGGACCCCACTATGGTTATAGCCCAGCCTGTGGTGTAGGTATTCTGGCCGCCTGTAGGGTTCTTTCATCTCATTCTTCCTCCCGAGGTCTGACGCGTAGTAAGCCATAAGCGGGTACCTAAACCTAAGTGAAAAACATATTTACGCTCCTGCGTGCTCGTGGTCAGCGTAATTAAAAATCAGAAGGGCTCAGTATCAAATATCTTATTTAAGTCGATCATATTTTAAACACAGAAGGCGAAATTTCCTCCATCCAAATTGCACTTTACATTAAAACATGTTCTGTTTTCTCTTGTCAAAATCAATTTTTTTTTCTAGAGTGAACTATTTTGGAGATACGCCTTGTTATTTGTGTGAGTTTTGGAGAGCATACTTCTGTCAAATGGAATATCGGTATTCAATTTTTTATGTTAACCGTGCTAAGAGAACAGAATTTGAAAGCTTTAAAATATCTGAATATCGTTCAAAGTATTCCCATATTCCCGTTGCACGTGCAAAGAAACGAGCAATAAGATAATTTCTGCAAATGTTTATCTCAACTAACACGAAGAAGATATAGGAATAAGAGTTTTCAAGAATGGTTAGTACAAGGGTAGAAGAAGTCGTGTGAGTGCAACACATCACATTTTTGTATATTTAGATTATGTCTACCTCTTAAGGTTTACCTGTTGTGCAAAAGTCATCCACAATAAAAAATACTTCAGAAGCTATTCCCAGAAAATTCAAGATGCACATTTCATTTGTCATGAAAACACCTAAAAATGTGGTAATTTAAACAAAATCGTAGTTATTTTTTACAAAATCAACATGTATTAAAATGTGTCATGTAAAGAGAAATAGGTAGTGTTTATTCATATCATCGTCTGTGAAAGTTTTCTGTAAGCTTGTGACTTACCTGTGGAAAACAAGTGATTTCCAGTATTCTCCACATGGCAGTGCGAACGTAATCTAGGACATGGCTCAATTATCTGCAATGACTTCATGTTTTGCACTTGTCATTTTGGACCAGAGGATGACAAATGAAAGAGTCGTTGACGAACATGCGCCAGATCTGTCGCACAGGAATGGGAGCAAACGGCGTGTTGCAGCCAAAGCAGGTTTCTCCTATCGCACTCTTAAAATAGGTGCAGTTGGGGGAAAAAAAACCAATTCCTGCTATTTATGTCCATATGTCGTTTTCTACCCACCACCGTTTATTTTCATGTAACTTCTACACACTATTCTTACCAAAGCTTATTACTTTCTCTATCACGTTACTTAGTAGAAATAAACGCTTTGAGTTCTTTTCAATCCAAGAAAGCATTTTTAGAAAAAATTGCAAAACGAAAGATCTGTTACATACCAAATTTAGTATTGGGAGCTCAACGTCTTCCAAGAATGCGACACGAAGGTTTTCAAGAAAATTCCCACCCCAAGCTATCCTTTATATGGAAACATTCTCGAAAATTTTGTTTTTCTCAAAACCGGCTCTAACGATTTTGACTAAAGTACTTTATGTCTAAGATATTTTCATGAAAAATGAAATGTATATGTTGAATTTTCTTGGAATAGCCTCTGAAGTGCTCTTCATTCTGAATACTTCTGCACAACTGATTAACCGTAAGAGTAATGAGCAGAGAGGGAGTAGACAGTGGGAATAGGAGGTGCAATGCGGAAAGTAAAAGTTGCCTGTGACCTTCAATAGAGCGAAGTAACTCGATTTTATCCGAGTAGTACCGAAGTTTTACGTAGCTCTGGTTGGCAAGCTTTCGTTGCGTTTCCTGTAATATAATTTTTTTAAAGGTCGGTAGCAGCACAAAGACAATTTTTTTTCTATGATGAATATTTATGATTAGTGTAGTTATAAAAAATATATATAAAAAATCTATACGCTTAAATTGAAGCGACCATGAATATCCGACTCCATCGGCAAACAACGTGCTTGCCGGAGCCAACGAAATTCGCATTAGGTCGGCCACACGTCCAAACGAAGGCTCTGTATAAGTAGCGGTTCAGTTACAGGTTAATACCACTTTACAACTACTTTTAATGAGCACACAATGAAATAAAAGTCAGCAGTGTCCGTGGAGTTGTATAGAACGTTTTTAATGTGTTGTGCAGAAGGAATGAACGCAGATTAAACAACTGCAGTTCCACACGCTAACTTGACCGCAATGCGCTTTGGGCCTGTACACCACAAATAGCTTTGGTAAACGAACCAATAAAAGGTTTGTGGCATTCTGTTGTTTCAAAACCTGAAAACGCTTTGGCCACTTTTTAGCTTTGAATATTAATGTTCCTCAAACATTTTGGTGGTTAACGATGCACAATATGATTGTTGTGCAACGGTTTGTGGTTCAAATCAGGATGCAATATTTATTACAGCCTTTTATTCCAGATTATATTAATGCAATGCAAGCCTAAAGGCTTTCAGACCAAATTCGCATTTATACAGTCTGCCTTTGACATTTAAAATTGTCGGGCATATAAATCGCTAAGCTTTTCATACTATGCACTGTGGATGCAGCGTTTATTCCAGATAGAAACAGAAAACGCCGGTTTAAAGGTAAACAGAGCACCTGAGAGGATCCCCCAAAAACTTATTTTTAAGCTTGCAGTCTTCAAAGGTTTTATGCAAAGTTAATAGAATTTATTGGTGGAACATGATACATAAAATGTAAACTAGACCATAAATGTACACACAGTGTTATATTTCAGGAGTATTCCCAATATTTTGTTTTGCTTTCTGAGGTTGAATCAGAGCTAAAGTTCATTTCAGCATACTCACCATATAAACTATTTTTATAGTTTTATCCATTTAAAACAAATGATGTCCATATACATTTCCATAACATTCTCTATTAAACATTTCCATTTGTTCTCTCGTCATTTAAATAATACTGACTCAATCTGTGCCATTTTATAACAACACCAGATTGCTTTTGGAAACTTGCATACAGAGATTTTTTTCGTTATATAATGTGACGCGCGGCTTTTTTTTTAAATCTTAGAGATTCGTCAAGGTGTATTTGCTTTTAATGATTAGCTTTTATATTGTTTGAATTTCTATTTTTTTTTATTAACGTCCTCCAACGTAGTCATATAGGACGGTGAATGAATGAAATGAGTGAAATGATGCTCAAATGAGCCCGAGGTCCATAGAGGTTAATTTAACTGACATTCGTCCTCTTAGGATAGGGGAAAACTTCGAAAAAAAAATCATATCCTGATTATTCACCCTAAGTGAGATTCGAACTCGCGACCTCTTGGACGTGAGGCAGACACGCTACCACCACCCAGAGGGGGGCGTGATATCTTAACCCTCTAATCCACATGTTGCCATTCGGCGACAAATATGTTTAACCAGCAGTTTTAGAATATTCATTTTTCATAAAGTAAAGATCATAATTGTATCATTTTATTTCAATATTATTGTAGCTAATTTCTTCTTTTTCTTTTTGATGAAAATCCATGCAATTGTAGTGTAATTTAACCATATTATTATCTAAGAGTACCATCTCACTGGTTATTTTACGTGGGTCCTCCCCATCCTTTGCCTCAAACACATTTGATTGCAGTCACTGATATTAAACTCACGGCGTTCGGCTTTGAATGGATGACATTTCACCTGGCCTTTAAGAATGAGGTCTATTTGAACTATTTCCTTTAAGGTGTCCCTGACAGGCATACGTAAACCAGTTCAGGGATTGGAAAAAGAGTAGCACATGTAGCAAAATAATTCATCCAGTGAGGATTAAGAGTGCGCCCAGGAAAAGCTAGTATTTCCCGGTGTATGCGATGCACTTGAGGTGTTTTAAAAAAAGTCTAAACTTATTTCAATGCATTTAAAATAAACAGAAGTTATATCCTTTATCCGAATTACAGATAGTTAAATTACACCTGACCCATAAAATAGATTGCAATGTTAATATCCGGTATGAAATCCAGGCCCGGTATTCCGCTTGACAAACTCACTTGTTAGGCGCTGAACTACTAATCCCAAGATCAGGGGTTCAAATCCGACCCAGACCGATGGCTTTTAAGAGTGCTTAATAGCGACAGCCCCATGTCAGTAGATATACTGGCATTTAAAAGAACTCCTGCGGGACAAAATTCCGGCAATTGGCAGTGTCGTTAGCAAACATTTTTTGACAGGCTCTGCAGTCGAGTGGTGAGCATTCTGGTTTTTCAACACAGAAGTCTCGGGTAGATTCATATGGAAATCATATTTCTTGTCATAAGGGGAAGCGGGTGCAGCAGCTCAGTAGATCTTACAAAAAATGTGAGAGGTATTGACGTTGACCCGTAGCGGAAAATGTATGTCCTCACAAGAAAGTGATTCACAATCCCTGTCTACTTATTGACACCGAGTCATATAACATAACATGAGAGTTTTGGGAAAGCTAGGATATCGGAATTAAACAATCGTGCTTTATAGGTGAATAACACGCGTTTCCCAAGTCTACTATACAGGTATGGGCACGAGAGGAGAGGTTGCAATTGGCTTTACTCACTCCACATTCTCTTTGCGAGTGACGAAGGTTGTTTTGATACAGCAAGAGCAGTGGTGGCTTCGTTCCACCTACGCGGTAGTAATGATTTCTACACTCTTATTAACTATTTTCTTTATATTAAACATATCTTGCTTTCAAAATTGACAGCTAACCACTGTGGTTAGGCAAATTACATAATCTTCAAGTTTATAACCTTCCTTTATCTTATGCATGCAATATTGTTAGGCTGCCTTATGATTAACATACTAAACTGTTTCTATTTCACAAAAAAATAAAGGAGTTAAGTTCCATTACTATTTAGCTTTAGATTTTAAAACTATTTGATCAACATAATAAATCGTTAGGTTTTAAATTCAATATTATATTCAAACTTTGGAATACGAAATGCAGTAGTTTAGGTATCTATAACTTGCACGTAATATTTTCTCTGGAGGTTTCACTCAGGGGTGCGTATGACCTCAGTTCCAATTCGTTAAGCTTACATTATCTCTCTAGTCTAAGAGAAATAATGTAAAATACAGTATGACTATTCAGAAAGTAACTTTTGAAATTGTAAATAATTACCTGTAAGGTCACCTAAGTGTGCTTTTTGTTTCTGATCAAAGTGGCGTTTGATATTGTAACGCTTTACTCGTATATTTGCAAATTGAAATCCGCATATTAAACAGGCAAACTTTCATGTTTTTGTGACTTAAAACAAATTCTCTCCACCATTTTTCATAAAACAGCCATACTCGCTACCGAATGCGGCGTGTCGGAAGCTGAACAGTAGTCAAGGGGAGGGATGGCCGGTGGAGTGAGGCAAGAATGCGTTTCAGTGGAGTGGCCCTTTTGATCCGATTTTGCCCATGCTTGTTCTAAAATAACAGCACTACCACAAAATGAACATACTATCCGAAGCCTTGTTCTCTACAAGTCTACATAACTCGACAGTCTGAGGAGTTGACTCAGCACCCTCTGCTCATCGATGCAAAGCGCCCAGTTCATATAGTTTACGATGTGTGCTAGCAGACGTCGGCTTGGAAATCGTTCCTCTGAGCCACACGACCACAACCAGATGTCGCATATCCGCCAGTTAATTTCCTGTGTAACGTTTCATGTTGTCGTAGTTAACAAATGTCTCTGTGCCGCGGAGAAGTGGTCCATGAGTGAATGAGTGAAACTGAGCTCAGAATTACACAACCTGATGATCTCAGACAGTAATCAAACATAGTGAATGCATTAATATCAGGCTTCAGAAGAAGGATCAGACCTTTGCGCGTAATAAAGGGTTATCTCCATGACAGCAAAACATGCGTAAATAACGCATAATTAACGTAATAAATGTAATACACTGGAACGAATAACACCAGTTACTGGTAATCTCACTTTGTCTCCTAATCGGTTAGTGCAGCGCTAACGTTACAGTTAAGGGGCTGATAAAGATAAAGATAACCCGTAGTTTCCGTTTGAAGGGCAAGGGTCTCCTAGCTCAGCACTGCTTATAGAGTGAGCTAATCCCTGTAAGCTTGCTTCTATAGAATTACGATTATATTAATGTCTGTTCCTTATTATATAATGTTTGTCTTTGTTACGGTTTATGTTATTTTATCCATAATATTCACTTTTGTGAAAGCAACTACAAAACCACTCCCTCTAGTCTGAACACTCTTTTTAGCCTACGTCTGGTGATGTCTCCATTTTTCTCTGCCTCTTGCGGTCCTGGTCCACTGGACACCAACTACCTTTTGGAAGTCTTGTGACCATCTGTGCCGCGGGCGTCCTCTGCTCCTTTTTCCAACCGCAGGTCCCATACTTTAGCGGCGTAGGCCCATCTGGCCTGGTTCATCCTGGCTACGTTTCCTCCCCAGCACCATTTGGTCTGTCTCATTCTTTTCGGCGTTTCCTTCCCCTTTCATCGTTCCTTACCTTACCCTTATCCTTCTCTCCTTGGCACACTTAGATTTTGTTCGTTTTAAGGGATTGAAATTTGAATTTTCTATAGTTTTATAGGTATGAGATCAATACTTGACACATTTAAGGGTATTTGTGCTATAAACTACCGTACGAAGTTCCAGCACAGCTTCTTTTACACTTTTGAGGGAAGTAACGATTCAATTTATTCACAATGCGAAAACAGCTTAATATAGAAAATACGCCATGTGCATCAGAAAAGCAGTTTTATTATTTTATAAGCTGTAATTGCCCAACAAACACCATCAATCTCTGTTAGGAAGAAAAATAATTACTTTGAAAGTAATTAATTTCTTTGCTTTGAGGACATTGAAAATATACTTTTAATCCTTTTTTATATATAATATTTTTAAAACTAAACAAATTTTCAGATTTTGAAATCAAAGACTGAGGTTGAAGTCACAAATGGAGCACACGCTGGTACAGTTCTAGGAACATAGCTTAAAATTTATTGTGCATGGAGCAGATAGTGTATTAAAAATGTAAAGTTGAGAAAAACCAATTTTTCTACACATATGCATCATAATCATGAGTCAGATTACCTGTTTGGCCTAAAACTGCCCTGCTGCATATGTGATACCTTCCCTCTTTTGTCTAGTGGTCTCTCTCATATTCATAGCTTAACCACTTCTTTCCGCTGAATTTAGTTGTTTTTGAGCCCTATTTGGTCAATATTTTGTTCAAATACTGTTGAAAATTTAAGCAGAAAAAGGGTATTTAAATGTAGCGCACATGCCATTTAAAGCCTGTGTTAGACCTTTAAAAATGAATGAATCTAAAAGATGTTACTGCCAACTGATGACGAGTTTTGGGGAACATTTGTATGCATAAACCTAAAAGAAAAAACATCAATTTCATAATTTTTTGGTGATTTTTCAGTCCGAGTCCCTTAAGTCACTTTTGCACGAACTCGGAACAACACAATTTATCCATCGAATCACAACTCACACTGAGGTGCACTCCGCACGATTTGTCCACCGAACTATTTGTACCCTTTTAATCGTCTCCTTAATTCTCCTCTGGGCACGAACCCCTTATATAATACCCTGTCCATGGCAGAACTTTCTCGAAAACGAAGCTTCTGGACCCTACCTAAAGGAACTCTCTCTAGTAGCAGTACCGAAACACAATGGCCATTATGTTGGTTCACTATTGTCTGTCAAGGGCACTAGCCTGGCCCGGATCGCCCGGTAAGTAGAAGTCCAAGCTGGCGCGCGCCAATCCCCATCTCCCTGCCATCGAGAACCCGCCTCATTTCCTCTGTGACAATATGCAAAATTCCCCAACATTGTATCATGTTGTAAACAGAAATTAAGGCATTCAAATTACACTGAGATGCAGATCCTCCTCTTCAGAGACAATAAACGAAAACCAAGGCTATTTTCGAATGCAGAACCTTTTTAACTGAAGATTTTCTCCCTAGAAGCCTACCCAAGCTTCCATGGCGACCATATCCTTATCTGAACGTCTTATGTAAAGAGAAATATTCTTTGTTATTAGAAACAAATCGCAAAATAGTAACAATTTGGTTTAAAAAGTGATTTTGTTACAAACTAATAAGCGATAAAGAACTTAATAACAACTATAAATTAACAAGTAGTATAACAAATTTTAGTGAATGTTAAAATTGCTACATTATTCTCTTTTAATTCAATAATGTTCTGGAATTGTACCTGCTAAATGTATCTTCAAACGGTTAGGAAGCATGACTTAATAGGTTTTTGTATGATAGAACATTCATAATCTTAAAATGCATTACTAATTGATATTTAGATTGTGAAAATTCCTAAATGTTGGTTTTCTACATTTCAACAGCTTTCTACATTACGTATTTTACATGCAAACTACGCGTTAAATACTTGCAGGTAATTTACTCGTACAACCCTGTGCCGAAGTAAACAAAATGGGATCGAAAGAGTAAATCAATTGAACGGTGGCATTAATGACAATCCATTCTTACACTACAATGAGTGTTTTTTTTTTTTTAGTTAATAAGCAGAAAGTATGTAACATCAATGTTTTATTTATGCACGCTTCATAGGTATATCTTATTACTTCAATCCGTTTTGTAAGATTGACCAATTTCCTGCCCTCTAGCACTGAAATAAAACATCAGCCCATGGGAAGTATCCAAGTTTTTCAAAGGCTATCTATCCAACTCCAAAGGTTTTCCGTTTAATGTTGGGTGTGGATGCTTGCATTTGTACTGGTAATTAAGGACAGAATAATGAACAATAGTACTCGTACATCAGTATTTATTTTGCTTCATTTGCGAACTTAAAGTTTTACTTATAAATAGTAGTATGATTGCTTATAGTAACTGTGCAATTAGAGAAGCGTAGAGCCAGATCCAATTAGACTTAGGTGTTGCACAGCCATTTCGCATGTAACACTGGGAATGAACTAAAGCATTTATATCCATACGTAATAGCTTGTGCAATTTGATTAATAACGTTGAAGTGCTAATAGAGTATTGAGGTTATACCACAAGACTATAATATACACAACATTTCGAAGTGATAATCGAATTTATCTAGTATAAACCTTGATTACAAACTAAATCTCGCTGAATATCAAAGTTCAAAGGAGATGAGGTTCAATGATATGACATAACAACGATATTCAAACCTACACTGTAAATACACCCCTTCCCTTTTTTTTTTTTTTTTTTTTTACTGTGCCTGAATATTATTATCGCATTGTGAGGCACTTTAGCAGATGACCCGGATGTAACTGTTTTTAGCCTCTTCAGAATGTCATGTCCTTTGTACCTGTTGTCTTTTAGAGCCTCGTTTTAACGCCGCGTTCTATATTTTTATTTCTTTTAGGTGTTTTTTTTTTTTTTTTTTTTTTTTTTTTTTTTTTTTTTTTAAATCAGCTTCTTTGTTTTAAGTAGATTTGGTCTCCCTGTTTTACCACTTTAGTTTCCATTTTTTTAACTTTGGCGCTAATGACCTTCCCGATTTGTCGCCCTAAAACCTCATTTCATCATTGACCATGAACATTATTGTACAAAGTACCTACCTACTCGGTGCACTGAGAAAGAAATACTATCAAATAAATATAAATTCTACAGCACACTTCCTATTTGTGAAAAGTATAGGAAAATTATAATAAGCAATATCTCGGAAATGGCTAGCTTGACAAAAAAGAAGACATTTGACATATATTCTTTACTATAACGATATCTAAATTTTTTCTCTAATAATGCTTTATCTCTTGCGGTGTATCAGTTGTGTAAAAGTCTTTCAGAATGAGGGGCACTTAAGAAGCTATTCCCAGAAAATTCAACATATCATTTCATTTATCATGAAAATATCTTGCATATGTGGCAAATTCATCAAAATATTTGGGGCTAATTTTTTCGAAAATCAAAACTTTTGAAAATTTAAAAGGTAGTTTGGAATGAGGATTCTTTTTCTTTTCTTACTTTTTTCCATCTTTAGATCGCATTCTTGGAAGATGCTGAACTTAAATATCAAGTTTGGTATTTAACCGATTTTCGTTTTTGAATTATGTTGTTCACAGACAGACATACGTACACAGACACACACATGCACACGGACCTTATATATATTCAGGGAGCCTCAAAACATACATATATGTCTGGTGAAATCTGGACATCAACATTTTGGGTAGAATACACTTCCCCTACTTACTTTACGTAGTAGAGAACGTAAAATACTTTGTTTATTTAGTGTAAGAAGTACAGAAAGCAAAATTGTCTCGTGTTATTAGAAGTGTGGATATTTATGACACCAGAGCATCCGTTAAATGTACTTAAAATTCTTGATAATTCCTCTAAAATGTTTATTGTTTTCGTTGGTGAAAAATGAAGAATGTTACACGAGCGTTTGGGCTTCAAATTGCAGGAGAACAAGACACCGTTGGCAGAGAAACAATGCTCATTAGCACCTCAAGGTTCGGAGCACGCCCGTCAGTTGTTATGCAAGGTCTTGTTCCGTATGGACAAGCACCTCTTGAAGATGTAGTAGTCCACCTTCGGAGTCAGGCAGGCAGGCAGGCAGGCAAGCGCCCACACTGGGTGATCACCATCTCCTTGTTCGGTCGCTGTCGCTGCAAGCGGGCGTGGTTCTTGTCTAAGTTATTTGATAGCAGCAATTGTTTTCATCAATTATTATCCGCTCTAACGACTCAACAATAGCAGTCTTGAAGAGTGGGCATAGTTCTCTTGGTGGACTTTGAACATTAATAAAACTGTTAACATTTCCGGTAATTTTGACTTTCTCTCCACTTGTAGAGGAAGTATTGCAATCCACCCAACATTTCGATATCAAGATTTCACCGAAAATATATGTTTTGAGACTTCCTGAATAAAAAACAGCATTTTTAGAAATAGGTCTGAGAGAGAGAGAGAGAGAGAGAGAGAGAGAGAGAAAGAGAGAGAGTGTCTATCTGTGAAGAGTTTTACTCAAAAACGAAAAAGTTAAATATCGAACTTGGTATTAAAGTTCAGCGTCTTCCAAGAACACATGAAAATTTTCAAAAAACTCTCCCCATTCAACATCTCTTATATGGAAACTTTTTCCAAAAGGTGTTCAACTCACGTGACTTTCTCGTTTCATTCTTGTACAAGCTATTTTTACAATCGCGCATTAATATGTATACATCTTAATGCAGTAGGCTTAAGCGATAGTCAAATCTTTTAAGAGCTGGTCGCTATGTAATGGCTTTAAAATTCCGTTCTGTTTGTATGGCCGTAAGAGGAAAAAAATAATCAATTCCCATTTAAGAAAATTATAGGTATTAGACAATTCAAACCAATACAAAGAATATCTGGGAAATGAATAACTCAAAAAATGATTTAACCTGAATTGTATCTTTAACGAGATCTATATTTCTTGCGTAGTAATATTTTGTGTATCTCTTACGGTTTAGCAGTTGTACAAAAATGCACCCTCGACAGTGACTTGGTGAGTGCATCTCTGATGCGACATAACTGCGGTTCTGCAAATGAGTTTGTGACGATAATTGTGACGTGCAGCGAATGTTGCTGCTGCAGGGGATTAACCGAGGTCTTTGATCGATTCCCCAGCGAGTGAAACATCCGACGAAGAGGTTACTTCGCGCGTAGTTCATCACGTCACGAAAACAAGTGAACTGACAGGGGAAATTGAGCTAGATTACATTTCTGAAGTGGCAGTGTGAAGTCACAGTGAAAGTTAAATTAGATCAGATTGATGAAGTGACAATGTGAACCAAGTGAAATCACTATGAAAGTTGAACGAAATCTCATTAGTGAAGTGACAATGTGAACTAAGGAAAGTTAAACTGAAAGTTAAACTAAATCATATTCGTGAGTGGCAATGTGAACTAAGTGAAGTCATAATGAAAGTTGAAGGAGATCTCACTCATGACAATGTGAAATGAAAATGTAATACTTCATTGAAGAGTAAAACATACAATTTGTTTAAAATATGAAATGTCCCAAGAACATGCATTTATGTTCACTATTAAACACCGCTCAACTTGTTTGTGAAAGCGTGGCTTACAAAGTACATACATAGTTTAAATATATAGAAAAGAAGACACATTTTACATAAAAGTGAGACTGTAAATGATCGTTTGTAGGAGCCTGGCGTGTTCCGTGTAGGTTTTTGTCTGGTAGTGGAGAAACAGGTTGCCGCCTGCCAATGACACCGTCCGAACTTCGACCATGAACCCACGGCAACGAGATTCATGGAAATTGCTTATCCACTCAGTTGACCGCCAGGCTTTAATGAAGTAGCACACTGAAATTGCTTTCGATAGATTTCACGTGAATTGGTTTTGTGCACATTGAAGCGATGTTGCTTAGCACTCAGCACCTGAGGGACTAGGATAATGAATATCCAACGATACAGTACCTGCAACTATCACTAAACAGCAAAACATTTCGTTATTGAAATATGCTGTTTTAAAAGGGTAATACTTTATCAGTCGCTTAGCTCCAGGAATAGATGTTGGTATTCTAAACACCTGATGTGTTGCAATTACATGGTTTTCTTTATTAAATCTCCTATACATTATTGTTACAAAAGTCCATTTCTCTATTACTTCTTGACAATAAAGATAACGTTCATTTCAAATCTGCATACTTTGTTGTGCAGTGTAACTTGGATAATTCGAAGCTGAAGGGACAAAAAAAAATTCCAAATATCCAAAAATTCGAATTACAAAAGTTACGACTAAAATTGACATTTTAGCAATAAAGGTACGTATTTCCATCAGAATTGTCCGATTATCTCACTTTTTTTTCGACTCTTTTCATTTTCCCTCGAGGCACTGGTTAAATTTTTCTCCTTATTCTACAGATAGTTGACAAAGTATTCGGTGGTGCCCCGTATTCTTTCATAATTTCAGACTTTTTCTTCAAAACCTTTTCAACTTCTCGGATGACGGCTTTTTCCGCAAAAATTAAAGTATCGTACAGAACACGCGGTTTACTAAGAGACATAGTGGCATTGCTTTGCAACACACTGAACAGTAGGAAGTTCAAGCGGCAACTGAAGGCGCAGGTGTTTTAAACAAGGGGATGTGGGAGCAGATATAGAAGCACAAGGCCGGCAGCTAGGAAAGCTTTTCCACACCCAAACTGCATTCCGACAAAACAAACAACTCCGTCTTTTGCAAACACCCACAGAGGAAGTTGTCATTAAATTTCCGCGTTTAGATTCTTGACTGACATTTCTGAACAAAAACTTTGAATTAAGGAAAATTCAATTTGAATTACATGTGATTTTTACATTGTTTTACTACAAACTTCAAGGACCAAGAAAAATGTTCGAATTAACGACGATTTCGAATTATAAACGTTGGAATTATCCGAGTTGTACTGTATTTTGTGGAGTAAGACTTTATTTATATGTTAGGTTTAGCCGTTACACAAAAGTACTGGCAATTCAATAGATACGGTTTATTTGTCACGCAGATATCTTACTTAGAGGGTAGGTATTTTAATAAAAATCATTACAGACCTTTCTGTGAAATTAAAAAAAATAATTTTTGCGTGTAATGGGTGAAGCAATTCCGTGAAAATGCTCATGCAATGTCCTTGAAAAATGCTCAAATTTTGAACTTAAATATTAAATTTCATGTTTAACCAACCTTTTGTTTGAGTTGTGTTCTTAAGGAACACATAGGAGTTTCTTATAATCATGTTTTCATTCAGAATTCAATGTATGTTCCCTCGAATTTTTAGGTTGAGGGCAACATTTGCTTCTGCTTACCACAAGTAAGTTGAAAAAGTAAAAATTCGATATTAATATATCACAAAACAGTATACGTTTTAAAAAATTTAGGCCATTCAGAACAACCATCGCGGTATGCTAAGCCAGTATTGTTCTTTTGTATGACAACGCTCGACCTAATACTGTTAAAACAACTCGGGAACCTTTCAATATTTAAATTTAAATGGGACGGACAAACTCTGCATTATGCTGCACGGCGAAGTAACATGGTGGCGGTATAGCCGCTTCTTCCCGTGGAGGTTAGTTTCCGAGTCGCTCCCGTGTTTATGCCAGATGTTGCCATTTATTGCTGCAGCAGTTTGTATGTAGTAACCCCTCTATTCTTAAAAGGTTAACACATCACTTCTCTAGCGACATAGGTAAGTCTTTAAAGCAGCATTTCTAAAACGATTGAGTAGTTTTAGGACTGAAATGGGGAATGTACGACACGCGCGATACGTAGAAAAATTATTTTATTGTTTAACGACGCTGTTAATTGCCAGGATCACATGAGCGTCGCCGGTGTGCCGGAATTTCGTCCAGCAGAGTTCTTTTACATGTCAGTAAATCTATTGACATGGAGCTGTCGTTTTTAAGCACACTTAAAAACCATCGGCCTGGGCCGGATTTGAACCCGCGACCTTGGGAGTGATACGTAGATACGATTATGGTGGCACGTCACAGAAACTCATTACAATACCATTGTCGTCATGAATATGTTATTATTTAAGTTTTTGCAGGTCATGTACTTTATCTTGTGCACGGTACTTTTGTTCACGCTGTGACTCATAATTTCCTGAGAAGCTTAGATAGTAAAGCAATGGTTGTCTTGGTGTAACTGTTGAACATGGCTTTAAAACTAGCTTCTACATTTCATTTTTTTCAGCCAAGATAATTTGATTCGGAAAAACAAACTAAACAGCAGTAGTTCATGTGTTAAGAACAGTATTAAATGATAGATTCGGAGTGATAGAAAAGGCCTTCTTTCTGCGATTAGTGTGATGCATAGACAGAAGATTGTAATAACATTATTTGCATGCAAGAAAGTTGACAAGTGATACATTTCCAGGATCAGATAGTAAGTTTAGGTATCCATATTCCATATTGTTCACTTCCTTGTGACTCAAAATGTTAATCTATGCCTTGCAATGATAAACATTCTAAACCAGTTAAATCAAAGTCGAAATTTAAATTCTCCTACATTAATGCACTGCTCCGTAGAAACCGAGGACGACCAATTGTTATGGCAAGCGCTAACTACTTGCACACGCATTCAATGAGACAACCCAGTGTTATTTTACTGTTGGTGTTGGTCATTGTGGTTATGAAAAGAAGACGTGTTGCAATAAGCATTGAACAGTACTCAAAGCCTTTAGTTGATAACAAACAAGTGATTCAAAGAATCAAAGGCAAGATGGGCTGCAACATTGTATTGAAATCTTAACGGGAAATGCTGAAATACTGCACTATCGATAACACAAAACTTCCTGTTTTTAATTGCCTTGCGTTTTCAGTAGTTAAAAACAAATCAGTGAGTCAGTATCAACAGATAGAACGCTTATCAAACGGTGAAGTGATACAGGTGCTCGCAAGCCTTAGTGATAAAAAATAATTTGATGAAATAGTCTTAGTATATAGTAGTGATCGGACAATACTACCATTTTTCGATATTCGATACCTTATAAAGATAAAGACGATACATGTTCATTGAATTATATTTTTATAGAACATTAATTTTGTGAAATTGAAATTAGTTTTCATGTGGCATGAAAAAAGTATTATGTTTTAAGATTTCAATAGCAATTTTGTATGGATGATGCACACAGAGGAATTAATTATTGAATATCACTCATTTGTATATCCCATAAGTTAATCTTTGAGATTAAGTACATTGTTGGCAACAGAGATGGACTTTTGGTAAAGGGCAGCTAGAAAACAAGGAGTAAATCAGGAACCTGAAAATGAGAGAAATAATGAATGTTAAATATAATAGGTATTTTAAAAATAATAGAAAACCGACGATTGAAATGGTCTGGGCATCTGAAAAGGATAAAGAGTATTGGAATCCCAAAAAAATGATGTTGGATTGGAATATTGAAGACAGGAAAAGAAGGGAAACCCCCGGAGAACGGTGGGTGGGTGAAGTAAGAAGAAACAGGCCTCAGAGAAGATGAGGACAGAAATCTGTGGCGAAGCAAAATCCATTTGGGCTGAAGGAAAACTACTGCATTGTACAAGAATCCTTAATAAAAAATCTAATATGTTGCACCCACATCCAGAGTAAACAGAACTACATAGACTATGACCAGAAAATTCAAAATAAAATTTTCTTTTGTCATAAAAATATCTTAAACATGTCATTTTAATGAAATCGCTAGAGCCATTTTCAAGAAAATCAAAATTTTCGAAAAATTTCCATGTAAAGGGTAGTTTAGGGTGGGGCTATTTTCTTCAAAATCTCCGTGTCGCATCCTTGAAAGACATTAAACTTAAATACCAACTTTGCTTTTTAACCGACTTTTCGTTTTTGAGTTATGCTGTCCACAGACACAGACACACACACACACACACACACACACACACACACACACACACGCGCGCGCGCGCGCGCGCGCGCGCGCGCGCGCGCGGACGCGGACCTTTTTCTAAAAATGCTTTTTTTGGTTTCAGGGGGTCTCAAAACATATATTTCCGGTTGAAATATCAACATCGAATTCTTGGGTGGAATACAATACTTCCTCTACTTACCAGTAGAGAAAGTAAAAACTGTTAATATTTGGGGCATTTACATTTACAAAATAAAACATTATGATCAGCCAATGTCATTAAAGGCGATGTAATGTATTATCGAAACAACAAAGAAAATTTATTAAAGTTAGAAGTGAAAAGAAAATATTCTGATGATTGTTTGAAGGAGAATGGCACAGAAGAAATGGCAAATATCTAGCTCGGCTTGCTAGTTTTTATTTCCTAGCCGTGATCATAAATAAGAAATTTGACATGCCCAGTCTGTCATGTATGTGCAACTAAAAGAGGTTGAATTTGTAGGCTTGTTGAGAAGACTGATGGTGTTTTAATCGCCGATCGTGCCCATGTGTCTGGAAGTGACATTCCAACTATGTGACGCATTTCCTCCCTCCTCAAGGGCACAGAGGATATCGCCCCACCGCCATTGTTTCACCTCATAGATAGATAGCCGATCATGCCTCTACACACTTTGTGACGTAACCCACCAACCAAAATAACACTGAGACTAGGTCCTGACCATCATCTATTTGATGCAAAGAGAACGGAATTTCAAAGTCATCACATAGCGACTAGCTCTTGACTATCACTTAAGCCTACTGTGTTCTCCTATTCCCATTGTTCCTACAAGGCAAAATCTAGTAAGACCGATACTACAAACGTCTAGTTTAATTAACCTGAAGTAGGTAGGATAATAAGAGGTTTTAGGAATACTTTGTACAAGAGTGAATACACATCTGATTTTCTGTCAGTTTTCAAACATTTTAGACAATAGAAATTCGCACATGAAGATGATGACGACGATGACAATGAAAACCCAAGGAAAAACAATAATCCCTAATGTAGGCCATGGCAAGGCATTCGTTTTACAAACCGATTTGAAAAAATCTGATGTGTTGCACTCACATGACTTTCTCTACTCTTGTACTAACCATTCTTACAAATTCTTATTCCTAAATCTTCTTTGTGTTACTTAAGACAAACATTTGTACAACTTATCTTATTGCTTATTTCCTTGTAGGTGCAAGGGGAATGTTAGAATACAGTAGGCTTTGTGCGATAGTCAAATCTTTTAAAGCTTTGAGATTCCGTTGTCTTTCACACTTAACATATAAAACAATGAACAACGATGTTCCATTTCACGAAAGTTCTAAGTTTTGCGAAACTCACACACATAACAAGGAATATCTCCAAAATGGTTCACCCTACAAGAAAATTTATTTTGACATAAATTGTGTATTTTAGCTAGGTCTACATTTTCTGTGTAGTATGATTTGGTCTATCTCTAACGGTTTACCAGTTATGCAAAAGTGGTCCAGAGTAAATACGACTACAGGGGCTATAGCTAGAAAATTCAAGATATATGTACATTTCATTTGTCATAAAAGTATCTCAAACATATGACATTTTAATCAAAATCGTTAGAGCCATTTTCAAGAAAATAAAAATTTTCGAAAAATTTTCCATGTAAAGGGTAGTTTAGGGTAGGGCTATTTACTTCAAAATCTTCGTGTCGCATCCTTGAAAGACATTAAACTTAAATATCAACTTTGGTTTTTAACCGACTTTTCGTTTTTGAGTTATGCTGTCCACAGACTGACAGACTGACACAGACACACACACGGACCTTTTTCTAAAAATGTTTTTTTTGGATTCAGGGGGCCTCAAAACATGTATTTCCGGTGAAATCTCGACATCGAATTTTTGGGTGGAATACAATACTTCCCCTACTTACCAGTAGAGAAAGTAAAAATGTAGACCAAATTAAGAAGTTTGATAAGGGAGAAAAACTGCATTTTGAACCTTGTATTTCTTATTTGAGAGACAAATACAAACAACCCCAAAATAGAACAGCTATCCAACTACTGGGTTTTCTCTCATATTCCCCTTGCGCCTACAAGAATACTAGCAATAATTTCTGCAAATGTTTATCTCGATTGACATGAAGAAGATAGAGGAACAAGTGATTGTAGTGATAGTACAAGAGTAGAGAAAGTCATGTGAGTATAACACATCACATTTTTTTATCTGATGACGCACTATAATTCGCTCAAAAATGTGGATATCGATACTGCACTGGAAGTACACGTTTTGAGGTTCCCGGAATAAAAAACACAGTTTATGTAATAAAAGTTTATGTAGTAAGTTTTTGCCTCTATGCCTTACGGTTTACAAATTGTACATAATCCTACAAAACTCTTTTAAAATGATAAGGACTACGGTGTTATTTACAGTAAATTCAATGTCTATGTCTGACAAATACATATCTTACACATATGCTATTTTAATCATTACCGTTGTAACTATTTTTTGAGAAAACTTGTCCGATATTGACGAAAAACGAAAGCTATAGACTGAAAATTAACCTGACTATCGAATATGTAAAAAGCATTTTTGAAAACAGGTTTTTAAATGGTATTTTAGTTTGTAAACAGAGGTTATAAACTTACATGAAACAATATTTTGTACAAATTTTGGTTGTTAATAAGATATTATAATTCATATTCCTACAATGATAACCGACAAAGAAAATTCACTTTTAACGTTTTTGTGCCTATAGTTTTGGGTGTTTCTTTACAAAAGTTGAAGGAAATGAAACATAAATTGGATAGTGTAGAGCATTTTGAATGCGAAAAATGCCAAAAAAGCAGAAAATAAGGAAAATAGCTTCGAAATTTTAAGACTATCTCAAAGGCATATGTAAACATTGGTGTAGGCAACTTATTTCTTATCATCATTAAAGGATACCAAATACAAATTATGAAATTAAATGATTCATTCTTTATAATATATCTATAAACAAGAAATTGACTTTTTGAAGGATTTCTCTGTTTTCACCTGTAGTAGTTCGCAGTGCCCATCCCTTAACGACCACATTTCAAGAACTGTCCCTCAACCTTCTTACGTTGCTAATGCCATGAACAAATAGAGAGTCCTCTTAATATAGTCTCAGCGAAAGAATCTGAATCTGCTGTTGCCAAGTCGGTTACAGTTGTGCATTCAGGGTGTAGTTAAAGATTTTGCTTGTTGAATTACACCTCAGAGCGACCGAAGTAAAAGACGTGACTACGCCGTTTACGCGAACAGTTGGCACTCTAAAAGGTAGTGGGATGAGGAAGGTCATTAAAGGATGGGGGATACTCTATGTGTGCCCTTAAAATGAGATACATTTTCGTTCTTTACTTGTAGATGAAATAGAGCCTTCATATGCCAAATGTAAATTGCAAATTATTTCACCAGCTCGTAATATCAGATTTTCTGCAAAAACTTTACTTTCCGGGAAACGGGCAGTGACTTAGCATTGGACATTGCTGATATAAGGAAAAGAAGACACGAAAGATAGTTTTCAACAACGGATGAGAACCTCTCTGCCGCTTGTAAGAATATTACGTTTAATTTAAAGATGGATCACAGTTGACATTCGCATTACCGTCTCTGAAAAATGTCTGTGAATTCTGTGAAATCCAAGTTGTCGCAAGATTTTCCTCTTTTGTGACAAGATACGAAAAAAGGAAATATGACATGCTGGAGGCAGTTTTCAATATCCGTTCACCGTTATTTGTTTGTTACGAGCATGACAACCAGCTTTTCCCTTCACTTCACTGTCACTTGCCCAAGAACTCCTGCAGAGCTCACATCACTCTCCATTATCTGACTTATTTTTACGCTTCAACAAGTTTGAAAGTATCTCGTACATGTCTCACATTTGTATACAAGTTGGGGTGTGTGTGTGTGTGTGCGTGCGTATGTGTGTGTGTTCGTTACAGGCTTCTATACCAGTGGTACTCAAGTACAGGCAGAAAACGGGAGGTTGAAATCACCTCTTTGCACACGCTGGGAGAAAATAACGCATTTATCCGTGGTTACTGAGTTCCAATTTCGGCATTGCGCCGTCATTCTTAGGTACAGAAAATCAAAGGAGTACACATTCATATTCTACTCCTGGTTAACCCACATGATGTTTCTGAGAATGACTTTTTTTGACACGATTTACGTTTCACAAGGTCTTCAGTATTTGGCGCAAAAGCTGAGGTGCACAATCTCAAAAGATACATAAGATGATTGTCACTTATTTTCCTCCTATACTCAGTTCTAATTTAGTTCATTAAGTGCAACGATTAAACTAGATGCAAACAAACATAATCTCGGATACTCATAGCAGGGCGAAGACTTATATAATTCTCAACCCTCTTTCTCAGAACATTCTGCAATGCAACTAGTTCCAGTAGCTCGTCTAGAGCCTCATTACATGGAAACTACAAAGGAGTGCAAAATAATTGGATTTCGGTTTCAAATGTTTTAGGTCTTCAAATTATGAAAAGAATGTGTCAGAGGTTCCATGTATTTTTCTAGGAGAATAATATTCGTTCTCCCATTCAATGTGGGCATTGTACTATTACTCCGTGCCATCCGCCCCTGACTACCAGGTGTGGCTTTCGTTGCCTTGGTCAGAGTGGTACGAAAATAACATGTGAAGGGGAAGCGAGCGTGTGCTACAGGGACTTTGTACTTGGCGAAAATAACTGAGAAGCTTAGAACTCGAAGTTCTACTCCATTTCATGCAAATTTTCACAATTTTTCAAATAACCATTCGTTATGCCTTGTCCAGATGTCAGTCCCTGTTTCACAAAGCCGAAAATCTTCTTTCCGAATAATTATTTAATTCTATATAATGGCTACAAAAGCTCCCAGGACTATCTACATCTTTGTCAGCAATAATTGTAGTAGTTTGAACATTGCCAAAATAATAATAATTACGTTTTTACGGCCTTACAAAATAACAAGCGAAGTTTAGAATTGCTTTCGGATTGTATCTCGCTATCCCAACAGAGGCAGGATAAAATAGGGCGACATCGGCCGCACCAGGCTGCAAGAGAGAGAACGTAAATAGTGTTATGGTTTTCAAAACATTCTAGAAAGTCTTTTTTCCCCCTTAGTTGTTTTCAAACAAATGAACAAACTGAAAGCGTTCTGCAAAATGCAATGAAATACCAGAAGAGTTAAATGGAGTGTGTTTTGAATTTATACTGTAGAAAACATTACAATAAACGATGTAGCGCTTCAAACATCACGCTTGGCCTACCATTAAGAATGATTGCGTCATTGCAAGGTTTTACAGAATGCTTTATACGGCGTATGTTGAAAACAATTTCCCACAATGTACATCATATATTTTGTGAGTGTAAAATGTAATTGTTTTAGTGATAAATTATGTTGGTGTTATGATTTGATATATTGAAGATGCTTCTTACACGCTGCGATAGTATTGCTTGTACTGTCTGGCCACCGGAAGAAGGTGTGTTGAAGGAATGTGCTAAGCAAACAGGTTCTACCGTCTGTATCACACTATAGTCCCTCCGAGCTTAAACTGGGTACACACATAAGTGTTGCGATGGTATCACAAAACGGAAGTTCTACGTCCAAGTGAGCAGCTCCTCTTCTCGACAGCGAGTGATGCGGGTTGGCGTCCCACAAGGGGCAATAATGTCCCCTTTCTTGTATATATTGTTTAAAAATGACTTTCCAGTGGACGCCAGATGTAAGGTCGCCATGTATGCCGACGACACTGCAATATACAACCACCATAGAAATCCACGATTCGGTCTTGCAGAAATGCAGCGCTATGTCAACAACTTCCTCTCATGGCAACATGACTGGAAAATCAAAATTAACCCCGACATATGCCAGCTGATCCATTTTTCTAAGCGGCATCACACTTTGGCATTGGACCTAACGGTCGGTGGTCAGATATTGCACTGTCGTCGGCAAGTTAAATATTTAGGGGTGACCTTGGACAGCACAATGTGCTGGTCCACCCACATAAAAAATAGCGCCAACAAAGGCAGACAGCGGCTAAAGTTATGCGCCCCCATCTTCCGCAACAAACAGCTCCAGTTGAAGTCCAAACTCATCCTGTACAAAGCTTTTATCCTGTCAGCTTTATACGCGTGTGTGGCCTGGGCAAACACCTCGAAAACTGCCCTGAAACAGCTCCAAACCCTCCAAAACCTCTCCCTTCGAAAAATCCTCTCTGCTCCTCTCCTAACCACTAATCAAACCCTTCACCAGGAAACCCAGATCCCATCCATTCCCGAGGCAATAACGAAAAGAGCCACCGTCGCGTGGGCGCGCATCAGAAACCACGACAATTACGTCATTGCCAATATCGGCAAAGGTGAGCCGAAACATCGAAAACACGTAAGAATTAAGATGTTTTAGACGTCACTCGGCTTACCGACTGATGTGCGTCCACGCAAACAAGGGCCCCAGGCCGCACACACGCTACCTCAGAGGCCTGCACCCCAGGGAACCAGTCAGGAGCTGCAACCTGCCCGCCCAGGAAAACCGCGGAAATGTGTAAATAGCGTGTGTAAATAGTGTTTTTAATGTGCGTGTGTGTTTGTATGCGTGTGTGTGTGTGAGGGCATATCTCACGATATGCCAGAGTGAAAGCGGGAGTGAATGCGTGTAAATAAAGAAACAAAGTGTAAATATGTATATAAACAAAAAACAATATAAAAACACTATAAACTAAAAACCCAAGACATTACAAGAGGGAACTGTTCTCGGTGGCCCAAAGACGGCCACTGTATGGGTTTCCTAGAAAAACCACTGTATAAGGCATGCAAACCAAACAATTGTATATAAAAATGATGTTAGTCTGTAAGCTGGGCCCATTGTACCAGCACCAGACACAATTGATTAATAAACAAATCCATCTGACTGTTATCGCAACCGCCAATTCTTTCATGTAGCAGTGTGAGGTTAGAATTGCACTCGGCTCATATTAACTAATTAAAGAAATTGGTTAAGAAAAGTTATAAAATATAATTTTGTGAGTAAACATTTACGTTAACCTGAGTTAATAGATTGAGATCTCTCTCGCCCTCAGATCTCAGGTAACATCTCCACACCAGCATAGCTTCCCGATCAAATACTGCATTGTCTTTCTTTTTGTAAACTGAAACCCAATGTCTTTCAGCAAAGTATGGAACGTGGTTTACCTAAAATTTGGAAGATCTGGCTCAATGTTCATTATCTATTATAGGAAACCCGTTGTTTAAAAAGAAACTATGCATTTTAAAGCGAATAACACTTAACAGTGATCCATTTTGCCTAAAACACTAAATGACCATTTCCTTTTATTTTTAGGACTTTACAGTTCCTGTTTGGTTCATTTCCGTTCTCACATTTGAAACAGTGTACACAGAAACACTAGTTGCTTAAGACGTCAATTTGGTTACGTGTTTCACAGCCAGAGTGTCATAACCTTCAAAGAAAAAGTTAAACACATGTAATACAATAGTCTTTCCACCACTTTTTAGAGGCTTTCCGTTTTTACGTTTCCTTAACTACTCTGAGAAACTGAACACTCCGCCACACTGACTGCACGTGCATTACTAGTAATACAAGTGCCCGAGCATCACTTGACTGCAGTAACAACGCAATCGGAGAATTACCGAGTACCACGTGACAATAATTGGAAGTAAAATATTTATGTTCATGTTTAAATGTTTTGTAAGTTGAATTACGGTATTTATTCACCCTGTTCATTACTTGAAAGTATTAAATAAGCGATAATATACTCAATATAGTAAGGAACTATTTCCAATCGCGCTTCATCATTTCACGCGCGCTAAAAGTTGTGCTGCGGCGTAATGTTGACATCCGTACCCAGTTTAAGGCCGGATAGGGTATAGTATGATACACAGCAGCACTGTCCAACGCTATGGCGCCCGTGTAAGCAAACTTTTACTCCCACTGTTTCTAATATTAATTCAAGTGTCAAGATAAAACTATTTCCTTCCAAATATATTCCTAGTACATACGCATGAAGTATGTTTTTGCACCCTAACCAGTGATTTCCCTTTTTCCTCTCAAAAGAAGGGTACTTGCCCTAGTGGTAGTTGTGATGGCGCCCGCGCCTCCTTAGGCATTTGCCCAAACAAATAAAGTTGGAGAGCACTGATACAGTATAGTGTTGTACATGGGCATTGCGACCGGGGGGGGGGGGGGGAGTAAGGGGTCCCGTGGTCCCACTTGAGATAATTAAATTTAATATGCAGTCGATCACTACCGTGCGTTCCTTGACCGGCCGGACCGCTCCGCGGCGGCAAGGGAGTGGGCGAGGACCGATGTGTTCTCCGCCAGAGTTAGGCGTAAAGGACCGGCAAGTCATGGGTACGGAACACTAAATACTGTACTAACTTACATTAGCCTCACCTGATCACGTCAGCTATTGAAATTGATAACCTTCAACACGAACACATTCCCTATATCTCCGAAAACAAGTCTGATTTACTCGCAAAAGTTCATGTTGACTGATTGCCTGATATCTCTCGTGATTTTGTCCTTCAATTCTTTTAACGTGTGCGGATTTACATTTATTCTGTAACGTTTGTCATAAATAAAAATCGCTCAAATGTTTAGCACAAGAGGTTTTCCAAGACGTCAGCTTTTGCGGCAACGAAACTTTTAAAACTTTCCTTAAGTAGGGTTAATTACTGCAATTGGTTTTATCAGTCTGTTCATAATGGCGCTAGGACACACTTTTAATGTTCTTTACTAATGAAGCGTGGATTTATCTTCAAATCAAGGTCAGTTTCTACTCACAATTGATACTGGGTTACCGCAAATCACCATATGATTCATGAAGTTCCTCACCACGCGTAGAATTATCAGTCTCATGTTTACGACATAAAAGTTGATTCACAAGTTTATGTAAATTCTATTTTAAAGAAGAAATGAAAGCTTGTGTGGCTGGTCTCAGCGGGATTCAGCTATAGCACACACTGCTGGTGATTCTATGCATGAAGTGTGAAGTGTGTATGGTGACAAAATAATTAGTCCAGGATTCTGGCCCCCTCGTTCCCCTGATCTATCTCCATACGATTTTTATTTGTAGGGAACTTTAAGAATAAAGCGTACGCTTAAACCCACACAAGTTACCGGAACTGAATGACAAAATCACGAGAGAAGTACAGGCAATCAGTCAACATGAACTTTTGCGAGTAACCAGAATTGTTTTCGGAGATATAGAGGATGTGTTCGCGTTGAAGGTCATCAATTTGAACATCTGATGTGATTCAGGTAAGTCTAATGCAAGCTAATATAGTAGTTAGTGTTCCGCACCCATGACTTGCCGGTCATTTACGCGTAACTCTGGCGGAGAGCACGCGCGTCCTTGCCCAATCCTTTGCCGCCGCGGAGCCGCCCGGCCGGTCAAGGAACGCAGGGTATTAGACTATTGTTTTTATTTTACATCTTTAATGAAAATAAGGAGCACTATTTTCATTTAGTAGCTACATATCTTTAGTAATTGTTGCCATCAATAATAATTTCGTACCTACATTTATAAATGTTTATTTTACTATCATCAACAGTGGTTCCGCACCTCGCGTTATAAGATTTTTAATTCTGTACAAATTTGTTACAGTTTAAGTCCGTGAGAATTCTTACCGACAGAGAATGAAAACACGAAACCTGCAATATAATAACGTAATCAAATCAGTAATGAACAAGATATTTACTGTATACAACATTGCCAACCATTTTCAGTTATACTGTGTTTGTATGGCAAGTAAACACAATTGTCACACTGAAGTATATAGAGAAGGCATGAGTAACAAAGTAACCAAAAGAAAGAAAGGGGAAAAACCTAACAAATATATCATTTCTTACAACAGAATAATAAATTGATATTGTTTGACTGCAAAGTTCCAATATGCGCCCCCCACCCCTGCCGGCGCCCATGGTGCCTAATGCCTTTTACAGCAGTTAGATAAAAGTATTAGGTCTGACAACATGGTTGATTCATTGTTTCACATTTAGTAGTAAACATTATCCACTATGTGAGCAGATTAACAGTTCGAACCCCCTCCCACACCTCACACTCCTCTCGCCTCCTCATGAGTGTCAGGCAGTATGTAAATTTTGGTGCAAGAAAAATATAAGAACATATTGGTTTAGATTGGTAATAATGATAATAATGCTCTTGGATAATCCTAAGCACTTGATTGGCTGTTTATGTTGTTCCAAAGGTGGACGGACGGTAACACCGAGGTCTGTGCCATGTAAATTTGCCTCGTATGTCTTAACTATAGATACATTTCATTGGCTGCTTTCGTGGAATAGGTTGTGCGATACAAAGTAGTTCTTTATTTAACGTTATCATTTATTTTAATATGTGCGAAGACAATTTTTAACTTTACGTTTTGACAACCGTATGAATCAAATATACCCACAGCGCGTTTCAACAGTTCCTCACGTCAAAAGTGTATTTTAGGGCTGGCGCCGAGCTCAGTCGGTATGGCACTGTGCAAGCGGTCCAGGGTGCGATTCCCTGCTGACGGGTGGAACATTTTTCTCTAGCCAATATTGTTCCCTGTCCTTCCCAGTCTGGAAGTACGAGTGTGTGTGTGTGGTGTATGGGAGTGTGGGTGGGTGTGGGTGTCTGCGCGCCTATGTGTAGATGTAATATGCAAAATCCCCAATAGGGTTAACACTGTTGCCGAAAGGCAATATGTTCCAAAGGAGAGGACGCCATTAGAGTTAAAGGCCGGGTATATATGGAATAATTTAAAAAATAATAAGGAGGTATATTTTGATAGTTATTTATGTAAGTTACGTATAATCTGATTTATTGTGAAAATAGCTTTCGCTGAGGCGCTAATTTTTACGACTGTGACAACGAAAAGATTATACAATGTTTTATACAATTTTAGCATTAAATACTTACGTAAAGATAATTAATGAATTTGCTAAATGAAGAATTATAATGTATCAGAGATCACAGGTGTGTAACGTAATATGGTTCCTAAGCAGATGTTTCATTTGTTTCAACGCTTAGAGAGGAAAACGGAAGGTAATAATAAAACTATTGAAAATATGAATTGTATTCCGCCTGACATTTTGAACGAAGTCAGGAGTGCTGAGAGTTTATTAATTCCACAAAAATCAAAACATGTATACGAAAAATAATATGAAAAGTTTTGTGGATGGAGAAGCATAATATAATAGAGGTATAATAGAAATAAATTTAATGAGGTAATTCTTGTGTTTGAATGTGCTGCTAGAAAGAGGGTAATTTTGCAGATAAACTCCTCGCAATAAGCCGTTTTAATGCTAGCGTTGCATAAAATACATTTTTCTCACAGAAAGAAACCATTCTTAATAACATAGTTATGCAAGTTGTGAGATCATCGGAAACATTTTTAAATGATACCTTATATTTTTGTGTACCATCTCAAACATTTTATTATTTTTTATTTTTATTGACTGTAATAGACTATTCGGTTTACTGTTAAAGGTAAGGAGTTGCGGAAGTGAACAGCAGTACTATCTACTAGAATTAGTTCTCGCATCAGTCCTCTAGAAGCCATATTTTCTTGAACGATATTTGTCGAGGAAGGAACTCCGCTCCATTCTTTTTCCCAAGCCATACATTTTGGGATATCGAGCGAGCGCAGTTGCTGGTTACTGGCACATCCGTTTTCAATATCGCCTAGATATGTACGTTGGAAGTTTGTCTGGCTGACAATCTACATCACATTTTTACTTTTCTTTTCCGCCGTATCGACTTGTAGAGCAACATTTTGTCTAGTTGGAATTTAACAAAGAAGCAGCAATTTGTCATTATTGCCAATATTACAGATAGCTTATAAAACCCTGGGTTGTTCTGGTTTTATTATCGCTCTGCTGTGGAAGTTAATTTAAAACCTTCGGTGCGACATATAAAACAATATCAGCCCATTTTTCTGTTAATATCGTCGACATATCCCCGTCTCCCTCTTTCTCTCTCTCTCTCTCTCTCTCTCTCTCTCTCTCTCTCTCTCTCTCTCTCTCGAAGCAGTGGGATAATGTTGATTCTTAGTTATGAAAAGCTAGAAGTGCCTACTCTTTAAAATACAAGGTATGGATTAAATAATGAGACAAAAGTAAAGTGATTTATTTATTTACTTATTTACTTCTTTGTTTGTTTCTTTCTTTATTTGTTTGTTTATTTATAATTTATTATTATTATTATTATTATTATTATTATTATTATTATTATTATTATTATTATTATTATTATTATTATTATTATTATTATTATTATTATTATTATTATTATTATTATTATTATTATTATTATTATTATTATTATTATTATTATTATTATTATTATTATTATTATTATTATTATTATTATTATTATTATTATTATTATTATTATTATTATTATTATTATTATTATTATTATTATTATTATTATTATTATTATTATTATTATTATTATGATTATGATTATTATGATTATGATTATTATTATGATTATTATTATTATTATGATTATTATTATGATTATTATTATGATTATTATTATGATTATTATTATGATTATTATTATGATTATTATTATGATTATTATTATGATTATTATGATTATTATTATTATTATTATTATTATTATTATTATTATTATTATTATTATTATTATTATTATTATTATTATGATTATTATTATGATTATTATTATGATTATTATTATGATTATTATGATTATTATTATGATTATTATTATGATTATTATTATTATTATTATTATTATTATTATTATTATTATTATTATTATTATTATTATTATTATTATTCATACAATAAAGGTTTGAAACTTAAAATATTTCATTTTTATCAGCTTGTGTAGAAAGTGGGGTTTTTCTACGAGTAGAAAGATTCTCCTTGGCACAACAGACCATGCAGGGCCAAAGCCTTCCGTCCGACCACCGCATGCACAGACTTGTGCTCACAATGGGCGTCATGATTGGGGTGCAGTATTAGTATGGGACGTGGTTGGCGCCCCGAGTATGTGGGTGAAGGAGATGATAAGACAGCAAGGTGGCATTGATGAGAGGAAAGGTGATGATGGGACAGTTGGAATGAGTGATGGAGAGCTCGAGATCCAGACACCGAGTTTTCCACGACAGATTCCATATACTGTCCCCTGGGATCGAGCCCGGACCCCCTTGATGAAAGTCGAGCAGTCTAACAACTTTATGCAGCAAGTATAAAGAATGGCTACATTCCAGAAATTTCATACACTATTTCACATACAAACCGGAAGAAAAAATGGTAATTAACAGTTTTGTGATCTGGCGACTTCCTGTATGATTATTTTATTTCTATTTATTACACCTTGTTACCCTTGTTTGTATATTAGTTTGGGTTATAGTACGAAATGTCTAATGCTCATTACCTAGAGATTGAGAAAAACCGCTTGTGCCAGAGATTAGTTCAGGAAAAATTAAAGTTATTTTGTTTGTTAATTGCCAGGAATTATGATTTTTCGCATTCACGAATGTATAAATTATTTTGTAGAATTAAAATAAAAATATTTCTCCTCTGTTTTCATGAAATTTCAGTCATACATAACCTTACGTACAACTATAGCAACTACCATAATTTCGGTAGAATTAGAGGGGCTACAGTGCTTCTCAGCTCCTCCCTGTGACCTTTGCAGGACTACTGTTGTACGCTGCTTTGGAGGTCTTGAAGGTTATTCAAGCTTGCGCAAGTTGCATAGGTCAAGAATGGAAACAATGCAAAAGGCGATATTCCCGTTCAAAGAGGGAAAGAAAAGCGGGAGTGCATTAAGACGTTATAAGCCTTGAAGTGGCAGAGGTAGCACACGCTTCTTAGCCGAGCTAACAGATGGCGGGTAGGTTCCATTTCAGGCCCCGTGGGATTCCTTCTCTGCTCGTTTCAATGAAAAGCCAAATGAACTGCGGCAAAGTGCCTGTTTGAATAGGGAATATTAGTGCAGAATTTCCTTAATGAACCCCATTACTGCGGTCTGTTGTATATATCTTCCTTCGTATATATCTCTGAGAAAATATGTCGACAATATTATGTATCAATAAGTATATTCCAGTTTCAAATCGCATAAGTTCAGGATTATAGTGAACATGTTCTCTCCTACTTTACTCGCAAAATACGTTTACCTGTTGTGCAATTTTACAGACGTGCCATGGCATGAACCAAGATATAGGTAACCTTCGTACGAATTTGCCCAAGAATATCTAAAAAATATCCAAACAGTTAATGTTCTTATCGAAGATATGTTAGCGTAATGCGAATTACTGCTTGGGATACTTTTTCTTACTAATTATATTATATGTGTACTGATGTGCTTAGGTTACTCAGTGGCTCTTAAAATAATAAGTTCTTTTTCTGAGTCTGTTGATATATTCTCTTTCATTTTAATGTTTAAGAAATTTGTCTCAGGCACAAATGTATGGTCCTTATTAGGTATCAGAAGCTTAGCGTCAATGGAGTCCTTAGTTAAAGTTTTCTGTTAGCTATATATATATTTGATTGGGTTTATATGTGTTTGCGGCAGTTAAGTGCATTTAAATGGGGGTTAAATCGAGATTTAAGTGTGGCTACGAGCAATCTTGAGTATTTTCTTTTGCCATTTACAAAAACTTGCCTTTTTAAAACTTTAGTTGTACCTTTTGAAAATTAACATAGAGCTGTGACCTTATTTTTTCATTTGATAAATGTAATGCTCTATACAGCCGGTAAAACATTTTACGTTACCCATGTATGAAATTCCTAAAAACATAAATATCTAAACATTTTAAAAAATAACGTAAATAATTATATATTTTTAAAATTGCTATTTTTGGTTAAAGCATATAAATCTTTCACAGATGTCAAATAATATGTTTGTAAAGTGACTACAAAATCTGAACCGTCTTACTTTTAATTGCTCAGAAAAAAAAATGTACCTAAGGACGAAAAAATGTGAAACATTTTGCAAATATTCTTGTTTATTGAAATATCACCAGTTAGTAATTATTAAACTAAGTTATGATTTGACTATGACTTCCAAATCAGAAACAGTGGTTTTATAGGGCTAAATTTTGCATTCTGATAGCTTGTGTAATTTTCAAGAACCCTTAATATATTATTATTTTATTGGCCTTCAGAATGTAAATCGCTACTTATTGTTTAGCAAGTGGCCTTAAACCTAGCTTTATACAAATTGTACAATATTAAAATAATATAGGAACGACATAAATTAAATATCATTAAGAAATGCTTTGATAGAATAAAAAGGTTTATTCAGTAGTGAAGAAAGTGATAAATACATTATTTGGTAATGCGATTACAGCTTGAGGTGCTATATTAAAAGGTTATCTAATCTAATTTAGAGTTAAGTTTGTTATGTTTTATTAAGCACAATCAGTTAGCTTAGTACCTGCTTTTACACGTGCCGGGTAGATGGCATTAAGGTGCAGTCGAATGTACTGCATTCATTATCTGTGGCAGCACATTCGTTATTACCACCTATTTTCGTTTTTACTGTTGTTTTGGACTTAAGGTAGAAATTTTGGCCGTAGCATTGAACATGCAATCCAGTATTCACTTTGACGACTGAGAAAAATCACAAAAAAATCTCATGTGTTACACTCACTCGACTTTCTCTACTCTTGCACAAACTATTTTACAAACTCTTATTCCTTTATCTTTTTCGTGTTAGTTGAGCTAAACATTTGTTAATATTATCTTATTGCTTATTTCCTTGTAGGTACAGGGGAATACGGGAAAACTGTAGGTTTTTAAAGTTTTGATATTCCGATCTCTTTGCACGGCTAAGATATAAAACATGAATAACCATCTTCCATTTGACGAAAGTTTAAGTATTCCAAAACTCACACAAATAGCCAGGAACACCTCCGAAATGGTTCACTGTTTAAAAAAAAATATTTGGACATAAATTGTGTGTTTTAGGGAAATCTACATTTTTTATATATAAGATTTGGTCTGTCTCTTATGGCTTACGAGTTATTCAAAAGTCATCCAGAGTAAGCAGGACTACATTGGCTAGAGCCGAAAATTCAAAATGTACATTTTATTTGCCATAAAAATATCTCAAACACATGGTATTTTAATCAAAATCGAAAAAAAGCAAAATTTTGGAAAAATGTTCCATGTAAAAGGTAGTTTAAGGTAGAGCTATTAAACTTAAATACCAGCTTTCGTTTTTGAGTTATGCTGTTCACATACATCCACACACACGGAGCTTTTTCTAAAAAATGCCTTTTTTTATTCAGGGGGCCTCAAAACATATATTTCCGGTGAAATCTTGACATCGAATTTTTGGGTGGAATATAATACTTTCTCTACTTGCTATACGTAGTAGAGAAATAAAAAAAAAGTTGGTGGGTTCAGGTGGTCCTAATGATATTTTCACTCAGAAATTTCGGTATAGAATTTTTGGATTTCTCTACTTCTCAGGTATGTGCTAGAGGTATCATGCAACATTAAAGTTAATGCACCTTGAAAGGCCTCATTACTCTTGCATGGTCAAAAAGTCCGAACTGTGCTTGAGTAGCTTTTGATGATGGACGAAACATCCGAAAGAGGATATTGCGTGTTTAGAGATGGGAGAACGTTAATGCGCTTATAAAGTTGTGCAGGACAAAGCTCTTAAGTCCTGGATGATCAAATCACGTCTAGTTCGCAAGTATTAATGGTCCCAGCGCCCCTCGCCATAATGTGTGGAGGAATGACCTTCGGATCAATACATGCGACCCTTTAAACTGAGGGGAAGGAAGGCTTTGTGATGCGTGCGTGGCCTTGTGTCGCACGTGACTCCTCTGACATAGTTTACACGTGGCCGTGATACCTACATCAGCAGCAACAATATCCTTTGATTCAGTTAAATTGTCTACTGTCATTGACTCAGGAGATGTCTTTGTCCTTGAACGTGCAGTCGTGGTGTGGAGTGGGGAGTGGGGAGCTTCTCGGTACGATGTAAACACTAGCACAGGCGTGTCAAACAGCACTCGCCAAGTGTGAAAATATTCCCCTATTTACCCTCCCTTCAAATCGGAAAACGAGAAAAACAAAGCGAAAACCGGTTCTACTAGCGCATGCTACTGCAGTTAAGGAGGGGTGGACTCCTCTCTTCACACCCTCGGAGTGATGTTTGACAGGCCTGCACTAGCAGTTCAAAATTGTCTGCAATAGAATATTTGGGTGGGATACTATACTTCTCCTACTTACCAACGTGCTGGAGAAAGTAATAAACGGTAGTGGGTATAGCGTTTTATGTGAATGTAAGACAGGCCTGGGCAACTCGCGGAATAGCCTTTACTTCTAAATATGCAGCACAAGGCCGCGAGCGGGCTGCGCTCAGACAGTACCAGTTGCAACCAATCAAACTTTTTAAGGGTGGTCGGACTTGAGGAGAGACAGCAGCAGAGGGCAGGGTCCCTCACGACGACAGATTTGACCTTCCCGGCTGCGACTCGTTCACTGACTGTCCTCCCCCTGCGGGCTCACAGGTCTCCTGATAAGTGAATTGAAATGAAGGAACAGGAAATTTGGAGGATGTAATTATCCTATTTATCCTAATTATAAATTCGCCTAGCTACCCGGGGGAACCCCCGAAAAACACAAGGATCAGGAAGATCAGACATGGGAATCGGACCCAGACCTCCCGAATGCGAGTCCCAGACGTTACTGCGGAGCTGGCTCCCTCGATTTTTGCATGCTATTATTAGTTAATCAAGCGTAGCAAAGGGCAGTTCTGAGTGAGTGTTTACAGAATTAACTCTTAATTTTTATTGGTTAGTTATTTTGTGTTGCAGTTTTCAGAACTGGGATTAGATCATACAATCCACTTCCATAACCAAGATTTGTGAAAATATACTTTAGTTGTGTAAAATTGTTTGGTTTATAATACTAGTAAGTGGACTAATGGAAATGAATGAATTATTATAAATATGGTAGCGATATGTTATATCCGAATTAAAAGTAATTGCTTTAATTGTAGCGTTTTTGTAAAAACGTACACTTTCAGAAAATAGTAATGGGCCACCTAGAGTTACTACTATTGCTGTAGTGATAGTGGTAATGCTTTAGGGCGCAGAACTGTTGAAGTCATTAGCAATTGAGATGCAGCCTAATTAAAATACAAGTAATCTGATGTTTTAAATTCACAAACTATTTGTATCTCTACAAACTTTTGTTACAAAGGCTTCTTTCTATTTCATGTTGAGATAAACGTTTGCAGAAATAAAATTTTCACTATGCAAACTTAGTTGTAGATAACAGAAGCGATACAGGAAGCTGAAACGATAGTTGAACTTTTATGTGCTGGTTACTGAAATTCAGAGAAATAAGAATATCTCAGTTATGTTTAATGCTAGAAAAGTATTATTTTAGATACGTTCTGAATTTTATGAAACGGAAACTCGCGTCCGTTTGGGGAATAAATCCGCGTCTGGCATCGATAAAGGAAACGAATTAACAATGAAATAAAGAAATATTTGCAGATTCCCGCTACAGGACGGTGCCATAGGAAACGCGCTTCAATCACGAAAGTGAACAAAAGTAGGAAATGGGCGTAGTTAGACACAATTGAGAGAAGACTGAAAAGCTTGTATGTGGGACGGGGATTGTCAAGGAGTGAACTTCAAAGTATATTCACTTTGGGAGTAAAAGAAAAAGAAACCAACTTTTGCGTGTGTTTTCTTTATCTATACTTCCCTTCATCAGCTGGAACGACTCAGAGAGATCTGCTCACCTATTTTCTTAACAAATTAACGCCGAAGGGCTGCCGGAAGAAGTATACCTCATTCCTAACTAAACCTTCCTTTCTTCCCCCGTCTTCTTCTTCTGCTTCTTCTTTTTAAATACTGCACCAGTTCTTATAACATCGTGAGGAACAATTGTATCGCAGTCAGTTTAAATGACAAAATTGGTTAAGAGTTCAAATAAATAATGAGTGTCTCACAAATGGCGACTACTAAACAGAATATTATTTTAGATAAGTTGCAATTTTAAAGAGATATATGTTTTTGCTGCTCCAAAATCCCATAAGCTCACATACTAATCCATCATCATGTCAAAAATAGATGTGGGTGGAGATTTAATAACTGAGGCCATCTGTCTGGTATCAAAGAACCTATAGAAAAACCAACAATGTTAGTTGGAAACAAAAGAATGTTTCATATTTATGTCTTCTAAGAAAGTAGATCAGTTATTTCCGAGTTTAGTGTGTTTACAAAACCTTATGGAGATAAGCAGATTGTTCTAATGGTGGTGTTCAGAGTTGGGACATTCACCCTGTAGCATGCGTGACCAAGCTCATCTTATCTGCAGAACATAACTCTTCGCGCCGCGCTGCCCTGACTCCTGAGGACTCCCAACGTGAGCTCACATTAAAGGTCATGCAATAAACTTTGTGGTCTGCCTGCCAGCTGAGAACGGCTGGATAACAAATCTTCATTGCAGATGTGAGATACAAGCATGGCTTTCACACCTTTTCTTACTGGACGACATCCTTCATTGTCCGACTTTGTGTTTATTGCTAGGCGACAAAGGGGAAAAGGACGAAAAACGTTGTAGTTAACACTCTGTGGACTCGTTTGATTAACTTAAGGCCTGGAATATCATCAAGCGTAATATTTGGAATTGTCCAATAGTTTGCACAGTTATCTGAAAATAAGTACGATTTTCGTATATGGGAAGAATATCTTCTAGATTAGCAGTTGAAAAATGGAGCAGCATAACTAGATATGTACGGAATATCTAGCAGATAGAAACCAGAGAACAAAGCCACATAATAGTTTACATTGGGGGGGGGGGGCAGGGGGGAGTAAAATACAACCCTATTTTCCCTAATATCTGCTTTTTAATGATATGCTTCTCCTACTTTTAAATTTTTCTTGAAATACCGAATCTCTAATATCCCCCATACTATTATTTTCAAACAACCCGCTTTAAATCACGGCACCATCCATCAAACGATTTTCTCACTAAGCCATTGTATTAGTTATTGGTTGAACTGGCAGCACTGCATTGCCGGAAATCTGAGGTGAGAGATAAGTTTATGCACAATTCATTCCAAATAACGAAACTCGATGTGAAAAAATAGTGTGCAATGCATGAGTGTGGAATGCAAAACAAAATCTTGGAAATAAAAGAGACTCAACTTCGTCTGATCTTTTCAAATTATTCCTCGATTCTGACTCAGATTGCAGTGTGCTTTCTATATGTGTATGCATTATCTTTCAAGAAATAAAGCGTACTAAAACTTTTAGAAAGTTATAAAATAATATTTTCAAGAACAATGTCATAATTCAGAACAGCAAACGATTTTGCTGCAGGAACATTCGTGTAGATAACTCGTTTGCATTACTTCTTTATGCAGATTACTAAGTTATAATAATCGAAAATATAGAAGATGCTTCATATATGACAAGAAAATTAGTTGCAGAGTATCAGAAATGGGGATTAAACCTAAATTTAAAAAATAGTAATTAACAGAGAAGATGGAAGATGGAGATCGAACAAGAATTTAAAATGGCATTACATTTAAATATTTGGGATGGAATCTAGAAGCTGATGAAGGAAGCTCAGGCGAAACTGAGAAAAGAACTAGTGAAGGCAGGGAAATTGCGTTTGCGTATGAACCTCTATCTTAGCAATCCACAAGGGCAACGTCCTGCCGACGTAATTTGCAAATAGATAGGTTCCCATTTGAGCATCAGGAATTGCAAATTCTCTGGGAACCCTGTGATTCGTAATTAGATGCACTGACCAGTGCATTGCGGTCAGTACAGTGGACCACAACCAGGGAGTCAGATACCATCAAATTGTTGTTAGTAGTTCAACGCCATGAATTCAAATGTCTGCTGCTTTCACTCGAGGACACGGCGTGCGATTATTATCGAAACTTTGGATCGGTATGCACACCATATTTCTATTGCAGAGTGTTGCAACTTCTGCTGCACGAAACGATTAGATAAATACTTAGCTTCTGCAAGGAAAACTTTCTCCAGGAAGTAGGAGACTAATTCTCCAGGAACAACACAATGGACTCTGAAGCAGGAATCCATTTCATACGTTGTAATTGAATTTACACAATTATCCTAAAAGTCTGGAGAAAGAGCGGCACACCAATCGGAACTTATATGTTTCTACAAAGTCGCAAAAATGTTAAATCCTAAATTACTTAAATAATTGCCAAGCTATTTGCAAAATATACACCGATTTCACAGCAATTGGTTGCTTTCATTTCACTACGCGTATATTTGTTGCACAATGAATTGTTTAAAGTTGATCACAGCGTTGATAGCCATATCACCAAATGTGATTCGTCCAAAAAGAAGGCGTATCATGAACTTGAAGTGTTGTTATAAGGTAGCGAAATTTGGACACCAATGAAACAGTTTAGTTGTAACTATACAACTAGTACGCATTTGTTTACTGTGCGGTCATGGCCCGCAGAGCAGAGGAAGCGGCAAGTCAAAATAAACTGATATGAATGCAATGCAACCCTAGACGAACTGTTCATCCTTCGAAATGTTCCAAAAATAAAGTTGGTAATTTTCATAGTGCACTTATTTTGGAAGGAAATTTCGTCCATAAGGAGAAATAATTTATATGTAGAACTAATTGACGAATAATAAATATTTACTTTTTACACTTAAAAAAATACGCGTAGGTATATCCATATTTCCAAGTCAAAATACTTCCATATTATTATTATTATTATTATTATTATTATTATTATTATTATTATTATTATTATTATTATTATTATTATTATTATTATTATTATTATTATTATTATTATTATTATTATTATTATTATTATTATTATTATTATTATTATTATTATTATTATTATTATTATTATTATTATTATTATTATTATTATTATTATTATTATTATTATTATTATTATTATTATTATTATTATTATTATTATTATTATTATTATTATTATTATTATTATTATTATTATTATTATTATTATTATTATTATTATTATTATTATTATTATTATTATTATTATTATTATTATTATTATTATTATTTGCTGTTACAGGCAGGGATTCAGTTCTTTTCTTTCTCTATTTCTTTCTTTATTTCTTTTCTTTTTTTCTTCTTCTTCTTCTTCTTCTTCTTCTTCTTCTTCTTCTTCTTCTTCTTCTCATCTGCCTTTCGATGATTGATTGCATTCACTTGTTCTCTAATATCTGTCTCCTTCATTTAACTGATATTTTATTAGATTCTTGGGTAATCTATCATCTCACATTCTATCATTGTATTCTGTCCATATTATTTTACCGTTATCCATCCTTTCGCTAACTGAAAATTTATTGAATTCTGGTCTCGTAGGTAGTTTCGTTTCTTGTTTTATCAGCTTAAGTATATCCTCTTAAATATGTAATAAATTTCATGTCAAGGACTGAAAACGCCTTAGTTTATACTTCATTTACCAGAACCTAGTAGGCAGTGAAGGTTGTATTCCACACAGAAATTCTATATCTATGTTTCGCCGGAAACACATGTTTTGAGGCCCTCCAAATACAAACATCAATAATAGAACATTCATGTGTGTGTATGTGTGTGTGTTTGTGTGTGTGCGTGTGTGTGTGTGTGTGTGTCACCGTCTTGTGGAAAGTCTCCTAGGGGGTGTAAGTCTTACATTAGGGGAGGGTAATCAGGTAAAGAAGAAGAAGAAGAAGAAGAAGAAGAAGAAGAAGAAGAGGAAGAGGAAGAAGTCTACTGTTCAATGTTTACTGAAGTCGTCTGTGTCATTATTTGACAATAAACGAACATGTAAAATGATTAATCTCGAATACCTCCAAACACAGTCAACTTACAGTATTATTATTTTCTCGTCTTACCCTTATCAAATTTTGGATTCAACTCCTTTTGAAATATCCAGCTACTATTATTGTTTATTTTATGTTATTTGGGTATCTCATGTAATTATTCTGAAAGTATGCACATGCGCGGAATGCAGCATTTCAAATCCCATTGGTATTTAGTTTGTTTTTCTTTCCTCTGTACGCTTTAGATAGAAGATACCATGCCCAAGACCAAGTAAAAGATATGTAACAAAATTAAATAAACATCTGAGTTGCCACATGTTCCCACGCCATCTAGAGACACTCTTGTCATAGGTACAATATCGCATACTACGACCATCAGGAGACCTAGTCCCCTCAAGCGGACCCAACGGGAGTTATCCTCGACCTCCGAAAATGGGTGACATTGAACATGAGGCACCTAGAGGTGAAAGTCTAAACAGGGTCGACTTAAAATCGCTCTCCCGTCTTTGAATTGAATCACAGATTCGTGGTTAAGAGTCGTAAATGAAACTATTGACGTCCTTGTGTATTGCATCTTAATCCACACAGTAAAGCTGCTATAATAGGCATTTCATATTAAGGTTTTAAGACAGGAAGCAGTTATGGGCACCAACAGTAAATAAATTACGTATTGTCACATGGGCAACATTCAGGGCTGATGTTCTTACACGTTGGGGATGAGGGTGGGGCTACGTTCTTGAATGTCGAGGGAGATTTCCACCCTTGGACAGTTAATAATGTGAAGCGAGGGACTCGCTGGGAAAATATTTATCCCCCCTTTTCCATTATGCAGAGCAGCACTTTTGTCTGTTCACATATCAGCCTGTGTTTAGAATGCTCTAGCTCTGCATCTAGGATTTTCCGTTGCGCCCCTAGGCAGTTAATCACGCTGCTCATCAGTGCTGCACAAGGAAGAACGGATCATTGTTGATATCTTGGGGCTGCTTCCTCTAGTTTGATCCCAGATGAGCTGCTTGTTCTTTCATTTGTTATTATTGTTCAAACATATGACTACTTAGCTTTCTTGTGAAAACCGATATTTTTACTTTTTCAACTATGTATAGTAAGTAGAGGAAGTATCGCATTGCACCCAAAAATCCGGTATCGATATTTCTTGGCAAACACGTTGAAAAAACAAACGAAAAAAGACGTGTGTGCTTATGTATTCATCCATGTGTTTATGAACAACACGACTTACTTAAGTACCAAACTTGGTATTTCAACTCAGCATTTTTTTAAAGATAGGATACAAATATTGTCAAGAAAATGCCCCATCCCAGACTAACCTTTACATGCAACAAATGTCGCTTAAGCCTACTGTATTCTCCTATTTCCATTATGTCTATAAGAAAATGCGTAATAAGACAATGTATACAAACGTACGTAAGCACACATAAAAACCGTGGGATTTGAACCCAAGACCTTGGGATCAGTAGGCCAGCGCTTCGGTAACTGACCGTACATTACAAGCGTGTGCCTGTGTGTATTGATGAGATAAACCAGACTCAGAGAGAGAAAGAGACAGGCACGCACGTTTTTCTAATAATACCTTTTATCTAATACTCTTATTAATGTCCAGGATTAGTTGATCCTGTCCAGATAATGAAACCTATTTAATATATCGCTTGTCTTCAAAGCGTGTTTTTCGTCGTATAAAGGCTTGCTTTGCGTTTTACAATATAACGATTACCTTTTGTTTCCTGGAAAGCATGAATAAATAGACTGAAATAAGGCGTTCTAGATTTTCAGGAACTACATCCAAAGTTGCATGTTTGGCTGGTTCTATAATTGCAGCTGATGGATCGGTAAATTTATCCTCTTCCTTCATATTCAGTTTTTGAAGCGAGAAAGCAAGATATAAAATTGAGGTTATAGCAACAATGTTGAATGGTTTCTTTTGTAGTGAACTCAGTCACATAAAAGTGGGGTATTAAGTAGAATTTGGCTGAGTCACGTAAACTGCAATATTGTATAATACATTTATTTACTGAGTTCTGAAAATAAGTTGTGTGAAATACTGAAATGTAGATAAAATGTAGCAATTACGTTACAATTAACTTAGGTAACTTGTGGGTCTTAAAACATTTCCTTCGATCGTCTTCTAAATTGACCCCTTCATTACTTAAGTTTTACTTTTGGGGCCCGTATCCTAAACAATTATTTTTGGGTTCATGGACTCCGAAATTAGTACTTCCAGCGGAACTTCGATGTCAAATCTATGGGTGCAATACACAGTGAAAGTTAAAGAAGTAAAAAAAAATCTGTATATTTGTAGGGATACAGAAGCAGTGGGCGTACAGTTTGCGATTATGGATTACGCAGTAATCAAAGTGTTGACATCGCTAGAGGAACTTCCTTTTAGATTGTATTAAATAACAAATTAAGTCTGTATCGACATCGTTCATATTGAAACATAGCTACAGATACATTTTACTAGTAACCATGTATGAATGTAACTGCAAACAGCATTTGTGCATTACCTTTTAGAGGAGAGTGTATTAAGCAAGTTGTGTTGCGGGTTGCCTAGCACAAGGTGGAGATATCATCGCGTCACGTACGGCTGTAGATAAAATCCTACTACCTACATGGTGTGGTGTGTCTGGAGCACCATCATTAGTTGCCCTCAATCTCAAGTCTGCTGAGATAGAATCGCAGCTAATGCATTTATGAAGACGGTCATTATACAGGTATAAGTGCGTTCCAACGACGGTGTTATCTGCTCAAGAGCGTAATATGTTGCTGCTTGTGGAACAGGTGGAGGAGGTATTCAAGACAATATGCGTAGGTACCTCTTCAGAGGGCAATTACCACAAGCAACAATGGCTTGGAAACACTTGCTTTCAGCAGAACGGAGGTATGGTCCAATTCATACACATGGCCCTAACGTATGAAGAAACTATCCTTTAGCATATCTGTATCTCTCTTGGTTCGAAACTTGCTAAATCCCAATAGTAGAACAGCGATGTCTAACCTTGTCTCTTTGGACACACGTAATTAACTGCTATTCCCCACCTCCTCTTTCAGTCGATGGGTGAATAAATTCACAATCGGACAGTCAGAATCCAGTGACGGATACAAACAAGCTATTCCATGGCAACTTCTAAGTCATAACTTGAATCTAGTCCTCAAAAGACCTTTTCATTATGGATGATTTTTACATAGAGGGTAAACAGTAAGACAGGATAAAAGCTTACTAAATAAAACATGTGGATATCGTTAAAGCACACAATGTATGTCAAATTATTTTGAATGAACCATTTCCGAGATATTCTTTATCATTTGTTTGAATTTGCGAATACTTTTACTTTTCTCAAATATGAATATGTTATTCGTTTTATTTTTCTCTTGGCCTTGCAAGGAGAACACAATTTCAAAGGCATCGCATAGCAACCAACTCATAAATCATTTGACTATGGCTTAGAGCCTACTGTATTCCCATATTCCCCTTGCAATTACAAGAAAATTATCAATAAAATAATTTCTGAAAATGCTTATGTCGATTAAAATATAGTATGTAGAGAAATAAGCATTTGCAAGAATAGTTTGTATAAGAGTGAGTTTAGCTCTACATATATTTGGGGACAAAATTTCTCCAAATTAACTATATTAAAATTCTGTGTGCAATAGGCTACGCGACGATCACTTGGTGTATCTTCTAAGGCTATATGCTTCGACTTTGTCGCCAAATATTGATCAACTTGTTAAACGTAAGGCGTACCAAAGAAGTCCCTAATGAACAGATGTTTATTGCATAAGATTTGAAAGTGCTTTCGTAAGTCAAACGCAACGAACATATAACCAAACCGCCACTGCAGCACAATCGAGTGTTGAGAGAGTGACACAGTCCGCAAAAAGTGGAAGGAGGTAAATCCAATCTTCTCTCTTTCGCAAAGTTGGATATCGCTGCATAGAACACATATTTATCATAGCTCACAACAGTGGGGTTGCTAGTTCAAATCCTCACCTGTAGGTTTAAATGTGCCAACTCTTTTCACCAAAAACTCTTTCGGGACAATTTGGTTCCACTATTGACAAAGATTCCATTGGGTAAAATTCATTTACTCATGTATTATACGTTTAATTTCGTAATTTCTACTGCAGCGTATGCATGTGTGCGTGAGAGGAGTGTGAGCAATAGTTATTTGCATTAGATACTAAATTTTCCAATTAGGGTCTCTAACTTTTTGTTGAGTAGAATCTTCCTTGTTTTTTTTTTTTTTTTTTTTTTTCTTTTTGGTGTAGATGCTATCTCTGGTTGCACTCACAATATATAAAACATATTTTTCTCGGTCCACACCAGATGACAGACAACTGTGACGTCGGCGATTAAGTCTCTATCATCTAGGAACTCGATGAGAAGCGCAGAGCAGTTAAAACAAGGGGAAAATTGATGTTACTGTTAGTAATGGAGTGGTGGATAAAAGAATTTACGTTGTAGCATGTACCTACGTGGCAATAAGATACAAAGCTTTCCCTTCTATTGACACCAAAGAATTCCCGAAGCGGTGTTCATGTCACACGACTGTGACACGTGGATTGGCTGACTGCTCCACTGTATTGAGGAAAATTCCAAAACTTCATTGTTGCATTTAATTTCTCGCAGTCATTTCTTAGTACTGGTGAATTTTGAAGTTTAGGAATTAAGTAGAAAATATACCTATATATACGCTTATTGACAATGATAACGCTTCTTTATTTCAACAGTTTACAGTTTTATTGAACAATAATACCGTTCCTCGTATATCTAGTTTAAATTAGTACCTATTCTTTAAGGTTCGAAGTTCTCTGGATTTGATTACTTCTAATTAACACTGAGTTTACAAACGATTATTTAAAAATATCATCGAGAAAACAAAACAAAACCGCTAATGTCCTTGTGCTTAGCGACAGATGAAGGTAGTGCACTATAGTATACGTTTATATTCAGCAGCGATGTCCAACGTTTGCAAAAGAGGGGAGCTTGGGTTTACCTCCTTGCACTACGCGAGGTTTTTACCTCTCTTTAACCCCCAACTGTGCATTGTGTTGCAGTGGAGGGTTGATTACAGGTTGGTGAAATAATAAACCATTTATATCTATTGTCAAGAAGGCAGATGCCTCCAAATATTTGACATTTTTTTTTTCTTTCGGTGAAACTGCTCTTTAATGAGGATAGTTGTCTTGGACATATTTGTTACAGTCATCATGTAGAATCGCTGGTTAACGTATAGCCGAAGCAGTTCCTTCCACCTAGAATATGAATAATCGTCCTTAGAACAGTTTTCCGTAATTTTCAAGCATAAGCAAACAAATTCTTAGCGATGTTATGTATATAAAAATTAATGCGGCATTTATTTAGAAGCTTTTATCTAGTGGAATTCTGAAGGTACTTTTATTTTCTTATGTACGGACGTATAAGTGCTCTTCTTCTGTTTGGATTTAAAAGGCCGATGCGTTCCCTGATGAAAAGCCACTCTTTTACGAGAGCGACTATAGAAAATCCCCATTGAGATTCCTTTGCCAGTTAGAGCATGGAATATTGGCACAGTAAAGTACGACATCGCGAAAGTATGCCGAACCTGAATTCCTCTACCTTGTGTCGGAAAATGTAATAAAGACGTCGCTATGCAGGAACGCTCATTGTTGTCTCTCTTCTGAATAGGTTGTCAAGTTGTTATCACACTCATGTATTGTCGCATAAAACCCTGGATTTAATATTAAATAAATGTGGGACTCAATACGTATGGGAAATTATATTTTCAGGTGACGGAAACGTTATCGTCAATAATTTCAGTTATGTCCAACGTTTGTGAAAGAGAGGAGGTTGGAATTATCTTCTTCCACTTTCTGCGGACTGCACTACTCTTTGGCCCTCAGACGTGCATTGGTTTGCAATGGTGGGTTGTTTATATGTACAGCTACGTTTGATTTACGGGAACACAGGCGCAAAAGATCGCCTTTCGGTCGAGGTGCTAAGCCCCCCTCCGCAAGTTGTCATAGAGTCAAGATACACGTAGAACAGTTAGTGCACAGAGAATTATAGATAGAGCTCATCACAAAATATGCCCTTTAGAGTTTTTAGTTTTTTTGCGGAATGAAGCATTTTGAAACCATTTCTGTTGTATGTTTAAAATGTTACAGAGGATACACTCACTGTACAGTTTATGGGCATTTGAAAATGAAAACTTTGTTCTTCACACAACCACATTATTGGCATTTGTGGCAAACCTAGAATCATGACTCACAATAATGGAAAAAAGTTAATGATGTGAAGGGCTAAGTAAAAATTGCGAATATATTATTTTCTCTAAAATAAATAAGGAATACAATTTTGGCATTGAGTTCTATTTCCCTTTTAAAGTTCCTAAAATGTGATTATAAGGTGTATCTCTAAAATACGCGAGGAAGAGAGCATCTTAAAAAACCTGGCTTCCGATATTCACTCCATAAGTCTAGTGATTTGATTTCTATCCTGTACAAGGACAAATAATTTAAGTAAAACCATATGTGGAAATATGGGTTATGGACTACTTATGACTCACATACAGATTCAGAATCTATGGTAAAATAAGTGTTTCAGCAGTAGATAATGAATCCAACAGCTTAAAGCTTCAATTTAAATTATGAGGGCTTGAAAACCGGTCTTTATCCGTCATTGTTATATTCTATAGATGTGGAGAATTGACACAATGAGTCATTTCACCTACATCGTACTTTTAACACCGTGCACTCGGCTACACACAGTTAGCTGCCAGGCCACGCCCTCTGCTTTTATCTACCTATTACAAAGAAGCGGCCAGTACCTCAAATTGTGTCAGCGTTGGAGTCATGTCACATAACAAGATAAAAGAAATGCTTCAAAGCCTAATGTGAACGTAAGTATTTTTGGGTCCCTAGTAAAAATAAAATATCGTGGTTGCTTTGCCAAAAGAAAACCTACGTAACGTAATCACAATCACATAATCATAAAACCAATACAAACAATACCATATTCGGTTCCACCACTGCACGCCTTGAAACTTATCTTGTGTGTAAAGACGTGTGTAGACATAAACAAACAGAAATGGAAAAGATAGGTGGTATACGTTTGGTGACGGGGTAAAAGTGGAGAGGGTAGATACTCGATTACATTCCTGTCCCCCCTCTTCCCCATGCCTGTTATAGCCATTTTCACTTCTCAAGTGCAGAATATCAAGTCTCTCCTCGAATTAATTTAATCTCTTTGCCTTCCTGCTTATTTATCTGTTATGAGAACAACTTCTGTTGGTCTTCTCTTGAAAGAGATAACGAAAAGAACAAAAATGTGTGAGCAAATGAAACGCCACAAACCAAACGGAAAACCTTGCGAAAGTCATGTTCTTTTTCCTTCTTTTAAGTCAGAAGTCTGCTGAGGAATTAATAAAATTAAAAGTTACCTGGCATTGGATTTACCTCGGTGAGGAATGCTGAACAAGGAACTTGTCTCAACCGAAATATATTACACTTAGAGACGAAGTTTTGCGGTAGAAATATGGGGCAAAACAAGAGGAAACAACAAAGAAGACTTTTGTTGATGACAACTTTATTACTTTTACAGTAATGCTGTTAAGAAGGGGCTCTTTAATCGTCTCCCCACTACCTCCGTACCCTAGTTGATGTTACGTACTGACATATCTTACGGAGGTATGACAAGGTTCGGCTATTTACCTCAGTTTTAATTCTTTGTTTCTTTTATTTTCTGGTATCTCTACTGCTACTTGTAACCATTATTTTCCCGAAAACAGCCGTCATCCAAGTGAAATATTCTGTTCCCAAGTGTGATCCATATAAACCTCAACCACTTTAATGCGCTTTAACTTTTGAACCAATAATAGGACACATGTACAACTTTGGGAGAATATAATAAACAGTTGGGAAATTACATTGTTTATTGTTCCTTAGAGCAAACGTTGGAAATGCCCTCCACCGGCAGCCGTATATCTACACTCGTTTCACCATATTATGTGATGTTCTACGAAAAATGGATTCACGGAGCTGTCCAAGATGTATTTTTACACACCATAAGAAGCTACCCGGCGAGGAGAAATACATATTCCTACTATAGGAAAAGGAGAGACACCAGGGGGTACACCACTGAAGCTGTGTTTATTCTACCTATATCCCCTGGAGGAAGGATGGGATCAGAGGAGACACCAGGCGGTCAGACTAGCGGCACAAACATTGGCAGAGGTCCATAAGGTTTACCCAGTTTGGCGACTCCTCGATGTCTTCCGTGCATTCCCAGGGGGGCCTCGGCCGGGTCCAACGCCCCCAGTTGCCACCCCCCCCCCCCGGAACCCGTCGACTACGAGGGGTGGAGGGAGTTCCTTTACATCCCTGCCAAGCTGTACCGTGAGAGAACCAACGATATAAAGAATGAATGAAATTATCAATAAAGTAAAATGGAAGGACAGGAAATTTGATGGATATAATTATGCTTCCCAGCATTTGCCTAGTGACCTAGGGAAACCCTAAAAGAATCTGATGTGTTACACTCACATGACTTTCTCCAATTTTGTTCTAACCATTCTGACAGATTCTTATTCCTCTATATTCATGTTAGTTGAGATAAACATTTGCAGAAATTAACTTATTGCTGATTTTCTTGTAATACTCAAATCTTTTAAAACTTTGAAATTGTGTTCTCTTTGCACGGCCAGGAAATAAACACTGAATAACGATCTTCCATTTTAGAAAAGTATAAGTATTGCAGAACTCACACAAATAATACGTAATATCTTCGAAAAAAAGTCCATAAAAATGCATAAATTGTATTTTTTAACAAGATCTAAATTTTTTGTATGGTAAGATTTGATCTCTCTTACAGTTTACCAGTTATACAAAAGTCATCAGGAATAAACAGGACTACTGGGCTATAGCGATAAGATTCAAAATATACATTTTATTTGCTATAAAAATAGCTCAAAATATGGCATTTTAGCGTTAGAGCTATTTTTGAGAAAATCAGAATTTTCTATGTAAAGGGTGGCCTGCATTTGGTGATGGGTTAAAAGTGGAGAGGGTAGATACTCGATTATATTCCTGTTACCCCTCTTCTCCATATCTGTTATATTTTGTTCAAAATGTTCATGTCACATCCTTAAAGGTTGTTAAACTTAAACACCAACTTTGCTTTTTAACACTTTTCGGTTTTGAGTTATGCTTTTCACACACACACACACACACACACACACACACACACACACACATACACACACACACACACACAGAGAGAGAGAGAGAGAGAGAGAGGCATACACCGACCTTTTTCTAGAAATGCTTTTTTGGATTCAGGGGGCCTCAAATCTTATATTTCCGGTGTAATCTCGAGAGCGAATTTTTGGGTCGAATGCACTACTTCCCCTACTTACTATACGCAGTAGAGAAAGTTAAAAGAAAATGTTCAGGAAGGTCGACCATGGGAATTGCACCCAAGACCTTCCAATGGGAGCCTCACCGTTACCGCGGAGCCATACCGCTCAGTATGGAAACGTGGTGCCTGCTCATCCCATTTGGCTACTTTCGTCTGTCAACTTGATGTTCTCAGACAGCTATAAGAACTTGCTTTACACACCCGTTGCCTCGTCGCACGAGTTCACTTATTTGATTGCCACAGCGTTACGGAATACATGGGGGTATATTGCAAGGGCGCGAAGGTGGTGGATACCTAATTAAAACGGAATTAAGGCTTCTATTGCTGGCCTTGTTTGCATGGACATTCTGAGGAAGCTTTATTCCGTTTGGAGAAATGGGTCATTTGGTTCTTGAGGTTAACGCGAACAAGAGAAGGATAGTATCCACTTAATTAAAAGCAAATTGATTTAGACTCGAATTTCCACTGAGATGCCACGTCCAGATTAAATCCATCCTCTTATAAGTCCTGCTTAGATTTAGCTAATGAATTAATCGGACTACAGTGTTAGATTCTTACCATTTCCGAACTTGCTTCCACTTCCTCCTCCCTTTTCTGTTTTTATCTATCGCCAAGGAGAGAATAACTATCACAATCTATTTAAAAATATGTTATATTTTACATAAGTTACTCTGTAACCATCTCGGTGGTTAGTTATTTTTTTAGTTTCTCTACTACGTATAGTAAAGTTGAGAAACTTTTGTATTCCACCCAAAAATTCGATGTCGAGATTTCACCGGAAATATATCTTTTGAGGCTCCCTGAATTAAAAAAAAAGGCATTCTTAGAAAAAGGTCCGCGCGCGCGCGCGCGCGCGCGCGTGTGTGTGTGTGTGTGTGTGTGTGTGTGTGTGTGTTAGTCTGTGGACAGCATAACAAAACCGAAAAGTTGGTTAAAAACCAAAGTTGGTTTTTCAGTTTAATGTCTTTCAAGGATGCGACACGAAGATTTTGACGAAAATAGCCCCACCCTAAACTAACCTTTACATGGAAAATTTTTCGAAAATTTTGATTTCTTTAAAATGGCTCTAACGATTTTGATTAAAGTGCCATATGTTTGAGATATTTTTATGACAAATGAAATGTATATCTTGAATTTTCTAGCTATATCCCCTGCAGTCGTATTTACTCTGGATGACTTTTGCATAAGTAAACCGTAAGAGATGGACAAAATCTTACTCTACAAAAAATGTAGATCTTGCTAAAACACACAATTTATGTCCAAATAAATTTTTTGTAGAGTGCACAATTTCGGAGGTATTCCTCGTTATTTCTGTAAGTTTTGGACAATTTATACTTCTGTCAAATGGAACGCCACTGTTCATTTGTTTATATGTTAAAGAGTAAAAGAGTACAGATATATGAGTGCAAAATATCAGATTTTTTCCCCAACCTTTGTCGTCCGGTGCATGTACTATTTATATATTTATGCGTTATTTTATTGTATAAAAATACACATCACTTTGTAGTTTGAGACACTCCAATATATTTCTGAAGTTTTCTATTACTGATGCGCAGCAAGGGGTCGGAATAATACCTAGATATTTCGTTGGGTTAGTTTTTCGCCCCAGAAAACCTTTTGAACGTCTTATTTTCCGCAACTTTTCCTCTTAACCTTCCTGTCAGCTTGGAAGAAGTAGCTCATTTTTCAGCAGCTGTTTCAGGTTTCCCATCTCAACCTTCCCGCAAGACATCTGAAAGTGTCGCTTAGTTTTAACATCTCAGAGCGCCGCGACTTCAAAAGAAAACTTGTCAAAGTTCACCATCTTCTCCCACCGTAGCAACCTGTCAAGTTCTGGTACAGAAAATGAATTAAGTAAAATGCAAGGGCATGATGATTGTTTAACCAGGCCTTCCTAGCTTCCCCTCTCTTTACCTCTCTCTAAGAACAACAGCATTCATGCTACTGGCTGAACATAATTACAACTATGGAAAAACGGATACTATCTGGTATATTTTCAGCAGTTAAAAGAATAGATAATGATAAAATAGGGCTTAAATTAGCAAAATTAGCAGAAAACACAAAATAAATATAAGTGCGTATTAAGAGGTCGTTTTCAGAATATTGCAAGTAGTTTTGTTATGTTCATGTTACACTGACCTTTAACAATAACATTCATGTATCTGTAGCTATATTATATAATAAATATATTCAGTATTATTGTAGTCTTTTCGTAACAAAACGCTAAATCCGTTCAATTGCAGTGAAATATGATCCCGGCAGAATCCACGCGTGGCATCACACCGCTTATTTTACATGGGTCCTCCCCATCCTTTACCACAGGCAGTCACTAGGACTCAAAATCATGATGTTCGGCTTTGAATGGATGGCCAGGCCAGTGGGTATCGCCTTAACGACCATGCCTATTCGAATCACTTACATTAAGATTCCTATATAAGGGATATAAAATCCAGTTTATAAATTAGAGTAAGAGCAGTATATATAGGAAAATAATACGCGCATTTTAAGGATTAAAAGAATTACCTATACCATAAGGAATAGTTTTATAAGAGCGAGTATAGAACGTATTATTTCTCTACCTATTACCCAGGTTGAAAAATCATTTTATTAGACAGAGGAGTCGGCAGTCCAACGGAAATCATATTTTTAGGCTCTACAAATATCTATAGTTTAGTGTGTTTCCTTTGTGTGATTTCCTTTAAACCATTAACAGTTGCTTTTCTGTCTTTACAGGTGAGTACATCCTCTATAGTTTGCTGTTCGCAGGAAATGTAAGTGACCTATAATAGTGTTTATATTTTAAAATGTAAGATAATTTAAGGGATTTGTATCAATAGTCTATAATCTGATCTGAAAGATCTCATAAACAGGAAATTAAAATGTCTGCAAGTATATAGACTTAGAAAGCACTTAATCCATATGTATGCACCATTTCTGTGGTTATGCTTTCAGCCATAGTTTCAATTGGGTGGTTTTAAAAACATATAGCTCTGAAACAGCGCTCTCATTTTCCTGGTGTTAAGAGCACGATTTTAAAATACAGTGTTAAAGATATGAGTATGCAACATTCAAATATGAGGAATGAAAGTCCGTTAAGAAATTTATTTATCGTGAAAGGTAAAGGAGATAATTGAATATTATTGAATACACAATCTGACACTGGAGCAGGACTGAAGAGGCGAATGTTTTGTTTACTAATATGGCTACGAAGAAAAGAAGCAGGATCTTAATTGCTTTTTATTGTGTTCAATTGTGGAAGGAAAAATCTTGTGCTTAATTAGGTCGGGGGGGGGGGGGATTTATCGTATTTTACAACTTTGAAGTTCTCCTCTTTCATCCTGTCATGCATTCTGACTAGGAAACGAATGACCCACGAGTTGTCGACGGTCCCTTAAACCCCACTCACTCACTCACTCACTCACTCACTCACTCACTCACTCACTCACTCACTCACTCACCCACTCACTCACTCACTCACTCACTCACTAACTCACTCACTCACTCAAACACTCACTCACCCACTCACTAACTCACCATCCACTCACTCACTCACTCACCCACTCACTGATTCTACTAATATACGAATAATGTGACCAAACTTGTGAAAAGTTATAAACACCTGGATTTATTCTTAAAAATAACTTATAACATGTAAAAATGTCCTATCAGATAAAAATATCTAAAAATGCAGAAAAATGAGCCTGAAAAATAGTTGAATTTTACTCAAAATGTTATGTGCAATGTAGATTTTCCACATATTATCACCGTAGCATCACTAGAAAAAAGTCATCGAAATCCAAGCCCTATTAATGGCAGCTACTTCGTGAAAAGTAGCTAAGTCAAGAAGTATTTGGCGCACGGTATTTCCTTTTCCCACGCGAAGGTGGTGATGAATGTGGATCGCAGAGAAGATGCTAGAAATTCCAAACATATTTAAGATGGTCATATCTTGAAAGCAAGGAAAGAATCCTGGCTAAACTCCAGTTACTGTGGCAAAGTTTCCCTGCACTTGGAGAAAAGCATCATTTCTGTGTGAGACGGCGATATCATGAAACTGTATGGGATATAACGCGGCCGGAACTTGAAACACAAACGTGACTAGCTTCCAAGTTTGCATAATGCAACAGTAACGCTTCACTGCTTTGCTTATTGTGGAATAGGGTTTAGTAGATTCTTTATTAGACCATTGCCCTCCTTTTGAGTGAGTTGGAGACTATATTGGCCCAAGTTATACAAGTTTTTCAACACATACTTAGCTTTTATGCTGCCACAGCATCTTTAGGTCAAAGTTCTAAAGTGATTACATTCTGCCTCATTCATCATTTTATAGTTATTACTATGTGGATTATTGTAGCCAAATTTTACTTTATTTGCTTCTTACCTATACTCTTTCCGAAGTAAGAAATACACTTGTGGTAAACAAAGTTGACAGTTGGCCCCAACCACGTGAACGCAGTGAAAGTTCTCATTGCCCTCTGACCACAACCTCAGCCTGAAAGTAAAAGTAGATCTCATCTTTTTTATGTTACTACTTTTAGAATGTGCTAATGTGCACGTTTAATGATTTCATTGCAATGTACTACATTATCGCTGTTAGGCTAATAATACTGGTACCACCCATTACAAAAATAATGATTGGGCAAGAGGTAATAAAGAAAAAGCACATAAAGTTTCTCAGTTTCTGGAGGAAACTTCCAAAGCATTCTCGGTACCTAATGACCTAGCTGTCAACGGGCCCTTAAAAACCACCGGCACCATCACAATCACCACCACCGCCACCGCCACCGCCACGGCCACCAGCACCGTCACCAGCACCGGCACCATCACAATCACCACCACCATCACAATCACCACCACCAGCACCATCACCACCAGCACCGCCACCGCCACCGCCACGGCCACCAGCACCGGCACCATCACAATCACCACCACCAGCACCAGCACCACCACCACCGCCACCACCACCCCCACCACCACCGCCACCACCGCCACCACCGCCGCCACCGCCATCGCCACTGCCTCCGCCACCGCCACCACCACCACCACTACCACCAAAGTCATTCTCCAGACAAACAGCTGTTGAAAACATTGCAAGAAACTGCCTGATCAATATTGTAGAAACTAAGTCAGTAACTCTGAAGGAGCTTAACCAGGAAATTCAAAACATGAATTTAAGAAAATCTCCTGGGTATGACCTAATTACAGAGCAGGTGCTTAAAGAGTTACCCATTAAAGCACCAGATAAGCGTCAAGAGTGTGGAAAGTGGGCGAAGTTATGATTCCAAAGTCAGGGAAAGATCCTAACGACAAACAACCATATATATCTATATATGTTTTACCCCAATCATCCAAAGTATTCGAGAGAGTGTTGCTTAACCACTTGAAACCTATACTGAAAGATACAAAACTAACTCCAAATCACCAATTTGGTTTTAGGAGCATTCAACCATTGAGCAAGTACATAGAATAACTCGAACAATAGAAGAATCATTAGAATGTGGATTTGATCGTATCAGATCAAATGAAGAAATAGGAACCATGACAATGAAGCACGAAAAGCGTCTTCATTGCCATTCACACCCTGTTGTACTTCAACTATTGGATACCAGTGTTGTAACAAGAAGATTGAAAGGGACAAAGACTGAAGAGTTGGTGCAATGGTGTGTGTGTTTTTGTATACAGAACGCAAATAGTAGAATATGTTCATTGAAATAAATTAGCGCCAAACAGTGACTAATTATGATAGCGAAGTACTAGCTGCTAGTACTTAGTTGTATAATGCAATACTTTTAGCATCCTTGTAACAATTTTTTCCACTGCTATTTAGAAACAGTGGCCTGTCAGCTTACTGTAATGCGCAGTTATAACGTATTGATTGCATATGTTGGGTGGAGTTATACAAAAGTGTAGTTCTCAGAGCGGATCCAGTATAAGAACTTACGTAATCGAAGGAGATGGCTTCACGGTAACATGGAAGGCTCGCATTTGGAAGGTCACAAGTTTGATTCTCGTTAAAATATTTTGTTTGTTAACGACGCCATCAATTGCCAGGATCGTATCAGCGTCGCCAGCGTGCGTCGAAATTTCTTCCGTATGAGTTCTTTTAGACGCTAGCAAGCGTCTATCCAACTGAACTAACTGGTTTTTTCCCTGGTTCTCCCTGGTCGTTAGGCGAACGCTGGGGTGATTTCTAATCCACACGACTTCCTTTTCACAATTTCCCTTTCCCCGTCACTATTAATTTTTTCTCGTGGTCATACAAAGAGCTTGAAATATGAAAGCGGTTCGCTTTTTTACTACTTATCCCTCCGTATCCTTTTGATTTCTACAAAGTGTTTAAATAATGCTTATCCCTGTTAGTAAGATGTGGTGGTAGCATGAGCTTTTTTAAGGATAATTGAGTAGAGAAAGTCGTGCAATAGCAATATATTCGATTTTAACCTCTGTAGTATAGGACGGGGAGGGTCCAAGTAAAACAACCTGTGTGTACATTTGACTGCAGTTGCTTTGATTTTGCCTACAGTTTGGCTATAAAAATTTAGGATGTTTGCAATATTAAATAGCGTAAACAATTGTATTTTATTGCTGAACAAGGAATCAGAAAAAAAAAAAAAAAAAAAAAGCAACAGCAAAGAAATCTCAAACTCTAACAACATACAATGGAATCAAATATGTCACACCTGGCCATATAGGGTCAATTGTTCTATAATTCATGGCTGTTTCAGTGATTTTCTTTTAGGAAGGCTGTAAGTCTTGTTGCACATTGACAATGATAACGCCCAGTAGGAATCTTCCGCCAGTTAGTTGTAATCGATGCGGCTTCTAATCGGCTTAAAGAGGCTGATTAGAAGCCCCATGAAGCTTAGAACCACTTCTGCTAGGAGATGCTGTCGGCCATAAACATAATGTAGAAGCTTAGCGCAGCAATAACCGTAAGCGAATAGTAATCATATTAATTGCTGCCCAAACTAGCCGCTTCTGTTTAATTGCTTGAGGATGTCTCTGATGCATTTCGGAAGGTCCCAGATTAATCTAGCTCCTAGCTTATGGAATTCACACCGTAATCACGGTACTCAAGTGTACGCATCCGTAGAAGCGTGGGATGTTCCTGCTGGCATTGCAGCGATGTGTCCCAGTGTGAACCTGTTGTAGATGTAGGTATCAGATCATATCACTGAGAGGTTGTCAGTCAGGAAGGCAGAAGAAACCCATATCCAACTTCGTATATTATGTATATCGTTACCAATTATTACTTAAGCCGTGCTCCGTGATCTAGGGTTAATATGATGGCTTCTGGTTCCCTAGGTTGTGGGTTCATACGCGGTGGAGGGCAATGTATCTTTTTGGGCGTAAAAATCCCTAGCGAGGGGCAGTAAAGCCGCTGGTAGATACAGTATCATAGATTTAGGCACACAAAAGAATCTCGAGCCTGAAAAAGAGGCCTCTGAGCTAAAATAAACAGTTTTTCACTTCAAAAATGAATGGGGACACTGAGAAACATACCAGAATCATTTCCCGTGAGATTTCAAATCATTTTATCCCGCCTCCGTCTTAAAGCTGGTCCACACTGTTCAACACTTACCATTCAACAATTAACAAAGCCTTCATTTAACATGATGCATCTTTCAATGCCTCAAAAATAGCTCTAAGAATTATGGGGAAAATAAGGTTTTTCCATTACTAATAAAATTTATATCTAGAATTTTCTGCGATAGCATGTAAACTTCTCTTCACTCTGAACACATTTTGTGTATTTTGTATAATTGTGAACCGCAAAAGTTAGACCAAGATTTATTCGCGAAAAATGTAGATCTCTTTAAAACAAAGGACTTTCAATTATCGTGCCATTAAGTATCTCTGAGATATCTATTGTTATTGGCTTGAATTTTCCAAAACCTTATACATTTTTAAAGTGAAAATGTTATTAGTTCTTTGTGTAATCCTGTAGAAAAATGAAATTGCAAAGCCTACTCCATCCCCTTTGTATCTATAACAAAATGTGGAATGAAAATATTTCTTCAAACTGTATATCGATTTATATGGATTGGGTGTAAAAGCAAGGGTTTGTAAGAATCATTTGCAGAAGAGATACACAAATAAATAATTGTACGTAGAGAAAAATCATCTGAGTCATCTTTATGGCTATGCAAGTATCAAGTACGCAGTAACGGATGAATTATGTATTAGCCGGATGAGTCCGATAAAGCTTTCAAGTAGGTACGTAGGGCATAAAATTGTTTTTAATAAAACACTCAAAATTATATTGAATAAAATAAATAATTACAGTACAAATACTTTATAAATTTATAACACACATAGCCATTCGTTGATATATTCTCATAACCGCCTGAATCTTTCACTATGAACAGTACCAACGCCTCCTGGGTAGCAGTACGAAATGAGGATGTACATGGCAGTGCTTATTTTAAGCCCTCCTTTCTAAACAACTAGCTCGTGTCTGAAAATGTGGCTGAAAATCCCGAGGAAATTTCAATCCGAGCCAGAAGCATTGAATCGGAGCTGAAATCTTTGGCAGCAGTACCAGAAAAAACATATTGCATTTAAAGACTGATTGATATGAGTTGTCACGCATCTGGATTTTGTTTATTATGCGTCTAAAAGTTTTCACGGTTATTTTTGGTGTGTTAACAGTCTGTCCTTTGTAGAGCGTACACTAAAAGTTCTTCTTTTTTATAGAACTAGATAACCCGGTGAACTTCATACCACCTAAAATTGATTTGATTGTAACTCTTCATAAGTGATTATCAAACCTAATCAACCTTTCAACTCCAATTCATTGAGATCAATACGTGAAGTAAATCGCCGCGCATTTGATTGACTTCGACGACCTATGTGAGCTCGTCCTCTCCTTGGCATCGTAATGAACACTGTAAAACGACACGAAATTCTTTTCGCAGTCACTCAAATTTGTTGAACTATTCTTGAGAACTTTAAAAAATTGAAATTCTCAAACTAATTCCTAAAATCTCGCAAAATGAATGTTCGCAAAATGTAATTAAATTCGATTTAACCAAATCTATTCTTTAATCACATTTTTTTACGAAAAAACTATTTTAAATGTAATAGATGCAGGTTTCTAGTGATCCACCACGAACGCTATATACCTAATGGAAGTAATCCTAAGTGGTAGTTGCCATACAAACTTACCAATTTCGATTTTTTCATTTTTTCATGGTTTTTTCTAACGTTATTTTTTCTAAACCATTCCACTATTGAGACGAACAAAACGAAAAAGAAATTATTCAATCAGTCGAGCCATTTTCTAGTTTTTGCGGAACTAACGCATGGCAGTTGATTTTTATATATACCGATAATACTAGCTTGAACAAAAGTGCAAATAGTTTTAGTGAGTCATTATTGTTCATTCTTTGATTAATGCGATAAAATTGAGGTTTTTGTATGTATTTTATACTAAAGTGATTGTAAACATGTCTTATAGGATAATGCTCGGAGGAATTATTTATCAAAATGAGAGTGTAGTGACACTAATTCATTTGACTCCATTTCCCTTTGGAGTTGCGGATCCATTACACCGTACTCTGGAACGGAAATGCTTCCACCATCAAATAAGTGCATCAGAAAGGAAGTCCATGTTCATGCCCAGTAGAAGAAACGATAATTACCTCATTTACCGAATACGTGCATTACATTTTAAACAGTGAAGTTATAATCACGGTAATTGCAGATCGCTTTGTGATCTGTGTTCATTACTTTTGCAATTTTCAGCTGCTGTTAGCACCTGGAATAAAAGCAAATGAAGCCGCAGAACAAACAGCTAACTACACTGTATCACGCAAGCTCTGCTGTACGTTTGAGTATTTAGACAGTGTTTGTATTTCCTGTATACATGGATCAGGCTGAAGAAGAATCACCCTAAACCCTAGCTAGAGGGACAAACAAACCTACTGATGTGTTATCAAACATCTTTGACTGTTCCTGTGTTTGTGTTTCTTTTCCATACATCAGGGTTAAAAACTCCCCCACATCCGTTTGATTTGCTTTTGTTAATCCGTTTGTAGTCTGTCTATCTTTAGAGAGGGGTTCCAATGCTGTACAAACACAGTAGGTACCATGTTTCAGACAGAAATATCACTATCAAGTAGAAAGTTGTAAGTTTTCGGTTGGGAACAGTTTCTACATGTTACTTCATTTCCTTCCTTCGCGGTTTGGACCTTTGACTGTTCTAGTTTCATATTTATTGAAGCTATCCTTAAGGGGGTCGTCGAATTGATCTTCGTCCTCTAACTTTCTAGCGAAAGGCTCTTTTATCTACTCTTTCTTCTGGCATATGGTGATGTTCAACTCACATGTTTCTCTACTTTCTCTACTACGTATAGTAGAGGAAGTATTGTATTCCACCCAAAAATTCGATGTCGAGATTTCACAGGAAATATATGTTTTGAGACCCCTGAATCCAAAAAGCCAATTTTAGAAAAACGTCCTTGTGTGTCTCTCAGTCTGTGGACAGCATAACTCAAAAACGAAAAGTTCGTTAAAAACCAAACTTGGTATATAAGGTCAACGTCTTTCAAGGATGCGACACGAAGGTTTTGAAGAAAATTACTCCACCCTAAACTACCCTTTATATATAAAATGTTTCGAAAAATTTGATACCTAACGATTTTGATTAAAATACCATATGTTTGAGATTTTTTATGACAAATGAAATGTATATCTTGAATTTTCTGGTTATAACCTACGCAGTTCCATTTACTCTGGATGACTTTTGCATAACTGGTAAACCGTTAGAGATAGACCAAATCTTACTATACAAAAATGTGATCTTGCTAAAATACAGAATTTATGTTTGAATAAATTTTTTGTAGAGTGAACCATTTGGAGATATGGCTTTTTATTTGTGTGACTTTTGGAGAGCTTATGCTTGTGTCAAATTGAAGCATCGTTATTCAGTTTTATACGTTAACCGTTCAAAGAGAATGAAATTTGAAAGCTTTAGAAGATTTGACCATCGCTCAAAGCCTGCTGTATTCCCATATTCTCCTTGTGTTTACAAGAAAATAATACGATAATTTTGCGTATGTTTATCTCAACTAACATAAAGAACATATAGGAATAAGAGCTTGTAAGAATGGTGAGTACAAGAGTAGAGAAAGTCATGTGAGTGTGACACATCAGATTTTTTTTTCATTTATACTATTGTTTGGACTTGCGGTGGAACTTTGGGTCATGAACCGCGAAGAAACCTCACAGATTGGTCGGCCGATGCGATTTGAACCCACAACCTCCCGAATGTGGGCCGCAGACGTTACCGCGGAGCCATCTCGCTCGGCATAGGGCACGGTCGTTACTATTTCTAGAGCTAAAGACTGCACCTCGGAAGGTCGGAGGTTCACAGAGAGTAAATTCTCCGTCCGAGACACTTGTCGGATCAACCCTGAAAGGGCAAACCTGATCAAGGATGAAGTGATGTGAGAATGGAAATAAAACGGAGAGGAAATTCGAGGGAAGTATTTGCCTAGCGATTCGGGAAAAATCCTGTGAGAAACCATGAGTCAGGAGGATCGGCCACGGGAATCGAACCCACGGCCTCCTGAATGCGGGCGAGATACGCTACCGCCCCTAAACCATTTCGCTCGACAGAATGGATAAATGTGTAAGCAAACACTTTCTCGCGAAAGGGAATGAGCTATATTTTGTCCACATGTGTGTACGTAACCGATTCCTCTAGTCCGTCTGCCACGATGTGAGAATTGCATTTCTTTGTTCTAAGGGTAGGTAGTATAGAAGTGTGTCGTGTTTTGAACGGGAGTTTTCCAACTCTTGTGCCGGTGCTTGTCAGATATGTTAATCACTGCCAACCCCTACCTTGCCAACTCCTGAAGCTGCTGAATATGCAGACAGGCAGCCGTATGTTTGCAACCAAATGACCTCGCTCAAGCACCAAACTATACATACATTCTCATTTCACCGCGTAGAACTTTGCCCGCGCTCGTAAAAGCTAAAATGCCCCTAATTGCAACAACCTTGGGCCTCCTGCTAATTATGGTAGTGCAGCCAGTATGTAATTCTAGAAGAGGAGCAATTCGCTTTTATTGCGGTACATCTTCAATTGTTTGAAGTTTTCTCCGCCTGGGAACTGCTGGGTCACTGAACTTAATGTGCACATTTTCTGTGTTGTCCTTTGTTGGTTTTTTTTTTTTTTTTTTTTTTCTTTTTTTCAGGAGCGCAACGTTGCCATGTAAGCTTTTCACAGGTTTGTTTGCACGGAAACGCCTACTAGGAGCATTTTAATAGAGGAAGTGAAACGTTTTTGTGAGTACCTATATGCAAATCTGCTTTCAAGATACCGGAACTGGAAATATTCTAATAGAGGAAACGAAGCAATATCTTACGTCCATTTAAGTGAAATGACTATGAATAATTATGGAATTACACTCATACTTTTTCATCGATGTTTTTATCCATTTCTCGTTCATGCAGTTATTTTGGAAAGCTGAATTTCCTGCATTCAGTGTTGGTAATTTAACATCTCTGCGTGATTTTCCTATTTCAGTGTACGTATATGCATGTGCTATATTAAATCCTCTTAACGTTTTATACAGGCTGTTAGCGTACAAGTGCAGATATTTGTGTTGGCAATTGAGGACAGTGTAATGAGCAAACTATATCAATATTTGCTTCATTTGAGGCTTATAATTTAACTTATTAAAGTAAACTTTTCAGGTTGGTTAGTATTTTCAAGTAGGTATGACACAGAAAGCATGACGGTCTTGTAATAATGAATGGTGTACCGCAATCGAGTTTCAGTATTTTCTGCAACGCCAATGGCCTTGCGTTATCCAAGTCAGTACTACGTCAGGCATTGAGGTGTGAAGTAAAAGGGATAGTCTATACAAGAGGCGTTGTAAGTTTTGCGACGCAGTTATGACCATGAAGAGAACTAGGGTAGCAAATTTTGTAATTGGTTTGTGGGAAAACTGTTAGACGAAGAGAAAAACAACACACCGATGTGGATACATAATAACGTTGTAAGTATCAAAATATTGCACTTAACCCCTAATAGCGTATACAGTTTGCTTACTGAACGCGATTGCAGTTGCTTCACAAAGGAAATGTGCCTGTTAATCATTGCCATAAATCCATTTCCACCTTCAGAAAAGTGGAATCTCTAATCCTGTCCTCGAATACCAATAGCAGTCCTGATTTTAAGGAAGTGACGGTCACATATTTACTCCACATGGAGTGTCAGGTGTCAAAATGCTGAATTCCAGTTTTTTCTGTTTCATTAGTTGCAAAAATTCATGTTAAGAAGTTGCAACTCTGCGGAAAGGATTGAGGATGGATTGTTGTAAAACGTTTATAAGGGTTGTTCCAAGGAGGCGCCCGAACTGTACACGCCTTGACTAAAGAAACTTCATTATAGTGATCTAGTGGTTGAACCCATGCATTAAAGTAACTAGTTTTTCTACAGTTATAGAGGTTATGATTTGTCTATCTTCTTGTTGTACAGCGTCAACAACTTTTAACGTCAGAGAGATTCGTTTCCGTCTTTGTAGATCACTCCTAGACATTAAAGAGACTGATTGTTCCTCAGTACAGAACACTTACAGGTCAGTGAGCAAAGGCTTTGGAAAGAAGGCACAGAAATCGTTTACGCGTGACTGAACTCAGTGTCTCTGTGTGTCGGACGAAGGGACAACATGGAAAACTGTCGAAGCCTTTGAAACGTTTCCTTAGGGTGTAGGGTCCATAATCAAGAGAGGCTTCCCTTGTATGCCAAGAAGCCTTAAGGCCATGGAGTCTCAAATGTACACGCGTGACCAACCTGGGACTCCTTTGTTTGCTCAAAAGTGTTGCAGGAGTGGGAAACTGCGTGCAAGGAGTATTTTGTGAGAAATGGCATGTGAGTGCAACACATCAGATTTTGTTTCTAGAAGTAGGTTTCAAACACAATAACTTCACATTTTACCTTTTGTGAAAAATTGTCTAGGTTAGGAGTAATTATTAGCTTTTGCTTGTCATGTAACATTTTGTTTTTAGGAGATTATTTGATTTAAAGCTGTACTTTTTTTTACTCCTTCTGCAGTTCTGTTGGTCTAGGTTCAATCAAGTTAACTGAAGAAAATTCACCAGTTAGATTTGATCTTCTATCAAGATGCCATGCACTTAGATCAAGGTTTATACTACCAAATTCTATGTTCTGCTTACTGAAGATCGTTTTCAGGAGGTTAAAACTCAGATTAACTTTCATGCAACCGCACCATAGAGTAATAATGTTACCTGTCAAAACTGGTATTACTAACCATAAAAAAGAAGGAAAAAGCAATAACACTGTATACCTATGTACACATACGTACCTATGCAATTATACACATATATGTTAAATTTCTTATAAGAGCTATGCCATATGAAGCCAAATAAAACTAAAACTAAAAATATGGATTAAGCAGAGTTAACAAATACAGGTATACTTGGTCAATAATAGAGACTAGTAAAGCGATTCAAGATAATCGTCCACATTCGGGGGCCCCGGTTCAAATCCCATGAGCCAATCAATCTGACTGGGCTTTTTTCGTGATTTCCCTCAGTCGCCAAGGTAATCACCGGATTGCATATTTAACACCACGACGCAAAGTTCCACCTTACGTCTAAAACAACAGTTAAACTGATGGTCAGTTGCCCTGCACTGCTTCCTCTGTGGATTCGTGACGAAGCAAGATGGTATGGTACAGGGATGAGACCATGAGGCTATCTACAGGTACTAAGGTTCAAGTATCGACGTAAAAGAAATAGAAAAAAAAAAGAACATTTCTCATTAATCCTTTTATATTTGTTAGAAATTCTTGATACAGTATTTCTTACAAGCCAACTGATATGTACTAGATAATAAGTAAAATAAGAAGAAGTTGTGATATTCCGAAAATATCGTGAGCGACTGCAAGTCGCGGGTGATTTTGTCTAAGGAACAATAAGTTCTTAGTAGATTTGATTTGACTATTTTAGCGAGGAATGGAAGATTAGAAGCTAAAAGTCTAAAAACTAACTACATCCGTTGAATATTCTTCAACATATTCCTAAATATGATTAATGATATATGACAATAGAGTCATGAAACCGTAACAAAATATAATATTTATTAAGAGTATGATCATTACTTTTATTTCCTTCCAAATTACCACAGTTGGATTTGGTATCTCTTGTAAAAATCTCTATGAATGTCTATGGTTAGAATAATCTTTAGCCTCCCCGGCTTTTCTCAAAGGTCCCTGTTGCCGTGGCATGTTCCACTTTTTAAGTCAACTTAATGTAACATTTTATCTTCTTATTTATTTTTTGTGTAACTTTAGAATAGTGACCATACGATGCCATAGATTCATGGCTAGAACCTACTGCAAAATTACAGAAGTTTGGTTGACAATTTCGAGGCTTCTGTTAGTGATGATAACTAAACGTTGAACGACCGCACGAGCAGCAGAAGTAAATGTTTTGACTACTTGATGGACTGATGAGTTTATACCCCCTTGTTGAATAGCCTGTGTAAAGCGGATTGACATTCAGACTAAACAGTTTCCATGGCAAACACTGAGGCATACAACTTGATAACACCGGTTCCAGTTACAAGTAAATGAGAATATTTTATCGATAGGGCAACTATTAAGAAGTCTATCATATAAATTAATTTTGGATATTTTAACTCTCTAATGCCTTGTATTGGCAACAAAGATATATGGTCAACATTTTAATTGTAAGTTTTGTTATTTTCATAAATAATAATAAAATAAGTCATCATTATCAGCATCAGCTACATGGCTTGGGCCTGTTGACCCGTTCCCTTCACCAGTGGAAATTTATGGCAGATGATCTCAGTGTTGTCTATTCTTCCAACACTTCTGTGGCCTAAAGGTGTATAACATATTTTTTGGAAATCTATCTTCATTCATTGTGTTACATGTTGATACTAATGACATTTATTTACTTTTATTAAAATAAAAGTATTTGTAGGCATTTTATAACATAAATAAATATTAATTATTTGAGTACATAAATTACAATATTTTTCTTCGAGAAATAAAAATCCATTCAGCTGCAGTCAAGTGTAACCTCGTCATCATGCATGCCCACACACCGATTATTTTACGTGGACCCTCCCTATCCGTTGACTCTGTGACAAGGTTCGGAGGGCGGACTTGGCACTGCGACCTATGAAATCGTTTGTGCCTTTTGCAATGATGGGGTGCCCCTAGGTTTAGGAGTTTGAAGAAGAGTGCATCAGAGTGTGAAGAAGCGGTATGAAATATTTTATTGTTATTAGACTTTTGACGGATTGTAGCACTGACGTTGCAAGTACAAAATGAGAATAGTGATCCCAGTGAAAGGAGATCATAATGCAGCTTTCGTATTCTCACCCAATGAATGGTGACTTAACACTGATAATTTTCATCAAGTCCACAAATATAATTTGAATAGTAAGAGTGTGGACGATCTACATTGTTCTAACGATCATGCGCTCTAATAAGTGCCAACTATTAATACCTGTAACTAGGCAAGGTTTGATGGCTCCAAAACAACAAAAGTTATATAGCTACACAAGTCGGACATAAGGTATACATTACGAGGAGCTGTTTCATATGAACTTATTAAAGTTCAGGTGCTGTGACAAGTTGACATTTTGAATTTATAAAGCTCCCGTAAACAAGTGATTCCGGAATGCATGCATTGTGACATGTGATGAAAAATGATTCTGAGGAGATAAAGTCCCTTTGAGTCGCTATGAGTCAGTCCTTTGCCGCCAATAAAGCTATGAGGTTTCTCTCCCTAGGTATGCGTTGGTTTTGTTTTGAAAGGATAACACCTATTTTGATGATAACGCCTTTTCATAAAAGTTCCAATCTTTTCACTATTTCCACTGAGACGCTGCCGACCAGTGTACATCTATTATAAAATAATTCAGCAGCACTCCCCTCAAAAAAAAAAAAAAAAAAAAAAAAAAAAAAAAAAAAAAAAAAAAAAGAAAAAAAGAAAAACCGTGCTCACAATTACACATCTAAAATATGTTTTTCTGTAATAACTTTGTGTTTCCGTTGGTTTTCACGCACTTAGACGCACCAAAAAGAATTAAGGTCTGTTCACTTCGACAGACAAGCGAAAACCTTTGACTTTTGCTCTCACTAAAATGACGTTTCAAAAAAATTTAATAAATACATTAAAAAAAAAATAAAATAAAAAAAGTTGAACATACTCAGACCCCTAAATTTGCGAGGCTGTCCCCTATTTGCGTTCGTTGGTCTGGGTGGCTCAGTTGGTTAGACGCTGGCCTACTGGTCGCTGGTTCAAATCCGGCCCAGCCCGATGGTTTTTAAGTGTGCTTAAAAACGACAGCTCCATATCTATCAGTGTAAAAGTATAGCTGTAACATACATTTATTTTGCAAGGCATGAACAAATATGTCAGTGAGTTAATATAAAATAATTTCTGTAAGTGCATGTTCTTTTATTTTTAATGCACATTTTATACATTTTAGTGCATACTTGCATGCATGTTTTAGGTGTTTTAGTGTATATAAATCCGGGCTCTAAAGGTGATACTGTGACAATGATTATCATGTTCTTTTTTTGGTTATGTGACATTTTGTACCAATTAAAGAAAAACAGCACTTTTATACCCGATATTCTTATGTTAGTAATTTTCATTTCGTCGTGCATATTTTTTCATTCCTTCTTTTTTCATTCGTTGCGTAAACTAAGGTAGCGTTTGTGTATTCTAATGATATTCTAACACTAGTTTTATAACAGCATTAGGCAATTCCAAACCGAACGTGTAGAAACCTCTGAGGAAAGACGTTTAGTAAAAGATGGAGTAAATTACACGCTTAGTACCGCATTCTTCCGCGTTTAATGGTTCCATAGTCGAGGGATGTATAATCTAGAGCCATGAACATTTAGTTTAGGTCATAAAATTTGTCACTTTTCTATAGACTAATCTGAATTTCAGATTAGCCCCCACATAAGCCGTTGTTACTGTTCGGAGCAAAATGCTCTTCCGACATCAAATTCTATTAGCTTGGCTGCGCTACAAACTGCCAGCTATGTACACATAAGTCTGTTTTTTGGAAGAGGAACAGAGATAGCTCCTTACACTTGATAGCGAAGTACATACATACAAAAACATTAGGGGAATTTCGTGCTCCATCTACCAGCTAATTTTATTTGCTGCAATGCGCACAATTCGCCGTTCTGGGCCGTTGCCCTGCACAACTTCGATCTGCACAAGTCCCGCCGAGGTTCCTTCATCCAGAAAAAGGTGAATATTAATGTCCGCAGAAATATTCGGAATTCCATTAAAAAGTGAAAATTTGCTGCTTCAAAAACTGTCTCATATAGTAACACCTCCTTTTCTCAGTGACTATCTTAAGATCAAAGGCTTTCTTTAGAAAAACAATACGCTATGAGTTACCTTCACATGACCTTTTCCATCCACTATCGTTTATTTTTGGGTAGGCTGTGTAAACTTTCCTTAGGCAAGCTTGTTTTTACTTTCTCTACTACGTACGGTTAGTAGGGGAAGCATTGTATTTGATCCAAAAATCGATGTCGAGATTTCACCGGAAATATGTTTTGAGGCCACCTGAATCCAAAAAAAGGTCGTGTGTGTTATGTGTGTTATGTGTGTGTGTGTGTGTGTGTGTGTGTGTGTGTGTGTGTGTGTGTGTGTGTGTGTGTGTGTGAACAGCATAATTCAAAAACGAAAATTCCGTTAAAAACCAAAGTAGATATTAAGTATAATGTATTCCAAAGATGCGAAACGAAGATTTTGAAGAATGTTGCTTCACCATAAAGTACTTTATATGGAACATATTCCGAAAATATTTATTTTCTTAAAAATGGCTTAACTATTTTGATTAAAATGCCTTATTTTTAAGATATTTTTATGGCAAATGAAATGTATATTTTGTATTTTATGGCTATAGTCTATGTTGTCTTGGTGACTTTTGCATAAGTGGTAAGAGATAGACCAAATCTTAGCATACAAAAGTGTAGATCGTTAAAACACAATCGGTAGGCAAGTGCATTTTTCTGTGAACTGAACCATTTCGGAGATATTCCTAGTTATTTGTATGAATTTTGTAATACCTATACCTTTTTCAAATGGAAGGTCATTATTCACTTTTTATCATCCAAAAAGAACGGAATCTCAAAGCTCTAAAGATCTTACTATGTCTCAAAGCCTACTGCATTCCCATATTCCCCTTGTACCTACAAGAAAATCACATATAAGATAATTTCTGCAAATGTTTATCTCGACTAACATGAGGAAGATAGAGGAATAAGAGTTTGAAAGAATAGTACAAGAATACAGAAAGTCATGTGAGTGCAACACATCAGATTTTGTTTCTCATCTGTTTCGTCTTGATCGAGATAAACATTTGCAGAAATGGTTTCATTGCACATTTCGTATGTAGTATAGAAGTATAGAAGAAACCGAATAAAAGTCGTATCTTCGTAGCTTCAAAATTCTTCCCAAGGCATCGCGAGAAGTAAGTGAATAGCGACAGGATATTATAAACAATTACAAATTATTAAACAATTGTAACCAATATTAACGAATATCTCGAAAATAGCCACTGCCACACTACGTATATATTTCGTCCTCCGTGTCGAAGGGTAACATGAGTTCCCTCTAGTTCCCGAGGTCGCGAGTTCATACCCAGTGGAGGGCAATGGGGTTTCTTTTTCGGCGTAAAAATCCAAATCTACTCTGAAACAAGCCGTTATAAACTGGGAATATCTTAAGGAGTGTGCTGCACCTCAAACCCAGTGGACAAAGTCAGAAGAAACATATTTGGAAGCCAGAAGACAAATGGAAAATCTCCAGTATGTTAGATCATTATATTAAATAAATAATAATCAATTATAAATAAACTTATTGTAATTCAAGTATGGCTTCCTTGGGAAGGAAAGTAAAGCCTGTAATACCGTGTCGTAGATTTACGGCACGTAAGAGAACCTAAAGCCTGATAAAGAGGCCTCTGAGCAAACTTAGGTGGTCTTCACGCCCAATATAAAACGGGACGCTGAGAACCATAACATTTAAACAGCGTTCATAAATAAAAACTCAATTTGATTAAGTTACCGTATGTTTAACACAAATGAAATACATTTCTTCAATTTTTGGCGATAGCTTCTGATATTATCTTTATTCTGAAAGACTGCCATGACTAGTAAACCGTATGAGAGAAAAAAAATCTTAAAATACAAAAAACGCGGATCTCGAAATTTATATCAAATAACTGTTTTGAGTGAACCATATGTGGAACATTTGTTATACTTTTCCGAATAGGTCATTACTCGTGGTTTTCTGCTGATTATGCAAAGAGAATGAAATGTCAAAGCTATCATATAGTGACCAGCTTTAAAAGATTTGACTACCAGTATTCTCATATTCCCATTGTACCTACAAGGAAATGTGTAATTAAGCAATTTCTAAAAATGCCTATCTGAATTATCATGAAGTAGAAGAATAAGTGTGTGTAGGAATAATTAGTACAAGATTGAATAGAGAAAGTCCTGTGAGTGCAACAGGTCAGATTTTGCAAAGATGGGAAGGAATAAAGAAGGTCCACAAGATGACAAAAGATGTAATAGCGCTAAATTGCATGTTTGTCGTTTGTTCACTTTGTGATTTGTTGATGGTACAGGTCAAAGAAAGCAAGAGGAAGCAATCGCTTATCATGCAGCGTTACGACGCTCAAGGGAATGGGGGAGATAACTGCCACGAGCTGTTTTCCAATAGCGTGTAGTCTGTCACTTATCCAATACCCCATCAATACAGCAACGTCTTCTGCACCATAGATACCTATCCCGCCTCATCATGAATTACATATAGTTATAATGTAGAACATTTCTCCACATTTATGAACATTGAAAGCAATTGATTAATTCAGCAATATTGGAGAACTTTAGGTAAAATTTGAACTATATAGGGTAATACAGCACTGAATTTTGACTATTTCTTGCTTTCTCTGAATCCTACGCTATGCACCGACGTAGGAAGCGTTGGGCATAAATGTGATGTATTCCTTCGCATTCTGCTGCCGAAATGTTGCTGAGTTTTCTTGAGGTTTCCACCCTTGTGTTGAGTCATAAACTTGTTAAGAAACGAGCGCTCAGAATAAGCACTACCCTCTACATCCGTATCTCGTATCGTTACGGTCAAGAGTTCCGAGGAGTCGTTGCTGCGGTTCATAAGTTAGGATTTAGGTGGATATGAGAATATGTGAACAAATGACTGAATGCCCCTTTTATTTGTATACAGTGCCTACTTATATTACATGTATTTATGTTATTTAGTATGCATTAGAAAGTTTGTAGTAAAAACTATTGTATGTATATACCACATGCGCAAAAGCTTTAGTGGACTCGTTCTAAATAATTACTTCGTCTGGTAAAGCCTTATTTTGCATACTTGATACATAAATAGCTATTATTGAAGTGGGGCAGTGGTGTCAGTTACTTCAATTTTACAAAAAGGGGTTTGCGTTTAGTGATAAATCCAATAATGAAAGCAACTTACTCCTGCACTAAGATTAAATACTATGTATAATTAATTAATGTATTAATTTATTGTTCGCAGAGTAGCAAAGCAAGTTTTTCCACGTGTGAGTTTGCATATAGCTCTGAAGAAACAGAAAGAGTAAAGTGTAATGACGTTGCTAAAAGCTCCAGTGCAAACAAGAAAAATATATTTCCATCTGCAGAATGGGGTTGCACCGTGGGGAATACACACTACGTCGAGGGGGATGAACACCGGGGCTGGGCTGGTGCACTAATGCCTGGCTAAAACCTGTGGAGCGTTTACTTTTTTCCCTTCCTCAGCTCAGGGCTGGCTATAATACAAAGTGTAAAGGATAAACAGAATATACGTAAGAGAGCAGAGAAGAATTATATGCACAGAGCTTCATTCACTTTAAGCTCCTCCGGTCGCGGTTGGAATAATGATGCACGATTTTAGCACTTTCTCTATTGTTTTCATAAGTAAATCTAGCGAGAAAAATAATCCTGCTTCTTGAAAATATTAAAGGCTTAATTTGAAGGTATGAGGTAACCATGCAGCTCAAAGGTACAAGAGACATTAATAAAGATCTTCAAAATTTAGGATGTTCATTTCTAAGCTTCGCTTCTGGCTTATTGAACAAGAGCTCTCATTTATCAAATTATTTGATATTACATTGTGAATTCCTTTCCTGTCTCATAATAGATTGCAAAAATTTTCCTCTTTTGAAAAAATTTCTATTTGTTCTTGTGTTGATTTTTTTTTTTTTCCTTTGGGAAGGAAGATTAATTAATTTGTTTTACTTTTTTATGCTTTATATTCTTCCCTTACCTCAAAATTGTTACACCTAAAATAATGCACTATTCCCCTAAAGGTCAACACTGTTTATGCCACATTAAGTAGAACTTTATTTATGAGTGTGATAGATTTTGAAATGTGCAAATCTTTGTATTTAAGTTTTGGGTGATGATTTCAATTCAAGGTTTTCAATGAAGAAATTTAATTTAAAAATTCAAATTTTAACACCTGAGTTCTTTTAGTTCAGAGCCATCAAAGACGATGGTTTAAAATGATGGTTTAGAATTATAGTAGAATTATACTAGGATTTATTAAATTCCTTATGAATTCAACAAAAAATTAATATTTACAGGAATACTAATTTTAACTTTAACAACAATTCAATGATGAGATGTAGGAGAGGAAGTAGTTATTAGGGGTCATACCAAAGAAGTAACAGTAAAAATTACAGGTCCTTCTGCTTCAGATGATTTCTAAACAAACAAGAGAAAGCTCTCCAAAAATTGGATATAGTGTTTTCATCGTAAATATACGTTTTGAAGCCTCATGAACCCCAAAAAGCATTTATTTACAATGTATATGTTTTATTGACAATACAAAGTGCTGCATTTCACTTTGTGGTGGAATGCTACATGTCTTATGTTCTACTATTTCTTCTTCTGCTTCTTCTTCTCTTCTGGCTCTACAGCCCTTGATGAGCTTAGTCCTCCTGCACAATCCTCCTCCAGAAACCCCTATCTTCCACTTTACTTTTCTACCCCCTAATTCCAATCTTTCTTAAATCTTATATTACAGTTTATAGATTGAAATTACCTACAAAAATTATCTATAGTAATTAATTAGTTCCGCGTGATATTGTTCTGCTCATTTTCTATTCCCTTATTGTTTGTTCGTTTAATTTATTCCTAATTTTGACTAACTTAAGTCTGTGTCCTAAGAGTACTATATTAACAACAGTTTGAGATTTTTCGAAGCTATCGGATTCATTATAGATAGTTATCTTTCTCTTAAACTGTCCGCAATAAATTGTCATAATTTGTTTTATTTACAAAGTTGAGAAATTGACTTTTATACCTTTTTAATAGCTCTGATACTTTAGATGGTTATACATTCTTTGTGCTGACACTGCTATCTTTATTTCAAATCTTTCGTTGCTTGGAATTGTGCATTCAAAAATTAAATGTTCAACCGTGTGTGAAGTCCCCGCACAACATTTCCTGGAATAGTCTGCAAAGATGTCTTCTTCTGAAGGAATTTTGTGTAATTTTATATAACGTGTAAACAGTAAGAAATAGAAGCGTAATAGTGAAAAATGTACACCTCTTTAAAACTTTATTTATTTGTTTGTTTTTAAGTTCTGAGACCAGTATATAGCATCCCATTTCAAATATCTATCAAGTTGGTTTCCTCTCCGTTATACTCACAACCAATGCGTAATGTAACTATTTCTGCAATCGATTGACATTAAAATATAATTATAAATTTTCGTAAGAATAGTTTGTTGAGTCAATATAAAAAGAAAGGCTTATGGGTAGGGAAAGTCAAATGAATGTAACAGAGTAATTAGTAGGAAGTCCTAAGCTGACCTCGGCCACCGGCCGCACATCAATAGAAGCTCAGTGTTAACTACGTCATACCCCTGCTTGTAAATACACGGCTCGGCGACAGTGGAGCGGTCAGAACAAAGACTACGTGCGCGGCAGAACAAAGCCATTCCAGACACTCCCAGAAGCTGCTCACGTGCCGGGCTTGTTTGTAAGAAGTTTCTCGAGAAAATATGTATTTTCCAGAGAATTCGTCGGCACTTCTCCTGGACTGTCAAAGCGAGAAAGCACGGACAGAGAGTTTAGTTTTTAAGTGTGTGTTGTGTACAGTCAGTGTTGAGAGAGTTGAACCGTCAGAGACAGTTTTAGACATTTAATCTTGTATAAAACAGTTTTAGTGAGTGTATCGTCGGAAGCAACTGTTTTTAGACAAAGAGATTAATAGAACCGCTAGCAGTATTTGTGTCGATAGGACAGAACAGTTGTGAATTGCAAGGTCACTACGAATTGTAAATTGTGTTAGCGATAAAAAAGAGGGCTGCGTTTTAGTGATTGAGTTTGAGAAGAGAAATAAAATGAGATTAAAAGTAACTAAAGTAAGTTGTCATTTGTCATGTTAGTTATTGTTATTATAGAAGAAGCTCTATACCAGCTATATCCTAATAGTTAATGTTTGACATATGACTTGTATTTTAAAAGGTTCTGTTAAAACATAGTTTTGTTTCATTGAAATGGTAAATGTAATAGTCTGAATAGAATTCCTGAAAAATAAATCATTTACTCTTTATTTCCAATATAATCAGTTCCATTATGTAGTTCAGAATAGGAAATAGAGTGGTGATTTATTTTGTTTGTGTATCAGATTTGTTTTTCGAGCTAGGTTAGGAATTGGAGCACAAGTTCATGAACAGAGTACACTGTGTGACAGCAAATTATTATACAGGTTAATTATTATAAGTTACAATCAGGAGTCTATTAGTAACAATTTAACATTTTCTGTTTCCGAGAAAAGCTGTTTTCATTTTCGATTAATTATCTAAAGAATAATAAAGCTTATCAATCAACCAGCCAGCCCAATTCAGAACTAATGCACACGGGACACACATTGTGTATGTACAACATATGCCATTAAGGTTTGAAAGCTTGCAGCATTTCAATAGAAGCTGATTTTATAGCTTTTGTGCCAGCATCCGCATACATATAAATTATTCAGTGCGGATGAAATTGGGCTCAAAAGTATACGCTTTGTCATGCTGTTGCACTGGACGTTAATTTTAGTCCGTTTCTTGTTAATCGTGTTTAAGCGTTTAAGGCGATTAATTTATTGTAGAGCTGAAAATATGGGAATATTGGCAGTGGCTTTTGTTTGGCGTATCGATTGACGGATCTACAATGCTGCATGCAGGTGGGTTTGCAACCAGCGTTTAATATCGAATAATGCTAAGAAATTTTAGAGTATAGCAGCGATGTCCAACCTTCTCTCTTTGAAGGCGCTTACGCATTTAGCGGCTATTCCCCACAGAAAACACAACCGGACAGTCAGTATCCAGGGACGGACACAAATAGGCGATTCGAATGCAATTTCTAAGTCATAACTTGAATTTTTTAAGAATGTCCTCAGAAGAACTCTTTATTCTGGATGACATTTGTATAAATGTTAAACAGTAAGAGACAGACAGAGCCTTACTAAATAAAACATGTGCATCAGGTAAAAACACAAAATTTACGTAAAATACGTTTTTCCCTCTCTTTCTTTCGTTTATTTTGTATTGTGTTTAACGACGCTGTCAATTGCCAAGATCACATCAGCGTCGCCGGTGTGCCGGAATTTCGTCGCGCAGGAGTTCTTTTACAAGCCAGTAAATCTACTGACATGGAGCTGTCGTTTTTATGCACACTTAAAAACCATCTGTCTGGGCCGGGTTTGAACCCGTGACGTTGAGATCAGCAGGCCAGCGTCTAACCAACTGAGCCACCCAGACCGACCTTTTTTTTTTTTTTTGAGCGAACTATTTCCGATATACTTTTAATTATCTATTTGTTTCAAGCCTGCTGTATTCCGTATTCCCCTTGCACCTACAAGAAAATTATCAATTAGATAATTTCTGCACACGATTGATTATCTCGAGCAACGTGAAGAAGATACAAGAATAAGGGTTTGTAAGAATAATTAGTAAGAGTAGGAAAAGTCATGTGAGTGTAATACATCAGAGTTTGTTGTTATTCAGGAAGTCTCAAAACTCGTATTTCTGGTGAAGTCTCAGTTTTGAATTCTTGGGTGCTCTGTTTTCTGTATGTAGAAGAGAAATATATAACCCATGATCACTTGGGACTGATTACCTAGCCCCGGGTGTATCGGTTCTCAAGCAAGTGACTGAGTGATTGCTTGCCGGTATTGTCCCTGTGGTCACATAGATAGTGGCTGCTATTTGGAAATGTTGACCGCAGTGCTTTATCGTACTTTGCGGCTTGTGAATGTCCGAGTAGTCCAATGGACCATGTTCCCTTGGGCGGTATTTAACTTTCACAGGCAGTTTTCGAATGTCTCGAGTTAGAGTCCTGACTGAGGCGCGCTGCCTACAATGTCTGGGGTATTCTTTTATCCACAGATAGCTCTAAGAACCCGAGCTTAATAACTCTTATTAATATTATAATTTATATAATTTTTGCTAGCAGAATTTTGAGCGCCTCCGTAGGGCAGTGGTAGAACGCCTGCCCTTGGCGCAGACGACCCGGGTTCGATCCCCGGTACCGGCGTGGGATTTTTCTATCGCCGGAGGGACCAATTGAGGAGCTACTTGATAAGGAAGTAGTACCCGTAGGTCGAGATGGCCGCATTACCGGTCGGGAGGGCTCGTGGCGCTGACCACATCCCACCCTCCAGTTCTTCACCCCACTCATGACACCTTTAGTGGCTAGAGGTGGGGGACGTAGCGGCTGGGCGGTAAGCCTTGGCTCGCGGATTTTTCTTGATTTTTTTAAATTCACGGAGCCTCAAAACGTGTATTTTCGGTGATATCTCGGTATTACATTTTGAGATCAAATACAATACTTCCTTTACTTATTGTAGGTTAGTTAGTAAGAAATCAGTTGTATCAAGAAATACAGCAATGGATACCGAAATGCTCAAAGCATGAAGAAGAGTAAAAAGCTACTTTCGGTGCATCCTGTACATGTCTATCATTACTTTTGTATACATATAATGACCAGAACTTGGCGAATAAAACAGTTTAGACAGAGGAATGTACATTTATTTTACTGCCTAATGGCTTTCAGAAATTTAACGGCAATAAACGTAGCAGAAAATACATTGATTGTTACGCTGCATGTTTCGAATGTAAGAATTTTGATGAGCAAGGTCACGAGTGATTAACCTCTGACAATCGCATGTAATTGTGCAATCGGAATTAGGCCTTGTCATTTGAGTATTAGGCGCCACAGGCCTCTTCAATGAGAAGCTAGAATTTGGGTCTGTGCAGGAAGTTTTAGTTAAAGGTTTATTAATCAATAGAGCAATGTCCTTCGCCTACTGTATAGCTAGTGGATAGTTAAAGAAATGATATACTGCCGTTAAGAGTAACCATCTGGCCACCATTTGCAACAACAACAAAACGGACTTGCACATGTGCTAAGTGCTTTTTCTTAATCAGCGTAAAGTCGGAGATAACGTTATTTTAGCGGTATAATTTTTAAACTCTTTTGTAAGATTTTCGTTTATCGCCACATACTCATTTTCAAACGCCTGTAGTGGGCAGAGGTGGGGGACGCAGCGGCTGGGCGGTAGGCCTTGGCCCTTCGTGGGCTGTCGCGCGGGGTTTACATTACTCATTTTCAAATTGTTCTACAGATCTAAGCAATGTAACATTTGGTGCAAATCAACAAAACTTTGTGTAACTCTTTATAAATATTAGGATAAAAATTAAATCAAATTTTTAACATGCTTAGTTAAATAATAGGTATCAGTATTTTCCTGTTAAAATTAAATAGTGTAATTTTGAAATATTAAGCTTTTCAAACTGTGCTACCATGGTGGAGTGGCTATACCGTTCGCCTCTCACCAAGGTGTCCTGGATTCGATCTCAGGGAACCACATATGGCAGTATTTTCCATGCAAAGTATAGGTAATGGGAGAATGTTATTGGAAATTTTAGTGTGCTGTCTTTGAAAAATAGTGAATTTAAATATAAAATTTGGTTGGTGCTTATTGAAGGTTTTATTATAGTTATGCTGATAATAGACACACTGACACACATTTTTCTAAAAACTATTTTCTTGATTCAGCGGACCTCAAAATATTAATTTTAGGTGAAATCTTAACGTTATATTTTTCAGTGGAATACTTCTACTTAGGTGGCAGAGAAGGTTAAATAGTGAGCAGTATTTGCTGTCAGATTTTAGAACACTTAAAGGCATTGAGATCAATAAACTTCAAAATATGAGTGTTTCTTAATATGGAACTGATACCTCAGAAAGTAATTTTTCAAAGAGAACATCCCTGTTAACTGCGGAACGAAATCCTCTCATATTCTGCAAGAAGCAGTTTGTGAAATGCACTTTCCGCTTGCTCTATCGAATGCCCATCATTATTACTGGAGAAATATACGTCTTGAAATACTCTGAATCCAAAGAGAGGACCCTTTGAAAAATGAGTGTGTGGGCGACAGAGAGAGACGGGGGCGGGGAGACAGTCAAAAGTGAAAACTCCATAAAGACTAACAAATGACAAACAAATAGATGAAACGATTTTTAGAAAAAATGGGTCAGAAATGTCGATTACAACATTGGTTTTGAGTACCCGACATGCCAAATGATAGATATATATCCTAACTTCCTATACATAATCCGCAAAGTTATCTCAATTTCCTTAAAATATTATATAGCTGAAAAATCAACTATGATGCAGAAAAAGTTCCTACGAATGAAGTATCGTTATGGTCATAAAAGAGTTCATACCAGTTTTCTCGTTACCTAGTCTGATAAGTATCATTAATACTTAGTGAAGACATTACGTATAACATTATAAACTGAATTAGACTTGAAAAATTGAGTGCCATAGTCGGAATCAGGTATGACGGTTCAATTGACATAAGGGTATTCTAAGGTGGTAGCTCAAGCGGTAAGAGCATCCGCGCGGGGCACCAGAGATCGCTGGTTCTATTTCAGCTGTGTTATTGCCATTATTCAAGTCTGTTTCAGCTTTACAAATTTCTGTCAATACACAGACAAATATAAAATGACGGGTAACGCTTAATTAGCAAACATAAAAAGTGAATGTAATCAATATAGTTGGACGGTGTATTTATATTGTTATAGAAAATACAGACTGGTATTTTGCTATAACATGAAGCAGGTTCAGAAAATACAAACTGCACTGCGTATAATGGAACGTTTAATAACAATCCTTGTACACAGGTGGTTAGTGTGTTCTGTTTGTTCTCCATATATTTGTATAAAGACTGGCAATATTAAAACTCTGTTTCCATGCCAGTGGGTCAAATAAAACTCATTTAGTTTATATTAGCATCGTTGCTTTCATTTTAATATAAGTTCCAAGAATTCAGAAGTAGACAATTTAAATTTGAGAAACCAAGATACAGAGAGCACAAATAAAGAAGATGTGTACTTGAAATCACAAAAAATGCCATTAAAAAGGTGTAACATCGTCAATATAGTACATTTTCCTGAAAGTATAGATTAATCTCCTTGTTTTAAAAGCAGAATTAAAGCATCATATATCAATATGAAGACAGGATCATAGAGCATAGAACTTGACAAATAAGTGAAAAAAATACTTTCTCTACTATTATGAGAAGCATAAGAAGCATGTAGGTATTCCAAAAAATCTTGATACCGAAATTTGACTGGAAATACATATTTGCAGACTCCCTGAAAACCCCCATGCAAAAAACCATTTTTAGAAAAAAGTCTGTGATACTCAAAATTAGCTCCTAATCCAGACATAATAATTGTTAAAACAAAAATTACTGATAAAAACTAAATAATCAATTCTGAAAAGACTTTCTGTGCTGCGTCTGCCTGTCGTCTGTCTGCAAACAGCGTAACTCAAAAATTAAACTTGGATTAAACAAGTTCAGCATCTTTGGACAATATAACATGAAAATTTTCAAGAAAGTCCCTCCACCCCAAACTGGCTTTTATATGGAAACAGTTTTAAAATTTTGATTTTCTTAAAGCGGCTGTAATGGGTTAGTCGTTAATTCGTACATTTTTCTTGGTCCTTTGAATTTTCACTTTCTCTACTGGTAAGTAGAAGTATTGTGTTTCACCCAAAAATTCGATGTCGAGATTTCACAGGAAATATGTGTTTTGAGACCCCCTGAATAAAAAAAGCATTTTTATAAAAAGGTTCGTGTGTGTGTGTGTGTGTGTGTGTGTGTGTGTGTGTGTGTGTGTGTGTGTGTGTGTGTGTGTGTGTGTGTGTGTGTGTGTGTCAATCTGTGGATAGCATAACTCAGAACTCAGGTTTAACTCAGGTTAAAAACCAAAGTTGGTATTTAAGTTTAACATCCTTCAAGGATGCGACACGAAGATTTTGAAGAAAATAGCCCCACCCTAAACTACACTTTACGTGGAACATTTTTCGAAAATTTTGATTTTCTTGAAAATGGCTCTAACGATTTTGATTAAAATGTCATATGTTTAAGGTATTTGTATGACAAATGAAATGGTATATTTTGAACTTTCTGACTATAGCCTATGTAGTCCTGTTTACTCTGGATGACTTTTGAATAACTCGTAAACCGTAAGAGATAGCCTAAATCTTACTGTACAAAAATGTAGATCTGGCTAAAACACACAATTTATATCAAAATAAATTATTTTGTAGAGTCAACCATTTCGGAGATATTGCTTGTTATTTGTGTAACTTTTGGACAACTTACCTATACATCTGTCAAATGGAACATCGGTATTCATCTGCTTATATGTTAAGCGTGCAAAGAGAACGGGATCTCAAAGCTTTTAAAGATTTGATTATCGCCCATAGCCTACTGTATTCTAATATTCTCCTTGTACCTACAAGGAAATGAGCAATAAGAAAATTTGTACGAATGCTTATCTCAACTAATACGAAGAAGATGTAGGATTAAGAGTTTGTAAGAAGAGTACGAGAGTAGAGAAAGTTATGTGAATGCAACACATCAGATTTTTTATTAAAGCAATGTAAAATAATCACATGCAATTCGAATTTCATTTATCTTAATTCGATGTTTTTGTTCACAAACGCCAATTCAAAATTAATGTAAATGCGAAAATTTAATAGATTACTTCGTCCATGTGTTTCTGCAAAAGAGGTCATCGCTCCGGGTTTATTTGTTTTGTCGGAATACAATTTGGGGGCTGGAATACCTCTCCTACCTGCCGGACTTGATCTTCTATACCTGATCCTATATCCCCTTATTTAAAACACGTGCACCTGCAGTTGTCGCTTGATCATCCTGCTTGAAGAAAAATCTGAAATCTGAAACCACCAAACAGTTTATCAACTTATCTGAAGAGTAAGGAGAAAATGCTACGTAGTGCCTTGAGTGAAAATGGAAAAAGTCGAAGCAGAGTACAAAACCGGAAAATCCTGTGTACCTACTTGTATTGCTGATTGATTGCCTGTTAGACGTAACTTTTGTAATTCTAATTTTGGATATTTCGAATTTTTTTTTTCTTGTCCCTTCAGCTACGAATTATCAAGTTCCATCGCATCCTAATTTTGAAATATTTGATTTGGTAACTAGTCAAACTACACAGGCTGATAACGAGTTTTTCTATGGAATGCAATTAAATACTTACTATAGGTACGTAAAAAACTGATGCACTGGAGTCGATGCAATTTATAAATATACCGCCTCGTTTGTCTTATGGAGGTTGGGGACTAATTGTGGAAACCACTCTCCAACATAACTATGTTGAAACAAATGAAGGAGCACTGAAGTGCACATTTTATTCGTTCCTCTTCACAGTGGCAGAAAATTAAGCGACCACAGTACTAGAAAACAAAGAATTGCCGTTACAAGCCAGCATTTAATTAATTTGTTTCCGCGCAACAATCGCGCCTACGGAACTTAGCAAAGATAAACAGGACAGTGAACAAGAGAGGATTATTATTGTCCCTTAGTTTATGCTCTCTTCATTATTACTTTCTCTTCTATATGCATACTTACTTGCAGAGGAAGTAATTTTATGTCTATTTTCTGTGGCTTCGGATACTTGAAGATCGGTGTGTGGTGGACAGTTGGCCTTCAAAGTCTCATCCCTATCCATACCATCTTGCTTCATCATGACTCCACATCCGGGTTCGATCCCAGGCAACCGTACGTGGGATTCGTGGTAGACGAAGCGGTGCTGGGGCGGGTTTCCTCCGGGTTCTCCGGTTTCCCCTGCCATCTCATTCCACCGGTGCCATCTTCACTCCATTTATCATCAGTGTCACCACCTGCGGTGCCATAGTAGTGCCATAATGTTGCAAAAAGCAACATTGTCACATTTTCTCCAAGTAAGCGTTCGCACTCCATGCGTCGACATATACTTCTTAGAAGACCGATGTCAGGGAAAACTAACAGAATGGGAGAGAAAACCTGGAGATGTTGCAACGCTCAATTTCACTCCACGTGAATTTACAACTGTCTGTCATTTGTGATAGATATATAATTTCATGACCGAAGTGACACGATCATGGGTGTAATGTGAAACATAAGCGACTTCCAAGAACAAGTAATGCCTACGGTGTGTTTATCTAACTGTAAGAGGCTTCTGATGATCATTGGTAAAGCACATGTGAACCATTAGAGCAGCACAATAATACTTTTTACTTCGAGCAAATATCCTCACCATTTGCCCGGAACCGCCGTACGCCACAAAGCCCATGGCAGACACAAAATTTAATGGCGGCAGATGCCTGGCAATTACTATTCTCTTTCCTGTTGTGCAGATAAATTTTATGGATGCAAATGCTATTTATATCACCTGCTATACAGTAGTGATTTCATAGCGTGTTTAACTATACAACACCGCGAGGCGTGGCAAGACTTTGATTGGATGTTGTGTTGAGCCATCCGCCATTAAATGTTGGACCAGTTATAGAAATACATCCGAAAGATGAGGATAAGAAAAGAAAATTGTGATAAAGAGAGTCCACCTGTACATTTGCCTACCAACTACGAAAAACCCAAGATCAGAGTAGATGGTCGACGGGCATCGAAGTATGTCCTTTGTAGATCTTGGGATGACCGTACACCGGAAGTCCACGATGTCTTTCCACCCGCACGTGTTATTTAGAATTTTTGTCAGGCTACACTGACCGACGTCTGGTATACACCGATAGATCTAACAGCACCAGCGGTGTTGGATGTGCTTATGTTTATGGAACATACATTCGGTTTCCATAATAGCACTTCCATTTTTACTGCAGAGCTTTATGCAATATACCAAGTAATTGTATATGCACGCCGTCATAAATATGGTGACTGCCTGGTATTGAGTGACTTCCTTAGTGCACTTCAGACCCTTCGTGAGCTGTACAACTCCCATGTATCCAGGATGCCCTCCATGTTTTACACACTTCTGGCGTTAATGTAGTGTGTGTATGGATTCCTGGTCACGTAGGTTTGCCGGGGAATGAAATGGCGGATTTGGCAGCAAAGACGGCAACCACAGAACCCAGTATTGCCATTTGTTTATTACTTCGGAAGATTTTAGGCTTGAAGTGCGGAGAGCGGTGCTGTCGTGTCGGCACGAAGAGTAGGTCAGCTGTCTGCGGTAATAAACTTGGACAAGTGAAAGAATTACCCATAAACTGGGTATCTTCCTCTCGTGTATCTCGTCGCGAGGAGATGATTTTGGCTTGGTTGCGCATTGGCCACTGCAATTTTACCCATGGTTACCTTTTTAAGTGGGACCCTGCTCCTCTTTGCTGTGCGACAATCTTTTCTCGATCCGTCTTGCGCTGCTAGTGTTTCACCAGCACACCTTCGAGACTTTCTGCAATTGCCTGTCAGACTTGCAGAGGTCCTGGTGAACGATAAACAGGTGGTCGAAAGAGTTTTTAAGCTTTTAGCAATGCTAAACACGAGCCTGAGAACTTAAAACTTCAGATATCGAAATGTTATACCTTTTCGAATTTTTTGTAAATTTGTTTTAATTCTGTCTTTTGCCTCTTTATTATACTTATGTATATTTATTTTCCTGTTTACTAGTACTTTTTCTTTTATTTTATATTGAAATTTATCTCTGACTTTTACCATGATCCGTTTTTGAGGGCGTTGATGACCAAGTAGTTGAAGGTCCTTAAACCTACATCTACTACTGCTATTACTACGGGAATCGAACCAGGGACTTTCCCAATGCAAGCCTTACTCGTTACCGCAGAGCCATCTCACTCGGCTTTTGTTCAGTTAACCATATTGAAGCACTTGAGAGTTACATTGAGGTTAGATAGGAGTGGGGAAGTTGTACGTTTGACTCCATTGTTGATCTAGACTGCATTCCGCATTTTGAACATTACAGTAAACAGCCGTTGCAGTGAAGCGCACTTTGGTGGCGTACCGCATGCAACAATTAACAGGCTAGCTGCGGCGCGTAAATTGCAAGTTCTCTCAGAATGTGATCCTTTGGCTCCATGTGTCTGTGCATATTATCAAATAAAAGGAGAGTAACATACGCTCTTTGATGTCACATTGTTCTGCCTCGCTCCAAAAAGACTGCATAACTTTAATATCTGTGTGTGGTATACATTTTATGACGCTGGTTTTGGAGGGGAAATGCATAGCTGGAAAATAAACTAAATAAAGATGCACAGAGAAATTAAAGCAAAAATAATGAGCGGGAATAAAAAAAGGCTTTAAAGCCAAAAGGCATCATAAAGTCAAATACAGTTATAATTACCTGGGCAAGCTTATAGCCTTTAGAATTCATGCTTGGTTGAAAACAGCGCATGGAATAATAAACAAAATAGTAATAAAAGTAAACAAAGGCGGTCGGCATGCTTAAGCTAACTATAATGTTAACATTAGCATATTTGAAATATGCATCAGTTAATACTACAAAGCAACTAAAACTTAACACTGCAAACAAAGTAAAGGGTATTCGAGCTGGTTGAATATATACATGTGGAACAGTACAAAGAATGTTAAGTCAAGCACATACAGAGGCTGTCAACCTATTTAACCGAACGGCAGTTTCAGTATTATATGTTGATAAAACAACAGAGGAAATAGAAACTAAAAGATTAACCTGTAAAGCAAGCCTGTGAGATATAGTAGAAGGTGTCTTTCTGCCATTCATTGATTAATGAGCTCTAACAAAATGGTAAGGGTATACACTTAGCTGTGCAGACATCACTAATTTGTTACTCAAAAGTGTCGATGCAGAAATGATAAAATCACAATTACTAATTACTACGGGACTGAGCAGCGTTACTTTACCTTGTACTATAGGCTGTTTATGTTGAAGGAGAGAGGGTTAGTCCACATGTAAACAACGGGTGCAGTGCTTCTATAGGTTGTATCAAAATAACAAATTATATCACTGTCCGATATATTTCTTACAAGTTTTGATAGGGCGCTCGTTTATCTTTTGCAGCTGGACATCTCACACAGCACACATTGTTGAAAAGCGAATGCTTTTTTCCTAACACATTCTTTAGCTTATTGTTCACATTTTTCCTAACTTCTCCGACTTTGGTTTCCTTAATTTTTACACATTCTTCTTCCACTATGCTTATAGCCTTTTGTGTGTATAACTCAGATGTTATGGAGTTGAATAAGTAACAAAAGTTATTCTTTGTGAAATTTAAACCACTCAAAGGATGCGCTGAAATTAGGAAGTTTGCAATTTGAATTGCCTATTACACATTACATTGTTCACTTTGACGGTATATTTCGGTGTATTTATTCACCCACAGCATGTACCCAGGAGACAGTATGCTCCCTGCGTCAGTAACTTGAAATGACAGACCAGGTCACTCTAAGCCACCCTCTGTGACAGTTGTGCAGATCGAATTTGTTGATCTTTATACGGAGTCCAAGACATTGTAGGGGATGAAGGATTTACAAAGTTGCAGTTGTACGAGAAGTAATTTGGTTATGATCTCGGTCCAAAAATGAATACTTAAAATAATTCCTGGTTTAAGAGGTGGAATAAGGACTGAACAATTCAATGCCATAGCCGGGATTTGAACCATGGATCTTGCGCTTATCGAGCGGCTACTCTAACCACTAAGCTACCATAGCCATCTTGCCAGTATGACCCGGTATATGTGTGTGTGTGTGTGGTTGATCCAAAATTCGAGGGAAACTGTATTCATGTTAGTGAAAAAGACGCTAATTTCAAAGGAACCTACTTTATGAAACGGAGTATAATTTGTTTTACGAATTTAGAAAATAGAGTTCGTCCACCTTGGTTTTAAGAGATTGTAAAAATGACGTCAACCATAGCAGTCGCATGTGTTGAGAACTCGATAACTGGGATATGTAGACAATTATGTTGGATAATAAATAATTGCTGCTAGCACAAATGTAAACCTGTCAACATTCCGAACGCTTGCATCAATTTAATTTTCAGTACTGCGTTTATTAATTCTACATTTAACTTTAGGACATATTAGCTATGCTATTTTGAAATGTGTTTTATTTGATAACAACAATTTGCTGTTGTAAATTTTAATTTAACTGCATACATTTGAATAGCTATTTATCGCCCCAAGCGCGCAATTATATTGCTTTATTGTGATATATTTGAAAACGAAAACAAAAAATGAGCTTTCCCTTTAAATTAAAAACATTTTATTCGCTGATATGAATAAATGCATTATTTAAGTTCCTAAGGGCGCGTAATTTAAGGTCGCTATATTCACATGACTTTCTCTGCCCTTTCTTCATCAAATTACTCTTACAAAAGCTTATTCTTTTTTTTACTTCGAAATAAATACTTTTAGAAATGGTTTTATTAATATTTCCTGGTAGGTACAACAGGAATAAAGGGATATAATACGCTTAAGCGATAGTCAATATTTTAAGGGCTGGTACTGGTACGGGTATTAGGTCAATATGACCACAGAGCTCCTCGAAGAAGGAAAAGTTACCGCTTACCCAAGGACGTCCTTGGATAAGGGTAATGCCACTCCCATCCTCCAACACATCATTACCCAACACCTATTCCTGCCCCGTTTCTGTATCCTGAATTAGGTATACAGAAAGAAACCTTTGCCCAGGACACAAACGCACGACAACACAAGGACAACCTCCCATATCGCACAGATAAAGTCGCATTAGCGGCTAGGTGCTGTGCAAACAAGACACACCGTACAGGAGAACCTGTACGACCTGATTACGGTTCTGGTTCTGGTTCTGGTTCTAGGGCTGGTAACTATGTATTGGTTTGAATTTCCGTTCCCTTTATAGGAGGGAAAATACTGTATGAGAAAAGCGTAAGTATTGGAAGATTCAAACCAATAACAAGCAATATCTCAGAAATTCTAATCACACAAAATATATTTGACATGAAACATACCTTAAATATAGGGTGTTTTAATCAAATTATTTACAGCCATTTTTGAGAAAATCAAAAATATAAAAAAACGTTTTTTTTGTTTAAAGGATTATTTAGGGTGGGTGAGGATTTGTTGAAAATCTCTATCATATCCTTGGAAGGTACCGAACTTAAATGCCAAGTTTGGTATTTAACCGACTTTCCTTCTTTGAAACATGTCGTTTACAGACAAACAGACAGACACACAAACACAAACGCGCGCGCACACACACACACACACACACATACATACACCACAGACTTTTGTCTAAAAAATCTTAGCTTTGCATCAAAACGTATATTTTTGGTTATATATTGGTATCGAATTTTTGGGTGAAATGCAATACTTTCGGTGCTAACTATAGACGATTAGTACATAAGGTAAAATGATTTATTCTGGTTCCCATGTGCATCATTTATAATCCCTCTAGGGCGTCTCCCCTATGCAGAGGTTACCCTCATCACCCGGCCGCTGCGTCCGCCAGCTGCAGCCAAGGCCACGGATGAGTGCAGGTTGGGGAGGCGGGGGTCAGCACGCCGACTCCCCAGACCTTAAGGCAACTACTTGACCTTTTAGGGACGCTACCTTTCTATCAGGATAGCTCCTCAATTGGCCCCTCAGGGACCTAACGAGGCTGAGTGCACCCCGTACCAGACTTCCCAGCGGGGGAGAAATCCCATGCCGGTACCGGGGATCGAACCCGGGTCCTCCGCGCCAGAGGCAGGTGCATCATTTATATTAATTCCATTACAGATATTAAATACTTATTTTGTATTTATTAGTGTGACTCATAAAGAGCTTGCCTACTGACACGGATTAAACATTATAGGTGACTTTAGCGATCTTAAAGGAAAAGTATTACGTGAATATTACAAAAAGGAATATTTTACAATGAATTATAACAGGTAGATAAAGATTAAGATGTAAAAGATTGTAACAATGATTACAAAAAATGTGTAACAACAATAAAGGTTAGAACAATAAAAGGATAAATCATTTGTAAAGTGACTTCTGAACATATATTTTACGTGTTGGTTAAACCATACACATGCTTCCAAAGCGGAATATTTATAAAATTCTGTGTTATTGTAACTTGAATACTTTCATTCATTTTCCTTCCCATTTCACAAACATTTATGCTCAACCATGCCATAATGTAGGGCTTATATGCCACTGCAATGGACTGCATTATATCCACCTCTTCATAACGATATTGCTATTAGCCAATCAAAAGATCCGCAACTAGCAATCAATACATTCCGTCTGCACACATTGCCACGCGCAGCTGAAAGCGAAACGCTCGATTCTTGTATGCTCAACGAATAACAACTAGCTAGATTTTACAAAAACTAAAAATGTCAGACACGTTTGTACTTTACTAAAGGTTATAGCATATATTCTCTCTGTATCATTGTGTCAAGGCCAACATAACAATATAATCAGTAATTTCACAGTTGAAGGCGCAACTATTGATTCTCATACGCACAATCGAATAGCAAATACATGATTAAAATGCCAGACACCAGTGACAATAACATGTAGCGTGGAATATTAAAAACATTTGATAAATGTTTAAAACCGACACTTGGTCGAGGGTGAATAGTCCTAATATATTGTGAGGTTGGGTTTGGCGTACAACAATGGACTGGTGGGCGGAGGGGGGGGGGCAAGCTACATCACACCACGTGCTGGGCCGACGAGCAGGCAAATAAGCTCAGGGCCGGAACGCTTCGCGCGACTGTGTGTGCATGTGGCCGTAAATAATCAACCCGGCAAAAACAAATGGGGTTTCGGGAACGTTCTCGAAACCTTTAACTGAACCATTTCCGGTGCGTGCGTATGTAGAGTCCAGAAAGGTAGTGTCGCGTCATCACCAGTATAAAAGGATATGAGAGCAGCAGAGGGTCAGTGAGTCAGTTCAGTTTTAGATTTAGAGCCACTGTCACGAGTCGTGAATGCGAGCCAGCTGTGCGTGTGTGTCGTCGTTTTGGCGTCGTAAGATCGACGAGCGGCGAGGTGATCGCAGTTAGTGTATGAGAGACAGTGAAAGTGAAGAATGACACCAAAAAGACTGAGCAAGATTACAAGAAGTGAAATTTGTGAGTTGTGATAATACGAAAGTGTAAACTGTGTTAACACAAGAAGAAAATTGTGTATTTGTGGTACAATTTTAGAAGCTAATAAACTGATAGAAAAGTAACCGAACTGGATTTTGTCGTATTTGTCACAATACTGTTGTAATTGTACCTCAGGATGCAAGAAAATAAACCTACTACTGTTATTAGTGTTGTGATCCTGGCACCAATAGAACAGAATGTAGGTGAAAAAATAGAGGCAGAAAGGTGAATAGGGATAAGCAACCCTATACAACAGACAAAAGGGATAAGAAAACAATGTAAGGATAATTGGAATTTTGAACATTGAGTGTTCATTCATGAAAAATATAAATTCTGTGGCGTCTGATATCTCGACATGGCAGTTTGGATACGGGGAGCATTTTCTACAGCCCCTGGATGTAAAAGGATTTGGATGGAAGTGACGGAGTAAGCCGTGCATGACATAAACCGACGAGACACGGAGAAGGCCTGTGCATTTTCACCTAATTAACTCGTAAAAACAAAGGAATTAGGCTGACGGAAGTTTCGCGTTGGTAAACAAAATTTACTCAATTATGAACTCCCCAACTATTCGAATCCTTAATAAGGCCTGTGTATTTTCCTTTAAAAAGCTGATTCAATATGAGATGGTAGAAATTAATTAGCAGGCTGCTGCAAATACTTCAGGATCGGCTAACTGATGTATGATAATATGATCTGGCGACTGGAGAAGATTGCAAAAATACGCCTTTAAAAGAAAACATGATGGCCAATTCGAGATAGTGCCAACAAAATACTACGTTACTTTACTTTCTCTACATTTATGAGTGTTTTATTTTTAATATTCCATATGGACAGTTTAAAGGAAATACTGTTTTATCGTATGTGCACACTCACATTATTTTCTCTAGTCATTCTTGTACATACTATTCTTAAAGACACTTGTTCTGCTATCTACTTCATGTTAACAGAGATAAACTTTGTAGAAATTGTTTAAATATATATTTCCTTGTAGGTGCGAGGGAATTATGTGTTGGACATAAAGCACGTTTTAATAAGATACCCAACCGATAAGGGGAGGACATGGGGCCAGCATCACACATCCCCCAGGCGAAATGTGGTTATCGCCGCACCCGAGTGAGGGGTCTATCCCGGGCACACTCCGCGGCTGAGAGCTCCATGCTCCAGTCCATTGCCCCATGGCGCAGGACATTTGTGGCGTTTGTGAAATATTCTTCGCTGTTGATTTAAGTTTTCATATACTATATAATACATATTTCAAGTACCGCGTCACCTTTTTCTTTTGGTCTCTCGATATGTCGTGGGAAGATTGCGGGATTCCAACGGCAACATTTAGTGACATTAAAGATTTAATATCGCTTAGGCTTTCTGTATCCTCCCCATAAATACGTCAAATTAAATATGAAGCAAAATGATTTCTGGAAACGTTTATCTCAATTAATATTGTGACAAATTAGATCAGATACTTTTTTGTTACTTTATTTTCCTTTAAACTGAAACACAAAAACACAGTGCTCTTTTACCGTCGTTAACATAATCTACAGCTCTTCGTGATCTTAAAACTCGTAACTGATCACCCTTCTCGTAACCTTTACATACTCTTTTCTGTGTTTCAGTTCTCTTTCTGTCTCACAAACAGCTGGCTTTGATGATACAATCCCTCAACACTCATTAAAGCTTCTTCATTGTCTTCTCTTTGACGCACGACTGTACACACGCAGACACACGCACGCACGCACACTCTCTCTCTCACACACACACGCACACACACACACACACACACACACACACACACACACACACACACACACACCCTTAACGGCCATCTCGTTCCACAATTAAAACTCCATTTTGTTTAAAAAACTACTCTCTCGCTCTTTCGCGTTCCGTAAGCGTTTATATCGGGAATGACGTAGCACGAAATTTCATTCTTGAATTGATTTTTTCTGGAGGCTGTCACAAATAACTCGACCGTCAAGACTTCGCTAAGACTCTCGAGATTCTTTGTTCTGCCGCAGCCTATTGTTGCATGTATTTACTCACCGCGAGTGGTACGAGGAAGCTTGACTTGAGCGCCTTTGCCAGCGGCAAGCTTGCGTCACAATATGAAGTAACTAGAAAAATAAGATTTTGTAAGAATATTTATACAAGAGAGATAAAAATACAGGATAATCTGCAGAGAAGATGAGGTGAAGGTAACTGATCGGATTATTCACACACTATGCACATAGATATCTATTTGTCACTTTAAGTGTAGCACGTGAATGCTTATGAGATAGTGAAATGGACGCGAGGAATAAAATCACGATGCTGTTTTCATTAACGTTTTCATTGTTTAAATGGTTCATGATCGTACTCGTAGCGCTGCTAATGTCTGTGGTTCAAGGCAACCTGATATCGATTCCGAGACCAATTTAGGAGCTACTTGACGGACAAATAACGGCCCTCAGGTTTGAAGGACCCTCACATAAGTAACCGGGGGTGGAGTATGGTGACAACATATCGCCCCCATATCTCTACACTACTCAGGACGGAGGCAAAGGATTCAGCAGCCATGCAATAGCCCTTGGTAGCCAAGGTTAGTGCCTAGGAGTTATTTGTACTGCTTATGTTGGATACTTTAACTCAGAGTTAAGCTAACGTTTGGAAACTTTTGCACGAAGACAAAGTTCTCTTCTACTGACGTTAACACATTCTATAGTCTTTCGTGATATTACAAGTCACACACAACTGCTTTCTTCTCATAACCTTGACTCACTCCTTTCACTGTCTTTCTTCAGTTTCTCTGTCTCTCACAAACTAACTCTGACGATACAGTCACTCACCACTCATTAAGACTTCTTCACTTTGACGCGACGTATCTTTCACTTCCACAACACCGTAGATACACACACAGCTGTCTCCCACACACTAACCGGTTCATGTCTGTAACCGTGACTCACTCTACTGTTTCCTCGCCTCTTTACATGAAGGGAATGACGTCACACGGACCTTTCTCGACCTCCACAATCGCGCCGGCGATGACGCTGCTAGATCTTTCTCTCCGTAAATCCTTTGTGTTACCGCTTCATTGTTGTTAGCCACGTGTTCGTTCGCGTGAGTGGTGTGGGGAAGCTTTACCTTGCGCCTTTGTTTCCTCGCCGGCCTGGTATGTGGTGTGAAGTAGCTTAGCTTTATTGTACGTCGTGCCTGGCGTCACAATATAGATGACATTATGAGCATCATGATTGTCAATATCATGTATTATCATGACTATTGATAGCAGTACTCGGCTAGCAAGATAATAAATAGCTCACTTCTGTATTACGCTCGTCCATCATTTGGGATGACGTAAGCAACTTGTCAATCAATTGGAGAGAACTATGCAAGAGGGAAGGTGGAAAGGTGAGGCTTGGAGTGGGCGCACGTACATTTTAATACTAAATTTGTAATCTCGTTCCTACAGTTTTTGCTTCAAATTATATATCATTTTACCGCTTTTCTTCCTCCTGGACACGCAGCACACCCATACCTGCATAGGAAGGTAATGCAAGTAGCAGTCCTCATAGATCTTGCCAATAATTTTTAAATTCTACAAGTCAAGTGTCAATCGATTTTTCATTGTACAGTTGTGGGACAGGTTTGATTTCCCCAGTTTTATATTCCTGGTGGCGCTGTCACTAAAGAGTTTACCTGTCTATTTCAGCAGATACTTAAATCACAAACAGTCTCAATGCAGTTAACCTATCCCCGCACGGGAGGCAATCTTACGTTTTAAGCACTTCTTTGCCAAAGTTTCTAATTCCATTACTTCCAATTGTTACGTTTACAGTGCTAAATTTACAACCTTTTTACGGAGCGAGTTGGCGCCGCGGTAACGTGGGCGACCTGTATTCCAGAGGTCACGGGATCGATTTCTGTTGACCGCGCACACGGACTTAAGTTTTTGGTGGTTTACCCTTATCACTTAGGCAAATACTGGGGTTTTTACTTTTATTACATGAGTTGTTTTCCATAATTTCCGTTCATTATATTTCCTTCTCATCTTTCATCTGCGACATCGGGCTTGTGGTGTATGGCGGTGCCGAACAGATGCTTGCACACTGATGATCTCAGGTTGTGTGGTCACTGTCTTCTCCTGGGGTGGAGATAAGCTTCTTCACGCCGGACCCGGAGTGTTGGTGACTGCTCAGCGGGTCCTGGCTCTGGCATAATCTTTCAGCACTTGTTAGGGACTTCCACGCGCCTCTGCGGCCCAATTGCTTGCAAACCTTATGGCCTCCTGCGTTCGCTCACTTCATCGTTCCTTCCTGGGGGACATTACTCAAAATTCATCTATATTGCGATCACAGTGCACGATGTGTCCCCCTACGTTGTCGACCCTTTATAGCGTTTAAGCCCTTTTTACATTCACGTACATAAATTCGAACGCATGCGTGCTTGCTTGCGTGGGTGTGTGAGCAGTATGAAACGAAGGGTGTGCTAAATACGAGACCATTTTTGGTGAAGTACCTTCCAAAGATGCGACATGAAGATTTTAAAGAAAATCCCCCAAGTATACTACTCTTTACATAGAACATTTTTCTATATATTTCATTTTTTAAAGAAGGTACATATCATTTTGATTAAAATACCAGCTATATTAAAGATATGACATGAGAAATAAATGTTATATCTTGAATTCTCCGGGAACAGTTTGTGAAGCCCTCTGCGAAGGATGTTTTATAACGTTACACTACTGGTATAGGCCATATACGTTAGCGTGCTCCACAAAAAATTAGATCTCTTTAAGACACACAATTTATTTCAAATAATTTAGTATAGCATAAGCCATTTCTGAGATAGCTGATATTACTGATTCGATTAGTTTAATACTTGTTAATTCTATCGTCCTTCATGCTCTAGGTGTAACGAGTTAGCCTCTGGTTCCCAACTTCGCAGGTTCAAATCCGGCGGGGGATGATGTAATTTTTTTTTTTTCGGATTTAAAACTCCTTAGCATGGCTTCCTTCGGGAGAGCAGTACAGCCGGTGGTCCCGTGTCGTGGATTTACGGCACGTAATAGAAACTCAAGCCTTATAAAAAAGCATCTAAACAAAATTAATCGGTATTTCACGCCCAACATAAAATGGCATGCTGAGAACTACTGCAGTTTAACAGGATCTATAAAGAAAATTCAATTTCTTAGCAACTCTATCCTCTCGACTTCCAGTTGTTTATCGGGATTGCATGGAAAGAGTTTGGAATTTTAGGGCCAGCCTGCAGCGTTCTTTGTATCTGTATTTGTAATGTTGATATTTTTGTGCAAAGTTTTATCTCGATTAAAATGAAGTAGATAAAAAAAAATCGTAAGAATAATTGTTATACGTGTGTATAAACGATAAGGGAGGAGAGCGTCAGATTTCTTTTGTTATTATTGTTATTAAAAGCTGCTGGATATGCAGAAGAACGACACAAAGTTGCAGGGTGCCCAGATTATACATTTTCTGATAGGGCTGCAGTGAAGGAGGAAACATATTTTACTCTTGAGTTCCCTTGAGCCCGGATACGCCGAGAAGATGGTTTTAAATTTCGCTGCGTAATGGGGTGCGTAATGTGGAAAGTAATTATATTGACCCTCCTTGGAGGGCATAAACGTGCAGAGAAGAAAAAAGTGAATATCTCTATGAAGAAGGAGAACGTGGAGGCTTAAAGGAGACGGGAAAGAAGAAACAAGGAAAAGAGGTTTCGTTATGGGGGAAGAAAATACGTTGAGAAGGATACTTAAAAGTACCTCTCGAAAGAGGAAATAACAATAAATGTCACAGTGCGAAACTTGGAAACAGTTTTTAAAAGAGAAGAATGGCAAATAAGCGTTTTCCGTTTTTTAAGTACAGCTAGCTTTTGATGTACTTTTATCCAATTAGAGTAGTACTCTGCAAGAGGTTTGTTGTCCTTAAAATATTTTATGCCCGACCGTGCTATAATGTACCACTTATATGCCACTGTAATTTTTATTAAAATGCCACATGTTTAAGATATTCTTCTGGCAAATGAAATGTATATTTTGAATTTTCTGGCTCTGGCCCACGTAGTCCTGTTTACTCTTGATGACTTTCGCATAGCGATAAACCATAAGAGATAGACCAGATGTTACCATACAAAATTGTATATCTCGTTCAAACACACAAGTTATGTCCAAATGCATCTTTGTGGAGTGAACGACCTTCGAGATATTCCTTGTTATTTGTATGAGTTTTTAAATACTTATACTTTTCTCAAATGAAAGGTCGTTATTCACTTTGTATGTCTTGATCGTGCAAAGAGAACAGAATTTCAGAGCTTTATATAGTGACCAGCTTTAAAAGAGTTGACTATTGCTCAAAGTCTGCCGTATTCCCATATTCCCCTTGCACCTACAAGGAAATAGTTAAGATAATTTCTGAAACTGTTTATCTGGACTAATTTGAAGAAGACAGAGGAATAGGAGTTTGTAAGAGTAGTTAGTACAAGAATAGAGAAGTTATGTGAGTGTAACACATCAGATGTTTCAACCTGTGGCATGTGAGCCCGCTTGTTTTTCTCAGAGATGATGACGTTTACAGTGCCGGACAGAATACAGTCCTTGTGTTGCTTCCCTCTATACACATAAACATGGAACAAAACGAGACATGCAATAACACGTGGCTTTATTCAACTGTCATTACCCGACCCGAGATAAAACTAGCTAGACAATTGAGGACAAGAGAAGTAGTGAACTTGGAGCTAGCATCCTGGGCAGCACTATAGTCGACATTACCCATCACCGCTACAAACGGTAGATACCTACCTGTCTGCAGATGAATACTAAACCACATCCAGTCCTAATCGATGCAGCCACCACAAGGTAATTAATTATCGGTCGTATCTGATTGTGGTAAGGAGTGCGTAGGCGGAGAGAGGATTCCAATAACTGCTGCTTATCTCTGTCACGAGAACCTCTGCCAAATTTCACACTTTATCTTCAATATCTTTATTGGTTTCTCAACGTATAATCAAATATTAGCCTTCCGCAAAAAATAGAGTGAATAATAGTATTCTGACTGCCTCCGTCAAATATTGTGCGAGCCGAATTCTAATCAGGAAGTCCCGAGTTTGATTCCCGGCCAGGGTGGAAACATGTTTATCCCATCCATAGAATCTGGAAATATAGATGTGAGATGAATGTGCGCTAAAATAAGCTGGGAAAAGGAATCATTGACTGCTTCAGTCAAAAGGTCACTATTTGAAGAGGCTATGGGGGAGAAAACCCCTATTACGGTGGATGACTTAGGTTCTAATTTTGTATCGTTGCATCTCTACAAAAAAATTACTGTGGACTGTTGACCCTTGTATATTTCTAACAGCTTCGTCATATGTTGGTTCTTGATGCCTTTCCACTATCAAAGTAGTCTAAAAAATCTGATGTGTTGCACTCACATGACTTTCTCTACTCTTTTACTAACCATTCTTACAAACCGTTATTCATTTATCTTCTTCGTGTTAGTTGAGATAAACATTTGTGCAAATTATCTTATTGCTTATTTCCTTGTAGGTGCAAGGGAAATATTAGAATACAGTAGGCTTTGAGTGATAGTCAAATCTTTTAAAGCTTTGAGATTCCGTTCTCTTTGCACACTTAACATATAAAAAATGAACAACGATGTTCCATTTCACGAAAGTTTCAAGTGTTCCGAAACTCACACATAACAAGGAATATCTTTGAAATGGTTCACCCTACAAGAAAATTTATTCAGACATAAATTGTGTATTTTAGTAAGATCTATATTCTTGTATAGTATGATTTGGTCTATCTCTAACGGTTTACCAGTTATGCAAAAGTCGTCCAGAGTAAATACGACTACAGGGGCTATAGCCAGAAAATTCAAGATATACATTTCATTTGTCATAATCACAAATTTGTATTATTGTATACAAAATATGTTTAATATAAACAAAATAGTTAATAACCGCGTTGAAATTATTTCTACCACACAGATGGAACGAAGCCACCACTGCGCTTGTTGTATCAAAATAACCTTCGTCACTTGCTAAGAGAATGAGAGGTGAGTAAGGCACGTTCAATTACTACCGCTCCTCTCGTGCCCATGCCTGATATACATCAAAAGGCACGCTTATGGAATAAATTAGTGTCCAGGAGATCCTAGGAGGATATCAGAATTAAACACCAAATGTTTCTGAACTCTACTGTTCACATACGCACAGATATAGACACAAGGAAGGGGTGTGAAAGTTCTCAGACACATGCTCTCTTTTTGGATCACAGACTTCGTATGTAGCATGTGTTTATTGTGATATTTCAGTGTAGAATTTTTGGCTGAATCTGTACCTTTCTCCTTCTTCCCTCGGCGTCTTGCTACAGTAAGTGCGAATTTGTCACTCCCCGGGTTTCCAAACTCTGTCCTCAAGCTTCGGGCATTGAATTTTGGTTGCCAACCCTGCCTATTTACCAGCTATGCAAAAATCATCCACACCGATGCCCAACGTCTACCCTTATATGCAAATGATGTCAACTTGCCGCTCTACACCACCTCCTTCGTTTGGTGTAGGAACTAGTCATTCAGTCAACCAAGCTTTTTTTTCAGTTTCGTGACTGGGTGAAAAGTAGGTGGAGGCAAATGTACCCTCCCCTTTTCGCACAAGGTTCGACATCATGGAATTCCAGAATAAAGAGGACCTCTGAGGAACATTTTCCAGAAATTTCAAGATGTACATTTGCAATGAAAATATCTTAAATATCTATTATTTTAATCAAATCGTTTGAGCCATTTAGGACAAAATAAACATTTTGTAAGTATTTTCCATGTAAAGGGTAGTCTGTGCTGTGGGTATTTTCTTGAATATCTTCGTGTTGCATTCTTGGAATATGTTTAACTTAAATACCAAGTTTGGTGTTTATGCTGTTTAACAGAATTTTTGTTTTTCAGTGATGCTGTTGACAGGCAGATATACCTACATGCACACAGACACACATACATTTTCCTAAGTAAGTCTAAAAATTTTTATTTCCGGTGAACTATCGATGACGAATTTTTGTGCGGAATGCAATACTTTCCCTACTTATACCATACATAATAGAGAAAGTGAAAATACACAAATACGTTTAAAGTCTCGAAGAACATTCCTAACACCAGTGTCTTAAGAGGCTTAAATGTCTTAGTCAACAGGGTAATCAGCATTCTAGCAAAGCTATGGAAATTCATAATTATATCGTTCTGTCTTAGGAAATAATTTGACCATTTAAAATGAATTTATTGACAATAAACCTGAATTATTGTCCACATTTGGTAATACAAACTGAAAACCCTCATTCAATTGTCTGATGGTATGGTTGAAATTTATGACCTTTATACTCATTTTGGTGAAGTTTGGCTCGTATGAATTGCCTCTAGACAGAACAAATTTCTAGAGAGAGAAAAGCAAACGAGAAAAATATATGGATTTACGACAGAACGTGCTATGCTGAGAATCACCTCAAAGTTTGAATGACAAAAGCCTTTTGAAGACTTTGAGCTGAACATAAAAGTACGAGAAGGTTATTCGACAGTAAATCAGAAAGAAAGAGAAAAGAAGTATGAAAGTCGAGATTAAAACTGCTGCACGAGGTCGAGAAGGACATCTCGAAGTTAAAGATTAAAAGCTGAAGGACCAGAAAATATTTTAACATTCCAAAAGTTCTCGAATTCAAATACAGTAAAAAAGCAAAAAGGAAGATGAAAAAGCCATTGCAATAAAATTCTATGTTATATTATGTGCACTTTACGAACGTATGTAACAGCTATAATTCCTCACTATTTTAGTACCAATCCTTTCGAAGAAAGATGGTAGCTTCCAAACTTATAAAATAATAACACGTGGACTATCCATAACAGTGCTTTCAAGAGATAACATTCCCACCTTCGTGTTCTTGAGGGGTCTGAACTCCATTTGGGCATTTTTTAATGGTGACTTGACCGTTATTCAATTGATGTGTCCATCCCTTGTACTACTACTGCTACTACCAGAGCTACCACTGCTTCTACTACTATTACTACTACTACCACCACCACTACCACTATCACCACTACCACTATCACCACTACCACAACTACTACCACCACTACTACCACAACAACCACTACTGCTACTAACACTACCACTGCACTACTACCACTATTACAGTATTACTATTACTACTATCACTATTATATAGTATTACTACCACTATAGCTAATATTTCTATCACTACGATCACTACCAACACTACCAACACTATCACTACTTCTACCACTACCACTAACAGTATTACCAGTACCACCACTACAACTATTACTAGTATTGCTACGATCACTACCACCACTACTGTACTACCACTACCACTATTACCACTACCACTACTACCATTGTTATTACTATCACCACTACCACCACGACTAACAACTAAGAACCACCAGGAAAGTTTTTCTCAAAAACAGCTCTAATAATTCGGATTAAAATATACATGTTTAAAATATTTTCATGACAAATGAAAGGTGTATCTTGGACTTTCGAGTAATAACCTATAAAGTGTTTTTTTCATTCTGAGTAATGTTTTTATAGCTGGTAAACCGGAAATGATAGAAGAAATCCTACTGCCTAAAAATAAAAATCTTTTTAAGGAACACAATCATGTCTTTTTTGTGGAGCTAGCCATATCTGAGATATTCCTTGTTATTGGTTTAAATTTTCAAGTAGTTACCCCGTTCTCAAACAGAAAGTAGGTAGTTATTGGTTTACCTCTTGGTTATGTAAAGAGAACGAAATTTCAGAACTATCAGACAGCGACGAGCTCTTAAAAGGATATTATGGTTTGAGGTCTAATATATTCCATTACTCTCCTTGTACCTACGAAATACACATAAATATGTTTATCTTGATTAACGTGAGGCACATAAAAGAATAATCGTTTGCACGAAGTAGAGTGGAGAAAGTAATGTGAGAGCATCATTTATTTATTTATTTATTTATTTATTTATTTATTTATTTATTTATTTATTTATTTATTTATTTATTTATTTATTTATTTATTTATTTATTTATTTATTTATTTATTTATTTATTTATTTATTTATTTATTTATTTATTTATTTATTTATTTATTTATTTATTTATTTATTTATTTATTTATTTATTTATTTATTTATTTATTTATTTATTTATTTATTTATTTATTTATTTATTTATTTATTTATTTATTTATTTATTTATTTATTTATTTATTTATTTATTTATTTATTTATTTATTTATTTATTTATTTATTTATTTATTTATTTATTTATTTATTTATTTATTTATTTATTTATTTATTTATTTATTTATTTATTTATTTATTTATTTATTTATTTATTTATTTATTTATTTATTTATTTATTTATTTATTTATTTATTTATTTATTTATTTATTTATTTATTTATTTATTTATTTATTTATTTATTTATTTATTTATTTATTTATTTATTTATTTATTTATTTATTTATTTATTTATTTATTTATTTATTTATTTATTTATTTATTTATTTATTTATTTATTTATTTATTTATTTATTTATTTATTTATTTATTTATTTATTTATTTATTTATTTATTTATTTATTTATTTATTTATTTTTTTTTTTTCGAACTCTAGGTGTACTGAAATAGTGTTTAATACAAACCTGCATAGTTTGTGCAGTGATTCTTGAAGAGTCTTTGAAGTTATTTTTATGAAATCTTTAAAAATGTCCTATTTGTTTCCAATATCACTGAATCATGATATAATGCAATAGTTTGCTTTCACTTCTTATGACAACTTCAAAGCCTTCAGATACGGAATTTCTTCTAAAATGCTTTCTTTTGATTCAGGGAATTTCTAAACGTATATTTCTGATAAAATCTCGTTAGCAAATTTTTGTATAAAATGCATAATTTGTTTACTTACTATGCACCTGGTAATGAGACTGTAACATATACGGATATTTTTTGTAACCCTAGCGCATTTGGGCCTCTAAAAAGCACAAAAAATTATCTCCTGCATATCAAAGAGAGTATATGTCAAAAATAAAAACAGCTTCTGTTCTGAAAGAGAAGTTGTGGTAATTGTTGCGGTTGGAAAAGCCGATGCTGATGACCAAATTACTATTCAGAAAGGATACATAAACATGAAACGTTATATGCTACCTATAATCGGATTGTGGACGGAATGCTGAAAAAAGAGGTACATTTGGACCTTAAGCCGAATTAATTATTTTCTGCGCCGTGATACAACACACAGTGGAAAATGGGATGAAAGAGAATAGTCGACAGTCCCCAGCAGGACGACAAATTCTCTCATCTCGCAAATAAGCCCTTTTGCCGTTGCGCATCTTCCCTCCCTTCCTATTTCACCATGCAGCGTTTTAATTACGTGAAACGAACCATCATTTCTCTGCTTGAAAGTTGACTCACAGTAGTCGCCATTACTGTCGGCTTTAATCACGTTGCCTAATTCGAAACTAAAGTTACTTGGGTTCAAACTTACGATCCCGTTATCTACGATAATAGACGCGAGTACATTCCCGTACATGTCCTTTCCCCTTTTACTTTCTCTACTACTTATCATCCAAAAATTCTATATCCATATTTCATCGAAAATGCATGTTTTGAGGGTGACTGAATACAAAACAAAAGAAAAGATTTCACAGACTATTTCTTACAAACGTATATTCCTCTTATCTTCACGTTAATCGAAATAAACATTTGCCGAAATTAATTTTATGCGGAAATAAAAGTTTTCCACGAAAAAGGTACTCTGCATAGGGGGATTTTCTTAAAAATCTTCATGTCACATCCTTACTGACCATAAATACCAAGTTTGGCATTTAACAAATGTTTCATTTTTGAGTTATGCAAAAGCACATAGGACTGCCTCCGTAGCGCGCTTGCCTCTGGCGTTGAGGAGCCCGGTTCGATCCCCGGTACCATCATGGGGATTCCCCCCACCCTGGGAGGTCTGGCACGAGGTGCACTCAGCCTTGTTAAGTCCCGGGGGGACCAATTGAGAAGCTACTTGATGCACCATTCTGAATTGCCCTCCATTTTGATGTTTGATTGTAATGTATAATAAATTGTTTTTCAGCCATCTATGGGAATACAGTTGGCAACACTGACTAAGCAAAAGAATGATCTAGTGATAAATGGTACAAAACAAAAGAATGACCAGGTAGTAAATCTTATATGATAAATTAATGGCGCTATGTATGAAATAGTCAAGCTAACTTAATACCCGACTTTTTCCAGGCCAGAGTAACATCACACCTGAGCTTTTCCAAGCTTATTTCTATTTCTGAGGCATGAACAATCAAGATTACTCGAGTTAGAGTCACATCAGCGTTTCTAGGTACTGCAAGATTATTTAATTACGCAGGATTTCTTTTATATATCAGCATATCTGCTGACATACGGGATTTAAGGACACTCAATCTAAGTAGGAATCAAGTAGGAATGCTGGATACAGAACGTTAGCATTCAAATGCTATCGCGATTATTGTCACCAAATACAACTGGTAAAAGCTGATGATTTCCATTTTACATTCTCTACCTACTGTATACATATTAGGTGTGTGTGCGCGTGCGTGTGTGCGTGTGTGTCCGTACACATCAACTCGAAAACAAAAGTTTGTTAAATACTAAATTTGGTATTTAATTTCAGCATCCTCCAACTTTATTATTGGTTTGAATTTTCAAATGCTCTCCTTTCAAGTAGGAAGTTATTTATCCTGGCCTTACAAAGAGAATGGAATGTCACAGCAACACATAGCGATCAGGTTTAAAAGTTTAAGCGTACTTATTCTTCTGTTTCCATTGTACCAGCAAGGAGATATGTAAGAAAATAATAAGTTTTACAAATGTTTATCTGGATCAGCTGCAGGAGGTAGAACAATAAGCCGTTGTAAGAATGTTTTGTCCCATAATGGTTAGAGTGTATGTAACACGTTTCTAAATGCGAGTTCCTGTATCCCTAATGAATGAACAGAACTTTGAACCGCGCACGTCCAGAACTGAGCTCCAATTTTGTTTGGCTGAGGAAAGTCCAGGTAGAGTTTAAATGAATCAGGTTGTAATTGTCTTAGTAGAGAGAGAGAGGAGTTGCAGTAATTTTAGTAATGGCTATACGCTGCTTCATTCCTAGGGGATGTTCTCTTCACTGTCACTTCATCTTCTCACCTCATTAGCTAATGTACTCGACGTGTGTATCTGGTCAGACAGCGAACACAATCAACTTGTCACTTGTTCAACGTTGCTGCTTTATGGAGCACTAATCATCAACATTTAATTCCAACTTTTCCAACAGCCACTTCTGTTTTTATAATGCCGCTCTTCAAGTAACATTCTTCATGCAGCTTGCCTTTGAAAATGTTTTCACGTTAATTAAAATCATTTTGAAATTCTTAGCAATCTCTTAAAGGGGAGGTATGTACTTATATTGCCAGAATAAAACTGTATAGATCTTCTGGCTAAATAGCCTGTTCCGGCATAACTGAACATCTCATTCTCGGGGGTCCTATACTTCTGGATACGCCAATATCGCGCTTCAGCCCCAAAAGGAAAACAACCGAAAACCCCGGAAGGGTCGACAGTTCCAGATTAGCACACGGTCTCACAACCCTACCTGTTCTTTGCCCAGACTTAGGCGATCTCCCATAGGAATGGGGAACAATTGCCACGTCGAGACCAACCCAATCTACACAGATGTTCAGATACCCAACGTACTTGTAGTATCTAACGCCACAATTACGCACCACGGTAGCTGATAGGGTCCGAAACGCCCCTTAACGGGATTTAACAACACGCAGATAGACGATGAACGCTCCATTTTGTGACGTAGGTATTAATGATAAACTCTGAGATACTTTAATACACATTTACTGAACTGTCACTCTGGAACACAAGATGGAAAGAAAAGCTACTGCACTTAGCGACTGCCCTTAAAATTACTTAATGGGATTCATTTTTGACGAAAGCTAGACTTGTGCTTTCAGCGGAAACGGAAGTCAGAGTGTTCTTTCCGCCTCCCGTGGAGGAATGCAATTTCGGAGTCCTTTGGAGAATGATGGCCTTATTCAATAGTAATGTCACTTGGAATCTCCTTGTTCGCCCCTCTTATTGTGCAGAGACAAAGGAAAGACTTGCACAGGAATTTCCCAGGTATAAGTGCCTAAAACAAATGAAGAAAACTTAAGAAACTCAGCACTCATATGTAATGCAGTGTTAAAACGTCTGTGCGTGTCAGTTTGACTTTAATGCAGAAAAACAAAAGCCATAAGCTTTTTCCTTTTATTTATAGTAAGGGTAGAAGAACTATTGCGTCACAGCGCACAATTCGATGCGACAATGCGCCAGAAACACGCGAAATAAAGACTCGAGTTAGATATGCTTTTTTAATGAAGTAATTTATACTCCCTATGAATAGCAACTACTGGTTTCAACTTCTTTCGGTTGTAGCTCATAGGTGGGAAATCAGTATCATATTTACCAATATCTTGGAAAACATTTCGTCGACTACTTCATATATTGGTGTTAAATTGTTATACAAGAATTATCACCTGATCATTCTTTTGTTTCGTACAAATCATCACTAATTCATTCTTTTGTTTATTAAGAGTTCCAACTGTATTCCATAAATAGCTGAAAAACAATTTAGTACAAATTAAAATCTATGAACAATCAAAATAGCACACCATTTTAACATGACTGTGTTTTTAAGCATTGTTCTACTAATAATCAATGTATTTTTACCAAAAGAAAGGTTATTTGTTAATATTAAAAATCTGATGTGTTGCACTCACATGACTTTCTCTACTCTTGCATTCGCCATTCTTACAAACTTTTATTCCTTTGTCTTATTAGTCGAGATAAACATTTGCAGAAATTATCTTAGTGCTGATAGGTGCAAAGGGAGTATGGGAATACAGTAGGCTTTGAGCGATAGTCAAATCTTTTAAAACTTTTAAAATCCGTTCTCTTTGCATGGTAACATATAAAAAAGTGGGTAACGATCTTCCATTTGAGAAAAGTTAAAGTACTGCATAACTCACACAAACAACAAGGAGTATCACCGAAATGGTTCACTCCACAAAAATACACATAGATATAAATTGCGTGCTTTAACGAGATGTACATTTTTGTATAGTAAGATTTGGTCTATCTCTTACGGCTTACCAGCTATGCAAGAGTCATCAAGAGTAAACAGGACTACAAAGGCTATAGCCAGAAAGTTCAAAATGTACGTTTCATTTATCGTAAAAATATCTTGAACATGACATTTTAATCAAAATCATTAGCCTTTTTCAAGAGATTCAAATTTTTTTGAAAAATTTTCCACATAAAGGATAGCTCAGGATTCAGGAAGTTACTTCAAAGTCTTCGTGTCGTATCCTTAAAAGATATTAAACTCAAATAGCAAATTTGATTTTGTAACCGACTTTTCGTTTCTGACTTATATTGTTCAGTCAGACACACACACACGCACACACACACACACACACACACACACACACACAAACACACACACACACACACACAAACACAAACACACAGGGACGTTTTTCTAAAACTGCTCTTTTTTGGATTCAGGGGGCCTCAAAACATATACTTCCGGGAAATCTTTGCATCGAAATTTTCGGTCGAATACAAAATTTACACTACTTACTATACCTACGCAATAGAGAGACCAATAAAGTGAGACTTATTTGTGATCATTAACTGAATTACTGTTATAACAAATCGAAATACATGTAATTCTTTTGGCCAGAAAAACAGAACCCAGAAATAATAAATTGGCAATTACGCCAAGACCAACTTGCCAAGACTGAACAATACAGTTGGAAGAAGCGATCCAACACAACTCGGATCACAACCCAGACCGACCTAAGATGACGGTAGCATAGAAGCGAACTGGAAAGAATGGGTGACGTATATTTACAAGGTGAACAAATCGTAAACTACATATATACCTACTTACTTTACAATATAAAATAAAGCTGCTTTTTAACAAGCTTTAGCAGCAGATTGGCGTCTTCAACCCCCTGCAAAGTTCACAGCTGTTTCGCCAGGCAGGAGTTAAACGCATCATTTCATAACCGAACTGCAATTCTGGAACACCACACATTTGCCCTTCTACTTTTAGTTCTTTTGTTAATCATTAAACCTATAAGACTGTTATTGCAAACGTTGTTTAAAAGTGGAGTTTTTGTGCTCAGCCAGTATCATAAACTTTAATCTCCAGTTAATCCACAGTTTAACTTCACTAGTGTTCACCTTCTATTTAAACTGAAGTTACGCTCTGCTGTAATTTTAGCAGCGGATATTGCACTGTATTCGAAAATGTTCCCAGCTATGAGGAGAAGGATATTTCTTTTTTTAAACGCATGGATGATCAAAGTTTTCCAATTTAAATGGAAGTTTTTTCAGTTGTGGAAAGTTTGAGGGACAGTAAAAAACCATAGATTGAAATATATTGCAAGTGCGTTATTTCAAAAGCGTTGAATGCCTTCAGTAAAATAAAATAATTTTTGTACGGGACTCAGGCTTTAAGTACTAGTCGCTAGGATTTTATGTAGAGGGTAATATACTGTTGACAAGAAAAACCACTTCACTGTGTTGTGTCATTGGCTCTAAGTTTATCTCCAAGTAACGTTACATTAGGAGGAAAATCATGTCTGGAAGTGGGGCTTGGTTTTGTGATACTCCAAATTCTATTACTATTATTATTAATTATTATTACTATTATTGTTATTATTGTTATTATTATTATTAATTATTGTTATTATTATTATTATTATTATTATTATTATTATTATTATTATTATTATTATTATTATTATTATTATTATTATTATTATTATTATTATTATTATTATTATTATTATTATTATTATTATTATTATTATTATTATTATTATTATTATTATTATTATTATTATTATTATTATTATTATTATTAGAGTAGTTCTTAATAAAGACGAGTTATCACGTTATTCCCAGAGAATTCAACATGTATATTTTAGTTGTATATAAAAATCTTATACGTATTATATATTAAATCGTAAGGTCTTCGTCAAAAAACATGTTTCATTCCAAAAAATACTTTGCAGTGTGTCAGTATGCATTACTCGAAGCTCAAACCAGTATTCGCTATTCGTAGTGATTAGAAATTGCTTCATTATAAAATCATATCTAATTTTCTTCTTTATTTCACTTGATATATTTGTCTACAATCAGCCATAACAATAAATAATATATTAGTACTGGAGCATTTCTTTATGTATTCAATCTATTTATTTGAATTATCTTCTGAAGAATCACAGTACGCCACTGTTCATTGAAGACATTGAGGTAAACCAGATGCATCTCCTGCAGCCCATCTTTGACGAACAAAAGCTCTATTCACACTAGCAATGCATGCATCATCTCCCATACAGCCTGCTGACAGGAAATGTTATACAACTTCTCAATCTCATAACAGAGAAACCGACAACACTACAGCCTTTGTAGAGGCCTGCTTGCATTTCTACTACTATTTCGGTATCTTAGGGCAGGGAACTCAAACATATCTAAATTATTCGTTTGTATCACGCTTATTTTTGTATTTATTAATTAATTTCGTTACGTATATGTTTAATTTAATTAATTATGCATGTTTGTAAGTAGGGTATTTTGACAAGGCTGTGGTTTGTCACATTTTTTATTTGGTTTACGTATAAATAAAATAATAGAAGTGTGGAAAACCAAATGTATATCAAAGGGGATTATTTAAATAGTACTAATATAGATGCAATTACATTTTCAGGATATCAGATGATATTAGAAGAGAAGAGGAAGATAACCAGACAATAAAAATATATTATGGCAGTTTCAGCATAAAGACATACAAAAGACAATGGCTATGATGGATAAATAACAAGTTTGGGTTAAGATTGCAATCGGAAGATATAATCGAAAAGTGTATTTGATAGAAATGCAGAAATGGAAAAAATATTAAAGCATATAATAAAACTATTGGGTGTATTAATCGACATTACGGTATAAATATGAGGATTGACCTTAAATTAAGAATGCATAGAGTATCCAATCCCACATTAAAATATGCGTTTGAGACCCGGGTAATAAAAAACAGGGAAAATCGAGATTGGAGGCTTTTCAAATTAGATATTTAAGGCCTTTATTGGGCTAATTAGAAAATGTCAACTCCTTAATGCAGATCAAAGATAATTAGAGGGAAAAACATTTTATAAAAATTAAAAGGTATCAAGTGGAAAGAATACGTTAAGGAACATTCGAGTTTACTAAGGCAAGCACTGTTTTATAAACCTTTGGAACGAAGAGGCATTGGAGGTATGGAGGTATGAGGTGAAGAGGGCAGTTTAATGAGCCCTGGAATAGGTCTAACGCCTCATCTATGTCAAGGAAGAAGAAGAAGACGTTCGAATGTTTCATTTGTTAAGATGTCCCTGGGACTGAAATTTGAATTTTCTACATTTTTATATCTAAAACGACAACATTTTGTACATTTAAGCTTGTTTATGTTATAAACTACCACACAAAGTTACAACACAATCTGTTTTATAGTTTTGAGGGAACTAATTATTCAATTTATTCACAATGCGAAGATACCTCAATATTCAAAATATTTCATGCGCATCAAAAACTAAATATCACGACAGTTGTATTATTTTATTAGCTCTAATTGCGCAACAAATACCATCAATCTGTGTCAGGAAGAAACGATAATTGCTTTTAAAGTAATTAATTTCTTTGCTTTGATGGCCATTGACACCAATAATAATTATTGACACAAATCAATTATTTTTTAACAATTTTTTTGTATATTTCATGTTTTAAAGCTAAAGAAATGTTCAGATTTTGAAACCAAAGGATATAGTTGAAGTCACATTAATGAAGCACATGCTGAAAAAATTCTAGGAACACAGCACAAAATTTAATGTGCTTGTAGCAGAAATGTGCTAGAAAATGCAAAGTCGAGAAAACCCATTTTTCTATCATGATCATGCGTCAGACTACCCGTTTGTCACACGTTCCCTCTTTTGTCTAGTAGTCTCTCTGTTCAGATTCATGTTGTTTTTCCTTGTGACTATATGCCACATAACCACTCTTTTCCGCTGAATTTGCTTGTTTCTGAGGCCTTTTTACTTTCTCTACTATCTATAGTAAAAGAGTAAAAAGGTAAAAGGTACTGATATCTACAGAGGGGACACCTCGCTCACGTCGACCTACACAGATCTATTGTGGCTATCACCCCCCAGGAGGCAGGGATGAAGTGAGGGAACCAAAGGTGCCACACAGGGTCGCAGCTAGACAGGCCACAGAGACGCTCGGAAGTTCCTAACAAGTGGTGAGATCCCTTCATCCCGGCGCCAGGCCCCGCCAAGCAGCTATCACACCGCAGGTCCGGTGTCACACTGAGTGCCCTCCCCCCCCCCCTCCCTTCCGCCCGACGGAGGACAAGGGCAGCCAAATGCCACCTAGCGTCCAGGGTCCCTTAAACTATTACAAATTATTTTTACGGAAAACTATCTTAATCCAGTGCTCAGCATTCTCGTTTCTAATATCGGAGGTTCCGGATTTGATTCCCGGCGGGTGCGGTGCAATTTTTCTTTGATTTTCTTTGATTAGATCATCCCTAACCTACGCAGAGTCTGGAAGCATGAATGTGGGAGTGAATATGTGCGTATTTTCTTATGATAATCAGCAAAATCCTTCAATATTTTGAAAGATTCGCAAATAAAATTTTGAAAAAAAAAAAAAAGTTAATTACACATACAAGGGTCGTTTTTTAAATACTCCTTCAAAGTTATGAGATTGAAGTTTTTATTGTATCTAGAAGCATGAATTCTAAGTGCACTGACCCACTTTCATCCATAAGTTACGTATTAAGGAAGTAATTATTTTCTGAATTATACTACATTTTGATAGAAATTTATCAGCAATTATTTTTTAAAAAATAACCAGCTATGTTATTAACACCAAAATAGATATAAAGCATCATTTAGAGATTATTTTTGTCACCCTAAGACTTAATTTAGCCATTTGCAACAACTTCAGAAGAAAAGGATAATTTTTACCAGAAAATGTTATTCACAGAACAAGTTGTTCAAATCGAAAATGGAGAAACCAAGTTCGCTTCTGTGTAAAGATGATGCTGCCATACTTAACAGTGGCACCAACTTCTAGAGCGAAACTTTTCCTAAAATATTACCTAGAATCTAGCACTACTCCAAAGTATGCAGGAGTTAAAATATAAATATTATATAAAATATAAATTTAAATGCTTAAATAAGTAAATATTAAAATCCTAAAAGAGAAATATTAATTAAGAAAATTTCCAAAGGTGCAGAAAAATGAAAGTTCCATCTTTTTGTAAATTTTTATCATTTAGTTTCTGCATGATACAGAAACAATAATTTTTATTTTTGTATTATTTACTTAATGTTTCCAATATCACCTCTACTTCTGCATTCATTACTTTCATCGCACTCTAAACGAAGGTGTTTGTATGTAAGTTTCAGGCAGAGCATGCCCCATTTTGTTCACTCTAACGCACAATACAAACTTGGAACTAGCACTGAAGCACCTTAGACTTAGATTCAGATTTCTCACTTGTGAGTGTGGTTCCCACTTGTTGTAGTAAACTTTGTTATCCTTTGTACCATGTTTGAGCCCGAAGCAACCAAAATGGTCCTTAGCAGGTACGTTTAACTTGCCCAGTGTAATTAGGTGGTGGTTGTTTAACAGAAGGGGTGTATGCTTTCTCTGTTGGTGCACACGGAGTCCTTTACTTACTGTTTTCGGCAGCTTTAACCTTAGAAGCAATTATAGCTGATATTCTGATCATCATTTTACACTCTGATGCCTAAAAATACAGAAGTGCAGTCAGAATTGTTCACATTTTCAAACCTAAATCCTACGGAGAATAAAGAAATATTCTACTTTACTTTCTCCAGCAGGGAGTCCAACTTTGAACTTGGAATTACAGACCAGTTCTTAATATCAAGAAAATAGTTTAAATTAAGCTATGTTGTATATAACATGCGGAAACAACAGTCAAATGCTTGCATCCCAGTGTAAATTGAGAGAAGTTATTTCTTTTATATTCTATTGACTTCCTCAACTTACTGTGTTTTATTTGTATAGCTCTTCTGCTAATGATTATTTAAAAACAACTTTTTTTTTCTATTTACTTCAAGTTAATGACGATAAACGTTTACAACAATGGTTTCATTACAGATTTCGTTGTAGGTATAAGAAAGTGAGAAAGAGGCTGAAATAATGTCAAATCTTTAAGAAATAGCTCCCTACATACTAGCTTTGAAATTCCACTCTCTGAATGACCACGACAAACAAAAGAATGATGCCTAAGCATTCCAAAAAGTACGAAGTATTGCAAAATTCAAACCAATAGCAGCGAATACCTCGTAAATTGTTAATGTCACAAAAACTGTGATTGTTTGTTTAATGCTCTAGTACCTGGGCGATGGAACTTCGCTCGGCGTCTTTGTTGTTGCTGTAAAATAATGTGTTTTTTTTTCGTAGAAGATACGTATTTAGATATAGTTTGTTGCATTTATATTTCAACTATAGGGAAATTGTATAAAATATATGTTGAAGGGCGAGTAGAGAAGGATATATGCGTTACGTAGAAGAAAAGCGAATCGAAGAAACCATGTGAAAGTAATATATTTCAGAGTAAATGCATAGCATAAAGAGGTTCTCTATAAACTACTACATATGCATGCTAAATTTCGCAATGATCGGTTAAGGAGTTTTCCGTTACAAACATAGAAACCTCCACCTACAAATGACATGAATTGTTTGTAGAAGAATGAGCAGAGAAAGAGATATGTATGTGTTACTAAAAGTGAGTACAGAAAACATTGTGAATGTGATACGTAGCACTTCTGTTTCAAACATACACATTTGTAGAAGAGGGAATATTTCTTGTTTGTAAAATGGAATTTTTTTCAGGAAAATTGTTGATAGAATACTGAGTAGAGAAGTGTTACCTAAAAGTGAGTAGGAAAACGCTGTGAATGTAATACGTAGCATTTGTATTTCATACAAACAATTGTATGAATTATTTGCAGAAGAGGGAACAAAAATGCTTTTTGTGTGAAATCCGTTTTCTCAGGAAAGACACCTATATAGATAAACTTAAAAAGCGAAACTTTATTTGAATACAAAATTAGTTCCAAATCGTTAGACCCGTTTACAAGAATTGCTCGTTTTAAGATATTAGATCTATGTCTAGTCTTATTGACCTTCAGGGTAACCTCATTCGATCTAGAGATGAGCGGACCCATTTCTGAGGTGGAGGCACGCAGAAGCGGAGTCCGTTAGTTATGATGAGGATGGCGGTGGAATGAGAGGACCTACAGATTTTACGCTGCTCTCCAAATATTAGTAGATGCATCGTTTTTGTAATTAAGGAGACGAATGCAGTAAGCTCTTGCTTATCGCTTATCAAATATAGCAATTAAGAGAATTGTTCAAGTTATTCACTGAAAATTCAAAATTAATCTTATTAATCATGAAGTGTAACCAGTGATATGCTAATGTAAACAAAATCGTTAGTCATATTTGAGTACATAAAAATAACAAAAAAACTCGCTATATAAAGCTTAGCTTGGGCATGCTTCTCTGTATCTGAAGTTTTTAGTAATGCTGTTAGCGCGCTAACATTATCCACTCTCAAGGCCCTTTTTCTTAAAAAAAATTACGTTAAAATGCCCTATATTTCCGCTGAAATATACATATCGGACTTTTGGTGGGATACAACATTTACTCTTGATAGCCAGTGGATAAAGAAAAGCGTTGATTTAACTGCAAATAATTAATTAGCATATAAAGTGTGTCTGCGAGTTACTCTATATAATTATTTTTGTAAGTATAACAACGCAATAGATTTTCACTCGTATCAGTTTAATTTTACATCCTCTTCCGATACAAATTGACTAGATGAACTACTGGGGCGGAAAAAAAGGGAAGCGTTGAATAATTGAAATTCCAAACGAGTTTTCTAAACTAATATATATCAAAGTGCAACTTAAATATTTCACAATTTTGCGAAGAATGATATTCCAGATGTGAAAGGCAATTTCAGGATTTCGTCCATTTCACTTCCTCGGTCGAGGTTTAAATAATTTATAGGTAGGAAATGTGCGGGCAGAAGGTAACATTTGCGTTCCGCTTTGATCTTGAATATTTTAGGCGAGGGTTTGCCAATTGGGACTTTTACTTGGAAAAATCGCAGTCAAGCAAAACTACATGATCAGCGTTGTAATAAGCATTGAAACAAAGAGAAAGAACAACAGCTGTTTCCAAGGTTTTAGCAGGAAGACTAAAATATTTGCATTGTTATATATTCCTTTGTCATGGCAATTTTGACATTTATGACCATATTTGTAGCGAAAGATTTGATATAGATCTTAAGACATCTTGGAATCGCCTATCTTCTCAATGTTAAATTACGTGTTTTAAAGTGTTTTCTTTTCCCTGAAACTACTGAAGCTGCGTTGAAATTTGTTTACAGTACATTCGGACATGACCTTTTTCTTGTTCAAACATTTTTTATTAAGACTTGTTAGTTACCGAGAAATATTTTCCCCATAATAGTCCTTTTAAACATATGTTTAACGTGAGAGAACGTAGGCTTTTACGGCCGGAGACAATATAACTAGAAGGTATTTCCGTTCTGTTATGTCGTGATCTACTGGAGTAAGTTTCCAGACGTTTCGTCCACAACTGCGGTGGACATCTTCAGTGGCGCGGTCGTGGCCTCCTCCGAGAAGTTTGCGTAGCGGCTGAGGTGTCCCTTTTTTTGCCTGGTGCCGGTACATTAGGCCCGGCTTACAGGCTAGAATTTAGGATGGCCTTATATTTAGCATTATTTACAGCTTTCTTGTTTAAAAAACCCATACGGTGACCAACTTTAGGTCACCGAGAACAGTGTTTTGTTGTAGATATTGTTTATGTCTTAAATTTTTGTTTCTTTTTTTATATGTATAGACATTTATATACACACATACGCACACGCAGTCACTCCTGGGCATACCAGAACTGTATATCCCATCATACAGGCACACACACGCACGCACACGCGCGCGCACACACACACACATACACACACACACTTTCACCGGGCACACCAAAAATAAATATGCATCCCAGCTCGCGCACTGACTATTTACACTTCACTTTGTGCACTATTTTTATAGTTTTCCGCTGTTTCTTGCGTGGACAGGTTGCAGCTCCTGGGTAGTTCCCGAATGGGCGCGCATTAGTCGGCGAGCCGTGCCGCGTCTTTAATTCTTCCATGCTTGCGGTGCTTCGGCTCGCCTTTGCCAATGTTGGCGATCACGTAGTTATCGCCTTCTGCTTTTATGTGTCGCTTCTTGCCTTCAATGACAGGATACCAGTTGCTGTTGAGTTTTAAAGCTTCTTCTTTCGTATTGAAATTGTGGGAATGTTTATATATTTCAATAACTTCGTGTTGTAGCGGGGCATGATAGTGTGTTATGGATGAGAGAATGCTAGTGTCCTGGAACTTAATTATGTGTTTGCCCTCCACTTCAATGGCGTGTTGGACAACTGCGGACTTATCTGTTTGGCCCAGGCGGCAGCTTCTTTTGTGTTCGATGAGTCTGGTGTAGTTCCAATGTAGACCGAATCACAGGAACAGGGAATACGGTATACACTGGCTGGTGACAACGGCTCCCGAGGATATTTAGCTGAGCGTAGTAGATTGTAGAGTTGCTTTGTGAGCTTGAATATAGTCTTGATACTTTGTCGCTGCAGTATGTGTTGGATGCGATCACAGACATTCCGGAAGTATGGTAGGAAAACTATACCTTGTTATATATTTAACGTTCATATTTTTAAAGTTTAATAATGACTTTCCACTTATAAACCGTGCAAAACTTTACCTGTTGTAACAAACAACACTGTTTCAGTATGTACACAAAATTGATTTAAAGCAGTCATGAAAATGTTTTCATGTTACTTTCAATATGAGATTTGGAAAAGAAAACAATGTTTAAAGTTGAAACATCGGTACTGGATCTTCCATAATTTTTCAATCAAAGTAAAAACTTGAAATTAGTAATTTTCGTTTGCCATCATGTATTATATACCATTTGAAATAGAATTTCGAAGAATAAAAATATTTTTTTTCAACAAAAATCGATTCCAGTTTGTCTTTAGGGGATCTAGTTTGGAAAATTGGGAAATTATGCTTTTGACACGTAATTAGGCCCATTCAGAACGTTTTCAAGTAAAAATGTTTTTTATCACAGTGAAATGGGATAATTATGTGGCGATTTAAATAACCCTGAGCAGAGGGCGTATTTGCCCATTGAGACTTTTTCTGATATCACATCCTTTCCAAATATTTTCAAAGTATATTTTTTCCAACGATGCCTACTCCTCGGATATAATATTTTAAATACTTTTAAGTGCATAAAATGTTCCTTACGATATAATTATTAATGAGAGTGAAACTTTGGAATTCTCCTCATCAGTATAGCCTAACTAAAACTTGTTATGCGGTTATTAATATAAGGCAAATAAGTTACGTCACCAAGCTCACTCAAGTTTGATAAGCGTACATTTTCTGCAAAATTCGAAACTCATATTTGAACAACAGTTATTTTAAACCACTTAGTTTAGTAGTGTATTTCTTAGAAAGCTTATTTTCTAGTATAATATATAGCATAAATCTTAAAAACGTTTGAAAGATTTAAAAATTGCTTGCTATGGAGTATTTCGTTTGGTGAAATGATTTAAATGTGTGCTTTAAAATGCATAATCTAGGAAAAACTTAACACATGTGCGTAATATGTTCGATCACACTTGTTTATACCGATAAAATGTGATAAAATAAATTCGGACCCCTCAGTAGAACACCTTGAGATTTGGAAATAACACAAATCATTTCCCTTATGGATATCGTTTGATTAAAAAACTGAATGTTTGTTTTTTGAGCCTAATGATCTACAAAGATCATTAGTCAGTTCTATTGTGACTGAAAGCAGTGCCCCCATGCAATCGTATTTATCCTAGGGATTTTTAAAACTTGTGATAATCTGACGTGCCTGGGCCTTAAGTTGCGTGCATGGCGTTTTTATTGCTTGATTTTCCAAAATACTGTATAGCATATATTCATTTTAATATACTAACAGGTGTGTAGTACTCATGACCAGGAATTTCTTTGGAATTTACAGGAGATAATAAGCATTAATCCCGGACGAAAGGAAAGAAAGTTTAACTGTTATCATCCCCATCCTTGGTACATACAGTATTTTGGCATTTGCAGACAGAACTCAAAGAGGTGTCCTGTGTGTCTAGGACCTGTCCTTGGGCTTCCTTAACTTCATCCGTTCGCTTCATCCCCATCCATCCAGTCGCGAGGTGTCCCCTTCTATTATTTACCGCATAACTATTGTAAACTTATAGTATTTTAATCACAATGGTTATTAGTCATTTTTGGGAAAATAAAAAGTATCGAAGTATTTTTTGTGTAAAGGATAACTTCTAATAGAAGTGAACTTTTCTTTAAAACATCCGTCGCATAGATCGTAAACACACCTGTTGTAAAAAGATGCCTAAGGTACCTAATATATAATAAAAGCAAATAAATCCTTAGGCAATCAAAAGAGAACATGTTGCTGTCTAGTGATACTAGTGATGTATAGTATGACAGCGAAGCTGTAGGTGTAATTACTCGTGTTTGATTTAAGCAAATGAGAAATTCCTTACGCATTTCACCTGAACGCCTGTATTCACACATCCCGCTGACGTCCGTGTCAGAGAAGTTGCAGCCACATCACGGGGAACACCTGTACACTTTCATTAGAAGAGTTCTCTCCTTTACTTCCAACAGTAGGTAATACTCAATATTCCTATGCTTCCCAATTATTTAATTGAACTTAAGGAGGTTTTGTTCTTGGGAAAATTCTCTGGAGATCATAGTAAAATATTTTAAGACGAAAGCAAGGAAAGAGCTTTAAAACGAAATGAAAAACTCTGAGTCTCCTATAAAGGAAAACATGTTTCCGTTCACATTATTTTCCCGAAGTGTTTACAATACATATGATTTGTTAGTTTTTCTTTTGGATCTTCAAAATTTAATGAAAACCAAAATAATATTTTAATTAAATTAAACTTAACGGTGTGTGAACTTAGACTGGTATATAACAGCGGTGGTTATTATTTGTAGTAGTAGATAGTGTCTGGAGCATACTAATAAATTTGCTTGAAAATCGTTCTTCGTATGGATCTTCAGATTATATGTACTTATTTTATGTAGCTTGTTTATTTTAATTTATCCGCAAAAATAATTTGTTTATGATTGTTGTAAAACGAATGCCAATAAAGGGAGATATGCGGACTTATAGTCCTGATATAGACCCAAGGCATCTGGACATAAGAGTGTAGGTAGATCTTTATTATTATTATTATTATTATTATTATTATTATTATTATTATTATTATTATTATTATTATTATTATTATTATTACTATTATTGATTTTATGTGCTATGATTTGCACGTAGATAACAAAAAAAGAGAAATTGAAATGTTTACAAGAGTATGAATTAAAAGCCAACTCGTATGTTTACAACGCTCCATTTGTCAGTTCCTGTCTCTAGCTCTCTCAGTCCCTGTTTTGTTTTTCACACTTGCGCACACTCAAGAACACACATTGCTACGCATGTTATAATCTCCATCACAAATTAATAAAAAATACTGCTCTACAAGGAAAAGTGGCCTCATTTTATCCTCTATCAACAGGTTTCAACACTAAACCTTGTTGTTTTTTAATAAAAATGGGTACAATACACTTATTAAGTGAAGAACATGCACGGATGACGTCTTCTAAGCGCAAATTAAACCTTGACAGTCCGAGTGTCAACTTGAGAGAGTATTTGAGTCATAGGATGCAAATATTTTTGTTTATCATTCATGCAAATTCAATTAGAAGAGATTGCATTAGCCACGTACACTTCATAGCTTTTTATAAATGAATTTTATGGCACAAAGTTGCACGTAATACCTCAACGTTTAATTGCCTCTAAATGAGCTCTTTTTTCCAAGCATCAGACTTCTGACATCAGACTGAACTATTGATCATTATGCTATCAATGAAATGAGATGAACGCGTAGGTAATACTAAATCGAAAGTTAAAATAAAATCTGGTAAATGAAGAAAAATAGTCGTATTTCGGATACCTTTGTATCTTTTCACCCAGTAGTTTATGTGAGGAAATTATTGCAAAACAAAAACAGAATAAAACCAAAAGCAAGAAATGACGAGTTCCCAACCTACATAAATGCAGCATAGTCTGTGAGGGTCACGTGATTTATCCAGTTTACCACTGCATGGCTGGAGAGATACAGCACCTGTTCATAGCGCACATGTAGTCCATTAGTTTCTAACACCAAATTTAAGCGTATGCTTAGGGTTACGTATGGCGTGTAGAGGGTTAAACCAAGCACATTGTTCTGTTAATCTCGGACGGCAACTAGGACCCATGTTTATAGATCATACATAAACTGCACGGTGGGTAAAAGTTGTCTGTACCAAATTATAAGAAACCGCGAGATTTAGAAATACAGAGCTTAGGCCCGGTTTTATAAATGTTTAGTTAAACCAGCCAAAAGTTTAAATGTAGGTGCCGTTTTATAACCTTATGATTAAGTTAAACCGCAGTGTAAAGGTGTTGGTATACCTGAAGCTGAGAAAAGAAGACGATCGCTTTATACTATAACTAAATCTTTTAGACCTATGTACCAACGTGGTAAACACGACGATAAATAATTTTTGTTTATGTAGTGGAAATAAGCGGCTGAAATCAACTAAAATATGCAGAAGATATCTACAAACTTTTCCACGGAGAGATAGATAAGTATTGGCCGAAATAGAATACTTCATAGGTACATAAAATATAATATACTAGTTTAGGCGACAGGCAAATGTTTATAAAAGCAAGTCCTTATGTTCACATAATGCATGGGTCAGTTGGTCAGTTGCATTATATGATCTACAGCTTTTATGTTTATGCTTAATTTTTGTTCATATATTGTTAATTTTAATAGACAGACAATAATAAAATACATGATTTTACAGGTCATACTTTCTTGTTGCTCGCTGTATCTGATTTCGAATTTAACTAAATAAGATTAGGATTGTCTGCTTGGGAAGTCTGAATATGTTTATGACCTAGTGGTCGTAAAAATGATAAAATTGTAGTATTTGAGAGTTGTGATTTTTTAAAATTCCTACTATGATATCGGATTTCCAAATTAATATCAAACAAAAAAGAAAGGAATAAAACTATTGAGTTATTTAAGCTGCAATCTAAATTGGTTCAGCTGCCTGAATAACAGAATATCGACAACTTGAACAGTTTAGAAATGTATATAGTGACAGATGACAAATTGACTTACTTTTTACGAGTGTCACTTTATTTGTTTTAAAACTGAATCACATCTATTTACAGTTCGTCGTGACCTTGCAACTGACAGTTGTTCTGTTTTATCGTGACCTTGACACAAATACTGCTCACTGTACACAACGGACACCTCCGACGCTTAAGTGTCTAAAAATGTTTCTCATGATACACTCACTACAATTTGCTTCAGTACTCACTGGCTTAACACACTAAAATTCTCTTCTATTGTTGCGAATCGCTTATTATAGCCGAGCATTAAACGTCACCGATTTTTCTGGAAATACACGCTTTTCTCGAAGCTTCTTCTAAGAAGCCAGTAGTCGAACACTTCTCGAACCGTCTAGAATCAGCATTTGTTCGGACGCAACTATTGTTGCGCGTTGCGTAGAAACTTAGTGGGTGAGCGTCCTTTGAAACGTGCGGCCACTATGTGTAACTTTTAGTAAAGAAAATAACGTGTGGCTACACACAATAAAAATTGCTTTATCTGACAATATTAGGTAAATTTGCTGTTATTTTAATGAATGGCTTGCTTGTTTTTGTTGTCCTCTATCAATTCATCCTAAATTTCCACATGTATAATTACAATGAATAGAATTTACCTAAATAGAAGCTTAATGCTTTCCGCGCCTGAAAATGTATGTTTAGATTTTGCTGCAGAACAAATAACATGATAGAGTGAGAGATTACAAAGCTCTGATACGGAACAATTGCACAACATAGATATATTATTGTCAGTAAGCCGAGCTTGTTATGTTTCCATGGAAACATAACAACCTTTTCGCCTGTCTGCGTGTTTAGCTATCGAATTAATTCCGCTACTTTTCTATCAGAATCTGCCTTGTTGGGTACGAATAAAATAAAAGCTGTAAATGCAGATAATATTCTGTGCCACGTTATCAGAGCGTGTAGGTATTACGTAATCGTTAAAAGGATAAATTGCAGTTGAGACTTTGTAAATACTAGCAGGGTAAGCTAATTAACTGCACATATCAGGCCTGTTTTCATGTGAATGCACGTCACCGAGAGATTTCAATGAATAATAAATAAATCCGACATGCAAAGAAGGGTCCGTGTTTATTCATAGCTGCATATGTTTATGTCATTAAATATCCATCAGCATGTGTATTTCGCATGAATGATAACAGGCCATTGTGGGGAACTATAAACGCCAGCTTTTAGCAGTTTGTTTTGTACGTTCAGTGCGTTTGTGTTAATGGTGCTCAGAGCTCGACTCGCCCCTCCACCCCTTCCTTAGTTCAGCCATGATAACAGACTGTAACACTTTTTAATTAGCCTTTTATTCACCCTTTATTATACTTAATAACGTTTTAAATTACACAACGGAGGAGAAAAACACCTTGCGCACTGTGATCTAGATACCTACATAGATATCTTGTGGCTACTGTCATTTACTCAAGAGAATGTCTTCCTCCTTGAACGTGCTAACGTGTGAGGAGTGAGGAGGATTCTTGGAAATATGCAAATAGAGTAACACCAGCAGTTCGAAATTATTGTCTATAATACAGTTCAACTGTAAGCAATGCCAATATTAAAACAATAGTCTAATACTCAGTAAATTGACTGCACATTAAATTCATTCATTTCCAAGGGGGCGGCTCGGTAACCCCTTGCTCCCCTTCGCAACTCCATTGTGATATTACTGAATCTATGATCACAATTCTTTTGTTTGAGACAGCAGTATAATGTAATAGCTATGCTACTTTACCTAATGTTTATTGTCCCGGGAAAGAAAGAATGTCACCTTTGATATCCTGAATGTGAGTTCCATGTGCTACAGTTCCTGGTTCGAAGACCCGTTCCACCAGTTGAACGACCCGTCGACCAAGCAGCCTTCTAATGTTTCCTTTGAGCAAGCATCAGAGTAGTTCGTTCGGTACCGCCATACACCACGAGACCTATAAGTACACCTAAAAGAACGAAGTGGAAATGATAGAAAGGAAATCGTGGTACTATCGACATTTGCCTACCGACCAAGGAAAATCGCGAGTAGACGGAGGTCGGGACTCGAACCCATGATATCCCGAATGCGAGCCCCACGCGCTACCACTTAGCTACCTCACTTGGTTACTGGATAAGGACTATATCTCAAATCGAGTAAGTAGCTTTTCTACTTTCCATCAATGAAACCGAAGAAAACTTAAAATTGCAATCAATTGTAGTTGTTCCTTTTCTTCTGTTTAAACCTGCATGCAATTTTTTATTTTAAAAAAAAATGTGTTTTTATTAGAGAGAATTTTCTGTAGTGGGACATTGAGCTATTATCAAACTCGATTAATTCTTATCAAATTTGTTATATTAACGCTACTTTTCGAAACTCTCCGGTCAAAAGAAATATGAATCAACTGAAAAAGAATTGCAAAATAAATCTTTGAAATACGTTTACTCTGGAATTTTTTGTACTTATCCTAAATCTGAATCTTATAATAATATTGCTAGGACATTACAGATAGAAACATTATACGTTCGAAGACAATGCTATTTATTGGTATTTTTATTTAGGTTATAAAGTATGTGACAAAAGTGGCTAAAGTCCAGTCCTCCTCCAAAACCAAAAAATTATCTTTTGCTGACGTTAACACAGTCTAGTCATCCGGTTAGTATAACTCACAACTCTTTTCTTCTCGTAACCATAACTCAGTCCTTTCACTGTCTTTCTTCACTTTCTCTTTCTGTCAAGTTCTAAAACTTACGATACAATCACTGAACACTCATAACTACTCCGCCATCTTCCTTCACGATGCGATGACACGCGGAACTCACACAGACACACACACACAAACTAAGAACTGACTGAGTTCCCTTTGTCACCCACTACTACTCTGACTCCCGACAACTCGTCCGTAACTCACTACTCTGCTCCGTGCTTCGCCTCTTTATACAGCGAGGATGACGTTACGCGGTCCTTTCTCCAACTTCTACAAATACGCCGGCTGCCGGACACTTCTCGAATATTCTGGAAAGCTCTTTGTATTACCGCTCGATTGTTGTTAGTCCCGTGCTTGCTCGCGTGAGTGGCGTGAGGAAGCTTGAGCATGAGCGCCTTTGTTACGCGTCGCGCCGGTGAGGAGGGCAGCCCGATTCCGATTGTCCTATGTTGTGTTGCCGTTGATGATGACAGGGTTACGTTAAGCTACAATCGCATGCATTTTTATTACAATACTGAAATAAATCGATACATTTACAGTATAAATATCTACCAATAACTTTACTTTATTGTTAAATGCCAATATAATGTGAAAATGACAAAACACTGTTGTAAAATACTAAAAGTTTGAGCAAACATGCATTTTGGCATGCACTGACTATGAATTGGAGGATTAATTTCGTACAAAGTGCAAATATACTTAAAATCTGTATAAACGTTAGGTGTCATTTATTATTACTTCACGTGGTAAGACTGTCTTTGAAGTGAACCCTTCTCGGTGTCTAATTAATGTGAAACCTACAGCGAAGAAGATTATACTATCTTCCTCCTCGTGCTACCAGTGCATAGCATTAACCCTCTCTCCTTAATTTGCTTTGAGTTCTTGCTTCTACTTTCTTCTCTAATCCTTCCGTCCCTTTATCTTTCTGCCAGTTCTAAAGCTCTGAACAAAAGGAGATGTAGCAACTTTCTCTCCAAGGCTTAGAGAACGCTTTGTTATAAATGTACAAACCGTTTAAGATATTGCAAATCAGCGTTTATTTATTGCACCAGCTTTGTTATCTCTGAGGTCTTTGTCTCCAGTTCTAAGAGAATACCGATGTGCTTCGTATTTTGGAGAAGTCTGATAAGAAAAGTCAACGTTAAAGAGTGATTTACAGAGCTACTAAATAAAGTAATACATTTTCTTACGACTGAAAGTTCGATATGCCCAAAATAATGGCATGTGGTCAGGCGGTGTATTTTTATAGTCAGCCAGTAGTAAAAGTGAAATCTTCTAAAGCACTCGGCACTGCCTACTGCACTCAGCTGAATTCTCACTGTCAACTATTTACTAAGAAGCTTCCCACTGTAAACTCCAAGCCGTCTCAACTCGACTCGATGAGACTCGACTGGTCAACTGCTTATATAGCAGCCGACATAAAGCGAACGTTCTGGAAAGGGAACCTGCTAGAACAGCCCCGGGTGAATTTTCTGGAACTGAGAACTGGGATGCAATAGTCATTGGTCACTATGGGCCGTTTTTCAGCATCAGAATGGTCATTAGCCACGTCCAGACGCAGGTACATGAGTTGTCATTTGCCAACCCCTTTTGGTGGCAGGTAGATAGGTAGCATGTGATCATTTTTCTTAATAAATCCATATATAGATATGCTTTGTTTACATGTTAGGGTTGAGAAGGATGTAGTCAGTACAGGTCACAAATGAGGAAAGAAGTAAAAAAGAAAACAGAATTATTGTAAATTAACCAGTGAGTGCGACGTCATCCCCCTTTCTGTATAGGAGTTCCTACCACGTAAACAAATATTTTTGCAAATCGGTTTAAAAACAAAATTAAAGTATAAAATAGTACACATCCACTACCGAGTCTTATACCATATAATTGCTACATCCAGTATGATGCGTGCTTGAGAGAAGTTTTGGAACATGCATGAGGCAAGGTAATGGGAAAGTGTGTACCAAGTTTATTACATATACAAATACTGTTTTTTGAAAGAAAAAAACGTGTATAACATTCCCTGCTATTATTTGAGTAAACTAAATGTGTTATAGTCACGTCAGATCACCATATACACTAAGAAACCTGTATTTTCATGTGCCCTTTTATAACCTTCACCGAAGAAAATTCAGCGATAAATGGCAATAAAGTTACCACAAAAGTAAACAAACAATATTGCTACCTTGACCCTTATGTTATTGGCAACTGTGCTTCTCTACGAATATATTTGTTGATGTATATATCCATAGAATGTCTACCCGTATGATACCTAGATCAAAATGATTGATTTTATAAAACTTTACAAAGGAAGAATTCCTTTTTTAATCATTTCATTCCTTTATTGTTTTATCAATGTAATGAGAAAACCTTGTGGCTTTCCAACACTAAAGAGTGAAAAAATAAAAATTAATACAAATGCCAATTGAACTTGATGTATGTCAGATATATCGATATAATTTTACTTCCTCTAATACCTGCATATGTAGAAGCATTTGATATCGAGATTTCACCAGAAGTCTGGTTTTCAATCCCACTGAACATAAAGCCTTTTTAGCAAAATCTGTGTTTGTACGCGAGTGTCTGTATGTGTATGTGTGTGAGAGAGACAAAGAGAGAGAGAGGGGGAGAGAGAGATTAACAGCTTAAATTAAAACAAAATTTCACCGAGCGATATGGCTCCGCGGTAACGTATGAGATTCGCATTTGGGAGGTTGTGGGCACCAATCTAAGTGGGTTCTTTTCCTGGTTTCCCTCAGTCGCGATGGCAAATCTCGGATTGGATATTTAATACCACAACACAGGTTCCTAAAACAATTGTATAAATCAAAAATACATGTTGTGCCATCCAACCGTAGATAATGCAAACAACTTACTAGGCCTACACACGGCTTGTGTGTTTTAAAAACCATCAATAAGTTGGTTGACGTAAAATAAAAATTACCATCTAATAGTATATTACGTACTAAGAACTGTAAGTGATACTTATCAGGTCGAGAATGCATTTTGGAAATACGAGGCCGCAGGACAGAGTTTTCCCAAGCATTCGAGGTCTGATAAGTGACTTATAGTTCGTGGTTAGTCAATTACTTGCAATAATTGAAAAAAACCGTAAAAAGCAATAATAAATCCAAAATGATTTGTCACATTTTATTGGACATTAAGAAAAACGAATTCTCAATGTGAACAAATAAAAAGTTACATCTAAATCATATGGGCAGAGCCTTCTTATCCACTCTTCTGTTTTGGGTGTTACGCCATTTCCTGCTGGTACCGTAAGCATTAATGACCAGTTCTAGTCTAGTTGCCATGGGAATTGATAAATGAATTGTAAATTTAGTTTACGCTACCAAATATGGGTTAACAATGATTAACTTACTTATCAAGTATTGCAGAAAGGTTATTTAAACCCTGGACATGAAGTACTTACGATCGTAAGTCGCCCTTGGGGTACTTATAAGCCTTTTGGAATAGCTTATTGGAGAATTGGTAGAGAAGGTCATAACTCATGTTTACTTTTTCTATTAGCTATGTACGAGTATAGTAAGTAGGGGAAGTGCTGTATTCCACCCAAAAATTCGAAGTCGAGATTTTAGCGGATATATATATATATATGGTTTGAAACCCCTGAATAAAAAAAGGCCGCTTTAGAAAAAGGTACACACGTGCGTGCGTGTGTGTGTGTGTGTGTGTGTGTGTGTGTGTGTGTGAACAGCGTAACTCAAAAACGAAAAGTCGGTTACAAGACCCAAGTTTAATATCTTTTAAGGATGCGACTCCAAGATTTTGAAGAAAATTCCTGCATCCTGAACTACCCTTTATGTGGAAAATTTTGATGTTCTCGAAAATGCCTCTAACAATTTTTATTAAAATGTCATATGTTTAAGATAATTTTATAAGAAATGAAATGTATATTTTGAATTTTCCGGCTACAGGCTATATAGTCCTGTTCACTCTTGATGACTTTTGCAGAGATAGACCAAACCTTACTACAAAAATGTAAATCTTGTCAAAACACAATTTATGTCCAAATGAATTTCTCCTTGGAGTGAGCCATTTCGGTGATATTGCTTGTTATTTGTGTGAGTTTTGAGCATTTATAATTTTCTCAAATGGAAGGTTGTTATTTTTTTATATCTTGGCCATGGAAAGAGAACCGAATTTCAAAGTCTTCATATAGCGACCAGCTTTAAAAGATTTGACTATCGTCCGAAACCTACTGGGTTCCCATATTCCCCTTGCATCTGCAAGGAAATAAGCAATAAGATAAATGTTTATCTCGACTATATGAAGAAAATATATGGAACAGGAGTTTGTAAAAACGGTTAGCACACGAGTAGAGAAAGACATGTGAGTGCAACACATCGGATTGTATCCTTGGTAGAAATGACCATGTATGCGTCATGCTGCATTTCCCTAGGGAAAAGAGGAAAAAACAGGATCCTGAGAGTGCATGGCTACTGGAATGGGGGTGGAATTTCCGCCGCTTCTGTTACATGTTATTATACTTACTACGTTTTTGTACCCCGTCCACAGCTGTGATAAACATGTAGCACATACCACAGCTGTTAACTGGTTGCTGTTATTTCAGAGGTGTAATCATAAGTTTGTTTTAATGATTCGTGCCATTGCTGCAGTAGTCTGCGTTAACACACACGCAACTTTCCTAAATTCTCATTGGGGTTACAATCGGCTTTTTTCACGTTAAAACTGACGCACTCTGTATGCTGTGTTTTAATACAATGATGTTTTTGTTAGCATAACGCTATGGATATAACCATTGTTGACAACCGTGTAGTATTCACATTTCATAACGCATATGCACAGCTGTATTTACCAACACTGTTTCCCCAGTTTATTATTTCTTCTTTTGTTGTTTGTTCTAAACACTGGTGAAGTGCTAGAACGAAATTAGCTTCTGGGGCTATCACGCAATGTTTACTCTTATATTAAAATGAGATGGTTTATTTTTCTAATGGAACATACGCGTACCTTTGAGATGTTATCGCAATCAGCCACAAAGCTCACATATTTCTTTTATCGTAGAATATAAATAGCATATTGCGCTAAGAACTGTGGGGTCGAGAATGCATTTTGGGAATACGAGTCCCGCAGGGGCGAGTTCTCCCAAGCATTCGAGACCTGATAAGTAACTTGCAGTTTGTGGTTAGCCAATTACTTTTTGCAATACTTGAAAAACCCGTAAAAACCGTAAATCAAAATTGCTCTTCCATATTCTATTAAACATTAAGAAAAAATGAATTCTTATGTGGACGTATGAAAAGCTACATGTATGATGTGTCATATAGGCCTAATAATTTGTATATTTCATATGAAAATCCAGTTTGCACCTCAATATGCACTTAAGAAATAAAAAAAAAAAAAAAAATAAATCACTTCTTAATGTCCAATTGCACATCTAATATTTTAATCAATAAATAATTCATACGTTTGTATATTTTTCTATGAATTCATTAATAACTTATTGTTAGGTTAGCATGCTGTTGGGCGTGACGTCATTTCCTGCTGGTACTGTAACTATTAATGATCAGTTTTAGCTCTGTTGTCATGAGAATTGATAAATGAACTGTAAATTTAGCTTACACTACCAAATATGTGTTAGCAATGATAAACCTACGTATCAAGTATTACAAAAATATATTAATACATGATAAACAAACTACTTGAGGTAAACATTTATCTCATTTTTTCTAAAAATGCTTTTTAAAAAAAAAATTCAGGGGGTCACAAAAAACCTTCACCTAGAATTTTTGGGTGGAATGGAATACTTTCCCCATTTACTACACGGAGTAGAGAAGGTAAAATGAGAAATCTAGATCTTTCTAAGAGTTATAGGTATATTTAAAAGTCGAATTGGCATTAATACTTCCAAAAATAACGTGTCTTTGTACTATAATATTTAAACTTCGAATACTGAAAATGGATATTTTATACAGTTGTTCATTCCTCTCCCTCCCTCTCTCTTTCACTTCTCCTCTCTCTCGCTCTCTCTTTCTCTCTGGGTCATAGTTAACACCACAGTCAAATGTATGTTTCCCACATACAAAAATGTTGCGATTGCCATAAATTTTGTTGGAAAGACACGAGTAACAAAATTAAAAGCGAATTGATCTTCTCAGAATGAGATCGAGAATGCATTTATTTTATTTGTGGAATAAAGTAAAACAAATGCTTAAGCTGAGCTCATAAAATACTAAGTCTTATATTCTGCCAATGACATTGCACCTAGCAGTCAAAATGAAAACTACTCATGAGATCAAATTGCTTAAGCTTTCATGGCTGGTGTCATAAAATACAAAATAATTATCCGAGCTTGTGAGTCGTGCTCTAGTGGAAATTCTTCTTTCAGACGTTTCGTTCGACGCTGCGACTGATATCAGTCGTCGCCGAGACTAGCAGAGTACTATGGTCACACCACTGAGGATGTTCGACGCAGCTTTGGACGAAACATCTGCAAGAATTTCCATTACACCGTGGCCCACAAGTCCGGATAACCATTTTCTATTTTATTTATGAGATGACACAGTTACGGCACCAAGAAAAAAATATGATTTATATTTAAGTTATTTGCTCTGCCTATTTTTCCACTAAATACATTTTTATACAGATATGTTAAACATTTGGTACTTTCAATCAAAATTGCCAAAGCCGTTTTGATATGACGAAAAGTAACAAACCCAGAGGGTATATCCTATGTAATCTTCCTGCAGTCTTTTGGAAAATTCTGAACGTCATAGGTATTTGTCTAACACATAGGCATGGACGGACCGTTTTCTAAAACGCCGTTTTTGGATTTAGGATACCTCAAAACGTGTACTTTTAATTTAGGTTAGAAAAATACTTCCTCTATTTAATATAGATACAGTTTGTTTACCAGCTCATAGTCCCTGTCAGGAATGCAACGAGTCAGCACATCAGTAAATAATGCTAGTACACAGCGATATCTGAAGCTGGACTTGTGCTTCTGGTTGCACATTATGTAAGCGCAATCAGAAACACTGTGTACCTAGAATGATTTATCAATGTCCTGACTCATCGCATTTCTGCCAGGAACCATGAGCTCTACTATATAGAAAATAATAAGATATTGCCGCAAAATTAGTTTTCGATTTTTAATCTATTTCTTTATTTCCTATATTTAAATCAGGTATGGCCTCAAATACACTAATTCACAAACACACGTCTTTTTCCACATAAAATTCTCAATCACCAAACAGGATTCGAAGCTCAATTCAGAGTTAACGAGATAGACTACGGCGCGATACATGACTAACATTGTATATCATCGTGATAAAACCGTATCTTTTGTATGAATTCAGTAAATTCAACGAGCATTTTTTGTTTAGAATATGGATTGGGCGATAATTAGTTACACAGACTGTAAGCGAGTGAACATCAATGACAGCGAGCAATTGCTCAAAAAGAAAGGCCGCCGATATAATCTAAGATGTTAGCGGCGGCAAAAAAGGCTAAAATAAAAATGATAAACTGGAAGGACAGATAGCTTTGGCTGGTGCAAATTTAAAATTTTCGTCCTGGATTATTCACTGTAAATATGTATGAAATAGTCACACTTAAATCGGAGTGTTTAGGAAAATGTAAACATTTTATATAAAGAGGCTGAATGGTTCATAAAACAGTGGTGAATGGTGAAAGCACTGTCACTGTTACCCTTAAAACTTTTTGTCTATTTCACTCGTGGATCACAGGGGATCCAAGTTATTTGTATGCACCAGCACGTGAAAGGTGGTTCAATATAAAATAACTGTCTTAGGTCAAGTTTACTATGAAATGCAACTTTGGTCTTTAGGCTGTAAAAGTTGGGAAGGCGCTTCTTTACCACCTGTTGAGCGGAATGACGCAAGTTAGATCGTGCGTGTGTGCTTACTGCAGTGAACTCTTTCACCATGTCAAGGGCACCAAGGCCAAGGTTTACTGCAGTATTCCTCAGGCACATTGATCCCACTTGGTTTTCCTGCTTAACACTTGAAATATTTTATCGTTTTGTGCACGATGTCCATGGTTTATGTAAATAAATCTGGACATAGTGTAAAATTGGCTGCCTGGATCAGTAGAATCCTTGAGGAGACAGGTAAAGAAATTTCAGCCTACCTCAGTGATCCGAAATTGTTGCCAAATATACCTACATGCTCATTATACCTAAAGCTCAGCGAAGGATGGATTTGTTTTTAATTGAGAAGTAGTACTTCCAAAGGTAGATTCATTTGCGGTTTGTATGGAACTTGTATTCCGAATATGTGCTTAAATATATAGAACAAACTATTTTATGCATCATACAAATGAATTATTTATCTACACGAGCAGGCCAATGTCAGATGGGAGTTAACTACCATTCATGCTCTGCAAACTGATCATGTATACATCAATTCTTCACTGCTGGGATACGTTTATTTTGGTAAATAATAAACATGGAATTTTATTGACAGTTGCGAGAACCTCAGACTGCCTCGTGGTCAAATGGTCAACGAGCTGACTTCTCACTCAGAAGTCCGGGATTCGATTCGCGGTGTGGGAATTTTTCTTTAATTGGGATTATCCCCTACTCTCCATAGATTCTGGAGGTGTGGATGTGAGACTAAATGTGCGTATGAAAAGAAGTTAAATAGGAGGAAAACCTACAAAGTTCAAACACTGAAAACACCATCAAATGTTTCGGTCAGCGCAATCAACATGACCACAGGAGTTGAAGGGGGCCATAAAATTAACTGAATAGCATAAATGCAAGTAAGAAAAGGAAGAAAAATATCTCCTAATGAAAATAGCTTGCATATGTCCTAAGGAAATGAATGTTACAAATGTAAACAATAAAACAAAACGAACATTCACTATTGTTTACATTTCTTTCTTTTGTCTATGCAATTATAAATGTGCTGATTAAATAAAACCTACTAAACATAATTAACTCATTAAGGAATATTGAATGAACTATAAATTCTTGCATTGCATATTTGTAAAATTTAGATCACTATAACTATTTGATATTGATGGTTATTACTAATTATAATACTACTAAGAATCCAATGTTGTAATCAACAATATCACACTATCAGTCCAAAACAGAAAAGAATACCTTGTGTATTCATTTATACATTTCAAAGCTAAAAGCATTTTCATAAATTTGGATCAAATACGAACAAAACTTCTGAATGGACTACGTGGGTAATTTGGAAAGTAAGGTCCGAATCGCCGTAGATCATTGACTTAAGCGCGAACGTTGAAACGTGCATGGACACCGATTATTGGCATGCCTTGTGCGTAGAACGACGCCATTTTGATTGGTAGTGTTACAGTGTGTGTTCACAGTGTTTAAAACAATCTATGGGTCCACAATACGGTCTGTGATTCGGTTTTTGACAGCAAGGAGCGTGTCTGCAGCGGACATTCATCGGCAAGTCAGTGAAGTGTATGGTCCCAATGCGATGAGTGACAGCAAAGTACGTAAGTGGGCGAGAACTTTCAAGGCCGGACGGGTCAGTGTCCATAATGAACCACGATCAGGCTGACCAACAATGACCACTGGAGATTTGATCAATACCGTGGATGAAAAGATCCGTGAAGACAATTTCCATTGGTCATCCTCACAGACCGCAGATTTCTGTGATGTCGGCATACAAAAGCTTGTAGAAGCTAGATTTTTATTCCCTAACAAATCCTATGACATGACTAAATACTTTCCTCCTTTTCCTCTGCACCACCTCGAAGGTGTCCGGTATTGTTGTCTTCGATTTGCGCGTGTCGAGTGTTTTCATACTGCTCATCGTTTCTAATTGCAAGGTTCTTTATCCTGGACCTTCCGAGGTTTGCGCAAGTTTCTATAATAATGTTCCTTGCGATCTTCTCGTGCCTCTGATTTAACCATCTGCTATTTTTATCTATAAAATAAACGAGCGGCCAGAGTGGCCGGGCCCATGGGAATCGAGCCCTGGACCTCTGAAATGCGACCCTTACACTTACCTCGGAGCCATTTCGGTCGGTTAGCTTGGAGTCATATGGCCGAACATTCCTTAAATCTCTCAGGCCATCTTTTAGTGCCATCATCACGAGGAACTGAGAACTCCAAAAGCATTTCGCAATCCTAGTTCGATAAAATATGGACAGAGAGTATTTGAAGATAAATCACTCGTGATACACATTCGAAACGTATGTATGCATATAATATTAATAAGGAGGGTATGCTGCAGAGAGAATGAAGACAGATGAGAACATATGTGAAGTTGTCTGTTTTTGCCTCCATCGCAATGCTGCGGCGCTTACCATATGAATATTTAACGCGGGACCTTGTGGCCACTATAAAAGCCCATTTACATCTAGGAGCTCCTCCCATCTCGGGGCGATAAATTATATAGTGTGAGACACAACACGCATCATACCGCATCAGAACCATGATAAGGACTCCATAAAACATAGAAAATGCACTGCACTGACGTTTAACAAGTGTACCTACAAGAGTTATGTCATTCTTTGCCTACTATCGTTTATTTTAATATAACTGCAACAAGCTACTCTTGCGGAACCTTATTCTTCTATATACTTCATGTTAATCGAGATAAAATTTTGTTTCGTCCACATTTCATTGTGAGTACAAAAAGCGCCAGAGAAAATCATCGGTGGATTTTACATAGTTTTCTGGTGTCTTTTCAGGCGTGTTCTTCGCCTCACCTTCGCAGAGCGCGGTGGATTGATAATACAGCAGGGGAGGTTGATGCCTTTGTTTTTTCTGAAAACGACCCAGTGGTAGATACTTAGAATCACACACACGCAGAGCACACACACACACACACACACACACACACACACACACACACACACACACACACACACACACACACACACACACACACACACACACACACACACACACACACACGGACCTTTAGCTAAAAATGCTCTCTGTTTTTATTCAGAAAGTCTCAAAACATATATTTCCGGTGAATGTTTGGGTCGAATAGAATACTTCCCCTATACTTACTATATGCAATAGGGAAAGTAAAAATATAAGGTTGCATCCGCGCCGTTCTAAGATAGTCACAGGCGGCAACGAGCGCCGATAACGCGAACAGAAAAACACCGCATAGCCGGTTCTTAGCTTATTGGCTCTCCGTGTATCATACCCGCCGAGGCATTCGAAACCTCTTACCACTAAAGAAATGCTCGCTTTCTCTAGTGCATTACTATAGCAACATGGGTGCGACGACCTGCCACAGCAAATTACAGCCCGACACGGTCCCTGTGATCCAGTAGGGATTATTTGTGTGCAGATAGCGCTGATTGAATCAGGCATCCATTACTGTCCTGTTTCATACGTACACTCACTCCCTCTCTCCTGTCACCACATCAGTGTCACCACACAAAACTGTTTAAGTTGAAAGGTATCAATTTTCTTTTATCACTGCACAAAATAAGGAAAATTAAATCAGTTAGTGGCTGACATGATGAGTTTTGTAGTACGTCCATCATGTTGTATCCGCTTTTGTTTCAATCAAATTGTGTTCTTCTTTAACGCTAGAAATGAAGTCAGGAAATTAAAAGCTAAAGCATGCTTTGTGCTCTGTACTGAAAATGCTGTTAAAACTTGTGATCACATTACAGGAAATTAAACCTCATTCTTTGACAGCTGTTTATTGGATTTTCTATACACCGCTTAATTATCTGGCAAAGAGAGAAAGTATAATGCAAACCAGCGAAATATTTTCACGTGCGTCACTGTAGGATTATCATACATAGAGAACACATTTCTTCCATGAAAGTCATACCGATAAATGCTCCCTAAAATGAGTTCAAGAGGAAGAAAACAATGTCGCATTTACATAACTTTCTCTAACCTGGCTTATCTATTTTTTCCAACAATTGTAATTCTACAAATACAATACAGCTACTCTAGCTACGGAAGCCAGCAGCTATCAGCTAGAAAGCAGTTAAGATTTATTTATTAGTATAAGTGCTATGCTAATTTACATACGTGTTTGCCTGATATTGGCCCTAGCCATTCATCAGACAATACACAGAAAATCATAACAATTAATTACAAAATTTCCAGAAGTCCCACTCTTAGAACTGTTCTACTCACTGACTGCTTAAAGTTACAAAATTTCCCCAAAACATCTCCCTTCAAACTGTTCCGTTCACTGAGCACTTCTATTTATTTTTTACACCCCATAAAAAGTTTTACAGCACCTTTTATCTCGGACGGGTCTTTAAAATTTTTTATCATTGTTAACTCTTTATTTTTCTTCAACCATTTTTGTAAATCAGCTGTTTCCTCCAATGGTCTGTACCTGAACATTCTAATAATAAATTAATCTCATTTTCCCTAACATTACATATTGGACATATTCCCTACATTTCTCAATTTTAATATTCCCTACAAAACCCGCAAATCTTCTCTTCGTTCTTTTTATAAACCTTAAGATATAAATCTCTCGCTAGTTTATTTTTTCATTCCTTGTGAAAACTAAGTTACCTTTTGTCTCTTATTTTAAAATATAAAGTCTGCCCATCCAAATCTTCTAGCCTTTGTCTTATTATTTTCCCAAACCCCCGTTACTAATTTGTTTCATGGGCCCCACATATCCCCTAGCCCATTTATAATTAACAGATCTTTAATTTTCAGAGCCATGTATTTTTCTGCTTCCGAGTCTTTAAAATGCTTATTCTCCTATCTACTTTACCTTAATACAGATAAACGTTTGCAGAATTGCTTTTATTGCACATTTCCTTGGGGTAAAATGGAAATACAGTAGGCTTAAGTACTGGAAAGTTCAAACCTATAACAAGAAATATCTCGGATATGGTTCACTCCACGAAAAGTGTACTGGATAGAAATTGTGTACTTTAACGTGATCTAATTTTTTGTGTAGATTTTGTCTACCTCTTATGAATTACCAGTTATGGAAAATTCATCCAGAATAAAGAGGACTTCAGAAGCTTGCATTTATTAAGACTATTTCACAAATTTAAGGATGCTATAGCTAATTAAATGTTATCTGAATGATGTATTGTGATTCCTAATCTCTTAAGAGATACACTGGACACCAACATACCGCTTAGAAGCCAGCAAACAAAATCATTTTATTCTTACTTTGCTCCGCAGAGTTGTTTATCTCATCACATATTGCCCTACACGCATTTTCTTTTAATTTTGTTTTGAAATGGTTCTAATGATTATGATACCAGAGTTTACATATAGGAGTAGTTTCAGTAATTTTTCCTTTGACCAACCCACAAACATTGATGGAACAACATCAATACGCACAAACCAAAATATACGAGCCTGGGGGTTCGCGAGCAGAAGGAAAAGTAAGGAACTAAACACGGCGCCGTCGCAAATTCTATGTCAGAAAACGCAATCAGAAGGCGGATGTCATGAGCGGTTCACGAGCAATTCGTTTTGCTCTTAAAACTCCGCCCCATTCATTAGCCATTAGCCGATCCCCATGGCCACGCTCCTAAAGCGCCTAGCTTTGGTGCTTCGTTTCGCAGAGGACCACGGGTTCGAGTTCCACCTTGGGCATCGATGTTTGTAAATATTTGTGTGTGTGCCTCTGTATAAAAACGGACAGACACACATGGACCTTTTTTAAATTTTTTTTTCTTGATTCAGGGGGTCTCAAAACATATATTTCCAGTGAAATCTCAATCGAATTTTTGGGTGGAATACAATACTTCCCCTACTTACCAGTAGAGAAAGTAAAAATGAACAACGACGTTGCACTTCACGAAAGCTTTAAGTTTTCCGAAACTCACACACATAACAAGGAATATCTCCGAAATGGTTCGCTCTACAAAGACGTTTATTCAGACATAAATTGTGTGTTTTAGCGAGATCTACATTTTTTGTACAGTAAGATTTTGTATATCTCTTATGGTTTAACAGTTCTGCAAAAGTCATTGATAATGAAGAGGACTTCGGAGGTTATTCCCAGAAAGTTCATTTAATTAAAATCCTAAGATCCGTTTTTGAGAAAATCAAAATGTTCCATGCAAAGGGTAGTTTGGGGTTGGGGAAATTTTTGAAAATTTTTGTATTGTATCATTGCAAGACGCTGAACTTAAATATCAAAATTTGGTATTAATTAGACTTTTCGTTTTTGAGTTGGTCACTCACGAAGACGGACGCGCAGACCTTTTTATAAATGTTCTTCTTTTAACACAGGGTCTCAAAAGATGTATTTCCGGTTAAATCTTTATATAAAATATTTGGGTGGAATACAAAATGTACTTCCTCCATTTACTGTAAGAACAGTAATTACAGAAAGAAATCAGCACTGCTTTCTTGCGTACACCACATTCCTTACCGTTTGTAGGGTATTTTATTTCGTCATGCTTTCATTTTATTGGCTGATACTTTCACCTTGTAAGTGCAAGGTACAGATAAACAAGCTACAACCCCTCCTCCTTCCCCTGCAATAAGGGTGCAGGAGGCGCCAGCGGATATCAGAATATCCACACACACACACACACACACACACACACACACACACACACACACACACACACACACAGATATATATATATATATATGCTCCTACAGACTATCATAAATTCGATGTCTATTACTATTTGTGCTCTGTGTGCATGATAGAGCTAATAAAAGTCTCAAGTCGCTAGAAGTTTTGCAATATTTGTAATTGCATCCTATTTTAAATACTTTCTTCGTGTTTTAAGATTTTGCCGCTCCCGTTGAGCCGACCCTGCTCAGATATGCATGTGTACCTCAAGATATAGGATAGTCCTAAGAGGCCCCACCATAGAAATTGATTCTAAAAATGGTACAGCGAGCCAAGAGGGATGCAAACAGAACGTCTGCCATCCCAGCCCTTTCCAAGGAACATATAGCATGTGCATTACCGTGAACAGAAAAGTAATAGGTAAAAGAAAAGAGGGCGGAAGTTGGAGCTGGAGACGGTAGGTCTGTCTGTAAGGAGGGGTGTGTTATATTCCACCACCAGAGAAATTATTTTTAGCTTTGTTTGCTGTTGAAGCAGAGAAGAGATGGTGCTTGTTATGTGCCTCTCAGGATGCAGGATCTTCATTTCCCTGCGGAAGTCGATGCGGTCGTTAGCTCCTGAGGCAGGAAGCTGTTCCTAAACCGAGAAATCTCCCTTTGTTGATTCCAGGATCTTACAATCGATTAAGCTGCATTCTCGGAAATTTTCGACGAAGTCAATGCTCTTAATGGCATAGCCGGAAGCACATGTCGATACCGGAACGTGCCAGGACCGATTAATCTGATCCCATTTTCCTAGAAGCGAGACATAATGTGAAACATCTCTTGTAAAGCTACAGCACCGAAATCTGTTGCTTTGTTAACGTGACCTAAGTTCAATGGACGGCGGAGGAAGGAGCATTGTGTTCTCAACTTGGTACAATAATAATTAAATCCTATCTGTTAATTGTAAAGGTAGAACCAGGCTGAAGAAATCAATGAATACCCGCGGTTTGAGCCACGGATGTTCAGCTTTGCGTGATGTTATTCCAATCAGCTCAGCTACCATGGCAACATGCGGGTACAAATTCCCCAACTGATTTATTTTTACCTCCCCAACTGATTTATTTTTACTTTCTCTACTACGTATGTAAGTAGAGGAAGTATTGTACTCGACCCAAAATTTCCAAGTCGAGATTTCACCGGAAATATATCTTTGAGACCCCTGAATCCAGAAAAGCATTTTTAGAAAAAGATCCTGTGTGTGTGTGTGTGTGTGTGTGTGTGTGTGTGTGTGTGTGTGTGTGTGTGTGTGTGTGTGTGTGTGTGTGTGTGTCTTTGTCTATCTCTACCTGTGAACAGCATAACTCAAAAACGAAAAGTCGGTTAAAAACCAAAGTTGGTATTTAAGATTAAGATCTTTCAAGGATACAACGCGCAGATTTTGAAGAAAATTCCTCCACCATAAGCTACTATGTACATGCAAAATGTTTAAAAAAATTTATTTTCTAAAAAAATAGCTCTAACATTGTGATTAAAATATTTTTGAGATATTTTTATGCTAATGAAGTGTATATTTTGAATTTTCTCGCTATAATCCATGTAGTCCTATTTACTCTTGATGACTTGCATAACTTGTAAACCGAAATAGACCAAATATTACTGTACAAAAATGTAGATCTCGCTATAAAACACAACTTATGTCCAAATGCATTTTTCTTTTTGTGGAGTGAACCACTTCGGAGATATTCCTTGTTATTTGTGTGAGTTCTGCAGTACTTATACTTTTCTCAAATGGAAGGTCGTTATTCACTTTTTCATCCCTTGGCCGAATAAGGAGAATCGAGTTTCAAAGCCTTCATTTAGTGACCAGGTTTAAAAGATTTGACTATCGCTAAAAGTCTCCTGTATTCCCATATTGCCCTTACACCTACAAGAAAATTGTGAATAAGACAATTTCTACACAAGTTTATCTCGACTAACATAAAGGAGATAGTGGAATAAGAGTTTGTAAGAATACTACACGAGTAGAGAAAGTCATGTGAGTGCAGCATATCAGATTTTTTAAGATGTCCTCAAATTCATTTTAAGATGACATGCACCAAAATTTAAAGTTTTGATTTTTTAAACTCGGATTACATTCGGCCAAAAACAAACTTTATTACACCACTAGCAGTTACTTTCCGACAAATCAGGTAGAGTTGAGAAATTTCCTGTGGACGCTACATGCGAAATTAAACACCCTATATTTTAAAGAGTTTTTCACGAATTGTAGCATATTGCAATTAGTATTAAACAAGGAAAACCATCCACTAATTAGTTTTTTAATTAAAGGGTTTAAAGTGATTAAAATGAATAAACTCCATCTAATTTGTAGTATTTCATTATTTTTTTATTAAATACGGCCAAAGTCCACGAAGTTTGTTTTTTAAACTAAGGTATTTAACCCACTTCAAGCGTTTAAAGGATAATATATTTCGGCTTTAAAATATTTGTCTCGCAATATTTTGCTATTTGCATATCTTTGCATAGAAGTGTAATATATTGGTACATTTTTTCATGTTTTGCCTATATTTATAAATTTTTTAAAATCCAAAACTTGCTAAGTATAACCCTGTTTCCCTTAACTATGTTTTAGTTGGGTTTATTTTTCATTACATAACACTTAATGGTTTATGGTTTCTTTTGAGCTGGATTGCATAACAATTCAATTGAATGCTTATGTTTTTTTCTGCTTTTCTTTCTAGGTGAGTACCAAGCATTATCTACATCCAACAACTATCCAGTGGTTTATTTTGAGACTTGGTAAGTTTATATTTGAATTTCCATTCCTTTTTCACCAATTTTCCTTTGAAGAACATTAAGTTGGTATGAGAGAAACGTCATTGAGACATCTATATGTCCAAAAAGCAAAGTTTTATAGGAAAGTCATATAATGCGATATTTCTAAACCACAAATGCTGCACGAAAGTGAACAAATGGAGAAGTATGTTCATGTATATTAAATAGGAAACTGTAAACTGGCTTTAATCTTCGATTCTAATAAATATAGACAAGTGTTATGGGTGCAATACGTTTCGTAATCATAAAGTTAAAGACATGATTCTGCGGAATCGCCGGATGAAAGTCTACGAAATGGCTGAAGCTCTGGATATTTCAGAGGAAAGAGTGTTTCACATTTTGAGAGGAGTTACAAATGAAAAGGGGAAAAATGATACATTTACATAGTTCATCTCCTCGTTCTTATAAGGGCTCTTCTTGCAAAGACTTGTTCTATTTATTTGTTTCTAATTGGGATGAATTTTCATTATACATTTAAATATTTCCTGTTAGTATTAGGACAGAGAAGGTAAAGTTTAAGACAGGTTTCTTAAAATCATATCAATGTGTGATAGTTTTGAAATCCCATTGTCTTTACAGATCACGAGAAAAACGATTAGCGATTTGTCATTAGTAAAAGGTATACGTATTTGAAAATCCAAACTAATAGGAAGGAATACACCTGAATGCTTAGCACCAGAGAGATAAATTGTGCATTTTAACGATACTACATGTTTGCTTAGTAACCTTATGTCCCTTATAGTTTATCAGTTATACAAGTCATTCACTATTAAGAGGACTTCAGAGGCTATTCCTAGAAATGAAACAATTTGAAATATTTTTCATGTAAAAGTAATTTGAGGTGGAGGTTCTTGAAAATCTTCCTGCCGTATTTTTAGAAGATAATGAACATAAATGTCAATTATTATTTATTTATGCCAACAAACTTACTGTTTGTAAGGCTGACTTTGTGGTTTACCAGGAGAAATACAAACTGGTTGGAGAATTTAGTGCCATTCTGGCAGTTTGTCACAATAGCTCAGTGGTAGAGCAGCCGCCCGGTAAGCGGAAGGTCTGTGGTTTAAATCCCAGTTGTGGCATTGAATTTTTAAGTTCCAGTTCTAACTCTCATAAATGTCAAGTTTGTTATACATAGGTCTTTTCCTTTTTGGATTATGCTGTTCACGCACACGCGGTCCATTTTGTAAAAATGCTTTTCCTGGTTTCAGTAGGGTTCAAATATGTATTCACGGTAAAATTTCGATATAAATGTTTTGGGTGGTATACAATATTTCCTGGGCTGGCCTTGCAGCTCAATCGTTAGAGCATCTACCTGCTGTGCGAGAGGTCACGGTTTCGATTGCCAGCTAGAGAATCTTTCTAGCCAGGGTTATATTGCCCCCAGAATCTGGAAATATGAATGACAGTGTGACTGTGTGTGTGCGTGCGTGTGATCTAATACGTGCAAAATCTAAAGACCTAAAACCCACAGTATACGAGTTAACATTATTGTCTATAGGCAATATGTTCCATAAGAAAAAAGGCTGCCAATAGGATTATTTAAGTTAAAAGTGGACTATAAATGGAACAATAAAAAATGTATTTTTTCTACTTATCTGTTAGTACGTAATAAACTAAAAATTCTTAATATGCTTAAAGCCATGAAAAAATTTAACGTTCAATGCAGAAATAGTTCAACAAAAATATGGGGTATTTCAAAAGTAAGTTCAAATATTTGAGATAGAAAAAAGACTGTCACAGCGTGGGGCAAACAATGAAGTCCGCAAAAACATTGGGAAGATGTCCGTCGTTCTCTTGTCCAACCTGTATAATTCTGTGTGCGACACCATGCAGCATTTGGCAGGCAATGTCTTGGAATATTGGCAACTGCTTGCGAGATGGAATCTTTTAGTTACAGTTACAGTTGCAGTGGAATTGTTGGATGTGCCAGGAAAACTCGTGTCAAAAGTCAGTTGCAATGAAATCTGGAGATCATGGAGGCTACAGTGTTGTGATATTGCTCATACGATATCATGATATGTGTCATATGTCATGATTCTGGGCCAATAATTGGAATTTAATTGTACAAGGGTACATGATTTGAAAGTTCGCTTCATAAGCTATCATTGACTCATATTTCTTCGAAGACAATAATGGAATAAGGCAGATTTGCGGTAAACGGGGAGGACTACTACACCTTGTTACAGAACATCATCATCCTTTGAGTGAGGAATTACGATATCGAAAACATAATCTTCATGCAAGATGGTGCGCCATTACACACCTATACACCTTCAGAAAATTATGCATATGTTTGGCGACTGAATCATCTTCTCAATGTTTTGTAAACCCCATTGTTTGCCCAACACTGCGAGTGAGTGAGTGTGTCGGGTTTAAGGGCCCTTCGACAACTTGGTCATTAGGGCCCCGAGTCCAAAAATAAAATCACGGAAGTTCAAGTGTTAAAACATCACCCATAAAAACTAAAGACCGACAACACTGCGAAGTTTTGTTTTTTCCTATCTCAAATACTATAATATTTATAGCGGTTTAATGTTTAAATTGACTTTTGAAAGACCCTATTTGTTATGGTGGTTTTATGAAGGTTTAATCTCTAATGCTATTTTAAATATAAAATTTCCAATGTAGTTTATTCTATTCGTGTGTATCATTTCGGAATTCCACAGAAATATTCACAGCTGAATCAAGTTTTTCCTTCCTTCCGTATCGCATCTCTTTTGTTATCCAAATAATTGTGTGTTTCCCACACGGCTATTGCTGAAAGGGTTTTGCGTCACTCTTGTGTCAGTTGGGATGTGTCAACTGTGTCAGGAGATTGTCCGCCCACGGACTCTCTATGAGCAGTTTACACGTTCGCCGGGAAATTAAAGTACGTCAATAAAGAGCCGCATCTGTGTCACTCAGTCGTCGGGTGGCCCAATTTCGTCCTCGGTCTAGAACCTCCTCCATGTTCATTCTAAATCCCGTTTTCAACTTTAGACAATGCGACTGTGAAACTCCAAACATCCACATTGCTCATGATTTACATTTGTATTTTCTGTACCACTGCGCTTTAGATTCATGTTGCCTCAAAACATGTATTTCCGGTGAAATATCGATATAGCATTGTAGGGGAGAATGCAATGCTTCCCCTACTTTCTATAAAGAAAGAATGGTTTGTGAAACTCGTATATAAGGATACATATCATTCAATGACTCAATGACAACTTGCGGAGGGGGACTTAGCATCTCGACGAAAGGCGATATTTTGTACCTATACCCCTGACGGGGCACCCCCCGGAAGAATAGATGAGGCGAATAGGTCGTAAGGGCGGCCGGAACGTTGCCATGACAGAGCAGAGGGCAGGTTCCCTACATTTTCCCAGATAGAAGCACGTCGGCGGAGGCTAGCTCAGCCCGATTCCTCTCCCTCCCCTTCGGGGGCGGGTCTCGTAAACCGGCTCCTCTCCGCCCTCGGTTTGTCCCGTCCCATGGGGGACCCAGAAGCCACTGGGCTCGCCTTTTAATCCGGGGACCAGATTTCCAGAGCGCATTTGTTTCCCTTGACGTGCCGTGTGCTGCGGCGACGCTCGCCGACGCTTCCAACCTTGAAAGAAACCTAACAGAATGAAGGGTTGAAGTGAAATGATTAATGTAACGAAATGGAGGGACGGAAAATTCGGAGCATATGCAAATCCTTCCCAGCACTCGCCTGGTGACCCGGGGAAACCTCCGGAAAGAACTCATGCGTCAGGAAGATCAGCCACGGGGATTGAACCCGCGACCTCCGAATGTGGGCCACATACGTTACCGCCTGAGCTATTCCGCTTGGTAAGGATACATGATAGTGGATGGATAGCGTTGAACTTTGAACCTTCTCGAAACTGAGAGAGGATATATAAAGGACCGCTTAACCTATGGAATATTAGCATCCTCCAAAACATTTGGATGCTACTGTAAGTACTACAGTTCAGATCAAAGACACTGATAGTGATCATGAGTAATGTTATTTTGAACCGAAAAGTATACATTTTATTGTGATCACAATGACCAAAGTCGTGATCACAGTTTTTGGTGATCATTATGTTTGAATTTCTCAGTTAATTTCTTAAGTTGTTTTATTTTGTATTATGTTTCTTTCTCTACCAATGCTACCGGTATTCCTACCATTTACTATATCATGTATGTAGTGTACCAAAAGTGTGGTAGAGCGTACGTCTAGTTATGACGCACAAAAGGGTGGACCGGAAATTCAAAATAATCCTTCTGATGTTCCATTAGAAAAAGAAGAAGAAAATTATCTGAAATCTTTGTATAAAGTAAGTTCCTGTTTTAAACATTTTCATATTTTGATTTACAACACAAAATAAATCATGTTAAACGAATGTAGTATTACAGCAGCCTTTCTTGCTAACATGCGCCAAAACCACAAACACTGGCATGAGGTATAAATTAAGATTACGTGATGTTTGCTGTTTTTGTTTTATTCTGCCATTGGTTTGCTGGCTGGAGTCCAATAAATTAAACCATTTAGGGATGAAACGGTCGATCCATGTTGACCTAGAATTGGGAGTGAAATCCACCCACAGGCCTTGGATCAACAGAGGCATTACATTGCCAAAATTTACCGCAATCACTTCCCTAGCTCGTATTTGTTGGACGTACATCATTCAGTACAAGCGGGCTGACCTATATTCTCTCTCTGTAACAGGGCAGAAACCAACCCTTTAAAGAATGTGGTGTGTTCGAGCGCAGACGTTCAGAAACCCAAAACACCGGATTCAGAGGTACAGTGAGTCTAGGGAGTCCATGCGGCGTTCGGCTCTCAGTTAATTCCGTGTGGCAGTCGTGTCAATCGTGACCCTTTGGAAGCGAGCTACTATGTTAAGGTTCGCGACAAATCTCCTGCGTATGACCTTCAGAGGCTCCACGGCTGTAGCGAATCAGGCGTACAACGTTGCGGACATTCTTTATTACAAGTTTAAAACTTATGCCAGATATAAACAGAATGGTCGGCAATCACGTACGAAAAATAATGTTATCCTTAGCTACTCGGTATTTATAGGTACGCAACTATATTTACGTGTATTTTGCCGTAATTACAGCAGACCTTGAGCTATTAACAGAAGTGTGAATAACCTTTGTGAATAAGTGTACCTTATGTTTCCCCATTTCGCCTATTACACCTCCGATTATTCTGACTAGGAGACAGAAAAGGTAGATAAATTTAACAAGTACCGCGCAGCCGTCGTATATGCACGCGCATCAGGAGACGCCTGCAGCTGTGTTACCTGCGAGAGAGCAACAGTAGAACCCATGTGCACTAAACTTGCGTCGTTTTGCACGCTTATCCGCCCTCTAATCACCACCACCGCTACCGCCGCCACCACCACCACCACCGCTGCCGCCGCCGCCACCACCATCACCATTACCGTCATATCACGGATTAGGAATTTCTCCATTTCAGGCCTCACGTTTCTCTTCATCTCATCAAGCGTCTTCCGAAGCATCTTCTTCCAATTGGCTGGTACTCGTACGAGCTTAGGGAAGGGTTTTCATCCATTCTTTGTACATGTTATTTCCATTGACTTCTATATTCCTCTATGTTTTCATTTATGGGAAGATTATTCAAATCGTTTCTAATTTCTTTGTTTTTTATTTTGTTCATAATTGCTCCTAGCTATCTAATTTCGGCTACAATAATTCCATTCCAATCCTATTCCACCCATGCTTCACACCGCACATCAATACTGGCACAGCCATTACTTATTATTATTATTATTATTATTATTATTATTATTATTATTATTATTATTATTATTATTATTATTATTATTATTATTATTATTATTATTATTATTATTATTATTATTATTATTATTATTATTATTATTATTATTATTATTATTATTATTATTATTATTATTATTATTATTATTATTATTATTATTATTATTATTATTATTGTTGTTGTTGTTGTTGTTATGGTTGCTTGTTCTAATGTGTTACTATTGAGAACTGTGTTTGATCGGACTGTATGTTTACCCTGGAATATAGAAATTAATTGCAAAACAAAAAAAGTAAACAAAAAGGTGTTGCAACTATGACATGAAAAGGTAGAAGGGAGTTGATTATAACATAAAAAGGGGAACCAACAATGTAAACTGTACGTTAAATAGAAGAATAAGCTAGTGTAGGAGTAAAAATAAGTAGAAAAAGTCGTGTGAATGCAACACGTCAAATATTGCTGTGCTGTATTCTTTATCTCGACAACAATTGAGTATAGAATTGAACTGGTTTGTGCAGGTGGGAAATATGTGCTTGACTTGACTTGGTGTGCTGCTGCTACTGCTGAAGACGGATGGTTGTATCCGCTCATGACATGCCAGTATAATTGAGGTTCTATACACTGGGGATTATTGCTGGTAGACAGGGTGAGCACTGCTGCGTAATATAATTTTAATGAGAGACCTGAGAGAATGAAAATGAGGAGAGAAAGACAGACTGACGTTGACTCAGCAGTTGATGTAGAGTCCTCTTCAGCTTGCTTCCATGCGCTTTAGTTTATCGGACCGACCGCCTTGCTTTCACAGAAAGAAATAAGGGAAAAGTGAAACTCCAGCAGCATCTTGACGAAGTACCTACCTCAAAAACCATTATCACTGATAGACTTAATTCTCTTTTAAAAAACCTACTGTTAATTCAATAAAGAATAACTGCTCAGTGAGTAATTTAAAATTATTTTGTAACTTGTTTCATTGGCTTCGTGTATAATATTTAATTTAGTAACGTGCTGATGTTAAGTAACACCGCTTTCGTGCATTCATAGTTGCCAACCTAAGGTTTATACCTATTTTTGCTTTCTCTAGTTGGGAGAGGAAACATTGCATTCCATCCAAAAATTCGTTATCCAAATTGGGAATACAGTTTTGAGGCCCTTGAATAAAAAACCTGATGCGTTGTACTCACATGACTTTCTCTACTCTTGTACTAACTATTCTTCGTGTTAGTCGAGATAAACATTTGCAGAAATTATCTTATTGATAATTTTCTTCTAGGTGCAAAGAGAATATGGAATACAGTAGGTTTTGAACGATAATCAAATCTTTTAAAGATTTGAGATACCGTTCTCTTTGCAATCTAAGCGATAAAAAAGTGAATAACAACCTTCCAGTTGAGAAAAGAAGTATTTTAAAACACACCAAAAGCAAGGAATATCTCCGAAATGGTTCACTCTAAACACATAGACACACACTCACACACACACGCGCGCGCGCACACGCACGCACGTACGCCACGCATACACACATAGCATTTGGACACAACTTGTGTATCTTAACGAGATCTAGATTTGTTGTATGGTGAGATTTGGTGTATATCTTACGGTTATGAAGAGTAAACAGGAGTACATGGGCCATAGCCAGAAAATTCGAAATATGGATTGCACTTAACATAAAAATATCTTAAACATATGGCATTTTAATCAAAATTGTTAGAGCCATTTTTGAGAAAATCAATATTTTCGAAAAATTTCCCTTGTAAAGGGTGGTTTAGTGTGGAGGAATTTTATTTCAGAATGTTTGTGTCGTATCCTTCAAAGATATTTAACTTAAATGCCAACTTTAATTACTAACCGACTTTTCGTTTTGGAGTTATGCTGTTTACAGACACGCGCGCGCGCGCGCACACACACACACACACACACACACACACACATTCACACACAGGATGCCATAAAACATATGTTTCCAGTGAAATCTGGACGGTATCTTTCTGTATAATCCAAAAGTAAATGTTCAATAAATACCATATTTTATTCTAAAGTAAGAACAAATTAGAAACTAAAAATTTCACTTATCTTAGTAATGTTGCAAGTTATTTTTGCAAAAACTGACTCGAGTCAGTTGTGTAATTAAACTTGTTTATGCACACGTTATGCTGACATGAAGGAAATAGATAAAATAAGCTTTTGTAAGAATATTTTGTAGCATAACTACAGCAATAAGTGATACAGAAGGACACAGAAAGTCGTGCCAATATAACATCAGATTTCTTTCATTAACTTTCCTATCAAACACAAATTAACTAGAAACCTAAAAAACAAAAGCATTTGAATCATTGCAAGTCGTCTTACGATAGTACATGTCAGGTTAATTGAAGGGCGATTTACGTTAGACCTGTTCATGAATCAGATGAGAGAAGTTCAAGCATTCGGAGGTATATCTCACAATCAGAGCGTTTACAATGAAGTCTTAAAATCTCATTAAATTTCTCAACCCTTGCCTATAGTTGGCCAATGTGAAAGAGCACTTACCAGACACCCCTTTGTTTTACAGGAAAACTCTACGAAAACGTGAACTCACCCAAATGTTATATCGTGCCGCTTATAAGTGAAGAGAGCTCGTATTACATTCTCATTTCCAGTGAGATATGACGAAATAAAACGTTTTCTGGCTGAATATATGATAGCGGTCGTGGGAAGCAGTCTTGTATGTTTATATCGTTTCATAAGAGTCAAATTACACAGGGTGGGATTTTCAAGATACCATCTCACTGCACCGTTCGTTTTTCTCACTTATCTTCCATCTCACCCACAAAGGTTCACGGTTTATTTTTACACGTGGCACTCAGGCGTTGGTATATTTACTATCGGTCTTCCTCATTCAATCTCTTTCAATGAAATCGAGCACATGAGGTGGCTATTCACGTGTTGCTTCTAAAAATACATTCAAATATTTCGTGTACTTCACCAATGTAGATTTAATTTTGCGTTTTCTGTGGGTTCTTGGAAGAGATACTAATCCTATTTCCTTTCATCCGCCCATTCAGCTTTGTTGCAACCTACACCGGGGCAGGCCAAGGTAGAAAATAGAATAAATCAGAAAAGGTTGTGTTTGTGGTCTGGTGGTTAGCATGACAGCCAGAGATCCTGCGTTAGGTTCCCAACTGGAGGGTGGACATTTTCCGTTAGCCAGAACTATTTATCCTCCCTAGAATCTTAAGCTGTGAATGTGAATCTGTGAGAACATTTAAAGAAAACACAAAGATTATCGCCAACAGTAAACGAATGACTAAACCTGTATTACCACATAGATCAGTGAGTTGAACCTTAAGTAAAGAATACAGAAAGGTTAAAGACATTTGAAAATAAAGTATTGTGACGTTGGGCCCGACGCACGGCGGTGGACGGGCGGGGGGCCGGGCTACTTCACATCACGTGACGTACCGGCGAGTGACAAGACGTTCAAGGTCAGGATGCCTCGCGTGCCTATTTGTGTGTACGTGACAGTACCAATCGAAGTGACAGGAACAAAAGAGGTGTCGAGAACATTAGTGAGACTTCTGAGTCATTTCGAGAGTGTGTGTATATGGAATCGAGAAAGGTCGTGTGACGTCATCCCCGATTTATAAGGACCCAAGACAGCAGCAAGGTGGGCCAATTAGTTTGCTTTTTCCCAATGGAATAAATACACCATCAATACATCCATGTTTTAAACAGCTAAAAAGATGGCTCGTTGAATTCATATAAAAGATACAGTTTTATCATGATGGTATGCAATGTTAGCCATGTATCAGACTACCATTACTACGTAACTACGATTCACGCCGTAGCCTTTCTTTCTCGTTAGCCACCTGTGCAAGTGTGTATCGACGCTTGTGCGTCGTTAGAAGAGCGACGAGCGCCGCGGACGTCGTAGTTAGCATATGAAGCAGAGTGAAATTGAAGAAACACACTGAAAGGACAGCGCAAGGCTGTGAGAAGTAAAAGTTGTGCGTTGTAATAGCGTGGAGAACTATAAACTGTGTTAACGACGAGAAGAAAGCTGTGTATTTGTGATGAAATTTTAGAAGACAATAAAGTGATAAAAAAGTAACAGAACCTAAGTTTGCTATTTTGTTACAGTATTAAGAAAGATCTATGAATGAAAAAGGTATCTGGGAGATATAACACCGAACTATACAACTATAATGTAATTAAAGTAATTAAAGTAATTAAAGCCAGTAGAATGAGATGGTTAGGACATCTGTATAGGATAGAGGATAATAACCCATGTAAAAAGGTCATTGTCGGTCTGGGTGGCTCATGTGGTTTGAGGCTGGCCTACTGATCCCAAGGCGCGGGTTCAAATCCAGCCCAGACCTATGATTTTTAAGTGTACTTAAAAACGACAGCTCCTGGGAATAGATTTACTGACATGTAAAAGAACTGCAGGACGAATTTCTGGTACACCGGCGATACTGATAAGATCCTTGCAATTGACAGCGTCGCTAAGCAACAAAATAAATGGTCACTCTTACTGATCCACTCAGCACATCCAGAAAAGTTGGAAAGCCACCAATAAGATGGCTCGATGATGTGGAAAAAGATGTCAAGGCAATTAAAGTAAGTCATTGGAAAAGGGAAGCACTGGATAGAAGTAGATGGAGGTGAATCACTGGAGCCATATTGGCTTAAGAAGGCTGTTGAAACAAAGAACTAAATGAATGAACACCATTGTCATGAGCAATTGCACTTAAGGTAAAGCCGCCGATAATGGCGGCATATAAATGAAAAAAAGCTTTTGTTTTCTGGAGGAAAATATGGAGGTCTAGAGGGGCCTAGAATGGACCATACTGTATCGTCTGAACTGTAAAAACAGGGATTTTGCTTTTATTTCAAAGCTTATCGAACGTTGCCATTAAGCGATTTTACTATATACTAACTGCTGATTGATGTTTCGCTATACAGTGGTCAATGTTTCTTACTGTTGCTACATCCTCAGAGGTTGCAAGGATATCAAGAAGAGGAGATACCTGAGGAAGAGGAGGTACAACAAGAAATGGAAGAAAAGGAAGATGCGGAGAGCAGTATGCAGTTACTTCTACTTTTCAGCGGGAGAAACTATATAGGACATTAATGGAAAGACTGGAGGCGGCAAGAAGAAGAGACAACCACAAAGAGATGAATTATCTTATTTTGTTGTGTTTAATTATATTGTTTTTAATAATTTTGTTAGTTATTGATCTGCAAAAAGAACTGTATTGAATCATATTTATTCATTAATAAATAGGACATAAGAATAAAATCACTTGTGAAGATTCTAGATGCCAGGACAATTATAATAGAGATTTTAGAAATTTTATTTATTTTTTATTCTTATTTTGTTTGTTGCAATATCTGACTTTATATTGCCATTCTTAGAGTCAATACGAATGTATCATCTCTTGCTTCCAAGCACAAATCTGCAGCGTTCAGTTAGAATTAGAACATTATTGCACCTATCTGTACATTTACAATCTTCTTGAAAATTTATTTACGTCCTTTACCTATATGTAGGTCGCGTATTTCCTCCTTTGTTGGTTAACTGTTGCTTTGGACCCTGCACTTTAGCAACTTCGGCATCCCTTTATTCTAATTGTTCTCCTTCTCAATCTTCTATCTTTCCTTTCTTTCTATTTTAGTCTTCCTTGTACATTTCTCTTCATGTTCCCCTAAAAATTTTCTCATATTTTTCACTTTCTCATCCTGTTTACTTCTTGGAATTTTCATGGCCATGCTTTTACTATACATATTGTCCCATTTCTTTTCCCATAGCCCTTTCCTCCATTCCCGTACTTTCTCACACTCTGCCAACAATGTATACTAAAATCTCATTTTCTTCACATATAAAACACTCCTTTACTTCATCCCCTTTTATTCCTTTCATTAATATTGCCCCGTTCTTGTCCTTGGCACATTCTTCTCTCTCTTGTTTATTACAAATATCCACATAGCTTTCTCTGCCCCTTTCTTTTTTATTAAGCTACATAAATCCAAAGATTTTCCCCGTCTACTTTCCCCCACACTTTTGCTTTCCTATATACTCTTACTTTTTTCAAAATCCCCAGACATTTATATCCACCAATCTCCATACATCTCCTATTTCTACCACCTCTAAAACCTTTCCTCTCTCGTTCCGCCAGTGATTTTCATTGGCATTTGCTTTCTGTTGTTCCGCACACAATTTATTATGTCCTCCTGTCCTGTCAACCTGCATATACACCAGTTACTCAGAAACTTTTAGTTATCCTCTCTCTTGCTAACTGGTCTTTCCATTTCTATCCTTGCCACTCCTGATTTTGCTCCTTGCAAAACAATCTTATCTGTTTTAGTACTTAATTCTGTTATTACCCAAAATTTTAAGGCACATGCCATACACGATTCTTTAGAACTTTGTGGATTCTCTCTATCCAATTTATCGTCATTGTTACTCAAACTTACTCCTAACTAATAAAATTCTCTCTCTACCTCTAATCGCATACCATTTAAATACCATTGCCCATTTCTGTTCAATTTCATTTTTTTTCCTTTCTTTTTTGAATAGAAGCTATTATTGCACCAGAAAATATTAAAATTGTTGTATGAAAAATATTGCTGTTAGTGTATAGTCCAGCGATATCCGTTTCCACTATAAGCGGACTTTGCCATTCTTTAACACCCGCACGTGCATTGTGTTGCAGTGGCTGTTTGGTTATATGTATGTTGTGTTTGATTTACGAAAGTGATGTTGCGATACAGAATTTTAATATAGTTGAATTTGGAGAAACGATATTCTCAAATATATGTAGAGCTATACTCGCTCTTATACACACTATTTTCCAAATGCTTATTTCTCTGTCTCCTTTATTTTAATCGATATAAGCATTTACAGGAGTATCTTAATGCCAATTGTCTTGTAGGTGTAAGGGGAATAGCGTATTTTTAGATTATTCATTTGAAAACAACTATCGCATGTTACTCGTTCCTGGAATAAAATACCGCTAAATAATAATCTCCTGTTTATTGTGCGTTTTTATGATGTTAGCAAAAACATATGAAGGATTTAAGGTTAGCTTATGACCATACATATCTTCATGTAACCATTATCAGCTTTTTGAAATTGTTAGTGTGCTTTGTTGCAAATAATCAACCCTTAATTTGGCGAATTCTAACTTCTTCCATCTTGTGTGAACAGGTTCTCAAGGGCTTTGTAAACAACGTTTAGCACAACATGTTTTAAACGCAGGTTGTTAATCAGAGGAACTCTATGTTATGCAGAGATAACAGAAACTCTAGATGTCCTCAGATTCTCCAGCTACCTTGGGATTGACCTAGATCACTTACTCTCGAGCTGTTGGACGTGAGCGGTGATGGCCTAAGTGTTGAAAGTTTCCGGCTATTGCACTGCATGGTACATAGCTGTTAGTTCCAATAAAGCACAATGGAGGGGTGACAATCACCAATTGGTTGGCTTCCTCGGCCTTGTCCGTGGCTGAATCACATCCTCTGTCTCTGCGCTGCGCTCACCGACCTTCTGGGGGCCTTCGGGACCAGCGGACTACTCTAGGAAGGCATATATTGTAAATAGAAAGACAAAAAAAATTGGTTCTGGTTTATATGATGAAAAATATACAACACCCATGCTTTCTAGGAGGGGCTGAAAAAAGCAAGCCACTCTGAAGACATTTTTGTCACATTTATTTCAATCCTGAGCTGCAATACCATGGACTGAAGATGTACAATATAGTTTTGTTTCCAACAAACTATTGTATCCATGGCTCAAAAATACTTAGTTTCCCTGCAGGTGGTAATTATTGCCTCTCACTGCTTATGCGATTCACAATTGCAGAGATGCCAACACAAAACTAACAAAAACCGTCATCCTTGCGCGATATAGACTGGTTTAGAGCTCCAAGGCGTAAAACAGCTCAGATTTGAGGCGCCTACGCTCTAAAACGTAGCCGAAAGATTGAGAGCCCTAAGCCACAGAACACAGTCGAGGGGTGTTTATAAATAAAGGACAACTGCGGAACGACAGAGCGCAGTGTAGGATCTGTGAAAGTGGTTTTTTTAATTTTTTTTTAAATTTTTTCCCCCCCTCCATTTAACATATTTTTGCCTTTAGCATATAAGATGATATCAGCAGCTTTACCTTTGAAACAGTTGCTCATCGGGAATGATTTCCAGTTTTACTATTATGTAATTTTGGTTTGTTTGTTGTTGCGTTTTTTCTATATAAACATTAAACTCACAGAGATGCATATTTAAACTCTCACTCATACTTCCAAACTCTAGAGAGGATGGGGAATAATCCTGGCAGAAGAAAAATTTCCATCCTCCAGCTGGGAATCGAACCCGGGACCTCTGGATTTCAAGGTTAGTATGCTAACCACCAAAGCACAGAGGCAAGCATGGGGGAATTGTTTCAAGTAACAGGTAATGCATATTGAAATTACGATGTAAATGCGGCGAACGAGTATGAGGAAGATGAAGAAGAACAAGAAGAAAGTAAAATCTTACCAATCTACTAGATTTCGCTCCCTCCATTACGTTGGCACTCGCTTCCGCGTATGCGCAGTAGACGCATATGGCCTGTTTTGTTGACAAAATGGTATGATTTCGCTATAAAAGAAAGTGTTCAATACGGGGGTTTCAGGTCTCAACCACCTGGCACACAGGGCTCCTTCAAAAGTTGATCCAACTGGGGCTACCCACACAACTTATACGCATCCTACACAGTTTCCTCCGACACCGGCCCCTCATAGTCACAGTTGCCGGGCGAACCTCCACACTAAGGCCAATAAGAGGCGGAGTCCCCGAGGGCTCTGTTCTGTCCCCTACTCTCTTCAGTATCTTTATGGCAGACTTCCCAACAGAACCACAGGTCAGTATAGCCCAATACGCAGACGACGTATTACTATACTGCACCAACAGAAACATCCTTAGAGCCTTCAACCCTATACAAAGACACCTTCGACTCGTCCATGACTGGTGTCGGCGATGGCGTATGTCTGTCAATCCAGACAAGAGCCATGCCATCCTCTTCACGAGACGTCCCACACCTGCAGGCTGCCCCACTTTCCAACTTCGGGGTCATAGGATCCAGTGGAGAGACACTATCACCTATCTGGGAGTAAAACTGGATAGGAGTCTAACATTCCGAGGGCATATCAGAGACCTATCGGCGCGGACGCAGGGGGCTATTGCCTCACTGTACCCCATGCTGAAGTCTGAGTTGCCAGTCCGCCTGAAATTACACCTATTCAGAGCTCTGATTATCCCCCTCATGCTTTACGCCTGTGAAGTGTGGGGCATGGCAGCGGGTAGTTGGCTCCTGTGGCTCCAGAGGGCGCAGAACAGAGGACTTCGGTCCATCTACTCTGTCCCCTTATCCTTCCCCGTGAGACTACTTCACGAAGCCTCGTCTCTTCCATACGTGGAGGATGAAATTAGGCGCCGGGCTGCAAAATTGTAGGACAAGTTACCAACACATGAAAGCGCCCTGGTTAGATCTCTAGGGGATTATGACCCCACAACACGCCGCTTCAGGTCGTATAGGGTTCCCCGTATGGCTTGCGGGTATATCCCATAACAAAGTAGTTTACCCATCAGCAGCAAAAGCTAAACTACAAAATAATCCCAACAAAGAGCTATTCGGCTCAAAATTCAAACCACCATCAAAATTCAAAATTTAAAAAGATCTAAAAGATCTTAAAACTTTATTTAAAACATTTTTATTTCCACAGAATGCAAACATTGCTGACTTCTGCGAGTCACCAGCAAAGGGGCAAAATAGCCTCCTTAATATATAAGCCTTAACCCAAAATCAAAAACATCACCCTTAACCACTCTTTATATCTTAAATTCTATCTGCGGTTAAACCCTATTATGGGTAGGTACGCAGCAAAATATCATCGGGCTGAACCACAGCCTGCCAGTATGTTGTTGTCGTCGTCGTCGTCGTCGGGGTTTCAGGTCCTACAAGTATAAGCTCAACTCTAAACGTAAATCGTAAAGTAGGTACGTTAATTATTATTCTGTTTTATCACAATTTGTTTAGGGTCATAGATGAGTATTATAGTTTAGCCTTTGTTTCATTTGCATAGGCCTCTTTATTTCTATAGTCATATCAAGGGCGGATTCCGGGTTAAGTTGTGCCAGGACTGCTCTCCTTGACTGAAGTTTCTCCAGGTTTTACTCAGTCCTCATAACTGGCAAACCTACGCCCGGAACGTCTCCTCTCCAAACTTTCTTTTTATTTCATTGTCTGTATCATAAGTGCCCAACGTCTATGTGACGTAGGAGTAAGAAGGCGTTAAGCGTTAAACACTAGTAAAACAATAAATAAAAATTGCCCCACTCCATTTCGGAATCAAACTCGAGCACTCTGGTTTGAGAAGTCGCAACGCAGGGCCCTGAACTACAGAGGCAGAACTGTAAGACATTGAGTCCTATGCATAAAATGTAGAATTACTTTTTGCTTTACCTACGGGAAAAGCTCGAAGCAATAGCATATTTATTTCGTATGGATAAGCAGTAATCCAATGCTAAGAAGTTTAGACTTCCATTGCCTTTAGATAAATAATAATTGCTTTCCTAATAATGAGTCGCTTCCGCTCCTTTTCGGTCATTTTCGCGCGGTCCTAATATAAAATTGAACGCGAAAGATTATAGAAGGCAGCTAACTCCAGAAATTGGAAAATCTAAAGCGCGTCTCACCCTTAAAAGACAGTACACGTTAAATGGAGCGCAGTGTTGCAACATGTACTAGTTGCGAATCTTTCTCCGCGAGCGACTCGAGGTGGCCGGAGTCCTGTACTTCCTTCAATTGCTGCTTGACGAGACGGGCACTTTTAACCTTGGTATCCCTCCACGCCTTTGTTACTGTATGACCTAAATTTACAAATGACTCGTCTGTATAAACAATTGATTTCCCCTGGGCCCTAAACCTTTTACGTCTTTTAGATATTTATGTCGCCATCTGATGATATCGATATCGTCTCTTTCTATTAATATGCACTTGTTACCCTTTCTTTCATATTCGAACCCCAAATCAGAGTGGCCCTTGAGAAATTTGGTAGGGTCTCATCACTGTTGAACTGTGACAAAATTATATTCAGCGTGGGTGGAATATTTGCAAGCAGTAAAAATGAACAATTCGCCGCACTCCACCTTGCACTATTCAATCATATTGCGTTAACCTAGCGTTTTGTGTAGTCCCGCCCTTTTTGCTTTCTTTTTCGATGGCGTTCTTAGAGGTCCTTTCATTAGTTCCTTTTTAATCATACACACTACTGCTTCTGAACACCCGATAGCCTTAGCTGTTTCTTTTACCGCCTTACTTACACGCATTTTACTTAAAAAATAATCTTACACATTCATAATTATTTGGCGTTCCTTACTTCTTTATTTACCAACATATCGTCCCTTCCTAGCTTCACCCTCCATAACTACAAATATTTACAAAAATATTAAACAAATAACGCAATAACAGCTCACAGTTACACACACGGCTTCTTTCGAACTAATGCTAGTGCTGCTCCTTATACTATCTTCTGTGTCAGGCCTGACGCTGAATAGATGAATACCTTTTGTTTGCCTTACTGGATAAAAGAAAGAGGTTACTGCCTTTTGGTTTATTTTAAAAACTTTCTCCAACCTTCCTCAACATTTGTTCTCGCTGGTTCCTTGATGTAAACTCAATAACAAAAAAGTTTCACACTGCGTAACTTTTGCAGTACACATATATAAAATTTTCCTAAAACATTTAATTTAAAAAATTATAACACTTAACTGGGTAAACATAGAGAATTCAAAGTAGGCAGGTAGTAGCACTATAGTTTACTCTACCTAAGAAAAAAAATATAGATGCATTCTAGCAGTTAGTTTGTTAGTTAGTGCGTGATGAGTGTAGAAACAGCAAATATCGGACTTTTATTGAAAAAAACGTTTTCTGAAGAAATTTGGACCTATAGAAATGTATAATGACTCTGAAAAGGATATAACCTGATAGAGAAAAACATTCTGCATAGGATAATGTGTTCAAACCTGAAATTTATAACAAATGAATATTTATACCATGCTATTAGGAATCTGGCAACAGAGCGAGGGTAGAAAAGAACGCGGCTAATGGCAACTTGTATGCGCTAGATAGAGACAGAGATGTCCCATTTAACTCCATACTGTCTTCTAAGAGTGAAACGCTATATAGTATGAACATAACCTTCATAGTTAAAATATAAAAATGTCTGATGAATTTGAGATGCGAGTACAAACAGTTCGCAAATTTGCTGAATTAACCATTTGACTATTTCATATTCTGTTTATCGAATCGATGTAATTTTTTTAAGCTATAATCTTAGACTGTTTTCCTTTTTAAATGCCCTTCTAGCCCGAACTTGAAGAAATGCAGCCATTTCATTAGGACATTTGCCAAACAAGGGAAGCTTAGGGAAAGGCATTCTATAAGTTTTCTTAGTATTGCCTGCGAAGCAAATTCTTTGCCTACGTCTTATACATGAAAATCATAGCTTATTCTAAATTTGTGTGTGTGTGTGGGGGGGGGGGGCCGTGTATGTGTGTGTGCGTGCGTGTGTGTGTGTGTAGTAACGGAGGGCGGACGCCTTGACCCACCGCGACCCCGACATGGATCTTTTGAGGTCCACCACCCTCCCAGGGGGAAAGGATGCGTCGAAGTGAGACCGTAGGCTTGTCAGAGAGCGGAGACAGTGAAGCCCAGAGACGCGTAGAAGTTCCTAACAATTACAGATATTGACACCTGGCGTATAACCAAACTGTATCCTCTACACAGGGAGAGGGTGACGAGGCGACTCTGGCGGCCCAGGCAGCAACTACCAGGAGGGCTAGAAAAGGGGTTCCAGAGTGCAGGCATGTGTGTCATCTGTTCGCATTCGCCGGAACGTACCGCGCTACCAACCAAACCTGAAAGATGACAAGGGAAGGAAATGAGAAATGAAGGGAAAGGAATCCGTGGAGCAGGGGAAACCATGGAAAAATCCAAGTGGTCTGTCGATGGGTATTGAACCCGAACCCGAACGTCCCGAATGCGAGTCGCACACGTTGACGCGGCGCCACCTCGCTTGGTTCATTGTGTATAAGTAAAACCTATGCATGTGGCTTATTATTTCCTTCAAGTTAATAATTTCTTTTTTCGTTCTAACTTTTTACTTACTTGAAAAAACCGATTTAGTAATTTCTTCTGAATGAAGAAGTAATATTACAGAGAGAACATTTTCATTCATTGTGTTTCTGGTACTCTGTCCTTGCTACAAACGAGACCTGGTCTTTGCTACTGCTGTGCCTCATCCAACAAAAGAGGAACTACACTTTGGTGAGGTTTAACATTACATTTTCACCCCTTAATCTAACAAGACATCAGTGCAAGACAACACACAAATTAAACATCGAAATACAAAACTCCGGAATTACGTTCTCTATGAAATTTTATTCCTCGTTCTTTTTATTAGATGCTTATGACACGCGTGCTTTTTTAGTAAGGGCGGCAATTTATGCCTGTCCCTTATGCTGCAGAAAAGTACATTCGCAGATTGCAGGCTCAAACACTGGACAACACCCTCTGAGATCATATTGATCCAATACGCTTCCTCACTGAAACATATATCCTCCTGAAATTGCCCCTGTGGCGTTTCCAAATGCTGCACGTTTATGGGGCTCCGCAAACAGCATAATCATAGTTCGTATAATACGAACATATGCACGCTAATGCGCTCTTCCTTTTTCTCTTTTCAAAAAGAGCTAGTCTAGTCTAGGTTGCGATTACGTCAAAACAACATACCCTGTGTACATTTGTGAAAATACGAGGCAGAACTAAAAAGTTGCAAATCACTGTTATTTACATTTAAATATTTACAAAATATTCATGATTGTAACTAAAATACTTATATTTAATTATACAAAACTGCATTAATTTTCGGAGTAAAATTAGAAGTACAGTTATTGTTTTGAATGAATGAAATCCTCCTCTGTATAGAAGGTGTGAATGATGGTGTCCTGATGCTAACTTGAATTTATTTTCATTGGATTTTAGTTCGTTTATATATTATGATGGAAGTGAATTAAATAGAACTCTGCCTTTATAGAACACTCCTTTTTGGATTAGCTTCAGGTTATTGTTTGTCCTATATAAGTCTGTGTCTGATTTGCTGCCTATACCGAATTTGTCTATGTACTCTTCCGGGTTGTCGACTATGATTAAAAGTACAATTAGAGTAGACTCTTAGTTCAGAAATGGCGTGAATTCTAAGGCAGACGTTCGGTTCAGGCACACCGCCTTGTGACCCGTTATTACAACAAATGAGAACGCCTCTTTATTTATCACTTAGGTTATTAACGCAGCACAAACGCTATACTGGAAACTATATTGCACAACAAAACACAGCTGATTTCGCCTCCAGAAAAACTACACATGGTAAGGAAAGGAGACACCAATTCTTCCCCTGTCTATTCTCTTAGCAGGAAAGAGCAGGTGATTATCTCACGTCTCCGCATTGGTCATACAAGGTTAACCCACTCATACCTCCTCAGCAAAGGCCAGCCACCACAATGTGAAGTCTGCAACACCCGCCTCACAGTAAAACATCTCCTCACAGAATGTAAGCAATACGCTACACAACGACAGCTTCATCACATCACTGGAGACTTATCCACCACTCTGAACACGCCATCCAACTGCAGAAGGGTGTTATCATTTCTCAAAGGTACGGGCTTGCATGCGAAAATATAATATGAAACATACTTGTTGTACTGATTTGATTGTATTCTCATGTTTTTGGTAAAATAATTGTACTAAATTTATTGTATACCGCTGTATTCCATAGAATAGTCGCGATATGACTTAATTGTTAAAGCGACTCTAAATAAATTAAAAAAAAAAAAAAAAAAAAAAACAGCTGATTCATTGTATCGAATCTCAACTGAACTGCTGAGTCACAACTCAGAAATGAACTTCACTTGCCTCTGTTCACTGCACTCAACTGAACTCTCAGAGTCCACACACAGTTCCTTTTTGTGACAAACTTGCTGGTCTGTCACTTGCTGCTACAGTCTGAGATTTAACTTGTCCGGTTAGGTTCTGTGCTTGGTTTTAGGGTGCACTACCTGCTCTGTCTAAACTCTTGGAAAGCACACACCTCCTCCCAGTCCTCTATTGTCTGTTAAACTGCTACAGTATACTTTGCAAATACCCATCACTGCCAAGAAAGAGACAACAAAGGAGAAGTGTTTGTCTCTTTTTTGGGCCTGGCAAGTTAGATCTCCCCTCTGGGAGGTCTGGCACGGGGTGCATTCAGCCTCGTTAGGTCCCAGGGGGACCAATTGAGGAGCTACTTGATGGAGAAGTAGCTGCCCCAGGACTAGAAGACCGCATAACGGGCCGGGAGGGCTCGGGGCGCTGACCACGTCCCACCCTCCAGTACTGCACCTCACCAATGACGCCTGTAGTGGGCAGAGGTGGGGGACGCAGCGGCTGGGCGGTAGACCTTGGCCCTTTGTGGGCTGTCGCGCTGGAGTTTAGTAAAAGTTGGATCTCACAAACTTTTCAAGATTTTATACCTTTAGGAACCTTTTTAAGATTTGTTTTAATTCTGGATTTTGCCCTTATTAGATTGGTTTTGTATTATATTTGTTTTTTTACTAATATTTTTATTTTATATTGAAATTTATCTCTGACTTTCATCATTATGTATCTTACAAGGGCACTGATGATGGAGTAGTTGAACGACCTTAAAATTGCATCATCATCTTCATCGTCATCATCATGGTCGTTCGCATCAAATCTGCTCTGCGCTACAGTAAACCTGTCCGTTGTTAGAAAAACGATGTCGTTAATGGAAAGTGTTTACAGGTCAAAGAAAGGTACTGAAAGTAGTTACATGACATTTAATGCCGACTCAAGTTGAACTCTCTTTTCCCTCTTGTTTGTTCCGGTGTTTCTGGAAGTTGATGTTAAAGCAAACTTAGATTCCACGAACTGAGCATCTAAAGTATCAAAAGATACGTGCAAGTAAACAAGTCTATTGCTGTCGGTTTATCAAATCCAATACAAACGTACAGCAAAGGCCCCTCGGGAACACAGTCAGGGATTTAGTAGGTCAGTTCTCTCCAAGGCCTTCATAAATTCATAGCGGGCTGCTTTTCTCATCAATCAGTGCATTCATTAACATACTTTATGTGGAGCAGACATCCCTCTTGTTTACATTTTAACCTCTCTGCAGCAGATAAAACAGTATTACTCTCTGACACGCCACCTCCTCGTCCATACAACAGATATATCAGTGTCATGTCGTTAAAATGTGTGTCACAGTATCTACAGCACTGGATTAAAAATAATCTGATATATTACATTCACATGACTTTCTCTACACATTTTTAAACAAACTATCCTTAGGAAAGCTTATTATTGTATCCATTTCACGTTAATCCAGGCAAACATTTGTAGAAATGGTTTTCTTACATTTCTTTTATTACTTTCTCTACTGCGTAGGAAAAGTATTATATTCGACCCAAAATTTCGATGTCGAGATTTCAACGGAAATATGTTTTGAAGCCGTCTTAATCCCCAAAAAAAGCATTTTTAGAAAATGTGTGTGTTTGTGTGTGTGTGTGTGTGTGTGTGTGTGTGTGTGTGTGTGTGTGTGTGTGTGTGTGTGTGTGTGTGTGCGCGCGCATGGACAGCATAACTCAAAAACGAAAACTTGGTTAAATACCAAAGTTGGTATTTAAGTTAATATTTTTCAAGAATGCGACACGAAGATTTTGAAGAAAATTCCTCCACACTAAACTGCCCTTTACATGGAAAATTGTTCGAAAATTTTTATTTTTTCGAAAATGGCTCTAACGATTTTGATTAAAATGCAATATGTTTAAGATACTTTCATGGCAAATGAAATGTATATTTTGAATTTTCTGGCTATAACCCTCGTAGCCCTGTTTACTGTTGATGCTTTTGCATAACTGGTAAACCGTAAGAATTATAGAACATTGATAAGAGAAGCAGAATGCGCAATTTGGTTTTAGCACGATTCCGTTGTGGCGTTGCATGTAGCCGAGCTGAAACAGAGAAGAGAATGGACCCCGATTGCATTGTTAGAGGACAATATGTTCACCATTTCCATATAGTGTCATTGAACTCGTCTATAGAAGGGCCAAGCTGCGAGTAGCAGATAATAATTGGTCTCCCCCTATGAATCGCGTATTAAGTACAAAGCAAAATTACATGAATCAAATTCACGCATAACTGACATCCCAAATGTTGCGAACTATTGCATGTTATCCGGTAGATAGCGACCTAACGTCTGAAGTCGGGCAAAAAGCATGGTGGGTATAAAATAAGTTACATTCACATGACTTTCTCTACTTACTATTATAACCAATAACACTATTCTTATGTAAGCTCATATATTCCTCATTATTGTAACGAAAACGAAAAATCACTCCGGTTACTTTTCTATCACTTTATTGTCCTCTAAAATTTTATCACAAATACATAGTTTCCTTCTCGTCGTTAACAGTCTAGTCTTTCGTGTTACCACAACTCACAACTTTTTTTCTCGTAACCTTGCTCAGTCCATTTAGTGTCTTTCTTCACTTTCCCTGTCTCTCATTCACTCACTACGACGTTACAATTGCTCGAAGCTCGTTGTATGTTCTTACGACGATCGATGCATCTTACGCGACTATGCACACACGCACAGCTGTCTCGCACTCCCTGACATACTGACCGACTCGTGCCTATAACCGTAAACTCAAATCACTGATGTTTCTTGGTCTCCTTATGTAGTGCGGGGAACGTCACACGGACCTTTCTCGACTTCTACGCACACGCCGGCGATCGCGTGATCAGATCTTTCTCGAAATTTTTCGAGAAAGCCCCTTTTGTGTAGCCGCTCCATTGTTGTTATACAGGTACACACAACGGTTGCACATGAATGGTATGGGAAAGCTTAACCTCGAGCTCCTTTGATACCCGCCGCGCCTGGTACGTGGTGTGAAGTCGCTTGGTCCCGTCCGTCCTTTGTTGTTCGCCGAACCCGGTGTTACATTATAATAGAGATAAACCTTTGGAGAAGTAATCCATTAAACATTTCGTCGTTGGTACAAGGGGAATAGAGGAATCAAATGTTAAAATTTAGAGATGCCATACTCTCCATGAGATCGGGATAAACAACTGAATAAGAAAATGACAGAAGTATTGAGAAATACAAACCAGCAACTACATATATCTCGGAAATGGCTGAAACCATAAAAAAGTGTATGAAATAAATTGTGTGTTTTCCATTTTTTGTGTATCGCATATTCAAAATTTTATAAAGTTCGTTACGAATGATTGGGGCTTCACAGATTATTTCCAGAAAATTCAAGATGTAAGCTGTACTTTCCTTCTAAGTAATTTTAATATTGTTATTGTAATCAAGATCGTTAGAGCAGATTTGGGAAAATGCCACATTTCGAAAAGACGTCCATATAAAAAGTACTTAAGTACTTTGGTGTGGGAGGATTTTCTTGAAAAGTAGTTTGGTGTGTAAGGATTTTTTTTTGAGTCCATCTTTGGCAGACTCTCAACCTAAGTACAAAATTCTGTATTTATTGTTTGAGGGTTGTGCTGTTCATACATACACGCGCGCATGCGCTCACACATAGGCCTTTTTTTACTTTCTCTACTACGTATAGTAAGTAGAGGAAGCACTGTATTGCACCCAAAACTTCGATGTAGAGATTTCATCGGAAATATATGTTTTGAGGCCTCCTGGATCCGAAAAAAAAAAGGTCCGCGTGTGTGTGTGTGTGTGTGTGTGTGTGTGTGTGTGTGTGTGTGTGTGTGTGTGTGTGTGTGTGTGTGTGTGTGTGTGTGTGTGTGTGTATGTGTCTGTGTGTCTGTCAGTCTGTGGACAGCATAACTCAAAAACGAAAAGGTGATTAAAAACCAAAGTTGTATTTAAATTTAACACCCTTTAAGTATGCGACACGAAGATTTTGAAGACAATTCCTCCATCCTAAGCTCCCTTTCCATGGAGTATTTTTAGAAAATTGTTATTTTCTCGAAAATGGCTCAAACGATTTTGTTTAAAATGTCCTATGTTGAAGATATTTTATGACAAATGAAATGTATATCTTGAATTTTCTGGCTACAGCCCATGTAATCCTCTTTACTGTGGATGACTTTTGCATAACTGGTAAACCGTAAGAGATAGATCAAATCTTACTATACAAAAATATAGATCTTGCTAGGGCACAATTTGTGTCCAAATAATTTTTGTAGAGTTAACCACTTTGGCTCATCAAAGTAAGCAAGGAAGTGCGATATCTGTTGGCTATTCAGTCCTTGGCGATCAAAGACCCTTTCCAGGATCTATAACACTGTAGAAATAATAAACTACATATGTAATTTTTGTTTAACAACTTTCACCCTCTAGTCTGAATTCTAGAAAAAAAAATTCATTCTGTTTCACTTTTTGACCGACCATCGTACGTAGAGCTACATTCCATAAAAAATTGTTGTTAAAACACTCAACAAAGTTTCTGAAGCGGTCTGGATTTAACGGAATCCGTATTTGAGTGCGTTTACATGGGAGATTGAATGAAAAGTAATACCGCGGGAACAATAAATGATTGACATCAGTGACGCAGTGCGTGCACTTGTATGTTGCTGACATCAAAAAGCGCTGGTCCGTGTTGATGGAACAAAATAAAATCACTTCAGTGTACCAGTCCTTTAGTTTCAATGTCAAGGGCGTACTGATAATTGTCCTTGCTAGCTTGCTTGCTTCGAATTTTTTCTACTTTTGAGTGGTTGTCTTTTATCCCCACTTTCCATTCTTTATTATTCTGACAATCTTCCTCTTCTAATTTCCGAACCCTCATTTTATTAACTATACTACTTCTACAAGTTCCTCTCGGTCTTCCACATTTCCTCCTCCCCGATACTGACCATCCTAAAATAATACTAAGCCATCTTTCCTCTTGTCATTCTTCGTACGTAGCCAAACGACTAGAAAGCGCTTCTTTCAAGTCTATCTACAGTTTGTTCACCACCTCATGGTCCCTGGCAGGAATGCAGCCAGCCAGTACGTTAGTAAACAATTCCAGATACAGCTGTATCTGAAGCTTGAGTCGTGCTTCTGGTTGCGCTTACGATAGTAGTGCCAACCTTGGAATGTGTATGCACGCTAAGATTCAAACAAAAGAGTCCTTCAGAATAGGGTAACTTAAGTATTATTTTCACTTCGTGTGATATATTTAGCTTATAAAATGTAAAGGATGTGTTCAAGTACTCCGTCTTCCTCCCACTGATCATTTTCTACCTTTTCTGTATTTCTCAAAAACTGTCAGTTTGTTTCGGTCCTGTAAGGATGTCACCTTTTACATTTCCTTAATTATTCATTTTACCTTGGCCCAAGCTCGTTTTATCAGATTCAGTTCGCAAATGTATGAGGACAAGTAAACGACAATGAAACAAAAATGCTTCCGCTTTATAAAGCTTTTTAGCTTTCAACCATCCTATAAACATATGTAGTTTCTACTACCATTATAAGAAAAGGTATGTTGTTTTATTTTTCTAGATGCAAATCCGTTCCATGACCCAATGTTAGAGAGGCTGACCCAACAAGAATCGAACCTGAGACCTCCCTAATGCGGGGTGTTTTATGTTATCGTAGAGCCATCTCGCTTGGTTAGAATATTGTCATTACTTTCGTTACCACTCTGCATTCTGGGGCGATTCCCTGTTTCTTACCCCACATACTTGGAAGTTTATTTGAGAATGAATTGTCATCCTTTTGCCTTTAAATCTGAGGTTTTCTAAATTCATCAACTAAAAATTTCATGAGCAAATTATGAAGACCTATCTAATGGTAACTATACGTGATGGTAGTTTAATGAAAATGATTGTTATCAAACATCTGTAGATATTTATTAAAAACTTGCTGAAATACTCGGCATTGCCCATGGTTTGACGATTTATCCCTACAACTTTTAGGCTTAGGTTGCAATTGTCCAATAGTCTTATCTTCATTTGGACAGGTAAAACTATCACTTAATACCTTACAACAAAACGCTAATTAAAACTCTTAGGATGCTATAAGTAACAAAAATAAATATATCTATAAATGAATAAATGAATAATTAAATAAATAAAAATATCAGGAAGACGCTATGCAAATACATTTTTGAACAACCACAAATGCCACAGGAAGAAAAGCGAGTAGTTAATGTAATATATTGTATTTCCATTTCAATCATGTAGAAAATTGTATGAAATGTTTCTAGAAGAGGGAGTAGAGAAGACCTGTGATTGTATTTCGTAAAAGAAAAGTGAGTAGAGAGAACCTTGTGAATGTAATACGTTGCGTTACTATTTCAATCATAGGAAACTGAATGTCAAAGAGCGAGGAAATAAAAATGTGTGAATGTGCTATGTAAAAGAAAATCAAGTGGAGAAAACAATGTAATACATTGCATATTAAATTGGATAGCATAAAAACCTCCACGAGAAAACTTAGATGTGGCAATTCTCATGGTGATCGCTCGACCACTCTTGGAGTTTATCTACTTCATACACACATACCATATATAGGTATGGTAATAATAATAATAATAATAATAATAATAATAATAATAATAATAATAATAATAATAATAATAATAATAATAATAATAATAAGAATAAGAATAATAATAATAAGAATAAGAATAAGAATAAGAATAAGAATAAGAATAATAATAAGAAGAAGAAGAATGATGATGATGATGATGACGACGACAACAACAACAACCATAATAATGCACACCCATTGGAATACTGGGTGTCTCAAAAAACACCGACAGCGCTTAGTATGTTGTGCGGGATGACAATCTGATCTGTTTTCAAATAGGAACCCGTGTTCGGAAGTGCACCGTTAGGACGCTGGGGAGCGCCGAACTTTGAGAGCCAACGGCTGTGACAATTTGTTAACATTCGTTTTGGTATCTTAATACGGAAGGTATGCAACCCTTTAGCCACCTGTGCACGACCTAAGCATAATAACATTCCTGAACATGCGCTAAATTCCTCCACAGAGTCCTTGATGCGCATTCTACTGCGTTACTTGTGTTGTTTCCAGTACAGTAACGTTTTTAACAGCAGTGCGACATGTATCAATACACAGCTGCTGAAATGGCCAACATGAGCTCCAGCACACCGTGATGTAAATGTGCGGAATAACCTCAACGTCCCATATCCACGTCGATGGTTTGGTACAGGTGAACTGACCAGAGCGGTCGCCAGGTCTATCCCCTCTCGACTGTGGAGTTGTATGAAGAGTATGGTGTATGGAACATCAGCGGAGGACATTGTTGCTCGAGTCCACGGAGCGATTGAAAATCTTTAAAGAAAATCCACGTATTGGGCCATGTGTATGAGGCTCAGAACCGCCCATATAGGCTTGCAATGACGTAGGAGGTACACAGTTCGAAGTCCGTTTGTGATGTAAACAGCTCGGTGTTGGGTTTGTAGACGAAATGTGTACGTACACGCATCTCACACTTCGATATGCTACAGCGTCCAAACCATGCATTTCTGGACACAGGTTCCTATTTGAAAATCGGATCAGTTTGCCGTCCCGCACAACATAATAAACGTTGTCGGTGTATTTTTGGGACATTCTGTACACACACCTACACAGGTAGAGTAGGCAGAGTTCAACACTAATTTGCTGAAGCTACTCACATTCTACCTATTGTAAAGTGGTTTGATCAACTCAGAAACCTTTGCGGAGAGGTGCATTACTTAGCAAAGTTTCATTGCAGTGGGTTGAATGGTATAGGAACGCATACGGAACATACGGGCATGTGTTAGTATGAAATCGGTTATTAGGTACATTTTCTGGTGGTCCTTCGTTATGAAATGAAGAACTGAGCCTTCAGAATACGGAGCTGCTCTCTTGCCCAGCGTCCGCAGTCCCGCAAGCTTTCGCTGGATGAATAATTCAGTAAGAGCGACGAGGCGGCCCACTCTCTGGGGAGAAATGTGTTAGTTACTTACTCTAGTAGTCTTGTTCACCGGTCTATCTGTCACTGTTCCTCATTCACCGCAATGTTGTACATTCTCAAACTGGAACAGTCCAAAAGAACATCCACAAGTCGCACATTTGTTGACGTGTTTTGTGTCTAGGATAGAAAACATTCTGATGTATTATATGCACACGATTATGTCTATCCTCTAAAACTTATTAGTGGCAAAGTATTCTTACGAAAGTCTATTTTCCTGTCTATTTAAATTATCTGCATATTTTGTGATGTTATACAATGTGTGTTTGGGCGTTAATGTTTCTCTTCTGTACCAAGAAGGACTTTCAAAACGTTATTTGTTCAACCTCCTACAAGAATATTTAAGTTATTATATGCTTACCTTCAGTCAACTTGATGTTGGCAATAGTGGTGTATTTTACCTTGTATCTGTATCACATGGTGTGAGCGTTTGTCCAAGCACATAAAGAAAGAACCCCTTAAACCAGGAAGGGATAGGTAGTACCGGTGTGATATCAGCTTACCCCGTTGAACATGCCTGCACTGAAGATTAATGTTGACTGTTTTAATTACACAATTGGCCAGAGATTAAAACAATTACATTTCGGTTCTATAGTATGAGAAACGATATAAGAATTCTAGTTTATGTGAAGGGCAATCATGTTATAACCTAAGTAGAACGGAACATGTCATTTTCTCTGCAAATTAAAAGAGGACCATCAGAAGAGAAGTATGTGAATATTTACAGACACTTTATGTTTCGTTTTTCTGTAACTACTTTATCAGTGGACGTAATATCTGGGAAATTTGTTATCGGAGACTGCATGTTAGTTTGTGATCTGACAAGGTGCGTTGGGATTTGTACTTAGTTAATTTCATAACAGAACCAGACAGAAACACCGGCTATTCCATTTTACTTGTACTGGCCATGTCATTATCACCGAAAGCGCTACACTTGACTGGATCCTCCAGTTCCGTACTCACAGCGCTGTTTATCTAGGTAACATGCTATTACACGGCTCTCGCCTGACGTCACATAAACTGATAGGTTGCTCTTCGTTCCAATACCTCACATCGCTTAAAGCTGTCTTCCTCTGCCATACACTCTATTGTGCCAGTCAAGACACATGGGAGGTAAGTGTATCTTCGCTACTTTTATATGAAAGAAACCTAAAGGGATTGAGGGGAAATGAGGTGATTAATATGATGAAATAGAGGCATAGGAAATTCGGAGGATATAGAAATCCTTTCCAGCATTCGCCTGGTGACCCGGGGAAACCTCCAAAAAAACTATAGGTCAGGAAGTTCCCGAACGCAAGAGACAGACATTACGACCTGAGCCATCCCGCTTGGTAAAGGGGGGTGTATTAATGGAACAATTAAAGAAAACGCACTTTGCTGTATAAAGTTCCATTTGGTACACCACAAAATATTATATAATGTATGTATTTCAAATAGTAATTCAGACTCGCAAAATTAACACGATTTCTCCTCAGAAATCGTTTCCAAGAGGAGCAATGCTATAAGAATGCAGCTGGCAACACTGAATTCTACACGTAGCCAGCGGAAGCCCTTAAAATTAATTTTCATTACACTTGCAAGCTGGCACATACTCTTTGGTGACACTTCTCTTTGAAGTGGGTAATTAAGGATGCATTTATACAGCTTTTCAGCTAGTTTCCTCTTGCGGTTGTACGTGAGTGCCTTCATATCGAACTACCGGATACATCACCACCTCCTATCAAGATGCCTGCCTATCTGTTGTACATACATTTCTACATCTCCTATATCTACCTTACAAGTTCTCCTCATGTTATTTAGCTTTACTTCGTGTTCTTTGAAAGATTCTACTTTAATTGCATAAATTCATATGTTGTGTCTCTATGCGTGTATTTATCTCCAGAATTGCCGAAGGAAATTACTATACTCGGTAGTAATTATGGGACATCACACAGGGTTACGAAATAATTAATCACTTAAAAGACGCGAAGGAATACTCCGAGTAGCTCTTTGAGACGTGGAGTAAGTCGACAACGTTGTGTCGAGGTTGGTCTGGGAATTGACCTGGTTTGTGGATGTAAACAGGTCGGACTCTTTCGCTTTCGTGTAATGTTTTGGAAACTAACACTTGTGATTGGCTCACACTCGAACAGTAAACACTGTAGGACAAGGCAGGGTATGAGTTTGTTTTCAAGACGCACCGTTACGGTGTTTGTTTATGTACTGAGCTAGGGAAAGTGACCACAGTGTTGCCAGGTTGTTTTCGACAAAACTAAAATATCTCCATTGGAAATTGTCAGAGACAAAAATAAGATACAAAATGTGTTCCATATACCGAGATCTACCACTGGTTTAAAATAATATAATGACTTTCCTTCCGCCTGGTATATTATTCGTTTTTTTTTTTTTTTTTTTTTTTTTTTAATCTCTTCTTGCAAAGAGAACGGAATTTCAAAGACATCGGATAACAAGCTCTTAAAACATTTCACTATCGGTTAAAGCCCTCTGCATTCTCATATCGCTCTTGCACCTTCAATAAAACTAGCAATAAGGTAATTTCTGAGAATGCTAATGTCGATTAAAATGTAGTAGAGAAATAAGCATTTCCAGGAATACCTTGTATAAGAGTGAGTATAACTCTACATTTTCATAGTTTCTCCGAACTGAACTATACTAAAAGTCTGTATCGCAATAGGTTAAACCAGGAACACTTACTGGGTCTTCTAAGGCTATGCTCTTCGACTTTGTCGCCAAATATGATAGACTTCTTGAACGTAAGTGGTACCAAAAAGTCACTAATGAACAGAAGTTTGTCGCATAAGGTTTGAATCAAACGCGATGTACATATAATCAAACAGCCACTGCAACACAATTGAGTGTTAAAAAGAGTGGCACAGTCCGTATAAAGTGGAAGGAGCTACATCCAACCTCTCCTCTTTCGCAAACGTTGTACATCGCTGCTATATCGCATCCATTCCTCGGGACTGCCAACCTGACCGCTGACAAATCGCTATAGCGTAAGCGGGAGCTCTAAGTGCCGAACGAGAGTGCAGGAAGCGTGAATTACGTCTCTGAAATAAAAGCGAAGGGAAGAGCGATTGTATTATTCTCAGTTAGGCTTTCTCTCCAGCCCTGACATCAGTAGCTGCGAAATTTAAAGCGACATAGTCGATCCATTTATATGAATACGGTTACGCCGCACCGCGTTCCACTCCTGGATGTATGTATGTATGTACAACCAGCCGTCCTTTCCCGAGAATGGAAGGGTCCCTCGAACAACAGGCTTACCTGAGCATTCTATTCGTTTCAATTAAGATAACATAGTACGTTCGCTCTCTTATCCTACCCCACCTTCCATGCAGTATTTTAAATGCCCATTTCCCACGTTTTTCTCCCACTACCCTTACCCTACTCTGCTTTCCAACATTTATTTTCGACAAACCATTTTGTAATGGACTAAGGTCGTTTGATTTTAACTTCCCTATCAGTATAGAAAATGGTCCATATGCTGTCTTTTTTTAAACGATTATTGACATACGTTCTGATAATGACGATCATTTGCTCCCTTTTACTTCCTCTACCACGTACATAGTACGTATTGATTCCACCCAAAATTTCGATATCGTGATTTCACCGGATATGCGTATTTTAAGACTTCCTGAACTGAGCGGGGTGGCTCAGGTGGTAACGTCTGTGGCCCGCATTGGAGAGGTCATGGGTTCTATTCCCATGGCCAACCCTCCCGACCTTGGGGTTTTAGGGGGTTGTCTGAGGTACTCAGGCGATAGGAAGGATATTTACCTTACATCTCCCGAATCACTCCTATTCATTTCATTTTCTTTCCAGGTTACAAGTCAGTGAGGTCACCTGTAGGATGCGCTGAGGTGGTGCTTACGGTCTGGAAATGCGGTGTTCGGCTAAGGGGAGGTGCTGTGATCGGCCAGTCCCCGCCAGGGGGACTGATTGATTAGCCGGGCTTGGCTGGCGGTGCGCTCTCTGTGGCAACGAGGAACCCCGTCGGGTTCTGAGGTTCCGGCCTGTGTTAATTCCCCAAGGACCCTACTGCTGTTCGGCGTATGTACGGCAAGTGTTGCCGGACGATAATTCCCGGTGTTACCGTACAAGGCACCACTCATACCTCTGAACAGGATATCGCCGACGCCCTTGCTACTTCGTTCGCTGCTACAAACCAAATGGATAGTTACGATAGAGCGTTTATACCTCTCAAGGAATATGCGGAACGGACAGTTCTTGATTTTAACAGCGACTGTAGTGAGCCGTAAAACGCACCTTTTACTCAAGTGGAAGTGGCGCATTCCTTATCTCTCGCAAAGGACTCTTCTCCTGGACCCAATGACATCCACCGACAAATGCTGCTTCATCTTTCATCTGCGGCACTCTCCTTCCTGCTGAGTATAAACCGTGTCAAGCGTGAGAAGGTTTTTCCGTCTTCCTGGCTAGAGGGTATTGTCATCCCTGCCCCTCGATCAGGCAAAAACAGGACATTTCCCTCTAGCTTTCCGCCCTGTTTGCCTAAAGAGTGTCCCTTGTAAGACCTTGACTGGATGATTAACATTGGCCTAGTGTGGTAGATAGAGACAAATAACCTGCTGAGCAATGTTCACTGCGGTTTTTGTCACCATCGCTCCAATGTCGACAATCTGACACGCATGGAGGCTTACATTGAAAATGCCTTTTCCTGATGCAGCATGTCGTGGGTGTCTTCTTTGACTTGGAGAAGGCCTACGACACTACATGGTGGTTTGGAATTCTGCCTACCTTGCATGGCTACGGTTTACGCTCATTTAGCAAACTTCGTTTTTAATATTTTACAACTTCGCTGTTTTCGCGTACATTTTGGAAACACACAGTCAAACCAGAGGTTCCAGGAGAATGGTATGCCCCAGGGGTCAATTCTCAGTGTACTGCTTTTCGTCATCGCCATTAACGTCATCGCTAGTGTTGTTCGTAGCGGAATGTCCATGACACTGTATGTTGCCGACTTTGCGATTTACTACCGCTCTTATAATCTTCAGCACTCACTCACTGATGGACCTAGGCCTGCCAACCCAACTCGCGTCCACGCACCGCACCAGAGGCGGCCAGAATGTTGGCTTTGTTGACCAAATTCGCTTCCTATCGAAGCTCCTCGCTTTCCTCATTATACTGAGTGGGTGCCGCTCGTACATTCCGCATCCCCAAGGTGGGGATCAATCCCTGGTACAACCCGTGGCTGGGAACCACAGCTTCATGCTCCAGTCTCAGATAAAGTGCATTAGTGTGCATGATTATATTAACTCGCTATTTCAGCCTTGATAATTTACTAAACAAATTTACAGTAAAACTCGAATATAATATAATATATTATAATGACTAGGCTTCAGTCCTAGCTGTATTTAGTAAGCATTTAAGTTATATTTCCAGGGAGGTTTTGTGACGTAGCACACGCTGGGTAGGGGCGGTATAGTAGCGTCGCCTTACAAACAGGTTACTGTAGCGGTATGTCACCTTCCTCTTCCCTACCTCCTCTACTGTCAACAAACATGAAGTGCAAACGAATACAGTAAAGCAGTTCTCAACATAACGTCTTTTGCAACTTGGATCGGAGCCTAATAATGACAAATTACACAATATGTGCAAATTTGAGCGCGTTTTAAAGCTTAGTATTGACTGAATTAGCTTAAATCTTAGGATGCACTGTTCTGAAAAAAAATGATCATCTGGCTTCAATGCATTATATGTAATTTACTAAAATAATTTACAGAATAATTAATAATTAATTAGGATAAGAGCGTGAGTCACATTGGATAACAGTCTCAAACAGTTGTGGAGTTCATAATTGCAAGTAGTTCCTAGCAATAATTATTTGCAAGTGGAATAATTTAACATGTAATTGGATGTGACTCTGAATTATAGTGTATAAAAAATTCGAACCAAGAGGTTAATAATATCATTACCAGTAATTGATTGGACTCAGTAACAGCATTATTATAGCGGCCAATTATCAGAATGTTATATAACCATTTAATTAGAGAACAATTCGAAGCGTCTCTTTTGAAGTTTGATATAAACATTATCTAGCTCATAATCAGTGGAACGTTTTTATTATAAAAACGACACAGAAGGGTTTGCAATGTAACCTAATTAGTTGGAATACTGTTTCTCAAGTCTGGTACCTCCTTTATAAGCTCTGTAATAAACACGCTCTTACTGCGGCTTTTAAAAATATTTTATCATAAACATTTACAATTGAGGAAGATACAGATTTAATTAGTTTTCTGCTTTACATTTTTGTGATAATCAATTTTTGAAAACTTTGGAATTTTAGCCGAGGCAATTTGATTCGATGTGAACTTAAGGGCGCTCAACTACTTAGACACGAGCGCCTTTTGGCTGAGGCAAGATAATAAATTTAAATACATAAACATATGTCAACAAATAATGAACATGAGCATTGCTTATTCTCGGTCAGAATAAGGTTTATGATTATAATCGTATAGCCAAATTAATTGATTTCACTCTCATTAATTTAGTAGTAACACTAATTTTACTTTAGTGGTTTGTTTTCTAAATAACATAATAAATATCACAAGAATAAATAATATAACTGATATACACAACATTTTTGGAGTTTTATTTATATATTCTCAATATATTATGTTACTAAAGCGTAACACTGCAAACAAAATGAACAATGAAATCCATGCCTATAAAAACGCAATTTTCATAGTAAAACCCGCTGTGACGGAATTTCGTCCCGCAGGAGTTCTTTGACATGCCACTACTGAGATAGAGCTGTCATTTTTAAGCTATCGGTTTGGGCCGGATTTGAACCCGCGACTTGGGCATCAGTAGACCAGCGTCTAACCAACTGAGACACCCAGACCGACTTTAAATGTGCGCGTGCGTGCGTGTGTGTTGTGTTGTGTATGTGTGTGTTTGTGTGTTTATGAACAGCATAACTCAGAAACGAAAAGTTGATTAGAAGAAATCGGAGTTGGTACGATACGAAGATTTTGAAGTACATTTTTCCATCCTAAACTACCTTTTATATGGACAATTTTTCGAAAGTTTTATTTTTCTCAAAAACGACTCTGACGATTTTGATTAAAATGCTCAGTGTTTAAGGTATTTTTATGGAAAATGAAATGTATGTTTTGAATTTTTTGACTGTAGTCCATGTAGTCCTGTTTACTCATTATGACTTTTGCATAGCTGGTAAACCGTAATACATGGACCAAGCCTTACTATACAAAAAAATAAAACACAGAATTTATTTCACATTCATTTTCTTTGTGGAGTTCACCATCTCCGAGATATTGCTTGTTTTTCGGTATCTTTAACACAATGATTAAGGTTTTATAAATGTGTTGTAAGTGGAAACAACATACAACTTATTATTTATTTATGCCAACAAACATACTGTTGGTGTTTTTAAACACACAAGCCGTGTGTGGGAAAAGTTTAAGAGGTAGAACTGGAACTTAAAAATTCAATGCCACAACTGGGATTTGAACCACAGACCTTCCGCTTGCATGGCGGACGCTCTAACCACTGAGCTATTGTGACAAACTGCCAGAATGGCAGTAAGTCGCCATTGGGGTAATTGTCTCTGATGTGAGACTGCCTTTGTGGTTTACCAGGAGAAATTTGCAATAGTAAGTCGCCATTGGGGTAATTGTCTCTGATGTGAGACTGCCTTTGTGGTTTACCAGGAGAAATTTGCAACAGTAAGTCGCCATTGGGGTAATTGTCTCTGATGTGAGACTGCCTTTGTGGTTTACCAGGAGAAATTTGCAATAGTAAGTCGCCATTGGGGTAATTGTGTCTGATGTGAGACTGCCTTTGTGGTTTACCAGGAGAAATACGAACTAACTTGAGAATTTGATGCCATTCTGGCAGTTTGTCACAATAGCTCAGTGGTTAGAGCGTCCGCCCGGCAAGCGGAAGGTCTGTGGTTCAAATCCCAGTTGTGGCATTGAATTTTTAAGTTCCAGTTCTACCTCTTAAACATACAACTTACTCTGCTCTGTTCTGTGACTACAAACCTTAAAATACATGTTATTATAAATTACGCTTTAAAGTTTTTGTGTAATTCTTCATATTCACAAGCAACAGTATTACATCTTAAGATTGCTTGGAACACACACTCTGGCAATAACTGATGGAACCCAAACTGCAGTGAAGTGGTTATACCCAGCAGATATAATTATTTCTCACTCACAAATGACCATTTGAAGCTCATAATTAAAACTAGAATTATACATTTGTTATTCTTCAGTCCTTTCTATAACATAAGGCAGTTCTGTTGTTACCCTCAGTTACCTTCATCTTTTTTATCTACTAAATATTAAACTATTAGTCAAGATCGCAAACAATCTGCGCTCTCTGAGCGCCAGTTACCCAGCTCTGGTCTTAATAAATGCAATGCAACTCATGATAGTGAAACTCTCTAGATAAATTGTCAATCACGGCATTGCTAATGATAATGTAATATATATTCAAGACTCCATATACAATCCACTACAACTGCTAAGGTGAGCAGCACTTTGTTAAGGGACTAATTTCATTGTAGGGGTTGCTTTAAGAAACAAACTCTGCGGAATAAATGGCCACGCACACGCTAATCTAATCAGGAGACGGTAATGCTAGGGAGGAAAGGAACCTGAAGTCATTCATCATATCATCTTAAGGCAACACGTGGATTATTAATAGACTCTGGTGTTACTCTATTGTGTGTCGCTGAATAGCGCCCTGATTACAAATGATCCACACCAGTGACGACGTCTAACGAAGAGTCTTGTACGTGTAGTTCAAATTCTGCAAAACTGGGTTTTGGTTTCTGGACCGTCATGCGCATAGTTCGATAGACTTCTGTTTCTTTCTTTTTCCGAAACTTCATTCTTAACAATAACGTCTCCCTGTGTGCATCACTTTTTAATAACGTCTGTGGTGTCTCCGCCTTTGATAAACGTGCTGCCGACTACTTCAGTTGTGATCTGTCGTTTTTCATGTAAACATGGGTGGGTGAAAGGACAGACGTTACTTAAGCTGGCTGCTAAATTAATGCAGCTAATAAATGAGCTGTTTGAAGCGAATTGCCAACTGCTTGAGATTATAGCATTAAACGTCTCTGAACCTCAGTGCAAGAAACTGAAGTATTGCGACGACGGCCGTCGGCCGCCCATCAAAGGAACGCTGAAGATCAAGATATCTAACACCATGACGGTACTAGGTAACGCGCGGCCGATGAACAATTGCAACACGTCGGATGGAACAAAGACCCATTCTAGAGTGTTCGAGAAACTTCGACTGCCAACTTGTTTACCAGAAGCTTCAAGAAAAGGTGTATTTTCCAGAGAATTCGCCGACACTTTGCCTGGACTATAAAAGAGAGATAGCACAGACAGAAGAAAGTAGTTTTAGTTTTTAGGCGTTGGAACACTTTCCGAGTTGGGTATATCGCCGACGTTTGTGAGAGTGTAGAAAGACAGTGAAATGTGACAAGGTTACAGAACAGCTATGAGTTGCAAGGTCTCGACGAATTGTAGATTAAGTTAACAGTACTGCGTGTTTGTTATTCAGTTTTGAAAGAGAAATAAAGTGAAATTAAAAATAACTGGACATTTTATTTGTCACAATATCGTACCTTCTAACTTCTGGTACATCAATAAGGTTGCGATTTAAAGTGTTTCCTTAATAACAACGAAGAGCGTAAATTGTCTTGAATCTCTGAAATGCTAATCGGAGAATGTCCTTACGTAGGCCACCAAGTATGTGTACCCAGCGCGATCGTTAGGTGCTACGGAATGCCAATAACCTATAAGAGTGAAACACTTTCGTTGACAAAGGGTCGAAAGAAAGAAATTTTTAGAAATATACGTTTTTTTATCAATTAATTTTCGCCTATTTCATGACTACCCTCTCCCACCCCTCAGGTTCGTACTCCAAAGGGAAGCGCGGAACTCGAAAACCCGCTCCCTCCCCCTCGGAGGCCCGGAATCCAGTAGACACACTTTCCAATGCTAGGGACGAGATTTCCACAGCACATCCTTTTCCCCTGCCGTGCTGCTGCCGTGAGGCTCGCCGTCGCTTCCAACCCTGAAAGAAAACTAACGGGTGAAATGAAATTATTAATGTAAAGAAGTGCAGGAACAGGAAATTCTAAGGATATGGAAACCCTTCACAGCATTCTCCTGGCGACTCGGGGAAACCTCCAAAAATACCCATGGATCAGGCAGGTTGTCGCGGGGATAGAATCCGTGACCTCCCGAATTTTAGAGCTAACATTGTCTGATGAAACGTAATAAAATTACCCTCTGTCGTTTTGTAAAACCTCAAAGAAATATGCACTTATGATTTCGATCAGTTAAGAGCATAATAATTGCTCTTGATTAGAACATAAAATAATATTTAAATTTAATATTACAAGTAGTTACAGGGTTCATATTTAATGCTTAAAAGATTAAACTGCCTGCCCTAAAGGGAGTAGCTGCCCAAAAGGTTTACGAAGATGACACCGAGCACTTCTAGAATGCCATGTTTCTAAAAACAAATCAAATTTGTTTAAATTTTCATAACTAGTTTATGTTTTATTAGTTCTCTGCCATGTAGTTTGCTCGAATTGCTTTAATACGTTGTAAATTATAATTTAAAATGTTTGTATTCACCCAAAAATCAGTCACTAGAGAACATTTCCGGGCTAGGATTTTTTTTTGGCGATTTTAAATCGTCATTAACGCCTGAACAATGTGAAGATCGGCTTAGAAATACATTTGGCGATGAAGCTCCGTTTAAAGCAGCAATTTACAAACGGTACGGCGAATTAATTCAAAAGAGATTTTTCGCTCCATCTTCTTCACGACGAATTTCGTGAAGGACACCCTGCAACTGCTGTTAACTGATGAAAATATTGCCACTGTTGAGCAGTGCTTGAAGAAGATCGACGGACATCGTATGAATTTATTTGGGCGACATTGAGTGTTGGTATGGGTCCAATCTAAAACATTTTACATCAACAGTTAGAAGTAAGAAAACTTTATTGTTGATGGATTCCAGCTTATGAACCGACTCCCGATCAAAAACAACATCGCATTGACTCGTGCAGAAAAATTAGGAAAAGATTCAAGGCGGCACTTCATATTTGGTTTGGAATATCATTACTGATGGTGAATCTTGGATTTATTATTGTGATCCTGAAGAGTAGTCATTCGGCTCAATGGGTCTTTTGAACAGAACCGAAGTCGTCGAATTCGTAGTGCTGATGGTTGCTAGTTTTCTTTTCTTTAAAAAAGGGCCACATTACTGCTCAGTGTAGCATAGCATAGACTTACCCTTAGTGCCAATTGGTACACAAGTATTAGTTCACAGCAATGTTCTGAAAAGTTTCATGAAAGAGGACCCAAAGGAAAAAATCATCTTTATCTTAACAACTCATCGCGGAATAGAGCAAAACTAACAACTGAGTATCTGGATGCCCAAGAGGTCAGCATCATGAATCCTCCACTATACAGCCGTGACCTAACACCTTGTTATTTCTTTTTGTTTCCTAAAGGTAAAGATAAAATGCATGGAATCACTTTTTGGTCATCAGACGAAGCAGTGGAACATTATAAAAACCTGGTTTCTTTAGTGCCTCAGGATGAGTGGCATCATTGTTTTAAGGTCCGGTTTCATCGAATGTAAAAACATTGATGTTGAAGGGGAGCATTTTGAAAAAACAATAAAAATCATTTAATTGTTTAATTTTTTACTTTTTTAAAGATTGTCAGTGTTTCCCACGTATTTATGTGCTTCCGCTTTCCATTTTCTAGGGGCAGATTAGAAATTCTTCTAGATTTGCAGTTGCGTTTTTTCTAATGTATTGCTTTGTTTTGTTGCAGGTAAGTAAGAGGTCCTGAGCAAGAATCCACCGTCTAATAAATGTGTAAGTAAATAAACAGTAAATATTCGGCATCCTATATCATCTTGTATGGAATGTTTCTCATGAGTTTCAGCGGGTATATTGCTTGTAAACTAAACTAAACCCCTAGCGCAACAGCCCATGAAGGGCCAAGGCTTGCCTCCCAGCCGCTGCGCCCCCCATCTTTGCCCACCACAGGTGTCATTGGTGGGGTGCAGTACTGAAGGGTGGAACGTGGTAAACTCCCCGAGCCCTTCCTGCCAGTTATACAGCCTTTTTGTCCTGGAGCCGCTACTTCTCCATCAAGTAGCTCCTCAATTGGTCCCCGTGGGACCTAACGAGGCTCAGTGTACCCCGTGCCAGACCTCCCAGAGGGGATAAAATCCCCATGCTGGTACCGGGGATCGAACCCGTATCCTCTGTACTAGAGGCAAGCTACCAACTGCGCTACGGATGCGGTCCGGTATATTGCTTGTATTAAAAAAATAATGAAGCTCAGGATCTTCATCCATCTCTAGAGGTGTGTTAACTAAGTTACCATTTGGAAAAATTGAACGCCAATCCGTAGACATCTATACTAATTTTAAAAAGAAAGAACTGTGTATGTTGAGTGTGGTACGTGTATGTGAATGTTTTTACACGTAGAGCAATCTCGAAAATCAGTCAACTGATTTTAATATTTCACTTATCTTTGAAAAACTCAGTTCGTTTTGACAGTCAATACCTACGGTCATGAACTTGGGATACAGGTCTAATCTTGCAGATAGATAACCTATTCTGTTTAAATGGTTGTGCAGATGCTGTTGTGTCTCATGTATGAATGAATATAAGCATACGGTATTGTTTTTGGTGCTCATTGCCTGTTTTACAACACAATTCGTATTATTAAATACAATACGATATACTTAACCTGGAAAGTGTTGTTACAAAACAGATTTCCAAAGTAGGTTTTACGGACTAGTTTGATACTAGTAAATCTCATTGTAAGGTTGTAAGCGAGGAACTGTGTGACAAAGTAACATTTTGTTATCATGCCAGGCGCCGGGTTTCCAAACGATTAGTCGAAAATGAGTTTACACTGCCAACGTTTGAAAATGTGAGCTATTAAACGCCAGGAATCCAACAGCTGCAGATCTGCGTAACGATAAAACTGTCTCTCGTAAACTTGTGGAATGGAATCTCTGCCGTTGAAGTAAAGTGTTATCGCACGTGCGCCGAAAATGCGGCGGTTTGGGAAATCTCTCATAACTTCCACTTGCCGTCCTACTTCGGATCTCTTCAACTCAATAAAAAGCGCCTCAGCGTGTTTGAAAGGCACTTCAAAGATTGGCTATAACATGAGTTCTCGACGTACTCTAGGGACGTAACGTTTTATGTAACTCAGGATTTTGGGTTTACCTACCAGTAAAAACTAGAGCTGTCTCCGTTGCACGGTGGTGATGCAACTGTGGGGCCTGGGTGCGATTCCAGGTATTGGCGTGGGGATTTTTGCCATTGGTAGACCTCATCCGGAATGCAATCAGCCTCATGAGGTTGCCAGCGAGCCAATTGAAGGAATAGTAGCGGCTCCAGGTTACGAAGACCGTATTCACAGGTCGGAAGGGACACGGGGTTGCCAACCACGTCCCACCCTTCATCACTGCAACCTCAGTACTGAGGCCCGTTGTGGACAGAAGTTGGGGACGCAGAGGTCGGGAGAGAGGTCCTGGTCAGGCATCGGGTGTTGCGCTGCCAAGTAGTACTGTAGTCAAACATTTGATCTGCAAAAGTGGAATTTCCCGATCCTAGAAGCAAAGGTTAAGGTTACTGTGTACATCAAGTATTTATTTAGATATTTTAGATAATTTATTCCGATCTTGCAGAACCCCTAGCTTTGCTCATGTTATTATGAACATTAGTCTCCCTTTCTCTCTCCCTCCCCTCATGTTTCTCCCTTCATTCCTTCACACTATCTATTTTTCTGTCTGTCCCTGTCTCTGTCTCTCACTCACTCACTCATTCACTCCTCACTCACTCACTATTTCCCTCCAACAACCTTCTCCCTAGCTTCTCAGTTCAACCTACTCGTACATGTCACTTGATGGTTTCAAAAATGTAAGAAACTGTTTTTTCTGCCGTGTTAACACACAAATTAAAGAAAAGAGTTAAAGATACGGAGGGTGGCTCACAACAGGGGCAGAACATCGTACGTAGCCCATCCGCGCTAGGAGGAAGGGATGAAAGGAGAGGCCTCAAGGGCGACTAGATCCGTATGGGGATGTGTGCATGCATGGATGAGGTCCCTAACGCTCTCATTTCAAACTTATCCAACGATCCCACTCATTATCCTCTAACCCCCGACAGTCCCATCAAGTGGGTGCCCACTTGGAGGCACATACTGTCTGGGCAGTCCCGACCGACGCCAGGAAGGACACGTCTATATCCACTACCCAGCCCCAAACCGCCGACAACAGTCGCCTGGCCCTACATCTGTAAAGAAGATGACAATGATGGGTGTAGGAATTGAACAGGAATATCGTGGTAGAAGGGAACCACCCAACATTCGCTTACCGACCCGGGTAAACCACGAAAAATCCATGGAATTTAACCAAATGGAAATGGCACACTCTCCGCGACACTAGCTCGCTCGCTAACTAAAACATAAACAAGGATTTAACAGTTCACTAATTCCTGTTTCTTCCTCATATGTACAACTATGGAAGAAATATCCAGTGCATTAGGAGAGGAGAATAATTTTAACTTCCACGTGTGGCAGTGAGATTTACGCAAGTCGATATTCCAACATGCATAGAAATTATTTATAGTCTCTGATCCAAATGTTATCTCGACATTGAATTTTTGGATCAAACACAAGTATACCTACTTCCCTTGCTTATTATATACTGTAGATATTATAACAAATGACAAAATGATTCCGGTTACTTTTCTATCACTTTACCACACAGTTTTCTTGTCGTCGTTAACACAGTCTAGTCTTTCGGGCAGTTAAACTCACAGTTCTTACTTCCTGTTACCTTGCTCACTTCTTTTGTCTTTCTTCACTTCTTCTGCCCTCTTGCACTAATTATGACGATGTAATCACTCACGATGCTCGTTGAATCTTTTTGCGACGCACAGCTGTCTTGCACACACTGACCAACTCCTGTCTGCACATGTAACTCTAAACCTCACTCTTCTAGCCTCCTTATATACTGGGGATGACGTCACACGGACATTTCTCCATTTCTATACACACACGCAGCCTGACCTTCAACGTCTTTACCCGCTCACCGGCGTAGCATTGTTGTGGAGTAGCTTAGTCCCGTCTGTCCTTTGTTTTGCGCCGAGCCCGACATCATGAACTTCTCTGGTCGCTTTACTTACATCTACGTTAGACTCTTTGATGAAGCGAGACATAGAAAAGCAACTCTTCCATAGTTGCATAGAAAACACATTTGAAAGAGCGCATTCTCTGTCCAATGCCAACTAAACGAGGGCCGCGTTGTATAATATGTATGACAGAAGCAAACTTTAATTCTGAAGGCGACACACACACACACACACACATACACACACACACACACACACACACACACACACACACACACACACTTGGAACAAGGAGTACTAATTGGCAAGAGATTCGTTTGAACCTGAGTTAAATTGCATCATTTAATGGTGCAGCTGTTGCGGCAAACCGTTACCCGTCCTTTGAAATAAAATGACAAAGTTGCTGGATTTTAATTAAAATAAATACGGAATTTCATCTCTAAAGTTAATGGAACTGTGTTCGGCTGTCGGCCTTGAACTGCGTGACAAAAGGGAGACCGTAAACGTTCGCGGGGAATCACCCAACCACGAAATTAAATGGACCTACAAACAAACTCGTTTCTTTAAATGCATGTATGTATAACGCGTTCGTTTTAATGCTGTGATGTGATTCTGGATTGGTGTTTATAACACGGGGGTTAGTTCTCCGTTTTTGAATTCCATGTTGATTTCGTTTTTACCTTCTAGCTAACTATTTATAGTATTGGATTACACCCAAAAATTCTATTTCGTGATTTCACCAGAAATACATATTTTGAACCCCCGAATAAAAAAATCATTTTAGAGAAAGGTCCGCTCCTGTGTTCTGTTTATATGCGTGTGAAAACACGTAACCCCTCCTCCTATTTCTTCTTGTACATTCCCGGGATAGGTTAATAGTCTGTTAGGTCCTCACTGAATCACTCCTACCTCTTCCTTGGGCGTCCAATATCTCTTTTACCTTGAGGCTTATAACTACATGCGATGGGATTCTGTCCTGGTTCTTTCTTCTTTCATATTGTGACGACGACCGGCAGCCGCCGTTCACATGGGAAACTCGGTGTTAGCTAGAGTCTGTTTAGTCAAAGTGTGTGCAGTTCGGTCGCCTCCTTTGAGGAACCCTCATAATCGTTTTACAACACGGGCCCTTCCTCTTGAGGTAGAGTTGCAACATCTTAACATGAACCTTTGTAGCTAATGAAACAAAAGAAGTGCAATTCAGAATTTTGGCAGCTGAGACTCCATGTAGGGCAAACATGTAACTGTCACTCCCTTAAAATCAGAGTTGCTATTGGTCTTCAAGGACAGGGATAAAGGTTTGCCTTTTCTGAAGCGCGGAGATAGATTTGTGACAGTCATTAGTTGTGAGTAGCGCACATTTTCTTTATGAACCAACTGTACGTGCGTTGACTAAAATGACTACCTCACACCATTGCTCGTAAACAGGCGGCTCTATAACAACGGAGTGGTCAGAAAAAAAGAAAAAAAAAAAAAAAAAAAAAAAGGACTATAAGCACTGCAGACTAAGGCAATTCTTGACAGTCCTAGAAGCTGTTCACATTCCGACCTTGTTTATGAGAAGTTTAAAATAAACTGTATTTTTTAGATAATTCACCTGAACTACAAAGGCGAGAGAGCACCAACAGATGGAATTTAGTTTGGTTTTGAAGTGTTGTAGCACTTTCCAAGTTGATTGTTGAGAAAGTGTTAGTGAGTGTATCGTTTCTTAGAGTAGAAAGACAGTGAAGTGTGTGTCAAGGTTACAAGAGGACAGAATAACCGAAAGGTCATGACTAAATTTCCATATAAATGCATGTTTTTATGTGTTTTGGTTATAGCTTTAAAACTTGATGGTTATTCGTTTCATAACTTATGGATTCCAAATAAGAATATTTTCCCCTGCATGTTTGCATATTATAGCCCTTTTGGGACAAAATTCATGTATAATACATATTTTGGATTTTCTTTTGATTGATATAGCATATTTAGGCTTTTTAATATATATAAACCTCATTTTATAGTTTTGGTGCATAATATCGTGTTACCGTGCATGACTGCATTTTATGAACGTGCCTCCCTAAACTCATTATCACAGCTTTTACTGAACGATCTTGTAAGAGTTCTAACTCTTTCAAAAAGACAAGCAGAGTTACTTGGGTCTCGCCTTCAAGAAAAAACTTTGGTACAACCAAACGCCAGTTTATGAATCCGTAAATGACAGCTTGGTCTATCCACTTTTATCTCAATGACAGAGGTCTTGATATACTGTAATAATAATATGAATGGTTGCTTAAAGGATTTGGCATGGTTCATAATCCAGAAGAATGTCACCTATGTATAGATTGCTCAAAAAACCAGTCTCAAAACCGTTCTCTTACTTAAGGGAAACAACAAACCTTGCAGACCAGTAGTCCATTCAGTTCAGTTAAAGGAATCCTTCAATAACATGAGACCGCTTGAACTATTAGAATCACAAATGAAAACTCCATGGTGATCTCAAAGTTCTGTGACTACTTACAGGAATGCAAACTGGATGTACATCATATTCCTGTTCTTTTGCGTCAGTGGGACAATAGGGCGAGGAAAGACCATTACGTAGTCAAATAGTCACCTTTAAGAGAAAGTTCCAATCCTAGTGAAAGAAATATGTCACAGGAACCCCTTCTTAACAACTACTGTTACATCTGAAATTGGGTTTTATGAAGAGCTTTGTGAAAACTGGACCAAAATGGTGAGGGTTTTCAATATTTGCCAATCTAATTCCCTGTCATTAATAATGCAACAATTAAAGGTGTTTTCACTTGATCTCAGATTCCTGAGTTGCTGAATTCGAAACGTTGTTGACAGATACTGAGAAAGCAGCTTGGCTTGCGTTAAAAATGTATGCAACAGTTTTTTGGGAAATGTTAGGTCTGAGAATCACAGAACACATGTTCAAGACCATGGGGTGCAACGTATTTTTGAAATTCCATTTTCTTCATTTCCATTTGGATTCTTTTCCGCCTAATCTTGGAGATGTGAGTAACGAACATAGTGAGATATTTCATCAAGATATGACTGTCATGGAAACACGACATAAGGGAAGATGCTCACCAAACCTGCTGGGAGATAACTGCTGGATGCTCACCATTCACTCACAAACGGGAAGTTTCTTGGAAAAGTTTCTATATTGTGAATAGATTGCACGCTTTATTCAGCACATCCTTGTTTTTTTTTTTTTTTTTTTTTTTTTGAGGGGGGTTTCATAATTAAAAAATAATATTGCCTAGTGTATGATCTGCATTTTATTCAGCAATAGGCTCCTCGTCTACTGTAATAAAGTTATTTCTAAGTGTGTTTAAAGTAAATTTGTTGCACTATGTTGTCTGTGGATAGATGGCACAACATTCAACATTACCATCCATCTTCATTTTTACTATTGTATTAGACTTAAGGTGGAATTATGGGGCGTGAGTACCATCTTGGCTACCAAGAGAAACCATGAGAAACTCCTGACATTGGTCGGCCTATGGGATTTGAACCTCTAAATGTAGGCCACAGACGTTAATCGCCTGACCTATTTTTGACAACTTTTACATTGACTATTGCATAATTACGGACTTTCAGAACGTCTTTAACGTCTTAATATTAATATTTGATTAACTTGTAATACTTAAATACCATGCCAAGCCCTGTTTACGTTTAGCTGACCCCTAAACGTAACATTTTAAAAGAGCCTTATGTAACAGAGGCCTACTTTGGTTCAGTTACTTCGATTTTTAATTTTTCAGTAAGTTTGTTTTTCGATGAAAAACTAATTTAGGTTCGCAATGCCCTTTTCACAGCGTCATTCTAATTGTTTCAAAGCTTCTTGTGATACATTATTCATATAATGAGCTTGCCCTGTAATAAGAAGACACTTTCAGGAATATAGTTATCTCACTTAAATGTGCATAAAGTCAGGTAAAGCACATTTCATTTTCTTTCTTTCTTTCTTTCTTTCTTTCTTTCTTTCGTTCTTTCTTTCTTTCTTTCTTTCTTTCTCTCTTTCTTTCTCTCTTTCTCTCTTTCTTTCTCTCTTTTTCTCTTTCTTTCTTTCTTTCTTTCTTTCTTTCTTTCTTTCTTTCTTTCTGTCTTTCTTTCTCTCTTTCTTTCTTTCTTTCTTTCTTTCTTTCTTTCTTTCTTTCTTTCTTTCTTTCTTTCTCTATTTCTTTCTTTCTTTCTTTCTTTCTGTCTTTCTTTCTTTCTCTCTTTCTTTCTTTCTTTCTCTCTTTCTTTCTTTCTTTCTTTCTTTCTTTCTTTCTTTCTTTCTTTCTTTCTTTGGCTGCATTGCTTATATTCTATTTTACTCTCTAATTACTTAAAATGTGTTTAAATATATGTAATGCTAGTAATCTGATATGCTGAACATACTTATGTGTGTATGTGTGTGTCTGTTTGTTGTAGTACATGTCTGTGAACAACATAATTCCAAAATGAATAGTCGATTAGATTACAAACGTGGCGTTTAGCTTTAGTATTTTGCAAAGATGCAACACAAAGATTTCATGGAAATTCCCCCACGCCAAACTACATGGGATATTTTTCGAATTTTGTTATTTACTGGAAAACAGCTTCAACGATTTTGATTAAAATATCACATGCAACATGTTTACTAGCAAATAAAATGGATGGCTTGAATTTCCTGGAAATAGCGTTTGAAGTTCACTTCATTCGGAGGAAAGTTTGTGTATCTTGTTTAACTGGTAAACGTTAAACAAAAACCTCCTGCACATAAAATGTAAATATCTCTAGAACACACAGTTTATTTCAAACAACTTGTTTTGTAGCATAAGCCATTTTCGAGATATCCGTGATCAACAGTTCGATTTGTTCAATACCATTATGATTTCTTGCCTTCTCAACATTCATTTGTTTCTCCCTGTTGCATGAAAAGAATGTGTAATTTTAGGGCTTACAGTGTCCTTTTGTTAAATATTTGACTATCGCTACTCCCTTTGGATCTGTAACGAAACGTGTAATCTAGTTATTTTTGCAAAAGTATATCTCGACTAAAACGAAGTAGATATAAAAATAATAAGCAATCGTAGCATTAAACGGCTTATTATGAGAGCTTAAATCGTGTGAAATTACCCTATTTATGGTATCAGTGCTAGAAAATTTATTGCGTAATTACTATGGCAACAATACAGCAATGTCATCACCGCCACAACACACTTTTCTCCGATCTGCCTGTAAGAAAACCCCAAAATCGTCACTCTCGCAAGTGCAGCAATATTCAAACGCAAGAATCACGTCATTAAATTCATTTTAAGACCAACAACAATATACATATTAATCAAGCCTACGTCGCTTGGTATACTCACTTTCCTTGGTAGATATTAACGGTATTATTAGTTCTGTTAGAAAATTTTATCCCTGAGCGTAATTACCAGCCCTGCAAATAAGGCAGTAATGTGGTTTCATTAATCAAACTAATACATTTTTCATTTCTCCATCCACAAAACTTTTCAAATTCTTTTTTGTAAACATCTTTGGACTTTTCTGGAATTAATAAACTCTAAGCACTCTTGGTTTTCGTTCAAAATGTCAAGCGCAATACAATCATTACCTTCCATTACTGCGGGGCCATCTCGCTCAGTTGGCTGAAGAGTTTAATCTCCATGTACTCCCGGTTACGTTTTGAATCTATAAATACTTGAAAAATTTGTTGGTTGGTCACGCTGGTCCATCAGCTTCTTCATTTATTCAACATATCCTGTCAATATATCCAGTTGATATCCCTCTCACGTGGATAAATATATAAAAGTGACAACGGAGTAAAAATATGATTGACTTCGTGTGTTTCAGTTATTGCGGGTTTAGCACTCTGCATCCTCCAGCTGTTCCAGAACGTGATGTAAATAGTTTGGTTCAGAAGCGTAAATATATTAAATACGTAAAATACGTATGGTTTTTAATGCGCCTGCGTTTGTTATTTATATATTATAGCAATGGCAGATTTAAATAAAGCCAGTCAAAGGCTATTGTAATATGCATCCCAAATGCGGGAAGCTTCTGTTTACAACTCAACTATGAACGCCATTGAGCATTATTTATTTATGCCAACAAGTTTACTGCTGGTATTTTCAAATACACAAGCCGCGTGTGGGCAATGTTTAAGAGGTTCAATCAGGACTTAAAAATTCAATGCCACATTGAATTATATCACAAGGGAATCTCGCATCAGAGATAAATACCCCAAGGGCGACTTACAATTGTAAGTACCTACTTTATGTCCCGAGTTTAAGTAGCCTTTGGAACCAACCGGAAAAGTACGAATCAACTGAGGAATTCAATGTCGTACTGGAAAGTTGGCCATGGTAGCTTAATTGTTAAAGTAGCTGCCCGATAAGTGGAAGATCCATGGTTCAAATCCCGGCTATGGCATTGAATTTTACAGTCCTGATTCAACCTCTTAAGCCATTTAGCATTTTTATATAGACAATGCTTTATTAAATTTCAAAGAACATTTATTTTTCTGTAAGCAAGAAAGCTAAATGTGTATCTTGATATGCGCTTCAGTGTACACTGAATTTGTGAGCCACTCGACATTACTAGCGTAGCGAAAAGACAGTGAACTACGCGGAAACAAAAGAGGCCTCCTCTTTGCTGTTTTTCATTTCCAGCAGAGAGATATCATCCACTCAGATCATGACAAAACGAAGTGCTCTTATGGAATTTGCTGCAGCTATGCTTTGTATATCTACAGCGTGACTAAAACTCGTTTCCAAGTTTCCAGCTCGCCCATCCACGGAAGTTAATCAAGAAAGCGTAGCCCGAACTTGAATGAATCAATCCAAAACTTAGAGAAGAGTCCTCATCATCCTACTGCTCTACATAATTAATAACGTTTGTTTTGTAAACATCGTAATTACCACTTCAACGAATACACTGCAATCAAACTGGAAGGCATGTGCTGCAGAAGATCAGGTGACGTTTTGGTTTTGAACGTCTGTAACTTGTGTTTGCTAAAACTTGGAAACATGAAGTTAGTAGAAATGAAAGAGAAACTTAAAAATCTCTGGCTATAATATTACATTTACAACATTGCTTATTTTTGGAAGTTACAAAATGGCTGGTATAGAGGATAGGCAAGCGCTCTGTATTTTCAATTACCTTGTTAATGTGTAATTGTTGTTTAACGACATTTTCGAACCATGCTTGTTGTAGATCCAGGCAGTGGGCCATCGGTTTGTTAGTGGTACGATAAGAAGGTGCATGTGTAAGGGAAAATCTCATAGAGCTGAACTCCAGGCTACGACCGAACAGAAGGTATGCAGTGCTGGTGATGACGATACAGAACTTAGCGTTGGCTTCAGATCTGACACCCCTTGCATTTATTTTCCTTTTTTGGTTATGTTAAAGATCTTGTGTATAAATCACCCCTTCCTAGATCGTCTCTGATCTAATAGTGCATATTACATCAGTTGACCATCATATACGATGATACCTGGGTGGAAATGGACTATAGGCTTGATGTGTGCCCTGTATTAAGAGCTCACATTCTGCATCTGTAAGTTACTGCAATAAAACATTTTAATTTTTCTTTGCATTGTTACTAGTTTCATGTTTCTAGGTTTTATTAAACGCAAATTACACGTGTTCAAAACCCAAACATAATTTGTATTTCTTAATAAAGGTACACTAGCTTAGTATACATATACTAAGTGTTTATTAAAGTGTTTATGACGTCAGGGTAGAAATTGGTTCTGGTATTAGACATGTCCCCTCTCTGCAGTAAATTAGGTTTTGAAATGCATTTTTGAGTTAACTCAACCCTCTTAAAATACAGTATTACAAATAGATATATTATATTGCAATACATACTGTTTTGAAAATATTTTGGAATAAAGTTTGATGTTTTGAAATACTAAATTCTCATTTATCTTCATTTTCATCACGAGAAATTGTGTTATAGGCTAAGACGTGATTAAATTCTAAAACTACATCTTGTTTTGAGAAATAATGTCGAAGTTTTTCTGACGTCATCCATTGTTTTTATTCAGTGTGCATGCACAGGCTTTCTTTGAAAGGAATTCAAAAGGCTGTACAGCGCTTTTCAACCCAAAAGCGGCCAGCATTAGGGCAGCAATATTAATGTTGCGCTTAATATGCGGCGTCTCACCTAGAAAGGTCAGCTCACAGTAGGTTATTTGAAATATTGCGAGTTCTTTTCAGGTGCGTAGGAGTGTTTTCATATTTTGAAAAACGGAAAGCTTGTTGGGGTTTTTCTCGTTTTACTGGACGAACTTCTATCATAGACTAGAAGACTGATAAGTGAGTTCATCTGCCAAATAATAGATCGTGCCTCCGTAGCGCAGTTGGTTTGATTCCCGGTACTGGTATGGGGATTTTTCCCCCGCTGGGAGGTCTGGCACGGGGTGCACTGAGCCTCGTTAGGTCCAGGGGGGTCAATTGAGGAGCTACTTGATAGAGAAGTAGCGGCCCTTGGTCGAGCGGACTGCATAACTGGCCGGGAAGGTTCGGGGCGCTGACTACGTCTCACTCTCCAGTACTGCACCCCACCAATGATGCCTGTAGTGGGCAGAGGTGGGGCACGCAGCGGCTGGACGGCAAGCCTAGGTCCTTCATGGGCTGTTGGGGGTTTATTTTTTTATTTTTTTTTTTTTTTAGTTTGATTAAGAGCCTCTTAGTTTATGGTAACCATTGTCCCACTTCAAAAAGAGAGAAGAAAAGAAAGGGAAAAAGTCTGTGTTACATTCGCACGACTTTCTCTACCCTTGTATTAATTATTCGTACAAAAGCTTATTCATCTGTGTATTTTATGTATAGGTAAATCGAGATAAAAGTTTCAGAAACTGTTTTATTACATATTTTCTTGTAGGTAGAAACGGAAATCGGAATAGGTGCTTCAGTGTGTGTGTATGTGCGCGAGGTGCATGCGGATGAACCGGGGGGGGGGGGACCTCGACCCACCGCAACCCCAATATGGGCCTTTTGTGGGCTATCTCTCGCCAGGGGGAAAGGATGAAGCGAAGTGAGACCGTAGGCTGGTCAGAGACCGGAGCCGCGAACCCCGGAAACGCACAAAAATCCCTAACAGTTACAGATATTGACACCTGGCAACGCACGTTGTGGTAGGGAGGTATTTTAGTTTTGTCGAAAACAAGAGACAGACAAGCCGGCAACACTGCAGGTTGCGGTGTTACTTTCATTAGGTCAGTACGTAAACAAACACCATAGCGGCGTATCTCGTGACCGTGTCCTTCCGTTTTTACTGTGCGAGTGTAGGCCAATCAGAATTCCAGTTGCACTCGTTATTTCCCAAAACATAACATCACCCTGCGTCGTCTTTGCAAGCGACCGACGTGTTTATATCCAGAAGCCGGTTCAGATAACTGCCGAAACTATGCCAGAAAGAAGTTACTTTACACATCTTATAAGTAACAAACTGTTATCTTCGTACATTATTGTGGAATTACGCATCCAATTTGGAACCAAAACCATTTATTTTTTCAAAATCGGCTGATCAAAGAACAAAATGTCATTATACTTTTTTATTTGAAATGCTTCTATCAAGCACATGTTAGAAGGAATGTATTAGGTTCCCTTCCATCCGGTATATACATTGTTTGTATAGTAAGAGTTTTACCTGAAAGAAATCCCAGTTTCCAAACAACAAAGTTGTTTGTTTTTTTTTCTTTTTCTTTTTTCTTTTTCTTTTCTGTATACAAGTTTTGCTAACATCCAACCCATTAGTAAACCAAGAAACCTCAAATGGTGCTAATCGCCGGCTGACGTGAGGCGTCAGATTAGTAGGGTTTTGACTCGATTCATTACCTAATTTGAGTGCGATGTGGATGGAGACTTGAACAAACATTTGAAATGACAGCAGATAATACGTGTCCGTCCAGTCGTATCAAGCTTGGCATGTATGTATGCACACGACCTCGGTGGTGACGCGTGTTGCGTTTATTGCCCCAGACATGGTTAGTGACAAATATCCTAACACATCGTGGCTGTGGAATGTGCTAACCATGTTCGTGGGTACACGCCATGGAAGACCAGAATCCGTTGGGTCCTTTGTGCAAATGAACCGCTTACAAATAGTGTTATGTATTTCTCTACTACGTATAGTGAGTAGGGGAAGTATTGTATTCCATACAACAATTTGATATCTAGATTTCATCGAAAATACATGTTTTGAGACTCCTTGAATCATATAAAGCATGTTTAGTAAAAGATGTGAGTGCGACTCAAAAACGAAATGTCGCTTAACTATAAAACTTCGTGTATATGGAAGTTCAGCATTAACGCAAACATTCCTCTCCGTCGAAGACGTCTACTTTAGGACCTAGATCTCGTGTTTGGTGTCCGGACTAGCTCTAGCAAGAGGTCCTAATCTACAGGGTGTGCGTGAGTTATGGTAGGGATGGAACGAAACGAAGAATCAACCAACATATTGCTTTATTTGTAAATTTCCAGATTTGTAGAGAATTGCCGACGATATTTAAATAGAATGTAACTTTGTAACTTCAACTACAACGTTATAACACTTTAACTTTGTCACAATTTAGCAACCGCCGAATTATGTATACGTGCTAGCTTACGTACAACTCCCATGTTGCACGTGCGTTATCTCGGCTCGATTCAAGACGAGTGTGTGTTGCGTTGCATTTGTTTTTGCGCGAGCAACACGAAGGAAGCGATTTCCATTGGCTAACTTTAGAACACGTCATGATAAGATAGGAATCAGCCCGCTGAGTCGTTAGAGGTTTGTACATACAACAATTGTAACCTTATCACTCATTTAAATCTGCCTAGGCTTCCATTCTTGAGACTTTAACAATTTCAGCTTTATTACGTTTTCCCCTTAACTATTGACTAGAATCTCCTTTTGTTTCTTTCCATTATCAAATATATATTGGCATTATAATTTCAGTTTCAGCATCTTCCGAGGATACGACACAAAGATTTTTTTTTTTAGCTGTTTAATTATTTTAATTATTTTTGCTGCATATGTCACTCTTCTAATTCCTGAAGCGACTTAGGTATCCCTGTCACAGGCACTTTAAAGGAAGTAACTCGAATAGCCATGATTGTAAAAGTACAGAGAAATGAACCAATCATCCACTCAAAGCAGAACGTCGTGAGTAAAACTTTGTCAAATGCCAACTCTGAGGGTTTAATTGTGTAAACTGTTGTTCTAGAAGTAGTAATATCGCTCAACAATGATAAGAATTTCAGTAGCAGCAGAGCATGTTCGGAATAGGTGATAAATGTTTACAAGCGGCAGGGACCCTACACATTTATTACGACCTCCACGGGGAATCTAAAATAGGAAGTCAGTCGAAGGTCGTCTCCCTCTGAATGAGGAGATAAATGAAGGTTTCTGGCAAGCCTGTCTCACGAAAATTACCTCTGTCGTCGTCCCCTATTGTCTCAGTGCTGCTAACAAACGTCCGGGTGATCAAACGCTACTTCAAGTCAACTCCCGTGTGTTGGAGAGCTTGGTTACTAATGACGACGACACTGGCAAGAACCTGTTACGGCCTCTTTCTTCTTCTTTCTTCCCTCCTGCCCTTCCTTACTTCCTGCAATCACCTTTCTTCTATCTCATGGTAGACCTTTTTCATTTTTCTCTTTTTTTATTAGTGTTTGGAACGTGTCGTGTCCTTAGCACTGTTCAGGTAAGAAATTCTTCTTGTAGGTAATGGTTTATAAATTCCTGCGTGTATTGGGAGACACTTGAGGGGTAAGCAATTCTTTATTCATCAGTTATTTCGTTAGCTTCTTAAAACATCTGCAGATGGGCTAGTTTCGAAAAATCAGTTTTTGGTTTGTAATGTTCAAACAGTATAAATAATAATAATAATAATAATAATAATAATAATAATAATAATAATAATAATAATAATAATAATAATAATAATAATAATAATAATAATAATAATAATAATAATAATAATAATAATAATAATAATAATAATAATAATAATAATAATAATAATAATAATAATAATAATATTTATATAACTATTAATATTATTATTAAATTATATTATTATTATTATCATCATCATCATTATTGTTGTTGTTATCGTGCGAGGTTAGATTTCTGGGGCTAGCCAGTCTGACAATGAATTTTCTCGTGCTTTTCCCTGAGGCAAGACAAATGCCACGAATTTTCTTTTCCCGTTTCCTATTATTTTGTGCTTTAATCAAACTAATGCCTAATTTTCAATGTGAATGGTGAGGAGGCTTTGCAGTTGATAATGCAACATTAAATCGGTTCACATTCCATTTTATTTTACCATTGTTGCTGCAGTAGTTATATTCATTTAATCTTTCTTCATTCTGCTCACCAAAATTGGACCGAAAATGAATTATATCTAATTGCATTGTTAATCAACTTGTTTTGTTTGGAGTTGATCATCTTTTTTCTTTCTTTCTTTAATTTATTCTTCCTTCCTTGATTAACATTTGTTGTTTCATAGTAATGTTCTACTTTGTGGTTTCCATGTTTAAACAAGGATAATTTTGTAATAAAAGTTTAACAAAAAACTGAAGCATTTCCGAAACACAAAGGGATTTTATATTATATACGTATCATTAATTATCTTAGATATGTTTGTTTTACTCTCTTCACAACGTTCAATTTTCAAGATTCCTCTAGTCCTTTTTATCTTCTTCACTGAGGTAATAAACACACAGCTGCACCTTTAGCAAAGAGCATGAAAGCCTTGTCTGATATTTTGTTCCAATTCTGACCAAGGGTTCTGTCACGGAAGACTAAATGTATAAGTTATAAGCAAAACTAAATTTAGAAACAGATTTCTGTTTTTAATGTTGCATGCATACGTGGACTTCGAAGTAGCGCGTTTAGGGGTGCTTGTAATAAAACATTAAAACATGCCAAACATGGTTTGCTCCACAACACCTGCTTAGAGAACCCGTTCAACTGATCAAACGGCAGTTATATTGTACTAACTATGCAATTCAAAGAATTTTACTGATTCCTTCTCCCTAACCAATTTAAAAGAAAAGTTAATAATGCTGTATTTATTGTTCGTTTTGTTTTTCCATATATCTTTAGGTTTGCTGGACGTTTGCAGTAATAAGGACTTGCAACTGAGGAAGTTGGCTCAGGCGGCAACGTATGTGGCCTGCATTTCAGATGTCCCTTGGGCCGACCAATTTGATTGGGTTTTTTCTGCGATTTCCCTTAGCCGCTAAAGGAAATAAGGACCCAAAGTTGTACCATGGGTCTAAAACAACAGTAAAAATCTGATGTGTTGCACTTACATGACTTTCTCTACTCTTGTACTAACCATTCTTACAAACTATTATTCCTGTATCTTCTTCGTGTTAGTTAAGATAATCATTTGTACAAATTATCTTATTGGTTATTTCCTTGTAGGTGCTGCCCACCCTGCTGATTGATTACTCGCAGTCAAAAGTAGTTAGAGTTGTAAATTGCATGACATCACCAGTATTGCTTGTTAAATTAAAATGTATTCATGTCTTCATGTCTTAAACTTTCCTGAAATTGAAGTTCAGCTTAATAAATTTATAGTGCGCGTCGAGTGACGTGAACCAATACACGTCCTGTGTGTACATGTCAATTTTGTGCTATATTGCTTCAATTAGCTACTAATTTTCCGATGACTGTTGTCTGTGAACAAACACATCTCCCGAATTGTTTGCCTGAATTCTATTCTACAGAACGTCGATAAATATTAAATTAAATTCACTAATAACAAGGCGTTAATTATATGTGTTCTGTAGTAATGAATAATATTTGTTCTGTTAGGTACCTCATATAGGTACAATGGTTTAAAGTAACCTGCCGAATTATCATTTCTGTTTTCTCTACTACGTGTAGTAAGTAGGGGAAGTATTATATTCCACCAGAAACTCCGATATCGAGATTTCACCGCAAAGACAGGTTTTGAGACCCGTGAAACAGATCTGTCTGTGTGTCTGTCTGTGGCTCTGCGAGGGTGTGTCTGTGAACAATATAACTGAAAAACGAACAATCACTTGGTAAACCGTAAGAGATAGACCATATCTTACTATACAAAAATGTAGATCTCATTAAAACACGCAAGTTATTTTAAATGCTTTTGTTTGTAGAATGAACAGTTTTGGAGATATTCATTGTTATTTGTGTGAGTTTTACAATATAGTGGAAGGTCATTGTTCACTTTTTCTCTCTTGGCCGTACAAAAAGAACGGAATTTCAAAACTTTAAAAGATTTGACTATCGCTCAAAGCTTACTGTATTTTCACATTCCCCTTGCACGCGTAAGAAAATCAGCAATAAGATAATTTCGGCAAATAGTTTATCTCGAGTAACATGGAGAACATACAGGAATAAGAGTTTGTAAGAATGGTTAGTACTAGAGTAGAGAAAGTTATGTGAGTGTAACACTACAGATTTTTAAATAGGCATGCTTTATTCTGTTATATATATATATTGCTATGCAAAGAGAACTTAATTTCAGGCATCTCATAGTGGCCAGCTGATGTTAACAGATTTGAACTATCGTTGAAAATGTACTGTATTCTCATATTCCCCTTACACGTATAAGAAAATTAGCAACAAGATTAATATCTGCAAGTTTTATCTGGATTAACATGAAGTAAATAGAAGAATAAATCTTTGTAAGAGTAGTTAGTACAAGGGTAGAGAAAATCATTTAAGTGCAACACATCATACTTTTTAAAATGAATTTAAATGTTATTAATTTTTTTTTTATTTAAATGTGTGCTAGTGAATCAATAATACGCAGATTTGGACTTAATTCTCATGGCATTGGACTCCACCAAGATTAGAGACAAACACTATGGTTCTCTGGTCACCATAACAACGATACTAGACCTAAATATTCACACGTGCTGTCACTTGATAGTGTGAACGAGACCTTTCCACTCGTTCTCCTTCCAAATGGCAGCCCTTAATGAGTGGTGTACTTGGAACACGAGTGGGAATTCAAACGTTTCTGGTGTGAAGGGACAGTCACGTGCGATTGTTTATATCTAGTACGGTCCTGACCGTGACTGAAGCAAACTGTGATGTATAGTACCACTTCTCCGTAGTTATTTAAAAATCTCTTGTGTGCACAATGCTTCTATTATCCAAATAACTACAAAAAATGTATTACCATTTTATTATTTTATTTAAACTGTACTGTTTGTTTCTTCCTCCTGCTGATCTAAGTTTAATCAAGTACACTGGAGAAAAGTTACCTGTCATATTTGATCTTAGATCAAGATATTATGAACTTAGATCAAGGTTTATAGAACCAAAATTCTAAGTTCAGCTTGACTGAACATCATTTTCAGGTTTTTGAACTCAGATTAACTTTTATACAACCGGGCCCAGGTAATCAATTATATTGTGACAAAATAATAAAATCCAGTCCAGTTACTTTTCTATCACTTTACTTTCCTCCCAGACTTTTGCACAAAACCCAGTTCTCTGCTACTGAGGTTATTACAGTGTACAGTCCTTCGTGATATTACAACTCACAATTTTTCTTCTCGTAGCCTTGACTAAGTCCTTTCACTTTCTGTGCCTCTCATACACTAAACCCGACGATACAATCACTCCACATTCATTAAAGTTTCTTCACTTCAACCTGATGTGTCTTTCACAAATTTCTCGCACTAGCTGAGCGGATCAAAAAACTGCCTCCTTCCACGAGCTCCGCAAGCTTTTATATCGGTGATGACGTAGCCAGATCTTTCTCGAACTCTTTCAAACAAGCCGGTTGCCGGGCATTCCTCGAATATTCTGGAAATCCTTTGTGTTGCCGCCCAATTGCTGTTAGTTACGTGTTCACTCGCGTGAGTGGTGTGGGGAAGCTTGGCTTTGAGGGCCTTGTTACGCGCCGCACCAGTAGGGTGGAGCAGCCTGGCGTCATAATATTTATTCTTCCACACACGTGTGTAGGGTAAAGTTGGAAAAATATAGTGCCTAGCGAGTTTTGAACAACGGATCTTCAGTTGGTTAGCCAGAGATCCACGGTAAAGTTCCGGCAAGGCCCGGAAGGCCCGGCATGGAAATACTTCGCGTAAACCGTTTATCTGTATGCGATAGAATCATGGAATAACCTGGTATCCTAACTTCTGTGAACGAAATAGTTGTATTACAAATGTAGATAAGGAAACAAGATTTGCAGCCTTTCAACCAAAAGATTTACTCGCTGTACCTTGAAACACTTTGTAAGTATCGAATTAGCATGAGTGTCTGGGTCGCTTTTGCACTCCTAGCGAGAAAAATCGCGTTACGGACAAACCGAATTTGCGAACAGCGAGAACGCAATTTCTGAGAAAATGTCATACAAACACGATTCAACCTCAAACTCTCCATTTTCAGTGGATCTCTTCTTCTTCGCTTACAGAGAAAAATCCCTAGAGGGATTTAAAGTACGGAAAATCGGCCGAAGATTCACCTCGAACCGTAATCTGCAGGCAGGTAGGTAGGCATTTCCTCAACAAAGGCGGAATGAAAGTGGCTCGAGGTAAGGGTATTTTCGTTCACATGACACGAGCTCTTAGACCTCTATTTATACCAGCTTGTTGTGGGTGACAAGACACGCACTCTAATGTTATTAAAACACCGCCTTAATGACTGTTAAGGCCGCTAATTTTAGGATCGACAGACGAATGGGTGACACTAGTGTATAAATGCTGCTGATAGTGATTTTAAATTAATATCTAGATTGAAGTAGGAAAAAATTATTTGCCACTGAAATGTTTCTCATATAATATTGTATATTCTTCACAAGCATTGCTTCATTGTGTCTTCTTGATACTGATGTAAAGGGGTTCTATAGATTATTCCATTCATATGCCGTGTATTAGATATTGACAATGCCTCGAATATAGGGAAATATAAGTAGTTTATCTCATAATAGAATTGCAAGGACGCGGTTTTAACAAATGCAATGTCAACATCCTACTGAATCATAATCATATCAGTATGTAGTTATTAAACATAATCCATCCCATTACTCATAATTTGTGAAAAAATCCTGCTACCTTAGTATCCATCTCAGTTTAATCCAATTCGCGTTACCGAAAAACCAACAGATTTCTTCCACTTTCAACTTTAACAAATCTGTTTTTAATAAATGTATATTCAAAAATCTGATGTGTTGCACTCACATGACTTTCTCTACTCTTGTACAGACTATCCTTACTAACACTTATTCCTCTATTTCATGTTAATCGAGAGAATTGTTTGTAGAAAGTATCTAATTACTAATTTTCTTATAGGTACAAGAGGAATACAGTAGGTTTTAACCGATAGTCAATTGTTTTAAGACTGGTCGCTATGTGATGACTGAAATTCTGTTCTCTTTGCATGACCAAGAGATGAAAGAATAAATAACGACCTCCCATTTGAGAACGTCTATAAATATTGCAAAATTCTGACAAAGAACAAGAAATATCTCCGAAATGGTTTACTTCACAAAAAGATCATTTAACATAAATTGTGTGTTTTAACGAGATATACATTTTTTACAGTAATATGTGGTCTATCTCTTATGGCTAACCAGTTATGCAAAAGTGAACGGACGACGTGGGCTATAGCCAGAAAATTCAAAGTATACGTTTCATTTGTCATAAAAATATCTTAAACATATGTATTAATCAAAATTGCTAAAGCCATTTTTTACAAAATCAAAGTTTTCGAAAAATTATCCATGTATATTGTAGTTTAGGATGGAGGAATTTTCTTAAACGTTAGCGTGTCTCATTCTTAAAAGATATTAAACTTAAATACCAAATTTGGTTTTTAACTGACTTTTCATTTTTGAGTTATGTTGTTCACAGACACCCACACACATACACGCACACGCGAACCTTTTTCTAAAACTGCGCTGTTTGCTTCTTTAAATATATCCCAAGCATATCTTCCTATAGAAGCCATATTTGTTTCAAATTGCCTATCTTTAACTAGAGCTCTTATTTGCGGACTTACAAAGTTCTTTTATTTTTGTATCCGAAAGAGCAGAATACTTTTGGTGAGAGATTTAAAACCGTTTTTGTAAGTTCCTGTTGCTGGTCTGATATAAAAATGGCTTTTAAATGATCGTCATCAATAGTTCGTATTCATATAAAAATACACAAATAAAAATTGGGATGTACATTTCCAAAGAAACTGCGTGCGATACAGCAAAACTGACTTAATTTTTGAAATCAGCACATGAAATTAACTAAAAATGACTGCAAAATCTAAAACAGCAAAATCACTGTAGACTTGTGTAATTATTTCATGTCATGAAAGATATATGTTTGAACTGTAAACAAGTTACATAAAACAAGCTAGTGTAGACATTAATTTTGTTGAATTTACTACTAAAAATATAATTATGAGTAATGTCCTGATCAGTATACAGATTCTTGCTTGCCATTTCAATTTTTCTACTCGAATCAAATTAAGATACCCAATATAATAATGTAGAGAGACATGTGAACTAATTATCCAGACAGTAGGTAATGTGATATAAAACAATGATGAAAGGGTAATTCCAACGTTTAAATTTATACCTCCACCACAATAAAGTGTGCATATATGCTATTAATAAACTTCATCGTGCGTGTTTCAACAGATCGACGATAATTCCCAGCAAAACATCGTCAATTGCAAGCCGCATAGTGTATGTATGTAATTATTGACCAGACTGCATCAATAAACAGGCGACGAATGATAGAGAATGGGCGCATTTCTTCATTAGCGTGCACAAACACAGCACTAAAAATAGCAGTAAATAGGTCACTGGCATGAGCATCTGTAGCATTGTTTTATAACTTCAAATAAACGGCAATGCTTTCAGTAGGAAATGCCGCCTTTTAATTGGATTATATGTAAAACAAATGAATGTTATATAGAATAGTCCGTTCATACACAGTGTTAGGGGTATAACTGCAGATATTTGTGTTGGTGATCCAGGACAGTTTAATGAACAACATTATACTTATCAGTATTTACTTAATAATTACCAACTGATACCTTTTAGTTAGGTACTGAAGCTAATATGTTTGCATTTTGGTTGGTGGTTCCAAGTACACGTGACTTACACAAGCCATACGTGTTTATTATCGCCAAGAGCACTAGACAGATTGTTGGGATGAGTAAAACAGCGCGTGCAGGCCTCGCGATAACGAATGTCGTGATTACTCTCGCGAAACTATTTCTAATGGAATTATTGCCTAATTTAATATATGGATGTTTGGCTTCTTTTAAAGACCGTAAAGATGGCACATGCGTTCGTGAGAAATTCCAACATAAACTATTCTTACGTCGAATCTGGTATGTATCCACTCAGAAAAAATTATTTTGTTATTTAATGACGCTGTCAATTGCCAGGATCACATCAGCGTCGCCGGTGTGCCGGAATTTTGTCCCGCAGGAGTTCTTTTACATGCCAGTAAATCTACTGACATGGAGCTGTCGTTTTTAAGCACACTTAAAAACCATCGGCCTGGGCCGGGTTTGAACCCGCGACCTTGGGATCAGTAGCCCTGCGTCTAACCAGCTGAGAAAATGTTCTTCGATATACTAAATAGAACCAGCCCTTATGCTATGGCACCCTATACACCTTCCACCCTGTATCCGAATTATGTAATTTCACGTATAACTCTGTCTTTTATTATTATTTTATTTTAAAATTAGCAATAAATACTTTCTGAAAATGCTTATGTCAATTAAAATTTACTAGATAGCGAAATAAGTATTTGCATTAATAGTGCGTATAACAATGAGTATGGCTGTGAATACGTTTGAGAACAGAGTTTCTCCAAATTAAACTACAGTACAAGTCTGCATCGCAATAGGTTACGCGACGATCATTAAGTCTTTGCACTTGGACTTTGTCGCCAAATATTCATAGATTTCTTAAACGTAAGCTGTAACAAAGAAGTCACTAATGAACAGATGTTTATCGCATAAAATTTGAAAGTGCTTTCGTAAATCAAACGAACGTACTTACAATACCGCCACTGCAACACAATTGAGTGTTAAAAGAGTGGCACGGTCCGCATAAAGTGGAAGGAGGTAAATCCAACTTCCCCTCTTTCGAAAAGGCCGGTCATCGCTAAGACATAGCATTCACCCATTAATTCGATATAGAGATTTCACTGGGAATACATCTTTTGAGGTCCTCTCAATCTAAAAATCTCATTTTTAGGAAACCGTGTGTATATGTGTGCCTGTGAAGAGCACAATTCAAATGTCAGCTAACTACTGCACTTATATTTAAGTATAGCATCTTCCAGACATACGACAGATAGATTTTCAAGAAAATTCCCACCCCAAACTACCTTTTACATGGAAAATTATTTTAAAATTTTTATTTCTAAAAAATGTCTCAAATTTTGATTAAAATACCATATATTTAAGGTATTGTATGACAAATGAAATGTATATCTTGAATTTGATAGAATAGCCTCTGAAGTGCTCCTCATTATGGATGACTTTTGTATAACTGATGGACCGCTAAGTCATCATATAGTCACCAGTTCTTAAAAGATTTGACTATCGCTTAAGCCTTTTGTATTAGACCTAAGCTTATTTTTGTTGTGGCGTACCTATAAGGAAATATGGAATAAAACTATGGTAAACATTAAATAGATAGAAGAATAAGCGTTTTAAGAATAGTTTGTACCGGACTGAGTAGAGAAATTCATGTGAGTGCAGATATCAGATTTGTTAAAATGCCTTTTACATCGAACTGAATTATAGATACCTATTATAAATTAGAATTACTTTTATAAAAGTTTAATCTACTCTTCCCTTAGTTTCTAAAACATCCATCAACATTGTGTTGACACGGACAGAGAAAGTAGCTGAGGTCACGAAATGAAGCAAAAGGCTTTCAACAAAAAAACTTAATCTTACACGCCGTAGTTTGATGTTTTCTTCATTCTGAATAAATGATGCATTACTGACTTAATGATAGTGTGTGACTTAGTACTATGAGTTAGCGTTGTTGTCGCACTTGTCAGAGAAAGATAATTATTTAATCAATATTCTTTGTCAGTAGTTGGAACTCCAGGTGTTCCATCTTGACACACTCTCACGTTACTACCTACATTGCTTTTCCTAAACACTCGTGCCCAAACATACTGTTTTATATACTTAATCATGAGACAGGTCGTAGTAGTTTTATTACTCATTGTAAATTATTTAGTTTTATGACGACTGCTTGTCACAGAGTCAGCTTTATTGGATAAAGTATGTAGTGACAAGTGTTAAAACACAAATGTAGTTCTGTACGAAACATAGCAACCTTCTCTGCCAGTTATCTTTGGTGTAGGTATAATAATAGCATAATAATAAACCAAAACAATAATAATAATATAACTAATAAAAATAATAATGGGGATACTAATGATGATAATAATTATAATAATTAACAATAATAAATTAATGAGAATATAATAATTAAAGTGATAACAATACCAATAATAACAATAAAATACAATAACATTAATAAGAAACAAAGGAATGCTAATGAAACATTACGCGCCCTCATGTTTGCGTGGATTTTGTTACGGCAATTTACAATCTGTAATCCGTAATACTAGACAATACCAGCATACGCATACAGGAATGGGTTTATTCCCTGGAAAATTAAGTCCGGTAAAATATTCTAAAACTATTCTTGTCTATTATCACGCGCTACACACGATAGCGTGGCATCCCGCATGCTTCTCTTACAAGCAAAACAAAGTTCACGCACGCCACTGACTGTATTTACCCCCGTGATTTCTGCAACTCTTTTAACACACGACGGTTTATCTACTTACCCCAGTGCTGTCAGGAGTGGGCCACCTGATATAAGACACGACAAACAAACATTAATGCTGAGAGATAGAAGAACGGACTTTTTTAAAAGAATAGCTTATGTAAAAGTGAGTAGATAAAGGCAACACGTGAGAGGTTTCTTCTTGTTGCAGAGAAGACATGAATTTAACATTAGTACATATTCTGTCGCTTTTTCGCCGCCTGCTAGAATGGCAATGCCTTAACTTCTCCCAGAATGCTGTAAATACGTGAATGCGCATTAATATGTATTCCCCAGATTGTAGCTCATGCTGATAAAGTGTAGTTTTTGTCGGGCCACTAAACAGAAGACTAGACGGTGCCTGCAGATATCTATCTTCGTAATGTTGGCGAAATCTCCCTGAGAAACGCTGCATCTGCGTTTTGTTTCCCAGTATAGCCATGCTATTTCAGTACTGCAAGTGCACTCATGCGCACTGACAACTTGCAAGAACATTCATCAGCTTATCTCACACGCTGTCGTAAAGATAGCTAACCTTTCCTACAGTCACCATGCACATGCGCTATTAATATTCCCCTGCATTTAGTGGAAAATTGAAGCACTGTTTTTCGACAGTTTTACTTGAAGATTAACAGTTACTGGGTGTTTTATTTGCCAAGTTTTTAAACACACTAATATTCACATGCTGCGTTCAGGAATGAATACAGATTATCTATTGTGTAGAGTGTATATTAGTCATTTTCTTGTTGCACCGCGGAGTGTTTTCTTTTTAAACGTTGTGGCTCACTTGATAAAATAATGTCCCCTGTTTCAAAGATCCTGGACTTTTTAATGCTCATTTATGTGCCGCCTTTTTAACCTTTTGGAAGAATTGCAATGGTGTTCTTTCGCGGTATGAACGTTGGGTTTCTATTACTTTGATATATTTTTTTTAAATTTATTATTTAGATTCACACTCACATTCACATTCATACTTCCAGACTCCAGGGAGAATGAGGAATAATCCTAAAGGAAGTAAACTTTCCACTTTCTCAGCCGGGAGTAGAACCCGGGACCCCTTGCACAGTAGGCAGGCGAGCTAGGGGCAGTTCATCTAGGATTTGATTTCTTGCTGAATTCGAGAAACGTTATGATTAATAAGACTCCAGAGTTTACATGTAAATGCTAGTATCCTTGACAAGTTCTGGCTAATAATCGGTTAGCTTATCTCAGGATTGACGGGTCAAATATCGACCTAAATACTATGGTGTAACTTTACTAAGACAGAGCAAGATGGCTCTGCGGAAACCTTTGAGGGTCGCATTCGATCGCCCACTATGATCATGGGTGTTTCATCTGCTTGGTCTATTTCAGGGTAGAAAACGCTAGCTGGATTGCGGGTGCAGCATCTTTGGGGGGGGGGGGGGGGAGGATGCTCTGAGTAACTCCGTCCCCTATGACGAAAGCCGGGTTCCGAGTCGTGTCCCCACTGCGTACTCTGAGGCACAGAGGGGCCCCTGCAGGCGGTGCTCTGCGCGAACAGGTGGGGTACCGATGTAGGGACCACTACCCTCTGCTGTGTCTAGTCTCCTGTGGTCTGGCTGTTCTATTTCTCCTCTTGCCTCACCCATCCCTCTCGGGGACGCCCTCTTGGGGCACAGGCACAAAAGATATCTAAGGTTGAAGTGCCGAAGTTCCCCTCCGCGTCTGTCCTACCCCTACTAGTAGGTATATTTAACGAAATGTATTTACTGCAAAAACGATATGTTTAGAGAAAGAGTAATGTGGGCTTTAGAAAAAAGGCACGATACATTAACAAATGTTTTTGTTATATTTTGCAACATTAGATACTAGTTTCTTATGTAAATTTAAAATAAAAATGCGTGAGGAATGTGATCGAATACTATTAAAGAAGGATGCTTAGAAGAAAGTATGGAGGATAGGAAGAAAATTGCTGATGTAATACTTATGGGAGAAAGTAAATTACGGACAAAGTTTTGAAAAACAATAGCTCTGATAGTAGAGAAAATTGCCTCCAAGAAGTATTACAAATTTTAATGTTTGTAATATTACAATAATCATCAATATGGGATTGTTTTGGTGCATATTATTATCAAGTAAACAAATAAGATATAGATAACCATTAAAGTGTATTTAACGTTTTGTTGAACCGTACTTTATGTTTTGGTAATGTGTTTTGTCAGGATATAAAGTAAAGCTTTTGTTGCCCACTAACCACAAAGTATAGCATTACTGATTATGCCTCTTAACACTACTGCACATCAACAGATCAAGACTCCGTTAATATTCACGTGTATTTTTCAGAACTGCTTACAACTGCGTTTTCATTTGCAAACTCTGCCCGGATGACTGGCTGCTGAAAACAGTGGGTTTAGGCTGAAACGTGAGTAATCTAATCTTCCTTTAGCACACATGGTTTGGTGGTGGGATAATTCATATTTACTTTATAATAGAAGGTTTGACTGATATAGACTTGCCGAAGTCAAGAGGTTTAGCTTTCGTTGGTAAGTAGTTAATAACTAGCCACAGGGTGTTCAACGCAGTCACCTTTCTTCGCTTCTAAGGTTATCACATTTGTTTTCCTCCAGGCCATTATTTTTCCTGGATATTTTAACATCTATCAGTTTGTTGCACTTATGCCGATTGTATTAAATATACTGGCAGTTTTCCAAATTTCTACATAATTTCTCTATTTGTAAGCGATCCTGCATTACTGGTATTATTCTTGTATATTTTGTTTTAAAAGTCGGGCTTCTGAATATTAACATACAATGACAGTTCCATTGATGAACTGTGTTTCATGGGTTCCGTTTTGTTTTCACTGTCATTTATTAATGATGGGTAGCGGAAGTATTGAAGTTAATCTAAAAGTTCCATGAAAGTTTCAGCAGAAATATGAGCAAGAACATCATGAACATCAATGACACAAATAAAAAGGGATTAAAACCATGGGCATCGCGAAATGGGGACAAGGAGGGGCCACGCCCCTCCCCCCTTGGAAGTTGGTAAACTTAATGTGCAGCCAGTTACTGACTATTAAACTATTATTTTAATTTTGAAGTAAAGAACAATTTTTATTTAGCACAAATTAATAGGGTTATCTGCAACAAATATTATAAATTTTGACAGTAAAATAATGATTTAATATTATATGATTGCAAATTTCCAACATGTGCTCCCCCCCCCCCTGGAAAAAAGTCTGCCGACACTCATGATTAAAACATTTAGAAAGAATGAACATCGGTTGCATCATACGTCTCCCTCGCATACAGTGCTAACGTTATGAACAGCTCATAACCCCCGTGGTACTAGAAGTACTTTAGGTCGAACATCCGAGTCCCTCCCGAAAGGTTGTTGTTCGGATTGGGTTAGACTCGGGGATCAGTGGTTACCATTACCCGCGGGAGGTTGGGTTCGTCTGGGCATGACATGAAGGCGAAGTTGTGAGACGCTTCAATATCCTCCGGCACCAGCCTGGAGAGCTGGGAGATAGCGAGCTAGAACGCTGTGGGTCCTACCGAGCCTTTTGGGTTTGACGAGCGTATTTACTTCCGACCTTGCGTAACTATAAGGTTCATTAGAATTTAGTCTTAGTATTGGCCTAGTAGAAAGCCTTTTAGTGTCTTAAGTGGTTGAAAAAATCGGAGTTTCAGCTGTGGGTGCCATTCCTCCATTTTGTCTCATTTGGACACTATTACTGAAAAATGAAAGGTCGGATTAATGTCAAAGGCAGTATTTAACTACAGTACCTTTCATACATTTACACACATGCAGCTGCAGCACAAAAAGTCACTCCATGGGAATCGAAACCCGTTCTCCCGCGTGCCATATGGTAGTACTAACCACTATAGTACCAGCAACTTGCTAAGTAACACACACACACACGCACACACACTCACGCGCACACACGTACACACATAAATATCGACCACATGAAGACAAAGCTTTTACATGGGAAAATGTTCGTTTATTTTCGTTTTCTCAAAACTGGCTCTAATTATATTCATTAAAATTACATATCTTAAGATATTTGTATGATTAATAAAATATATATTTCAAATCTTCTGAGAAGCTCAACATAAGACTATTGCTAATTTAGGATAAACGTAGAGCTCTTTGAAATTTACGTTTGTTCAAAGTCGTTTGTGTAGAATTACGCGATTTTAAAATATTCATTGTTACATCTTAAAGTTTCCCCTGGTTTAAGTGTCTATTAAAAACATAGACGATTCTTTCTTTCCTCATGGGTTCATTGGTAACAAAAGTTGAACACACTGTTTCTTGTACCATATTGTATATGTAACCAGATTTGTATTGCTTGATTGGAATTATTCGTAGTCAGAATCCGTTATATGAATAGGAGCGTAGGGGATCTGGGCACTTCGAGCTTAGCGGATTTTTTGCACGTGCGCCTCCAGGAGGGAGGGTTGAGATGGGCGGTCCGATTCAGGAGCCAGACAGAGATCTCTGACGTCGGTTAGTACAGTCGGGCCCCTGCAGGCCTCTCACAGGGGGACTAAGGATACCAAAGCCTGCTTGTTTCAGGTGACACAGTAACATGCCATGCAGCGCCGAGACATTTATAGACACATTACAACCCCGAAAGAGCCAAATAGATGAAGGGTGAAGTGAAATGACAAGTGCGGTGAATTGAACGGAGAGAAAATTCGGAAAGTGAATGGAACCTTCCCAGCACTACCGTGTGCACCACCTTGTTCAGTAATCTATCATAACCAACATGAATAGAAAAATCGATTTCTTTAAGAATACTTTATATTCTTGAGGCTGGTGGCTACTTGGCGAACCCTGGTGTTGAGATGAAGAATCTCCAGCAGACGTTAGGGACCCCCACGTCGGTTCACTGCTCGCCCGGATTCCCTCACATCCATAGAGCACTCTCATTCCATCTCTTCCTTCCAAGGGTGTGCACAGCGCAGTGACGGATCCCTTCCGTACACTACCTCTACCTCTAATGCTAGAGAAAGTCATGTAAATGTGTCACATCGGATTTTTATATTCTGGTTGCTATTAAACGCAGTAATGTCCTGGATAATCATCATTTGTTTACTTATATTAGGTAGAATGGTGTGATGTATTGTTTTTATTTTCGCCTAAAGAAAACTGTCTTCAGTGTAATATTCCGAGTTTCTTGCTTTCCTTTTGATTTTGTTGTTTACATGAGGAGTTTCGCGTGCTCTCGTTCTGTATTTTCCCCGACAAACATGAGCTGGGATCAATAGTTTATCGTGTGCCTTAGTTTCCGCTAAATAGAGGGGAATTCCTTTCGAATGTGCTTCTACGTCATTAAGTCGCTGAATTATACATATTCCTTCCGTGTTGAGAACCCCTCGGGCGGGCGCCGAGGCACGTGACATCGCCTCAACCCTTAACGTGACCCGCGATAACTGCTCCGCTTTGCATGCCTTGTTTACAGCTAAAAAGATTTAAGTAAGGTTGTTTCTAGGTCACTAGCCTCATGATAAAATGCTGGTCACTGAACCTGTGGTTCTTCTGAAGCCTCTCTTTATTTGTACTTCCTACTTTCTTACCGCCGGTCTCTCCAAAGAAATTGTGCTCTAATAGCAAAGTAACTACTGCGTAACTGGCGGTAGGCTCGCATTCGGGAGCTCGTGGGTTTGATTCTAGCGGCCAGCCTTTCTGACCCATGGATCTTTTCGGGGGTTTCCGGGCCAGCAGGCGAATGCTGGGAAAGACATTGACGTATCGCTGATTTTTCTGTCCTTTCATCTGACGTCTCGCCTCTCCTTAGCTTTGTAAATACGGTTCTCGGTGTCGAGGTGGCGTTGTAGTTGTCTGTCCTAGGGGTGGCCACCAGTTGAAACATGGGTGGCAGGCTCCGTATGCGAACCTGTACCTGCAGAGACCCGCCCTCGGTGGGCGTCTCCTTGTGCCTCTCCGTCACCCGTTGAGTACTATCATCTCATCCCTTCCGCCCAGGGTCTGAATAAAATATCCGAATAGGCATGATCAATACGGAGTCACCTCCGGTATCCAGTCAAGGAATCAACAACTGCTTAGGCTAGTTTGTCTCCAATTTATTTCCCGCTGCGTTAGATATGATTAGCTATTATGATATTAACTATTAATCCTTCGATGTACACTTAAAGCCTTTATATACAAAGCAGCAGGGCCTGCCACTCATTTTTATTTATTGTTCTGCATTGTTTTACGTTATTTTCTAAAGTAGTCAATTGTATTTTAGAAACAAACATACTTTAATATGTTTAACTGCATTTTATCGTGCTCAGAAATGCAGGGACAAATACTGGAGATCTTGTGTTTCTCTGTAGTTGGCAAATGAACTGCCGTTGCCGACTGCAGAGAAATACATTTAAACAATGCAGTCTCTTATTACACAACTTTTCACAATACAATTACAATGTATCCGTATTGATAGTAGTATATGCACTGGTAATATCAGAAATACATATCAAAATTCATGTTATTTCTGCGTTAAACTACATCACACACTTCCATTCTTTCCAAGTGATTATCTATACGTCCATCTCCCGCAAATCCCTCAGGAATTCCAGTGGAAGGAGGGACTCCTTCACTCGTTTTGAGGACCGACAATGTAATGGTAATTCTACTAGTCTAATTTGAAAGTTTCTATAATGAAGCACAAAATGTTGCAGCAGATTTAACTCTTTCAGTTGATCAACACAGGCTTCAATGACTTAGCCCACTGATGCTGTGTTACTTTTTCCCTTCACGTAATAAGTCTGCAAAACACGCCTCAGTTCATGAGTTAAGTGCTTAACCGGATGAAAATTTCTTCACAGCAAGAAAGTTTGCCCAGTTTAGGCAACAGACAGAACTATCGTGGAGATAAAATGGTTGAAAATGATGGTGCAATGTCTCCTAGAGTGCATGCTATACCAGTAAGAATTTCTGTTCCATACATACGTTCCTTACGTAGTACTGAATAAGCACACGATGTTTGATATTTGCCTGTTTTTCGTATACACACGTCTGCATTGTAGCAAATAATACCTACCATGATTCTTTTGCAATCTCCGTACTATTGTTCAAATGTTTCCATAAATTATGGCAGGTACTGAAAACCAAACTACTTGGGAATGCTGCTGAATTTGTGGGTCATTAGTTTTCAAATTAATCTGGTATTATGAAGCTTTAATAGCTGTTTGATTATTAGCATTCCGAATATGCCTCGTATGAATTTATAAATTATTTAATTTTTGAAAATCTTATGTGTTATATTCACGTGTCTATCTCTACCAATTCTCCAAGGAACTGTTCTTAAAAGGTTTATTTTTCTATCCCTTTACGTTAATTGAGCCAAACATCTGTAGAAATGCTTTTATTACAATTTATATTTCATTGTAGACATATTGGAATAGGGAATATAGTACGCTTAATCTGTAGTAAAAACTTGTACGGTCACTATGTATTGCCTTTGAAATTCCCTTCTCTTTGCATGACCAGGTTGGGGAAAAAAATGAGTTCCCATTTGCGAAAAATTTGAGTGTTTTAAAATTGAAGTCTATAAGAACGAATATCTCAGGAATGATTAACGACATAAAAAGCATTTGATACAATAAATTTAAAGAAGTCTGTGCTTTTTGTGTAATACGATTTTGTCAATCTCTTGTTATGCAAAAGTTATTCAGAATTGAGAAGACTTTCGAGGCTATTCTCAGGAAATTCAAGATACACGTCTCACTTTTCATGAACATGTCTTACATATATAGCATTTTAATCAAAATAATTATACAAGTTTCTGAGAAAATAAAACTTTTTGCACAAATTTTCCATGTAAAGGTTAGTTCGGAATGTGAGAATTTTCTGGAACATCTTCGTACTGCATCCGTAGAATAGGTTGAACTTAAATACCAAGTTTAGTATTTAACCGATTATTGTTATGGAAACATAGACATACACATGTGGTCCTTTTTGTAAAAATGGTTTATTGGGGGGGGGGGGGAGGAATCAGGAGACTCTAAATGTGTATTTACAGTGAAATTTCAGTATCCAATTTTTGGATGAATGCAACACCTCTGCATATTATGTGTGTGGTAGAGAAAGTAAGAGGTATAGTGTGAATGCTATTTTCAGAACCCTGAAAGCATTGATTGTATAATGATTGGCTGTAATTGAGTGTTGTTGTAGTGTTTAACGCCCGCTTTTACTACTACGGCACCGCTGGCGGTGACACTGATGATACATGGAATGAAGATAGAGCACCGGTGGATTGAGATGGCGGGGGAAACCGGAGCACCCGGAGAAAACCCGCCCTGACGCCGCTTCGTCCACCACGAATACCACATGCGGGTCCCTGGGATCGAACCCGGGCCGCCTAGGTGGTAGGCGAGCGCGCTAACCGCTCGGCCACGGCGCCGCCCTAATTGAGTGTGAAAGATCAGTATTATACTCGTACAATAATTCCTGTTTTGGATACCACATACATATATCACTGTATAAGTAGGTATGTATCCTATCACTGCACTGTATGTAAAAGAGCCTTGGATAAGCGCTCTATAATCACGCACAGTATGCGATTTTAGGACGCACCTAAAGCAGCGTACCCCTGCACGTTGGATAACCATTTACACTTGAGTGCATTGCAGACTCCATCTTCCAGGCTTCTCTCCTTATGGATACCCGCTTAATCCCTTTTCCTTTCATCTTTATTTTTTCTCAATGCTTATTGCTTCATCTTTCCTGTCAAAAAATTAAGATTAATATCCGATCTTTACCAGATGCTTAGAATGTTATGAAGTCATTTTCAGTTCGAAAATAATTATGTGAAGCCATTGGGCTTACACACTAGGCAGCATTGTATTTACAAAACGTGAGGGCCCAGCTGAGCAAAACTTCTTTACTTTATTTCCTTTTATTTGTTGCTTGTTATTAGATTAAATGTTTATATTCCATATTTTGTACACTCTCTGAAGAATAAGAACAAAATATCTTTTAGGTGTAAAGGTATAAAGTAACATCTGTCAGAGAGTACTGTACGATTCCTGATAAGGGTAATAGATCATCTCCAGTTTCTTCATTATCACCCAATGCTTATTATTCTTCATTATTATCCTAATTCCGCCCAGAGATGGAAGATCACATTTTGTATCTAGGTATATCGCATCGTCCTAAGTCGTTCCTCTAATACAAAAGCATCTCTAATAGCATGGTTACGTAAAATGACACGCAATATTGCAATTTGTCTAGAACAGGTTATATCAGAATAAGTCGAAGCACTTTCGGAAGCCATCGGCAAGCAAGTAAAATATGTTGATCCGAAAGAACTTGCTGCTTGTGTTATAGCAATATGTTGCTCCACATGTGTCTGTGAACAACTTTTTCTTAAGTGAACATAGCAAAATCAAAGCTGAGATCTGACGTTTCAGATAACCACCCCTCGGCGCAATGTTACATATATTACACCAGACTTTGAACGTCTTCTCCTATGTTCGGATGATGACAATGTGTGGAATTGTGATTTCACATAGTAAAAGTTTGAAGTAAACGCGCTGATCGTTAACTCTATCAGTCCACCACTGTTGGTAGTTTAAGAAGCAAAGAACTAACACTCCTCCAACTAGCAAGAATGCTACGCGGGTTGCGTGCACAGTGGATTCGAAGCAAACTCTGTTCTGCCCGCCTCTGCATTAAGCTAACAGAGAAGATACATTACTGGAAAGAACATGTAGAAAGAATGAAAGAATACCATATTCCAAAACTTCTTTTAGACTAAAAAGCAATAGGTACAAGAAACATTGATAGACCAATGAAAAGATGGACTCAACAAATGTTTAATGCATGAGACGGGAACAAGCTTTTAGAGGCTAAAACCTTGATGATGATCGTGATGATGATGATGATTCATTGATTGATGATGATTGATTGATTATGATGATGATGATGATTAAACTTAAGACAAACTGGTAGGAAGATTTCCAGAAAGCGAAACTGTGACCGACTTGTAAACAACAACACATTTAAGGTTTGTATTTAATAATGGCTGGCGGCTGCACGTATAGCAGGTATCGGCTTCATTCGTTCCTCCCTGTGGTAACGTAGCGAGTTCAAACCCAGCCCAGACCGATGGTTTTTAAGTGTGCTTAAAAACGACAGCTCTATGTCAGTAGATTTACTGGCATGTAAAAGAACTCCTGCGGGACGAAATTCCGGCACACCGGCGACGCTGATGTGATCCTAGCAATTGAAAGCGTCGTTAAACAACAAAATAATTTAAATTTAAGTTATTGCGTGTAGTGATCATACTGAATACGACAAAACAGCATTGTTTATTGTATTAAGTTTTCACCAAACAGAATCACATGTGGATTGAAAGTTTGAGTTTATACAGAAATTCTCTGATGCCATCGCTCCCAAGATATTCACAAAGAATTTAAACGGACTAGGTCCGCTTTACACCGAAAAAGAAACCGACTGATAATACCTTCAACCAGAAAAAGTTGTACAAGATAAAGATTTTAGCGGAAAGAATTCCAAGAAAACCTCAGCTGCGCATTGCCGAGCGACAAGGCTCCGCAGTAACGTGTAAGGTTCGCACTCGGGAGGTGCCGCTTCAGTTCCCTTCAGACCTTCCCCTCTGACTTGTGGTCTCTCTTTCCTTTTTTTCCTGGTTGGTAGACGAATGCTCGGTAATTCCTCTTCTACCATTCTACGAATTTCCTATTCCCGTCATTTTCTTGACTCATCTTCGTGTGTTTCAGCGTTGTGGGACCAGGTGATGGTGATTGGGTGATGGGACCTAGCACCGGGACGGTGGAGATTGTCTGTAACAATTTCTCCAGAGCGCTTGAATGGCCAGCTGGTGCCACAGACTCCTAAGATGCTGGCACTGGCATTAGGATTGTGATAATCCTGGAATCGTTTGGGAAGCCGTAATTGTTAGCGCATCCCATTGTCCAAATCTTCGGGTCCCGCTTTCTCTGAGAGCCACGTAACTCACAAAATGCCTACAATGGCCTTCAAGAGGTGCAGAACTACGCCGTACATCTGAGTAATCCTAATTCTAATCCTACCTAGTATTACAATGGGTTTTAATTACTGAGTAATTGACATGGCCTTCTTGCTCTCCACATCTAAATCCGTGGCAAGTGCTTAAAGGTAAAGTATATGAATAAATTCCAATTATCCATCATGCATTATCCAACTGTAAAATTCGTCAAGATTTCAATAATGAGTTAAACAGGTATGACATAGAGAAGTGTAATTTTAAGCCTTTTTTTTTTTTTTTTTTTTTTTTTAACCTTTTCTTCTGGTAAGTAGAGCAAGTATTGTATTCCACCCAAAAATTCGATGTCGAGATTTCACCGGAAATATATGTTTTGAGACCCCATGACTCCAAAAAAGCATTTCCGTATGTGTGTGTGTGTGTGTGTGTGTGTGTGTGTGTGTGTGTGTGTGTGTGTGTGTGTGTGTGTGTGTGTGTGTGTGTGTGTTCAGTCAGTCTGTGGACAGCATAACTCAAAACGAAAAGTCGGTTAAAAACCAAAGTTGGTACTTATTAAATCTTTCAAGGATACGACACGAAGATTTTGAAGAAAACTTCTCCACCCTAAACTGCCCTTTACCTGAAAAATTTTGATTTTCTTGAAATGGGCTCTAACGATTTTGATTAAAATGCCGTATGTTTGAGCCATTTTTATGGAAAATGAAATGTATATCTCGAAGTTCCTGGCTATAGCCCATGTAGTCCTATTTACTCTGGAAGACTTTTGCATAACTCGTAAACCGTAAGAGATAGACCAAAAATTACCATACAGAAAATGTAGATTTTGCTAAAGCACACAGTTTATGTCTGAATAATTTTTTTGTAGAGTGAACCATTTCGGAGAAATTCCTCGTTATTTGTGTAAGTTTTGGAGAACTTATACTTGTATCAAACGGAACATCGTTATTCATTTATAAGTTAACCGTGCAAAGAGAATGGAATTTTAAAGCTTTAAAATGTTTGACTATAGCTCAAAGCCTAGTGTATTCCCATATTCCCCTTGTACCTACAAGGAAATAAGCAATAAGATAATTTCTTCAAATGTTTATCTCAACTAACACGAAGACGATAGAGAAATAAGAGTTTGTAGGAATGGTTAGTACAAGAGTAGAGAAAGTCATGTGAGTGCAACACATCAGATTTTTAATAATGGGATGTAAACTTAATCTGTACATAATGTTTCATATAGTTACCAAGAACGAATTCGGTCGCAGAGCTATGGGAGTGGCGACTCGAAAGTAATCAAAGTAAAACCCGATATTCAGTTAACCTTATAGTTTGCAAAAGAATAACGAATGCCAGTAATGCATTTTTTCTCCGCGTAAGTTGGTTAATAAACCCAGGTAGTTTATATTTAGTGTTCATTTGCATTCTACAAAGATAGTGCTATGGTAGAGCGTTATTATCCTTGTAGCATATGAAAATTAAAAACATAAGAAGATAAAAACTTAGAATGAAATGAAATAACCTAGCTATAGTCACGCAACCGCAAATCTTTATTTTTCGCTTGAAATTGCATGAATATGTAACAAGCTTTAGATTTCAAGGAAATAGTGAAATTTCTGCTAGCTGGAATGCAGCAAGCATACAGTAAAACATTCTCGTGGCTTCCGACGTCTAATTTATATTTGCTTCCAATGTTATTTTTGCCGTTCCTGTTTATCTTTGTTTGCCAGCTTTAGCAATCCATTGGATTAAACATGCTCGCGCGTGCTTCTTCTTGGCTGAACCGAGGTGTGCACCTGAGAACCACTAGAACACGGAGGGTTTAGGTCATCTCTTTCAAAACTCATATCATTCCGATACTAGACATTAATACACAAGTACCTTACAAGCATAGGGCTAGTGTGTAACCATCACGCACGTTTCTCCGCCCATAAACATCTTATGGAAATTCGAAAGACTTGTTTATAATGTGTCAAATAAACAAAAGCAATTTAAAATTTCGCTAGTATTTTTATTTTCTCTGCTATTTACCTAAACTTACTAGAGGAAGCATTTTATTGCGCTAAATATATTAGAATTATACAGAAAAATACACATTTAGACGCGCTTAATCCAAGAAACGCTTTAAGAAAAAGATGTGTTTGTGTGTGTGTGTGTGTGTGTGTGTGTGTGTGTGTGTGTGTGTGTGTGTGTGTGAGAGAGAGAGAGAGAAAGAGAGAGAGCAGCGTAACACAAACTCACAAAAAAAATTTAAATTCCGATGACTCAATGACAACTTGCGGAGGAAGACTTAGCATCTTCGCCGAAAGGCGATCTTTTGTCACTATGCCCTGACGGCCCCCCCCCCCCATGGAAGGATGGATAAGACGAATGGATCCTAAGGGTGGCCGAAACTTTATCACAACAGAACAGATGACATGGCCCCTACAATTTTCCATTTAGAAGCACCCCACGGAGGCTAGTTTAGTTACCCTTCCCCCCCCCCCTCTCGGGCTTGTACCATCCCATGGGGGGTCCGGAACCAGTGGCTTGCCTTCCAATCCGGAGACGGGATTTCCGGAGCGCATTTATTCCCCCTGCCGTGCTGCTGGCGCGACGCTCGCCGACACTTGCAACCCTGAAAGAAACCTAACGTGAAATGATTTATGCAACGAAATGGAGGAGCAGGGAATTTGGAGGATATGAAAATCCTTCCCAGTATTCATCTGGCGACCCGGGGAAACCTCCAATAAAAACCCATGGGTCAGAAAAGGCGGCCACGGAGATCAAACCCGCGACCTCCCGAATGCGGGCTACAAACATTACCGCCAGAGCCATCCCGCTCGGTTAAATACCAAAACGGTATTTAAGTTCAGCCTTTTCAAGGAATGATACACGAAGATTTTAAGAATATCCCATTTCGAACTACCTTTATGTAGAAACATTTCGAAAATGTTTATCTTCTCAAAAATGGCTGAAACAGTTGTGGTTAAAGTAATCTATGTTTAACATTTTATCATAGCAAATGAAATGTGCACTATGATCGTAAAAGCAGTGATTCGATTGCGTTTCATTTGCACGTGTACATCTGAAATGGTTGTTATATAATAGTATACAAGAACTTCTTTCAAGATTTGAGTTTAATACATTTCTTGTACACAAGTGTATATGCTTGTAATTATCTAGATATGATGGGAAAATTACAATAGGCAACTTAAAGCGTCTATGTTCAAATTTCCAACGCAGGAAAAACAGAACGGAAAGTGGATCAAGACCATCAGAAGAGAGATCTTCAATCTCACCAAGAAGTTTGTGGTAAGCAATGATTAATATGTATCTGTTAATAATTTCTGCGAACTTTTTTGTGTTCTCATAACATTTTAGAAATTATAAAAAAGTCCTTAAATCGATAACCTTCTTAATCATTGTATAGGTCTCACTGCACTGTTTAGTTATTAAAAGGGAATTTATCCAACCGAAATGCTTTATGTGTGTCATACGAGTAATATTGGCAAACCTGTAATATAATTTAGTGAATTATTACATAGCCTTCCTGTTCTCTGGTTTATGAGTGATTCATTGTGAAGTCAAATAAATGCATATTTCACTAGCACCTTATGGGTAGTTACAGAGAGTTATTATTTTGTATTTATTTATTTTATTTATTTATTTTTATTTTATTTTTATTTTTATTTATTTATTTATTTTTATTTTTTTATTATTTTTTTTTTCGTAAAAGGCTTTGTTTCAAAATAACATTAGCAAATAGCCGTTATATGCTTATGCAATAAAATAACCTAAGCAAAGGACACGAGACTGTCCAGATCCGAGGCGGCGGGCTCACACGCAGGCGGTTCCCAGACACGAGTTCCGGACGCCGAGGACCGCCCTCACCACCCTCTCCCGCCTCTAGGATACACAATGAAGCTGGCGACTCAACTCCGCCTATCAGATCCCACGAGTTGCCACCCAAGTGGTTCTTCTCAAAGGGGTTTTTTATTAGGGCCGTGTCTACTTATGCGCGTCAACCCGCACGGCAAAGACTACCAAACGACCTCGGCAGGGGCAACAGTGTCTACCAGCTCTTCAGGTCGGTGCCGGAAGAAATTTAACCGTCTCAAAACTTCTCCTGGGAATCAACCAGATGTACCCAAGCTCCCTTGGTTGTCGGGAACCACTGGCCCGCCGAGTCCAACCCAATCCGAACACTCCGTTTCAGGAGAAGCTCGGATATTCGGTCCTACCCGATTTCTGGTGACCTCAGAAATACTGCGAGTGCTGACGCTCCGCAGCGTTGGCACAGCGACAGCTGAAGGGCTCGAACTCCCTCCTAGGGAGACCCTAAGGAGAGGTCTCGATGGGGATTCGTCACACACCACACGCCAGGACAGATACTCAAAGCCAATTCCAGTGCCATACGCCTCGCCATACCGTCCGCTCGCCTTATCTTCCGCCTCTGTAAGGTGTCCAAAAAACGGGGACAGGAAAAATCCAGCATTGCAGAAATCACCAGCACTTGCCTATCGAGCTGGGAAACCCATAAGGTCATTGTTCCAACGGGAATCGAATGCGGGTCTCATACGTTATTGCGCAACCATCTTGCTCAGTAAATGTCCTGATACCTAAGATTATAAGTTTGCTCTCTTCTGACCCTGCTTATCTGAGAGATGTACATGAGCACACAGCGTGCCCATCTACCACTGGAGAAAGCGTCTTTGGATCCTCCCTTGCTAGTGACACATCTAACAACCTCTCTCAGCTATTTTGGGTCTCATTGCATTAAAATCCAAAAATAAATTACGGAGGTAAGTGAGAAAGTAAGGTTCGAATTACCATAACTCGTTGAGTTTCTAGTGTACACTGAAAGGTGCATATGCACCTCCTCTCGGCATGCCTTGCGCGTAAAGCGACGCCTTTTGCCTTGGCAGTGTGCGGTGTGTTGTTCACAGTGTCGGTTTAAAATGCATAAAACAACCGATGGCCTGAAATCGGTCTGTTTTTCGGCTTTTGAGAGCAAGGAGTGTTTCAGCAGTGGACGCTCATCAATAGATCAGTGAAGGTATGGTCCCAATTTGATGAGTGACAGCAAAGTGCGTAAGTGTGTGAGAACTTCCAAGGCCGAACAGAACAACCTCCATAATGAACCGTGATCAGACCGGCCATCAGACCGGAATATTTGGTCAATACCGTGGATGAAAAGATCCGCGAAGAACGGCGATTGACAATTTCCTACTGGTTATCCGGGGTTATCCACTAATTATCCAACAATTGGTTACTCTCACAGGTAGCAAAATCTTATGACGTCAGCATACAAATGCTTGTAGGATGTTATGACAAATATTTAAACAAATATGGCAACTGCGTAAAAAATAGAGAAAATGTAAGGAATTAAACAAAACGTTTGCGACTATCTATGATGGTTTTAAGTGTATAAAACAGCGAGTGCAAATTTTACTAATTAAGGAAGGTTGGATTTACCTCCTTCCATTTAATGTGAACTAAGCCACCTTTTAACATTCAGGCGTGCCTAGTGTTGCAGTGGCGGTTTGGTTATATGTACATTGCGTTTAGTTTACGAAAGCACTTTCAAATCTTGTGGGATACACATCTATTCATTAGTGATTTCCTTAGTACTGCTTACATTTAAGAAGTGTATTAATACTTGGCGACAATTTCAAGTGCATAGCCTTAAAAGCTGTACCGAGTGATCTTCACGTATCCTATTGCGCCACAGACTTTTAATATAGTTAAATTTCGAAAAACATTTGGAAAAACATTTTCAGAAATTATCTTATTGCTAATTTTCTTGTAGGTGCAAGGGGAATTTGGGAACATAGTAGGCTTTAAGCGATAGTGAAACGTTTTAAGAGCTGGTTGTTATGTGATGCCTTTGAAATTCCGTTCTGTTTGCAAGGCCAACAGATAAAAAAACGAATAACATATTTCTATTTGAGAAAAGTGTAAGTATTGACGGATTCAAATAAATAATAAAGAATATTTCGGAAATGCTGCGCTCAAAAGAAAAAAAAAATATTTGATATAAATTGCCTGTTTTAAAGAGATCCACATTTTTTATTTAGTAAGGTTTTGTCTGTTTCTCACACTGTTAACTATTTATGCAAAAATCATCAAAAATGAAGAGGTCTTCTGAGGACATTCCCAGAAAATTCAAGGAATGACTTAGAAAGTGTCGTGGAATCCCCTCTTTGTGTCCGACACTGGAGATTCACTGTCTGGTTGTGATTTTACACACCACAGGCCAAGGTGATTCACTCTCCGGCTGAAAGAGGAGGTGGGGTTGTAGCGACTTATTAAATAAGCGTCTCTAAAGAGACAGGGTTGGACATGGCTGGTATAAAATATCGGATCTTACTTTACAAATTGTTGTAACAACTGATATAAATGATTATTAAATGCTTAGAGCCTAGCTGAAAGTGTTTGCATGATACCTTTTCCTTCGTGTTGTATTTTGCGCTGCTTTTCATGCAAGGCATGCTTTAAGAATTGTAAATTTCTAGGACATATTTGTTCTGTTCAGGTCCATTAGGAATTAAAGTGGTCATTTAAGCAGACTGTGAATTGTAAAACACTGGGTAGTTACCTCAACAAGCTTGACTTCAATTGATTTGTCCCTGAAGTTCACCGAGTACTTATTTATAAATCACTAGACATGCACTTTCGTTTTAAATTTCAGTGAAACAATGTTGCCAAAAATAGCTCTGCAATAAAAGTGGAATAAGGCTGCTATTCGGAAACTCCTTGTATATAAAACATTGGTAAATGTGTGATGGTGACTTTCTTTGAAGCCGCAGTTACATATTTTATGTCGGAAACTGAAAATTACTGAACGTCTTTGATAGACATGTTCTATTTCTACCTCTATATGACGTCAGTGAAGAGCGAAGTCTATCATTTTGGAATCAATGATTAAATCAGAACCGTATGTTGGTTTCCTTTGGAATTAAATGGCGGTAACATCAGCGAGGAACTGTGTAATATTCATGCGACTGTTTCTTGGCCGCACGCTGGCTTCTAAATCCAGATCTCGGATTCTAGCCGCATAAGGGGCAAGTAAGCCCTCCTCCGTGGTTTAGTGGTAGCGTGTATACCTCAAGTTCATGGTCCCAAGTACAAATCTTGGTTAGGGTGAGATATCTGGATACGGTAAGCATCTGATATGATCTTCCCTGTTAAAGCACGTTAAACTTCAAGAAAGAAACGCAAATAAACATTCTTATGTGCGCATTCACATTACATTCTCTGCTCTTGTACAAAATATTCCTACAAACACTTATTCCTCTACCTACTCCATGTTAATTGAGATATACGTTTACATAAATTATCTTCTAGGCAATTTTCTTGTAGTTGCAAGGTAAATATAGGAATATAGTAGACTTCAAGTGATCGTCAGATATTTTAAAGCTAGTCGCTATGTGATGGCTTTGGAATTCCAGTATCTTTTGCATGGCCAAGAGATAAAACAATTAATAACTACCTCCCATTCGAGAAAAGTATAAGTATTGAAAAATTCAGACAAATAACGAGAGATATCTCCGAAATGGTTCACTCCACAAAGAAATGCAGTATGTGTAAACTGTGTTTTAACGAGATCTACATTTTGTTGTGTAGTAAGATTTTGTCTATCTTTTACGGTTCACCAAGAGTGAAAGTCATCCAGAGTAAACAAGACTACATGGGCTATAGCCAGAAAATTCAAAATATACATTACATGCCGTATACATACGGTATTTTAATCAAAATCCTTAGACTCATTTTTGAGAAAATAAGGGCAGGGCAGTTTAGGGTAAAGGAATTTTCTTCAAAATCATCGTGTCGCATCCTTAAAAAATATTAAACTTAAATACCAACTTTTGTTTTTAACAGACTTTTCGTTTTTGAGTTATGCTGTTCAAAGGTACACACATATACAGACACAGAAACACACACACACACACACACACACACACACACACACACACACATACATACGCGCGCGCGGGGTTCTTTTTCTGCTGCTTTTGCATTCAGGGGGCCTCAAAACATATATTTCCGGTGAAATCTCCACATCGAAATTTGTGTCGAGTATTTATATACTTCCCCGAATATTCCCTATACGAATACTTCCCCGACTTACTATACGTAGTAGAGAAAGTAATCATTTTCAAAAACCTTACATTTCAAAATAAAAAATGATTTATTCTGTATTTTAAGCTACATTTTATAAATATAGGCATTTTAATATAAACAGTCAAAAAAACTTTTGAATTTATGGTAGCTATATTTTTTAAAGTCATGGGATATAAATGTCAATGTTTGCGAAATTTTCGCTAAATTTCAGTATTATATTCCCTTAAATATTTTGGCTAGATATATTGGAGATTGCTATTCTCCTACATCTCAGCATGTATTCTCAGACTTAAGTGAACTTGCAGGAGCTGGAATAATGTACAGCAGTACTCAAATGTCGCACTTCCATTATCAACATTTTATTTAAACGTTGCGCCATAAAGTTCAAAATATAATATAGTACATTTTCTTCAGCAAGCAAAGAGACTTTACGGAAATGTTCAGCACTTGCGTTAGTCGTTTTAAAGCTAGTTTATGGCCACATTATATTGCGTAAGATAATGGCTTAGAAGTAAGCGCAGTGGCTTTCAGGGTTAAACTAAAAAGAGCTTAAGTGATTTTCTCTTTTCCCGTCATGTTGGCAACATCGATCTGGCGCTCTGCCTGACTGCTTGCTGGGTTCCCGCAGGAAGGGGAGACTGTTGATGACGTAGGAACGTAATATTCTCCAATTGGAAAACATCTGCCTCCGGCCCTGACCTTGTCCTCCCTTGCTTACGGTATGCAGTGACTTTAGACTTCTATAACAGCGCCGTAACACCAAGGACCAATACATAAAAATGCTTTCATAAAAAATGTCAGTTCAGAAAATCAGTTTGCTATATGTAAAGATGCAGTGCTGTCGAAACAGAATCACAAACTTGGTGTTCCAGAATCTAAAATCTGATGTGCTGCACTCACATGACTTACACGAACCATTCTTACAATGTCTTATTCCTATATCTTCTTCATGTTGGTTGAGATAAACATTTGTACAAATTATCTTATTGCTTATTTCCTTGTAGGTGCAAGGGGAATGTTAGAATACAGTAGGCTTTGTGCGATAGTCAAATCTTTTAAAGCTTTGAGATCTCGTTCTCTTTGCACGCTTAGCACATAAAAAAATGAACAACGACGTTCCATTTCATTAAAGTTTTAAGTTTCCCGAAATTGACACAAATAACAAATATCTCCGAAATGGTTCACACTTCAAAAAAATTTATTCAGACATAAAGTGCGTGTTTTAGCAAGATCTACATTTTTGTATAGTAAGATTTGGTCTATCTCTTACGGTTTAGCAGTTATGCAAAAGTCATTCAGAGTAAATAGGACTTCATGGGCTATAGCCAGAAAATTCAATATATATACATTTCATTTGTTATAAAAATATCTCAAATATATGACATTTTAATCAAAATTGTTAAAGCCATTTTCAAGAAAATCAAAATTTTCCATGTAAAGAGTAGTTTAGGGTGGGGAAATTTTCTTCAAAATCTTCGTGACGCATCCTTGAAAGACATTTAACTTAAATACCAACTTTGGTTTTAACCGACTTTTAGTTTTTAAGTTACTGTTCATACACATACACTGAAATCTCGACATCGAATGTTTGGGGTCGAATACAATAATTCCCATACTTACTTTACGTGGTACAGAAGTAAGAATATGCGTGCGTGCGTGTGTGTTTGTATATGTGCGTGTGTGTGTGTTTAATTATTTCAATTAAATTCACTCACATACATGTACCCATACTTCTGGATTCGGAGGAGGAGGAAGAAAATAATTCTGGGTAAAGTAAAATTTCCATCTTCAGCCGGGAATAGAATCCAGGACCTGTGGATCTGGCGGCTACCTTGCTAACCATCTGACTGCAGAAGCAGTCAACATTTGTACTTAACATTGGCACTATAGAACATTCTTGTTCAAAGAGCTTTGGGTTTTAGTTGAAAATATAATGGAGTAGAAAACTATTATTACTTCAAAGAATATGTATTTAAAATAAGACAATGCCATGAATAGTTTCATTCCAAATAACATAAGTAAATGGTCAGCATTTTACAACTAAGACACTGCAAAGTAAACGAGAAGCAAGTACCATAAATTCAAATTTTAGGGCTAATGCATTTTAATCGGTTAGATCATTACGGAAGATGAATAAAATGTGTGAAATAATGCTCAAATGAGCCCGGGGTCTATAGAGCTAAGAGGTACCCGACATTCATCTTTCAGGATAAGAGGAAAACCCTGGAAAACTCTTACCCAGGTAACTCAAAGTAACCCAGATTCGAACTCGGGACATATTGAATGTGAGGCAGGCACACTACCCCCATACTCAGAGATGGGCAACAAAGTTTAACAACACAAATATCTAGTATTTAATTTCCAGATATGGTCCTGAATTTTCATATGACGAACCTGAGATAATTTTGCTTACAGTTCATAAAGAAACTTACCTCAATTTATCTAGAAGTTGGCTCTTTCTCGTACAGACAGGCATCTAATTCTGATGTACAGAAGCATTCTTGTTTTAGCAAGATCTACATTTTTGTATAGTAAGATTTGGTCTATCTCTTACGGTTTAGCAGTTATGCAAAAGTCATTCAGAGTAAATAGGACTTCATGGGCTATAGCCAGAAAATTCAATATATATACATTTCATTTGTTATAAAAATATCTCAAATATATGACATTTTAATCAAAATTGTTAAAGCCATTTTCAAGAAAATCAAAATTTTCCATGTAAAGAGTAGTTTAGGGTGGGGAAATTTTCTTCAAAATCTTCGTGACGCATCCTTGAAAGACATTTAACTTAAATACCAACTTTGGTTTTAACCGACTTTTAGTTTTTAAGTTACTGTTCATACACATACACTGAAATCTCGACATCGAATGTTTGGGGTCGAATACAATAATTCCCATACTTACTTTACGTGGTACAGAAGTAAGAATATGCGTGCGTGCGTGTGTGTTTGTATATGTGCGTGTGTGTGTGTTTAATTATTTCAATTAAATTCACTCACATACATGTACCCATACTTCTGGATTCGGAGGAGGAGGAAGAAAATAATTCTGGGTAAAGTAAAATTTCCATCTTCAGCCGGGAATAGAATCCAGGACCTGTGGATCTGGCGGCTACCTTGCTAACCATCTGACTGCAGAAGCAGTCAACATTTGTACTTAACATTGGCACTATAGAACATTCTTGTTCAAAGAGCTTTGGGTTTTAGTTGAAAATATAATGGAGTAGAAAACTATTATTACTTCAAAGAATATGTATTTAAAATAAGACAATGCCATGAATAGTTTCATTCCAAATAACATAAGTAAATGGTCAGCATTTTACAACTAAGACACTGCAAAGTAAACGAGAAGCAAGTACCATAAATTCAAATTTTAGGGCTAATGCATTTTAATCGGTTAGATCATTACGGAAGATGAATAAAATGTGTGAAATAATGCTCAAATGAGCCCGGGGTCTATAGAGCTAAGAGGTACCCGACATTCATCTTTCAGGATAAGAGGAAAACCCTGGAAAACTCTTACCCAGGTAACTCAAAGTAACCCAGATTCGAACTCGGGACATATTGAATGTGAGGCAGGCACACTACCCCCATACTCAGAGATGGGCAACAAAGTTTAACAACACAAATATCTAGTATTTAATTTCCAGATATGGTCCTGAATTTTCATATGACGAACCTGAGATAATTTTGCTTACAGTTCATAAAGAAACTTACCTCAATTTATCTAGAAGTTGGCTCTTTCTCGTACAGACAGGCATCTAATTCTGATGTACAGAAGCATTTATCACATTCAGGTCGTGGAGACAAGCTCGGGCAGTGAATAACCACATATTTTAACATCTCTCTGTATTTTATATACGTATAATACGACGCAGCACAGTTATATAACATAAAAGATATGTTCCAACAAAGTTTGAAACGAAAATAAAAATAAAATAACAAGAATATAATATAAATGTCTACAAAATAAACGAATGATAAAGCAAATTAAGCTCATATGACAAGGGGCTCAAGCTTCTCACGTAGAATCAATTACAGGGAAGTTAAGGATGAAAAATATGGGAAAACTATGTAGAAGTAGCTCTTCATGACAATATGGAAGCATATCTAAACCAATAATGTGAAACATTGTCATGTGGAAGGGCGTAATATGAGAGACTGTAGGGAAACTGGTGCTGTTAGAGGGAGGCAAATGAAAATACGGAAATGTTCTTGCTCCATGGAGACTGCTACCAAGCAACAAGAACATACAGAACTACGTAACATTGATTCAAGTCCATTGTGAAATACTGCACACTGAAGACTTGCCAAAGAAATGGTATATAAGTCCTAAACATTTCGAAAATCTCAAGACATGTAAAATATATTCGTAGTAACCAAATAAAAGTCGGACACAAAGGGTAAATATTTACAGTACTTCGAGAAGTTTTATATCTGTGTGAGATGAGTATGTTTAAAACTTATGGTAAAAGCTAAGGCCATTTAGAGCTTACCTTTTGCTCTGCGTTGTAACAATATTACAGTGAATACTGCAGTTTAACGCCATACTGCAGCTACTAACCTATGTGTATCGGTTGCGGAGTGGCTAAGGCAATAACGTCTGTGGCCCGCATTCGCGAGGTCGCGGGCTCTATCCCCTTGGCTGACCTTCCTGACCCATAGTTTCCCCGGGTCTCCAGGTGAATGCTGGGAAGGATTTCCACATCCTCCGAATTTCCTGTCCTTTCATTGTGTAACATTAATCATTTTATTTCACTCCTCGTCCTGTTAGGTATCCTTCGGGGTTGAAAGCGTCAGCGAGTGTCAGCAGGGCGAACGAATGCGCTCTGGAAATCTCGTCCCAGGATTGGAAGGCGAGCCCATGGGAGCCCAAAGGGGAAGGGAACCGGTTTCCGAGTCCCGTGCCCCCCTTGGAAGTACCAACTGGAAGAAGTGGGAGAGGAATGGGCCGAGCCAGCCCCCGCCAGGGTGCTTCTATTTGGGAAACTGTAGGAAACCTACCACCTGCTCTGTCGTGGCAACGTTTTGGTTCAATCTGGTATCTAAAATAATTTCTGAGAGAATGGTTCATGAGTAGGAGTACAGGGACGAAGGGGCCTCAGAAACTGGAGCACAGTAGCCCATTTGCTTCTATCCTGACTACTGGAATGGAGGGATGAGGGGGAGACCCAGATGGCGGCTAGATCCCGAGGAATCGAAGAATGTGAAGAACTTTAAAACAGCATTTGCAAAAATGCGACAACAATCTGCTATAGAAACAAACGATAGAGGCTATAAAGGCAACCTTTCAACAAGCTGTAACAATCTGTCACAGAAACAAGTGATATGCTGCTTTCCTCCCAGCTAGTAGAGCTCATTTCTGATCTGGTGTGCGTGGCTCACTCGCTCTTGTCAATGTGTATGCTGGAAAAAAAAAAGTTTTAGGGAAATAGTGAAAGTACTATAGTGTAGATACGATATGGAATATGTGCTTAATGAATTCAACATAGTCTCTCTTTCTGATCGTAGAGTAATAGCTGAACAGTTATTTTTGTTAAAACTCGTAAATGGCCCGGTATCCACTGAAGAATTACTTGACAGAATATATTTTAATGTCAGTACTACTGATTTTAGAAATCGTCAGCTGTTTCAATTTAAGACTCCGAAAACGTTACCCTATAAAAATTCTCCCGTTCTTAGGTTGTGTGCGAATTACAATAAATGTTCAACTAAAATAGAGCTGGATTTTAGCTCACCTTACAAGCAGTTTAAAAAACAATTAAATATGGGAATTATTTACATGTCATTTTCAGCTGTAACGCTTATTGTTATCTGCAGAACCAGTATAACATTTGCAATTCTAATCTTATATAGTAGTTTAATATATGTTTCATTTTTACTTTCTCTACTGGTAAGTAGGGGAAGTATTGTATTCCACCCAAAAATTCGATGTCGAGATTTCACCGGAAATACATGTTTTGAGGCCCCCTGAATCCAAAAAAAGCATTTTTAGAAAAAGGTCCGTGTGTGTATCTGTGTGTGTGTCTGTGTGTCAGTCTTGTCAGTCTGTCAGTCTGTCAGTCTGTGGACAGCATAACTCAAAAACGAAAAGTCGGTTAAAAACCAAAGTTGGTATTTAAGTTTAATGTCTTTCAAGGATATGACACGAAGATTTTGAAGAAAATAGCCCCACCCTAAACTACCCTTTACATGGAAGATTTTTCGAAAATTTTTATTTTCTTGAAAATGACTAACGATTTTTATTAAAATGCCACATGTTTGAGATATTTTTATGACAAATGAAATGTATATCTTGAATTTTCTGGCTATTGCCCCTGTAGTCGTATTTACTCTGGATGAATTTTGCATAACTGGTAAACCGTTAGAGATAGACAAAATCTTGCACCACAAAAAATGTAGATCTTGCTAAAATACACAATTTATGTCTCAATAAATTTTCTTGTAGGGTGAATCATTTCGGAGATATTCCTTGTTATATGTGTGAGTTTCGAAAAACTTAGAACTTTAGCGAAATGCAACAACGTTGTTCATTTTTTTATATGTTAATCGTGCAAAGAGAACGGAATCTCAAAGGTCAAAAAGATTTGACTGTCGTACAAAGCCTTCTGTATTCTAATATTCCCCTTGCACCTACAAGGAAATAAGCAGTAAGATAATTTGTACGAATGTTTATTTTAACTAACACGAAGAAGATATAGGAATAAGAGTTTGTAAGAATGGTTAGTACAAAAGTAGAGAAAGTCATTTGAGTGCAACACATCAGATTTTTAGTCTTAGTTTCTTAATACTTTATTGTATTCTCTTTGTATTATATTCAAATTTGTTTAATTATTGTTTACTCTGTTGTATCACTTGTTCGCTTGTTTGGTATTTAGTTTGCAAGGTCTTGTCTTCAATAATAGCTTAATACATCTATAGTTTATTTTTAATTTCTTTGTATTCCTTCTTGTATTCTGGTTCTGCATTTAGTCAAGCTTGTGTAAATACATTACATGTAGCTACTGTAATTGGAGCTTTTCTCTGTTGTAGCACAAATGAATAAATAAATAAATGTAGATCTATATGAGTAAAAGTCAATTTAAAAAAAAATAGTAACATTTCATTTAGCACATTACTGTTGACTTGAATTCAATATACACATATTTCAGTTTTAAAACCGTAGTAGATAGCATCATTTATAAAATGTTCTTCTAGCACAATTTTGCACAAACGTATCGTATTTTGCGCAATTGTCAGTTTTGATTTGTACTTCTTTGCGAAATTGTTTTATTTTCTAGCTTAAACACTGGTTTAAGTATGTGCTTGTGCATCCTTGATGACAAAGTTATTGCACTACAACAACGACCTCACCCATTTGAATAACATACCGACATGCACGTAACTACTTGACTGTATGTTCCAACGTTATGTAGCTCCACAAGTTTTTAGAAGTGAAACACGTTTAACAAGAGGCATTAAACAATAGAATATTGCAAAGTGCTTTTGTTCGTCCGTCGCTTTAGTGCTTTTCTCCGTAGAAGCAGCAGCAGCAGTAAGTACAAAAGTGCAGACTGTGTTCAATTGTTCCCAGTCGTCACATTGCTACTGCCGTTCTCAGGGCATGCTGTAGAGACCTTAAAGAAGCCAGACGTAAAAACGTGACAGTCGGTCGGCCGGCCGGCCGGCCTCACGTGAACTCGTGAGTGGAGGGCTTCAGCAGGAGACACCCAGGTAATGGCTCAAGGCGGGTCTTATTTATAGTAAACACAAAGCTGAAAGGCATTTCGGGATGCCAGGAATGACCTTACGTTCAACTCCTTCCGTCTCGTCTCCCCCTCGTCTGACAATCCACAAGAGACTGCGTGACAGTTAGTTCTCTCCTTAATCTCTGAAACGGAAGTATTCTCAGAACCTGTTAGAAACACTTAAGTGTATTCAAACAAGGAAGGAGAGAATCCTATGTATTACGTTCACGTGACTTTCTCTACCCACAATGGTTTATTTTTTATAAAGCTTCTATAGGCTAGTTTTACGAAAGCCTACTACTTTCTCTACTGTTTCCAATACTATAGGAAGTAGGTGTCGCATTCCGCCCAAAAAATAAATACCGAGATTTTACCGGAAATACACATTTTGAGATCCCTGAATAAAAGATGTTTACTTTTCACTACATATAGTAAGCAGTGGAAGCATTGCATTCCACCCAAAAATTCGATAGCGAGATTTCACAGGAAATATATATTTTGGAATCCCTTGAATCTAAAAATGCATTTTTAGGAAAAGGGTCCGGGGTGTGTGTGTATGTGTATGGGTGTGAGCAACAGAGAGGTCGGCTACGGGTATCGAAAGCGTCTGTCTGAGCTTCAACCTCATCGTTTGATGTGAATTTTCGCCCACTCAGCCATTTCTTCAAATTTACTAACAAAACTAAATTGCTGGACGCCAAATGCAGCGAACATGTTGGAAATAGATACACTTGGAAGCAAAACTCATGCAGTTTTGTAGCAACAACCCCAAACTATGTGGAAGCACATCCCCGTAATGAAAGAGAACTTTGTTTTACGAAAGGTATGTATGTGTGTGTGTGCGGGGGGGGGGGGGGGTGTTAGTCTGAATAGCATCTTATTTGAACAGTAGTGTGACGTGATACTTCCCAGAGAAGATACTGCCCCTCTGGGAGCAGTCCTTGATCACCATACCACGAGAATTCCAAAAAACTGCAGTCTTCATTTTCCTGCAGATAAAACTGTTTTTGCTTTCTTTGATGCACTTTCACCTGTTAGAGTCTGTTTACCCAACGCGTGTGCAGTTCGACCACCTCGTTTGAGGAACCCTTGTAATCGTTTCACAACACGGGCCCTTCCTCTTGAGTCCTTTCAGGCAGAGTTGCAACATCTTAACATGAACCTTTGTAGCTAATGAAACAGAAGAGAACTAGAATTCGGAATTTTGGCAACTGAGACTCCACTTGGAGTGAACATATCACTGTCATTTCCTTAAAATCAGGGCTGCTATTGGTCTTCAAGGACAGGGGAGAGGTTTGGCTTTTCAGAAGCGTGGAGATAGATTTATGACAGTCATTGGTTGTGGATAGCGCACATTTCCTTTGTGACCCAACTGCACATGCGTTGACTAAACAGACTCTACCACGCAGTTTGGTCTGCTACTTTATCTCTTGTGTCCATGTTCCGAAACGCAGGAGAAACACACTGAAATTGTGTTTGAATAAGTCTAAGCACTTGAGAATTTTTATTTGAATGCGTTTTTGGTCCGTTGTTAACAAATGCTGTATCCATCAAGCGGAGAGCTTAACCTAACTCATGTATCTTCACTCTGTGATCTCTCGATACGACATTTAATGGTTTTGGGACTACCTGAGCGCTTACCTTAAATTCAACAGTCTATTTTAACCGTCCGAAACGAAAGGAATTAATTCTTTAACGTTCAATCTAACCACACCTTTATTTGTGTTAGATTTAAACCCTTCAAAACCAAATATTTTATCATAGCTCGTATTTAGTTATGTCCTTTGTACAAAGCGCAATCACCTTGCGTAACTGAAACTTACAGCACATCTAAAGGATGATATTTAACTATCGCAGTAATTTGGTCATTTCCATGCATTTGGTGAATTTGGTGACTCAAAGCCTTGTAAATTACACGTTCGTAAGGTGCTTTACATGATTTTGGACACATTGACTCTTAAAATATTTTCTTGATTCTTAATATTACTGCTTAACTTTGTTTAATATTACTGGTCTTAAACAGCTATTTCAGGATGATGAGAAGCTTTTCTTGGAAAATTGGCTATATTTGAAAAGCATTGCCTTCGTAGAATTATAAAGTCTTGAAAACTTATCTCTTTTTATATAGAATGGAAGGTGCGACATCACGGATCCAAGGGTTCCGCGGAACATCGTTTACGAGGGCATATGAGACATCCGTATTTTCAGGGCCTAATGTGACACAAGCGACCTGTGTGTGGGAGCAACAACCTGCAATAAAACAAATGACGGACATTACTGGAGATGAAAGTCACGTCTGTGGCACAGTTGGTGTAGATGCCTGAAACCATCCGCAGAGCGAAACTAATAGTCCCTGTTCCTGGAAGACAGGGGTTGTGTACGGCATATTAACAGCCCTAAAATTCATAAATACATCGTACAGTCAAGGGAATAATAAGAAAATAGTACTTATTCTCAAATAAAAGTAAATGCAACTACCTGCAAGGCTGTAAGTAATACGTATCCAGCCATATATCAGACACATTTCCCCAATGTTACACGTACGGCAGATTCGGCGAGCAAATGCTGAAGATCACCGCCAGTAAGTAATGCACCGCACGAGTAATGTTAATTTATCTAGAGAATTTGACTATAACGAATTGCATTTATTAAGACCATCTCACGAATTAAAAAGTGTGATATAGCCAAAGAAATGTTATTTAAATCCTGTGTTGTAATTACTAATTACATTATAATGTTAATGCTCCAATTTTTAAATGTTGGTAATGTCTGAAGTTGGAGTATCTGCTGTTAATTTCTAATTTCGTTCAAAACATTTGTCAAACTGATTCCAAACATATTTCCTGTTATATTCTGTATTCTAAGTGTCTCTCTTCGAATTATTTCATCTATTTCACCACCGAAGCCATATTTGACATTTGAATAGCGGCTCCCTTGCCTCAAAATACGACAACCGTTGCGCATCTGTTCACACAGTGCAGCTAGATTCTCTAGCCTGATGATAACATCAGAACAGCAGAAGAGGTGATAATGAAATGTGATAATTTTTTCGCGTAGGAAGGCTGTCAATGATTGAAATTTGAAATCGTTATGCACATGATTGGTTTATTTCAACCATCTCACGTATGCGTCGAATAGTCAATGTAAATGTTAAATGTTCAGAAAGACTAAATGAGGAACCAAGGGGTTTGAAATATAACTGGATAAACTGTTAAAGGTAAAATCTCCAAAGAGAAAAATGCGCGAGGAGGGAGAAGAAAGAAGCAAAGGTGCAACCCAGATCAGAGCCCGCAGCTCCGTTAACGTTATTTATAAACTACGAAAGCTATCACATTCTTTATTCTCTCTCTCTTCTCTTTTCAGTATGTTTTGAAAACCCGTAACAAAGCTGTTTAAGAGTGTTAAAATATTAACAATTATGTGAATCACTCCGTGTATTTCTTATAATTTCGAAATTAAACTTTCCGTAATTAGCAGAAAATGAAAAGAAAAACACAGATAGGCGTCAAGTCACCTTCATAGTGAATCCCGGATGAGCTGATGTTTCCCTGGAGAACTTCGTATTTCACGAAGTAATTAAAAAAGTGAATCGCATATTAGAACAACTACTACAACACTATTGGAACAAAAAAAAAGACACTGCTTATGGTCCTAATACTCGAACCTATCGAAGATAAACAAGAATTCTGCTTGTTATCTGACTCTCCTACTGTATTGCCGTTTCACGTAAAAGCAGAATCGTTTGTGCATCATGCAATGTAACCGAGTTATAGGAGCCATTGGAGCAGGAAAACGAAGTACAATATTTCCGAAATGAAATTATTTTTACTCTCTACCATCAGCTATTGCCCCCTTTTTTTTAATTCTGTATGGTATGGTATGGTTACTTTACGAAGAACTAAGAATTTTCACCTTCTTATATACATTGCAGCAATGTTTACGTATTAACTTAGGGCCAGACACATATCTTGTGCAATGATATATTTAAAGATTATACTTTTGATTTATGTACTTAGGTAGCAGCTACAAAATAGCCTGATATGTAACAGTAAATCTTAACACCACAATCTCATCTTCATTACTAAGATTTTACTCTGCCATAACTTTGTAAAATGGAACTTGGTCTTGATTGCTATAGACTTTTTGAGTAAAATGGATAGCATTCTTCAAAGTCCGACACCCAGTATAATATATACAGGTTTCCTCTGACCCTCAGCCCTTCCTTAGTTGAAAAGTTGCGATCAACTTCGTGCACGGAATCAATAAAACTAAAATGTGGAATAGTCGGTCCTAGACCGCTTCGGAAATGCAGGGAGGAAACAGCTTTTCTCCCTAGTCGACAGAAGTACTACAATTTTCCGAAAAATACAAACTAGTTACAACTGTAGAACACATTGTTTTAATTTGTTGGTATAAGTTCTACACTAGTTCCGTTTATATCTGCAGAAGTAAATAACACTTTTAATATTTTAAAGTAACTTGTGATCCACAGAAACATCGTAAGTGGTTCAACGCTGTGCAACAGCCTTTTCTGGGCTAAGAATTACCGCTCGGTCACTGCGTACGTCACCTCTGCCCACCACAAGCGTCGTGAGCGGGGTGCAGTATTGGAAGGTGGGACGTGGTCAGCGCCTCAATCCCTTCCGGCTAGTTATGCGGTATGTGCAAGCCGAACTGGATTTTCTTATAAAATTCAATGCTTTGACGTGCTTTCAATCAAAACGTCTTTATGTTGTAACATTTTTTATTTTATTTTTTATTTATATGATTTAAATATGATTTACCGAGCGAGGTGGCGCTTCATAAGCATGTACTACCCGATAGCGTCTAACCTGACTGAAGGGATTTTTTTTTTTCGTCGGTTTGGGTGGCTCAGTTGGTTAGACGCTGGCCTTCTGCTTTTAAGGTTGCGAGTTCAAGCCCAACGTTAGTCGATGATTCTTGAGTGTGTTTAAAAGCGACAGCCCCATATCGGGACAAAATTTCAGTCCACTGGCGACGTACATATGATGCTGGCATTCAATAGCATCGTTAACAATAAAATATTTGTTTCAAGGATATTGTTACCGCTGTTCTCCTCGGTTGCTAGGTGAATGCTGTGAATTTTTCTATTACCGCTTTCACCACTATATTTTATTTTCTTCTTGTTCAGCACCATAGCAGACGTTGAGCTGATCATCCATATTGTATATGCTATAATTCAAAGTTTGCCTGCTCTTCAACAAGCTGCTGACCCGAGACATTGGCCTGTAAGTCCTTGAGGGCGTAAGTCCTGCAAAGAGGTAATCGGTTGAAGAAGAGAAGAATTGTATTATATTTGCACCTCTTACTTCGTAAAAGCATTAACAATATTCTTTCTTAGTTACCAACTTAACATATGCACAAATAGTGTGGCTGTCTATGCATCTCATGTGCTACTCTGTTTGACTGCTGCCCCGGCCTTATCGCATCACTGAGTACCCTTTGACCTACAGGCTTCCTTGTATCTCCAAGATCGTAGACTCGACAGAAGGATTAATTTATTTATTTTGTAGTGGGGAGATAAGGTAGAGCAGCGATGTACAACTTGTTCGAAAGAGCGGAGGTTGGATTTACCTCCTTCCACTGTACACTGACTTTGCCACTCTTTATCACACATGCGTGTATTGTGTTGCAGTGATGGTAGTTATATGTACATTGTGTTTGATTTACGAAAGCAGTTTCAAATCTTACCTATACGGTAAACATGTGTTCATTAGTGACTCGTTTGCTAGTGCTTACGTTTAAGAAGTCTATCAATATTTGGCGACATATCGAAGTGCATAGCCTTAGAGGATACACCAAGTGATCGTCGCGTAACCTATTGCGATACAGACTTTTAGTATACATAGTTCAATTTCGAGAACCTCTTTTTGCAAATATCTGTAGAGCTATATTCACTCTTATACACACTATTCCTGCAAATGCTTATTTTTGCATTTACTTCATTTTAATCTACATAAGCATTTTGAGAAATTATCTTATTGCTAATTTTCTTGTAGGCTTAAGCGATAGTGAAATGTTTTAAGAACTGATTGTTATGCTATGCCTTTGAAATACCATTCTCTTTGCAAGGCCAACAGATAAAAAACGAATAACATTCTTATTTGGGGTAAATATAAGTACTGGCAAATTCACACAAATAAATAGTATCTTGAAAATGGTTCACTAAAAAACGGCATTTCACATAAATTTTGTGTTTTAACCAAATCCACATTTTTTATTTAGTAAGACCTTGTCTGTATCTTACTGTTCACCATTTATGCTAAAGTCGTCCAGAATGAAGAGGACATTCCCACAACATTCAAGTTATGATTTAGAAACTGCCATGGAATCGCCTGTTTGTGTCCGTCACTGGATACTGACTGGTTGTGTTTCTACGCGTCACAAGCAAGAGTTGATTCAACCTCCAACTGAAAGAGTGGACGGCCCAGGTTTGATCCCAGGCAACTACATGTGGGATTCATGGTGGACGAAGCGGCGCTGGGGCGGGTTTCCTCCGGGTTCTCTGGTTTTCCCCGCCATCTCATTCCACTGGTGCTCCATCTTCATTCCATGTATTCCATCAGTGTCACCGCCTGGGGTGCCGCATGTCGTAAAAGCGGACTTTAAACAATGACCAAAATATGAGAGTGGAGTGGGAAATAGGCGCTAATTTACGTAAGCGTCTCCAAAGAGACAAGATTGGACGTCGCTGAGATAGAGATTGGTGGGTGATGGTCAGGTTCCTCACGTCATAGGTGTTTTAGGTGAACAAACTATTGTTAATATAATTGCAATTGAGTTTACACAGATTGGCGTATGGTGCCAATACCGACACTCCCGACTGTGTCGGGTTCATTAAGTGCCACAGGTTACGTGAAAAGCACTGAGAGTAATGCATAACGCTTACAACATACACCTGTTACGTAACTTCCGTTTCAGGGTCTTCTATCATAGATCATTACCCAGTCAGAGGGTTGCCCTGAGCTGACTCCCCCTGCTACATACACAAACTGGTCTGCTGTTTTTAATAGCCTGAGTAATAGCGATGAGACATTCTAATGATTCATCTAATACTCAACACCTGGCAATCTAAACGCAATGCTGTAGAGGGTAAAGGAAAGTAAAAACATCCTTGGGCAAATTCAGCAATTAAATATATGAACCAACATTATTAAAAGGCATACATGCAATTGAGACCGTATTTTAAACTTGTAAATGTGATTTTTGAAGGTAATTTGTTAAGAGGTTATTTTTATACATACATGTTGCTTTTATAGTACTAGGAACCATATATTTGTTAATTTGTTTGATATATGTAATATTCACCTGGGTCATAATGTTCCTAGAGGAACATTTTAGAAACCGTTAACAGAGTTCGCGCGTGAGCCGAGTGGGAAAGATCTCAGAGTGTATAAATACTAGGGAAACCTCGTATTGGTCTAAAAGTTGTAGTTAAAACTTATACCCGTTGGCGGAGTGATATTTTCCTCGTAGAAGTACAAGTTGAGATTTCGCGAAAGTATAGTGCCGAGGTTTGTTAAACTGGCATATTCAGTAAAAATATCGCGAAGACTACAAGTGTCGCGGGAAAGAACTATAAAATACGTGCAATAAAATTATAATTAAGTGAATAAAAGAATATAACGTTATTTCGCCAGGAATAATTATAACTACGGAGACAACTGTGAATGTAAAATATAGTATCAATGTTAAAGGCAATTTTGTGTAGTGAACATCCCAGTTTATATCCCTCGACCTGATATCTTCTTACCACTTACCTACCTGTAAACATAGGTCCTTGTTTCTCCGCTGAGACAGTACTGGCCAAAGTAAGTATGTTCCCTGCCTCCCACACTGATAGGACATTATCGCACCAGGGAAGCAAGATTCGGAAGGATCGAATCAGGGACCCCGACCATTCGAGTCAGCCTGCAGTGTCATGTTTAAGATAAATAAAGGCTAATCCTATCGCACAATGCAACTGTACTCAATCCTTCCCGCTCTTTCCTTTGCCATTCTTCCTTGTTTATCTTACTTTTGTCATCCATTCTTCTCTTGATTTTCTTAAAATCTCACCCATGTTTCCATTTTTCTATTCTTCTTTTCACATCAACATTTTTATGGGCCATTATCCTATTTTTTTTCTGACGTAGGTATTTTTTGTCTCCATATGATTCGTTCCTTACATTGTCACGCACTGTCATGTATTCCTTGAGATGACTTAGGTCCAAAAGAAGAATACACCGCTATCGCTTCTGCTCTTATATTTACTACATTCGGGTAGAAGAACTAAAAGGCATTATAAGTTGATAAAATATACATGCAACTCACTTTTACTTGAATTGCTTGTTTTGCCGTGGTCTGCTGTAGATTGGTGTTCCAGACGTTTCGTCTAAGCTGCGGTAGACATCCTCAGTGGCGCTGTAAATGAAATGATTGAAACACCAACCTTCTGCAGGCCACGGCAAAACAGTCCGGAATATATTTCATCTTATAATTTGGACGCCTGCCGTGAAAGCCTACGTATTTTAATCTCTTCCCGGGTTGAAGATATGTCGAGTGCACATCCCTTAATATCTTGACGTAGACTGTTTTAGACACCCGGAGCAGTTGTTCAGCCATTAAGTGTATCCATAGATGATATGTCTGAATCTTGTATATTGAATATTGTTTAGACCAACCCTATCTCTTACTAAATAAGGTTAAGTCACAGTTCGCCTCTTTACAGACTAAGAAAAAACACCTTCGGTATCTTTAAGGAAAACTCAATTTGCATGTTATGTGGCGAGGAGAAGAAAATTGCCTGTCATATAATCCTCGGCTGCAAAGGGCTTACCAGGGAAAATGTGAGCACTAGTAAAGGCACTGGTTTATTTGACTGGAAACAATGAGTACCGCAATAGACCTCTAGGTTTCAGTGTTAGGGCATATATTCCTTCTCCATTTTCGCATTAATCTAATCTAACGCACCATATTACTATTCCTCTGTTACCCTTTTTACTTTCTCTACCAACAAAGCACTTTGTGAAAAATGTCCATATGTTGGTGTGTCCATGTCCATGTGTGTATCCGCGTATCCGTCTGACACCATAACTCAAAGAAAAAAATTGGTTAAATAACAAAATTGGTATTTAAGTTCTGTATCTTTCAAGGATGCGACACAAAGATTTTTTAAGAAAATCCCCCATCCCAGACTACCAGTTACTTGGAACCCCCCCCCCCTTTTTTTCGAAAATTTTATTTTTCTCCAAAGTGGCATTAATGATTTTGATTAAAATATTATACGTGTAAGATATTTTTATAAGAAATGAAATGTATATCTTGAATTCTTTGAAAATGTCCTCGGAAGTCCTCTGAAGTATAGGCGACATTTGCATATCTGATAAACCGTAAGATATAGACAAAGTCTTACTACACAAAAATGTAGAACTCGTTAAAACACATAATTCATGTCTGATGTATCTTTTTTGTGGGGTGAACAATTTCAGAGATATTTCTTATTTGTTTGAATTTTTCAGTACACTTGTTTTATCAAATGGGATGTCGTTTTTCATTTTTTATGTCTTGAGTATACAAAGAGAACGGAATTTCAAAACCATTACATAGCGATCAGTTTTGAAAGATTAGACTATTCGCTTAAGCCTATTGTATCCCCATATTCATCTTGCTCCTGCAATAAAATTAGCAATAAGATAATTTGTGCAAATGTTTCTCGCGGTTAACATGAACTATACTCCATCCAGCCTTAGATCCGCCACTTGTATCACTCCGCGATAACCTGATGTTATCACCTGCGACTAACACGGAACACCAAATGCGCTCATCCCTGATGAAGGATTTCTTACCCTAATGGCCCAGATTCCCCTACATCTACAAGCGAGATTCGCCACCATCCTTGCTGAGGCCCTTACTCAGCGGCCGGCTACAATAGCAGCAGAAACTGTATTGGTCTACACAGTCTACAACTTCATGTCCCAGTATGGCAGGCAGACATAACTCATTCACCAACGTTCACTGTTTAAGGATCTGCACTTGGAATGCCAACGGTATTCGTGGAAGACTGACAGAACTGAAAAACTTTCTTGCTGTCAACAAAATTACCATCCTTATGGTCCAGGAGACTCATTTATCTCCTCACCAAAAAGCCACGATACCTGGCATGCTATGCCACAGGAGCGACCGTGAAGACGGGTTTGGCGGTACAGCCATATACATTAGCAGAAACATCCTGCACCATCGTCTACACCTTCCACCCACGGAGGGATTGGAAGGTACCGGAATACAAGTGCCCACTACTAGAGGACCACTCAATTTATTTTCTATTTACATTCCGCCCAACAGACGTATCTATACACCAGACCTGGATACTGTCTTCCTACCTGGCGCAACCACAATAGCCCTGGGCGACTTTAACGCAAAAAGCCCTTCATGGAACTCTACAATACTTAACCATAGAGGACGGATCTTGGAAACTTATCTTGAGCGCAGAGGCCTTGTTGCGCTTGCTCCAGCATCTCCAACAATTCATTATGGTGACCGTCGCCCACCCGACTGGCTTGATATTGCTCTACTTCAAAATATCCGCCATCATCCCCACCTCTTCTCCCTCCCTGAACTATCATCTGACCACTACCCCGTCATTCTGCTATTCCGAGACCGCCCTTCACACACAGTTCCTGCTAAACTCATAAATCCCCGCAAGACTGACTGGGGCAAATACACCGCGATACTGGCCGCACAAAAACCCATCTTCTTACCATGCCAGAACTCTACAGATGCAGACCATCTTGCATCCACCCTCACCACCACTATGGTAAATGCCATGACGGAGGCTACCCCACCTCGGCGTAAATGTTCCACCCCACAAAAACCTCTTCCTCGAGAACTTCGCCGCCTTATCTCTGATAAGAACAGAGCTCGACGAAAATTCCAACAAACGCGCAGCCCAATCGACAAACGTGAGTGGCACCGACTCCAGGCCATCCTCAGAATGGAACTACGCGATCACTGCAACGAGGAATGGGAACGTCGTCTGGGCACACTGGACACGGCAGACTCTTCCCTCTGGAGGATGTCAAAAGCCCTTCTTAGAATCCCTACTTCAGACCATCCTCTAACAGACGGCCGCCGACTTGCTCAGTCCGTGAGAGAGAAGGTGAATCTATTGGCCGAACACCTAGCCTCTACATTTCACCCAGCGGCACCACCTGACGTTGAGCTTGCTGAGGAAGTTGAGACAACAGTGCGCCACTACTTAGACACACCTCTTACTCACGATGACATCTGCCTTACCACAACAGAAGAACTAAGACATCTTATCGCCTCTGTCAAGCCCTACAAAGCTGCGGGAAATGACACCCTCCCATATGCAGCATTTAAGGCGCTTCCTGATACCTGGCTGGCTGTACTAGTTGAACTCTTCAATAGCTTACTCCGCTTCGCACATTTCCCGGCTTCATGGAAGCATGCCCACATCATTACGCTGCCCAAACCGGGTAAAGATCCTAAAGACCCGAAAAACTATCGCCCCATCAGCCTGTTGCCTGCAATAAGTAAGCTATTTGAAAAAGTCCTACAAAAGCGCCTCCAGAGCACACTGGACCGCCATAACATCCTCCGCCCCGAGCAGTTTGGCTTCAGGCAGCAGCATTCCACCACACACCAGCTCCTTCGCCTCGTGGACCAAGTGATCACTGGCTTCAACAACCGGCACTATGTAACAGCTCTTTTTCTAGACATTTCCCGTGCTTTTGACTCCGTGTGGCACGATGGCCTTCTTCATCGGCTTATCACGTATGACACCCCTTCCTATCTGATCCATCTCATTCACAGTTTCCTGACAAACCGAACTTTTGTCGTTACCAAAGACAGCATTCAATCCCCTACTTTTCCCATCCACGCAGGAGTCCCCCAAGGCAGTGTCCTGGGCCCCTTGCTATTTTTAATCTATGTAAATACTCTTCCTTCTCTCCCGGGCTGCCACCTGTATCTTTTCGCAGATGATACAGCAATCACCACTTCCTCTACTCGCCATAACCACGCAGTACAAAAACTCCAGCGCTATGCCAACATGCTCACAGTCTGGTTTGCTACATGGAGACTACAGATAAACCCCACTAAATCTACAGCAATAACATTTACTCGACGCCACCTGCAAGACGTTGAAGATCTTCGCCTCGCAGGTGAAACAGTGCCCTGGTCCACGGAAGCTAACTATCTAGGAGTTCTACTGGATATGCGCTTAACGTGGAAAGCGCATGTCTCCTCCCTCGCATCCAAGATCAGCAGAAGAATGTCCATCTTATACCCCCTCTACAACTGCAAATCACCAATGTCCTTGAGGAACAAACTCCTCGTTTACAAGCAGGTAATCCGGCCCGCCTTAACCTATGCCTGCCAGGTCTGGGGTGCAGCGGCAAAAACAACCCTCCATCAGCTACAGGTGCTGCAAAACCGTTATCTGAGAACTTCTGTCGGCGCGGACTGGTACATCCCGAACGACAACATCCACAAGGACCTCTCCATCCCAAAACTCACAGACTACATTACACAACTTTCCACTACCTTTTACGCCGGCCTTCCTACCAGCTTCAACCATCTTATCCGCGGCCTTGGAGAGTACGATATTGACCCTGGGGAAACTTACAAGAGACCAAGACTTCTTCTTTCCCAGCAACAGACTAACAAAGACAACTGACTCAAGACAAAAAAAAATAAATAAATAAATAAATAAATAAATAAACCGCACCCACTTAATTCTGTCCCTACAACCCTTTTCCACCGTCTGCCCACCATCTTTTCTTAGAACCCATCCCTATACCAGCGTGGGAGTAATTCCCGGAATGGTAGCAGTCAAGGGCGCCTCCCATAGGGAGGATAACCCCTTAACGACCCCCCTACGAGTTTGATGACTTGTGTTTACATCAAGTGCGGATCTAACGGTGGAGCGATTATAGATAGAGGAATAAGAGCCTGTAAGAATAGTTTGTACAAGAGTAGATAAAGTCATATGAGTAGCGACGCTTCTGACTTTGTTTTGGTATAAGTAAAGAAAATATATAAAATAAGTAATCTCGATATTGTGTTTGCTTTGCTCCTTTTCTGTATTTGTTTTACTCCCCGTGGTTGACACTACTGACTGTTATGTCACTCATCCGCATTTCCCGTCAAAGTCAACGTCCAACGCATTTTGCACGTATAGCAGATTATGTCCTACCTCTAACAAACCAGCTTTCCAAAATTATAGAGTTGGTGCCTTTTGCAAACAACGTTCACAAACACAACAGATTCTCGTGAATAAGTCCGCTTATCACAATGTGTCCTGTTGTGATTGCGTTGGACAGATCCTCTTTTTCCTGAGGAAAGGCGATTTGAAATTGATACATTTGCAACAAAGCCTCTTGTGTGTATGTATCTCCTTGCGAGGGATTTGTAAAGAGATAGGCTTACGGTCGGAGACAAATCGAATGGCCTGACAAACAGTAGTTCTGAATAGCATCTCGCACAAGAGGGAGGGAGTGCACTTTGATGTCTGCCGGGCAATAAAGGCCACTGATATCGAACCTGCAGTGTTTCACATGCTCTTCCATTCACAGCACAATTCGTGTTTGTGGCAATAAAACCCAAAAGGAGGGTGTCGGGTGCTGCCTTTCAGAAACACCAACGCATATTCAACCTTCACCCTGCACGTCAGATACGGAGAAATAGAATGTTCACTGAACACTAATTCACTGCGCTTTGCGTCGAAAACAGAATTATCTACATATTCTGCATGATGTGCTTCATTATTTCCTGGTAGCCATTGTCCTTCTGAAGGGGACACCATAAAGCCTTTAGCACAAAATGCATTTATGTACGATAGTAGCTAACAACAACAATAGTAATAATAATAATAATAATAATAATAATAATAATAATAATAATAATAATAATAATAATAATAATAATAGTAATAATAGTAATAATAATAATAATAATAATAACAATAATAATAACAAAAAGAACAACAACCAGAACAACAAGAACAAGAAGAAGGAGAAGAACAAGAAGGAGAACGACAGCGAGAACTTGAAGGAGAAGGAGAATAACAACAACAACAACAATAATAATAATAATAATAATAATAATAATAATAATAATAATAATAATAATAATAATAATAATAATAATAATAATAATAATAATAATAATAATAATAATAATAATAATAATAATAATAATAATAATAATAACAACAATAATAATAATTAATAATAATAACAGTAATAATAGTAGTAGTAGTAATAATAAAGTAAGCTGGTATTTCTTTTTATTAATGGCTTATTGATCTTAAAAAGTACACTTAAACTAACATTTTGGTATTAAACAACAAAAATACCATTTCTTTGTGTTATACGATTTTTAACAAGTTATTAAACATAGGAGGGCGCCATGGCCGAACGGTTAGGCCGTTCGCTTATCACCAAGATCCCAGGGAAACGCATGTGGTGTTTGTGATGGAGGAAGTGGCGTCTGGGCCGATTTTCTCCGGGTTCTCCGGTTTCCTGCACCGCTCATTTCATCAACTGCTCCATCATCACCTTTCCAATCACCCATTTCACCTACATTTCATATCATCATCCTCCTCCTCACTCTCGTGCCTGGTGTTGGGCTGACCACCCGCTTCCAGGTCTTCACTCTGTCCGGTCCATAGGCTCGTCTGCTCCCCAACAGACGTCTGACCTGTCTTGTACGTCTTAGTGGGTGTAAGTCCTCAATGCGGGGAGCGTAACCAGATGAACTAGAAGAACAGTTCATCAAAAACTAAATCCTTAGAGTATACTTTAAGCATATATTTCGTTCATTCAGCATTGAAATACTGTCTAAGAATACGATTTTAAAAATATTTCTAATTCTTGCTTTGTTGGTCTCCTTAGTGAGGTAGTACAGCTGCTGTTTACCAAGCGGGAGACCCGGGTTCGATTTTCCGCTATCGGGCGTGGGGAATTTTCCCTGGTCCGAGGTGCACTCAGCCTCGTTAGGTCCCTAGGAACCCAATTAAGGAGCTACTTGATTGAGAAGTAACGGCCTTTGGTTGCGAAGACCGCGTAACCGGCCGACAGGGATCGGGGCTCTGACCACGTCCCACCTCCAGTACTGCACTCCACTCATGAGGTCGGGGACGCAGCGTTCGAGTAGTAGGCCTTGGTCCAGAGAGGTTTGTTGCGCTGCGGGGTTAGTTTTTAGTTAATGCTTGTTTGCTCTGCTTGCGATGTAGGGCATACCATGATTACCCATGTCTACCAAACTCTTTCCCTAGTGTGAGGGTAGCGTGGCTGTGTTAGAATCTAGAGGATCCAAGTTCGAATCTCGTTGCTGTGAGTTGCTCTGGATGAAGTCATTATCCCGAGTTTTTCCTTATCGTGGTAAAATAAATGTTTTTTTCGTTTCTGAGTTATGCAATACATATTATATATTATATTCAACGGCCTCAAAATATGTATTTCCAGAGAAATGTCGGTTTCGAATTTTTGAGTGGAATGCAATTCCTTCTCTACCTATCATTAAGTGAGAGATAAAGTAGTAAAGTCTTGCATCGCCTAAATAACTATTGAACCTTGTATCTGATTAGCTCAAATCTCGGTGTACAGAGATAATCACGTACAAGAAACTCAAAAATTATAATATATTAGTTAATTATATTATTATTAAAATTATATTAACGACTTTTTATACTTCCAGTTTTATAACTTTCTTATATTCAACAGAAAACCCTATATACCGGGTGGAAGGTACTGCTTCGGCCATGCGTTAGCCAGGTCTTCTACATGATGAGTGTAAAAAATGTGTCCAATAAAGAATATTGTCAATAAAGAACCGTTTCAAAAAAAAAAAAAAAAAAAAAAAAAAAAAAAAAAAAAATTGTGCTAAATATTTGGAGCCATCTAGCTTCTTTACGAATGGATATAAATGGTTTATTTCACTAACTGTCGCGAAAATATTGTGTGAACAATTCTGTAATGCATTTCTATCTTAATTCGAATGAAATTAGTCACAATTTAATGTTATCGTGACGTTGCCAAATCCCTATTAGAAAATAAACTTTGCAAGACATTTTAACATTAAATTAAAGCTTCAACAGACATTTTAGGTCGTTCTCTGTGGCCTGGAAGTAACATGCTAGCTTCTGGTTTCCTAGGTCCAGGTTCAAATCTGGTGGAGGGCGATGGCTTTTCCCGGGCGTAACGTTAATGTTTATTTTTTTCCCTGTGATTTGAGTGTTCTTTGTTTCTATCCATGGAAATGTGTTTATTAATGGTGCTTGATTTACTGATTTATGGGATTTAATTTGATATCTAATATGTTAAATAATAGTCTACCTAATGCTGAGTGAAAAGAACAGATTCCAGTGGTATTCTAATGGAAACGATAAAAGACATTCCTAAATCCAGGTTAAGTAATTCCAATGGTTTCTTTGATCTGTCATATGGTCAAGCAACTTGAGGGTCTACCAGTTTGAACACAGAACCTTTGTTGTTTCTTTTTTATTCTTGTTTTGTTTTTTCTATTGTGACTATTTTTGAGAAGCTTTAGAAGCTTACTATCCGAATATGTAATAAAAATCTGATGTGTCGCACTCACATGGCTTTCTCTACTCTTGTATTAACTATTCTTACAAACTCTTGTTCCTCTGTCTTCATGTTAGTTGAGATAAATATTTGCAGAAATGACCCTTATTGCTAATTTTATTGCAGGTGCAAGGGGAACATGGAAATACAGAAGGCTTTGAGTGATAGTCAAATCTCTTAAGTCTGGTCGCTATATAAGGGCTTTGAAGTTCCATTCTCTTTCCATGGCCAAGAGATAAAAAAGAATAACGTTCCATTTGAGAAAAATGTAACTATTGCAATATTCACAAAAGTAACAAAGAATATCTCGGAAACGGTTCATTCCACAAAAAAATACACTTGGACATAATGTATGCGTTTTAACGAGATGTACATATTTTGCATAGTAAGATTTGGTCTATCTCTTATGGTTTACCACTTATACAAAAGTCATCAAGAGTAAACAGGACTACATAAGCTATAGCCAGAAAATTCAAGATATACATTTCATTTGCCATAAAATGTCTTAACATATGGATTTTGATTAAAATCGTTAGAAACATTTTTGAAATCAAAATTTTGTAACAATTTTCCATGTAAAGGGTAGTTTAGGGTGGAGGAATTTACTTCAAAATCTTTGTGTCTTTGAAAGATATTAAGCTAAGTAGCAACTTTGTGTTTTAACCGACTTTTCGTTTTTGAATTATACTGTTCACAGACACATATATACACGGACCTTTTTTCTGAAACTTTTTTTGATTCAGTGGGACTCAAAACATTTATTCAAGGTGAAATCTCGACATTGAATTTTTGGGTCGAATATATTTCCCTTATTTACTATACGTATAGAGAAAGTAAAAACTATAGGGTGTACCATTTAAAATAAGAAAGTTGCAGTAATCAGCTATATATCAATAATATAAGTTTTTAATTTCCTGTACATGGTATCTCCGTACAACGCGTTTGGTGTTAATCAGCCACATGGTTCAAAAGCTATTTAAGTGACGCGGGACTTTTAAGTACCCTAAAAGGAAGAATCAAAACACGGAAGTATGGAAACAAAAGGAAGTAAGAACTCGTAACTGGTATCTATACATTTAATTAGTTTGTGTGGTACACGTGCCATGGTGTTTGCTACAGACAGTAACAAAATGGATTGGAATACAGTCAGTCGGGCGACGATGGCGGCAGCGAAGCAATACAAGTGCTAAAGGCTTTCCGTCTCTGTCCCTCCTGCAGGGAGATCGCCTGCCTGCCTGCCTGCGTGAGGGCTCCCTGATTCAGTCTGTGTCGCAGCCAGCACCGGGACGGACGTCGCGACGCGTGCAGGCAGCCCAGCTCCTGGGAGGCTGTCCCCCAAGTGTTTGTGACATACCAGTGTGTGTTCTAGTGTGCGTGTGCCCGCAACGAGGTTGGTCAAGTGCATACATAGCTCAGTGTTTCTATGCACTGCATCCCTCACAAAATATAGCAAGGGGTCCTTACGATGGAGCAGCTAAGGTTTATGCAGTTTTATGTACAGAGATGCTTAATTATTATGGAAAATCCATCATTTTGGTGTTCCTTCGACCTACAGCGTATGTGTGGCTCAAATATTGATGTACAACAATGCGTTATTGCACGAGAAAAGCTAAAAACATACTTTTCCAAATAATTTATCTACTTCCAATTTGGAACTGCATATATGATACTGTAAGTTGTTCACGCTAAAGATTGCAGACACGTGAATAAGTAAATTTATTATACAGGGCATTTATTTAAAGTTTCCTATTATAAATAACAATTTATTTGCATTTGTTTTAATGAAAACTAATAGAATATAACAACAATATTATTGTTGTTATTGCTATTAATATTGCTATTTAATCGGTTTTTAAATATCTAACAAATCTTTGAATAGCCCTTCTCCGTTCTTCTGTTGCACTGTTCATCTCCCAAGTTCAATCTCTTCATTGCCTGTGTGACATTATCCTTCCAAGTTATTGACGGTCGTCCTCTCTTCTGAGTTTTGGTGGTACCCATTCCAATACATTTTTCAGTATTCTGTCTTCAGGCATTCTTCCTACATATCCATACCCTTTCAATTGTTTGAATTTAATCTCATCCAAAATTGTTGACTCTACTCCCATAAAACTCCTAATGATGTTTCTTGTTTTATCTCGTCTTGAAATAATCGCCGCCAGAAGTCAATTTCTGTTACCAGTAATTTAATTTGTGAAGTGTGTGTAAGTGACCATATATCAGCACCATAAGTTGTTATACTATTGACAATACTATTAAAAATATGTCCCTTTGTTTTGTTGTTAATATTTTGTCCATAGAATTCCATTTAGTGCTTGCATATTTCCCCTTATTATTTTTGTGTTTGATCTCTTCATATTTTATATTGTTTTGTTTATTTTAACCCCTAATTTTCTATTCCGTTGCAGCTTTAATAATAATAATAATAATAATAATAATAATAATAATAATAATAATAATAATAATAATAATAATAATAATAATAATAATTGTATTGCTTGTAGACACAGTAATATAAGTTTTAAATAAGTTCAGCTCAGGAATTATATTACAAAATCATTACAGAACACAAAGAGAGAGAGAGAGAGAGAGAGAGAGAGACAGAGAGAGAGAGACAGAGACAGAGCGAGGGGGAGGGGGAGGGTGAGAGAGATTTAAAAGACGTTTTTAATCTATATTTAAAGACTACCTTTACAATGTTAAGTCATTAGGAAATTTATCACGAGTGTTGTTCTTATATTTATAGGACCTTTGTCACAAAATATTTTGATGTGTGCAGACTATATATAGATACCTACATCAATTTGGCTTCTAGTACTTAATTCGTGCACATGACAAGTGTCTTGCAAAATCTTTGGAGAATGGCACCACAGGCTCACAGAACCTCACTTTTTCATAAACATCTCTCTGCATTGATGGTCAGGGCTTCCATTTGATAGAACTTGCAAACATTTCTTCCGTACGCCTAATACTAAAGTGAGACAATAACTGGGAACTTGAAAAGCAGTACTTATTTTAACGCTTTTATTCTCAGCACACTCAGTTCCTTTGACTTCAAAATTTTAGACGATAAATCTAGATGATTACCAGAGCCCGAAAACCGATAACATACCAGATTTTGATTGTTGCATCAAAGGCATCGCTAATTGTACACAAATCTTTATAATGGGTCCCAGATTATGAAAATAAATATTTGTCAGGCCATTTTTATCATTTTATGCTATTTTCTGCTGTAGGGCATTTTTCTACTTTACGTCATTGTTTTATCATATTGTTACATGTTGCAACTTAATTTAGCAGTCTTCTTGCATTTACATTGACTGTATATTTTATATTGTCCACATTTTACATTCAGTGCCATACATTTTAATATTCAACCGATAAGGGTAATTTTGTACATCCATTACTCGAAGTTTTGGAAAATGACACATTCTTATTTAATAGTTAGTCCGCAAAGAGTTGCTTGTGGTTAGAGGTGTGTAAGGGTTGCGGGTATAACTACTGTTATGAATTCATGTCCCAAACTAGGGATGAAAAAGAACGTGAAACAAATGTGCGTGTATTCTAAATTATTCATAATTTTTTATCCTTACTCTTTCTACTTATATACATAAAAGTTATAAACATGTATAAAGTTATTTATGTAACTACTGTGTAATCTGAGTGATTGGGACAAGAGTGTATGTGAGCGAAAGTGAATGTTTTGTGCAATTTTAGTATCAAAATACGTAAAAATAATTAATAAATTTCGTAAATGAAAAATTATAATGTATCAGAGATCACAGATATAGCCTGCACGTCCATTATCCATAACCCTCAGATGCCGGAATGCCGGAATGTTCATTACTAAAGGCCGGAGAGATGTGCGCTCGCATGCGATACAGGTTAGCTGGACGCAGAGTGTGAATGACGTCACAAGTACAGCACGGCCATCAAATGTGCAAACAACTGCCACTGTAGGAACAAGAGTCGAAAACAACGTAACGTAGTACTCTGCGAACTAGTGAAGCATTGCCTTCCAAGTGTTTACAGACGCAAGGTCAAGCTGTAGTATATCGCGACTCTTTTGTTTCTTCTCGCAGTGAGCTCCAAATGTGGAGTGGTAGTTTTCTTGCATGGTCAGGCATTACCTATCTGCAGTTGTTTACATGCGCGAGCCAAGTCAAATCCATATGTAGTGCACCTATGGAAAAACGCACCTGTCTCCGGCCTTTACTCATTACACGTTTTGACTTCCATTAGAAAATAGTATTAGTATTTTCCGCTGCTATCGATAAAAACCTAACCTTACTATTGCAACATCTGCAGCGCTAGTAACTCTATTCGGAAGTAACCTTTCCAAAAAAGGAAAAAAGAAACAGCTCCATTAATGATTTCTTCGAAACCCTGGGATCAAAGCGGATAATGTGAGCTACCTACAGTTATGAATCATTTGGACCTGTCTACATACGTATTTGTCAATTAACAGAACATCTGTACACTATAACTCCTGTAATTTTGCAGGGTTGTGTTATATTTATAGTTCGCATAATGTTATTAGCAGCGATTTAATGAGAGACGAGCGTTTGAAGTATGCCAATAGTACTCTTTTATCAAACATATGAAGTTCTATTTTTTATTGGAGTCGAGTTGCTAGGGCAACGACTGGATAAAATTCCCACAATCCACTCGTTACTGCGTCAACCATTGGTCAAGTGCGTTTTTTATTTTTACTTTCTCTACTTCGTATAGTATGGAGGGGAAGTACTGTATTCGAACCAAAATTTCGATGTCGAAATTTCACCAGAAATGTATGTTTTGGAGCCCCTCAAATTAAAAAAAAATCATTTTTAGAAAAACGTGTTTGTATGTATCTGTCTGTGAACAGCATAATTAAAAACGAAAAGTCGATTGAAAACAAAAGTTAGTATTTAAGTTTAATATCTTTCAGTCTTACATGAAGATTTTGAAGAAAATTGCTTCACCCTAAACTACCCTTTACATAGAAAATGTTTCGAAAATTTTGATTTTCTTGAAAATGGCTCTAACGATTTTGATTAAAATGTCATATGTTTGAGATATTTTATGACAAAATATCTTGAACTTTCTGGCTATGGCCCCTGTAGTCGTATTTACTCTGGATGACTTTTGCATAACTGGTAAACCGTAAGAGATAGACCAAATCTTACTATACAGAACGTAGATGTTGCTAAAGTACACAATTTATGTCCAAATAAATGCTTGCACCAATAGAGTTGAATGCAGTGTCTTCAGGCAACCTGCCTTCTGAATGGAATCCACATGTGTGCAGCCAGTAGGCATGTTTATATACTGCAGTGTTGTCAACTTGAGTTATCGGTGCCCAAGATTACAAGTCTGCTCATCAATATCTAAATGTGTGCGTTTTGTTACTGGGAATTTCAAAATGAAACCTCTCTGTATACTTTTATAAGCGCCGTCTAGAACACTTTGTAAGGAATACAATGAACATAGGCCACAATGCCTATCCAAAAAACATTACCCATACAGCTATATCGATACTCTCCTTACACGTTTATAACTTTGCTATGTGTTAACGTTCATTAAACTTGCAAGATAAATGTTATCCTTTGTTGAAACATGAGAAACAAAGCTTAAAACACGATGTTACCACAATTTTTGAGTTTTAGGTACCTACCTACGTTAGAAGATAATTCCCGCATTTCAGAATAAGAAAACCATAATGCCCAAGTATTGTCTAATTTCAAGTGTCTTTATAAAAATAAATGAAACTGGCGTAAGATTAGAAATTAGCTGAAACTTACACAAACCAAATTAGAATTGAACTATACGTTACAAAATTCTGTATCATTTTTTTATACACCAAGAATATCACGAAACATAAAACTGGTCAACTGACACCAAATCTGATGTCGGTGCCTTATTCGGTAAAAAATTACTTTTTTAGACATCTGGAACTAAAACTAGAATTTTTAATATGAAACACAAGCTGTACTTCGTCGCACTAGTCCGATCAAAATGTTTATATTCAATCATAGCATTAAAACGACTTATTATGACGGTATAAACCGTGCAAAATTACCCTATTTTTGGCATCAGTACCAGAAAATGAATGAAATAATTACCATGGCAACAAGGCAGCAACGACGTCATCACCGCACAACATAATTTTCTCCAATGTGGCTGTAAGAAAACCTGAAATGTCACTCTCGCAAGTGCGGCAATATTCAAACTCGAGAATCACCTCATTAAATTTATTTGTAATAATTTATTTTTCGTTTCTCCATAAGCAAAATTTGTCATATTATCTTTTTGTAAACATCTTTTGATTTTTCTGAAATTAGTAAATTCCAGCACTCTGACTTCGTTCAGAATTTCAAGTGGAATACTATCTTCAATAGTTTTAAAATTACTTTTCATTTTCCTCTGCGAGTGTTGAAACAAATGAAACATCTGCTTAGCAACCATGTTGCGTCATACATCTCTGATCTCTGATATATAATACTTTTTCATTTAGCAAATTTATTCATTATTTTTATGTAGTTTATCCCAGAGTTTCATAAAAGTTGGTGTGTAACACGTGTATAGTCACATGTAAAAATTAGCGTGTTCGCTTTCGCTCAAACTGCAAACATGTAAGTACTTGTGCCACAATCAGTCAGATTATACATTAGTTACATAAATATTACTCTATTCCATCGTTACCAACTTTGTTTCGAGTCCCTTCATATGTCAAATTTCCCTTTGTATTTACACGTGTTTAACACATCTAATTGTTTGGTTATCTTTTAATTTCATTATGACCTTTTACATAATTAATGTATCATGGTAGTCGCATTTACTGTTCACAATTCAAATCTTTGTACTTAAGTTTATCGCAATGCGTTGTCTAGTTAACCTATTGTGTTGGCAGCCTTTGATTTTCTTTGTTATGAATCGATATTATTTTGTTTATCACCTGAGTAACCAATAAAATGGCGTCCGTATGAGTATGGATGAAACTAAATTCCAAGAGCCGGACGAAATTCTTGAATTTTTAAACAAACAAGCTGTGTATGGGCAATGTTTTGAGAGGTGTGGCAATGAATTTTTCAGTTCCAATTCTATCTCTCCCTACGTTTAACGTTTGTATCATAAATAACCTTTTCATTTATTTTCCTTACGTGCGGCACTTTTTCGAATCCTAAATATTTTTTTAAAACTTCATAGGATTACTTACCTAATACAGTGCTGTCGTACAATGAAGTACAATATTGAAATTTCATAGGTGTACACATATGTGCAAACTATTTTAATTAAAAAACGAGGCACTTTTACTGATGTATTAGGAGTCAAATCTGTCATAACACTCCCATTCTCAAGGTATCATAATTCTGATCGACAAATGAGAAAAAATCACAATGTATGTATATAGCCAGTATGAAAAGATTTATTTATAAAGGATTTCTTTATAATTTTGAGCACTGCACATTTTAAACCAAATAGAGGATTATTGAATCAAGGAATGGATAAGATAAAGCATAATTATACAAAGAAACCATATCAGCTTGTAAATGTTAGTGTCTATTTTTTTACGGATGAGAAGCTTTTAGCGTTGTTGTTGCATTGTGCTTTATCTAAATACCAATTATAAGTAGATGAAATATTGTATTCCATCGAAAAATTATGTATCGATATTTCACCATACATGTTTTGAGGTCGCTGAATACAAAACAGCACAACTCTAAAACTAAAGGTCGAATAAATACAAAACTTGATATTAAAATTCGGCGAAACGCAGATTTTCTTGAAAGTCCCCCACTTCAGGCTATTCTTTAGATTAAAGTCTTCGAATTAGTTTTCTTTTCTTTTTTTCTGAAAAAGATCTCTATTGAGTTTGATTACACGTTTAAGATATTTGCATGACAAAATTCTGTATCCTGAATTGTCTAAGAACGGCCTATGTAATCCTCTTCTTTCTGAATAAATTTGGTTTAATTTTGAACATACTGAAAACATAAGAAATAGACAAAAACTTACCTTCACCAGAAAAATATTGACCTCATTAAAACACATAGTTATGTCTAATGAATGTGGCATTAAACATTGAACCATTTCGGAAATATTAGTTATTGTTTGAATTTTATAATACTATAATGTTTGGAGGTTTAAATTAATGATTTTGTTGTTTAACGACGCTTTCAATTGCTAGGATCACATCAGCGTCGCCGGTGTGCCGGAATTTTGTCCCGCAGGAGTTCTTTTACATACCACTAACTACAGACATGGAGCTGTTGTTTTTAACCACACTTAAAAACCATCGGTCCGAGCCGGATTTGAACCCGTGATCTTGGGATCAGTAGCCCAGTGTCTAACCAACTGAGCCACCCAGACGGACTGTTTTGAGGTGTGCTAGTTTCTCGTTGTTATGCAAAGTGAGGAATTTCAAGGCCAGCATATAGTAGCATTTTAAATGAAGAGCAGTAGTTTATGGAGAAAGTATGTCAAAACAATCGTTTTTATTTTTTACGAATTTTTTAAATATATAATTGCTACACTTTCATAAATAAATATTATAATTTGTTTCTTTTCATATCAATAACCCTAATAAAATATGTACCTATTCAAAAAACGTGTACTTAATTGTATGCAAACATCCTCCATAAGCATAATTAAAAACCAGTGATATTTTACGCTTATATGTAGAAATGCAGATCTTGCTTTAAAATAGTACGCCCACTATCACCCCGGGAATCGATTCTGCATTCTCCGGAATGGAAGATAGTTGCCCATACAAACTGCATTACATCAGCTCCCTAGGGCACTTCATTTTGCAATAAATTGAAACCGGTTCCACTGGCTGGGATTCAATTCCTCCACAGTGACCATTGGCTTTGGGGGAATGAATAAACCATAGTGTGTTTCATAACTCTACCAAGCGCACTTAAAAGGCATACCTACTGTGTAAGGTGCTGTAGACTAAGCATGAATTTTAAAATATCAGATGTGTTGCACTCATATGACTGTCGCTACTCTTGTTCAAAAGTATTCTTACAAAGGCATATTCCTCTAATTCGTGTTAATCCAGGTAAAAATTTGCATAAATTATCTTATTGCTAATTTTCTTGTAGGTGTAAATACAACTAATTAATTTTTGATTGGAATTTAAACAAGCTAAGCCTACAATGTCGGGTAAGCCAGCTAATAACGTGTATGTGCAGACTTTTCTATAGTTTTCCTGTGAGAGTTGACATAACGCATGTCTTTGTAAATTTCACTGTGTTATAAATGATTATTTTAAGATAAAATGTCCGTATTTTCCATAAGATCTGCTCCTTCGAGTTCACTTGATGAATCATATAGGTTACTATTTACTTAAGTGCTTAAGCCACCATGCCGGAAGTAAACTTTCAGCCTTCAGATGTTCTGCATTACGGCTTGACGATAGTGCGTTGTCCTTTCTCGTCTCATTAAAGCTTCGATTGTTCTGTAAATGCCCACACTATCTACCTCGGAAATGACTGGCTGGATATCTTGAGTACCACCCAATGAACAGTGTTTTAATATGTATAGGGCCTTTGTGTTTGGTGGCTGCATCAATTAATATGTGAGAGAGTCACTTCCTGCTCGGGTTGTCCATTCACAGAGGGCCTCGTTGTTGCCATAAGGATACACAACATTTAGCAGGCCTTAGAAGGCGGAAGATTACTTCACCGACACAGCAACACATTTCAAAATAATTATCAACCAATGTGCCGTGAAACTAGTATGGCACGTTAGGATCAGCAAATGTCGAACCCAAATGTTAAAATATAGTAAAATCTCGTTAACAACATTGGAAGTTGAGGTTCGTTAACCACGGACTCATGGGCGAGAAGTCTGTGGTTTAAGTACCTCCAGGAGCTTCCTGTCTAACTAAGACTTTTCAGTTTTCCTCAATCCTCACAACCAGCAGATGCTGGGTAGGCACCCTAAATCCGGGCCCGGAACTTTTCCTTCAAAATTGGTGTTGTCATTTATCATTTCATTTCATCTATCATCAGTATCGCCTCCGGTGGTGCAATATGGAGTAAGATATTTAAAAATAGGTATTGTTTTACATTCAAAAACTCAATTATCAAGATTTTGCAGAAAATATACATATTAAGGTACCCTGAGCACAAAAAGATTTTAGAACAGTCTATTTATTGTTATTTAAATCAATGGTCTTTAAAAGCTGTAATATGAAGCGCTTCACAAAAATTTCCCTTCTCCAAATTATCCTTTATGTGGAAGAATTTTGGTATTCTGTTTGCTTGTTTTTTCCCCAAAATGACTGTTAACTATTTTTATCTAAATGTTACATATTTGAGATACTGGCATGCCAAAATTATATTTTGAATTTTGTGTGAATGCCTGTAAAGTTATGTTCAATCTTTTGGAGCATTACAGATTTTAAGTAACGAGGAAACAGGCGTTAGTATATAGAAAACGTATATCTTGTTAACATATTTAGTTTAGCTTGATAGCCCTTTTGTTCCTTTAACTGTTTGCGGGAAATTTCCTCTTTTTTCCACGTTCGCTTCAATACTTCAGGGAATACACTTCTGAAATAGGCCTGCTCTGTTGATGTTGGTAGAGTCACGTAAAATTATGCACTACCAGGTTTTCAAACATTGCGTACATTTTAATGCCCTCTTAGCCTTCTACATACTCTTGAGGAGCTAAATAAATATGTATTAAAAGAATTTATTTAAACCGATTACTAGAACAGCAACATTCGTCACATTTTATTTTATATTTAACCTCGAGGTATAAAACAACTTTATATCCCGATATTCTGGTATTTACGTTCCTTTGAAGTTCCGTAAAAGTATCAACACAACCTTTGAGCGAGACGCATTTTGGGTGTAAAATGCGCGATTTTCAGACGCTAGATCCCTGACCCTTTGAGCAGCAAACCTCGCGTGTAACCTTCTTTGTTATCTTATCATCTTTATGTCTGGTCACCCATCTGTGCGAAATCGCCTGTTACAGATACCTTTGACCTCAGAAGAGACAGAAAGTGTAAAGTTTACAGTTTAACGAAGCTGCTTCGTCTTATTCAAGTTTTCATATTATTATTCTCTTGGATTTCTACAGGTGTTATTTAACATGCATATTCTCACGTTGTTCTCGACTTATATTCATGTGTTGAACTTCGAAGCCTCTACTTTGTGTTTCTCTAATAGGATCGGTAAGGCTTTCAATTGGATTTTTGTAAGTTTGTCTTCTTACTACAAACACACCAGGAGAAGCTTTCCAAAATGCAATATTGAAAGGGTGTAAATACCTTCATGTTGAGTTAACCAAACATTGCCCTTTATTTTTAAAAATTCGATGTCCATATTTCATCAGAAATATGTTTTGAGATCCCTAAATCCAAAAAGAGCACACTTGAAAAAAAAAGTTCGCGCGCGTTTGTGTGTGTGTGACAGAGAGAACAGCGTAACTCAAAAACGAAAAGTCAGTTAAAAACCAAAGTTTGTATTTAAGTTTAACATATTTTAGGAATATGACACGAAGATTTTGAAGAAAATTCCTCCACTCTAAACTATCTACATGGACATTTTTTTGAAAATTTTGATTTTGATTCAAAAGTCATTTGTTTAACATACGTTTATGGCAAATTAAACATATATTTTGAGTTTTCTGATTATAGCCTATATGGTTCTGTTTATTCTTGATGACTTTTGCATAGCTGGTAAACCGTAAGAGATAGAACAAGTCTTACTATACAAAAATATAAATCTCGTTGAAACACAATTTATTTCCAAGTGCATCTTTCTTGTGGAGTGAACCATTTCGGAGATGTTCCTTGTTATTTGTGTGAGTTTTGCAATACTTCTGCTTTTCTCAAATAGAATGGGACGTTATTCAGTTTTTTATCGCTTGGCCGTGTAAAAAGAATGGAATTTCAAAGCCTTCATATAGCGAACATGTTTAAAATATTTGACTGTCGCTCAAAGCCTACTGCATTCCCATATTCCTCTTGCTGCATCTACAAGAAATAGCAAATGTTCTACAAATGTTTATCTCGACTAACATGAAGGAGATAGAGGAACAAAAATTTCTAGGAATAGTTATTACAAGAGTAACACGAAGAAGACATAGGAATAAGAGTTTGTAGTAACGGTTACTACAATTGTAGAGAAAGTTATGTGAGTGCAACACATCATATTTTTTTTTATAATGGTGGTTTTTCTAAATAATCAAGAACAAACAGATAAGCTCGCTACATTATTCACTACTGTATTAACGAGCTTTATTCAGTTTAGCTAATGATTTAAAATATTTACCATTTTTCTCTAATATGTGAAAAATTAAAAATGCATAAATAAGTATTAAGATTAGTCCGTTCTTCCTAAAACATACAGAGATGTTGTAAGGCTAATATTTTAGAGCTACGAACGATCATGTTTATAAGCCTTAATTAAAATTTATTCAACCATAAAAATTGTAAGTGAGGATTTATACCTCAATCATAACTGCCCCTATTTAAAGCTTCCTGCATATAAATGCCATGGCATATCAGAAAGTTTTTATCGTGAACAGCTTTCCTCAAAACATGAATTATTTATAAATAAGCAGACTTTTGTGGGACTCAATACTTATTCAAATTCCAAGTTTCATATAAATTACTAATAGGCTTTCTTGAAGAAGTCTATTAATTTTTATTTTCTCGACTACACAAACTGAGTAATATTTGCATTCAATGTAGAAGTAGGTACATAATAAACTTTCACCAAAAATGCATGTTTTGTGGACCCCAAAAACTCAATCAGCATTTTCAGGAATAGGAATTCCTGGGTGTTTACATGCCAGTCGTCATAACTAACAAATGAGAAGTGACAGACAATTACAGCCCATGTTTAAATCAGGTTACTTTTTATTTTTTCAAACATGGCTCTCGCAGTTTTGTCCTCTAGCACCTAGAGGACAAAGAAAAAAGAGAAAAGAGGGATAAGTACCTTAATTTAGTATTTAAGATAACTTCCAAGGTTGCAGCAAGAAGATTTTTCAAGAAAGTCTCTCTATGCTAAACAGTGTTTTATGTGGAGTATTTGTCTTTATTCTTTATTTTCTCAAGTTTCAGTCATTTACATAACTAAAAACCTATATAGGTATCTGGAATAGCAGTAAAGTTCTCTTCATTCTGAATGTAAATATAGATTCGTGTTGCCGGTTAAGCGCAAGGGATGGACAAAACCTTATTGCACAGAATTTAAAATTCCATTAAACCACTTTTATTTCTACTGAATTTTTTTGTCATTAATTTAAGATTCGTTGTTATTGGTTTTCATTTGTAATGCTTAATAGTTTTTTTATTTCTTAAATGCATCATCATTCAGTTGTTTCTTTCCATGTCATGGAGAGTATGAAATTTCAATACTAACATAATATGGGGACCCGCTTTTTCGACTATCGCTTCAATCTCCTTTGTATCTTCAATGAAATGTATAATAAATACTAAATAACCCCGCGGCACAAAATAACTATTTCCTGGCCAAGGACTACTGCTCGGCCGCTGCGTCCCTTACCTCTGTCCACCACAAGAGCTATTGGTGGAATGCAGAACTGCAGAATGCTGGTATATGGGTATTCACAACCAGGGACAGCTACTTCTCAATTAGATAGCTCCTCAATTGACCTAACGAGGCTGAGTGCACTCCAGACCACATCTCCCAATGGAAGAAAATCCTCATACCGAGGCAGGGATTCGAACCTGGTAACTGCTTGGTAAGCAGCAGCGCTACCCGCCCGGCCGCTGCGTCCCCCTCTTCTGCTCACTACAGGCGTCATGACTGGTATGCAGAACTGAAGGGTGGGACGTGGTCAGCATCCCGAGCCCTCCCTGCCAGTTATGTGGCCTTCGCGACCTTGGGACGCTGCTCCAGTAGCTTTATCAAGTAACTCCTCAATTGGCCACTCTGGGACCTGAGGCTGAGTGCACCCCGTGCCAGACCTCTCAGCGAGGGAAAACTCCCCATGCCGGTACCGAGGATCGAACCCGGATTCTTGCGCCAGAGACAGGCGTGCTACCACTGCGCTCGGAAGCGGTTTGACGACCGTGTAAGGAATACATTTGTGCAAATTTTCACCTTGATTGACATGAAGTAGAGAGTAAAATAAGTAATTATAGTGGCTGGATGTAACGTATCAGCTTACATATGTTTGGTTCACCTTTTCAATATGAGATGTTTTCATTTTGAGATTGAATGTAGGTATTTCAGCATTGATGCTATTTAAATTTCTCTCTGGCCGCAGTAATTTCTATTAGATATAACTGAAATGTTAGCTCTGTAGTGCACAGTTTCATATTCGTTTGGTTTGGATTGATCTTCTGTTTGGTTGTGTAGAATCTCGCTAAGCTCCCAGCAACAATCCGTCATCGCCGGTGTATTCCATCTGTCTGATTTCACTCTGCTGTTTTATACTATGTTTGCTTTGGTAGATGATGCCACTGCAGGAATAGATGTTCACGTGCATTCAAAATGTGTGTTTATGAATATAGCACGGCATTTCAAAGAAATGTTGATGACATGACTAAAAGTGATCCAAACTTTCCCACATTACGTATAGATCCTTCTAGACCGGTGTTATCTGTTGAAGTGGTATTTAGTAGAAAAACACTGCAAGATATTTTAAGTTGCCGAATTATTCTTTTTAAAAATCTTTAAAGAAACATTTCTTTACCCGTTGTCGTTTATTTTATACAGCGTCTTTAATCCGTTACAGCCCTGGGTGATTCGCGGGATACCTTGAGCGACTTTCTTTCTTTTTTGCCTGCTAAATATACAGTTATTACGGGGCCGTGAGCAGCTTGCGCTCAGTGAACACTAGTTGCCAGCCCTGACCTATAACTTCACAAACTTATTCTTCTAGTTACAGCAAGTTAATTGTTATAAACTTTTGCATAGTTTCATTACAAATTTCGTTACAGGTAGAAAAGGAATAGCGATAATAATTTTGCTGAGGACTAATCACTATATGGCCTTTAAATTCCTTATTCTTCGCATGACACCAGGAAAAATAACTGAACAGCGGTATAACTTAGAATACTTCAAACCACTAATAACAGATATGTTGGAAATAGGTTATGTCACTACAAAAAGTTTTTGAAATAAAGTACGTTTTAAGGAAATGCGTATTTTTATGTGCTACTTTTTATCTATCTCTTATTATTTACCCATTAATAAAAATTACACAGCATTACTTCGGAACGAGAACTCCACAGGCTATTTCCAGAAAATTTAGGAGAATACATTTTATTTGTTATGTAAACACCTTAAATATATTGAATTCAATGAAAATCGCTAGTCGAATAGAGAAAATAAATGTGTAAAACTTTTACAGGTATAGGATAGTTTGGGGTGGACATTTCTTAATAATCATCATCTTAATAAACACAGACAAACACACACAGACTCAAAAACCGAGACACATACACGTGCGCCCTGACCTTTTTCTAAAGCTCATTTTCAGTTAAATCTGGCATACGATTTTTGGGTGGAATACAATGTTTCTTCTACCGTAGGTACGGGCAGAGAAATTAAAATGAAACAAATATTCAGTGATACTGAGATCGATATTTACGAAGGTATTTGGGAAATTTCACACGTATTCTGTTGCGGTTGCAGATAGTGGTTAGAGAAATATAAGTTAGCAAAACAAGGTACCGTTTCTTAGTGCAAATAACTATCCCCAGCCTGAACTGCAGCCAACTATGTGTGTAAGCTATTTGTGTATTCTAATGTCACATCCGCAGTCCGTATCTCAAGTACCTCTTCTGTTTTCAGCATCTTGTTTTCCTTCCTTCTTCCTTCCTTCTATGTACTGGGTACTGCTTTCCTCATTCTAAAAGAACTTCTTAGGTGTTTATTATTCCTATTTGTGGGCCTATATTGTAACATAAACTGCTAACTCTTGACATTCTAACCAGGTGCTCCATCACTTCATGCAGCGCATTCCATTACATGTGCTGTACCATTTCTCCTACAACCTTCACCCCATCTCTTTTTTTGTTTTTCTTCTTTTTTTATTTTTGCTACAGGTAGCAAAAATCCTCCATTGAGCATCTTTTTTTCTCTTCTAGTTTCTTTGCAATGCATTGATATTCTTATATTTCCTCGGTACTACTTGGTATTAGTAATATTAAATTGATTTTCTTTTTCTGTCGTCCAATTATTTAACAGTTCTTACTTGTTCTAGTTACAGTTTTGTCTCTTAACTCATGATTGCTTTAGTTACATACGGAGTTCTTCAAAAAGAAGAAACAGTACAACTTTTTGTGTAAAAAGTTATAAATAATAACATACCAGTAGATAAAGAAAAATGAAAGGGTTTAGAATGTGTCCATTTAACGAGAACACCATTTGTTGCACAGAGCAGAAAACCGGTGGTCTCTTTATTGTTAGAAGTCAATTATTTGGTTCAAAATTATATATGAATTTAAATTTGCTTATGACGAGGAAACTGTATGTTGAATCTACTGCATATTTTTAACAAAATTATTACAATAACTAATATAGCTTTATCCATCAAACAATTGATTAATGTTATTTTTTCACAGTGGATTCAAAGCAAACTGCAGTGTTCTATAAACATATAGATAGAAACAGAGATAGATGTTCACCTTCAAAATACTAAGAGAAATTTTGTACAAAGGAGCAAATAATCCTGAACTATGCATCTATCAGTAAGTTTCTTCTTCTGCTTCACGGTTTGGACTTTTCAATTCATTCCGACTCCATATTGATCTGACCATTTCTTGACAGTCTTCCCGAGCTTCTCCTTCCTTTCGGAAGAATACATTGCGTAGGCTTCGGCGGCCGGTGTCCATCGTATCTTCTGATTGTATTTCCTATCCAGTGTACTATATCCATCAATTAATCTCAAAATGTATATTTCCGATGACTGTATTGTGGTGTGGTATTTTTTGTTGTTGTCCAATTTTCCGAGCCGTAAGTCAGAGTAACTATTGCCATCATCGAGTATTTCACCACCTTATATCCTTACGGTTACACAAGGACTTCTGAGGACAAATTGTTGGCATTTTACGTACACTGTCAATTAATTTAATAAGAAGTGCTAAGCCAAATGCGTGCGGTAATACAAAATATGACAGGATTTGATAATGTAGTGAAAGAAAATCAAAGACAAAACGCCCATAACATTAATTTTTGGCAAATTGTTCTTGAAAACAACTTTCGACATTCGAATTCTCTTCTAATCTCACATATTTCTTATGAAAAAGGAAGATAGCGGGTTTTGTGAACTGATATTAGTATCTAACTCACGTGGTGATAGCAACTACGAGTAGAAGAATTTCATGCTCTGTTCAAAATGCATAACGTACTAAACTATAAAAGAGAAAATGTGTCCTATTCACAAGAAATACCTAAATAAAATCTTCAAGAAGTGAGAGGCTTCAATTCTTTGGCCTACCTTTTTGGTAACTCCTTTCAGCCCCTTTTCCTTTGACTGCAGAATCTATTTTCCTGCTTCGAAAATCCTGGATGCATTTTGTGATATCTCTCTCCCTGTCCCCTCTCCCTCTCCCTAGGTGCAGTGGATTACATTCATTGAACGGCCATTAAGCTACCCAGAAAGATGTTTCTATCAAACTTACCTTGATAATGTCCCAATTGCGTCTCTAGCACTGCATCCTAGTTGCTGTAAATTGTGAAGACTACATAGGTGATTTCTTCATGCAACCATTCGTTGTCGTAGACACAAAATTTAATGGCGGCTAATAGCTGACCACTACTGTTCTTTTTTATTGTGCAAATAAATTTTGTGGGCGCAACTGATATTTCTATCGCCAGCTTTACAGTGAGATTTCATATTGTGTTTTTTTTTATATTGTGTTTAACTATACATCTTTGTTAAGTCCTGGCAAGCCTCTGATTGGCTTTGGGGTTGACCAGCTCCTCCTGTCATCCGCCATCCAATGTTCTGTCAGCCATAGTTATCGTCACTTCCCTACAACTTACCAATGTAAAAAATTGCGACTTTACGGAAACTTCAAGTTGTAAATTATTCAAAACCAGTGGATTTAAAAAAAAGGCAGAAGTAAAATCTGCTCATTCTCTTTTAAACTGTAAGTAGCCTTAAGTGCCTTCTGATGTTCAATGGCTTCACGACATAAAAACCTGATTAAATTCCCAAATAAATTATTTTATTACTAATCTATCGCTAGAGTAAAGAAATGTTACTTCAATGTTTCATTCACTATAGCATATAGAATACAAGTTACTTCAATTCATATTTTGAAGGGTATTTACAAATTACGTTGTATTATGTCTGAAATTAAAACCTTGTCATAGCATTCAACTATACGAGATATTTTCTATTATTTGTTTGCAACGTGTGAGTAAATTCAAAGCTTGCAGTTTTCCAGAATATTTTAGAAATGCCTTATTACAAAAGCAACACTGATTATTATATTTTGTGTAAACACGGTGTAATTTAGTTTTCACTTCGTTCTGCTTTTAATGCGGATGTTGATGTAATTGCGATTCTAGTGTCAGCTGCGACGGTTCTGTGTTGACGTTATGTGGTCTATCACAGGCAACTGTTTGTTGGTGTGAATGGTCTTGCGGTAAAAGCGTTTGTACTCGTTGTTTTGTAATGTGTTGTGGTCAACCTGTGCAATAAAATGTTTTACTATAATGGATTACCTCAGGGTGTTCTCTAAGCTTTTACGTGACAGAGTTTTGTGTGCTATTGTCACAAATTAAAGGATGCGTTTTTCTGTCTGGACATAAGCTTAAGTGTCTCCTTGAGATAGCTCCACACTTCTCAACGGAATTCAAAAGCCAATAACTGAAGTATTTCTTAAAAACGTATGACGTATTACAATTACACGACTTTTCCAAACCACAATAATTTACGTTCTTATCTATCCTGCGAAATATTCGCAAAACAAGCTTGCTTTTCTACTTTTTGTTAATCGTAATAAATGTTTGGTAGGTACAAATTTTGTTGTAGCTGCATAGAAGTTATGATATTCAAACGTTTTAAAAAAGAAGCTCGCCATATGTATGTTGGACTTCATGTTTCAGATACTTGCATATTCTGATGGGAAACAAAATACTAGTATAACCGGCATTAAAGCCAAGACCAAAGAAATAAAGTTGAACTGTTATTGAACTTTGCGTAGTGACGTCGCAGGTTACAAACCAACCCGATTCCTCGTATAGTATGTTTATTGCAGACAGTATTCCCTGCCCGTCAGTGACTCGTGGCCACTGCTTGGATTCTTTGTACTGACATTATACGGTTTCAGTGTAGATTGTCTGAAGCCAACTGCTTAAGAATTCCTATGTCTGGATATAAGATTTCACAAGAGCACAACTTAAGAACAATTAACTCAAATTGTATATTTTAAAACTGTATATATTTTGAGAAAATAAACCATAACACAAATTTCCCACCTAAAAGGTAGTTTTGAAAGGTGGGTTTCTTAAAAATATCCATGTCGCATCCTTGTAAGTTGCTGGACTTTAACATCAAGTTTGGTATTTGGTTTTGAATTACACTGTTTACACACACACACACACACACACACACACACACACACACACACACACACACACACACACACACACAAGCTCACACTCACAGGAACATTTTTTCTGAATTTTCTTTTCTTTTGACCAGTGTACTCGTGGAAAGTGGAAACCAAAACGTAAATTTCCAATGGATTCTCCATAAAGTAATGCTTCCTCTGATTATTATTGGCAGGTGGTAGGGAAGATAGAAGAAAGACAAAAAGGCGTGTACATAAATGCGAAAAGCTTTTGTCTTCGGTACTTCCGAATTTGGTTTGGTGAATGAGCATATTTATTTACCAAAGGGATACAGATTCTCAACAGTACCATAGGTCCAACACAATAAAGAAAGTTGGAAAATAGCTCTTCTCCTTTTATATAAGCTAATGCCTGTTTTCCTTGACGCAGATTCCGAAGGATACACAACACTCTTTCAACCTTGTTTTTGAACGCTCTATATCTCTTCTCCTTTAGACTTTTGATCTCTATTTTAATTAATCTGTTACTATCTGCACTATCCACATGTAGGAGCAAAGCGACTGTGGCACACCAGTCATGCATAGGCGAAATGCCGTGCGTCCGTTAGGTTTTAAATTAAGAGCCCTATACTACTATACCTAATTAAAGAAAAAATGTGTGCCTCTCTCCTTCTCTCTCTCCCTCCCTATCTCTCTCTCTCTCTTGAAACCACCAAACCAATGATGTTAATTCCTTCACCATTAAAAAGCTCCACCCTTTCCGATGGAAATAACTTCTAGACACATTATAATTTCAGTGACTAAAAAACTAAAAGGGATTTTAAATTCCTGCATTGCAGTCATAAAATAATATACTTGCAAAAAAGACCTTTACTTTTCTAGAGAACAGCTGTTACTTAGCAGCAAATTCGCTAACTATAAGGCAAAAACACGGGCACATCTAAAAATATGTATGCAAATTGAAATAGTACAGAAGTTCCAATTAAAAGTACACAAGAACCTCATTAATCCGGATTTCTGGTTTATTCAGATTGACTTTTCCTTACTTATGATCGCGAAAATATGTGCGATCTTGGATAAGTACATATGAATTGCATGCTGTAATGTTGGTACCATTGCTGGCAGCGTAGAGCTAGAGATAAATACCGTTATCAAGGTTCATATTATACAACAATGAAACTAAAGCGTGTGAGACTGTTTCATTAGTTTTCATGACACTCCTGATATCGATATTGAATGTCACAGGGCTTTAAATTTTTTTTCTCTTCTGTTTTTGCAGTGATCCAAATTTCACTTTGAATACTCCAAGCTCGCAGTCGTTTAATAGTTTGTTTGCAGGTTATGTGGATATTTGTTAATCCGCAATACCTCCGGTCCCATCATATCCGGATAAACGAGCTTCTTGCCTAGTATCATATCTACAAATCACTCCATCGCACAGTGAATGGAACGATTAATCCCTACTTATGTATATGGACAAACTTGCAAAACGCAAACGACATACTGATATACCTATGTCATGGAAGACATGTCAGTTACGTTGGTATTATTTAAATGACGAGAGAACAAATGATTGTTAAAAATCTGATGTGTTTACCTCACGTGACTTTCTCTTTTTTACTATCTATTCTTACAAACTCTTATTCCTGTATCTTCTTCTTGTTGAGATAAACATTTGCAGAAATTAATTTGTTGCATATTTGTTTGTAGGTGCAAGAGGAATATGGGAATAAGTAGGCTTTGAGCGATAGCCAAATCTTTTAAAGCTGGTCGCTATATGAACATCCGTTCTCTTTGCACGGACAAGAAATAAAAAAGTGAATAACAATCTTCCATTGAAGAAAGTTCAAGTATTGCAAAACCCACACAAATAACAAGGAATATATCTGTATTGATTCACTCCACCAAAAATGCATTTGGACATAAATTGTGTATTTTAACGAGATCTACATTTTTGTATAGTAAGATCTGGTCTATGTCTTACGGTTTACCAGTTATGCAAAGTCATCCACAGTAAACAAGACTACGTACGCTATAGCCAGAATATTCAAAATATACATTTCATTTGCCATAAAATATCTTAAACATATGGCATTTTAGTCAAACTCGTTAGTCATTTTTAAGAAAACCAGAATTTTGGAAACATTTTCCATATTGAAGGTAGTTTAGAGTGAGGGAATTTTCTTCAAAATCTTCGTGTCGCATCATTGAACGATATTAATTCAGTGGGCTTCGTCATGTCAAGGGGCTACGTTAAGTAAAAGAATGGGTGGGGCCCCTTTTGGTTCTGCATAGATTTGCACCCCCCCCCCCCCCCCCTCTTGGTCGACTTTCGGTGTCTTACGGGCTTCCAAAAGTCTAGCGCACAGCCTTAACAGAGCCAGATTAGCCATATAGATCAATGATGTCCAACTTTTGCGAAAGAGGGGGAGGTTGAATTTATCTCCTTGCAATATACCCGGACTTTGCCGCTCTTTAACTCCCAGACGTGCATTGAGTTGCAGTAGGGTTTGTTTATATGCACGTTGCATTTGATTTACGAAAGCGCTTTCAAATCTTATGCACTACACATCTGTTCATTAAGAAGTCGCTTAAGACGTATATCAATATTTGGCGACAATGTCGAAATCCATAGCCTTAGAAGATACATCAAGTGATCGTCGCGTTATATTTTGGGAGACAGACTTTTAATATAGTTCAATTTGGAGTAACTCTGTTCGCAAATATATGTAGATCTATACTCACTTTTATACGCACCATTCTTGCAAATGCTTATTTCTCTATCTACCACATTTAAATCGACATAAGCATTTTCAGAAATTATCTTATTGCTAATTTCCTTGTAGGTGCAAGGGGAATACAGTTGGCTTTAAGCGATAGTGAAACGTTTTAAGAGCTGGTTGCTATGCGATGCCTTTGAAATTCGGTGCTCTTTGCCAAGAGATAAGAAAACCAATAACATATTCCTATTTGAGAATAGTATACCATTTATGCAAAAGTCATATAGAATGAAGATATCTTCTGAAGGCATTCCCAGAAAATTCATGCACGGCCTAGAAACTGCCATGGAATCGCCTGTTTGTGTCCGTCACTGGATACTGACTGTCTATCCCTAAAGGAGTGAAGCCGCTCATTACGTAAGCGTCTCCGAAGACATAGCTAATATATGTAGATGAACAAATATTACCATAATAAATTTTACATTTGGATTAATCATAGTGTAGTAACATAATACTTTACGTTATGGGATTTTTAGACAGAAGCAGTTATGTGTTTAAATATAGGACTTGACTTGAGAAAAAGTTACTTATATTGTCTATAGCCTTAGAAATACCGTCGCGCATTAATACCAAAAGGTTTGGGATATGTAGATCAAACACTTTCTGTACCAAGGCACAGATGATACTTATGGCAAATTTGGGCGATTACCGTAGAAAATGCCCTCTAATAATAACGATAGTTACTTTGCTTCTATAAATAATGCTAATATTTTGTAGATTAAAGCATTTAATGTCCGTTCTTTGTCCCTCTTTTCCTTCCTAGGGGATTTTGTTTATTGCGGTTCCAATGTGCGCCATCTCTTTAAGCGCAACATGGGCGCTCGTCACGCAATGCTTTACCTTGGTACTAAGGTCGCTAAGTTTCTTCATTTGTTTATCCAGTTGAAATCGTCACGACATCTAAACCATAACCTTCCAAACAATTATAGAGGACTCAATCATACGTGACCTTGGCCTTGGCACTTGGTCACCCTCGCTGCTCTCAAGAAGTGTGAATATCGCTGCCACAGTACAATTAATCTTCTGTGCCATGCTTCTTGTGGATTAATGCGGTCCAGAATTATACTGTGGCAACTTTCACTACCTGTTTCCACAGGAATAAAACTGTTAAAACAATTGAACAACTTTATCAAATTCTCCAGCGATAACTAATGCTTTCTTGGTAAACGATTCCATCAACCCGCTAAAAGTTTAACGCATCTCTTTTCTAAAAAATGTGATGTGTTGCACTCATATGACTTTCTCCTCTCTTGTACTAAACATTTTTACAAATTCTTATTCAATACCTTCTTCGTGTTAGCTGAGATAAACATTTGCAGAAATAATCTTATTGCTCACTTCCTTGTACGCGCAAGGGGAATGCAATTGGCTTTGAGCGAGTCAAATCTTTTAAAGCTTTGAAATGCCGTTCTCTTTGCACAGCTAAGATATAAAAAATGAATAACGATCTTCCATTTGACGAAAGTTTAAGCTATGGTTTAAGTATTTCAAAACTTACGCGACTAACAAGGAACATCTCCGAAGTGGTTCACTCCACAAAAAACTTCGTGTGTACGATTCATTTAATGAGATCTACATTTCTTGTATAGTAAGATTTGGTCTATCTCTTACGGCTTACCAGTTATGCAAAAGTCGTCTAGAGTAAACAGAACTATGTGGACTATAGCCAGAAAAGTCAAAACATACATTTCATTTACCATAAAAATATCTTAAACATGTGGAATTTTAATCAAAATCGTTAGAGCCATTTTCGAGAAAATCAAAATTGTCGAAACATTTTCCATGTAAAGGGTATTTTAGGGTGGAGAAATTTTCTTTAAAATATTCGTGTCGCGTCCTTGAAAGATGTTAATACTTGAATACCAAATTTGGTTTTTAACCGACTTTTCGTTTTTGAGTTACGCTGTTCACAGACACGCGCACGGACATTTTTCTAAAAATTCTTTTTTTTTTTTTTTTTACTTTTTTTTTTATTCAGGGGGCCTCAAAACATATATTTCCGGTGAAATCTTGACATCAAATTTTTGGGTGGAGTACAATAATTCTGCTTATATGTGGCACAGAAAGTAGAAATAAAGAATAATGGATAATGTCTACAATAATGCGAAATATTACATAGATATACATAATGCACTTGTGTATATATGCATGCGTAAAAACAAAACAGCATATTTAATGTATGTGTATGTGTTCAAACAGAAATTATTTTGGTGTAAACTGATATTTAGAGCTGTTTTCGTGCACTGAAGTTGTGAACTGCCAGCCTTTATCTCACTGCGTAGATCCACTTCCCAGAACATTGGCGTTTTGCTCCCTTTCATATTGCTCCCATATATTTATCTCTTTTTATCTTTTATGTTTTATTTATTTTGTTAAAGATATCTATAATTTCCTTTTAACTGGACAGATCGTATCGTGTGTTCATTAAACATGAAATGTGTAAAATGGTGTTCAAATTATCTAAGAGTTCATAGATTTTAGAGTTACCCGACGTTCTTATTCTGAGGGCAAGAGAAAATCATGGAAAAAGCAATTCAGATCGGTTAGCTCAGGCGAAATTAGTACTCAGAACCTCCTTTATATTAGGTCTTCTCCTATATTTAAGTTCCTTTCACACGCCGAGCACAAGGCTTACCACTCAAAATGTTAACGCTCGACACCGCTGGGCCAAAACGGGTTAAGTTTCTGAAGAGCACGCTCTCAGCCAATTGCTCAAAGAAAACCTCAGTTCTTGTTGTTGTTATCATCATCATTATCATTATTATTATTATTATTATTATTATTATTATTATTATTATTATTATTATTATTATTATTATTATTATTATTATTATTATTATTATTATTATTATTATTATTATTATTATTATTATTATTATTATTATTATTATTATTATTATTATTATTATTATTATTATTATTATTACTATTATTACCGTAATAGAATATTTTGCACAACGAAACCTTAAAAACAATATTTCTAGTAATTTTTGCTGCGTATAAGATTACAATATAAGCAAGTTTAGGCAAAGGAGGTGTAACTTTTTTTTTTTAATTGCTTTGGAAAAACTGGAAAAATGAATTACTTTAGGAACGAAGATACCTTAGATTACCACAATCTATTCGTATATTCCAAAACTGATAAGTGTAGCTTCTTTAGCTAATAAATTTGTATTTTTGTTTTGATGCACCCTTCAGAAACTGTATCTTTGAATTCAATGAAAGCGTTAAATGTATATTAACTAACGAAATTTCAATATTTGTTCCAACGAAGCCGTATAAAAGGTTGTAAGGTCCGTGTGAACGATCGACGGAAGTTAATCTTAGGCACTACCGCAGAGCCATCTCACTCGGTAAACTTGGATTGAGTGGCAGGGGAATCTTCTAGCAGAGATGCTGAACCCATTAAGCAAGCAGTAATATGAAGCAGATTATGCAAGTGTTTATTTGAGGTTTACTTTGATGACTCTCACAGGTTACTGACCTAGGAGAAGATTCTGGAGAACATTTCGCTCATCCATCATGATAGTGCATCCTGGCACTTCATTCGACGGGTCAAGCATCTTGGGTCTTCTAAAGGCCTCTCTAAGGAACAGAAAAGCATCTCTGTTTACCGATCGGAGAATGATCGATTTTTGGTCCTCTCTCGTCGACGGCTTGGCTTTCTCCGTTCCCTTAGTCAGCTTTTCCAAATCCTGGCGACTTTAATTCAGAGAGATCCTGAGGAATTAAAAGCGCATTTGCATCTTTTTGTATTTCCTTGCTTTAGAAAAGAAAATTGAATTAAAAATCTGATGTGTTGCACTCACATGACTCTCTACTCTTGTACTAACCATTCTTAGAAACTCTCGTTCCTATATCTTCTTCGTGTTAGTTGAGATAAACATTTGTACAAAAAATTTGTACAGGAGGACGTTAACAAGAAACAAAACAGATGGACATAAACTTCTCTATGAAATGCATCACATGAACTATGAAGACCATTCCACCTTTTCCTGGTTTTGCATCAGTATAGTTTTTTCCTGTGTTATGCTTTAACTTACGTCAATGTCCTTTTCTCAAACCTAAACTATATTTACCCACAACAACCCTTACTGGGACATGGCCTAACGCCCGGCCGCTGCTTTCCTCACCTCTGTCCACTACAGGCGTCATGAGTGGGGTGCAGTACGGGAGGGTGGGACGTGATTAGTGCCGCGGGCCTTCCCGGCCGGTATGTTCGGTCCTCGCGACCAGGAGTTCCTCAATTGGCTACTCAAGAACCTAACAAGGCTGAGTGCACCAGCTCTCCCAGTGGGAGAAAATTCCCACGGTGGTATTTGGAATGGAACCCGGGTCTCCCGCTTGGCAAGCAGCAGCGCTACCACCACGCTGAGACGACCTATTTTAGTTCAAAATCAATTCAAAATGTGTATCTTGATATCAATCCCTTATAACATGATTTTAATTTCACGTTTGTGTTGTTTCAAAAGACATAACCTGTTTATCACATTTAACTCAAATTATATACATTTTCTTCAAAACGATGTATAGTGGTAAAGCGCAAATTCGTACACACTACAAAATGCTAAATCTGCAGTTCAAAATGTGAAATTTCTGATATCAAGACGCTAAAACCAGCATCCTTTATAATTTATATTTACGTATGTGAGGTATTTAGGATGGAATTACTGTGATTGTATTTGGAATCAGCCAAAACAAATTAAAATGTGAAGTAATTAATTAAGGCGCATATACGATAGTTGCAAATTTCACGTTGCAAAATTGTAATACAGTGGAGTGATTTTCATTCCCCCACTAGCGATGCTGCCTATCCTAGCCTGTAGTAGAAGGAAAACGCATAATAGGAGAAAAGTTGGTAAGCTGCACTTCTGGTGAAGTGTATTGTTGCGAAAAATTACGTAATAATGAACTGAATACTCTGATTGTTTATGTAGCATATTGGCTGTACTTCATAAATGACACTGAACATATAACATATTATGAATGGCCAGATGCGTACTTACACAGAGAGCGGTATCAATAGCACACGTTTTATTGAAAGTGCTTTTTGATGTTTAGTATTCAATGTTGAGTTTCCGCACTGTTTATGCAGTAATCAAATCAACGATTTTCTGCTCCATTTCAGTGCATTTGTAGTTGATTTATTCCTATAGCCACACCTGAAGGGAGAGAGAAACAAAGCCATTCAACTCGAGGATTTAAAAAACCAATTTGTTAAAAAGTGCCATTAAGAACGTCTGAGCTAAATGATAACAGCATTTACACTGCGAGTAACACAAAAATGAGTATAGAAAAAGGTGTATTTAAACAACGGAATTTGTAACACGTGATTGCAGGGTATTTACAACTTTTGTCGCGTAATATAATCGAAATATAATTTAAACTGACAGAGATACAATTTTGAAGCCCTGTTTACTCAAAATGTTTGCTTAAGTTCCTCACTAAAGGACATATATAGCAAATAATCCAATGAATACACACTGAGTTAAAAATTAATTTTTTTTGTTATTAGGAAATCCATTTCATTGGGATTAAACAATGGAAAATGAAGTGACTTTAAAATTAGACGGCATATAAATGCGTAAAAATTCAAGCGTTACCCACTCCGCTGTTTGCAAACTTTCTTCTGGTTCTGCCGAACCCATTTCCGAACCATTCAAATAATCCGGCATTACATTAATCGATACAAAGCCTCCATTTAATACACATAGCTATAATTTCCATCGCAAAAACAAGGAGAGTTTCAATCATTTTATTCCACTGACTGATATAATCTTCAATTTGTGGATTATGTTAAAAGCTCTGCTGTTATTACCAGCTGTCTAAAATAGCTATTTATGTGTGGAGGACGCTAACGCTTTTGTGAATATGTCTTCAATAGTTTGTTTGTTTGTTTTTTTGTTTTTTTTTTTTAAATTAAAAGCTGTCTAAATTATTGTAATAAATAAATGTAATATAATTACGGTATTAATATAGAAAGCATAGTCAGTCATTTATTTACATACTCTCACATCCACCTAAGGGTTCGATCCCAGGCAACCACATGTGGGAATTTTGCTGGACGAAGCGGCGCTGGGGCGGGTTTCTTCCTGGTTCTCCAATGTCCCCCGTCATCTCATTCCATCGGTGCTCCATGTTCATTCCATATATCGTCAGTGTCACCGCCTGTGGTGCCGTATGTAGTAAAAGCAAACACTAACACTACCAAAAAGAAACATCCACCTGAGTCATACGCTATGAGCCTCACCAACGCCTAATGGAAAGCGTTGCCTGTGACAATACGAGATGCGGATGTAGATGGCAGAGCTTATTTTGAGCGCTCGTTTCTAAACAATATACTCGTGTCTGAAAATATGGTTGAAAATATCTAGGAACTGCCAATCCGATCCAGAAACATTGAATCGGAGTTGCTGCCAACAAAATATAGACAGCAGTAGGTATGAGAAGGAACAAATAGCATTTAAAGAGTGGTGCAAAAGCACTCGTATATGATTAGCATAAAAATATTGGTTTATATTTCTTGTTTGTGATGAAGTACGGTGTTTAAAACACTGTTAAAGTTGGTATGACCGGTCACTGTCATCTGGATTTTGTTTATTATGCCGCTAGAGCACTATTTTTGACAAGAGCTGATTTACAAAGTGTGTACTAAAAATAAATTGCGTATACGTCTGACCGGTTTAGACTGTCTCTCTGTACTACAAACAAAGCTAGTTCCTGCTGTTATTTATTTGCTGATTTGGAGACTGGCTTTCATAGTACTGCAGGTTCTCTTTTACTTTTCCCTATGAAATGTCTCACTTATTTTCGCTCTCCTTCGTATTTACTTAAACTTCCGATATTTTCTACTTTCATTCTACCCAAAAATTCGAAAAAGAAAACCTGTTATGTTTGCAAAAGTGTGACAAACGTACTCTGTTTTTTATGTTTAACTAAATTGGAGGGATTAAAATTGATTGAAATGAATATGAAAACTCTCAGCTGTAGTGTTTGGAAATGATCCTAGTGTAGGTATGTCTGGAAGAACGGTGTGTTGCAATAGTGAAGGAATTATCAAAATCTGTTGAATGTTTAGGAAATGCACATGTATGCACATACTTTCTCTGTTTATAGTATAGGATAATAAGGCGACACAGATACAGTATTGGGACGTACACCGTCTGGTGAATATGGTATGGGTAATGCGTATTCCTGCCTTCAAACGCAGCCGGCTCACTGTTCAATTTACTGATCATTTTGCATTCTGTTAGTGTGTGCCATTGATTCGCAACTCTGCAGTAGCACAGAACTTATTTTGAAAAACAAGCAAAGCAGCGAACATGATTGTCCGAGTAGAAAACAACTCAGCAGATTGAAAGCTCTTCATTGTAGACTTGTAGTTGTAAATTGGAATTCGTTTCTTGCTAGTATTGCTGTTTGTGACATTTATGTCCAACGAAACCGATCCAATCACGTATTACATACAGTCGAGCCAGGCTCTGTGAACACAGAGCCCCTTTGTTTACCTTTGGTTTTCATTTATATATGTGTTAGCAGCACCTGCAGCTCTATTTTCGTTACTCTCTCTCTCTCTCCCTTTCTCTCTGTGTCTTCCTACTACTTCTCTCCCCCTCTCTCAGATATGGAAGGCTTTTTTCCAAAATTCCTTTGCCAAATATCATTTCATTACATGTATCATTCGGTGTCCACCGCCTGTGGTGCCGTATGTAGTAAGAACGCTAGTTAAACACCACTGAACCCTTCCCTCTTCATTCTCCCTCTCTCTCTAGTCCTCGCCCTCCCTTTTCGCTCTCTGTTCCCTTCATCCTCTATACTCTGTCTCTGGGGTCGGTCTTGGTGGCTCAGTTGGTTAGGCGCTGGCCTACTTATCCCAAGGTCGCGGGTTTAAATCTAGCCCAGACCGATGGTTGTTGAATTACTGGCATGTGAAAGAACTACTGCGGGACGAAATTCTGGCACACCGGAGGCGCTGATATCATCCTTGTAAATGCTAGCGTCATTAACAAACAAAATATTCACGTTTATAAAACTTCATGATGAAAAGCTTTTATAAAGATCAATAATAAGCGGGATATTTCAATTTATTATAACCACTTCCCCACTTTAGGTGAAGTAGTAATATTCGTATAGCCTATTCCCTAATTGGAGGTATAAAGTAGCAATTTCTAAGCATTAAAACTAGGACAAAAGAAAATTAAGTTGAATGTTACTGGACTTTATGGGGTGACGTTCGCAAGTTACAAACCAGCCTCCATCCCTTGTGCAGCCTGTTTCGTTTACGGTCAGCATTCACCAGACCGTGTTTACCTGCCCGTCAGTGACTCATCACCGCTGTTGTTTACGTTACTTATGTTGACGTAACGGATTGAGTGAAGATAACTTGAAGGCAACTGATTAAGAATTCCTATGTCTGGTTATAATAATCGATTTGCCCACATTGGAATTAAAACAACGCATAATGGAAAAAAATCCTATTTAGCTTCAGGCTAGAACTTTTCGTGCTTGGTAGCATATTTTAGATTTCGTCTATTACCTTACAACTACAGAAGAAAGGAACTGTTCGCAATGACTTTGGTGATTAATACGAGCTATAATCCGCTTAGGTTCCACATTATTAAAGGCTTCTTCGAAAAACTCCATTTCTACCATTATTTTAAATACTCGTATTACAAAATTAGTTATTACCCAGGTACAAAATTTGTATCTCTAAGTCTGGAGAACCCACTTATTACTGATGGCTCTACCTCATTGAGCCATAAGGTGGCATTATGAATTACATTCGCATGGCTTTCTCTATCCTTTATCGTTCATTTTCTGTCTTGTGGTTTCTTCACTTCATTCCTTGCTGCTTGCGGGTGGAAGCCACAATAGATCTATGTACACTACGGTGCGCGTGGTGTTCATCTTCATGCATAACTTAGGTATATAAGCTATAAATAAAATCGTACGTTTCTTCACATCAAATATAAAAATAATCATGTTTCACGAAATTTAAAGATCTCTCTTGTTTTCTTCAATACTTTTGACTCAACCGTAAAATATGACATTAAACATGTTATTGACGTTTAAACTTATGCAATTGCGTAGAAAAAGAGTTTTTATTTCAAATCCTAGCAACACAGCCTTGAAAGACACCATACAAAAATAAAGAGAAACAGACAAGAAAAAGAAATGGAGGAGAACTCCAATGGGACAGTATAATGAAGGCTACGAATTCTGTTTTGTTATTAGTACAGTGGTCTAAAGTTCAAATATGATGATATCGCAATGGCAAAGATTTAAAGGATAACTTTGCTTACCATAACCAGCAAAAACTGCAATTCAATAACGCAAGCAGAATTGCGGTTTCTGCTGGTTATGGTAGGTAAAGTTATTGCGTCAAATAAGATAATTGCCTCTCTCTGTCTCTCTCTTTCTCTCTCTCCCTCTTCTTACGTGTGTGTATATGTGTGTGTCACTTTCTCATGCCCCTCAGTACCCCTTTCTTTCTTTCCTTCTGCTCTTTTTCCCTCTCCCATACACGCCATTTCTTTGGTTCTCTCTGTATAACCTACATGTAATATTTTGATAACCGATTAATAAAACGAGCTTTTGTGAGGCTTTAATAAATGTTAAAATATAAAGAACAAGAGGAGGATTGATATTTTGTTGTCTGTTTTCCTTAGGTCTTATCTCGTGAAAATATATGAGAGAGAAAAACAAAACATCAAGAAGAATTTTGCGATGCGTAGTATCAAATTCCAATTCCTTGTCAGTGTTTTGTTAGTCTTGTATCAAAGGTTGTCTCCACAAAATGTGTTGCAGCAGTGTGGATTTACATTCAATACAAGTAACAATTAAATTCTGAGGCTTTAACATGTCTATATAGATCACAATGGAACATCATATTATTTATGTCAAATACTAGCTGAAATAACCTTCGTTGCCCGTGGTTTGACGATTTATGCCTAAAACTTTCGGACTCAAGTTGCACTTGCACGATAGCCTTATGTTTCTTTGGAGACATTTAAAAAATATTACTTAACACACTTAAAGAAATGTTTAATTTAAACTCTTAGAATACTATAAGGAATGAAAAATAAATTAAGTAAATAAATGAAAATACCGAGAAGACACTATGCAAAAGCACTGTTGAACAATCACAAATACCACAGAGAGAAAAGTGAGTAGAGAAAACTGTGTGAATGTTATGCGTTGTATTTATATTTTGATATAGAAAAGTGTATGAATTGTTTGTAGAAGAGTGAGAAGAGAAATACGTGTGAATGTGTTAAATAAAACAAAAGCTGATAGAGAAAACCTTGTGAATGTAATACATTGCATTTCTAATTCGATAATATAGAAAGGTTTATGAACTGTTCGTAGAGTGAAAAAAGAAATGCATGTGAAAGTGTTACATAAAGGGGAAAGTGAGTTAAGAAAACCATGTGAATGTAATACGTTGCGTTTGTATTTCAATGATATAGAAAATTGTGTGAATTATATGTTGAAGAGTGAATGTGTAACGTAAAAGAAAAGCGAGTAGAGAAAACTATGTGAATGTAACACAGTGTTAAGTAAAATGGATAGGATGACCTTCTCTAGGAAAAAGACATCGATTTGCAATTTTGATCGCATTGGGATGTATGGTATAGCAGCCCAAGGGACAAGTAAACAAACATCCATATATATTATACTATCTGAAGGTACTAATAAGAACGTCTCGTCAAAGATGTTAAGAACCGATGCATCATTCTCTCTGAAGTGTTTTCTCTTTGCTCTGAGCGGATATTACAGCAATTAATTATTCTATTACTCGCATATTTTAGATTACTATATATAGACAGTCTTTTGTCATGTAGTGTTGTTAAGTGAAAAGAAGTTATTCACTAGTTAGAAATCCTCCCTTTACACCAAAATCCAGGTAAAAGCTCGTAAAACGAATGTTCAATTTCCTAATGTAAAATCTAACGGAGTAATTGCTCTAATGTGTAGGAAGTAAACTGAGTACTGTTCACATTTCTGTTACATTGGGATGAACTTGGCTGCTCCATCACGACTCGAATGTACAAACATCAACTCAGTAAAGCCCAAGATTACGACATACGTTTTCATTACAGGTTAAATGAAGATCGGTAGGAGTGATGGCCGTGCGAAACAAAGGATTCTGCAAAGCCCTTCTCCAAGCTAATTAAATAGGTTTTGAGTCAAGGTTGGAGAGGGTGGGAATACTTGCAAATATTTTCCTTCCCCGAGGAAGCCAGATGACGCAGGGACGCAATGTGACCCAATTCTTTTAGCCGACCTACGAGGCCTATAAAACTGATATTGTGTTCCGAAAATAAGGGCAATGTAGCCTTGTGAGGACGAGCTCTAAATGCTTCAGGGCCTATGAGACATGTGTATGTGTGTGTGAACTGCAATTAGCAGCTATTGGTTTTGTGGACAATTCGTGGACTTCTCTGTGAAACCATGAAGTTTGATTCCATATATCCGACCACTAAGGACAAGCCCAAAACCATCTGTGGCAGCAATCATATGTGCTGGTATGTTTTCATTATACTATTTTATCCCTTCCAGGTTATAATGTAATTACATGTTTAATTATTTACAATGTTTTAGTTATAGATTTTAACAGTTCATATTTAATAGTTTATTTACTATCATTACCTCATGCAATCGGATGTAACTATTTCATCAAAATGCACATTTTGAGATCTAAATAACTAGAGATAGGTAAGTGGTAAGTTTGTCTATCCCTTGCCGTTTTCCATTTGTATAAAACTCATTGAGAATAAAGAGTAGTTCAGAGTCTAAATTCAAAACATTAATTGTCAGTACTGCCGTGTCAGTATCTCAAAATAGCGTTTTAACAAAACTGTTAACTAATTTTGGATAAAAACTCCATTTGTAAAAGTCGACTGAAATTTTGACATTCAACCAACTTTCACGTTTGAACTATGAGATTTACAGGTTGATATACGCATTGATCTGTTTTTGAAAGTCCTTTTTTCAATTTTGGAGACATCAAAATGTGTATTTTAGTGAAATTTCTATTTAGAATATTTGGACTGATGCACTATTAATTTACCTTTGAGTAATTCAGCAAAATACAGCGTGGGACATAAAGTGTGCAACCTGGAGAGTCATCATTAACGAAGTGGTTCAGTGTAAACAAAAAACAAAACAAAAAAAGTTCACAAATATAGTAAATATGTTGTAGATTACAAGCTTCACTTATCTTAATATTTGCTACATGTTCTTGAAGCTAGTTTACGCTTAATTTCAAGAACATGCAGTAAATACTAAGATAAATGAAACCTATGGGCTCTAAGATATTTGTTATATTTATGGATTTATGTTACTTCGCTGTTAACAGATTCAGTTTTCATTAAATAAAAAAGAAGTTATTTATCCTTGTCAATGTAAGGTAAGAATAAACTGATGGATGAGAGATAGAACTGGAACTTAAAAATTCAATGCCACAACTGGGATTTGAACCACAGACCTTCCGCTTACCGGGCGGACGCTCTAACCACTGAGCTATTGTGACAAACTGCCAGAATGGCATCTCAAACTTTGCCCACACACGGCTTGTGTGTTTAAAAACACCAACAGTAAGTTTGTTGGCATAAATAAATAATAATAAACTGATGGGTTTGGCTCTCTTACATTGACCGATGAACAAGTAGTTTAGAAGTGTGGGTTTTGCAGACGAGTTTATTATTAAAGAAGTGACAAATACGATTCGTTTAAAATAATTCAGGATACATTACATAATATCTATGTAATTCAATATGTATTTGTAGAATTAGCTAACTTCTTTGGTAAGTATGTTATATAAGATCATGTTTGTAGAAACCTCAATCATTAATATATGACACTTCAATACGCATAGTTATTAGGGAAACAACTTAATGGCAGTTCCCAGGAATTCAAAATGGCGAGGCTATAGTATACTGAAATGTCTGCCAACGGGAATTACTAAATGCAAGCAAGTCAGTAAATCCTGTAGAAAGAGGATGCATTTTCATATACGTTGCCCATTTTAATAGCCATGTGACTTAAAAGATGTATGCTTCAATGGCTCATTACATTTTAAAAATGTAAAGTTACATTTAAATGATATCTATAGTGTAACCCGTTTCCGAAGTATAATCGTATTTTGTTTAAAGGAAGAATATTTTATATTATGAATTAATCATAACCTCGCGTGTACATACAGTTAACGAACTTACAAAAAAGACTCTAGTTCACTTTTCCACTGAAAAAAAGGATCAGCGCATCATTTGTTAACAAAAAGTTTGGAATCTGAATATCTTATATCTAGCTGAAATTGTTGCCGATAGAGATGGTTATTTTTACATTCAGTTGTTCGTTCGAAAAAATGCCGCAAGATCAAGTTACTGTCAATTTGGAAGAGAAAAATAATGATTGGAATAGATTTGTTTGGGCATTAAAATTTGCCAAATGGAATATTTCATAAGAAACAAGAATGGTTCAAACTTTATAAAATCAATATTAAGGTCGAGTGATAAAACTTGGAAAAAGCAATTGTCTTACATAAAATACAAGATCATTTGCTTAAATAAAAAGTTAGAAATGTCAGAATTCAATTATCTTTAGTAAGAGCTAGATAGTAACAAAAACAAAGATGAAATGTTGATTTTTAAAAGCTATGTCGGTAATCTTTGAAGTTTGAAATTTTAAAAAGTGAAACATGATATAAGCAATAATAAAGTTATTTGAGATGATCAAAACCAAAAGGTCCGTCTGTGTGTCCACAGACTGACACACAGACACACACACGGACCTTTTTCTAAAAATGCTTTCTTTGGATGCAGGGGGTCCCAAAACATATATTTCCAGTGAAATCCCGACATCGAATTTTTGGGTGGAATACAATACTTCCCCTACTTACCAGTAGAGAAAGTAAAAAATGGCAGAGATTTGAATGCAAGTCAAGAAGTGACAACTGTGGCAATATAATTAAGATGGATTCATGTGGCAATAATTAACACATTTCTTAATATGGACAAAAAGTTGTTGAAATTTGCTTTATAGTAGTTTGCGTTGAAGTTAATCTGAAATATTATATGTGTTTAGTCATTTATAAGTATATTTCAGTCAGAAACCTAATTCAAATACTAAAGTAGAATAAAATTATAATTTACTTGACCTACATTAGAAAGATATAAATTCATACATCTTGTACTTTCACTGTTTCTCTGCTTCCACATTCAAACTCTGACCAGTGCAGACAGCGGATCGTGTTTCCCTGATGATGCCAAGCGCAGTACTTGGCGAAACGTTGATATCTACAATGCCTTCTAGACCACGACCTACAAGCCCGGAAGAACTAAACATTTCTAATAGTCATACATCTTGCTTTTTGTAAATATGCAGATCTCAACAATGCATAGAAAATGTTCCCAGATTCTAGTATCAGATTCATATCAGTTCAGTCATGTTTCAGATTTAAAAAGTGTAAAAAGAGACGAATATAATATCAAACGTGTGATTAAAGTCGGTGTGAAATTACGTTCTATTCAATTTGTAGTGAATAAATCAAGAGTTATCTTTAATTGGAATTTTCATGTAGTCCCTTTGGCAAACCAAAACGCCACGAAGATAATCCGTATTAAAATTTGCCGCAAAACAAATGAAAAGATCATATTGTTTTATTAACATTAAAGATAATTCAACTGGTGAGTGTATTATATAGTTGATGGATACTAAACAATTAAGCATAGGAATAGTAATCTAAAGAATTGAATAATCAACTAGTGCTGTATGTAGATGTTAAAGAGATCAATATTTTTAGTATTACAGTTTTTAGTATTGCAAATATTTTTAGTAGTTCAAATACAAGTAATAAATGTAATGTCTTCAGTGTGTCTTCTCCTCGTCATCAGTGCCTAGTGTCACCATGCTTGTCGGTGGCAAGTTATTCTAGTGCGAATGTCCAAAAAGGGAATGACGCCCTCGGTGACCTATTTTTGAATAGCTAAAACGGTTAAACTTCTAAAATTTGAAATGTTCCTTTTTATTTGGAATAAATGCACTCACAATCAGAAATGGTGATATTTTGTAAAATGTAGGCTTCCATTATTTTTCTTCATGGACTCGTTTGTTACTTCAACCAAAAAAGTCTCCACAATGATCGAAAACAATTTAAATAGAGTTTACTAGTCGTCCTATTAACAACTATATGGAACTAATTGATAGGTTATGCTTGCAAGCGGTCTTCAAGCCAACCTGCAGTCGCCAGGTTGGCCAACCGCTTTTTTATTCATCCTTTTCTGTAGTGCTTCACGTCTGTTCTTACTATATACAACACCATAGGCTGTGATACATGAAATAAAATTATAATTTAGAAAGGAAGTTTGGGAAGGAACGTTGCAGACCATTTTCCGATTATGAAGACAGAAGAAAGTCTAGGAAAAATAAATTAATTACAATTTACTTATCTCTTCTACATTTCAGATAGGTATACTACATTCCTTTTTCACTTTTACCAACACAGAACACTCTAGTAGGAAGAACGGAAACTACGTGTTAAAAATGTGTCAACAAAAAAGTGCTCCAAGTGGGGCAGTATTGAACTAAAGTATGAGAAATCGCGCTGCCGAATCCTCACGCTACCGGTAGCTCTTACGGCTGTATTTTTCATACCTGCTCACCTGTCAGCCTCAGTTGATCATATGCCCTAACGCCATATTGCTACACTGGCGCGTCAAGTTTAACACGTGAGCTTCCTTAGTTGTCATTAGTTTTTAAGATTGCTGCATATTAAAGCTCACGCAAATTAACCTTTGCTTTAATAAATGCGGCACTCTTAAAAACTGCAATCACAGCTATGGAAGCTCGCGTATTAAACTTTGGGCGTCATCGGAAGCAATATGGCATTAGGACATATGATCAGCTAAGACTGACAAGTAAGCAGGTATAAAAACAGTTTATTTGTTATAACTCCTTTTTATTAAAATTGTTCAATAGTCTGTACATCAATAGCTTTTATGAAATATTAATGAGTTCTGTAATGGTTGCAGGTTCAAATGACTAGTTTTCTTAATAGTAACAACAAACTCTTTCTTCTTCAATTCTGACACTGCCACTAATTACTTTGCATGGCATAAAGTAAAATATTTTATACTTTAATGAGCTGCCACAAATTTTTTGTGTAAACTTGTAACCAAACATTAGGATGTGGTATTTGACAGCGAAATGGGAACAATTACACATGTTTGACACTTTTATTTATTCCTTCTACCATTCCGATAGCATAACACAATTTAACATATTTGCGTAACAAGCACAAATAACCTCACAAAGAGGTTTCTGCATACATTATATACAACACTGTATTTCTCCATATGCAAACACATGTTTTGTCATTCACTAGATCATTATTAGCCTGACAACAAATGTCCTCTTAAGAGTTTCACTTCATTTAACACTTTCACACCATTTCACTGTATTCAACATCAGCACTGGAACCAAAAAGGCACAGCTTGCGAAGTTATACACCCACAATCACAGGAATACCTTTAACTCCAACTTTCCATCATGCATATCCTAGAAATAAACAAAAAACAGTGCAATGACTAGCAACATTTATGTATAACTAAAGTCTAAGTAATGAAAGTGACCTGGGTGAAGAAGGGCTAGGCCATTATCCAATTTACATTTAAAATATAGATAATTTTAGATGGATTATAATTAGGCTTAGTAGTCGAGCTACATTCAAGATGAACCAAGTTATCAGCATTTGTAGTCACGTGACAGAGTGCACAGTGTGCGGAACCAGTTCTGTCTGCTGTTCAGACAAAACGTGCACAACTTCATTCTTTTGGTAGCTCACCTACTAAGATTAATTATAAAAAATTTCAGTAGTTGTAAATATGATTATCTAGCAAGTAATAAATTTTCTATCAAAAGTCGCAGGCTTGCAATCTTAACACTCCCGTGACAACTTTAGCCAATATTATTATAATATCAGTATGCTCTATTAAACACATAATTCGGTTAACGGTTTGGCAAATACCACTTGAGAGTTAGATATAAAGAGTATGATTATCTTGTTTTATAGGCATTCATTAAAATATCAATCATATGTTAATGTATGTTAATGTACATATAAATTCATTTATGTAAATTTGGTTTGGTTCGGCAAATAACAGAACACTCAACTCTTGAAGGCAATTCAATGACTGTTCGTTGTTTCATATGACAATTCTATATTTGTTGAAATAGGTTATGATGAGCACGATTTCTATTATCCACAGTTTGTTGCATCCGTTTGTATTTTCTGATGTGGTTGTGTTATTGCTGCATTTGCTTATTAATATAATTTAAAATATGTGAACTGGTGTTACTTAAGGGAACTGAAGAATATAAAGAAAAGGGTATTATATTTATCAGAAAATGTTTAATGTACAAATACTGGTATGAATTAAGCCTGGTTAACAACCACACGGTAATGGAAACTAGAATGAGAATGCATATTATCCATCAGCATATCGTTAGCAAAGTGGAGGTTCATATTGTGCATTGGAATTCATTTGTTTCTAATGGACCACTAATATATTTTCTAGGTTACATCCCTGTTCTCATGCTATTTCATGCATTTATGCACTACTTCACTATTGCTTGAACGCTCTATACCATTCCTTGACTTCTCATCTAATCAAATAGACAGTATACATATTTCACAAAACCTCATCTTAGTCAAAACATCATGTGCCTATTACTTTGCACAACAACCAATGTGTAATTTTTTTAAAATACACATTTCTTATAATATCCTGCAATTTTGATTACTATTCCACATCTAAGGGAAGGTCAATTATGTATTTTACAACTTGTGCAACAAATGGATGCAAGGAACTGCCACATGTGCGCAAAAAGCTATGATAAACGTTGTGGCAAATGCACTACCTTCATCCAATATCACTGGTACAGTAAGCAGCTCTTAAACTTATTGAAAATAAATAACGTACCTTCAGATTCTAACTTTAGTTTCCACTGGAGATTTACACCGCAATGCTGCAAGGAATATATCGTAGCATATCCCACTTTCTGCGTGGCTGAAAATTAAATAAAAATGAATACAATTATCAATAAAATACAATATATCAACACAACCTGTTAACAATAACCTGTTAAAAGCATCTTACACCTAATTGCTACGTATTTCACCAACATTAATAGAAAATACCAATATTAAACACACATATATTAAGTAAAAATAATGCAAATGTTTAATTATCTCTCTGTCGAAGATCATTTTGTGGTGAAAAAATTATTTTCCAACAGGCAATATGGCTCAGGCTTCCAGAACGTTCGTTTTCGTTACAAAACTTCAAAACTTGAATCAGCCAATCAGATTTTTCTTCGGGTTTAGCAGTGCCACCAGCGCCATCTCTTGTTCGGGCAGGAGACTACTACGACTACTGACTCGTGTTTCCAATTCCGCAATCTAAGTGTGACCGGTGTGTTTACCAAGCTTTGTTATTTATTTCACCAAAACATAGACGATCAGTTCCCAAAGCCTCTATATTCACGTTTTGTTATGAGGGCTTTGAAAGAACCGTTTTATTACGATACTGCAAATTTTGGCTACAAGTTCATATTATTGATGCAGAAAAACTATGCCGTTTGATGTACAGGTGTTTGTAAATGTATGTGTATTTTCTGTCCATTATTTCCTTATCCTTTGGGCTAGTACGTCTTTGGAGAAAATTGAAATCTTTCTCTCAAGCAGAATAATTTTATAAAGTCTTAGATACTCGGTACCTACCTTTGCTGATCTTACCTACTTTACGGGCTGCATAAAGAAGCCAATGAAGGGAGATTCAATTTGTACATCGCATTCAGCTTATGATATTAAACGTTCCCTCGGTACCTATCCAATTTTAAAATTGGGCCATATTTCTTGCCAAGCTTCTCTGCGTTTTCCAGATCCATGTGTGGGGGAGAGGTGGAGAGCGAGGGCGACGCTCAAAACAATAATCCAAGGTACTCGCATCGCATCTCTGAGCCTTTCATTTCAGTTCTTTAAAATCGATATTTACTGGCCTTTGTTTCATGGAGATGTTTTCATACTGGCGCCATCTCTTGACCTATCTGAAAAAGAAGAAAGGAATAAAAGAACAGAGCACAAAAAGCCGCTGAAGAGCAAAAGGAAAAGAAGAAGAGAGAGTAAAGGAGAGAGATAAGAAAGATTACGTTTTAGGATACTTGTGAGGGATGCTACCAGATGCTGATAAGTTGCAGAAAACAACCCGAAACAAACGCGCATAACATAAAAGGAAACATTTCGGGTCAGGGCCTTTGAAGTTGGAAGGCTCTCTGGCTCGTATCCCGTTTCATTTTTCGAGCTGTATTCACGAAGGGCCCCATTAAAAACGAAGAAACACATTCTTGCCAAAGCTTCCAGCTCTCTTCAACCTTCTGGCTTTTATAAAGCATCATTCATTTGTAACGGCTTTTTCGTGTATTGAGGGTATTTATTCTCATTTGCATTTGTAATTTAAAACTCTATTAGTAATAACATAATATTACTTCAGACTTAAACGACACTGGAAGATAGAGATACTTAATTTTCTATTCGTAACACCAAATAGATTCATTTATAACGCAGTTCAGATATAACATAACATGAGCAGAAAAGCTTTCTACATGTTATCTTAATGCTCGCGTTCGCATTGACTAATGTTGACACAAACCTGGGCATAACTTATAACGTACATATAGAGGCTTGCAGGCTCCAAACTTTTATGTTCATCTTTTCTGCATACACAAGAAATTAGCCTTTCTGTATAATATCATGGGCCAGGAATTACTGTGATATGTGTAAAACTTGCAGTAAAACATTTTCTGGCGATAGGCGATACTTTTTTGTGAGTTATCGTCTTATGCCTCCGTTTCTCGCAATGTCGCTTTAAGTATATGCTGAGTTTTGCGTCGTTGTATTAGTTATTAATTTTCATTTGAATGGTTCCAAAGATCGGAATGGAATATAATTTGTAAGCAAAAAGTATAACGCGAATAACATTGGATTTAGAAAGCTAGCTGGTCGCTGGATTTGAAACTGTGATCTCCAGAATATCCGTCCCGAATATTATAATATGAGCAAATTGTTGAGTGTGCGTCTCATTTCCAGTTTACTGCCACAACCATTTTTTCTAATTCATAGCAGTTTCGTTCTATTTCCATGATATTATGCTTAAAACAACAAAGGAACCGGCAATGGATCATTTACTACCACTGGAGGTGGGGCAAAAGTGACTAACCTCCATTTACAATCTTAATACACTGGCATAGATGTACAAATAGTGAAGAGTTATTACTTCAAACGAGTACACTCTTTAGGTTCTATACATAAACATATTGATTCCTACTACAAATTCTACTTTACAAAATGTTTTGCAAATGCTAACACATTTTCAATTTAAAATTTTAAAAACAGTTTGAAAGTAAAAACGTGTTCACAATACAGGTCAACTTCTGTTGGGACGTCAGACACATGAATACTAAGGAGAATTCAAAGCAGAGTAAGTCAGTTTAATCCTGATTCAGATGTTGATCTTCTCGAGTATGTCCTTAATTGTCTTTGTGTGGGAATATTGTTTTTTTCAGAAGCAGTGGAAAATAGTAAAATGGTTAAATCTGTGATGTATCGCCTATGGCCCAAGGGTATCTGGAGTTTGGCGCCCACCGACCGTGCAAATTGAAGTAGTCTTCACTTGTGGACGCTCTTTATCTGTTTCAACTCTCAGCGTCCCATTCTACATGGGACGTGACAGACCGCCTAATTTTGTTCAGGGACCTCCTTTATCAGGCTTGAGGTTTCTTTATGTGCGGGACCAACGGCTTTATTTCCTTTTGGAAGCAACCCATGCTAAGGATTTTTATGCCCGAAAAGAATCCATCACCCTCCGCTGGGTTTGAGCCCGCGACCTCGTGAACTGGAATATTATCCCTAGATCACGGAGGACGAACGCCAACCTGGCAATAGGAGAGTTGATCAGAGATAAATGGACACGTAGCAACCTCGTCCAGCGTAAATATCAGAAGCGCTATCGACAGATAACGAGAATCTTCTGGAAGTTCTCTCCCTCCAGAACATTCTAGAATATTCTGTGGAAACTTCCAGCGACCATATAACCGCGCGTGTTCGCGAGTGGGTGATTTAGTACAGAAATACGACTGTGTTTCTAGTACGACGCTAGTGTGAAGCTATATGCTAATGAGGTTGCGACAACTCTTGTGTTGCACAGGAATACTGCTACTGCAGGAGATTAGAGAGGTCTTGTGTTTGACTTCCCCGCGAGTGTGTCATCTGAAGAAGAGGCTACGTCGTGCGTATTTCATTACGTGGTTACATCACGAAGAAAAATGAAGTAATGCGAGAAACTCGAAGTACATTAGTGAAGTTATGGTGAGAGCTTAGTGTGGTGAGGGCGTGAACTAGTACACATTATGAAGTGACAGCGTGAAGTAAAGTGATACTGAACATTGAATTATTTCACATTAATTGACATTGAAAACTGGTCGACTTATAATACCTTAAGAAAAACGGAATAAGCCATACCTTTGAAGTTTCCCGTTTTGTCAGTTTCTCTTTCCGAAACTTTTCCTTTGACAAAATAAAGATTCCCTTTCTGAAGAAATACTGCCTTGTGGGACTGCTTTTAGCCAAAATGTTTGCTATTACCTTTGATTATCAAATTATTTTCATTTTTGTTATACCAAGAAAGAAATTTCGGGGGGGGGGGGGGGAGCGGTCTTGGCCTAACGCACCCCTGCAGCAAATCATGTTCTTCAGATTCTTTTGCATCGAACTTTACATTATAAAGTGGTCTTTAGCACGAGGCTGCACTTTGGGGAAGCTGCTCATAGCACACAATAAATTCTTTTTCTGTACACTTTGTTGTCAGGATTTATCCTTTTAATGCTCTTAAATCCTTTTCTAAACTCTCAAGCGACTTTTCCCCTTTTTCCTTGAAGCTTCATAGCATGAAATAAATCCGCTTCAGTTGTGTCTCTTCTCATCCGTTCTAAATGGGTAAACAGCTTAACATCAGCGTTTCTTATTTATCTACATTACAGTGCATGTATTACTTGGCATATTCACAGGTGTTGTGTGAGAGGGTCTGAGTTGGAGACTTGGGTTTATATTTTCTTTTTCTAATATTTCTACCCGTCAGAATATTGCATTTTGATATGCCTATTTCACTGGCAGTAGGCACTTGGGTAATGTACGTATATATTTGTTTTGAGCCAGCAATGAAAACAAGCAAGATCGTAAATAGACTATCTCTACAGTCGAATGGTCAGCACTCAGTCTTCTTAACTTAGAGGTCCCGGGTTCGATTTTCGTCAGGGAGGGACTTTTCTTTAGTCAGTATCATTCCTATACCTCAGAGTCTGTAAGTATGAATAAGAGTATGTTTAATAGTAAAATATCAATAATACCAATATTAAGAAAACCTGTAGTTCGGCGACCAATAACATCATCAGTTGTTTCTCAAGTAAAAGCCCCCTATATGACCATAGAAGCTAAAGGAATCTGGTCTGGTGGATAGCATGCCAGTCTCCAAATTCAAAGGTTCCCAGTTCGACTCCTGGCTGGGAGATAGAAGTTTTTCTTTAGTCAGGATTATTCCCTACCCCACCTAGAGTCTGGAAGTATGAAAGAGAGTGTGTATATGTGTGTGTGCGCACGTGCGCTTGTGTGTGAATTTAAAGACAATCCAGAAAAATATCACAAACAGAAAACGGGTGAATAAAATCAAAGCCGTCAATGATATCTATATATTAAAATTGGCATAAAAATAGGGACAAGAAAATTAAAGAGGACTGTTATAAATTAAACAATAAAAGAAGATCATAAATGTACACATACTGTTACATTTGAGACGCCTTCACAAAAGTTGGTACAAGACATTCTAGTTAGTATACACTTCAAGAAATATTCCTACTACATATTTAGCGTGTTACTTATATATTACTTACTCTTAAATTCCTGTTGATTTCAAACTGATTACATCTGTGAATATTTTGAGACAGAAATGTCCCGTCGTTAGCCCAAAAACAAGGCTAACTTTTAATATACATATTAATGCCTGTAATGTATATAAACAATTGGCGTCATAAATATGTGTAAGACATATAATAAATAGTGTTATAGCAATTTAGATTGTTTAGGCATGTAATCTGTAAGTATTTAGTTAAAGCATAGACTAAGAATTAATATCGGTGAAGTATTCTGTGTTGTAATGATGTTTAATGTTGGAAGTCTGCCCAAAAGGAAGAGTTTTCGAAGCGAGAAATTGTGCTCTCCGGGAGCAAACAGCGGGTTTTATGACACTATGTGGCCGAAAGACTATTCTCAAAAGACCGAAGGAGAATTTTTCTTTCAGTTTTTGTGAAATAATCGGTGTGAAGAGAAAAAGAGGGAGACAGAGAATCTCTGCGATATATTTCGGGGAAGTTTCAATTTCACGCAAAAAATGTGTAAGTGGGGATTTGGCTCACCCAATACGGACAAATATGTTAGCACCAAATTCAAAATTTCTTTCACTGCGTGTGCCAGCCGACCAATAAAAGTGCACCGGGTCGGGAAGATAACCTAAGACGTATGTGCACGCCGAAATCGCTATGCAAGTACGCACAAATTAAGTAACGAGCCGATAAAGGTTTAAGTGCCGAATACGCGTAATTACATCATGGATAAATGGTGTTTTAAGTATTGAATATCGACAAACTTCGCGTAAGGGACGAGCTGCGAAAACATATTCACGGGTAGCATTCCAACTTTAACAGGCATATATGTATGTGAACGAGGTATGTATATGGGTGAAAAGTGCCCCATATAAACAGGTGTACAACCATTTCGAACCAAAGTGAAGGATATATTGTTTCTGACTCTCGCAACCACTCCCTAGATCGGCGATTCCCTTTATCGGGGCACGTATACATTTCCAGTAAACCACGGCTAGCCGGACCAGAGGAAACGAAGAGCAGCCGCAGCTGCGAACCCGGGACTTCAGAGCCGACTTCCAGATAGGAGATAGTCCCGCTGGCGGAGTAACCCCGTCATTTTCCACTTCTAAGTTCCTTTAAATTTAAAGGTTTGGATACTTGTGATTTAGGAACTTAACCACGTTTTGCTATGATTGATTGAATTCTCAGAAAAGTTACAATAAGGACATTTAGATTTAATTGTTTCTCGTTGGTGATTTTAACATGCTAGGAAAGAAAATGCCACAAACTTTCGGCGTTAGTGAACAATTTTATTTCATATATTGATGCCAAGTAGTTTTATTAGATTTGCTTAAAATCTTTGGGAGTTACAGTTCATTGTTTGTAATTATGGATTTCCATCTACTGTTGTCTTTGGAGTAAACGAAAAGTTATTCAAGAGTAAGCCCATAAAGTAAATAAACGTGAATTTCCTTTCGTGTGTCAGCTCTCCGCGGAAATAAGCTCAGAGCATTGAAGGAAATTCCGATAAACTGGATAACCTCCTCTCGCGTATCTCGTCGCGAGATGATTTTGGCTCGGTTACGTATTTGCCACTACAATTTTATGCATGCTTACCTTTTTAAGGGGAATCCTACTCTTTGTCCGCTGTGTGATAAACTTTTGTCGGTCCATCACGTATTGCTAGAGTATGTTTCCCTGGCACACCTTCGGGACTCTGGAACTGCCGGTCAGTCTTGCAGAGCTCCTGGCGGACGATAAACAAGCGGTCGAAAGAGTTTTGAAAAGTGTATCAGTCGCAAACATCAATATAAGGATTTAGAATTTTAGATATCAACACTTTTACTTTTAGGAGCTTTCTATAGATTTATTTTAATTCTGACTTTTGCCTCATTAACTTAATTTATTTATCTGTATTTGTTTTTACTAGTACTTTTAGTTTATATTGAAGTTTATCTCTGACTTTTGCCGTGATCCATTTCATAAGGGTGCTGATGACCAAGTAGTTGGGTGCCCTTAAATCTACATCATCATCATCATCATCATCATCATCATCATCATCATCATCATCATCATCATCATCATCATCTCACGTGAACTTAGGAAACCTGTTCATCAACTTTGTCCCTCAACAAAGTTAACAAAGATTATCTCATATTGAAGGTTTAATGTCAATTTTGGTGTCTAGTTACTTTCACTTTGTAGATCATGTTAATAAACTGAGCAATTTGTGTTGTTTGCAGGCCGAGTGAAGGGGCAGGTGTGGTCGGCCCGGAGGAGAACAGTGCAGGAGGCCGGCTGAGGTGTCCGGCGCCGATTTCCAGACTCCGAGTCGAAAAGATCGAAGGCGGCCTAATGGTAGCTGGCGTAGTAGTAGCTGCCAACTGTCAAGTGGCGTTGCCTGCGTTTGGCTTCCTCTTCATGTTGGTCGGGGCCGTGTTGACGGCGGCCTCGTATCGCGGTCCCGGCCAAGACGAAGGTCCGGATCACTACGCCGCCCGCGTCGCCTTCACCGGCAACTCCAGAGTCCTGGGTCCCGCCTGCATTGTGGTGGGCGCCGTAATGCTTGCTGCAGGTGTCGGCCTGTGCCTGCTGACGAGGCGTGCCAGGAGAAGGGAAAGGCGCGTCGGGTTCCACTGCCCGCTCCATGGGGACTTCTATCCGCTCAGTCCAGTCACGGGCTCCCGGTCGCTGAGTAAGTACACACTTGTTGTAGAGCAAGGGTTGCTACAATTTTCATAAGTCAGTTGAAAAATTAAATGTTATAGCCGAGAGTTGAACATGAATTTCCCGCTGTCCTGCAACGAAAACCTTCAAAATAATAATTAACACATATATAGAGGACGTTAGAAGTACAAGCGCAGATATTTGTATTGATAACTCGACATGGTAATGAACTACATTACATAAATATATTTGACTTAAGTTGCAGACTACTAATTTTAGTTAATAAGAGCAGTATCTTTTCAGGTTTGGTTAGTACCTCGAAGTACGCTTAGCACACGCAGACCATACATATTTATTTTCCCGAGATCTCGGGACGGGTTGTTGTGAGGGGGAAGACAGAGCGAGATTTGTGTAAGACTAATGACCCTGGCCAATCTGGGCAGCAGGTCAGGTGTTGAAGGTGTGAACGCGTGGAAGTAAACCGTGTAGTCTATACTAGGCCTGACAAACAGTACTCACCTGGTGTGAAGATATTCCCCTACTTCCCCTGCCTTCGTGACGATCAAAGCGGAAAACTGGGGAAAAACAACGCGAAAAACGCTTCTATCTAACGCGTGCTACTGCAGTTAAGAAAGAGGCGGCTACTTTCACACCTTCGGAGTAATGTCGTCAGGCGTGGTCTATACCGACAGGCGTTATCATTTCGTGGAGCAGTTATGTCCGTGCAGAAAACGTCAGGTAGTAAGCTATGGGATGCATTTGTGCGAAAACTGTTCGATGAAGAGAAGAAAACAACTAACACACTGAAGTGGATTCATATTAAGGAACCAGTTATCAAATTATCTGCACTTATATTGATAACAACCTGTATATACAGTGTCAGGGATATGAGTGCGTAGATTTCGCGCGATGGTAGATTCAATAATGACGAATAAAAAGGCCAACAACAAATTCATCTATCGTGAAAAGGTAAAGTAGATAATTGAACATTGTTGAATACGTTATTTGCACAATCTAGCAACAGAGAAGGACTGAACAGGTGAATTTTTCGGTTTCCGCTAGCCCATGCACGCGTTCACATCTATGACGAGTGAAAGTCCAAAGTAGCCAGGCCACGTGTCTGTATGTTTGCTGTCAGCTATTGCAAGTAACGAGAGGAGGTGTGGGGTATCTTTCCGAGCAGTATTCACCTGAGTAGATAGTGCTTACGTCAAAATTCCTGACTTTCTATTATACACACGCCATTACGAATTTATTCCTATAAACACGCTGGAGTCCAATTATTTAATATGTTGTGGCTAAACGACTCACTTTAGCAACAAATGGAAAATATACAAATGACTCATTTATTGAAGCTCTACCTCTCTCTGCCAATTACAGAACTAAACGATAAAGGAATAGTGACATATTGGAAATCAAAATTTGGCCAATTTTATTTTTTTTATTTATGCAACTATGCACTTCAGAGGGAAATGATAGATGAACTTATGTTTCAGCTTAACTTCAAAAGGTCGCAGCTTAGTCTAACACCTTGTACAAACAATGACCTTATAGTTGGTTTGAACTTGTATGTGTGTGCTCGGGAATTAAAGCACTCGTACCCACTAATTTCAAATCGCCATTGGGATTATTATCTCTGAAGTGAGACGGTTGGTGATACACCTGGGAAAAACCTCGAGTCAGAGAATTAAATGTCCTAGAGGCACGTTATCATGGTGGCTCAATGGTTAAGAGCAAAGTAGAAGATACATTATTTATTTATGCCAACAAACTTACTGTTGGTGTTTTTAAACACACAAGCCGTGTGTGGGCAAAGTTTAAGAGGTAGAACTGCAACTTAAAAATTCAATGCCACAACTGGGATTTGAACCACAGAACTTCCGCTTACCGGGCGGCTGCTCTACCACTGAGCTATTGTGACAAACTGCCAGAATGGCATTAAATTCTCAAACCAGTTCGTATTTCTCCTGGTAAACCACAAAGGCAGTCTCACATCAGAGACAAATTGCCCCAATGGTGACTTACTATTGTAAGCACTTTATTAAATAATTTGTCTCTGATGTGAGACTGCCTTTGTGGTTTACCAGGAGAAATACGAACTGGTTTGAGAATTTAATGCCATTCTGGCAGTTTGTCACAATAGCTCGTGGTAGAGCAGCTGCCCGGTAAGCGGAAGGTCTGTGGTTCAAATCCCAGTTGTGGCATTGAATTTTTAAGTTGCAGTTCTACCTCTCTTTTAGAAGATACATGTTCAAATTCCGGGTATGATATTGGATTTTTCAGCTGACTCTAATTAAAAATTAACTTTGTCAATACATAATATGGCTTGTATAGTACAGACCGAGAGTTTTTCATCTTGCCCAGAAAGAGCCAAAACCTTCCTTCGAAGTAAAAGATCTCCAAATTTGCAGCGACAGCCTCTCGAAAACGTGGCTATATTTCAAAAGCAGCAGCATATAAGAGCGCCGTAATCCTAAAAACTGAATTTTATTCACCCTTACTGTCTCGTTCTCCGTGTCGCACTTGACAGCTCTGCTTTTCTCCAGTTTATGTTGGATAAGCGAGAACCGAAACAAAAGACATGCCTCCCCACATACAAAACATGCCTACCCTCGTCTGGCAGCATTTTGAGTTTGGTCTCTGCTAACGAGCAAGACGTAGGTATTCAAGCACCGCGCTACCCTTGTTAACTAACACGAGCGTTCTGCATCTGCACAACACAGCTGAAAAATTAATCACCATATCTATCACCAGGCTCCTTATATTCACTAGGATTCCTAGCCTAGGCAAACATTAGCACTAACCATGTTTGCAGTAAATGAACATTCCACAACTTTCTTCTTCAAAACATAAACAATCTTATGTGTGGCACTCACTTGACTTTCTCTACCAAACTCTTGTACAACATATTTTTCTACTTCCTATCAAGCGAAATAAACATTAGTAGAAATTGTTTTAATACATATTTCCTTGTAGGTACAGCGGAATTAGGGGAATATAGTACGCGTAAGTGATAGTCAAATCCTTTAAGAGCTGGTCTCCGTGTGATAACTTTGAAATCCCATTCTCTTTGCATGACCAGGAGAAAAAAAAATAATAATTTTCCATTTCGTAAAATTATAAATATTTGAAAATACGAACCAATAACAAGGAAGATTTCAGAAATGTTCAACCTACAAAAAATGTATTTGACACAAATTGAGTGCTTTAATAAGATCTACATAATATTGCGTATCTCTTCCGGTTTACCATTGAAGCAAAAGACATTCAGAATGAGGAGGAATTCAGCAACCATTCCCAGAAAATTCAACATTTGCATTTCATATCTCATGAAAATAACTTAAGCATATGGTATTTAAATCAAAATCGTTAAAACCATTTTAGAGGAAATAAATGAAAATGTTTCAATGCAAAACTAGTTTCGGATGGGAGAATATGTGTCGTATTCTAAAGTAAGAACAAATTAGAAACTAAAAACTTCACTTATCTTAGTAATATTGCAAGTTCTTGGTGCAAAGCTGACTAAAGTTTCGAGTTGACTCCAACTCATTCTCAAAGCTGATTTAACCTAAATACCATGTTTGGTATTTCACCGACTTTTCACTTGAGTTCTGGTGTTCACACACATACGATTTTGTTGTTGTTGTTGTTGTTATTATTATTATTATTATTATTATTATTATTATTATTATTATTATTATTATTATTATTATTATTATTATTATTATTATTATTATTATTATTATTATTATTATTATTATTATTATTATTATTATTATTATTATTATTATTATTATTATTATTATTATTATTATTATTATCATTATCATCATCATCATCATCATTATCATTATCATTATCATTATCGTTATCGTTATTGTATTGTTATTATTACTAAGGGAGCCCCAGAAAGCACATTTCTGGCGTGGTGTTGGTATTGAATTTTTGGTTGGAATGCAATATCTCCTCTACATACTATAGGTAAACAGTAGAGAATAGTCTGGTAATAAAAACAACGAAAGTATTTATGTTTCAGTATTAGCTGTGATACTAGGAGTTTGAATGTCTGAATGGTAGTTTCTTTTGCAAATGAGTACAAAATAATTGCACTTTAAGTTTAATCATTCACTAATTCGATACTAAGATAGCTGTTCTAAAGGTGGAAAGAGATGGATATTTCCCTTACTATTACAAGGTTATGTTATCAGGCAGCGGAAAATGAGTTTGGCACTTCCCTCAGGAGGTAGAGGTGAAGTGAAGGACGCAGAGGGTGACTGGATCCGGGGCGGCAGGCTTAGACAAATCGGGGTTCCTAACATGTCTAGACATTACATCCTAATGCTGTCGGAACAACTCATATATCGGTCTGGGTGACTGAGTTGGTTAGGAGCTGGCGTTCTGATCCAAGCCAAGACCGATGGTTTTATAAGTGCGCTTAAAAGCACCCGGCAACACCCGAACTCAAGTCTCACACCTTATCGTGGAGCCACCTCGCTCAGCAATATTACATCATACCACAGCAGAAAGAAATGGTCTTGTGATTGATTTACGCGTGTGTGGCCTGGGCAAACGCCTCGAAAACCGCCCTGAAACAGCTCCAAACCCTCCAAAACCTCTCCCTTCGAAAAATCCTCTCTGCTCCTCCTAAATCGGCCATCTCAAACAACCCCTGAGATGGTCCTGATCCAGACAGTCTTCACATTCTGCGTCACCCAAGGCTACTAGTCGTCCGAAGATGAACACACCCTTCCACCAACTTAAGATCTGCTACTGGAATGCCAAAGGAGTCCTAGGATAATAGACTGAACTACGTAACACTCTGACATGACAAAAAAAAAAAAAAAAAAAAAAAAAAAAAAAAAAGAAACAAAAAAAAAACCCTACCAAACAATCTACCGTCATTACCCTTCCTAGGTAAAATTCCTTCACGGTCAGTAGAGGGCATCGCCCTGATCTGGCACAAGACTGAGGGAGCCACAGCTACCCTCAAATGTCAAGTTTCGCTTAAGAGCTCTCTGCTCCTCTCCTAACCACCAACCAAACCCTACACCACGAAACCCAGATCCCCTCCATTTCTGAGGCAATAACCAAAAAAGCCTCCGTGGCATGGGCGCGCATCAGAAACCACGACAATTACGTCATTGCCAATATCGGCAAAGGTGAGCCGAAACATCGAAAACACGCAAGAATCAAGATGTTTTAGACGGCGCTCGGCTCACCGACTGATGTGCCTCCACGCAAACAAGGGCCCCAGGCCGCACACACGCTACCTCAGAGGCCTGCACCCCAGGGAACCAGTCAGGGGCTGCAACCTGCCCGCCCAGAAAAACCGCGGAAATGTGTAAATAGCGTGTGTAAATAGTGTTTTTAATGTGCGTGTGTGTATGTGTGTGTGTCAGGGCATATCTCACGATATGCCAGAGTGAAAGCGGGAGTGCATGCGTGTAAATAAAGTGTATATATGTATATAAACAAAAAACAATAACAAAAACACTAGAAACCAAAAACCCAAGACATTGCAAGAGGGAACTGTTCTCGGTGGCCCAAAGACGGCCACTGTATGGGTTTCCTGGAAAACCCATTGTATATAGAATGCAAAACCAAAAAATTGTAAATAAAAAATGAAAATGTAAGTCTGTAAGCTGGGCCTGCTGTACCAGCACCAGACACAATTAGTAAATAAACAAATCTGAATCTGAAAAAGCCCTCCTCTTGGTCAGCTTCTGAAAGGCTCATCATTTAGCTGACCAATCTCCACTGACATGTGGTTTGTGCTTCTGCAGTGATTGCTTCACCAGATAGCGAGCTGTTCAATAGTAGAAGAGTTAAGTATGTCAATCGCGCTTTATTTCTTCTTACTTTACTTTCGGTCAATCACACTAAAGGAAATATTGACTAACCAATCATGACTGTCTAATGCAATCGATTTATACTTAGGCGTGTATAATTTTGCTTTTATTGCCTCCCTTTTTATTTCTCAGAAGATTGAGTTTCGATTGATAGTCCTAATTCTGCTCAGAGTTTACACTTGTGTTTACTGTAACTGTAGGTACATTTAAAAATAATTAAGTTTTGTTTCATTAATTAATTTTTTCTTTAAATTTCATATTAGAACATCTGCACGTTGGTCTGCGCAAGCTCTCAGGGGCTTTATAATATGTTTTATTCTGCATAGGTAGCTGTGATTTATAATGACATTTTGACTTTAGAAATAATGGCTCGATATTTAATTCCTGTCTTTGGACTTAGCTTTGTATTTCTCTTCGTTCTATTTTTGTTCTAAATCACACTTCCATACTCTTCGGAGGTTAGAGAGTGACTTTGATTTGAGTGCAAATTGCCCGTCCTGGTCAACACTCGAGCTCAGTGGCTCTGGTGAAGAAGCCAACACACCAATGCAGCCATCGTTCTTTTTCAACACTTTACGTTATTTACTAAATTGAAACCAAGAAACATTAATCATGCTTTGAAAGGAGGTTACTAGGTTAAAAGTGCATAAAATATTCATTTGTTTACACATAAGTTCTTAGAGTCATCTAGCCTCCTTTTTTCGGAGAACCTCTTACACTAATTAATTTCATAGAAGAATAGTTTCTCCCTAACGTTTTTAAAAAGTGATGTTTTAGATATAATTTACCAAACGCAGTGGTATTAATCTGACAGCTGGTTTTGTTAAAGTAAATGAAGGACAAAAATCATTGACAAATAGACAGAAATGCAACAAATAGTTATTCATTTACAACAGTAACAAAACAACAGCATAACTAAACAGTTTCAAATGCGAGAAATGAATATAGAAATGTATGTATTAGTTCTACTGAGGTAATTAATATTAAACCGAAAATGGAGGCCCAGCTGCGAATGGTCAGGACCAATTATTGCAATCAATGCCTATTTAGCACTGAATAAATACATATTTAAAGTGTGACAAATGTCGATTTTTCAAACTCAGCGTCTTAAACATAGGGTTTTTCTTTAAGACATGCTGTGTTCAATTGTTTATTCTCGATAAGGTCCCCAAAATTATTTTATAATATTTTCATTTAATGTCGCAAACCTCTTTATTGTGCATATTTGTTATGGTTTGTAAATAAAATTATGTACCGACTTATGGAAAGCGGGATGTTTTACACTCTGGAATTTTCCTTATGATCTTAGCTCATTAAGGATTTTCCCGCTCGTATAAAAATCTCACTTCAACCGAAGTTCCATAAATATCTATTTATGTATTTTTATCTGACAGCAGTCAAACTTGAAAGAATTATGGAGTCAGCAATGTTTCTTGTATTTGTTTTTTTACGATCTTGGGAAAATAAAGCTGCAATTAACTATGTTATCGAATGTTACACATCAAAATGCAACGTACATCCGCAAATGCTTCAGTGCACAAAAATTTGCAAATTTAAGTATTCTCCTTTGAGATGATACAATAAAATACCACTGGGAATGATGCTTCATCATGATGGCATGTTTGCCTCTGGGGAAGAAAAGCTTCATCAGTGCAAAAATCTGATGTGGTGAAGATTACAGCGGAATTACAAGATGAACAAAAGTCGATTGCATAAAATTAAGACTTAAAGAAGAACTACAAAATGTTAATAATGATGATAGAAGTAAGATTAAAGTGACACTGAAAGGAATCATATGGAAGAACGCCAGATACAGATAAAGAAATAAGGTGAAAATAGCCCATTAGGGTGTTAAAAATGCATAATACAAGGCTTGGCATTGTAACTAGACGTGTACCGTTTTTTTCGAGTAGAGGAAAAATCCATTTATGGGCTTCCACTGTGTTGGAGGGCACAGTGGGGAGTGTTGACTTTGGCACTATTGCACTAGTCGACTAAGAAACCTCCACCGGAAACAAAGGATATAGAGGTAGAAATGAAAGGAGATGGAGAGAAGTAATTCAGGGTGAAAGTGAGGTAGTACCGCTATTGTACCTGCGGACTGGTGGTACGGGTATATTGGCCGGCCACAGGGGAACAAAGATGCTAGAATGCAATCATGACCGAAGCCCTGATTACACCCTTGGGAATTCATGGTGACGATTTGAAGGGAGTTGGGTGAGCGATTAGTGAACTTCCGACGTCCACGGTAGTGAGCTGCCGGAATTTCAGAAGTGTGCCCCCGAGAGGAGTGAGCCTGTATGGGTAGTAGTTCGTCCAGCGTCGTCTGAGGAGCTGCCACCTCCTCCACGACGAGCCTTCTGATCGAGAGATGTTTACCCAGCCGCGTAGAGATGTATCCATGCGTGGCTAGGAGTTCGAAGTCCAGCATTGTTGGGAATACCTTGAACTTTGCATAGTGGATAGCAAGATCGCGGTTGAGTTGACTCACTGCCTCCTCTCTTGGCCGAGAGATTGACTATCTCAGCCTACGCATCCTCCAGCTTCTCAAGGATCACAGGCTCAGGCGTGGTGTGGATGGCACTGACAGCTGTCGGCGAAGTGGGGTGTAGTTGGGTTTACGCCAACCCGCGGCAGACGAGTCTGCTGCTGGAGCGTGACGACCATAACCCTCGGCTGCGACGATGTGTCGTGACGGCGTGGATGCATCGAGCAGAAAGCTTACCTGGTGAGGTGATCGTACCCCCAGCAGGTTGCACAGAAGCGGCATCGTCGCTTAAGGTTATGCTGCTGGCAGGTAGATGTCTTGTTCAGTGCACCACAGTAGTGGCACCGCGATGCACCCATAAAGGTAGCAGTGGCAGCAGGGCGGCATCCAGGATGTTGGCTGTGCTCTATTCTTAGAAGTTGGCCTAGGAGGTCCAACCCAGAGGTAAGAGCGGCGTCGTAGTGTGACTTGTCCCTTAAGACAAGCCGCATAAGAGGAGTTGGACCTTTCCGGGTGCGGATCCTGGCTACTTTCATGACTGACGGCCAGCATTATTTTACGCAGTCTTGGAGTTCTGTATGTACTCCCACAAACACAGCGTTATGTTCAGCATGGTTTGGGTCCCATACATCAACAGGACAGACTGCGGTGGATGGCATTGCGGTTTCAGTTGAGACCGGTGTAGAGCCTACCAGCTGCGAAGTGGATGGCGCAGGGGCCCGACAATTATCTTCAACCTCTGCGGTATTGACAGTTGCCGACGCAGCTTCCAAATTGGTCGCTTCATCGGCAGCCGGTGATTGCTTCTTCTAACGTCTTCTCCTCATGTTGGAAAGAAGCTCTTACTAACTAGAAGGTTCGAGGCGATGTGTACGACCTAAACCAAGCTGCATGTACCATGTGATCAGATTTTGTTTATAAACTCATGTCCAGTTTACGCTGGTTGATATAGGTACACAAGCCGACTCCGCGACAAGCAGTCATTAGCCAAGAGTTAGTAGTGTAGCAGCTCTTACACGTTGTACAAAGAGTCTTTCATCATACCTACAGACAACGGTAGTGTTCAGGGTATTATTCTGTTTGGTAGTTTTTACTTTCTCTACTACGTATAGTAAGTAGGGGAAGTATTGTATTGGACCCAAAAATTCGATGTCGAAATTTTACCGGAAATATAAGTTTTAAGGCCTCCCTGAATCCAATTTTTAGAAAAAGATACGGGCGCGCGCGCGCGCGCGTGTGTGTTCTATCTATGAACAGCATAGCTCAAAAACGAAAAGTCAGTTAAAAACTAAAGTTGGTATTTAAGTTTAATATCTTTCAAGAATACGACACGAAGATTTTGAAGAAAATTTCTGCACCCTAAACTAGTCTTTACATAGAAAATTTTTCGGAGACTTTGCTTTTCTCAAAAATGGTTCTAACGATTTTGATTAAGCTGCCATATGTTTGAGACATTTTTATGGCAAATGAAATGTATATCTTGAATTTTCTGACTATAGCCCATGTAGTCCTGTTTATTCTTGATAACTTTCGTTTTTATTATTTACTATCTTTTGTGATCTGCACTGTCTACGTGCCCCTCCATATTTCAGAGACCCTAGCACATACACAAAATGCTTCCAGACATTGGTTTATCAATAAAATATGATCGCATAGTAACCTTCTATCTAACATCTAGCCTTATAACATTCTAAGAACAGCTATGAGTAGACCCAAAAAGAAACATGTTATCCTGCAAGGCCAAGAGAAAGGAAAGAAAGAAAGAGAGAGAGAAAGAAAGAAAGAAAGAAAGAAAGAAAGAAAGAAAGAAAGAGAGAAAGAGGGAAAGTGGGAAAGTGAGAAAGTGAGAAAGAGGGAAAGGGAGGGAAGGAAGGAGAGAGAGAGAGAAAGGAAGGTAGAAAGGGAAGAACGAAGAGAGAGGGGAGAAAGGAGGAAGGAAAGAAGGAGGAAGGAAGCAAAGAAGGAAAGGCTAAGTAGAAGACCAAGCAGAAGGTAAACGAGGAGAAGCAGAAGAAAAAGAAGAAATCTGGTAACTTCAGTTCTGTGTTGCATTTTCTTCTAAGGATCTTCTGATACAGTAATGCATTCAACTGTGAGTTATTATTTTACTTCATTGGGGAAAACATTGAGATATTACAATGGACAATTTTGTTACGATATCCTTTTCTCAGCCCCTGCAAGGATTTTGTCGTAGCATGCTTTGCAGATGTGCAGGAGAAGTTGTCTAACTAGAAAGGGGAACGTCTTGTCAAATACACAGCTGAACTTTCTAGCTCGAGTATTAAGCTAACTTCAATACGTACTTTGCGTTTATTTAACCGTTCAACTAAGTTGCTTAAAGCATTATTGCAATTGTTTACTATTTAACGTCGCTTTAAATTCTTGGACATATGCAGTCGATTACTGGAGGCTGGTTTGTTTACCTGAAGTGTGTTTGTCGTATCGATTTATACTCAAATAAAACCAAACCAACAGTGTTCTTAAAAAGTTTAAACTGCCTCTGTAGTCTGGTGGTTAGCATGCTGATCTTCAAATCCTGAGGTTCCAGGTTCGATTACCAGCAGGAAAGTGCGACTTTTTTCTTTAGCCAGAATTATTTCCCGTCCTCCCTAGAGTGTAGAAGTATGAATGTGTGTGTGAATTTAACATAATAAACAAAAGTAATACAAATCCAAAGACTAACACTACTGTAAGCGAATGAATAAATCATAGATTACCTTACAGTTTTGATAACCTGCTCAATCCTTATTTTAAACCATACAGTAGCTTGAAATGTAATATTGTTGTTTTTTATTTTAAGCCCTTTCAGGAAAGAAATATACTGCTTGGCCTAGTAAAATAACAATTTATACCTTCAACTATAACAAAAGTAATAGGATACTTTGGAACTTCACAAAACTACAACTAATTATATTTTCAACTCTTTAATTCAAATTCCCACAAGTTTTTAATCTGTGTTGTAAATCTATGGACACTCATGCCTTAGGCGCGAGTGAAAATTGTAGGCTACCCAACTTTCATAAACCACCCTTTTCCTTGTTTTTAACCCCTTACCCACAGAATAAATCAGTGCATTGCTATACATGTGATATACAAATGTATGACCCAAGCACTCATTTGTACACTTCTGATTAATGTTGGGTCTACGTTTTGGCCATTGCTTCCAAAGAAAAGAAGCTACTCCGAACAAAATTTAAAAAAACGGTGCATTGTTGTATCTCCAGTGCGAAACTGTAAAATAATTTGTACGTGATTTCTATATTATATAAAGAGTATATTTGATCAATTATTAAGTTAAATTAATAAACGTAATGGCACTACAGCCCTTGTGGGCCTTTGTCTATGAAACTGGCGGCCGACATCACGCACACAGGCACATAACACGAGCGGACAATCGTCCAGCTGAAATGGGGAGATCATGTGGTAAGGCCAGAAGAAGTCTTTCTATGCTACGGAAAAAAGAAAAAAATAATTATTTAACATCTGTGAGAAATTCAAACGAATCTGAGTTCGGTCATAGCAGCGAAGAACGATGCGTGGATTCATGAGAGGTAATCAAATAGTCTGAACGGCATATTGTATTCATGTTTATGCGTAGTAGATTCATTAATATGGATTTCAATCAAATCAGTTCAATGAGGTTATTTAATTAGTCATTTGATCCAAACCGAATTTATTTTCTGTTAATTAATATTACTATTTCATTCCAGTTCATTCCCAAATAAGCGTTTTCTCCATTAAATGCACACAACACGAGTATTTAGAGTCTAGAGTGTAATTCTACCAACCGAGTGGGACGTGCATTCAGAAGGTCTCGCATTCACTTCCCGTCGACCTCAGCTCTGGTCTTCGTCTTTTCGCTGGTCAGTAATCGAATACGGGATGTTGAATAACACAGCATTTTAAAGTTACGGAATTACATAACTACATCAATAAACAAAATCTATGGTTTTTCTTGGACCTTATCACAAGGGAACAGAAGTTAATAAGTGGGCTGTTTTAAAATTTAGGAAGTATGATCACATACAGGCATAACATGGAAATAGAAAATAAATTAGAAAACTTTCAACGTATCCGAGGTACAATAAATAGATATTTAAGAAATAAAACAAGAAGGGAAATAAAATTAAAATGTTGTAAAGCAATCGCAATACCAACGTTAATTTATGGATAAAAAAGTTAGCCTTTAACAAAATTGAAGGAGAGAAAAATAGAAACAGCCGAAATGCGGTTTCTCAGAAGAGTCATGGGAGTAACGAAGAGATCAAAAGAGGAGTGAAGATATCAGGAACTAATTAAACATATTCAGATTAAAATGACAAGATAAAGGCAAATAAATACAATTGGTCTCAACGTGTAATAAGAATGGCGAAGATAGATTTCCAAAAAAAGATATTAAATGATATACCTACCTTTAGGCCATAGAAGTATTGGAAGACCTAAACAACGGTGGGGAGAACATGCCCAAGCCATGAAGTTGATAATGATGACGATGACGACGATCAATTATTATTATTATTATTATTATTATTATTATTATTATTATTATTATTATTATTATTATTATTATTATTATTATTATTATTATTATTATTATTATTATTATTATTATTGTTATTGTTGTTATTATTGTTATTGTTATTATTGTTATTATTATTATTATTATTATTATTATTATTATTATTATTATTATTATTATTATTATTATTATTATTATTATTATTATTATTATTATTATTATTATTATTATTATTATTATTATTATTATTATTATTATTATTATTATTATTATTATTATTATTACAATACCTATGGAGTTTATAAAATTGTTTAAGATTTTACGTATATTTTAATTTTGGAATTTCAATAATTCTATATCAAAATTAGTAATAAAAATTCCAGTTTTGAACAACTGTTTCATTGCTCTTGTTTCTTTTTAAATGCAGTGCATCTTCGAAAGTTATGTACTGCTGTCTGATCTTGCTGTTGCATACACTACTCTTAATAATGCCAAATGTTACTTAATTTAAAGCTATAGGATAACTAGTCCTTAATATGTTTACTATTACAGGAGATTTCCTTGATATTCTCTTAATATTCTGAAACCATGGTTTGAAATTGGATTTATAAGCGTTACTAAAATAAAAGTTTTTTTTTAATGTTTGCTAAGTTTTCTTTTCAGTTTTACTGAATTTATTTCCAGTAAAATATGTGAAATATAAACATATACATCAGAACATGGAATAGGTTTGCATAATATTAACTGTAGCATTTTAATCTGCAATTTCATTGTTATAAACATTGTTGCGGGAACGAACCCAGGCAAATCTAATATCTGTATTACAATGGATTTCTTCATTAAGCAGATCTATTGCTTCTTATTTGGATTATCCTCCTCTTTGGAAGAATGCACCTCCTAGGACTTACAAGCCAGTGTCTTGGGTCAGTAGTTTGAAGAAACTTTGGATCATAGCAAACCAAGAAGTGTGATCAGCCCAATGGGGGTGAAGAAGAAGGAAATGAAATGCAGTGATGAAAGGAAAATTCACGAGCAATTTTACAACGCAGCATTCGTCTACCGAACGAGAAAAACCGCGAATACCCTTCGGTCCGGTTGATGGGTTGATGGGCTCCGAGGGCTTGAAGCCAGAACCTCCGAATGCTACCGTGGCGCGGCTTCGCTTGATCTATTGCTTCAACAATTAAAATAATGTGACGCCGGCCGACCGCAGCGGCGCACATCAAAGGAAGATCAGGGTCAAGTTACCCCACACCACATGGCAGGCGGTACGTGCATCAAAGACGCTCAAGGTCAGGCTACCTCGAGTAACTGTTTGTGGACACCTAACAACAATCAGAGCGGCGAACAAAGGATTTGCTAGAACCTTGGTGAATCTTCTGGCTGCCGGCAAGTTCGAGAAAAAGGTGCATTTCTAGAAAAATCTGCATACGTCATTGCCGATATACAGAAATTGTGGAGCACGAGAGTGAGTCAGTTTTTAGTTAGTGCGGAACGAGACAGCTTCGTGTGTACAGTTTCGTGAGAGAACCGTCGCGTCGAAAGGAAGATAGGGAAGCATTTTAATGAATGTTGAGTGATTGTATCACCAGAGTTAGGTTTTGTGAGACAAAGAGAGAACTGAAAGACAGAAAATTGTGTTAATGTTACGAGAATACAACAGCTGTGAGTTGTAATATCGCGAAGGACTGTAGATGGTGTTAAAGTCAGTAAAAGAGAACTGTGTTGCCGTGCATTCAATTAGAAGAAAATAGAAAAAAGAATAACTGGACTAGACTTTTGTCATTTTGTCACAATAATGTATTGCTGTTTGGATGTGACATTGCTTCTAGGATATTCAACTGAGTTGAGAAAACACCATTTGGATGGACGGTTGTCATAGTTATTTACCGCTCAAGTAACCAAATAAAGCTTTTTATAGAATGTGTGTTGGAAAATGGACGGCAGTAGCTAGCTGCCTCTGCTCCGTGGCTGCTATATGCTACCGTGTCATTTTATTACCTTCCTCTTCTCCCCCTGACTGTGATAGTCAACAAATGAATTATTAGTTATGAAACTTGGGCCTGTCACGTGTTTAAAGATGTAGTGAGGTCAGCTGCGGTCTTTGACACGATATGTATGAAACAGGGCCAGTTTACTTCCTAATGTCTCGCAGGGACGTCGTTCCGGGGCATTATGGGAACTGGGCCAGATGCCTTTTGTTGTTGCTGCACATAAATATGCCTTGTGGCCACTTCATGTGTCCTTTCTGTCGCCTGCTCTCTGAATTATTGCTCGCATGTGTTATAACGGCCGCGATTTACACTGCACACACATGTATTTTTGTTTCGCTAAGAAAATATTTGCAAAACAAGCCTAAGAATATGTCTTGTGGTGTTCATATTTTGACTTCAGCTTTCTATGAAGGGTGGTGCTACCGACGTTAAATAGAAATAGAACGTCTTCACTGCGGTGAGATATGTAAGCTCCAGGGTTTCAAGTTCTCTAGTCATTTAACTTGGATACATCATTTCCCTTATTCTACGAGGATAAATGTTTATAGTATAATTTTAATAATAGAATTATCGCGCACAAGTTGTGCATATGTTACATAAGTTTTGTTTATCACACCCTGCACGGCTTTCCCTGCCATTTCCTATTTTTGTTAAATAATAATTAGCAATGAATGGCATCTTTTGTCAGTTGTTCAATACATATAAATCTGCGTAGCTTTCGAGCAGGCATCAAATGTAATTAACAATGATTTGCCATTAAAGCAGCCTTTATTGGTAATGTTTAACGCGCGCTTTTACTACATTCGGCACCGCAGGATACCTACATGGAATGAAGATGGAGCACCGATGAAATTGGTGGCGGAGGAAACCTGCCCCTGCGCCGTTTTGTCCACTATAAATCCCACATGCGGTCGACTGCGTTCGAACCCGGTGCGCTTTGGTGAGAGGCGAAAAGTGTAACCGCTCGGCCACGGCGCGGACACCTAAATCAGTTAGAAACTACTTACGGCGCTACATAAAAATTAACAAGATAATTTGTCATTCAGATAATCTTGTACAGAATAAAATGATTTTGAACAAAGATACTCATTAGTAGCAATTTTAAAAGCATTGAAATTGTTAACTTTTTTCCTTAAGATCATTAGGAAGAGCATTAAATATTTTTATAGTTTCATAGTATATAGCTTTCTGGAGGCAAAGCATTTTACATCTCAGTTATAAGCATTGAGAAAATCCTGACAAAAAACAAAACAAGATAGATAACTCCGTCAGGAGGAACGGTCCGGCCGCGTAGGAAGAGAAGAAAAGGTGTATTTTTCACAAAATCTTCCTTTATCTTGGTACAAGAACTATGCTCATTTATGCACTTGTTTATGCCCCATGAACATGAGCATTGTATGCGCAGTGTTTGGGCGACAGCTATTGAAATAATGAACCATTTATATCCATTCGTCAAGAAGCTGGATGGCTTCTAATATTTGACACAAATTATTCTTTTTCGGCGACAATACTTTCTATTTGTTTGAAATGTAGGTTGTTTCGCGTGCAAGGAGTGGCATTTCAAAACCATTACACTATAGCAACTCGCTTTTTAAAGATTTAATTATCTTCTCGTGTACCCACAATAAAGTCTACAAACCTATATTTCGGTTAACATGAAGTAGCATGAAGAACGGGCGTTTGTAAGAATAGTTTGTAAACGAGTGGGAAGAGAAAGTCATGTAAGTGTAACACATCAGATCTTTTTAGTGTAACGTTGTTACACTGGGTCTACCCCATCTGTGTGGTATGAGGCTAGGGGGCTGATTCACATTCAAAACTCCGGAGTTTGAATCTTCGTGGTTGCATTTATCCTTAGCATACATATGCCGGGTAATTAAGTTGGATTGGCCCCGGGCTTATCTAAGTATAGTTTCACCCATTCATTATATCGTATACGGTATGCCTTCTTAGTTACAGGTGCTAAAAGCTTACCAAAACAAAAAGCAATCAGGTCCCTGGGAAAGCTTCCGTAGGCAATTTCCCCAACCGAGATTAGATTTTGGGGCCTTCGGCCTATTGGGTAGTACTACATATTTCACCACAGACGTGGACAATTATTACTAATGGATTATTTTCATTTTATGAGCTCGGTTGATTAGTCTACTAACAATGATAACGGTAATTATTGTTGTTATCATCATCGTTGATATTATACACCTTACAATTCTGTTGTAACTGTATACTGTTCAATGCGACGAAATGCTGCAGCACACAGCAGACAATAGTATTAGTATAATTCGATTCTCTTCATCAATCGAGTACGTGCCAGTGACCTAGATCACCGGAGTGAAACTATTCACCTCAACTGTGTTCAATATAATGTTACATACCTCTCGAGGGGAAATGGCATGTCCTTTAATTGATTTAAAATATTGTTTACGAGGATAAAGTGCTATGCAATCATCACTTATTCCATCGTTATAGTTAGTATGCAGAATATTTATTATACAATTAGGAAGTGAAGTGGGTCATTAATAATCGGGTGTTAACATAGCTAACTTTTTGGGGCTGATCTTGGAGACAAAATTGTTTCCTGGAGTCTCTAAAAATGTATATTTGGGGTAGTTAAAAATGTATGGTACAAAAATTGGGCTCTTTTATTTTGCACTGAAATGACATACAGAAGCAAAACTGGTTTGAAATTATAGAAGAGCTTCTTAAGTCCTCATAGACATCACGTTACGTCACACTGAAAAGTTTGAGAATATGTCTCCAAAAACAAATGATATTTGTTTGTATTTGATAGCTACTTTCCAATGTTTTGCACCGGTAGTTCTTTAATTAATCATCATTTAAAGATGTGTTCACCCAAACATGTACTAGATTAGAGAACATTTCTGGCCTATTATTTTTTACGATATTAAATAGTCATTAACGCCTAAAAGATATGAAGATGCGATTAAAGGGGCTTTTTGATAACCTCAATATAATACACTGATTACACGTGACAATTAAACTATTATGGCATCCTTAATACTTCAGCGACTCATTATGATGTTTTCGAATTGCGCACGCAACTCCCCTATCGCCCATAACTCTTAACACCTTCAAAGCAGCAGTCCAAGGTAACGTGCCAGTTTTGAAGGCGACACTGATATAGAAAAGCTAATAAAGATATAGGCTTTGGATTTGTAAAAGTTTATTTCTGCAAAAATTGAGAAAACAGTATGGAAGATTGAATGTGTTGCACTCACATGATTTCCTCTACTTTTGTACTAACTTTTCTTACAAACCCTTACTTCTCTACTATCTTCTTCATGTTAATTGAGATAAACATTTGCAGGAATTATTTTATTGCTTATTTTCTTGTAGCTGCAAGGGGAACATGGGAATATAGTAGGCTTCGAGTGATAGTCAAATCTCTTAAAGTCGGTCGCTATATGAAGGTTGTGAAATTCCGTTCTCTTTGCACGGCCAAGAGATAAAGAAGTGAATAACGGCCTTCCATTTTAGAAATTATAAGTATTGCAAAACTCACACAAATAACAAGGAATGTCTCCGAAATGGTTCATTCAACAAAGAAATGTACTTGGACATAAATCGTGTTTTAACAAGATCTATGCTTTTGTAGAGTAAGATTTGGTCTATCTTTTACGGTTTACCAGTTATGAAAAAGTGATCCAGAGTAAACAGGACTACATAAGCTGAACCAGAAAATTCAAAGTATGTCTACATTTCATTTGCCATAAAAATATCTTAAACATAGCATTTCAATCAAAATCGTTAGAGCCACTTTTGAGAAAATCAAAATTTTCATGTAAAGGATGGTTTAAAGTGGAGAAATTTTCTTCAATAACTTAGAGTCGAAAGATATTAAATTTAAATACCAACTTTGGTTTTTAACCTACTTTTCGTTATTGAGTTATGCTCTTCACAGACACACATAGACGCACACACGGACCTTTTTGTAAAAATGCTTTTTTTTATTCAGGGGACCTCAAAACATATATTTCCAGTGAAACCCGACTTTGCAATTTTGGGTCAGATGCAATTCTTCGCCTACGTAATACACACAGAAGAAAAAATAAAAATATTACATGCCGGTCATAGAGTAGAGAAAATTTAAACATATAACATCGTTTTCAGAAAACGTAATGTCAGTCTACTTTGTGGAATCGCTGCAAAATATAAAATAAACGTTTAACATCAAGTAATCAACTAACAGACATATCTAACTCAATGTTGTCGTCCGATAACACAATTAACAATGTAATATATTTTTGTATAAATTCAAAGCTTTGAAGTTTTATGTGCGGTCGACCAAAACAATCGTGTGCAACTTGACTATAATGTTAATTAATAACCTCGTATGAAAATTATTATGAAACCAGCAGTAGTGAGTTTCATAAACATACTCGCGTGTTAATTACTACATTATAGTCTGGTTGTATTGTGTACTAATCTGACCTAACACATGCAATTTCAGCTTCGCTCAATAATTCGGCTCGTTTGCCATCTTCGACAAAGATCGTAGCTCTGTAAACTGCTTCTGGTTGCCATGGAAACAAAGAGCAAGGCAAATCTCAAGTGGAAAACAAGTAGAGTTGGGAAACAGGCCGTTTCAGATCTGAATCGGCTCGTCACTTGGTTTTTTCGCAAACATTACGTGCTGACACGTGATAAAATTCACGCTAAGGAAACTTGGAAAACATTTTAGTAAGTTTCTAAAGTAAGAACAAATTAGAAACTAAAAACCTCACTTATCTTAGTAATGTTGCACGTTCTTTTTGCAACAAAAGAGAACGTGCAACATTACTAAGATAAGTGAAGTTTTTAGTTTCTAATTTGTTCTTACTTTAGAATCTTGTTGCTTCACTGTTAATAGCTTCAATTTTCCTTATTTAATTTTAGTAAGTTATTTGTATAATTCTCTATAAACGCAAATAAAAGAACTTACTCTACTAATTACAAGCTCCAGGCATGGCTTTTATGTACATATATGTTAGCATTCATATCAAGATGCGAAAATAAGCTTAGAGCACTGAAGGAAATTCCGATATACTGAGTAACCTCCTCTCGCGTATCTCGTCTCGAGATGATCTTGGCTCGGTTGCGTATGGGCCACTGCACTTTTACGCATTGCCTTTGGACCCTGCTCCTGTTTGTCCGCTTGTGATAAATTTTTGTCGGTCCGTCACGTGCTGCTAAGGTGCGCTTGCCTGGTGCCGCTTCGGGACTCTCTGCAACTGCAGAGTGTGCGTGTAATTTTCTCGAAAATAGCTCTAACGATTTTGATTAAACTGCCATATATTGAGATATTTTTATGGCAAACGAAATGTATATTTTGAATTTTCTGGCTATAGCCTACGTAGTCCTGTTTACTCTGGATGACTTTCGAATAACTTGTAAACCATGAGAGTTAGACCAAGTCTTACTATACAAAAAATATAGATCTTGCTAAAACATACCATTTATGTGCAAATAAATTTTTTTGTAGAGTGAACCATTTTGGGGATACTCCTTGTTACTCTGTGAGTTTTTGAATACTTAAACTTTTGTCAGATGGAAGATCGTTATTCATTTTTTATATTGTGAAAAGAGAATGAAATCTCAAAGCTTTAAGAAATTTGAGTATCGGGCAAAGCCTACTGTATGGCCATATTCTTCTTGCTCCTACAAGGAAATAAGCAATAAGATAATTTCTGCAAATGTTTATCTCAACTAACACAAAGGAGGTATAGGAATAAAAGTTTGTAAGAATGGTTCGTACAAGAGTAAGGAAAGCCATGTGAGTGAAACACATCAGATTTTTTCCATTTATATGCCACCGTTAACATCAAGGTCATATCCCAGGCATTTGTCTTTGAAACAGTTGCTTATGCCAATGATGTTTGCTCATTTTACTGTTGATGTTAACCTTTGGGTTGTATTTGTATTCACATACATATTTATACTCTCTTTCATACTTCCAAACTCTAGGAAGGGTGAGAATAATCCTGACTAAAGAGGAGTTCCCACCTTCAAGCACTAACATGTGTGGCCCACGTTCAGCAATTTCTGGGTTCAAATCCTTACCTCTCTCCAACCAGCCAGAGCCAAAACTGTGCCTTTCTCAAAGCAGGGCAAGCAGCCAAAATATGAATAAAAATGTAAAAAAATATTTAAGCATTTTACCAAGAGAGGGACGTGGTTTAATTTATATTACAATTCATGTTATTAACTTTATTTTTAACAAGGTGATAACTGTATTTGCAGGTAAGCCAGTGTCACAGTGGGCATTATGCTGGCGAAGAGGTGGTAATGCAAAGCCAGGCACTTTTGGAGGCCCACCTCAGTGTCCACACAGCACATTATCAAGCACTCGTAGCTCCGTAAGCAGTACCCCAGCTTCACCATGCCCCACACCTTTGCCCTTTCTCGTCACCTCGGGTTCTGTCAGGTAAGTTACTTTCAAATGAGTATTTGAAAAATGTGTATGCCAATAGAATAATGAATGCACTAAATAAGAGCATAAATATAGATGAAGCAATATTATTTCATTGCTTCCAAAACTGCCAAGAAATGTGATAACGCTTCCATTGACATGCTCATTAGGTGTAATATTTTCTTCGACAGCAATTAAGTATGTTTATTAAAGACTCATTGAAGTGTGTTCCAACAAACTCTGTCTCCATCTGCAAACTACAATCAAGCATCCATACAAACTTCTGATTCTGGTCGGGAGTCATAAGAAGTACTTTAAAGCATGTTACACCTATGATTTCTGCTGGCAGAAACTAATGTCAAATCAATACATTCACATTATGCAGTTCAAGAACTGATCAGAAATCTGTAACATTAGCTTAAATTTAATCAGCATTTTTAGAACATTCCTCTGGAATTTAATAAACAGGCAGTCTCAGAATAAAAGTAATTAACAGGACCTAGATTTTTATGACCTAAAGAATATAAAAAATGACCTCAAAATGATAACTTTATGACCTTAAAATATATTAAAAATGGCATAAAAGAACAAAGAATGACTTGAAATTACATAATTTGTTAATCTCTTTGCACATTTCACTTATACTTCATCACTGAATATTGAATTACAAATTGTAAGTGAGTGATATGTTGTATAGAACTGATATGGGAGTAGATGAAACAGCATGCATAATAATGTGTAATGCTTGATTTTGGGCTTTCTCTACTTTATCTAAATTTTATTTGTTTGCAGTAATAATAATTGTTTCGCTACCTACACGAGAATTGGTTTGATACAGGTTTTATATGTAGTAGTAGTATTTATTTTCCATAATAATACTGTACAAAACTCTTATAATTTTCATATACATAACAGAGTTGGTATTTTTTCCCCTGTTATTCCACCGTGCATTTTAACACCGTAGTTTTTTATGCATAATAGACCTTAACATAATTAATATTGCTTTATTTTTCTAAACCATTTGTCTCTTGCTCTCCCCATAAATTCTCCTAGCCTTTTTCAGAACAGAACATTTATGTATTAACATCTCATTCTAAATTCCATGATTGTAATGTATAAATACTGTCAATGGTGCATGTGTATAAAAAAGGAAAATAATACAAGTAAGACTATTAGTTTCCTGTGAGATGGAGAGAATGTTGATGGTTTGTTTTCTCTGTGTTAACTTGCATATCATTTTCTTTACACCAGCTAGATAATTTACAAAGTGCATCAAGCACTTGTGAAGTGAGTTAGTGGTGATATTTTCTTTTCAGTGGTGTCCAAATTACTAGATTCTCAGCAAAAAGAACACGGTTGATATTGTGTGTTTCCTTTAATGTTTTTGGTAAGTTTTATCAGGTTGAAGAGGATAGTGCTGGAGAGAGAACCTTGAAGAAGAACTCTTTTTGAGAATGGGAAAGTCTGGCCTTATAGTTGATTTGGTAGAGCACCTGCTTGCTGTGTGAGGGGTCATGGGTTCAGTTCCTTTAGGGGCTGAGAATTTTTTTCTAGCAAGATTTGTCCCCAAGTTTGGAAGTATACAAATAAGTAATCTAATGTGTAAAACCCAATGACAACTGTATAGAGTTAACACCATTGCTGATAAACAATATGTTCCACAGGTAACAGGCCACCAATATGACCATTGCAGTTAAAGACAATAAAAAAATATGGTACCTTGAAATCATACAGTAATCTCCCTGAGTATGAGCATTATCATTCCTCTTTACTTCCATATAATTGGTGTATCTTTTTATTTGAGTGTACTGTTACTCAATATCAAGTAATGCCATAATTCTCAGTTACTGCTTTTTACTTTGTCTATACTAAGCTTAGTGAACAAAGCTTCTAGAAGCTATACATTGAGCCATCATTGCTTAACATAAATTTAGTTACATTACTGCATTGATTTATTGTTGTTTCAGCAGCAGTGGAATGGTACCATCAGTGGGGGCAAATCTCTCTCCTGACCAAACATTTGGATCCATCCGCTCATTATCGGTGTCTCGAGAGGTAGCCAGTTTTCCACTGTCTCGGACACCAACTCCACCTCCTTCATCAGATAGGTAACAAAGGCTCTGTTGTTATGTCCAATGATGATAATTTGTGTATGTTCCTTAAGTACTAACATTATGTCTTTTGTCTCCACAGGAATAATTTATATTAAAATATCTCTGTTATGTCATGTGCTCCTTCAATATTCTTGCAACATTTGGATAACTTTTATGAGCCCTTTAGCATACCTACATATGAACCTGTGTAACCCAGGACTGAATATGTTTATTTTTTCTATATATGAGGTGGAATTAGCATAACAATAGTGAAATTTTGGCAATAAATATGACTGTAACACAATTATTATTGTGTAGAATTAGCATGCTTAAAAATCTGATGTGTTGCATTCACAAGACTTTCTCTACTCTTGTACTAACAATTCTTACAAACTCTTATTCCTATATCTTAATGTTACTTGAAATAAACAGTTACAGAAATTAGCTTATTGCTTATTTCCTTGTAAGTGTAAGGGAAATATTAGGCTTTGACCGATAGTCAAATCTTTTAAAGCTTTGAGATCCCGTTCTCTTTGCATGCTTAGCATATAAAAAATTAACAACGATGTTGCATTTCACGAAAGTTTTAAGTTTTCCAAAACTGACACAAATAACGAGGAATATCTCTGAAATGGTTCACTCTACAAAACTGTTTTTATACATAAATTCTGTGTTTTACGTTTTTCATATAGTAAGCTTTGTCTATCTCTTATGCTTTACGAGTTATTCAAAAGTCATCCAGAGTAAATAGGACCACATAGGCTATAGCCAGAAAATTCAAAATATACATTTCATTTGTCATAAAAATATCTTAAACACATGGCATTTTAATGAAAATCCTTAGAACCATTTTTAAGAAAATCAGAATTTCCGAAAAAATTTCTATGTAAAGGATAGTTTAGGATAGGGCTATTTTCTTCAAAATCATTGTGTCGCATCCTTGAAAGACATTAAATTTATGTACTAACTTTGGTTTTTCACCGACTTTTTGTTTTTGAGTTATGCTGTATACACACACACACACACACACACACACACACACACACACAAACACACACACACACACACACACACGCGCGCGCGCACGCACGCACGCACGCACGCACGCACACACACACATGTACTTCTGGGAAAATAACAAATACACCAATATTAATAACAATACAGAAACCAAATGGCACCTTAACCACCAATATTGATGAAACATTGAATTGTATGCTAGAACAATTTATACCAGAAGACGATAAATCTAATGACACTGACTATCATAAGCAAGTAAGGAAATTAGCAATGGAACCAATAAGCACAAAGGATGATGTGGGATTTACCCAAGATGAAATTAAGGGAGTTATAGAAATTTTTGGCCGTAATAAAGCTCCAGGAGAAGATAGCCTATAAGTTTATTAAATACAACTGGGAAAATTTTGGAGAAGTTGCTCATAAATAGAATTATGTATCACTTATACAATAAAACTCAATTAAATAAATACTAATATGGCTTCACCCCACAGAAAAGCACTATCGATACAGCAATGACAATTAAAGAGTTTGTAGAAGAAGCCACAGGCAACGGAAAAGCAGTAGCAATAGTCTAGATGTTAAAGAAGCATTTGATGCAGCTTGGTGGCCAAGTATCTTAAAAGCTTTAAAAGATCACAACTGTCCTAAAAAGTTATTCAATTTGGTTAAAAGCTACCTAAGTCAAAGAAGAGCATCTTTAACAATCAATAATGCAAATAAAGAAACAGAAGTTACAAAAAGCTGCCCACAAGGATCGTGCTGTGGACTTGGGTTATGGAATGTAATTTATGACTCTGTATTGAATATTAACTATTTAACAACTACAAGAGCAGTGGTGTTTGCGGATGACCTGACTATAGCAACAAAAGGGGAAAATGCAATAGAAATAGAAAATGTTATGAATATTGAAATGAATAAAATTAAGAAATGGGCAGCTAAAAATAAAATAAAATGTAATGAATCCAAATCCCAGGTCATACTCATATCAAGGAGGAAAAGAAGAGAATTGAAAGACATAAAAGTTTACTTAAATAATAAATTGCTGAAACAGGTAGACAGGATGAAGTACCTTGGACTAATAATAGATAACAAATTTAACTTCTCCGAACACATAAGCTATGTAGTAGAAAAATGGAAAAAATTAATTCACTCGTTATCTAAGTCTACTAAGTTAAACTGGGCATTAACACATAAGGCTCTCAAGACCATCTGTAAGGGAGCTATTTTGCCATCAATTCAGTATGGTGCACCCATATGGATCGAAGTACTGAAGAAGCAGCATAACAGGCAAACATTTATGAGTCCAGAGACTTATAAACATTAAAATGGCAAAGGCTTTCTGTACTACATCAGCAGAAGCCCTCTGAGTTCTAGTGGGAATGCTCCCAATTAATCTAAAAGTAGAAGAAACAGTGAAGCTGTGTAGTATAATGAAAGGAAAAGAGAACACCGATTGGGGTGTAGATCATGATATAGAACATAATAATTGGCCACACCCTGCCGGAACTATAAGAACCAGCAATGGCAGAGAAGAGGACCCACGTTGGAAGTATATAAAGATGGTAGCAAGAGCAAGATGGGGGTTGGATCAGGAGTTGCCATGTTCATTGATAACGAACTTTCCTATCAACTAAAATATAAATTGGACAACAAATCCTCAAACAATCAGGCGGAGTAATTAGCCATCATCAAAGTCCTAGACAAGGTCGACCAACTAAAAGACATAGTGCAGGAAAAGAGGACAGCAACCATATACACCAACATCCAAATAACACTGGTCTCAGTAAACAGCCCTAAAATCCATAAAGCCTTAATACATAGCATACAAAGTTGACTAAAGCAACTGAAAGAAAACAACTGGGAGATCAACTTAAAATGGATAAAGGCACATGTAGGACATTATGGAAATGAAATAGCGGATAAACTTGCAAAGAATGCTGCAAGCGACAATAGATTGGAAATAAACTATAACAGAATGCCTAAAAGTGAAGTAATTAGAAGACTAAAGCTCTCAAGTTATGAAAAATGGCAGGAATAATGGCAACAGACATCAAAAGGGGAAACTACAAAATATTTTTTTCCCCCCATTAGTGACTGAACAAGAACTAAAATGAAATTAACACAGAGTATAATGGCACTATTATCAGGTCATGGGAAAACTAAAGCCTATTACTATCATTTCAAAATAAGTAATAATACAATGTGTAAGTGTAGCCAAGATCAACAAACTGTAGACCATCTGATTTTTTAGTGTAGTCTGTTAGACAGGGAAATAAGAATCCTCAAGACAGGTGGAAATTTGACACTCAACAAAAAAGAAAACTTATACAAAAACATACTGAAAGTGTTACCAAATTCATAGATAGTATTAAATTTTGATAATTTGTAAATGCAAATATTAATGTATTTTTCAACAATATGTAACTGTGTACCCAAGCATATAGCATTACTCGCTATGTAATGGAATATGCTGTTAAATAAAATTCCTATTAAAACAAAACCACATACACACACACGCACACATGAATGCTTGCACATGCACACATGCACACACATATACACACTTAACAGTTGGTAACAGCTATCTCATTCAACATGCAACAACTCCGAAGCACTACCCTCTCTCACTGCGACATTGCATATTCAGGCAAGAATGATGTAGCACAGATTTTTCTCAAAATTCACCTTTTTGTAAATAAACTGGTAATCAAATGTTTCTTGAAGGGTCTGGAATAATCTGTCTTTTTTCTAGCCCGCTCCAGTGTTACATGTTTATTTGCTGTGCAGTGGTATGGGTTAGCTACCATCGTTTCCTTTTTGAGGCACACTGCCACTTGTGGTGTGAGGTAGCTTGACCTTGAGCATATCTGCTGGTGGCTGCCAGCCAGCATTACAAGAGCTTTCTGCAAAGCCTTTTCCTTAATTCTTTTAGCAATAGTGCCTCAGTGCACATCTGCACAAGATCTCTTCTTCCAAACTGATCACACTTATTTAAATATTACTCCCATTTCAAATTTCTTTTAACTATTTTACACAGATTCAAGAACTTTTGTACCCAAACCTTACCCAAATCTCTTGGTTCTCTATATCTTTCAGTCTTGTCTTGCCCCCAGGAGCTGCTGACATTACTTTTCCCATCTTCTGTTCCAATCTCCAGTAGCAGTTTTCCACCTCCACACACCAATACTCTCTTCTACATTTCTTTGTTACCTCAAGTGTTCGTTTATTATATAAACAAATACTAAATATATATGGTTACTTCTTGCAGAGCAATGAGTCCAACACTCCAACCTCTGGAAGAGACAATGGTCTCAGTGACAAGCATGAAAACTGATCTCCCTCCTGTGGCAGTACCTCTTTCTCCATCTCCAAGGCTCACTCCTCCTCATGCAGAAATGACAATGGTGATGCCAGTAACAGTAGCAACCTCAACGTCAACTACTATCATGGAAGTCCAAGAGGTCATCAAAGCAACAGCTGTGGTTGTTGCTAAAGGACCAAGGAAATCTGTTTCTATCATTCTTCCAGATGAAGAAAAAGGATGATTGCTCATAAATAATATTTGGAACTATGATCCCTCAGCAACATTGCAAGCTATGAATGAAGAAATACCAAACAGCAGGAGCTGAAAGTGAAGTTACACGTATACGTTTCTTGATAAAGAATAATACTTGTATTACTTAAATTTTATGCAAATGGCAGTGTAACATTACCATGACTTTTGGTTCTCACTTTCATTAGTAGTCATATAACATTAATAGCATTTTGTTTTGATTCTTTATGTTTAAGTTGTGAGTGAAACGCATGAAGCATTTCATGACATTTTTGCATTGCATCAAGCAAGTGATATACATTTTTGTGATCTTTTGTATTATTCTAGTGCTAAGAGTACCTAGAGGGAATGTAAATCATAAATACATACTAGCTCACCCTCATTTACATACTATAAAGCTAAACGTAAGAACACTTTTAATAAGCTTGATCTTATCACTTACTGTCTTGCACTGGGAATTCATTGCTGCAAACAATTTTCAGTTTACAGTAGCTGACGTTGCGTTGCCCCTGTTATTAAACAAATTACAAAGAAAGAACTCTTCATGCTATAAAAAATATTGTAATTTTATAGCTTTATTCATTATAGTGTTAACCCATTAATCCAATTAACAAACATATTGGAATTTGGTACTCCTCTGTTCCTATTTATATAGGAGCGTATTTGCCATGTGCACCAGTCTCAATAATATTATGTGCCATTTAGATTAGTTATGGCAATGTCAAATAGAAATTACACAATGGATTCCCAATGTTAGCACATTTTCTAGGTATGATCAAAGAAATGATTGTGAATGGAATTGATAGATAATGGAAAAGTACATGCATTTCATGTAATTTGCTAGAGTAAGAAGGTGCAGCCTCAATTAATGGCAAGTGTTTTTGAAACTTGTGGAATAATGGCTATTTGTACACATTTGCAAACATGAGTTATTTAATTCCTTCATGAAAAAAGAAATCACAGAAAAGTAAAAAATTGAATTTTGTGCTGCTTAATATTGTTTATTAAAATTCAGTTTGTTGCCATCTTTTCTGTGCAGATGGGATATGTTTTAAAGCTTATGGAGTTAAATAATAATAATAATAATAATAATGAATAATGATATTAATGCTTTCTTGTAAAGCAAATACATAGTTGGATGGTTCATTTTCCTTAAAGATAACAAAATATTGGCTTGGATTTGTAAGTTTATGCTGCATTGTCACAATATTACATGATTGTTTTCACTTCCAAGTTAAGAGATGGTCTTAAAACCATTTTAAATGCCTTTTTGTAAAATCAAGTAATTGTTATGCTGTGGTAACAGAAAAAGTAGATTAAAACAAATGCATAGAGATATTTTCCTACTCATTTTGGATGTTCGCAAGTAAATATAAATGTTAAAATAAAATTGCATAGCTCATTCACTCAAGATCATTTGCAGCACATCACTTATTTTAATAACAACTGTCTAAGGTGAAAATTACGTTTATGGCAATGGGTGTTCAAAAAATACAATTATCTAAATTATATACAACAAATATAATAATTTATTGGACCGGGTGTCTCGTCAATAAGAGTTGTAGAACTACAGCACTTCCACTTAGACAATTAAAAAAAATATTTCGTTTTGTAGCTTTCAGGAGAGTGTTTATATTTTTGTTTTCACATTCCATTATTTCCTTACACTGCTGAGACTGAGACTATATCCTTTTAACTGAAGCATTCTCTCTTCAAATTGATAGTCATGTTGCAACCAAAGGGTTTTGGTTGTCTACAGGAGCTGCAACAGTAGACAGAACTGTGTTTAAATGGGTAAGATATGGAGGGGAATAGGGGGGTAACTGGTAAGGAGAAAAGTTACAGTTTGAAATAGCCCTTATAGTTGCAAGTTGGCTGCAGTGACCCACAGATCAGAAACAAAACGGAAGTCTTTCTTGGCCCTCCTGGCCTGCACCTTTAATGACTATAAGCTACATAAAATGGTTTCTCTATGCTCTTAATTACATATTTGTTTCATCAGGTATATAATATCATAAAAATTGCAAAGTTATTGTACCTAGTCATACAAGTTCTGTCACAACTAAAAGACGGAAAGGACAACAAAGGATGACACTATCCAAAACAGTTTCATAGCATTTATTAACTATAATATAGTGAACACAAAGAACAGATAGTTACTCAAAATGTCCTCCTTCGGTGGCCACATGGTCTTTCAAATGGCATCACCAATCATCTATAGCAGTATATATGACATTTATGTCCAAATTCTGCAATGTTTACTTCAAATCTCATTTAGGGCCTCCAGATTCCTGTGTCATGTCGAACAAGCTTTACTCTCGATGATGTCCCATACTTGGTAATCCAGCGGATTTGGATCTGGACTTCCCAGTGGCCAATCTTGGTGTGCTATAAACTTGGTAACATTGTACTTAAGCCACACGTACTGTTACACATGTTTAGCCTTATGAGCTGGTGCAGAGTCTTGTTAGATTATATAACATTGGGTTTTTCAACAAGAAGCTAAGTCTTGTTAGATTATATAACATTGGGTTTTTCAACAAGAAGCTAAGTGTTTTGAACCTATTTTAATGTTAAAATATGAATAAACAGATGTTCACACTTGAAACCTCACTTACGTCAAGCTGTAAAATCTTTGATGTTCGTCTCAATCCTCAGTATGGAGGCAACAGAGAAGTTATTTGTGTGCAGACTATCTCATTCATATTTTAAAATTAGACTAAAATTAAAAGTTGCTCTTTATTGAATATAACTAGTAATTTAGGGTAGACATGAGCATTTGTAAATTTCAGCATATAATTTTTGTAGTCTTGACTTTTGCAGGGAAGTTCAAGGGGAAATTAAATGAAGTCATCCATTACTCAAGTTAAGCCATACTCAAACTTCATCTGGCCAAAGTGGAACACATGAAAGCAGGCTTAACAGCAAATTTAAACAACCACTTTTTTTGTATGGATGTGAGCAAAAACAAAATCTTCTCTTCTGTTTTCCTTTATTCTTCAATAGCAGCTACATTTTAGTAATGACTGTTTCAAAGTAAGAATTTGAAACAGCAAAATCTATTGCAACACTACCAGTTCATAAGTTTTTGGGTCACTGTGTCTGAAAATATATTTGAAAAGGTCTTTAAGCATTAAAAATTAAGATCTACTGAAATTTGAAGACAACTACTTAAACATGTTAGTACTCGTAGCATAGAGAAATAACAGATACAGTTTTATTCCAAAAGTGCTTCTTACTTAGGTACCCCTCAAAAACAATTGAAACAGTAACTCAAAATTTAAAGGTTTCACAGCCACAGATAATGATAACAATAACCAGAACAAGAAAGTTAAAATACATGTATTCAAATGGGAGTGTTCACAACTGACAGGAAGCTTTCCCTGGCACCAGGAATGGAAAAGGAGACTTGCCAAGTTCTAACTTTCTCACACTCATTACTGGGCATGGCATGTTAGATTCATATTGTGCATATTAGACTTTTCACTGTAGAAATGATTCAGGGCAGCGATGTCATGAAGTACCTGTTAGAGTTCTCTCTAGTCGCAAGCTGGAAAAAATATAATAGATCAGTCAGAAACAAGTTAATTTCTAATGTGCAATATCGACCACCACTTTGCTATCAATATACTGATTAATAATATGCATTCTTGTTGTCGTTACCAGGGCTGTTGTGAATCAAAATGTTGAGTGCTACCTTTGTTCCCATTGCCATTCTGGTTACTGTTACTGGATAGTTGTGAATCAGTCATAACTGAAAAAAATCTTTAAATATTCCTCTTGCTTGACTAGCATTTGGACAGCTGAATCAGGCAAATTAATTCTTGGATACCTAATGCCATGAAACAATTTAAACTTCCATACTGTTAAGTGCATTCAAAGTTATGGATTTTCCTTTTTTGTAAGTAAATAAGTGTACTTTGAATGGCTGTCTGTACATTAGTGTTTTGTATAAAATGCAAAAATACGGAGACAGGGTGGAACCAAAGCTAAACAAACTGGATCAGAGCAGACCTGTGTTATTCTCTAGGTCTTCTATAATGAAAATAAAATAAAAGGGGGTCTTCCTTCTGCCTTTGACTGTCTATTCAAGCAAAAATCAATTATGAAATGTAAAATGTAATTTTGGCAGTCAAAGTTTTAATATTTTTTTCTGATCCACCACTGTGCATGTTTAATTTTGACATAGTGTGGCTTCAAACTAAGAAATTCTATAAAAAATGTAACATGTGAGATCTCCGTGATTATATACATGTGAAAACTTCCACCATTAAAACCTTAGATACCCTTGTTGTAAAGCAAACATCTTTACTATAAAAGAACATTGTGGAAATAACTCAATGTTTAAAACTGTTGAGGTTTAGATATGTCTAAAAGACATGCAGTTTGCTGAAAATGGTGTGGAATATCAAAGTATTTCCTTTTTTTAAGCTACATAATAAAAGAGTTGTACAGCTTGCATGATTGATAATGATAAGGGTGTGAAACAGTTAACAAGTTTTACATTAATGGTGCAAAACTATATCTTAATATATAGTGTCTTAATTGCTATATATGTACTCTGATGTTTGCTTTGTTAAATAATGTTATGTGGTGTCTATAGCAAACTTTAATGGTGTGAAGTGAGAAGACTTGAACATAAGTGATTTTATCAGTTATACACCAATTTGTTAGCAAGAAAATATGTATGTATGTATTGTGCATGTTGCATTATTGGTTACTGCTGTGAGTGTATGGGAAAACATTTTGTAACATGGTTGTTGCATTATTGTCTGTTATATATCACAATGAAACAATAAGCTTTAAGATTATTCTATTTTCAACTAACTTCAAGCAGAGTTCAAGAAGTAAAAACATAGAGCAGAAAACAGAGCAGGCTTTATTAAAATTCCACCCATTACTTGTACAGCTATATTGCAGATCCCTTTCATTCTATTAATGTGTTTAAATTAGCAAAAAGTAAACAAAAACATCATTACTAAAACAAAGAGTGAACATCTACGTATATCAAATATTGCCTATGATTAATATGAGAACAAGTATCCAAGAAAAGGCAACCTATACATTGGAATGTAAAATGTTGCTGAACTATATGGTTTTGCACTTAATGATTCTGATTGAATTGTTATACTTGACAGATGTGGCAGATCACTGAAGTTGCTCTTTTTCTAATCAGTGGTGATGTTTTTCCACAAATGAAAAGAAAGAATATATGAAAATGTGGAGTAAAACATTTTTAAATGGTGAACACAATAGGGAGTTGCCCATAACCCTCTTTTGTAGCCAAACAAAAGAAACAGAGAAAAAGTGTTGATACAAATAGTTGCATTGAGAAGCACAATTTATTACTCAAAGGCATTACTTCTTGCCGATTGATTCAAATTACTGACATCCAAAATTGACATAACATAGCAGTTTGTCATTGCCAAACTCTTAAGTTACGTTGTATTAAGTTAAGTCAACCCTAACTATTGTACGGCCAATGGATCTCCGGCTCTGACGTTTCACAGCTGTGATGAGTTGGAGGGGAAAAGTTAACGTTGCCAACGTACAGTAATAAGTTTCGGAAAATGAATTCTCAAAATTATCTTAATGAACATATATGATATTTATTAAGTTTAAAACATTGAAATACAGGTTTTGGCCCGGGTTCGATCCCAGGGACCCGCATGTGGTATTCGTGGTGGACGAAGCGGCGCCAGGGCGGGTTTTCTCCGGGTGCTCCGGTTTCCCCCGCCATCTCATTCCACCGGTGCTCCATCTTCATTCCATGTATCATCAGTGTCACCGCCTGCGGTGCTGTAGTAGTAAAAGCGGGCGTTAAACACTACAACAACAACAACAACAGGTTTTGGTTTTATTTTCATGCAATATTTTCGTTACACCACTATTCTGTTCTATTATTATTTCCTCAGCATTTATTGGAGCAATTGGATCAAATTTCTTTACGAAAAATTGTATCCTTCTCTTCAATTTACAGATTCTAAATCTGTTGCACTTAATTCTGCCAAAATAGTTTAATTTATAATATTCAAATTAGAAAAAAAGTTATTTTAAAGAATATTACCTTTACATCTGTTATGGGCAGTAGCTGTTACTTTTGGCAATACCAGAAGCCAGTAATGCATCGAATGTTAAAACTTTCTGCTAGCGCCAATCAGCGTCTCACTACTAGGCATGGCTTCCAAATGTAGCACCGTGTTGCCAACTCCGTTTTACAAGGACCACGTGGTTTCAATTGCTTTTGTGTTTGTGCAGGTTTTTTATTTTTTTCCGGTAGATAAACGGTATAACAATTGTCTCCATATTCTACTATTCTGTGATAATTTATTTGCATACTGTCTACACAAATTTAGGAAGTAGTGATGCCATGTGCATTATGTGCAGATTTGTGGATTGTTAAAAATACCCTGTTTGAAATACCCGCTAAAGAATTGGCAACACCGCATCACGAGACCTCAAGAAATGTCAGAGTTGGAGATCCACTGGCCATACAATAGTCTGTTTAATATGTGTTAGAGTTTCACATTATGTCCCATCCTGTTAAGTCACGTAAAGTTCATCATAATCTTGGCACCACCCTCTTGTATAATCAATCTCTAAATTCTAAATTAAGTAGAAACAACAAATATTTTTTATTGATTTTTGATTGATTAGGGTATATGTTCATAAGCATGCTAGAACTATTATAAAAATAGGTCAACTTTATACAGATTAATTAGAGAAATAGTTACATTAGGGGTTTAAGACTGTATACAGGTTACCTGAAGGAAATATTTTCATTTGCTGTCTTTACTTTTTCATACTGAACTCTGCTGTTTACTCTTAAAATACATATTTTCATTTTGAACAATGCTCTGATAAGTAATATTAACATATTTGATATCTATTTGCAACCTGGTTCATTTTGCAATTCAAAAATGTGCACTCAGTGACAAATGATGTGCATAAAGTTAAAGTTTACATAAGAATGTCTATCTTAATGTGTCATGAATGTCTGATAACTCCAGTTAAAAGTACCAAACTAATGTAAATGTTCTTTAAGTATTATGCAACTTGCATAAACAAGCTACTGTACCCAAGTATTCTAAATATTATGTAGCTATGCTTCAACATTACAATAATATGGACAAACTCACGAAAGCATTTAATGCAACAACTGTGTTTTAAATGCAAAAGGGGTTAGTTTTCCTGATAACTGTTAGGTGCTAGGCAGAGATGATAAGGCGATAACTATTCTTTTATTAACTGACTTTATCTCACTGATTTGACAACTTTTAAGATTGAAACAAAACTATTTCTGTTTGCCATCAGCTGGATAACTGGCCCTTAATGTTCCAAGTTTTACGCACATTTAACTATAGGCAAAATGAAGTACTGTTAACCTTTATCGAGATTGAACTTGTGAGCAAATCAATATAGTTTTATTATGTCGGAGAAGTTAGGATGCCAAAAATTTTTTGAGACATTGAGTAAATGCAACTCAGGTAAATAATCCAGATGTTCAAATCTGTATACCACGGCAGGCTATAAAAGAAATATTATACTGACCAAAAACAGCTTTGTACTGACCACTTTTATCGAGGACACTGTACAACCCTGGCAGACCTCTTGCAGGGATTCCAGGCGGGAAGAGGTGATGCTAACCCACTTGAGGATAGGCCACACACGAGCCACTCATGGGCACCATTTGAGTGATGACCCGGCACCTATCTGTGCTACATGCTCCGTTCAACTCTGTAGCACATGTCCTTCTTGATTGTCCGCAATACACTCATGAGCGTCAGTCCCATGGCCTAGGTTTTACACTGCAGTTAATTTTGGGTAATGACCCAGCAGCTGTCAATATAGTGCTGCGGTTTGTTGCCCAAATTGGCTTTGACAAGCAAGTTTAGCTTATGTTTTATTTCATAGCTTGTTTGGACTTTTAGGATGCTTTAGCTTTTTACTTTTAACATTTAAATGGCTTACTGCTTTATGATCAGTTTTAAGTTTTAACATTTTAATGGTGAATTCTAATGGGTGGTGAGTTTTCCAGTTTTTATCTTGTGACTTGGGCTCAAATGACCTAGCTGTCAACTGGCCCTTAAACACCACTCAGTCACTCACTCACTCACTCACTCACTCACTCACTCACTCACTCACTCACTCACTCACTCACTCACTCACTCACTCACTCACCCACCCACCCACCTACCCACTCACTCACTCAACCATCCACTCACTCACTCACTCACTCACTCACTCCCGACCACTTTTGTCCTCTATCGTCTGAGCAGTATGTCTTGCTCACACAAACTTTTTTCCTGTACTGTGTACACCTGTGCAGATTTACACACTGAAGCATTTGGGACAGCGCTGTTCTAGATGAATGAAACAATAACAAAATTATTTCACTAATGCTCAAATGATTGTGTGATAACTGAATAGGATAACTTTTTTCTGATAAAATCTTCTTGTCACATGTATGCTTCTGCTACAGTGGTAGATTTATGAATAAATGGTTTCTTAACATTTCTATCATCTTATCAGATTCAAAATCAGCCATAGATGGGATAGTAAATTAGAACAATAAAACAACAAGAAATATCAAAGGAATAAGAAGTCTAATTAAAGCAGTTGAAACAAGAAATCATGTCACTCTACAATGGATCCCAGTCCATGTTGTACTTTTGGGCAATGAATATGTGGATCAGTTAGCAAAGACAGGTGCAATACAACAAATAAAACCTGTAGGAAAAATAGAAATAAACAAACCATTAAATAACATTAAGCAACATTTCAAAAGACAGCAGAGACTTGATGAAGAGGATAAATTAAAAGGTAAGGATTATAACAATATTAGAGATAGAGTTGAGACATAAAAAATGCCAAGAAAAACTACAGTGGCCCTATTTAGGATGAGAACTGGCCATGATTGCCTTGCAGAACACCTCCACAAGATACGCTGCATACCTACACACAAGTGCAGTCCCTATGAAGAAGCTGTCATCCTGAACAAACAGCATCTCATCAAATGCAAAGGCCATAAAAGTGACAACCTGCAGACTTTATATTGGGAAGTCAGGGGGAAAATGATACAGATAAATTAACTCAGTGCCCTTGGTGAACAACAACAACAATATTTATATTTCCAATGAATGAATGTTATGAAAAAAGGTTCAAAAAATTAATTGAGTTTCTATTTTCATTTTCAGAAGGCCAGTGTTTCCCCAGCTGTTGGTATCCAATAAAATTTGCATTAGTGCAGTATGTGTTTGGTATATATTTTCAGCAATCAAGAATAAATCCAAGAATGGCTGAAATAATATGCATAAAGTCAAAAGGTCAGGCTCAGTAAGTTTGCTTTAAAATTGTTAAATTGTATTTTTGTATAATTTGGTAGTATTTTAATGTGATAATTCATGGTTTCCATTTTCAAATTAAAAACCAAATTTACAAGAAAAGTTGGTGTGTTTATGGAGTTATTTTGATGGCATATTGGCATAATAATGTGAACGCACATATACTAAACAATACTAAATGAAGCTAATAATGCCATTGTTCGCACACACTATTTGAAATTCTACTATGATTTACCTACTCAAAAATCAGTAATTGAAGCATTGTTTATATTTCGATAAGCAAATAGTTCAGCCAAGACTGACTGGTGAATAACACCATGAGATGAGTATAATGGGGTGAATGACCAATCCATTAGCACTGCATACATACTTCTCCAAGTTTCTTTTCCGCCAAAAGTACAATTTTCTTTGGCTGGTGTATAGTCATTTTAAAGCATAAAATTAAACTGAATTCAGAAATAATCTTGAGCATTATTTACATCATAGAAATGCAGGCAGCATATAAGTTTTTAATCCCATTTGATGCATTATTAACACCTGCACATTTTCTCAGCAGAGACTATAAGATCAATAGTCTACTTTACTCACCTTACTCTTAAACCTAGATGATCAAATGTTATATCAGAGGCTCATTTGTAAACACCAGCAAAACTTCTGTAGGTAATTGTTTTGTATGCTTCAGAAGCCATCAGCTATCAGGAAACTGCATCACCAGTTTTAACAGCACTATGGCCTATTATGTAATTTGAGCTGTAAGGAAGAAATTGTGATTTTGTAACAGTATATAATGCTTAACTGATTAAGTTAATAAAAGACATTCACCACAGTAACTATCTGAAGTTTATTTATTTATACCAACAAACTTACTGCTGGTGTTTTTAAACACACAAGCCATGTGTGGGCAATATTTAAGAGATGGAATCAGGACTGAAAAGTTCATTGTCATAGCTGGAATTTGAACCACGGATCTTCTACTTATTGAGCAGCTGCTTTAACCACTAAGCTACCATGGCCAACTTGCCAGCATGACATTAAATTCCCCAGCTGATTCATACTTTCCCGGTAGACCACAAGGGAATCTCAAATCAGAGATAAATACCCCAAGGGCGACTTACAAATTGTAAGTACTTTATGTCTTGGGTTTTACGTAACCTTAAGATGGTAATTATTATTTATTTATTTATGCCAACAGACTTACTGCTGGCCAGGTTATTTAAACCTGGGACATAAAGTACCTACAATTTGTAAATTGCCCTTGGGATATTTATCTCTGATGTGAGATTCCCTTGTGGTCTATCAGGAAAGTTAGCCATGGTAGCTTAGTGGCCAAAGCAGCTGCTCAATAAGTGGAAGATCTGTGGTTTAAATCCCGACTATGGCATTGAACTTTTCAGTCCTGATTCCACCTCTTATCTGAAGTTTCTTCATTTTTATTTCCTCTACCACTTACCTATCGCCACTTGAAGAGAGATCATGTCCCACTCAAAAATTTCATATTGAGATTTTACCAAAGAGGCATATTTTCAAACTTTTGAATAAAATATATATTATGTTCATTTTTAGTGTACCTTTGCTTTCCAATCTATTACATCACCCTATGAAGCAAGTCTGTGGTTGCCTAGAAATGCAAATCTGTATGGCACACTTTAACAATACACAGTTGTGGTATTTCTATCAGCACGGCCAGCTGAATCAGTGATTGGTGTCAGGTGAGTATATTTCAATTAGAACTGCTCCCAGACAACTATTTGCAGAATTTTCAAGACTGTACCATGAAGATTTTGAAGAAAATAGCCTCACCCTAAATTACCCTTTACATGGAAAATTGTATGAAAATTTTGATATTCTTGAAAATGGCTCTAACAATTTTTATTAAAATGAGGTATGTTTAAGATATTTTTATGACAAATGAACTGTATATTTTGAATTTTCAGGCTATAGGCTGTGTAGTCCTATTTACTCTGGACAAGTTTTGAGTAACTCGTAAACCGTAAGAGATAGATAAAATCTTACTACACAAAAAATGTAGATCTCGCTAAAACACACAATTTATGTCCCAATAAATTTGTTTGTAGAGTGAACCATTTTGGATATATTCCTTATTATTTGTGTCAGTTTCGGAAAACTTAAAACTTTCATGAAATATAACATCATTGTTCATTTTTTTATATGTTAAGTGTGCAAAGAGAACGTGATCTCAAAGCTTTAAAAGATCTGACTATCGTTCAAAGCCTACTGTATCCTAATATTCTCCTAGCACTACAAGGAAATAAGCAATAATTTCTGCAAATGTTTTTCTCAAGTAACACGAAGAAGATATAGGAATAAGAGTTTGTAAGAATGGTTAGTACAAGAGTAGCAAAAGTCATGTGAGTGCATATGTATGTGTATGCGTGTGTGTATGCAGCATAATGAAAAGTCAATTAAATATAAAACTTGATTCTAGAGTAAGAACAAATTAGAAACTAAAAACTTCACTTATCTTGTTGCTTCACTGTTAATAGCTTCAATTTTTCCTTACAAAACCTGATATTTAAGTTCAGCATCTTCCAAGGGTGCAACACAGAGATTTTAAAGAAAATCCCTCCCAATCCAAAATACCTATGCAAGAAAACTATTGTATTTCATTATTCTTTTACTTTCTCAAATATGGTTCTAATGATTTTGATTAAAATAGCATATGTTTAGGGTATTCGCATGATACAAAATTTATGTCTTGAATTTCCTGCAAGTTGCCTCTTCAATCTGAATGTATAATTAATAAACCAAAAAAGATGTACAAAATCTTATTATACAAAACCTGGAATTCATGTTAAAGCATATAATTTGGGACAGCTAAATTTGTTTGTGCCATTAACCATTTCCAAGATATTCTTTGTTATTGGTTTGAATTTTGATATACTTAATACTTTTTTCGAGTGATAAGTCACAATTGGTTTCATCTAATGGTCATGCAAGGAGCATGGAATTTCGAAACCTTCACATAGTGTTCTGCTTTTTAAAAATGTTCTTTGACTTGCTGTAATCTTTCTTATACCTACAGCAAATATGTATATATCTAATGAAAGTTGATCTTGGTTAACAAGAAGCAGATGGAAGAATAAGCTTTTGTAAGAATTGTTTGTAGAAGAATGAGCAGAGAAACTCAAATGAAGGAAGTTCAATACATCAAATTATTAAGACCTGTAAGGCAAAATAAAAATAAGCAAAATAAAAAGTATAATCTTCTGATACTAAGCAACTGGTGTTGTGCTGGCAATGAAGTACATATCAGAGATTTTCTCATGCTACACAATCTTGAAAACAGTAAAGGAGAATAACAGTAGATATCTTGCGATGACAGCAACACTCTCTCTGGTGGTAAGACCTGGTTTGTTGTATTTGTTTATGGTGTTTAATGCTTGATAAATGTGTGTTTTATCTTCATTTCTGTGATCTATATTCTGGAGAAGATAATGTGTTTACTTAACAATGCCTAAAACATGTCTGGAAAAATCAGGCAGTTTCCAGGTTTATGAAGAAGTCACAATCATTCATTTGTTGGTCTTACATCTTAGAATATCAGCATACTAGTAAAAGACTTAAGGTTATGTGAATCAAAACTTAAAATTAATAATTCAAACATTGCTTTGAATTTGCAGACGTAATTCTCAGGTTCTCAGATACAGTAGAAGCGATCTGGATACTTTGTATAAAGAAGAAAACTCATTAAAGATGTATAAGACCTATAAAATTTCCTCTGATCATTTTACTGAAAATGACTCCAGAAATCCAAAGCTCTTGAGCCAAAGGTGAGTAAAGCTGTGTTCCAGTAGATTTTATTGACCTCTTACAGATTTATGTCCGAAGTGATTTATTGTGAGGATAAATTACTTTTAATGATTTCAGGTTAAAATCTGGTACTGTTTCATCCTGGAATTTGCGTTGAAGCAATGGCATAGTAGAACCACTAGTGCAAATAAGAAGAAGAGGAGGGAAAAAAAATGTTGAGATAGTTGATGACAGTAGCATTAATGGGGATAATCTTCCATTTAAATTTAAATTGATTTTGGTTTAAAGGCATTCAAATATTTGGTTATCAGCACCTTTGAAAAATTGGATCCTGGCGAAGGCCCGAGATAAATTTCAATATAAAATAAAAGTACTAACAAAAAGAAAATATACATAAATATATCAAACAAAGAGGCAAAAACTAGATTTAGAACAAATTTATTAAAAGGTTGGAAAAGGTATAAAATTCTGTTATCTAAAATTTTAAATTCTGAGGCTCATATTTATATTTGCTAAAAACTTCAAAACTCTTTCGACCACTTGTTTATCATCTGCCAAGGCCCCTGCAAGACTGACAGGCAGTTGCAGAGAGTTTCGAAGGTGCACTAGGTAAACATAGTCTAGCAGCATGTGACACACTGATAAAAGGTTATCACACAGGAGACAAAGAGGAGCAGAGTTCTGTTTAAAAAGGTAACCATGCATAAAACTTCAGTGGCCAGTATGCAACCAAGCCAAAAATCATCTCCTCACAACAAAATATGCAATAGGAAGTTATCCAGTTTATTGTGAGTTCTTTCACTTCTCTAAGCTTATTACCACAGAGGGCTGATCACTCTTTGTGCCAGCACAGCAGTACTGCTCTCCCCACTTCAAGCCTAAAGTCTTCCGAAGTAACACGAGAGGTGGTAGTACTGGGTTCTGTGGTTGCAGCCTTTGCTGCCAAATTGCCATTTCATTCCCTGGAAAACCTACGTGATCAGGAAACCATGCACACACCACATTAATGCCAGAAGTATATAGAATATGAAGGGCATCCCGGATACATTGTATAACAGGGTGGAAGTTGTACAGCTCACGAAGGCTCTGAAGTGCACTAAGAGAATTACTCAAAATCAGGCAGTCACCTAATTTATAGCAGCGCACATATAAAACAGCTCGGTATATTACATTAGCTTCTTCCAGAAAAAGAGATTGGAGAGATAGTAAATTCTACTCATAATAAAAACCTAGTGTAGAAGAGCAGGTTAAGAATTTAAGGACAAAGTCAATCAAAGCTCTCAAAGTGACTTGATGCAAGAGAACAAACTGGCATGGAAACTGAGACAAGGAATTAACATGCTAAGGGAAAGTGAAGTTGATACAAAGAGTGATCTAGCTAAATATTTCCATGATGTGACAAAGATAGTTTTAAGTAAGAAGAAATTTCATAATGCTAATGACATTTGTATGTATTAATCAGTTTTCCATGCATTTAATTCTTAATGACTTAGAATGTTTGTTTCACAGCAGAAAGCAAGTGAAGGAAAAACTTAAGTAATGTACACAGTTACTAATGAATGTATGTAATAAATGTATCAATATACAGTAAAATCTCCATTTAACGGACCCCTGTTTAACGGACTTCTGATTTAACGGACTAAATTTGGCATTGGTTATAAAATAAATTTAAATGAAATTTAGAAGATCTGCAATGATTAAATTGTGGCATTCCACTGCTTGTCTGATCAAGAAGGCTAGTTCATGCACCTTCAGCTACATTCATGAAAGTTTGTGTATGCGTCACATGCTCAAGGGCTCACATGACTCTTAGCTTCATTCTGAATGGGTGGACACAGTTATTGAAAGGAATTGAAGCCAAATATGATTTCAGTGGCTTCAAAATATCTGATTTTTGTAATACACTGATGAAGGCAGGGAGTAATTTAAGTGAACACGACTTAGAAGAGTGGCTGGACATGGATGAAGGTGACCCAAATTACCAGATTCTGAGTCATGAAGAGATCACTGCAAGTGTTCTACTAGGGGATGAAGATGATGATGAATCTTTTAAGTGTGTACCTAAATTACCTGTAATAAGAGACCACATGGATGATGTGATTTCTTACGTGGAAAGATCTTCAGACCCACAAGTGCCAACCTATTATGAACATTTCAGACAGTTTCGCTCCTTAATCACAAAGAAGCAATATTCAAGTGGGAAGCAAATGGGTATTGACACTTTTTTCAAACTCACAACTTTACGGGGAATAACTTCTAATGTAATCATGTAAAGTAAATGGTATGTACCAACAGAAAATTTTCAATTTTTTTTAATTCATTTTGCGATTTAACAGACTTTTAATTTTCCAGACAACTCCTGTGTTTTGTAAATATAAACACATGGAATGGTAATATTTTCAGAATTTTATAGTTTGGTTTAGAACTGGTAGAGTAAGAGATATTTACAATAGAGCATATTGCTCTTTTCCTATTCAAAATATTTTTACTATATCTTTTGTATTTTCACAGCTCAACACACCATTTATCATTACTAGAGCTAGGATTTTTAGCAGCAAAATTCATATGAGAAAAGAATGAAAGGTGCTAAAATAAGTTATAAAAGGGGACAAAATAGTGCTATTTTACTCAGCTAGTTCAACAGATCTTCTTTTCCTATTCTAGTTTATTGAGTTATAAACACGTCCAAATAATTACTCATCAAAAGAAAGAAAGAAAAAATAAATATGAAGCTGTTGTAGGTACTTCAAGACATTAAACATCCTACATTTTTATAAATATGTCTGTTTTTATTAGGAAATAGTGTGTCTCTGTATATGTTAGCACTTCTTTCAACATCATAGAAACCAGTATGGCAAGCTCCATATTCACTCGGAAGAGAAAATTTCTCAGTGTCCAGATTCTTCTGAAAACTAGACTCAAGCTGGTCTTTTAGTTCTTTTCCCTCACAGAAGTAAAAATATCCCATTGTTTCTTTCTTTCCAAGAAGTTGTTCTTCCAATCATTTAATAGCTATAGCTCAGGTGCTAATTATGTGCCAGTAAAGTCTGGGTGTGCAGTGGTTATCTGACAGCTAGTGAGCCCACAACTCTTGCACATGCGCAGTGAATACAGCTAGTTCAGTCTAGCTGAAGCAGTATTACGAGTGACTTCATCTCTCTTGCAGCCATCTGCTTATAATATTTGAATTCACTGTGCACAGTTTCGTTTCTATAATTAAACTAAATTAAACAGTGTTTTGGCATGTGTTTATTGAAGGTTAGGTTATTATTAGGTTGTCTTGTTATTGTCAGGTTATTATTATTGGGTTATTATTGTTAGGTTGTTGTTGTTGTTGTTATCATCATCATCATCATCATCATCATCATCATCATCATCATCATCATCATTATTATTATTATTATTATTATTATTATTATTATTATTACTATTACTATTACTACTACTACTATTATTATTATTATGATTATTATTATTATTATTATTATTATTATTATTATTATTATTATTATTATTATTATTATTATTATTATTATTATTATTATTATTATTATTATTATTATTATTATTATTATTATTATTATTATTATTATTATTGGATTATTGTTAGGTTATTGTTTTTTACATTCTTATACGAAATAAAATGCCTCCAATTTTATCAAAACCTGGCACATAAACTTTGCATAGCCAAACTAGGGAAGTTGTGAACAATGTCCTTGCATTCATGAAAAGCGAAGCAGTTTCTGGCGAGTTATTGATTCCATTGAAGAAAGTGCAAGAAAGAGTAAGTACTGCAACTAAAGTGCCTGAAAGAACTATAAGAAACATTGTCAAGGAAGGAAAACAATGTGAAGAACAGGGCACCTCTTTTGGAACTCCTGGAAAAGTGCACCATGTATCAAAGCATGTCACAAATATAGACTATTTTGATAAGTGTGTTATTCAACGTATTATGTATAATTTTTACATTGTTGAAAAAATGCTTCCCACCATCAATAAATTGCTACCTAAGGTTAGGGAGACCACAAATTTTAATGGAGGTGGCACAAGTTTGAAAATAATTTTGAGGAAAATGTTATTCAAGTGGCAGAAAACAAGAAAAAACACTAGAATATTGCAGGAAAAGTACAACATTCGAACTCTTTGTGTTTCGTTCTTGCAGGCAATTATGCAATATAGGGAAGAAGGAAGGCCCATAATATATCAGGATGAAACCTACATCCATAGCACCCATACAAGATCAAACAGCTGGAGTGATGATAGCACCTCAGGTTTCCATGTACCTGTTGCAAAAGGGCCAAGAGCAATCATCGTTCATGCAGGAGGGTGAGTGAGTGAGTGTGTTGGGTTTAAGGGCCCGTCGACAACTTGGTCATTAGGGCCCCATCATGCAGGAGGTAAAACTGGATTTGGATCTGGAGCATTTCCAATGTATAAGTCAAACAAAAAAAAAAAGGTGATTACCACCATGAAATGAATGGGGAAAATTACAGAAAATGGCTAGTAGAAAAATTAATTCCTTATTTGCCTCCCAGATCCATCTTGGTGATTGATAACGCATCATACCATAATGTGCAAGTTGGAAAAGGCTCCAATATCGGCTTCAACCAAAAGTGAGATGAAGGGCTGGCTTGCAGCAAATAATATACCATTTGATGAAAGGATGTTAAAGTTGTAGCTTTACAACCTAATTATGGCTCATAAACTAGTTAAAAAAAATTACGTCATTGACAGTTTTTTGCCATTCATGGACACAGTGTCCTTAGATTACTGCTCTATTCACCAGATCTTAACCCAATAGAGCTTATCTGGGCTGATATAAAACAATGGGTAGCTGGTCAGAACACAACATTTAAATTAGATGATGTGATGAAGCTTTGCCAACAGTGTGTTGATGATAATAGCATGGAAAAGTGGGAAAATACCTGTCAACACGTTATAAAGCTGGAGGACAAATACATTGAATGAGAAGGCCTGTTTGAAAATGTCATAGAAAGCTTTGTAATCCAAGGTGGAAGATTTAGTGACAGTGAAGACAAAGGAAAGAATGGAGACGACGAAAGAGAAACTGAAGAAGAAGAAGAAAATATGAAAGGAAAAAGCCTGAAGAAGAAAACAATGGTGCTATTTCTGGTGTTGAATATTTATTGGACGAATAAAACCCCTGCTGTTTTAAAGCAAAGTATTGTGTGTGACAGGGTTTGTGTACATGTGTAAATATAAACCACAATAAAGTGAAGTTATAACACTAGCGGTGCACTACAACCGTTGCACTCTGACCTGCAGCCGTTTAGGAGCATATCTTGCCACCCCCTTTCACTACCCCAACTTCAATTACACCTGCCACACTGCAAATCCTACATCTCGTCACTACAGTGATTTAGTCCTGACAAGGAGCAGGTACACGTAAGGCACACCTCGTGCCGTCCTCAGCCTGCCAACACTCCTTAGTCGCAGCCTCGCTTTTTATCTGACGATATTCCTATTACAAATCATCATAAGAGGAGCTGGCCGCCAACCAACAATGAAGACGGCATATCGTATAATAGAGCCCATGATTGAGAGCACGGAGTGGAATAAACAAAGAAATGATGATCAGACTGCCAATATATTTTTATATTCAGTGTTATCTTAGATTATCGCTCGTGCATGTTTAATGTACAATGGTTTGAATAATGCTTAAAGAGAAATAGCTTGAGAATAGATATTGATTGTCCAAAAATAGCATTTTCGGGACAAACCTTGCACAAATGGTGACCGTAGCATTTATTTTAAAAGCCGTAGCAAAATTCCCTTTTAGGTAGCCCAAAAAGCGACAAATCGCCACCGTAGCCTAGCTTATGGTCGGTAGTATCTAAGGTAGTCTAGGTGTTGGGGAAAGAATTGCATGGTTGTATGTGTTCTATATCCTTGAGCCTGGCTCATTCTAGGATCAAAAGAGCAAGATGCAGTACAATACAATGCAATACAAAAGACTATTGGAAAATTGTGGACGTAAGATAGATAAGCCTTTACGGAGTCAAGAAAAGATTTGTTGGTACCTTTAGCATTCATAAACATTGTTAATTTTCTTGTTCATCTTTTACCGAGAATGGCAGATTGTTGCTTATTCCTAAGATGCCAAATATTGGCATAGTATGGTAGACAGCTAGGTTTTGTGTTCCAACAAGCAATTGCCTGATACTGTTCTTTTTTAACTAATTTAACGCTTGCTAATAAGCATAGCAAGTGACAGAAAACAATGAAAGTTTGTTGCCATTGTCAAAGAAATGGCAACCATTGCTGCTCTCCCCCTCCCTCCCAATCCCTTTACATACACGCGATTCATAAAAATCAATGACCGTTATGAGTCTAGGGCATTTGTAGATGTTGGCACAGTAACCCAAGGACAGGATCTACTGAAGGGTTCTTATTTTGGAACTCAGGCCATTGTAGTTTAGAAGTCTAAGGACAAGCATTGCAAATTATTATTCCTCTGTATACTGATGAAATCGTGCCCATGAGCTGTAACTCATGATCTGGAAACCAGCTGCTCGGTATTGAATGTTGTTTCCGCTTTTTGATCTGAATTTAAAGTGTATAAATGAAATGTCAATTCCTCGTGTACAGGTTTTTAACATAATTAATAATTTACTTTAATTCCATTTCAATCTATAGACAAGACAACTGTGTAATAAAACGATGCGCACAGTGTTTATCTCGTATCACTGCGCTACTCTTCTTGTACAGGTAAAATCAAATTAAAATGGTAATAGGGTTAGAAAATATATTTTCAGTTATGATTTTGAATAATTATTTCAACACAAAGCACTCAAAAGTCGCCTGTGTTTTAATGACTTAGGAACTATTTTCTTTCAAAGAAGTACATAGGGATAATGATATTTTTCTTTGATTATACACAGTTTTGCCAACGATCTTTCTTGGTGGAGATCTTGCGCTATCTAGCGGTACTAGTGTAACACTACGTAATTTTTCGTGTTCAACGAATGGCCATGATAACTTGTATACCTGGTTTTGCAACAAAGAACGGCCTTCAGTAGGATAAACTTAGGCAGGTAGTAACTGCCATCTATTGGCTACATTGGAAGTCACCTTGACTTAAAGGGAATGAAATTTCTTTTCTAGTGTAATTTTGTAGTCAATGATAATCTTTTGGGCTGTATATTTTATATGTTACTAAGAATACCGGTAATTTTCATTATATTTTCTTTTGTGATGCCACCAAACAGTTAAATGAGGTTGTCAGTAGGTAAGTTTTTAGTTCAGCACTAAGTGATAAGGTTTTTCTATGAGCTATAAACAAGAGAAATGGAAAAATGACGCGTCAAAAAGTAGCATTGAAGCTCATAGGTAACACATCAATTACGGATAAACAGGTTGTGTGTTGTTTACACTGGGAAATTGTGCACTAAAAAGGGAAGCTTTCTACCAAATTTGTGTATATTGTTAATTGTTAATTAACAATAATTAATTAAATTAACAAAGAGAGGCAATAAGGTGACCGAAGTGCAGTGATGGTTAATAAGTGAGCGATGTTATACGACAGCCTGCAGGGCTTAAATGTTTACTGTTGCAGTATTTAGTTAGAATAGCAGTATGGATGATGGTCACAACAGTTCTGCATGTATAAAAGAAAGCTCTCCAGGAGATGAATTGGAGGATGAAATGGAAACTGAGGAAGGGTCAGGGGGTGAGGAAGAGGAAGAAGAAGTTATTGCAGATCCTGGATCATCCCCCAGCCCTGAACAGCCCCAGTTAGAGGTTAACATTGGCCAAGGTTCATGCGATCAAACTGGTTCATTTACTTCACCTTCAGGTTAGTATTCAAGGTTTTTTTTTTTTATGATTTTGAAGAGGTGGTGGTTACTCCTGAGAGTACATTACATATTTTCTGGTTATTTAACATACCTCAATTTCTTAACAGGATGCACTAAGTTCCTTTGCTAGAGACTATCATTAATGGATATTTTTAAGTGAGAAAGATACAGTTTTTAAATTGCAAAGTGTAGTGCATAAGATCTAAATGAACAAATCTGATATGTTGCACTCGCGTTACTTTCTCTACTCTTGTACTAATCATTCTTACAAACTATATTTTCTATATCTTCTTTGTGTTACTCGAGATAAGCATTTGCAGAAATTATTATTTCCTTGTTGGTGCAAAGGGAATAAGGGAATTCAGTGGGCTTTGAGCAATAGTAAAATCTTTTAAAGTTTTCAAATTCCGTTCTCTTTGCATGGCTAACAAAAAATGAATAACGATGTTGTATTTGATGAAAGTTTGTTTTCAAAGACTCACACAAATAACAAGGATCTCCAAAATGGTTCACTCTACTAAAACATTTATTCGGACGTCAATTATGTGTTTTAAAAAGATGTAAATTTTTTTTATAGTAAGATTTGGTCTACCTCTTATGGTTTACCAGTTATGCCAAAGTCATCCATAGTAAACAGGACTACATGAGCTGTAGCCAAAAAATTCAAAATATATGTTTCATTTGTCATAAAAATATCTTAAATTATACATGGCATTTTAATCAAAATTGTTAGAATTTTCAAAATATTTTTCATGTAAAGGGTAGTTTAGGATGAAGGAATTTTCTTCAAATTCTTTGTATCACATCCTTGAAAGATATTAAACTTACATAGTAACTTGGATTTTCAACTGACTTTTCGTTTTTGAGTAATGTTGTCGACTGACAGATACACACACACACACACATGTTTTTCTAAAAATGCTTTTTTTGGATTCAGGGGCCCTCAAAACATACATTTCTGGTGAAATTTTGACATCAGATTTTTGGGTGTAATACTGTACATAATGGAGAAAGTAAAAAAGGTACTGGAAAACATATCATTAATGAGTTGAACAAGTTCATGTTTTAGTGAGTAACATTATCCCGTGCTATGATAATGTACTACCCACAGATACGTAACTATAATGTCATCTCCAGTCTAATTGAAACCTACTATGAAAATTAAATATCTCCAGAATGAATACACAAGAGACACATCTTCTCAAATATGTAAATATTCCTTAACATGTTTAGATTAGCTTACTTTAAAAGCCATAGAAAGGAAATCAGATGTTTTCTAAGAGAAATCGTAGACAGCTGCTTCACTCTGTACCTATTTCATCTCGTGTTCTACTAACCAAAGTAGTTTAAGAGATTGCCTGTCCGGATACAAAAATAAGTTATATACCATTCAAATTTGGTGTTTTAACGAAAGCAATTGTGGTGCGTAGGTTTAATGTTCTTACGTTTTATTAATGTCAAAGTTTTGCCTAAACATATATGCAATAATGAAGAAGAATTTTTATAGGAAGGAAAACAAAGAAAGAAATACTTTCCCAAATAAGTTTAATTTTTAGTTAAATTTTGGGTAAGTTTCCAAGTTTGGGTCCATCTTAAAACTAAAAGAACTAGAATGTGAAAAATACCTACTAGAAAACGTTACTTTTAAAGTTGATGCTAGCACTTTTAAGAGTTCCTGACCAACCACTTTTACGATGCCTTTACAAAGCATAGACCGTGGTTGAGGGTTTTAAGCTGCAAAGCATTGCCTGAGAGCCCTAAACTGCAAAAGGCAGCCAAAGGATGGTTATTAGAAGTAGAGGATTGAAGCAGTTGTGGCTGGCTACAACTGTGGGACAGTGACAAAGCATAGCCATAAGATCGGTGAAGCTATATCCCAATGAAAGTGGTCACGTCAGCTCTATAAGCAACTCTTAGCTATCTTCCTTTCATAGAAGTTTGAAAACAGTGTTGTTATAATCAATTTAATTTAAAAGGTGAGTCAATTAATAACACTAAACAACACTTACAACATAATTACCAGAAGAAACATCAGAAGAAGCATCGCCATCTGCACCATGAAACACCATGGAAACCCAGTTATTGTCCGGTTGATAATGGAATTAAACTCTTAAGCTACTCTGGTGATCTGTTAATATAACAAATACTTTTGGAAACTATATACTTTACTTACCTGTTTGTTTAAATTTTATTATTTTTTACATATGTGGTGTAAGTTGTTGAATTAAGCACCAACTCAAGTGGTTATTGAATACAAGTGAAACTCGAGACTGTGATTAATTCAACAACTTACACTGTATATAAAAAAGATAAGTTAAGCCTATAGTCTCTACATATTTGTTATAGCAGTAGATTTAATTTGCTTCACTGTTAATCGCTTCCGTTTTTCATTGACTACTCTGGTAAGTTTCATTTACATGCAAAAGTCTGCACATCTTTAGTTTCTCAGTCTCCAAGGATCTCATTGTCGACAGGCCCTTAAACCCTGCTCACTCGCTCGCTCATTTACTCTTTAGTTATTGATTGGCATTTTAAGCAGTATAGACCACAGCTTTGTCAACTTTTTGCGCTGCCGTCCATATAGTAGCGGTTGGCTTAGCAGAAACATGAATAACTGCCATGCTGGTCTACAGGAATTAACTATGACCACACACAGGAACAGATGTAACACCTAAGGAAAACAAATGTTGTTGTTGTTGTTTTCTAGTGCCTTGCATCTGGCAATGAAGCCATTAGCATTCGTGCTTTCCAATACTTTTGAACTGTAGTTTCTTCTGATCTTAATGCTTCACAGGTCTTCAAGTGTTCTTCATTCATTTCTGCTGGATCCACATATTGGTGAGGCTGAGATACCTATTCTGTAGAGATGACTTGCCAAGCAGTCATGATTTGTCAATAGTCGGAAGGCTGCAACAGCTGTTTTCCTTGGTCTCTGGGGGATTATATCTGGATTGGAAAGTATGAATAGGAAAACAAATGTAAAAAGAGAATGTCGATTCGATTTGAAATATTTAAACACACTGGCTGTCATATTTTATTAAATATTTACATCAGCATTTATTATGTAATGAGCAATAATCGTCTGCATAGTACAAGGTTATAAGGAAATAGTTAAGTAAACTTAATCAAATTGCATAGACTTTCATGGCTGGTGTGATTAAATAGAAAATTATTATCTGGGCTTGTAGTGGGAAATGTCCTTCCAGACGTTTTGTAAACTAAGTTCTTGTTCGCTTTACTGTAACAAAATGCAAGAGCCAGACTGAATGAATGTGAAGCTGTTTTAACTACAGTATATTAACTGCAATTTATTGTTTCCAATGGAAAAATACTGCTCATTTGCAAATTGCTATCATCAGCACTATTGGTAACTGTTAATATGCTACTACTTGTATTATCATCATTACCATTGTACTCATCTGATAGTATGTTAATTTCTTCCATAGTATGCATAAATATGACACCAAATTCCATCCTCTGGAAAGGTTCCAGTTTCATAACTGGGTTACCTCTCCTCCTCTTTGCTGGAGTTTCAAGTTTGGATGACGACAGTTCACTTAAGTTCATATTTTTCTTTGCTTACTCTGTTGTGTTCTTTGTTATTCCCATTGCATGTGCTGTTCTGTATAGGACTTTAGCAATAGAAATTAGGAGTTTATCATTCTCTCTTTTTCATCAAAGTACTTCCTTACACAGCATATAATTTCACATTGGAATACCTTTCTGAAAACATATGTTTTCATTTTTGCAGAAAGCTTTGGTTTTTATTTTTGGCTTAATAATTTCAGTCAACATACAAATATTTAAGCCCGATATACGAACACCTAAATGTCAAAATCTGATGTGTTGCACTCACATGACTTTCTCTACCCTTGTACTAACCATTCTTACAAACTCTTATTCCTATATCTTCTTCGTGTTAGTTAAGATAAACATTTGTATAAATTATCTTATTGCTTATTTCCTTGTAGGTGCAAGAGGAATATTAGAATACAGTAGGTTTTGTGCGATAATCAAATCTTTTAAAGCTTTGAGATTCTGTTCTCTTTGCACACTTAACATATAAAAAAAATGAACAACAATGTCCCATTTCATGAAAGTTTTAAGCTTTCCGAAACTAACACATATAACAAGGAATATCTCTGAAATGGTTCACTCTACAAGAAAATTTATTTAGACACAAATTGTGTATTTTAGCAAGATCTACATTTTTTGTATAGTGTGATATGGTCTATCTCTTAACGGTTTACCAGTTATGCAAGTCGTCTAGAGTAAATACGACTACAGGGGCTATAGCCAGAAAATTCAAAATATACATTTCATTTGTCATAAAAATATCTCAAGCGTATGACATTTTAATCAAAATCGTTAGAGCTATTTTCAAGAAAATCAAAATTTTCGAAAAATTTTCCATGTAAAGGGGTGGGGCTATTTTCTTCAAAATCTTCGTGTCGCATCCTTGAAAGACATTAAACTTAAATACCAACTTTGGTTTTTAACCGACTTTTCATTTTTGAGTTATGCTGTCCACAGACACACACACAAAAATACACACGGACCTTTATCTAAAAATGCTTTTTTTGGATTCAGGGGGTCTCAAAACATATATTTCCAGTGAAATCTCGACATCAAATTTTTGGGTGGAATACGATACTTCCCCTACTTACCAATAGAGAAAGTAAAAATAGTAATTGCATTTTGTGTTCGTAATATCAACATTTCAAAACCAAACAATGCATACAAAGCAAATAAACTCATGTGTACCAGGTATGTGGTGTCAGACTTACTGATGTGCAGTATAATACAATAGCATACTATTAGCATAGCCGATAGAAGAGATAGTGTGAGCTCTTCGGGAGTTACTATGGTTCGCTCGCAAGATGGCACTGGTGTCGCGGTCGCTTTACTTTAGTTCACGAATGCATGGTGAAAATGGGTTTCATATTATCAGTTAGCATTTTAAATACCTAAAATCGTAAGCAGGAATATTGGAAATACTGTTTTGAAACATCGTCTTTCCTTGACACATAATATAGGATGGTATTTTACAATAATGGGTATTATAATTAACGAAGAACAGTGGGAAATATCTGCTTACATGATTTTACGCTGAAAAATTAAACCATAATGCAAATTATGTATTTTTTAAGCATTGTATCTAGAACCAGCTTTTGTTTTTTACTTAAATAATTTAAATTCCGTTTATGTTCGCAATAATTAGTAGCGAATTTCTTTTCTACTATTTTTAATTTAGCCCTCTCTTTAGATAGCAGGATTTTAGTTCTAACTAAATTTCTATTGAGGTTTCTAATTCTTTTCCTCAGTGTAGCAATTTCATTATTGACACTTGTGTTTGTGACCTTGGAGGAATTAGAACTGTTTTCTGTGAATTCCTCATTGTTGAAGGACGGCACGTTTGAAATAAGAACTGGTTGACTGGATCCTGCATCTGGTAATTTACTGATTGTTGAATATTGCTTTTTCAGTAATTTTTTGTCTCTGTTTTGTGGAGATTTTCGGGATTTATGCACTGTAGTTAAGTACCTGGGTAAATTAGGAAATATACAGGGAATTGCCCCTGGCTTTAACCGCCATTTAATTCTAGGGATTTCAACTAGTTTTCCATGCACAACGAATGAATCAACTTTCACTAAAAAGTCCTCTGGAAAATGTTTGTCACAAATACTAGATTTAACAGATAATTTAGTGTCTTTCCTAGGAATAGACTTTTCCCATTTGTAAAACAGATTTTTATCTTTAGGAGGAGTAAATAAATGTCTAGCTTCTGAGCAGTTTGTGTATCCTGCACGACACCCGGGTACAAAACAAGTTGGCATTTTTAATCAATTATTGATGTTGCTTGAAACTTACGTTTTGAAGAACACACACATTTATGCACAAAATTAGAAGCAATTTCACAAGTTATGTACCTAATTACTCACAACACACAACGCATACGTATAAAATTGTCTGTACTTCCGAATCACATACTAGGCAGTTCGGCCGCATTTTAAGGCGACTGCGATCGCCACGCCGCAGTTTCGGTCAGTTGCCACGGGACCACGGATCATGCAGTGAACTAGCGGGAGAGCTCACACTTTCTCGTCTATCCGCTATGCTATTAGTATCACGTAGGGATTTCCTGAAAAGGAATTCAGTCACTGTGTTAAATGCAAAAACATGTAGCATTCAGTGTTACTACTGGCAATGCCAAATTGCACCTTTTACGCCAAGAAAACTGCTTGGAAGTAGCTTGCCTCTAATTGGTGCTTTTGTCGGTTGCTATGAGACTATAATCATCCCTGCTTCAGTTTTCAGAGCAGAATAGCATGCTGCCACCAAGTACCAATCTTCAACTAAGAATGTGAAAACTATAGTACTTCATAATGACCCATATTCAGACATTTTGTCAAGTTTTTTAACAATGTAAATGAAAAGCAGGAGCCAATGATTTACTGTCAGAATAACAATACAAAAACCCCAGCATTGGAACTACTTTGACTTGAAAATTTATTTACAAGTTGGGCTACTCAAAAAATAAATGTGTTAATGGTAGATTGTTTTTCACTTCTAGATTTAACCAGAGGTCAGACCAAGGTTTAATGTATATGTATATGAATTTATTTTATGACAATAAGTATGTGTGATGCAAGAATTTCTGCCAGTAATGCTTGTTGCTGTTACGAGGGTTGCCCAGAAAGTAATGCACCACATTTTTTTTCTCAGCTGAACAATGTTACGAATTCGAAACTGCAGGTGCGCATCATATGAAGTTTTCAGAGTGTGCATGCAAATTTTCCATTTCCTCTGACAGATAGCGTAGCTGCACCAGTGTTTCAAAATGACATCTGTAAGTGCATGTTACAAGCAGCGTGTCGTCATTGAATTTCTCACTGCTGAGAACGAAACTGTTGAGAACATTCACAAATATTTGTGTGAAGTCTATGAAACATTTGCAGTTGACTGAAGTACGATTAGTCACTGAGTACAGAGGGTGAGGCCTTTAGAGGGCAACTGCTTCCGCCAGTACGATTATGATCACTGTGTTTCGGAACTGTGAGTGTGTCATTCTCATTGATGTGATACCAAGGGGCAGCACCATTGATTCTGAAGCATATGTCAATACATTAACCCAACTCAAGAAGTGTTTCCAGTGATATTGGCATCAGAATAACCCAGGTGATTGCTTGATTCAACATGATAATGCTCTACCTCATGCAAGTTAGAGAACTTTCACTAACCAGGGTTGGACAGTTACCCCACCACCCTACAGCTCTGATCTAGCTCCCTTCGACTTTCACTTGTTTGGGCCATTTAGGGATGCCATTTGTGTAAGAAATTTTGAGGATGACGAAAAGGGATTTATGCAGTGAAAAAATGGCTTTTGACCAAAACAAGTGGTACCGACGGCATACACACCCTAGTATCTCGCTGGAGGACGACCTTAGAACAGGAAGGAGATTATACAGAAAAATTAGGATTATAGAAGAAGCACCATTCTTTCTTATGTGGTATTTTCATTGTGAGGAATAAATAATTGTGGAAGGAAAAAAATGTGGTGCGTTACTTTCTGGATGACCCTCGTATTTGAATCACAACATAATACGTTACAAGCACAAATAAGTTGAAATCTAACTCCGTGAAGGAGCTTTTCTGACAAAATTGGTTGAAACATAACTGACACAAAAACTCTCAGTAATGTAACATTTCCAGACTGTTATGCCGTGGTCTGCTGGAGATAGATGTTCCAAACGTTTTGTCCACTACTGCACTGGACATCTTCAATGGCATGGTTGAAGTCTCCTCTGAGAAGGTTTCACTGTCTGAAGAGACCTTTGACTGTGCCACTGAAGATTCCCATACAGTAGTGGACAAAACATCTAGAATATCTAGCTCCAGCAGACCACGGCATAACAGCCAAGAAATAACTTCCAGTCATGTTGACCCCAAAACTATCAGTGACACTGTATTTCATTTATTTTTTCAAGTGGCACAACTCCTGCTTAATTACCGTGGTTGCTATTCATCAAAAACTTTCAATTATCTGTGTAATTTTGCAAAGAGTTTAGATATTTAAATATCTATGCCATATTTGAGAGGTAGAATCAGGACTGAAAAATTCAATGCTATAGCCGGGATTTGAACCATGGATCTTCCACTTCACGCATGTCTGCTGTAACCTCTGAGCTACTATGGCCAACTTGCCAGTATGACATTAAATTCCCCAACCGATTCGTACTTTTCCAGTAGACCGCAAGGGAATCTCAAATCTGAGATAAATACCCAATAAGGATGTCTTACAATCGTAAGTATTTTATGTCTCGGGTTTATATAACCTTTAAATGGTAATTGTTATTTTTTTATGCCATAGTATAATATTGTTACTAATTTATACCAGCTTCAGGAATTAGTACTTGTGATGCAGGAAAGGCATTTTTGTGGAGTGGCTCTGAAAGTTTAGATCCACTAAAACCGTCCCAAGCACAGTTTTGAAAGATCGTTTTTTTTTGTATTGCTAGGTATTTTAAATTTTTAACTAAGGAATATTGATCCAAACGGACATTAAGGTCTTATAGCTTAATATAGAATTTGAACCTTTGTGGGTTAAGTTATACTTCACATAGCTTATTGCAGAGGTAGAGTGTTACTCATCCAAGTGCCAACAAAGTCCAAAGCTGCTTAGTTGAAAGATTGATCACCAAGGACATACCCATTCACCTAACCTCGCCCAAAACTACAGTTCATTGTCAATTTCAAACAATACATCCTAAAAATTGTCAATATAAACTTTTGTGCATATAACTGAGATTGCAAAATATCCAGTCACAGTTTTATAGCACCAAATTTCACTAACATAACAGAACAGTTATGTATGTTTCAGAGTATGGTAGATTTTCGTTAATTCAAAATTGGATAAACTGAAAACCCAGTTAACACGTATTAACTGTTAAGTCCCTGCTGAATTACATTGAAAAATTTATGGCTTACATTGAATTTCGGATAATTCATTCTGTAAATTCAAATTTGATCCGCTATTACTTGTTCCATACCCTATTCTTCGTCTAAACAGTATACGTATGTAAGTTGTGCTGTGTACTATAGTATTTTCTGTTATGCATTTGACATAATTTGTAATACATGCACTGTGCTGTAATTTCTCAACAATGGCCCAACTTGCTGCTTACATATCACTTCCACAGCATAAGATGCAAGGGCGGGGAAGAGAGGGTTTGGCCAGTAGACTGTAAACAGCATGCAATTTGCAACAATCGAGAGAGCTTCCTGTCTGCTTGTGAACAGCAAATGTTTATTGTTTCTTTTTGCTCCATCACTCGGAACATGTTACCAAAACAGAAACATACTCGTAATGTATTTACTTAGAGGACATGAAAAAAGATCATCATTCTTTGTTATGCATAACAAGAGAAAAATTCAACTCGTATTTTGCTGTTTCAGATAATAAGGGACTACTTATATATAGTGACTAAACCTAGTAAATTCAAACTTTGTTAAACCAAATTGCTATTTCTTGGTCTCTTGAAATTCGATTAAACAAGAGACTGCCGTATTTAGATTATAAATAGCTGTTGCTTGTGTTTAATCTTAAGAGTTAGGTTAGGTATATGCAGCTTGATAAACTGAGCCATAGAAGACAAGTATTTGCTCATGGAATGGTAATTACAAGATAAGTTATTTTCAAGTATCCAACCATTTGGTCCATTTACTTCCATGCATAGCTTTATCCTTAAAAACTCCGACATTTTACAGCTCATTAATTTTCTTCAAAGCACTTGTAAATATCTTTCAGGAGAAAAGCAAAACATGAAATAGGAATTTGTGTGTCAGAGAGACACACTATAATAATGGTGTTTCCCAACCTTTGGCAAAGAATACAATTTAATTTTTTGTACTTCGTGTGTAAAAAATGGTTCATAAATTTAGCTCAAGCAGTACTTGGAAGAGATGTAGCAATAATCCCTTAGCTGGTTGCAGGCACAGAAAAGTGACCTTGTACATACCTTAAGCAAACCTAAGTTTTTTCTCAAACCATAACCTAAGTTTTTTCTCAAACCATAACCTAAGTTTTTTTTCAAACCATAACCTAAGTTTTTTTTCAAACCATAACCTAAGTTATTTTTCAAGCCATTCTCACTACAACTTTCTTTTAGAAATAAAAGAAAATGTTTGGATATTGGGATATGTTCAGTTTTCGTATTTCTTATGTTGTGATAAATTACTTCATCGTATGGCTAAATTAAATTGTGTAGCTTTTTTTTTTGTGCTCCAAGTTAGTGTAAAATATGGATCAGTGGTTATAATTGGGTTCTCTAAAGACACAAATTGCTGAAGAGCTTACAACTAAAAAATGCGGTGATGTGTTATCAAGTAAAGCAATGAAATCTTCAAACGAAAACTATACTTAGAAACCATGGATAGTGGCACTGGTAAAAAAAAATGAACAAGATATTTTAATAAGACTTAATTTTAATAGGACTTAATGAAGTGTGATGCTACCTCTTAAGAAATGTTTTTCTAGTGAAGCTGTAAAAAAAGGATATAAAGTACTTACAATAGTAAGTCACCATTGGGGTAATTTGTCTCTGATGTGAGACTGCCTTTGTGGTTTACCAGGAGAAATACGAACTGGTTTGAGAATTTAATGCCATTCTGGCAGTTTGTCACAATAGCTCAGTGGTTAGAGTAGCCGCCCGGTAAGCGGAAGGTCTGTGGTTCAAATCCCAGTTGTGGCATTGAATTTTTAAGTTCCAGTTCTACCTCTCAAACTTTGCCCACACACGGCTTGTGTGTTTAAAAACACCAACAGTAAGTTTGTTGGCATAAATAAATAATAATTACCATCTGAAGGTTATTTAATCCTGGGATATAAAGTACTTACAATAGTAAGTCACCATTGGGGTAATTTGTCTCTGATGTGAGACTGCCTTTGTGGTTTACCAGGAGAAATACTGGCAGTTTGTCACAATAGCTCAGTGGTTAGAGTAGCCACCCGGTAAGCAGAAGGTCTGTGGTTCAAATCCCAGTTGTGGCATTGAATTTTTAAGTTCCAGTTCTACCTCTCAAACTTTGCCCACACACGGCTTGTGTGTTTAAAAACACCAACAGTAAGTTTGTTGGCATAAATAAATAATAATTACCATCTGAAGGTTATTTAATCCTGGGATATAAAGTACTTACAATAGTAAGTCACCATTGGGGTAATTTGTCTCTGATGTGAGACTGCCTTTGTGGTTTACCAGGAGAAATACGAACTGGTTTGAGAATTTAATGCCATTCTGGCAGTTTGTCACAATAGCTCAGTGGTTAGAGTAGCCGCCCGGTAAGTGGAAGGTCTGTGGTTCAAATCCCAGTTGTGGCATTGAATTTTTAAGTTCCAGTTCTACCTCTCAAACAAGATAATTTTTTAAGCATCTTCGCTTGGGGCAGGCTCTGGATGTGGTGGCTTACACCTCCGAACCTCTTTTCCAAGTGGCATGATCCTTGGCAACATTGTTGGGTGCCACCTCTTAATTCAGGTAGGGTGATGTATGAATATTAAAAATAGAAGCACCATTGACAGTGAAGTATTCTTCAAGTTTTAGTTTTTTATTTTGAGTCACTTATTTACACACACCTTCACTAATAACTGCTTTTTTAAGCGGAAACGTTTTCAGGACCATTCGATCCCATCTTCAGCCGTTGGATGACTGACGTTATCCTCTTGTTCCTTTTCTCTGTTGTCTCTATTCTGCTGCCATCTGGTGTTAGGGTTGCAGAGTTTTAACACTTCATTCAATGCTGGTATTTCGAAATTTTTTGAATCTCATTTAGTTAAAGCCTGGCAGCGTTTCGAAGCTTGATACATCGTTTATATAATGTCCCATTAAGTAAAGAGGAATTTCTGAAAGAACAACAACACATAGAAGAAATTGCAATATTAAATGGATTCAACCCAGCCACCGTTAGGAACATGTCAAAAAATGCAAAAAAGCTCAAGATAATTTCGCAAACCACTACATTAACACCACTCACAAACAACTGGAAATTTAAGAAATTCACGTACCATCCCTGGGCCTTCAGAAAATTTGAAAAAATCTTCAAGAAACTAAACATAAAACTAGCACTGCAAAACCAATACAGTTTAAAAAACCTGCTTAATAAGCCACTAAGCAATACCATCCCATACAATAAAAAATTGGGGATTTACCAGATCAACTGTAATAGTTGTGACAAAAGCTACATAGGGAAAACAAAGAGAAATTTGGATATAAGACTTAAGGAACACCAAAGAAACATAAAATTAAAACAAATTGAAAAATCTGCTGTGGCACATCATTTTTGGACTGAAAACCACAACATCGGCCTTAATATAAAACTGTTAAAATCTATTAATTCACCAATAGAACTGAATATTTGGGAAAAAATATACATCATCAAAAACAGTAATAAAGTTATTAATTTCGAAATACCAGCATTGAATGAAGTGTTAAAACTCTGCAACCCTAACACCAGATGGCAGCAGAATAGAGACAACAGAGAAAAGGAACAAGAGGATAACGTCAGTCATCCAACGGCTGAAGATGGGATCGAATGGTCCTGAAAACGTTTCCGCTTAAAAAAGCAGTTATTAGTGAAGGTGTGTGTAAATAAGTGACTCAAAATAAAAAACTAAAACTTGAAGGGTGATGTATCCTAACCTGCTTGAAACCTCTGCAGCAGGCTTGCCTATTGTGACAAGTCATCTCATTTGCCATTCACTCAGGTGTGTTAACATGCCATCTTGCGCATAACATGAAAGGACCCCCAGGGTTCCGTGACCTCCAACCTTCCTGGTACACCATTGCAGCCTCCTTGCTTCTGGCAGGCCCAACTGCAACTCGCAACCCCCGCCATGGTTACCGTACTTACCCCAATATGCTTGCTGGGGCTCTGAAGCATTATCTCTTCTTGTCCTACTTGCAAGACCCCTCCTGCCGATGTTGACCATTGGTTTGTGGCTCCTGGGGCACCCATTCCCAGTATCACCTCAGTCATCCTCAAGATGAACACCCACAGACCCATAACGCTCTGCCCCAAGGTCAACTCCAGCCAGATCTCCTCCACAGGCAAGATGTCACCCAATGCCACCACTATCTCATAGGGTTGATCTACTTTTTTCATTGGCAGGTTCTTCATCATATCTGGTCGGATCATGGTCATGATTGCACTCTGTCCACTAGTACCCTGTATCCTGCTGTCCGCAATGATGTCCTCGCTTCTATCCACGACACACAGTTTCATTTATGGCATTCAATGAAAGCTTTTTCAAGAGTAGGTTAAAATGACCCTTTCAAAGTCAACTGCATCAGAATTGATTAATGATTAAAGGGTGTTAAAATTTAATTATTGTTTTCGTGGATTTTTAATTGTTTAATTTTTATATTAAAATGTCAAGTATAATTTAAAAGTTTTGGAAAATATGGTATGGCTCTGGCGGTTCCTCTATGCCCCGAGTCAAGTGGATCCTTACTTGTTCCTCACTTGCTTGTAGGCTTTCCTGCTGACAGTCCTCCACGACATGTCCTGGTTGGATACATCCCCAACACACTCCACTAGAGGATGCTTGCAGATGTCCCTGCGCTGGCTGTCTCCATCGTGTCTTACACTTCCATTCTCTGAGATGGGTGAAAGTGCTATCTTGATATCTAGGTGCTCCCTCTCTAGATCCATGCTAACCCATCCACCCCTGGCATCCAGTTCTTTGACACTGCTATCACCTCTTCCTTCCAGGGCGCTAAGGTGTTCCCCGATGTCTTCCATGACGTCAGTGTGCTAGCAGAGGTCTCCCACCTTCCCACTGTGCTTTTCTGCATATTCCTTTGTGCCAACTAGTTGCCGATCAATCTTTGCCAATAGTTCCGTCTTTATCATCTCCAATTCATATTCTATTTTTGCCTCCATCTTTTTCATTCTGGAATTCATTTCCTTCTTCATTTCTTCCATCAAGTTCACTATTGTTACTTTATTTGCCATCTCGTTCATTCCTCCATTGCAGATTTCATTTGAGTTTACATTTTTAATTTCAGTTCTTATTTGCTGCATCTTAGATTTCATTTTTGTCTCCATCTTTTCCATTCTGGATTTCATTGCCGACTCCATCCGCCCCATTTGGCCAATAATTTTTCCAGCATTGCCTCCGTTGTGGCTTTTCATGTCCCACTCCTGACACTAGTGATACAAAATGACAATTTGACAAATCCCACTTCTGCCACCAGTGTAATAAAATGACAACAAAGTCCAGTTACTCTTCCTTCACTGTATCTTCTAAAACTGAAGCACAAAACATAGTTCTCTTTTACCATTGTTAACACAATCTACTGGTCTTCATGATATTATAACTCACAGCCGTTCTGTCTTCTGATAACCTTGACACACTTTTCTGTCTTTCTTTAATCTCTTTGTCTCTCAAACAGCTGGTTTTGATAAAATCACTCAACCGCTTCACTTTAAGACTCTGACGTGACATATCCCAAACTGTCTCTGTTGACATGTACAGTTCTCTCATGACTGTAACATCTGTCCCATTCAACACTCAACAACCCACTCCTCTCAAAACAAGAGCTAACCCTTCTCTCACTGTCTTACCTCCTTTTATAGACGAGAATGACAGCACACATCTTTTTTGAAATTGACCTTTTTCTCAAAACTGTCACAAATAAGCTGCAAGTTAAGGCTTTACGAATGTTCTGGAAACTCCTTTGTTCTGCTGTGCTGATTATTATCAGTTACGTATTCACAAGCAGTGGTGTGGGGATAGCTTGACCTTGGTTCGTTATGTGTGCTGGCCAACTGCTGCCATTGCCAGCTGATGTCTCAAATTAAACGTGTGGATTATATTTTGTGTATAACAAGCTTAAGTTGGTTATTTTAAAATAGTCCACAGACTAGTACAGTGGAAACCCGCAAATCCAAAATTCTGGATAATCCAAACCCAAAATCCATAGTTTAAAAAAAAAGCAATAAAAACTTATTTGTAGTGTAGAGAAAGAATTTTATTATACCTAGAACTGACACTCATTATTGAAACTACACTCATCGGAATGAAATGCGTACTGCACAAGAATGTTTTGCTGAATTTGCTATAGGCAAATGTCTGTACATAATACCTTTAGTCACCGTTAAATAACACTCACATTTACTTAGGTACTGATCCGATAACTATCACATGTTTATGAAGCAGTAATTTTCACTTAACTTGCAAAATCAGTAATCTTTGCTTTAAAGAAATAAACCTGCCAATTTGGTAGCACTTTTTCCATTGTCACCTTGCTTAAGCACTTCCAGTTTTTTAACGTACAGGAAGTATGTTTTCGTTTGGTCTACAGTATAACACAATCACATGTTCTGTATTAATTTATGAGCACAAAGCATAAATTACTGTCGAATAATCACTAACACTAGCGAAACAAATACGTACCGCCACTATCACATGCGATCGGCTATGTCCTCAGGTCAGAAGAATACATTGTCATTATGTTGTATGTGGTAATCACACAGTTGACATTTCCTCACGGGGTTACAATATGTTACCTTGTAGCTGCTAATCCTATAGCTGAATTTATATATGTTCTTTCGTTTTTTGGATACTCCTAAGATTTTAGAATCCGAACAGACCACATTCCCCTGATTAGTGGAGTACTACTGTATTGTAACTAACGTAATGTAGATAGAACAACCTCTGCAATGTGACAGTCCTTGTTGGATCATGGTCTCTCAATCCAACTGCCAGCCACACACCCACATAGATGTGGCAGAGATACGAGCTGTGGTCAGGACCATGGCTCACCCAGCCTGAATGTTGGTTAAGTACAACCACGGAGGGCTTATAACAACTGAAATTTCTCATAATAAACAAGCGCCAGTCTTATACATTATCTAACAAATTATGCGTCATGGGTACACTTGAACCCTTTACGTATTCTGTGATAAAAATCCAACTCACTGCATCAAGTGCAGGTCACATTTTATATAGTATTTAAGAGATGCAATCAGGGATAACTTAGGAAATTTTACATTGAAGAGGAATACTATTACAACTAATGTAAAAATAACAAAACAAAAATTAAAATATGGCAGTTGCTGCTAAATCATAATTGTTAACAGTGATGTAGCCCATCACCCATGCTTTATAACTTTTACATAGACAAAATTCTAAGAGAATGGGAATTTAAAATTAAAGAGTTCTGCTAAAATGGCTTTAATAATTTATTTACAGAAAGATCATAATTTATGAAAGTGAAATTACTTTACGAGATCAGTATTTAAAACAGAAAATATTATCAACTCATTCAATTTATGCATATCCCCTCACAAAACAAAATTGTGGCCTTTACCTTCAATAAAAGGAAGCAAAAGTGTTATTAATTGTAACATCATTTAACTTTCTTGGGTAAGATAGATCATATAATTTTGATAATGATGTCAAATAAATCAATACATATAAACAGAATAATTAACGTAAATTGAAAAAATAAGGTATGGAAAGAAAAGTTGTTGTTAGCTAATGCTGGATTTCTGACAATGAAGTCATTAATCCTCTTGCTCTCCAATATTTTTCACTGATGATATTGAAGAGAGCAATAGCAGTAATAGTAACCGCTTTTTAGAGAGCACCATATTTTTATGTTTTGGCGGTCACATCGCTCTCTCACAACCCCCAGAATGTCTGGAGGACCACACCTGTCGTTGGTTTACGGGTCTCACTGACCTGACCGGGAGAATTATCAAAATAAATTCACCTACCATATCCTCTGATCACCAATCAGAGAACGTATTACATGCCATGACAGGTCAGCATGTTAGGGGTTAAGATTTTAGAGAGAAATGGAGAGGTTGGAAAAATAAAGACCCTAGCCCTCGGAAACCCTAATAGCATCGGGGTCGGAAGAGAACAAGAGATGACCAAGGTAAGGTCAGATAGAAAAGTTACAGTGAGGAGCAAAACACCAGTAAGTGGAAGTAATGTTCAGCTTGGGTACCTTGTGGTCACTATTCACATATCCCCTAGACGGAGACCCCTGAGTCAAGTTACAGATGTATATACTTGAAATACAGCAGTAAGGCCATCCAAGATTGCATACCGGGGTCAAGACTTAACATCGCTTACTGTGCACATGTTGCACTACATTGGTGTACTCTTTCATTGCACAGCTTGCAATACATAATTTACATTCAGGATATGGCAGTTATAGCTATATATGCTTGAAATAATAGATAAAACTCTTGCTCTTCCCACAAATCAATATCTAGCTGAAATGTGGACCCCCAAGACTGCAGATAAGAGAGAGAGAGAGAGAGAGAGAGAATGAATTTATGAATGAATTTTTATGTATGACTTGTGTGATTCTCAGCATCCCATTCTTATTAGGTGAGAAATACCACAAATTGTGCTCAGAGGTTGTTTTATCAGACTTGAGGTTCATTTATATGCTGTAAATCTCTGACACGGGACTACCGGCTTTACTTCCTTTCTAAAGGAAGCCATGCTGAGGATTTTTATGCCCTCCACTGGGTTTGAACATGCAACCTAGGGAACTAGAGGCTAGTATGTTACCCCTAGCCTAGACCAGTGGTGTCAAGGTCACAGGTCCCTCGGGGCTCAACTGTGCAACAACTACATATGACGGGCAAAACATGACGTAATACATATCAACACCAGAAGCTTTATCAATTGACACCTGTTTACTTGCAAGTTGGTTGCGTCTGCGAATAAAACCTTTCTTGGAGTGGGTACACCTTATGAATTTTTGCCTTCAGAATTGCCTACAAGGATAAATAGCACAGGTACAAGTTGGATCTGCGAAGAGGAACAGTACATCTCATGCGTAAATAGGAAACTACTTGACGTAGTTATTCATGTTGGTTAAAATAGTTACAACCTTCTGATGATTAGGCTGAATTATAGTTACTATTAAACCTACCCTAGCCCTTGGGTTAGCATTCTCAAACTGGAAAGGACACCACTTACGCACTTACATGCCTCTTAAAGATGTTTTTATTACTTTTCAATCCCAGATATAAAAATGTCAATCTATTTTGAATGAATGAATAAATAAATAAGAGAATAATTACACGGTATTAATAATAGTGCTTTTAATAGGAACTTGTATTATATATAATCTATATTTATATAAAAAGTAAATAGCAGCTTTCAAATCCTGTTATACCTTAAATGAATATTCTTAGCTACTTTGATTAAACATAATAACAGAATATTTACTTGTATTATTTTCAAATAAGTGAAATAAACCGAAATATTATTAGTAACAGGGGTTGGCGATTTTCTCCAAAATTAAAGGAAAGGACTACATTCAAGTTGTTTGAGAACTACTGTCCTTAAAGATACATATTTTAGTGTTAAGCGTTTGCATAATGAATTTAAGACAATCTTACTGAAAACCTAAGTAAAATACCACATGTTACACATTTGTAGGATCAGTCATTTGGCATATTTTTCAATTCACACACTTTTCAAAATTTGACATACAAAGACAGATTCTAAGACTGGATGCCAAATTGCTATCCGAGAGTCTGTTTCTGTGGCGAGTTTTCAGGAGCTGCATTATAGAGAAACCCTGTTCACAAAGGTAGGTACTGCCAGGCATTGCCATACTTTTTGCTGCGTTGGGAATCAAATTTGGGAAACGCCTATTGTGAAGTTTCCGGTAGAATTCGATCAGTGCGTCTGAGCATGAATTGTCAAATTTCTCTTGAAAGCGACACTCACACTGTACTTGTAACTGCTCCAGATGAACTGCTGTATTACTTACTTTATCTATGTTCATAAGAACTCTGTATGTTGTATTTTTTAATGAAAGATACTGGTTGAATATTAGGTACTGAATACTACAACCACAACTTTGCAGAGGAATTGTTTTCCCATTCGAAACATGCGAATCCAAATGACTCATGTCTGTGCTCTCGGACGCAGCCATTGCTCTGCCTGCATCACACGGAAAACTGCACTGAACTGGTTTCTAACGGACTTGCCCTCTATGCCCAGGGCACGGCGACTTGCTCTCTCCGTGGCATTGCCACTCGGGGCCACGATTGACACCACTGCCCTAGACCATGGAGGATGAAACATGAAAAAGACTGAACAGAAATGAGGTTGCTTAGAAATTTGGAATGCATAAAAAGAATTGAATAAATTAAAAAAAAAGAGCTTGAGATGTTGGAATATGAATAAATAAACAGTATAATAATTAAGGAAAGAAGTGAACAATGGACTTGTTTAAATCAAGTGGGTAGCAGTAGAATAACTAAACAAGTAATACAATAAGCTCTACCCAGAAATAAAAATTGGGTGACAAAGAAAAAGATGGTTGGACCAATCTTTCTTGAAGATGTAATGGACCTATATGGCTCAATACATGATGTAGATGAGATGTGTTTGTAGATACATTTAAATTTGATGCAGATAGAGAACAACTTGTGTTATGCACCATATTTTTTGATAAAAATGGAAAGTTTGTTTCTTTCTTGGCAACAATATTTATTCTGAATCTGTTGATGTCATTAACTGGTAAACTATGAGCAAAGTCTTCTGGAAGTTTCAACATTTCCTTTCTTACCAACTTAGAAAGCCTGCAGATTTTTCCACCTACTTTTCCCTCCATTTGAAATGACTTGTCTATTTCTTTTGTTAGGGCTGCGATTATGATACCTCTAAAAGAAACTCTTTTCTATGCTATAAATAAATATGTTGAACAAATCATAACTGTATCTTGGGTCATATAGCTTAGTCTCTTATTTTTGAAGATAGTAATCATATACAACACACATAGTTCTGCACCCTTCTAAATTTACATTGACTATCTTATAAATGATGTGCAGTAATGATATCTTGTTGTTGAAGTGTTGACTGCTGATAGATTGATTTGCATTTGCTGCTTATGTTTATTGATTGAACTACTTACATCTTTTCTCCATTACTTATTAGTGACCTACAGGGTTTGTTAAAAGTTGGTTTCCTGAAAAATTAGAAGTTATCATTGGCTTTAATGGCATAAGTACCATATGTTCTTTCGAATTCATTGAATAAGTAACAAAGGGTATTAATGTTATTACAATTTTATTCCTTTAGGATCATCATCCATATTAAACCAAATGCAGGATGATTCAAGCATAAATCATCATAAAAGGTCGCATTTAAGTGGGAAGCCTCTCAGTATTCGTAGAGGTCCAGGAAGGCCAAGAAAGGAGAAACCTCCTTCAAGGTCGTCCAGAAGAAGTATTGGCTTGAAGCTTAAAAGATGGAAGAGGTAAGAAGTTCCATTTGCTATTAAAGTTTTTGTGTCTGAGGAATGCAAACCTTAGAATCCCAGAAGGGGAAGGGGAAGAGAATTGTGTTGCTGCAGGGGAAAGTTCTTGTGCTAGTACAGTAAAACCCAATAAGTCGGCATTCCGTTGCCTTTTTTTATTTTTTATTATTAATTTGACATTTTTTTTTACGGATTTAAGTTAACAGCTTTTCTTAGTAGATTGACAATACACTCCTGATGTTGTAGAGTATCATCTTCAAATTTTTATTCATTTTGAAATAATTTTGTAGCAATAGTTTCTGCTACAAGTGTTGGGGTGATGGTTGGAAGCAGAATGTGGCTTTACTTCCTCACATTGTTACACCATTGTCGGTGTAACTATTGAAGTTGACAATTATCTCCACTGATCAACAATGTATAGCTGATTCTTGTAGAGTGCCCTTTTTGCTTAGCTGGAGCAATGAATATTCTTATCTCAGGGTGTGCGTGGGTTTTGTGAAAGAATGACACTGGTTTCAAATTTTAACAGATTTTTAATGATGTATCACTTTTAAGTACTTCTGGGAAGAGATATGCAGACCAATATGTAGTTGTGGAGCAGTAACTCAGCAATCCACACTAAATATATATATCAATAAAACTGACAAAGGTTGTTTGTTTGCAGCACTGTATATGTACGGGGATCAACAAAACTGTCGCATTTGCAGCATATGAAAGATGATCAGAACTGCGAGAGTACAGTTACTTCAGGTAGTTCTGGTGTGATTATCGAGGAGATAGATACACTGGCTGATTCTCCCAGCCCAATTCAACCATCAGAAGAAACTGCTGGCTCTTCCATCACTCCAGTAGATAACAGTGAACCTGTGCAAGGGGATTCTACACCAGGATCCAACAAGCCAGATAAAATTCCTTCATCCGAGGAACCTCCATACTTTCAGGAGCAGTGGTAAGACATACTAGTTTTATAAATAAGTTTCTGTGTATATTTTGAGCATCTCCATTGCCATTGCATACATGTAATTGAAGTTAACACATTGAGAATGGTGCATTTTAACCATTTAAATGCCTCTTCTTGCAACCAAAGATAATTGCACTGTTCATTTAAAAGCTTCAAAAGTGTGAGAATGCTTACCAAAGCTTCTACTGTGTATTCACTCTAAGGTTGATCCACGCGAAACTAAACCCAGGTGGCCAGTGCACAGTTATAATGTATCCTTCCGTCATTTGCGACAGTAATACTGTCAGAACCATGTGGTGAGTGCATGCGGTACAGAATAGAAAGGACCAATCCCTTATTCTGTCAACTTAAAGAGTGACTAACATGTAACTAGCGGTTAAACCCGATAAGATTGACAGTTACAATAAACTAAATGATGTACATGTCATAGTTATATTAATTAGTTCTAAAAGAATTGAGCAAAAAAGAACACATAATCATACACACTTTGAATGTTGTATAGCCCTCATTAACCCAGGTTTCATCTAAGTAATACAACTTATCAATTATAGCACTTTTCGGCCTCTTTTGACAAATTCAAACCCTCTTTCACACAACATTTTATAAAAGGTGGTTCTTCTGAAATTAGGCAAGTCTGGATCAGCACTTTGGCAATTGTTGGTGGCTCATTTTTAAAAAGGAAGTTGTGCACTGTTACACAAATTGTGTTTTTAACAAAATCGTCACATTCTTGCATGGCGTATTTCATACGCTTTCTTTTTTTCCCATGTGTAACCACTTTTTCTGTTCAGCTTTTTCTTTACAAGCACTGTTTATACTGGTGCTCGAAACACCGGTGAACTCAGAAGTTAATTTCACTACTTCTTTGATGGGGACAGTTGGATATTTCTCACATAACTTATAATACACGTTCAACGCTATTGTTTTTTCACCACTAGTCAATGGTTTGCCTGCCTTATGCTTTATAGAAGCAGATGAAGATGCAAGAGCAAATTCACTGCGGCTGTCTGCCATGATCCTAAATAGAAACTGCTGATTGTAAACAATATTCTGTTAAATCTCTGATATCAGGTAACTCACCTGAGTTGCATGTTGGGACTTGTAGCTCTGTTTATCAGTATACATCAGCGTTAATTAACTTCTTAGGTATTTGTGTAGAATATTATATCATTTAAGGATAAATTCATTCCAAAATTCAGGTTACTAGTATGGGACTACTTCCCTGCACGCATTGCTACCATGTTGTACCACGGTGCACTGATCACATGGGTTTCTTTTGATGCAGATAAACCTAAAAGTGAATTTAGTATACTAGCATTATGGATTGAAGTCCTTGAAAAAGTTTTCTTTAGTAGGGTGGCACAAAACACAATTTAAGTATGTTCATATTTTCACTTTGTGATTTAATTCACAATGCTATCTTTCTATTTGATTTTTCCACTTTTTTCAAGTATATGCATTTTGGTCTCACATGAACTGCCTAATCTGGTGTGTGCAGTGGTCAGGGACATACCAAATCTTTTCTGGCACAGATTCTTCACATTTCAAGGAACTTCCTTCTGAAAAACTTCGTAAAACTTGCAATACTTTCTGAGGTCAAACCAGTATGTTACCTCATGGTTGCCAATAAAGAACCATAAATTATGTGCTTCATCTGTTTTATTTTTTTTCACAATCAGAAATTTCACTTTTAAAGTCTCATACATTTTACGTTATCACTGTCATTTTTCACTCATAATATTACTGAAAATATAATCTTTATTTTCAAGTCCAGAACTGAGCAAATAGGAAATAGATATACAAGCGAGTGAAAAGTGAAGATATATGGGGTAGTCTGAATAGTATATGCACAGTCATTATCCTACCTCTGCTTTCTACTCTTTTTAGGTATAGTTTAAGAAGTTACTTTACAGTGGCGGCTTCAGATGAACTTGTTGGTTGGTTGTTATCTAATGTTAAACACTTGATAATGAAAAATATGGAACTTAGACTTAGGTTACATGGTAAAAGGTATTTAAATATGACTTAAGTAGGATCTGGCTATGAATATTAGAAATAGAAGCACTAATAACAATGAAGTATACTTCATGTTTGAGGTCATTTTGAGTCACTTTTTTACACTCACCTTCCCTTAAATTGCTTTAAAAACTGGAAATGTTTTCAAGACCATTCGCTCCCATCATCAGCCATTGGGTGACTGATGCTGTTCCCCCTCTCGTCCTGCCATCTGGTGTTACGGATGCAGAGCTTTAACACTTCATTAAAAGCTGGGATTTCAAAGTTAATCACTTTATTGTTGTTTTTGATTATGTAAATTTTTTTCCCAAATGTGCAGTTGTATTGGTGAATTTAGAGATTTGAACATTTTTATATTGAGGCCAATAGGATTAATGACTTCATTGTCAGAAATCCAGCATTAGCTAACAACATATTGAGGCGAATGCTGTGGTTTTCATTCCAAAAGTGGTGCTACAGCAGACCTTTCTGTTTATTTTAACTTTATGTTTCTCTTGTGTTCCTTTAGTCTGATACCCAAACTTCTTTTAGTTTTTCCTATTAGCCTTTTTCACAACTATTGCAGTTGATTTGGTAAATTCCAGATTTTAGATTGTAAGGGATGATATTAAGTGGCTTGCTCAGCAGGTTTTTTAAAGTGTATTTGTTTTGTGGTGTCAGTTTTATGTTTAGCTTTTTGAAGATTCTTTCAAATTTCCTGAAGGTCCGGGGATGGTAGGTGAATTTTCTAAATTTCCAGCTGTTATTTGTGAGTGGTGTTAATGTAGTGGTTTGCAAAATTATCTTGAGCTTTTCTGCATTTTTTGACATGTTCCTAATGGTGGCTGGGTTGAATCCATTTATTATCGGTGCCAAACAAGAAAGGTATTGACAGTTGGCGGTGCACGAGAGGCGACATTGCCGCTTATCGCGCCACGTGGAGAGTGTGTTAGCATTATGTGTAAGAAGACGGTTGGATTGCGTTTAGAATGTAGAGCAGGTATAATTTATATTCGTATTCGAAAACAATAGTAAAATAGTTAATCTACATGTAAAGGATAGAATATGGAAGTATTATATCACTGTAAAGATTAATGTTAACAAAAGAAACATACCTGTGAGATATTGTAATGAGAAATGCCTCTGATATCTGGCTCGCTTGCATTATTGCTGTTTTTGCTTGAAATACCCGCGGAAATGACAAACTGTTCTATCCTTGCTTCTAAGATTCCATTTTCCCATGTTGGAGTTATTATCGGTAACCACTTGTTCACAGTTTTCAGCTTTTTATTGACGTAACTTTATTACACACGACACAGTGAAATATTTGTTATTTCTCACAATGTAACCCTTTACTTCGGCCCAAATTAATTAAATCGGAGTACACCAGGAAAGGGGGAAACCAAACAATTTTGCGACCATGTTCTTCAGCAATACCATCAACTGAATAATCCTCTATTTGGGATATGTACCTTACCAAACACAATTTAATTTGCTTCCCGAGTATGGAAAGTTTTTCGTTTGGCTATGCTGTATTTGTCAATATTTTTGGATATAATTATTAACTGAAAGAGTGAGACAGTTGTAAATGCTCACAACATACGCACAGATACACAGATTCAGACACACGTAAATACAAGGCAAATAACCACAATAAATAGAATGATGCAAACGAACTTGTCAACACACAGGCAATCTCTGATACAAACATTCCAAGCTGGAGCTGGAGGGAAACATTGTATACGTTGCAGGGAACAAGATAAGATGCACGGTTTATGTTACTGCTAGATTGCAGGTCAGGCACAGGTTAATCACATTTTAAGTATCAACAACACTGGTTTAGTGTTTAGTGTTGCTATGGAATCATCTTAACTCTAATTGGTTGCTCCTTCCATTGCTATGACGTTCGCCATGATACATCCATCCTCTCCTGTTCATTTAGACCCTTCCACCACATGGGTAGCAACTGTCAATCCCCTTCTTATTTGGCGTCGAGTATAGCACTGCTGTTTCTTGTATATAATGTTGCTGTTTCAGAAATTCCTCTTTACTTAAAGGGACATTATATAACTGGTGAATTAAGCTTCTAAATACTGCTAGCTGGTGTGAAACTGGGTTCTATTTTTCTTTATGTAATTATCCACATGTGTAGGTTTTCTATATATTACAAATTTTATACCATCTATACCTCTAGTAATTTTGAGGTCCAGGAAAGGTAATGTGTTGTTTCTTCTATTTGAATTGTAAACTTTATATGGTTGTCCTGTAGGTTTAGTAATTTCAGGGAGTCTTCTTTTTGTTTCTGGGAGATTATGGCAAAGATGTCATCTACGTATCTTCTCCAGAATTTGAACATATGTGGAAAGGAATTTACTATGCGAGTTCCGCAAAAGCTCATGTACATGTCTGCTAAAAACTGTGACAGTGGGCTCCCCATTGTTAAACCTTGGGATTGTCTGTAGAATTTATTGTCAAATGTGAAGTTATTATTCTTTGTGCAAATTTCCGTAAGGTTAATGATGTCACTTATTTCTATGGGGTCTATTGTAGTCTAAGTCAATCATCTCCTAATGAGTGTAGGAATTTTTTCCACTGGGATGCTGGTAAAAAGAGATTAATGTCGAAAGAAACCATTATGTGGTTTATATAGTTCGGTAGGTATTTTATGAGTTCCAAGGAGTTCTCAATTCTTAAACTTTGAAATGTTGTGTAAGATATTAATTGTTTACTAGCCATTTAGCAATGTGGTAAGTGGGTGAATTAATGCCGTTGATGATGGGTCTGATGCTATTCTCCTGTTTGTGTACTTTTCGTAGGCAATATAATTGTGGCAGCATGGGATTAGAAGGTTTTAGGTTATATTTTTCTGTTGCTGATAATGTTTTTGTAACTTGTAACGCTTTATTGGTTGATGTGATATATGTGGTTAGAGGATTTTTCGGGATTTCTTCATATTCTGCACTATCTAGCATAAGGTTAACTCTACGATTGTATTCTTCTTTATCCAAAATAACCAGGGAATTGTCTTTGTCTGCTTTTAGGTACACCACTGGTTTCTTGTTTAGGTTTTCTATTGTTTTTTTATTATAGTTGTTTGGTTTAGGTGTAATTGTTTTAAAACAATAAAGTGATTAACTTTGAAATCCCAGCTTTAAATGAAGTGTTTAAGCTCTGCGCCCTTAACACCAGATGGCAGCAGGATGATAGTAGCAGAGAGAGGGAACAAGAGGATAGTGTCAGTCACTCAACGGCTGATGATGGGATCGAACGGTCTTGAAAACATTTCCTGTTTTTAAAACAATTTAAGTGAAGGTGAATGTAAAAAATCTGATGTGTTGCACTCATATGACTTTCTCTACTCTTGTACAAACTATTTGTACAAATTCTTATTCCTATATCTTCTTCGTCTTAGTTGAGATAAACTTTTGCACAAATTATCTTTTTGCTTATTTCCTTGTAAGTGCAAGGGGAAAGTTAGAATACAGAAGGCTTTGAGTGATAGTCACATCTTTTGAAGCTTTGAGATTTTCTTCTCTTTGCACACTTACCATATAAAAAAATGAACAACGATGATCCATTTCACGAAAGTTTTAAGTTTTCCGAAACTCACACACATAACAAGGAATATCTCCGAAATGGTTAACCCTACAAGAAAATTCATTGAGACATAAGTTGTGTATTTTGGCAAGATCTACATTTTTTGTACAGTATGATTTGGTCTATCTCTAACGGTTTACCAGTTATGCAAAAGTCGTCCAGAGTAAACACGACTACAGGGGCTATAGTCAGAAAATTCAAGATATACGAGGGTAATTCAAATATAAAGGGTAATTGTTGCATATCACGGAGGAAGCAGTTCTGAGCGGGGCAGTGAAGTGGGGGGGTTGAAGGTTGGTGTATTAGGGAGGGGGAACTAGTTTTGTTGGCTGTTTCGCTAGGTTCTGGTGCCATTACAGCCATAAGTGAGCAAGAGGTTTCTTCTTCTGTTGCACAACGCATTATTATCAAGTTTTTAACCAATGAAGGGGCTAAACCTTTGGAGATTCTAACTCGTTTAAGGGCGCAGTTTGGGGACACCACACTGTCACAGAGTCAAGAGTTTACTTGGGCCAGACAATTTAAGGGTGGCCAAGAATTTGTGGAAAGCGAAAGTCATGCTCGACGCCCAAGGTTAAATCTCACAGATGACAACATCCATGCCGTTCGAGAGCTCCACTGTTGAAGGAATCGCATCAGAAGTTGGTTGATTTTCTTCATGATCGACATACAGTGACTACAGCTTACTATTGCCTATTGTTAAGGTCTGTAAAAGCTGCCTACTGAAGCAAAAGATGTTGTATGCCCATCAGAGATGTCATCCTTCTCCAAGACAACACTATGCTTCACACCGCCAATTTGACAATGGACACAATGGTGGACATGCACTGGGAAACCCTTGAACACCCTCCCTATAGTCCAGACTTGTCCCCCACCCAGACTATTTTTTGTTTGCACCCATGAAAGAATCGCTTGGAGGGAAACATTTCGAAAGCAACGACGTCGAGGAGCATTTGCGCATTTGGTTGGCGACGTGCCCTCAAACTTTTTTAGCAGAAGGAATGTTCAAGCTTCCGAAACGTTGGCAAAAATGTGTATAGTGTGAAGGAAGCTATATAGAGAAATGTTGATAAGGTCACTTGTGTATATATTTAATCAATAAATATTTTTAACAAAATTACCCTTTATATTTGAATCACCCTCATACATTTCATTTGCCATAAAAATGTCATAACATATGACATTTTAATCAAAATCGTTTGAGCCATTTTCAAGAAAATCAAAATTTTCCATGTAAATGGTAGTTTAGGGTGGGGCTATTTTCTTCAAAATCTTCGTGTCGCATCCTTGAAAGACATTAAACTTAAATACCAACTTTGGTTTTTATCCTACTTTTCGTTTTTGAGTTATGCTGTCCACAGACATACACACGGACCTTTTTCTAAAAATGCTTTTTTTGGATTCAGGGGGTCTCAAAACATATATTTCCGGTGAAATCTTGACATCGAATTTTTGGGTGGAATACAATACTTCCCCTACTTACCAGTAGAGAAAGTAAAAAGTGACTCAAAATGACCACAAACAGGATCTGGCTAGTTAACTAGGGTTACGGCCAGATAACAACTAAGGTGATTTGGTATAATGTAATGGATATTTTGTATTTTTACTTTCTCTACTACATTTAGTAAAGTAGAGGAAGTATTCTATTTCACCCAAAAATTTGATGTCGAGATTTCACCAGAAATATGTTTTGAGGCCACCTGAATCCAAAAAAAAGAGCATTTTTAGAAAAAGGTCCATGTGTGTGTGTCTGTCTCTGTGTGTTTGTCTGTGTACAGCATAACTAAAAACTGAAAAGTCCTTTAAAAATCAAAGTTGGTATGTAAGTTTGTAACTGGAATTTGGTGTGTTAAAGTGCACCAGGAAATATGCCAGGTTGTTTGGACATGGCAAATGTGAATATTGTGTACTGTGTTTGGTTATCAGAATTGCGTTTTTTCTCTTTTTAATCAATGTCCCGAAACTATCATATCAAAGGGAAATGTGTTCAAAGTCGATCATGGCTGCATGGTCAATGTATTGTGATTAAACAAATGATAAATAACCAATCAATCTTGGTTGCTATGCTGTGACTAAGGAAATAAACAATTACCCCTATAGAGAGGTAATGAATGACTAGCATTATATGCGTCGTAGGAGATGGTCGCATATTGACACTGCCAAAAAGGAAATTTGTTGGTAATCCAGCGACGTTGGATGTACCACTGAGGAACATTGGGTTGAATACATCACGGAAGTGTCTGATACGTGTGATCATATTGTGAATATTTTCCAGTACCAAAGAAAGAGCAAAATAAGGATACTTCTCTTACAAAACCAGGAAATTCTCATATGCAATAGTTTCGGGATTTGAAAATGCTCCTGATTGTAAAAGTGTGAAGTTAATTTGTTGTTGTTGTTGTTAGCTAATGCTGGATTTCTGACAATGAAGTCATTAATCCTCTTGCTCTCCAATATTTTTCACTGATGGATGGGGCATTAGAAGTGGCTGGGCATATTTGAAGGTGGTCTCGGTCCATTTCCTCTTGCAGATCACATAGAGGACAGAGTGGTGAAGAATATATCCCAATTCTGTTTAAATGTTTTGCCAGACAATCATGTCCTGTAATCAACCTGAAGGTTGCAACTGCTGTTTTTCGAGGATACTCAGGAATCACTGTTTGAATGTTTGGTAGTTCCCATCTTTTATTCTTTGATTTTTCATAGTAATATTTTGCAATAATTTTTTTGAATTCAGAGTTGGCTAATCTTTTAGCTGCATAAAATGGTAAATTAACTATAGATTTCTGCACATTGCCGGTACACTTTTTTGCAAGAAAATCAGCTTTCTCATTACCACTCAGTCCACAGTGAGCTGGTATCCATTGGAAGACTAGGTGTTTTTGAAGTGCTGTTAGATGGCTAAGCATCTTCCAACATTCTATAATAGTTTGGTTTTTTGGTGACAACTTGGAAGTAATTGCTATAATTGCTGCCCTGGAATCTGAGAGAATAACTGCTTGCTGAAAATGTGAAATTCTGTACAAAAGATTTTGTAGGGCCATTCGAATTGCTTCAATTTCTCCATCAAAGTTAGTAGTTCCATAACTTAAAGATTTGTAATAGGAAAAGAGGTGACATGTGATTCTAGCACCTGCTCCATCTTGGTTTGATATCAATGATCCATCAGTATAAATATGGAGCCACTCATGTTCTGGAAATCTAATATGGATTGTCTCTAATGCCAATAATTTTAGAACACTAGTTGGAGTATCACTTTTTTTAACTTCTTCTGTCAGGTGTAAATAATATGTGATGTCTAATGTATGTGTTGGATTGACTTTAGATATGAAGTTTTCCTTTGAATTAGGAAAGTGTACATCCTTCTTGATGTCTTGAATTTTGGAAAGAAAGCTCTCCTGAGTCTTTAGTGTATGTGTAAAATTTCTCTTGTGCCATGTATTGAATGGAAGTCTGATCAACTTTTCGTGTTGAATAAGAGCCGCTTTTTCTATTTCATATTCAATGGGATATTGGTTGGTTAGTATTTCCATAGCTGCTATTGGTGTGGTTTTGATAGCACCTGTAATTAATCTCAGACTTTGGTTTTGAAAGATTTGAATTTTTTTTGTGTTTGCTGTTACAAGAACTTCGCTGCAGTAAGTAAACAATGGTTTTATATATATATTATATGTTGTGTTAAGCGTTGCTCTGGAACATCCCCACTTCATTCCTGTTAGACGTTTTAACAGTGAAAGGCGCCTCTCTGCTCTTTGTATTACATTTTCTATTTGTTTGGTCCATGTAAGTTTGGTATCAAATGTAACTCCTAAATACTTTGCTTCCTTTGTTTCTGGTAATTGTTGACCCTCAAAATTTAGTTTTATTTTTAGTGGTTTTTTTCTTAGTGAAAAGATTTAGTAGTTTGATTTTGTTGTATTAACAGTCATTAAATTTTCTTTGGTCCACCTCTGTAAGTTGGTTAAGGATTGTTGCATGGTTTTTTCCAGTTCTGTGCTTTTGCTTTTTGGTTTTGAAGTCCACATTACCAAGTCATCAGCAAATAGTGCACACTTCACGCCTGATTCTTGTATTTGTTGTGGTAGATCATTAATAAATATATTAAAAAGTGTAGTGCTGAGCACTGCACCTTGTGGCAAGCCACGGTGTATTTGTTTATATTTAGATATATTTCTTCCATATCTGGTTGCAATAAAGCGTTGTGTTAGGAAATGACATAGCCATGAAAACATTGGACCTTGTATCCCTATTTTTTTTACTTTCTTTAGTAGTTTTGTTCTGCATATAGAATCATATGCACTTTGAAAATCAATAAAAACTGATAAATCATCTTCTTTTCTATTGAAGGAGTCTTTGATTTCTTGACTGAGAAGTAAGACTTGTTCATTTGTAGAGTGGAACTCTCTGAATCCAGTTAATTTGTGAATCTATTGCAAGTTAACGGCAATAAAATTGAATGAGTGGAATACCTGAATATTTATTACAAATAATACCTCGCCCTATTTGTCCACACCATAACGCCCTGTAGATAAGACTCATAGTTTGACAACATAGTCACAACGTTCCGTAGTTGTAGCAACGAATAAGCACTACAAGTTTAATGTCTTTCAAGGATGCGACATGAAGATTTTGAAGAAAATTCCTCCACCCTGAATTACCCTTTACATGGAAAATTTTTTGAAAATTTTGATTTTCTTGAAAATGGCTCTAACAATTTTGACTAAAATGCCATATTTAGAGATATTTTTATGACAAATGAAATGTATATCTTGAATTTTCTGACTATAGCCCATGAAGTCCTATTTACTCTGGATGACTTTTGCATAACTGGTAAACCGTAAGAGATAGACCAAATCTTACTGTGCAAAAAATGTAGATCTTGTTAAAACACACAATTTGTGTTCAAATAAAATTTTTTGTGGAGTGAATCAATTCGGAGATATTGCACATAATTGGATATGACTGGCAAAGAGCCTGGGCTGAATGTGTAGTCCTATTCATAATTGTAATAACTTAACACAAATAAATAGATAAGATATCAAAATTAGTGGAGCATGGAGTATGTGTTTGACTTAAACTTAAGTTTATTAATTTGTTTGTCATTTAGTTTGTTTGTCCAATTAATGTCTCCTGAACTGTTTTATTTCTTAATTTGAGGCATTTCTTTTCAGTTTTACAGCAAACTACATCCACATTGTTATAATAAACTGATGTATTTTGTATATTTTTAGGCCAGGAAAGGTGTGTGCTCTCTGCAATTTGGGGGAGCGGAGTCAGTTAGGACAAGGTGATCTTATGCGACTCAGCTGTCCTGAAGGATTTTGTCCACATAAACAGCTCTTATCTGCTGGGGATGGAATGGAAATGATGAGTCCATCATCAGAAACATATGGAGGAGATACAATAGACAGAGAAAGTATAGGGAGTGGTGGAGGCGACAAGAGTCCTAGAGCAGGGGGATCTGGTGCTGTCACTGTCAGGAGGCAGAAGAGCATGGCAAAATCACGGTAAGTGCTAAAAATTGATTTTCAGAGTATGCATCATTCTTTAATCCTAACCTAAGTAAAGGAGGAAAAAATTCTGGATTCTGCAGTTAAAACAAGAATGTAGGTTAAGGTCCAAATTGCCAAGTGCATTGTCTCCACCAGTGATTGAAATTGAATTTATCAATTGGAGGAGTAGGTACAGCAAACTGTAAGTTGTACATTTTGTGAGCAATAAACTCATATCTCAAATACAACATCAACTTGTGATTTTGTTTTCCGTGTTGCTTCTTTAATATGATATTGCAAATGTATGAAGTGGGGTTATTGCAGTAATTGATGATAAAAACATTTATGATTGCTTTTTCAACACCTTGTGTGGAAGTAGGTTCAACATACCATTAGTAATCCTCTCTCCAAAGAAAGATTAGCCTTACTTTGTATCACCAGTTTTTCATCATTCCTGCTACAGTCCTCAGTCCTGTAAAAATTCCTCAATCCAAGATGCACACACTGAGATAATGCCAGGTGCAGAAGACTATTCATACATCTCTTCATGCTTTTTTAACAACTGTCTGACAATTGACAGTATTTCCTTGTGTACAACATGCATCCAATTTTTCAAGATACCAACCCCCCCCCCCCCCCCAAAAAAAAAAAAAAAAATATTGTGGTGAAGTATATGCAATAAGATAAGATGGTAGTTATTATTTATGCCAATAAACTTACTGTTGGTAAGTCACTTACCTTAGTAATATTGCAAGTTAAGTGATGCTTTTAGTTTCTAAATTTGTTCTTATTTTAGATTCTGTTGTTTCATTGTTAATGGCTTCAATTTTTCCTTAATTACTGCTGGTGTTTTTAAACACACAAACCGTGTGTGGGCAACGTTTGAGAGGTAGAATCGGGATTGAAAAATTTAATGCCACAGCCAGGATTTGAACCACAGACCCTCCACTCACTAGGCGGGCACTCTGTTAAGCTACTGTGAATTCAATGTCATTCTGGCAAGTTGTTAACTAGCTTAATGGTTAGGGCGCCTGTCTGGTGAGCGGAGGGTCTGTGGGTTCAAATCCTGACTGTAATGTTAAATTTTTCAGTTCCGATTCTACCTCTCAAACATTCACATGGCTTGTGTGTTTAAAAACACCAACAGTAAGTTTGTTGGCATAAATAAATAATAATTACAAAAGACAAGTTTCCTAATGCTGTAATTGCTGTGAACAGTGTTATAAGAAGGAGGGTTATGAATTACAGTTTTATCAGGTGGGTATATGATAACATTAGATGGGTATGTGAAGCTTTAAAAGCTCTGTACGTGAATGTAGATAAGTACATGGACCCGGCTGTGGCATTGAGCTTTTGAGTTCCAGTTCTACCTCTCTCTTGTCCTTTGTACTTTTCACAGCACTGTATACTTCACCTAATACTTCTTCAGGGTTCTGTACTCTCTAAGTGATTTGTTCCTACGTATAACACTACAGTTTCTGCATTTTCTGAGAGGTTTTCACTTTTGCACTGATTTTCCACCTTTTTGGCCAGCTGGCTGGCATTAATGCCCCTAAACGCTTTTATGTCTGCACTATTAATTTTCACGTGCGTGATCAAGTCACCCAGCAGAAGAACCTATTTAGGCTCTGTAGAAACTGCACTTGGTGATTTGAGGTTAGTTGCACACTGGAACTGGGGGTTTTCTTCATTCGGCAGTGAGGATAGCACATTGAACCTGTTTGAGGACTTGATGTATGACATTCTTGGCTCAAACAGGCTGATTTTCTCAGGTTACTTGCTTTGGTCTCCTTTCCTCTGTCTTGTAACATTCACCCATTTCATATTTGAGTTTATTTGTTGCTGTTTGGGTTGCTGTGAGTATTGAAGTTCTTGAATCTGCATTTGTAGCGCCATCCTCTCATCCTGTAGTGTCTTGAGATTATCATCATTTGCTTTAATCACCTTGCATCTCTTTTCCCATCGAATTCAATTTCTCTCTCAGATATTGATTTGCAGTTCGTTGTTCTTTAGTATCTTGTCTTGTCGTGTGAAGATCTATGTTTAGGATTTCAATAACTTTGTGTAGTGATGCGATGACTTTTATTTCATCACTTGCTCCCTGGCACAAAGCGTGGTTTCTATTTTCAGCTTGATTTACTGCTGCAGCACTTTTGGTTTTCCCATGTGTATTTTCACTACTATTTGGGTCCATCATGATTCCGAAATTACACTCTTCATTGCCATTATCAGCAGGATTATCGACTTTTGTTAAATTTTGCTGAGCACACTACACGTTATAACTTTTACATGCTGACATCTTGAGAAGTTGCAAATACAAACACAAACTCATACGTACAATATAAAACTTATAAAAATGAAGTGTTCAAAATAGTGGAGCATGTTGTTAAAATCTATTAACTTTTTTGTCGACTTCAAAAACACTTTTACTCCATTCACTTTTAAAAATCTTTTAGAACTAGTTCCAGAGAGGCTAATGGCTAATGGCTTCATTGCCAGATGCAAGGCACTAGAAAACAACAACAGTTCCAGAGAGGCTTCTCTCCATCATCAGCTGGTCAGCCGACTGATTTCCTCGTTAGGCCACTGTCTTCCCTTCCCCTTTTTGAGTAGTCTGCTTCCTTTGCATTATTCAGTCGTAAAATATGTGTGCATCTGTTTAATGTTTAGAATTTTATAATAAAATCTTCTTCTTCTTGCTTCCCAGTATTTAGGGACTAGATCTTGATTTTTGAGACCTTTTTATACAGTTAGGTGATCATTGTTCATTAAATCATCTTTGCCACATAAAAAGCACTGGTGAAGACATTAATCCAACCTTGAACAATTGTCCACTCAGACAGTCATGGCCTATGATTAATCTGAACATTGCAATTAATTATTTTCTAGAGAGTTATAAAATGTTGTCTATTGCTGGTGTTTCAGAATTCATTACTCAATTCCTATTCTTGATGATGTGAATATTCCCCCACCCTATTAATTCCAAATGATCCTTTGCTGGTTTTAAAAGTTCAATTTCTTGGCTAATTTTTTGATTGCATGACCAAAAATGGTGCCCTATAGGTGATTTAACTGTCTTTTGTTTTATATTTCTGAAGTGTTCCTTCGGTCTAGTTTTTAAATTTCTCTTGGTTTTGCCTATGTATATATTTTGTGAAAATTGTCTATCATAAAAGGACTACTGACAGAGATCTTGTCAGATTTGAAGATGTCTTTTGTTCTTGTGACAAAAGCCTGGGCATGAATTTGGCAGCAATGTGGCACATGTTCATAATTGATATGAAGATCATTTGAACCTCCCCAAATGACATGATAGTGTCAGCCATTTGTTTGATGGTGATGCTTCGATCATCGTGCACAATTGTTTAAATTTTTTCAATGTCTTTGGGAGCATTGCATATGTATGGCCATCCTGGCCTCTAGTTGTGCTCCAGTGATGTTTGCCATTTCTGAAATGTGTATGCAACTCAGAACATCTTGTCTGAATCATTGGTTGTTCATTTCCATAAGCTTATTTCAATATTCCTTGGGTTTCAGTCCCTATTTCCTGAGTTTCACATAGAATTTGTTTGCTCTCTGTTCCAATTTTGAGTCCATCGTGTTTTCGTCTAGGCAAGCATGCACATGCTATTACAAACTTGTGTAACTCAGGTATCAGTGGTATCACTTTGAAACTTTGTGCAGTTTGTCTTCAAGGTTGGTACTTGTCTGTACTGCACATGCATGTTAGTCACGTTATCTGTTCGGTCACAGCAGACATAACACCAGAATTTAATCCCCCATCCTGTGGTATGCTCTCTCATTTTGATGAAAAATGGAGAAATTGTGTATGTAAATACAATAACATAAATGTGTCAATAAATTATGAAAATGTTATGAGTCAACTTCATTCTCTTAAAGCTTCACACATATTTTATTAGCAGGATGTGTAGCTCACTGCTTTGATCTCTGGTGATTTTAATGAATTTTGCACTTATTTGACATACCAGTGTAAATGGAACTGTTGTAATTGTTTCAGAAATCCTTCGCTTACAAATAATACAGAGCCACCAGATGAACTGAGTTTAGTTGGCTATGTTGAAGAACCTGATGTCTCTGCTGTTTTTGAGAATTCAGGTAATTATCTTTTCTTTCATAAACAAAAACAATTAATATTTATAGGAGATTATTGCCCTTATGAGATTTTCTCAATTTACATTCTGTTTTCTGGTATGGACACTTACAAACCTTACTTTAAAAAAAAAGTGATCAAACCAAGTGTCTTCCATCTAAGTTGTTTGTAAACAATGTGTGATCTTCTCACAGTGGGAGCACTGTATATTGGTTGTTCCACTAGCAATGTCAGAAGTACTCACAAGGGAGTTGGCACAAGTTGCGATCGTAATTGCCAATATGGTTTGGTTTGTATGAATATGTCTGAGGTGCTGATTACAAACATGTATAAACTAAGTACCATCGCTTATAACACTGTAAGCTACAAAGATTCGATATTCCGCTCTCAGTGGACCATAGCTAACATATTATGACTGTAGTAACTTTAGTCATCTGATGTAGTTAATTGCAGTATATGCTATGGTCGAAATGACAGTAAGAGCAACACCCTTGTGAATTATGTCCTCCAAAATAATAAGTTCCAAATTTTGCCATCAGGTAAAAAAAAATATGATAGTTACTCATATCAATATGGCGTGTACAGTCAAGAGTATCCCTCCTGGGTGCACATCTTGCATTTAGCTACTTAATATACTATTCTTCCGATAGTTAAAGGCAGTGCTAAAACAGATTGAAGATCACAGTTTCCTAAACAAGTATCAGTTCAGTTCAATATTGAGGGATTCCATTTCAATGCCAATGTGTATTCTACACAGAGTTCTGTTTTCCAGTCTTTGCAGACTTTGTTGAGTACTTGTGGACTGTTGACTTCAGACCAAAGAGATTTCAGACACCTTCCAAACAATTTTTGATGTTCAAAAGCAGTGTGACTGGAAAGACTGCTTAATGCAGACATTCATGAAGCACTCCTACTGTGATAAACTGTTTTTGGCGCTTTATACCTTGTGGACATGTTCATCCTCGTAATATATTGCCAAGAACTACCAGCAACCCATTTTTTGAACTTGATGACTGAACATGTGCAATATTGTAAAGTGCAGTGTAATTGTCAATGGCAAATATTGTGTGCATATTTGTAATGTACATGTAAAACTCTTATATGCAAACTATAACTCATTGGTAATTGTGATTGCAACTGGTGCTATTTTCCTTGCCAGTAAAAGTAGAAGAGACAATCATAGAGCATAAATAATTTCACTTGATTAGAAAGAACTGCTTCGGAGCTAATAATAGGGATATTATAATAGTGCATATTTTCTTGTGACATTTGCTCTTCAAATGTTGATTATGATTGTATTTTTTTTAACATAGGCCACTTTTATGTGCATCACTCATGTGCACTCTGGTCATCTGGTGTAACAAGGACAGAAGATCTAGTGTTGGAGAATGTGGGTCCTGCTGTACTACAGGGTTCAAAACGGCGATGTTCGTACTGCAACCATTTTGGTGCCACAATCACATGCATTGTCAGTAACTGCACGCGAATCCTGCATTTTCCTTGTGCTGCAGCATCAGGTGCTTTTCAGGACAGTAAAACAGTGTCAATGGTGTGCAGTCAGCATTTGGATCAAGTACCTCTTCTGTGTGAGTTAAATGCATAACAATGTATAAAAAAGCAAAATAAATATGTGTACAGTTGGGCGTATTAAGGCAACCCGTCAGTAGAAATACTAAAATGCCTAATTTTTTACAGATCAACTTAAAATGGTAATTAGCTAGTGTACCAAAAGTAAAACACCAACTTTGGAGCCTTTTAAATTAAAACGTGATGCAAAAATTTTACTTTCTAATTTTGCTCTTTCTCAACATGCTTCTTGCAATAAATGATAGGGAACTTCTGACTCAAAATTTAATTTCTGTTCCACTAAACCATAATATAAAAATCTGATTTGGGCTAAAGTTTATTAGTGTGGTTGTAAAAAGTTTCCAAATATTAACAGTTAGTGAAAGCTAACCTGTCACTTGACAGCTATGTGATTCACTCACCTGCGAACAAGGCTAGCCCTATCTCATCCAATTGTGTTGCAAACATATTGTGCAACAATTAGTCAATTGGACGAGATAGGGGTAGCCTCGTTTGCAGGAGAGTGAATCATATAGCTGTCAAGTGCCAGGTTAGCTCTCGCTGACTTTAATGTCATGCTTTTTCTAATTTTTTTCACTTAATATTGTGAGAGAAATTGTGTGCCCAACAAAATTAATAGGAAAATTCAAACTAACATATATTGTGTCAAATTTATATCCATCAAAAATATGTCAATTTCCTGCGGTATGAATGTTGTGTTTATATTTGTAAACATTATCACCAAATCAGAAGCTATTCAGTGAAAGGAAACATGACCAACATTAATTGTAAGAAAAGGTTATGATAAAAGATGAAAGAGAAGCAATAGTTAATGGTTATGTAACTAGGAAGAATAAATACCAGCTCTCTACTTTAATAATTCACACGTTGTGTGACAAAGACATTATTCTTAATGCCCTCTTTTGTAGCCTAAATATTGCCTCGCTTGAGAGGTAGAACTGGAGAAATACGAACTGGTTTGAGAATTCAATGTCATTCTGGCAGATTGTCACAGTAGCTTAATGGTTAGAGCACCTGCCTGGTAAGCGGAGGTTCTGTGGTTCAAATCCCAGCTGTGGCATTGAATTTTTAAGTTCCAGTTCTACCTCTCAAACATTGCCCACACACGGCTTGTGTGTTTAAAAACACCAACAGTAAGTTTGTTGGCATAAATAAATAATAATTGCCTTGCTGTTTGTAGTATTTCCCCATAGTGTTAGTCCGTATGATAGTAATGAATGAAAGAAAGCAAAGTAGCAGGTCCTGAGTACTGTGAATGTTACTTGAGGCCTCAGCTGATGTAGAACAAAACAAGCTCGGCTCAGCTTCTTGCTAACTTTTCAATATGCTTATCCCAAATTTAATTTTTGTGAACCCATAAGCCTAGGAATCTAGTTTTATGTTCAAAATTTACCAACTTGAAACTAATTCTGATGCAAGGATTTCCAACTTTTCTACAAGCCTTGTACTAGAAATTGAGGGCTATAGTTTTCTCTTTGTTTACAAGTAACCTGTTATCTTTAAACTAGTTTAATACTTTTACTACAGCTGATGTTACATTTAGATTAAGGCTGTCATCTCTTCCTGCAATGAAAATACTTATATCATTTTTAAAAAGTGTGATTTTAGCATCCGAATTGTTATTAAGACATAATGGCAGATCATTTATGTAAAGTAAGAGTAGCAGGAGACCTAGAATAGATCCTTATGGGACTGTTCTTTTGAAGAGTTGTTTTGAAAATAGGCATACCAAATGCCAAGGCAATGCACTCTTTGAGTTATGGACGATACTGTACATTACGCAAACGAGGGCAAGATTAGTGTACAGTAGTGGTGATGAATATAATGCAAACACTAATAAATAATTTTTTTTAACGACGGTGTCAATCTCCAGGATCATTGATAAAAGTGCTGGAGTTATGTGCTTCAAGAATTCTTTTATATGCCATTAAATCTACAGACGTGGGACTGTTGCTTTTAAGCACACTTAAAAACCATCAGTCTGGGCCAGGTATGAACCTGCAACCTTAGGATTAAGTCAGTGCTTAACCAAATGAAAACAGAATGACATAGTAGATCTGGTATGTGCCAGAACAACTTTTCCATTGCTGCATATAATATGCAGCCAAATTTTCCATCAGTATATTTGGTAGAACAAGGGCAAGTTATAATGTAAGTAAATGCTGATCACATATAGGTACTGCTTTTAACTTTTTTGCCGTATTTATACACCATTAGAAAGATTGATCTAAAATTATAGATTTGAAGATGGAATGAGATAAGGAAAATTAAGGACTGTAATTTTTTTATCTTCCTTATCTGTAATTTTTATTTATTTATATGTATTTAGGCTTTCACGGCCGGTGTCTTGATTATTCCAAATATTTAGTTCTTCCGGGCTTGTAGGCCGTGGTCTAGAAGGCATGGTAGATACCAACGTTTCGCCAAGTACTGCGCTTGGCATCATCAGGTTAACACATCCTCCATCTGCACTGGTCAGAGTTAGAATGTGGAAGCAGAGTGGAAGAAATGACCGTTAATGTCCGTTACGTTTATTTATATGGGTGGGGGTGGGCGGGGCATTGTTGCGCCGTCTACGGTAGTGATTGGCCGGTTGTAGGTGGGGTTTTATTACAACTGTTGTGTGTGTCTGAAAGTCTATCTAAAACCGGTATCCATGCTTTATGTACACGTACTATTTCTTCTTTGCGATTGAAGTTGTCTTTGTGTTTGTAGATTTCTATGGCCTCCCTTTATAGTCGGGCATAGTAGTTAACTGTAGAAGACAGGACTCGGGTTTCTTTAAGGTTGACATCATGACCGAATAACAAGGCGTGCTCTGCCACAGACGATTTATCCGTATGTCCCAATCTGGTGTGACGCTCATGTTCTTTTATTCTGGTGGCTACACTGCGCATAGTAGTGCCTATATATACTTTGCCGCAACTGCAGGGAACTTTATATACACCTGCAGATGTGTGTGGGTGGCGTTTGTCTTTGGCAGATCTCAAGAGGTCTTTGATCTTGTTAGTCGGTCTGTAGACAGTATCAACTCCATGTGATCGCAGAAGCTTGCCTATCCGGTCAGAGACGTTCCTGATGTAGGGGAGAAGGGCTGTTGCTACTTTTTCGCGTTCTTCCTTTTTTGTTGTTGGTCACCTGGGATGAATTTATTTATTTACTTTCATTCAGAATATACACCAAGTATGGCATATATTTATTACAAGTGGAAGTTTCAGTTAAAATGTAATTTAGTATGTTTTTGAAGTTTTTCCTAATGCTCACGAGAATATTTTCACTAATCAATTGAATAGATGTCCCTCTGTGAAGGGACAAATCCCTACATCTGGCAACCCTGAACATCATTGTTCTCATTTCTTTTGATTCCAAAGACTTTGCAACAATTTCATAACAAGATATACAAAGAACCATCACCATTATAATACGCAACTTCTCATTGATGGGACTGAAGAATTCTTTGGTTTATCATTGTTCCTGTTCATCCTCTATCAGCCAATTACAAACCAATTTAGCTATCATGACAGTCTCACTACATGGCATCATTGCACTTTGTGGTTTATATAAAAACTATATAGTATGGAATATTTATTTTAAATTTCATTTTAAAAAATTAAGCTGTGTTAATTTTTGTAATATATGTCAAATTCTAAAATCAGACAAAAATATAGGTTGTTGTGTATTTGGGTTGGTCTTGTATTCAGGAAAATACTGTTATTATCTTCATTATTTTACAGTAAGCGGAGAAGTGACCTGTATGTCATGTTTTGCACTTGGTGATGTGTCAAACCTGATGATGTGTACCAGTTGTGGACACCATTATCATGGTAGCTGCATTGGGCTTGCTCTGCTGCCAGGTAAGTTGTAATACTATTGTACTAAGTTCTAGTAAATGGAGCTCCAGAATTTGGAAGAAAAAGTTATGACAGTTTTACAATTGCAATAAGAATATTATGACCTAAAAAGTACAGTAAAACTTTGTTTATACAATAAGGAAATAATGAAGCTATCAACAGTGAAGCAACAAACTTGCAATACTACTAAGATAAGTGAAGCGTTTAGTTTCTAATTCGTTCTTACTTTAGACTTTGTTTATACGTTTACATATAAGTGTGAAAAATGCTTAAATGAAAGTCAGTAAGTAAAAATTGAAAAATTTATACAGTATATGGGTTATAATTAAGAGGTGAACAAGAAGAAATAATAATAGGATAGTGAAACAATCTAAAATAAAGTACTTACAAAAGTAAGTCACCATTGGGGTAATTGTCTTTGATGTGATACTGCCTTTGTGGGAGAAATACAAACTGATTTGAGAATTCATTGTCATTCTAGCAGGTTGTACAGTAGCTTAATGGTTAGAACATCTAGTGGTAAGTGGAGAGTCTGTGGTTCAAATCCCAGCTCTGGCATTGGATTTTTAAGTTCCAGTTCTACCTGTCAGACATTGCCCACACACGGCTTGTGTATTTAAATACACCAACAGTAAGTTTGTTGGCATAAATAAATAATAGAAACTAAAAGCTTCAGCATTTGAAGAACTTGCAATAATTACTAAGATAAGTGAAGCTCTTAGTTTCTAATTTGTTCTTATTTTAGATTCTGTAGCTCCACTGTTAATAGCTTCAATTTCCTTAATTTAATATGGAACAACACAAACACAAGAGAAATTTACCCAAATAAAAATACATTTGCATGAAGAAAATTGAGTCACTTTACGAAGTAGTCCTTTACCTTGGCTTGTTTTTTGTTGGCTGCGGCCACAGCACAAACAGTATCTTCAAAGCAGTGGAATTCGGCCATTGTTTCCTCAGAAACGTTATGGCACATTACAAAATGTTTGTTAGTCCAGCATTATTAAAATCCACTGGTTTATGGTACAGCTCTTCAGTAAATGGAGCAATCCCTAATTTCTTAGCACTTTCTGTCCGTTTCATCTAGCCACTTTCCTAACCACATTCAAAATGCGTAATTTTTCAGCAGTTGTAATGCACTTTCTTCTCTGTTCACCCATGAGGTTATCACAAGTGAAGCACAGAGCCCAAATGACTGAAACAAGTACGGTTTGGTATTTCACAAGTTTGCTCAAAAATAGCTTCAAGGTTGCTCTCACTTCCACGCTAGGGGTGTTTTCTGAGATGTACGGTGCAAGTCAAAAGTTTTGGCTTCAAGTATTTCTTGAGATTTTAAAGAATGAAACTTTCTAAATGTATAAATGATACATTTTGCTCTTGGTGACATAAGCTATGATCATATAAGCATAAAAATCGTATAGATAAAAGTTGTATAAATGAAATAATTTATTGTAATATGTTGTCTGATTTTGCTGGGACTGATGAAAAAACTTATAAATGTGAAATGTACAAAAGAAGTTTTACTGTGATAGCAATATTTTTTTTTTCTTTACCTGATTACCCTCCCCTTATGTAGGACTTACACCCCTTAGGACCAGTGCCGAGGGTCCGAGACCTGTCGGAGAGCACAGGAACCTATAGACCAGACTGGAAGTGGGTGATCAGCCAAGCGCCAGGTATGATAGTGAGGAAGAGGATGATATGAAGTGCAGGCAAAATCAATGATTGGGAAGGTGATAATGGAGCAATTGGTGGAATGAATGGCAGGGAAAACCAGAGAACCAGAGAAAACCCACCCTGACGCCACTTCGTCCACCACGAATACTACATGCATGTCCCTGGGATCAAACCCGGGCTGCCTAGGTGGTAGGCAAACGCTCTAACCACTCGGCCACGGCATGGCTTGAGATAGTAATCTAACAGTATTAAATGCAGTTAAAACTCCAGACATTTCAGACTCCTGGAAAGGAAGATACATGCTTTGAGAAATTTTGAATGTGCCGACAGATGAAATGTGCTGAATAGGAAGGACAGTGGAAACAAGATGGCTGCACTCTAGAGGCTGCATAGAGGAACAGCAAGCAATATAAAGTGTTTTTGTGATCAGAGGGCATAAGTACTCAACAAATCAATAGAAGGATGTTGGAAAGGTAGGAAATATTAGCAAGAGAAGAGTGTGATAGTGATAGATGTATTAAAAATTGGATGCACATCAGTCGCAGATGAGGTTGTCCCAGCACAGCTGAGAATGTGGGTTACACAGTGCCATGATTCGTGAAAACCAATGTGCTTTTGTGGAAGTTTTATCAAGGAAATTGAGTATTAGTGTCATATCCACTCATACCATTATAAATGGGGTACTCAAGTACAGCCATGGAAAAAATGATTGAGTGCATTCTGAGAGCAGAAAATTTCCAAGTACTACTTTGTATTGCAGCGCAGTTTGCACTGGTCAGTATTTGCAATGTGCAGTTAAACTGAGCTAATAGTCTCAGCGGCATATGTTATCTTCTGTCAAACACATATATAGGCTGTCTCTTGAATCGTGCCTGCATTTTTATTGGTTCCTGATAAAGAAAGAGGGGTGGTGCAAGAACTAGTTCTGTACTTCTCATTCTTCATTACCCAATTTGTTAGCAAACCCAAACATGTTTCTGCCTGATGCCATGCGCATTGGTAGTTCTACATAAAGGAGGAGCAGCGATATCCAATCAATCGAAACAACCAATGACATGTTTCATAAGACATGAAGTACCCTGAATACGATAAATTAGTCATGTTACCATAAAAAATGTGGCCAGTGTTAGAGCTTATATATGGATGTGCCAGTAGACTTTCGAGCCCCAAGCAAATACAGCTCAGAGGTAACGCACGCGCTTTGAGAACTGGTGAACTTACGTTCAAACCTCGGTGACAGAAAATACTTTCTTCCTCCCTTTATTTTGTTCCCTCTATTTTCATGTTCTACTTTGTATTTTTAATTTAAAGTAATATAGATTTTACACAATATTAGTTAAGAATTGAGTATTATATATATGTTGTTGTTAGCTAATGCTGGATTTCTGACAATAAAGTCATTAATCCTCTTGTTCTCCAATATTTTTCACTGATGGATGGGGTGCTAGAAGTGGCCGGGCATATTTGATGGTGGTCTTGGTCCAATATATATATATGTGTGTGTGTGTGTGTAGGTATCTATGTAATAGCCAACTCTTTCAGCTACTGGTGAGAATCTTGATTCTTGTATCATTGTGTTTCTTTCTGTGTCAGTCACACACTTATGTTTAGTTCCATTCTGCACCGAAAGAAGTCCTCAGTCACTATGTAGCCTACAGCGACCCGTTCATTCATACTTTAGCAATGGCAAAGGCCGTTGATAAACGTTCTGCTGTTCTCACCCTGATATCACAGGGCTATTCTGCCACCAAAGTGGTAGCATTTGTGGTGTTGCACGGTCCACCGTGAGGAGGAGGGCAAAATTATATTGTGAAGATGCGCAGGTTACTGCAAGGAAGAGTATAGGATGCCCACATGTATGTACCGAGGATGATGACAGTTCTCTCTTGGCAGAGGTGGAAAGATGTCTGTTTCTAACCACCGCTGACTCAAGGCATTGTCTTTATTCCTGGATAGTGCAAGAACGGTTAGCAACCATTGTAAAGGTGCTGGAATCTGGCATAGACGTGCAGCAATAAAGGAAGTGCTAACCGAAGCCCACAAAATCAACAGGTTGGTATTTGCTATACAGTATGAGAACTTCAATTGGAGCGAAATAATTTTCTTGGATGAGGCTGTGTTTTGTACTGCAGATGTCAATTCGACCATGTTTGTTTACAAGCCCAGTGGGACTCACTGTGATAGATGCTATCTGGCTACTCGCACAAGGAGTGGTCGAACAAACGTTACTGTTTGGGCATAGATGTCTTGGGAAGATGCAGGAATGCTGGAACGTGTTCATGAAAAGCTGAATGGGGAAACCTATTCTGAAATTTTAGAACATGTTCTACTCCCGTCTGCCCGAGAGCGTTATCCTCAAAGAATTATTGCATTCCAACAGGATAATCATTCTGTCCGCAAGTCGTTCAAGGTCCAAAAGTGGTTTTTGGAGCACAGGGATATCTTATAATAGATACTGTGGCTTCCGAAGTCAGCAGATCTGAACCCAATGGAACACATTTGGACGAAAGTAAAGCAGAGGCTCTCTTGAGGTCCCAGATTGAATAATTCTACACAACTCTAGTGTGCCATTACAAACACTTGGGAGTTATTAGCAGAAGACGCTAATTATTTTAAAATGTTGGTGGTTTCCATACCCAGAAGATTGAGGACAAATAATGGAGACCACACTGAGCATTAGAATTTGTTTCTTGGTTTTTCTCTTGTTTTATTAGCGTTTTGTTATATTTAAAAGATCAGGTTGCTGTGTTTTTTTTTATTTTCTAGTTTGCAGGAACAGCTGATAAAGATTTCACATACAGTAGTCAATATTGACTTACAGAATGTAATTTACGTTGATATAAAAGGTGTTAATATGAAAAATGAAATAAAAATACTACCTGTGTCTTGGGACTCAAACCCCCATCCCCTATAGCACACTGAGTTTCAAGTGCAGAATGTTGGCACTGAGCCACTTCCACCACAGACAAATTCTTCTCGTATATAGGGAACTCTAGCAGACAGTTCAACCCTCAGGGTCTGGCTCACGTATTTTGTGAGCGTTTCTGTGCATGTTGGCGAAGAACAGTTCTTTTGATTGTATCCTGGTTGCTATTTTATGTTATAAAGTAATAAACTGTGGCTTATCTTGCTGTGTACAAGCCTGCTTTGGAGCTTAGTGCACGCACGATGTGTGAACCATGCTCTGGTTACTTTGTGTACTTCTGTGAGGCTGAAGTGACAGAAAATTTACAGCGCTCAATCTTTTTTTCCATGACTGTATCATTTTTTGTGTGCACGTGGATGCCTAGGAAGCTTGCTAATGACCATAACATGATGCATGTTCAGACTTCCACATCATTTCTGGCACAATATAACACTGAAAGAGAGGACTATCTGGCACATATCACAGGGAACAAAACCTGGGTGCATCCTTATGAATGAGAAAGCAAAAATTAGTCCAGAATGATGACACACATCTTCAGCCAAGATGAAATTCAAGTCTCAACTGTCTGCTGGGAAGATCCTTTTGGCCTTCTTCTGGGATATGAATGGGCTGATTCATATCAGCAAAGGGGTCAAACAGTGAATAGTGCCTAGCACAGCACCATGCTGTAGAAGGAGCTAAAGCCAGAATATGGAGCCATCACAGAATACTTCTGTCTAGATACGTTCTTATCCTTCACAACAACATGCATCGCCACACTGCTGCTGCAATTCTTGGCATCATTTGGAGATTGAGATTTCAGGCCTTACTGTATCCCCACAGCCCTGATCTCACTCCTTTGGATTACCATGTGTTTGGACCACTGAAGAATGCTCTCAGAGAACAATGATTTGAAATATTATGCTAAAGAAGTGATGCATTCTTGGTTACAGACATAAATGAAGACTTTATTCTTATGAAATTTAAAAAGTTGGTGCAACAGCATGAGAAATGTGTCAAAAAGGAGGGTGATTATGTTGAAAAATGACATCTTGTTTGTATTTGTAATTGAAGTATATACTTTGCAAAAATTAGTTTGCTGTTACTTTTAAAAGCACCCTCATACAAACCATTATGTGCACAAATTAAGGTTTTATTACCCTATCTTCACTTTGTACACCAGAATTTACTGGGACATGTTTTGAAGACTATTGTTCACATAAATGCTGAAAAATGTAACTGTTTTTCCCCCCAAAACATGTATATATACAATCCCATTTTGTTTGCAGGTGTTCGAGCTGGGTGGCAATGTCAGGACTGTAGAGTGTGTCAGATTTGTAGGCAACCTGAGGAAGATTCCAAGGTCATGTTATGTGAACGTTGTGATAAGGCATACCATCCACAATGCTTGCGTCCAGTAGTTACCACAATACCCAAATTTGGGTGGAAATGTAAAGTAAGTAAGACTCAGAAAAAGTAAATTGCACACTGTTTGTGAATTTGGAAAGCTTTCTGGTAAAAACAAAGTAAAATATAAAAATGGGTTAATTAATAACATAAACAACACTCACTTTTTAAATTTCCTGGTACATGTTTCAGAGGCTAGTTTCCTCCATTATCAACCGCACATCAACTGAACTTGCTTTTAGAGGTTGGTCCTTCTGTAGACAGCTCTAGCGGTGATTCTAAAAACTTGTACAATTGGTCATTCTACAAACAAGTTCAATGTCTGATAGTGGAGGAAACTACCCTCTAAAACATGTTCCGGGAAATTTCATAACTTAGTGTTGCTTAGTGTTATTAATTGACCCATTTTTCTATTTTAATGTGATCCAACAACACTGTCATCAACTTTCAGATTATTAATATACAGAAAGCAAAGCTAAGGTGACAGGATACTCAAAGGCATGTTTTAAATTAAATAAGGAAATAATGAAGCTGTTAACAGTGAAGCAACAAGAATCTAAAGTGCAAGTTCTTTGGTGCACCAAAGAACTTACAATATTGCTAAGATAAGTGAAGCTTTTAGTTTCTAATTTGTTCTTACTTCAGCATGTTTTAAAGTTTATCTTCTGGTTCATACAACCTACAGAATAGTAATGAATAGAGACCACCTATTTCAATGTATCGCAATCTCAGAAATTAGTACCACTGTTCCGGTTCAACTATGTAAATATTATTGGGAAGGCTGTAGAAAAATGGAGAAAATCCATTTATAACCTGACCAAGGCCAGTGCAGTCCTGCTTTGGAGGGTGCCACTTGTACGCTTTATGGCTTGCCCGTCCTCCTGTACAGTCCGGTTGGCAAAAGGTGAACAATAACAGATCTCATGTTGACATTTTCTCTGTGTGTATAACTGTATTATATGTATATGTACTGTATGTATATTCATACCATAAAACATCAAACATATTCACAAATACTTTAAAATACAGTACTGTCACCGCGCCCGCCGCATCTAATTGCCGACAATAGCAGTGTCACCCATCGCATTATTGTCGGCACTACCGCAAAGGAGCCGAAGGAAAGAGACAGAGCATGGCCGCATTGTTGGGGGGCTTGCCGAAAGAGAGAAAAGGATAGAGACTTCGAGAATCTTCTCTGCTTTGTATCTCACCGCAATAACTGAACGTTCCTGAAGCTTCCAGAATAGTGCCTGGGAGATATAAATAGCGGTAAAGTGCGACAGAAGAGGAGTCAGACGTATGTGAAGGTTGAGTAGTCGTGCCGACGGAAAGAAGAGACGCATGCGAAGCGTTGAGGAGTCACACCAGGGAGAAGGAACAGTTCTTTGTGTTATGAGTTCGGAGCCGTGCTGTTGGAGAATCGAAAAAGACTTTCTTGCTGTTGCAACGAGTGTACAAAGTTACTGTTTACGGAAATAAAAGTGTTTCTTTATCTCGACTACATCTGTCTACTTTACTTTACACCCACACCAAAAGTCACAGTACATTTGAACATTTCTCTGAAACTTATATTATTCCGCGATATATCCCTCACTTGCCATGTCGGTCTCAGATACGGTGGCCATTTCTTGTCCAGACTCGTCACTGCTGTGCAGTCCTAGATTGATTATTATCCTTTCCATTTCTTCTTCCATAAGCGCTTCTCTTTTCCAATACGTTTCTTGAATATCTTTCACCCTCTGAACCAAGGTTTTCCAGTCATACTGTTATTGCTCCAGTAGCATCATGTGTTAAAGTCTTGTGTTGACTGAGAAACATGGACCACATTATTGTCTGCAACTTTTCTTTTATTAACCTCTTGAGGGATATGGACGTGAAATCACGTCCATTTAAAATGAAGGATGAGAGATATGGGTGTGTATACACGTCCTGTGCGTTTAAGCATTTAACCCTTATTTATCCCTTATCTAACTCAACCTATTTTAATTTTCCCTTTATGAAACATTTTAGTAAAGTCTATATACTTTATTGGCTTACCTTAATATGTTCGTTCTGCAGTGATTTACCTCAAAACAGGGATAAACACACAAGGGTCCGTACATCTCCACATTCGCGAATTCCCTTCTTGCGGCACACGAAACACTTTCGAGATGGGCGGGACTTATTTGCTGTTGGTGGTATCCTTTTAGGATAATGTTTTCCTTGAAGTCTGAGGGGTGCAGGGGTTTTGGATTTTCAACCCCCAACGTGGTATTGTTCAATTAGCCTGCGAGCTATTTATAGTCGGAAGTCAAGGTCGGTCATTGTCCTGTGTGGGTTTAGAGAGCTGTCCAAATCACCAAACAATTGTATATGGTTATATCCAGTTGGTGCAAAAATACCTTTTTATACTACTTCTCACTTCAGCTACAAGCAGGAAAGTATATGTACGTATTTCAACAAAGAAACAAACGGACTCTACTAAGTTACGAAACTGGCATAAGCAAAAGTTGCAATGTGCCTCTATTCTGATGACTCAAGAGACCACGCATACAGTAGTGCTTTATTACACAGTATGCTGACGCATAAGCCACACATACACATACAATGGGTGTTTCTTTACTGTTTCTTTCCGAGAACTTATATTAGATGCATTCGACAGAGCAAAGTTGACTTTTCACCACAGTGAAACAAAATAGTGCCATTTCAATGTATTGTAAATACAACTCAACTTTGCTGATGACGTACATTTATACTGCATATAACGAGCTTTATACCAGTTTTTGTTTCATTAAAATAACTTAATATTTAAACAAAATACAGCTGTGTATATACGACACACTTTAAATGCCCTGCGCTGGATATTGGGTAGCAGTTCTCGGCTCGCGGACATTTTAAATGGCCATCGCTCAAGAGGTTAAATAACAGACTACTTTGATAGGGTTCAAGTCCGGCTGATAGGGTGGTAATCTAAGTGCTGTAAAACCAGCATCTGCAAATAATTTGTCAATGGAATATGTTTTCTTTGGTCTCTGCTGTTTTGCGTGAATGACAAGTTCCGCTTTAGTTATTTCCGGGTCAAATAGTATATTGTTGTTCCGCAACCATTCTTATATTTCTGACTTTAAATTGTTGCTTGAGGCCATGTTATTGTCTTCTTTATTGTGATAAGGAGCATTGTCAGTTACAACAATGCTGCTTTGCCTTAACCCAGGTATCAGTTGGTTTTGCACCCACTTGGAGTAGTTTTCGTAGTTCATTTCGTTATGGTAATCTGATGTCTTGGATTTGAAATCGTTGTGGCGGGGATTTATTCTATGATGGTTAACACATATTAGTGTGGATATAGCAAATGGAGCACTGTTTTTGCTAAAGGGTGTAAAGTTTGTTGGAGCAGACGCCACTCTTCTTTTCAGGGGAGGTGGTCGTGGAATGGAATGCATAAATCAACGTACTTTTGTTATAAACACATTTATTCGTTCATCTACACTTCTTTTCACAAAGCAATTAGTTAACAACTCTTAAAATTGGATAGCGTCCATGCCGGTTAGAAGTTTGGATGTAATTCACATATTCACACGCTATCAACACTTATACGTCCTTACAGTTTGAAGTCACAGACGCTAATGAAAGTAGTTTTTGGCGTGGGTATAACGCAACACCGCCATTCTTTTGTATTCATCCGCGCAACAGTTCTCATTGGTCGAACTCAAAGTGACGACAAGAGATTGGATGTTGATTATTAAAAAGAAATAAGTTCCTAATACATCCAAATTATATAAATTAAAAATTTACATACTCTTATAAAAATATTTACATGAACAATTTTCTATTGATCAATATTCTGTCTCATATGCCCCTTGTTTTGTTTTTCAAGTTGTCGCCTTATTTACAATCTTGAAACACAATACAACACTTCTCCCTACTCCTATGATTCAATCATTTTGCACAATTTTTTTTTTTTTTTTTTTTTTTTTTTTTTTTTTTTTTTTTTTTTTTTACAGTCTTCTTCACTGTTTGTCTTTGTCCTTTGTTTTGACATGATACAGCATGTCTTTATAAACTTCACATATTCGATTACTACACAATGCATTCAATTATTATACAATACATATCCAGTTATTGTACAATATACCCGGTTATCATATCACATGTGTTGTTATTATACAATACACTTTTAGTCATTATGCAGTACATATCCAGTTATTGTACAACACATTTGATTACTACACAACATGTCCAATTATCATACAATACATATTTAGTTATTGCACAATATATCCTGCTATCATAACACATATGTGTTCTGTTTTAATGTAATACATATTCAGTTATTACACAATGCACATTCAGTTTTTGCATAAAGCATTTAGTTATTACTCAACATATTTAGTTATTACACAATATATCCAGTTATCATATCATATATGTTGTTATTATACAACACACCTTCAGTCATTATACAATACATATTCAGTTATTGTATAACACATTTGAATACTGTACAACATGTCCAATCATTACACAATACATATTCAGTTATTGTACAACATATCCTGCTATCACATCACATATGTTCTATTATTATGCAATACATATTCAGCTATTACACAATACACATCCAGTTTTGGCATAAAGCATTTAGTTATTACTCAATATATTCAGTTATTACACAATATATCCAGTTATCATATCATATATGTTGTTATTATACAACACATATTCAGTTCTTATACAACACATACACAGTTATTGTACATTTGACATTGACACAAATATAATTTAAGTGTTTCATGTGGTTTTTGACTTGTGTTCATTGCTATGAGGAGAGAAAAACAGGATACAAATTTTGAGCTAATGATTATGATCATGTTTATGGCAATATTTTATTCAGTTCTTTGCCTTCTTTGTCTTATAAGCTTATGTATAGGCAGGTTATTGAGTTGGTTCTTAAACTCTGATGTTACTAATGGTACTAACTTTCTTGGTTGGGTTATTATTCATTGTTGTTTGGTTCACATTTCTTCGAGCTTAGCATTGGCTATATTCATCTCAATTCATGGGCATTGTTTTTCTGGTTATGGTTTTCCTCACTTCACCAATTGTCATTTCTTTGTCTCTTATTTTTATAAGAGAAAACTTCTATACTTACAATTATTCTGTAATTGTATTATTTTTCTTCTCCATTTACCCTCGACATCTTTGTGTCGAAATATTATATCTTTTTCATCATAATTAATTCATTTTTATTTTTGTCCCTGACATCCTTATGTCAAAAACATATTATCTTTCGTCGTTATGATTCATTTATCTAATGACAATCAGTGTCCTCATCTGTCTCTGTTGACAATGCTCTTTGTGGTCGATATAGCCAATGACCATGTTGATTTTTTTTTTTCTTGTTGTAATTCCTAATCTGAACATGATTTTCTATAAGTAACCCATTAAAAATTGTTATCTTCTTTCATCTCTGTTACTCCTGCCTTACACATTTGTTGACCAAGGCTATTTGGTTCTTTCTTTGTATGGCTTCAATTTATTTTTGTGGTATCTTCCTACCAACTTGCCATTTGTATTCTGTAGCTCATACGTGTGGTCACCCAGCTGTTTTGTTATGACCAGTGGTTCCATCTCTCTCTTCGTGTAGCCATCATGGTGTCGATGTCAATTGTAAGTTGCTGAGATATTGTTGTTTGTCATCCAGCCAGTTGGGACGAACTTAATTGTTGTAATTTCCCTGAGTGTTGGTGGTGGTGGTTGTTTCTGTATTCTGTGTAGTATCTGCCCTATTTGGCACATCTTCTTCTACTTCCTGCTGTCTTGTGTTGTTAGTGTACCATTGGTCTCTGCCCCTTTGGCGTGAACCTCTGTCATGTGACGGTCTGTGGTTGTTCAGGTGTTCCCCACTGAATCGCATGTGATTCACTTGATGGGCATGGTCTCCTGGTCTTCCACGATCATAGGTATATGTTTGGTGTCTCGATTCACCCCTCGGTATTGTGTCGTGGTACCGCTGTCTTGTGTTCTCCATCCTCTCGCCATGATTATGTGGTTGTGGGAAATGGTGTGCCCCTCTCCCCCTTTCATGGGTACTCCTAGTATTTGTATGTTCTCCTTCGCTTTGGTTGTTCGTAGCCGTGTTTCGGTTTAGGATGGGTGAGTTTGGGTGACCGTTCCTATGTCTATGTTCATTAGGTCGACCATTTTGTGTTTCGAAGGCTGTCAGCAGTTCTATCATATCTGCAAAATCTACCGGCCTTGCAACAATTAATCCTGTTCTCACTGTGTCTGGGAAATGTCTCGTTATACTGGCAATTAGTTCTGCCTCCGACAAGTTAGGGTCTAATAGCTTTCCTTTGTTGGCTACTTTCATGAAATAGTCGACTAATGACAATCCTTTGGCTGGATCGTATCTACCTGTCGCTAGCTCTACCCTAGTTTGGTTTTGTTTAGCTGGGCCCCAATATCTTGATAGGAATAAATTTCTGAATGAGCTATAAGACTCGTGACCAGCTAGTGTTAACCTGAGCCATTCTAATGCCTTGTTTTTTAAGCTTTTCTTTACTATCATCATCCTAAGCTCGTTTGGTATCCTTTTCACTTTAAAGTATTCCTCCATCTCTTTAACAAAGAGTTTTGGATCATCTCCCTTCTCCTCGTCAAATGTAGGTGGTGTAATTTCATGTAATATGCTGTTAGTGTAACATGTGTTATATGTTGTGTCATTGTTTGGTTGTGAACCTCTTTCTCTGTATGGTGAGTCAACATTTTGTACATTACTCAAGTAACTCTCATCTTGTACATTACTTACATCTAAATCATCTTGTCTTTGTAATGCCTTCACAACATCATTTACATTAGCCAAATTTTCTTTCCCTTTTTTCATTTCTTCACAAATTGATTTTAAATCATTCTTTATTTCTAAGTGGCTTTGTTTCATATTATTTATAGCATCCTGTTGTGAAAGCATCACATCATTCATTGTCTTAATTTTAGGAACTACTATTTGTTCTACAGTTTCATTAATAATGTCTTTCTTTACAACCTCAATCTCTTTCCTTAATTCCTCAGTTATTTCTGTTTTTACAGTTGTTATTTTACAGTCTACACTTGTATTACATTCTGTTATTTCATCCCTACATCTAGCAATTTCTTCTTCTAACACAATTTTACTCTCCCTCATCTCTGATTCTATCTTTCCCATCCTATCTCCTACCATTTCTATCCTAGCTTCTAAGGCTTCCTTTGTTTCATTTAAGTTTTTATGAACTAATTTTAAATTAGTTTCCATTACTTTCATATTTTCTTTACACTCCTGTCTTCCTAATTCTATTTTCTGTTCTAGGTTCTGTCTACCTAATTCCATTTGCTGTTCCAAGTTCTGTCTACCTAATTCTATTTTCTGTTCTAGATTCTGTCTACCTAATTCCATTTTCTGTTCTAAGTCTTTTCTCACTTCCTCCATTTTCTGACCTATCTCTTCCTTATTCTGTTCCAGTTTCTGACCTATACTCTGACTTAAACTTTGCTCTAGTCTTTCAAACATCACCATCATTAACCTTTGGTCTTTGCTTATTTCCGCCTGTTCCTCCCCTTCTAATCCTTCCTGATAACTAGGCCTATCTGCCCCTTCCCCCACTCCTATTTCTATCTCTTTTCGCGACATTATAATTCCTTTATCTAATTCACTTTTGGTTAAAAGTCCCACTACTTTTCCACTTCTAAGTATCATTAACTAATGGGAATAAGATAAAGATACAAAAATTTTGGATCCTACTTTTTTTTTTTTTTTTTTTTCGCTGGTTCTTCGTCCGGTTATTTACGTCTCCTGGGTAGTTGGTTTCACTAGATGATCTCCGGTGTTTTTCCCCCGTTGATTCTCCGTGTATCGATGTTTTGTTGATATCAGACGATGGTCTAATGGCGTCTTTCTCCTTCACGATGAGATAGCGTTCTTTTGGTGTTAGCACTTCGCACTCTCAATTTTGCATTCCACTCCAAATTCGCGCTCCACGTTGGGCAGGCCATTTGTGGCGGGGATTTATTCTATGATGGTTAACACATATTAGTGTGGATATAGCAAATGGAGCACTGTTTTTGCTAAAGGGTGTAAAGTTTGTTGGAGCAGACGCCACTCTTCTTTTCAGGGGAGGTGGTCGTGGAATGGAATGCATAAATCAACGTACTTTTGTTATAAACACATTTATTCGTTCATCTACACTTCTTTTCACAAAGCAATTAGTTAACAACTCTTAAAATTGGATAGCGTCCATGCCGGTTAGAAGTTTGGATGTAATTCACATATTCACACGCTATCAACACTTATACGTCCTTACAGTTTGAAGTCACAGACGCTAATGAAAGTAGTTTTTGGCGTGGGTATAACGCAACACCGCCATTCTTTTGTATTCATCCGCGCAACAGTTCTCATTGGTCGAACTCAAAGTGACGACAAGAGATTGGATGTTGATTATTAAAAAGAAATAAGTTCCTAATACATCCAAATTATATAAATTAAAAATTTACATACTCTTATAAAAATATTTACATGAACAATTTTCTATTGATCAATATTCTGTCTCATCGTAAAAGAGGCAAACATGCACAATAATAGGATGCTATCCAGCACTATCATTTGCATACACTCCTGAAACATTATCACTCTTCCAACACTTGGAAACTGTGCAGTGCGTGTGAATCCAGGTTTCATCCATGTACAATCACTGGCTTATTTTCCCCTAGTTCATTTGTTCTAAGTGCTTAAGAAATCCTCTTTGAACCACTATATCAGGGCGTTCCCTCAGTACATTCCTTTTATTTTTACACTTTTTAAATCAAAATCCAATAGATTTCACTATTTTTCTAAGTGTTTCTTTACCCTCGTGAAATTAATCTCTTTCTTGCAAAAGCTGAATAATTTTCGCAGCGTAAGAATTTCTGTTTTAAACTCGTAATAATCCTGATACCTTCTTCTAATGATGTACTTGTTCATTTCGTTCAAACTGATTTTATTTACAGGAGGTTTACCATTCTTGTGAGGTGGTTTTATTTTGCTTGTCCCACTTTCTTCAAGCCGGTCCTCTTTCCTAATCTTGCATATTGTTGTCTTACTGCAGCCAGTAGAAGCGGCAGCACACTCAGTAGCATTTGTAATAGCTGTTTTTCGACCTTCTTTCTTGTCTTCATCACAAAAGTTAACAATATTTTAAACAAAATGCCGAGCTTGCTCGTCAATAAATTTATTTCCTTTACGCTCCATCAATACCACAATCACTGTCAACACTACGCTGTACGTTACTAAATCAGACTGTACAGCATTTCGTGACGTATTCGTGTCGTCACCGCGTTAGTTCGTCTGCTTGCCGCTTCCCATGCAGGACTGCACTGGCCTTGGTTGGGTTATAGAAGAGCATTCGCAACATCATCTTCTGGTTCATGTATCTAACTAAACTTTCAAAGTGATCTTAATTAGCTTAGAGGTAATTACAATTGTTACAAGCACCTTTTTAACCACACTTTAAAGAGTTAATTATTGTGATAGGTTTTTTTTTTCCCCAGACAGATTATATAATTCAAATTTGAAAAGCTGACTCATTCTCAAAGTTTTTACTTTAGAATCTCTATATACCTTTATCAAAACTATACCATTCTTCCTCTGAGGCTTGTATTTGTGCACCATTCATTCCTTTAGGTACATTCAAATCATTTTCATACCTGTTTATGATGCCCCCATAGTCAATATGTCATTTAATTTGATCTCCCTGTTCCCCAAGTTCATACATTAGGAAGGCTAATGAAACAAAATGAGCAGCAGACAATACAGTATCATTGTATCATCATGATAAGGAACAAGAAAATAACTCTAAGAATAATTGCATAACTTACTTTTCCAGTGTTGTCGAGTGTGTAGTGATTGCGGGTCCAGAACTCCTGGTGCAGGGTTATCCTCACGATGGCATGCACATTATACAGTGTGTGACTCTTGTTATCAGCAGCGTAACAAGGGTTTCTCTTGTCCGTTGTGCCGGAGAGCGTATCGTGCTGCTGCATACAGGGAAATGGTTCAGTGCCATTTATGTCGCAAGTGAGTATTTTGCAGTTCATGTTGCTAATAGTGACAGTATATATAATTGTCAAATTATTATCTGTTCATCTTCACCTAAAGTATTTCATGTGACAGGTGATTTTTGTATATCCGTTACCAATTGACTGGTAGACTGGTTTAAACCAAAAAGGTAAGTCGATTAATAACACTACACAACACTTATATTTTACAGGTACATGTTTCGAAGGCTTAACTTTCCTTCATTATCAACCAGACATCGACTTCGAAACATTTACCGGTAAAATATAAGTAAGTTCTAAAGTAAGAACAAATTAGAAACTAAAAACTTCACTTATCTTAGTAATATTGCAAGTTCTTGGTGCAAAGCTGACTAAAGTTTCTCAAAGCTTTGAGAATGAGTTGGAGTCAACCCAAAACTTTAGTCAGCTTTGCAGCAAGAACTTGCAACATTACTAAGACAAGTGAAGTTTTTAGTTTCTAATTTGTTCTTACTTTAGAATCTTGTTGCTTCACTGTTAATAGCTTCAATTTCCTTAATTAATATAAGTAAGTGTTGTGTAGTGTTATTAATCGACTTACCTTTTTGGTTTAAATTGATTATTACAACACAGTTTTCAAACTTCTAAGAAAGAAGATGATAGACTGGTATCATGTATAATTATATTATGCTATTCATATAAAAAGAGGATCTTAATCCACATAAATTTGGAATCACAGAGTTTTAAATTTGTACTGGATCTTTAAGTGGATAAAGAAGTCATTTAAATAGATTCTAGGCTTTCAGGAGTTCTATATAGTTAATACAATAAATATTGGTTTACCTCATCTGGGTTTCTATTTATACAAAACTGATTATAAATCAATGACTTCTTAGACTTTTCATGGAAGTTCAAGATATACACTTATTTATCATGCAATTACCTTAAATGTGCATTTTAGTAAAAATTGTTAGGCAGATTTGATAACAAAGGAATTAAAAAGGATGTTTATATAAAATCGTATGCATTAGTCGTGGTGTATCTAGAAAGCGCCCAGCCCTCTGTTTTTACCACACCACTTTTCGGCTTTTGACTTTGAAAGGCCACTGCTCTCATTAGCCTTTTGATAAGTAGTCATTATTGAGGTACCATGTGCATCCTTTGGAGGCTATGCAACCAAACTCATCCATTTTTTCTACAATGTCTGGAACGTGCAAAGTGTATGTTCTAAGCAACTCAAACGGCTTAGAATTAGCTCTGCGTTTACCACAGAGCAACGATGTTGATGATGGAGAAGTAAATGAACAGTGTGAAAAAGATGGTGATACAGATGCATTAGATTTGCCACACGAGAGAAGAGAATAAAATTACTACTCAGAGGAAAGTGGCACAGGAGATGAACCTGTTGTTAGAGGTACTAAATAAAGCTGGCATAAATGCTCAAATAGTAGCAATTGGAAATGGATTAGAGTGAACAAGAGGAGTCCTTAGAACTTTGTCTGAGCAATTGGTATCAGAAGAGCTCTTTCACAGGAATATGTATCCAGTAGGACTGTATAGAGAACTGCAGTTGAAGCTCCAAAAGTACTGACTTGAAACTCAAAGTGCACAGGAAGGAGCAGCAGAACTTTCTCTGAAAAGAAGCATTGTGGTACATGCTAAACCCAGAAGGATTTCCAGAATGACAAGGCATAGCTGCAAGAAGTATAAAAAATATTTTAGTTTGGAATGGGTAGAATGATATGTCATGAGTGCTTTGTTAGTTTGGAGAAAAATAGGATAGTGTAAAATAGGAAAACAGAGAAAAGAAATATCCAATGTTGTTGGCTAATGCTGGATTTCGGACATTGAAGTCATTAGTCCTCTTGCTCTCCAATATTTTTTCATTGATGGATGGGGTGCTAGAAAGGGCTGGGCATATTTGAGGCTGGTCTTGTTCTATTTTCTCTTGCAGATCACATAGAGAAAAGAGTCTTGAGGAGTAGATCCCAATTCTCTTCAAATGTTTTGCCAGACAGTCATGTCCTGTAACCAACCTGAATGTTGCAACTGCCGTTTTTCAAGGATACCCAGGAATTACATTTTGAATGTTTGGTAGTTCCCATCTTTTGTTTTTTGATTTTTCATAGTAATATTTTTCAATAATGTTTTTGAATTCCTGGTCAGGCTGGTGAGGCCCGTAAACGAACAACAGGTGTCCTCCAGACATTCTGGGGAGTTCTCCCCTCTCTCTTTATCTGAATCATCCTCCTCTGCACTGCTATCTGATTCCCCTGGGTTGATAATGAGGTCAACAATTACATCATGAAGAGAATCCACTTTCTAGAATTTCTCCTCTCTCAACGTGATGTATGAAACCCTGCCACATATTAGGTGTTACCAACTGCAAGCCATCCACTAACAATGTCCTCACATCAGCAAGTTTGAAAGCCTTGTTATTTCGTGCAACGTGGCCTTTAATCTAACTCCATGCTAGTTCAATTGGATTTAAGAGACAGTGGTATGGAGGTAGTCTCTGCACCATATGTCCGCTTCACTTGCCAGGGTGTCTATAACAAACTTATCATAAACTTTTCCCTCGTTTGCATTCCTGATAATGCGTATTAGCTCATCTTAACCATGGCCTTATCAAATAATAAGCATTTTCCCTCCAAGGCTATAATGTCATTCATTAACCATGATCTGTTGGGAATGCGATCCAGTTTTAAACCATGGTAAGATGCATTATCCATTACTATTACACTGTTAGGTTCAAGCAAGGGCATGATTTGTTTAAACCATGCAGCGAAAACCTTGCCTGTCATCTCTTTGTGATAGTCACCGGTCGTTTTAGATTCTATCACCAATTCACCTCCTGATAAAAAGCCATTGTCACTTTCAATGTGTAGCACTATAAGGCATCTTCCTTTACTAGTAGGGTTTTTTAGTCCTGTACTTAGCCCTGACAAAAATGCCTGCTTTTTGCTCTTTATGGTAGTGTCTACCCATACGTATGAAGTTGTGTGGCCTTCATTTACCTATGTTTTGTCTAGAAAATAGAGCTTCCACCCTTCCCGTCTATATGCACGAATTTTCCTGAGGTAGTCTCTTCTGCATAACAATATGTCCTCACGGTCAACAATGATGCTCTTGCCATTTCTTTTCTGAAACTCGAAACCAATGTCAAGTAACAAATCGTGAAATGAAGTTTGCTTGAACGTAGGAGGGTTGGGATTGTCATTGATAAATGCAAGCACTTTCTGTATTGTAGGAAGAAATTATGCACTTTTCGACGCACTGCACTCCTAACAAATTCGTCACACTGAACTTCTAGTACTGGCTTTTCATGTTTCCTTGATTTTCCAGGCATGATTAACTTTCCTGTTTTTAACGTTTCACTGTGTGCAGAATTTATGCTTAAAGCAGATACGCCTGTAAACTATGTTGTAAGGTTAACAATATCTTTTATAGCTAAAGTGGAATATTTCTCACATAGTTTGTGGAACACATTGAGAATTATAACTTTTCACAACTCGTTAGAGGCTTCCCTCTAGAATGTTTTATAAACTGCACCTGTTCAGCCATGATGGTTGACTAACACTCGTAACTTCCCACTTCCAAAGCTGAGCAGCAGTCTGCGCATGTTCTTTGCTCATTTTCTGATTAAGTGTGATTAATTACTTCAGATTAATTTTGTTGCAGTTCTATATGGCACAATAACACGTTAAACATACCATTGTTACACAATACAGAGAAGATCCAGTAGTTTTTATCACTATTGAGCAAACTACTTTGTAGATGATGTACCTTGTAATACGCGGCATCAGCCAATGAACGTACACGTTAATCCTATTTGTACATGTGCTTCTGTTTACCTCACGACCAATTCTTTCATTGAAACCAGTATAGTGGATCCAACAGGTAGAACTTCAGAGGTTTGTAGATGATCTTCAGTCATTTCTTCTTCTTTGTTGCATAGAGGACAATTTGGATTTGTGTAAATTCCTATTTTGTGTAAGTGTTTGGCCAGTCATGTTCTGTAAGTAATCCAAATTTTGCTACTGCAGTTTTTCGAGGGATTTCTGGAATAATTTCAGGTTTTTTAATTGAATGTTCCAATTTTTATCTTTTGCTTTGTTTAGTTTACTTGATTTTATATTTGTTTTTAATTAGTCTTTTCATGAAAGGTAAGCTTTTATTTGTATTCTGAACTAAATTTGATCCTTTTTTGACAAGAAAATCAGAAGTTTCATTTCCAGCAATTCTGCAGTGTGCAGGTATCCATTGTAGTTGAATTCTCTTCTGCAGTTTTTGGAGTTGTTGGATCATTTTATGACATTCTTCAATTTGGATTGACATCATTTTATATGAATTTATTGCATACAGTGCTGCTTTAGAATCGGAGAGTATGACAGCATTTTGAAATTTATGTATTGTATATAGAAAGTATTGAAGTGAAATATAAATATAAATATAACAGTAAGTTTGTTGGCATAAATAAATAATAATTACCATCTGAAGGTTATTTAATCCTGGGATATAAAGAACTTACAATAGTAAGTCACCATTGGGATAATTTGTCTCTGATGTGAGACTGCCTTTGTGGTTTACCAGGAGAAATACGAACTGGTTTGAGAATTTAATGCCGTTCTGGCAGTTTGTCACAATAGCTCAGTGGTTAGAGCAGCCGCCCGGTAAGTGGAAGGTCTGTGGTTCAAATCCCAGTTATGACATTGAATTTTTAAGTTCCGGTTCTACCTCTCAAACTTTGCCCACACACGGCTTGTGTGTTTAAAAACACCAACAGTAAGTTTGTTGGCATAAATAAATAATAATATAAATAGCTGTTACTTCTGCATCAAAATGTGTTGTATGGTATCCTGCTGGTTGGTAAAATGAGAATAAAGCACGCATAATTTCTGATCCTGAGTTGTTATCGATAGTTGATCTTTCTGTGCAAATATGTAGCCATTCTTCTGCTGGGTATCTATTGTTCACAGCTTCTAATGCTAGTGCTTTTAGTATAGGTTTGAAAGTTTCAGGTTTTTTAACTGGTTTTACTAAATCTAGCTGAATATTAATTGGTTCGAAAGTTAGAGGGTTTTCTCTGAATAATTTTTTTTTTTTTTTTTTTTTTTTTTTTTTTTTTTTAGATTTAGGAAGATTCAAGTCTCTTTTTAATTCGCTGACTTTGGACAGGAGACTTCTTTATGTTTTCAACTTGGTTGGTTGTAACAACCTTTTTTCTCATTTTGTTGTTAACTATAGCATTTTTTTCATGGTGTATTAGTGCCTACTCCTCTAAAGTTAGACATAACAGAGGGCTCTGGTTCTGCTGACCAGTTAATAGTTGCAGGGCCTGATTTTGGCATGCTTGTAGGCGATTTAGGTTAGCATTATTTGTTGTTTTTATTACCTCTGCATTGTAGAGGAGTATTGCCTTGATGAATGTTTTGTATGTGGTGTTCAGAGTATATCGATTACTATCCCACTTAACTCCAGCTAATCTTTTTAAGATTGAAAATTTTTTCGTTGACTTAGATACTACTGCTTCAGTATGATTTCTCCAAGATAATTTTGAATAAAAAATTATTCCTAAATATTTTGTTTCATATGTTTGTCTTAGGTTTGTTTTCTTGAACTGTAGATTTAGTTTAAGGATTTTGTGTTTTTGACTAAACATTTGGAATGACGTTTTATCAATGTTTATTTTCATCAAATTATTGTCAGTCAGTCAGAAAGTTCTTTCATGTGTTTCTAAAAAAATTAGCAAAAATGCAGAAAATGTCCAATACCAGGAAAAGACAGGTAGCATACACATTATGCTATCTTTTCTCTTAGTAGTTTTTATGCACAGTGTTATTACTATACTTGGTTATTCAGTTATGATGTGAAGAAACTAATAGTTTGGAATTTTATTTCTGTAGGTTTTGTGCCAAAGTCAAATTGCCATTTATTAAGTGAATAGGATAAAATGGATGGTTTCATTGGGAAGAAAGTCAATATTTATCGGTTGTAAAGAAAACATAAACAAATTATACTTGCTACTCTCATATTTTCAGATTTGTTCATGGTACGTGTGATGCTGAAGCTGACCTTGCGACTTATAATCATAAAAAAGAGCTTAACCCTGATTATGAGTACGTCTGTCCAAACTGCAAATCGCTTACTCAACCAGGACGACAGATGCTTCTCAAAAGAAAAGACAGTAAGTTTGTTGTGTATTGAAAACTGAATGTTTTTAGCAAGCTAGTGTTGTTGAGAAATAGCTTGAGCATAACAAACAGTAGCACGGTAGACCTGATGAGTTGAAAATGGAGAAGGACTGGTGGTGAGCAGAGTGCCATACTTAAATGAAGGGCAAGAGGGGTTTTACTGGTATGGTGTGCAAAATAACAATACTTATTTGATTGGTGTGAAGAAGTAAAAAGTTAATTTTTCAAAAGAGAATGTTAAAAAATGTGCTCTTTACCTTATAACAATAAGTTAACATTAGGACGCAAAAATACTCTTAACTTAGAAATAATAAGTGCGATTTTCTTCCAGCTGAGTCAGTTGGATTTTCCTTGTCCAAACATTTCATCTAACACAGCAGTAGACATCTTCAGTGGCAGTTACGAAGTCTTGTTTCTCTCTCCCTCACGTTTAATGTCCATAACCTGGTAGGTCATATCAGATGAATGAAATGGGTGAAATGATGCTTAAATGAGCCATGGATCCATAGAGCGTAAGGTTACCTCACATTTGACTTCTCAGGATAAGGGAAACTCCTTGTCTCAATAACTCACTCTAGCCAAAATTCGAACTTGAGACCTCAAAAATGAGGCAGACATGCTGCCCCTGTACCACAGAGGTGGACCAAAGTCTTTGGTGAAGGTTCAGTTGCACCTGACTCGTTAACTGAAAATTCTGTTGTATTTGTACCTGGGCTGCTCGCACAGCATTGGTCTGGCTAGATATTGTGGGCTCGTTGAGGAGGGAAGGAAGGCTTAATCCTGGTTGTGCTACTGTTTGGTGATTGACTTGCATAATTTTTTGTATTTGTTCTTGTTTAATATGTTACATAAGTTACTGGATGCCAGGTTTTATTCAATTTGAGTGTCTTTCTGTTGAAGTTGTTTGAATATTTATAACTTTTTATGGTTTCCTGGTGTGCTCTGACAGGTAGTATGGCAAGGATGAAAGAAGGGTCATCTGCTGGTATTGGATAAAGTATTCTTTTTCCCACAGTTCATTTTCTGCCATTGAGGATTTGTCTGGTTGGTCTGGATTGCAGCACCTCTTGTGCTCAGAAAGCCAGGTGTTGACGCTCACTTAGTGGTACCTATGTATGTTGCACTGCAGGAGCAGGGAATCCAGTATTCGGCAGCCACAGCAGGCAGATACCCAGAATGTTTGGCCAAGCGTAATAAAGTGTTTATCTGTTTTGTAGAGTTGAAAATGGGGTGCTTGAGTCTGCATTGAATTCTGTCTATAATATTTCTGAAGAATGGCAGGAAGCTGTGTCTTTGCTCTTGGGCAGTCTTGTTTGAGGCTGGCAGGTAGAATTCTAGGTCCTTTGGGCTTCTTGGGTTGTGTAAGCATTTGGAAAAAACAGCGTGAAGGATTGGCCTGCTTTAAGGAACTAAATTTGTATGTAAGTTGTGTGATAGCCAAAATAACACTAATGTGCACATGAACAAAAACCGGCAGGAAAACTGCAGTACTACAGGAACTATGTATGAAATGGTTATTGGGTTTAGGCTGGCCATGATTCAGGATGTGTTATGACAGAGTCAGGAGGACTCAGATGAGTTGAGTTCCAGTATCCTCTTCCTGCTTTGGTTGGCTAGCATGAGCAATATTTATTCTATAAGGTGTACTAGGTGCAGAAAATCATCTCTGGCTACAGTGAATACAACATTGGCTGTAATTAGTTCTTATTTTATTACCCTGTTACGGTTATCATTACAAAAGCATGCTGTAACCCCATTAGTCATTCTAGAGAAAATAACTCTTTAATATCAAAGTTGTATTATTATATGTTTACTCCCAGTTAAGTGTGCAGTGTTTCTGAGATGAATTTTCTAAGCCTAGAAACCTTTTGGAGAGCTCATAAGAAAAGAATTTGGAGGAGTCAACTTATTTTAAATTTCTATATCCCGCCATATCTGATTTCATCTCTACTCTGTATGTCTGTGATTAGTTTGCTCACTTTGTAATAATGTGATTTTTTCCTGATTTGCTCTTCACCATTCCATATTCATTATTTTCAAATTATTGGCTTTTTGCCTCATTCCTAATTGTTTATTCCTCATGCCATATGTTGAAACTTAGTTTGATATAAACTTTGTCATGTACATACTTTTATGATGGTAGTCCCCTTATAGGTTGTGGAACATAGATATCTACTATGTTTGAAACAATCCTCCATATTTGATTTGGCACCAACAGTGCCTTGGGTTGCTGGTTATTTTGCTTGTACACCTTAGGTATGTCTTTGTCACTGTTATTTATTTCATTACTGGCAGACCCAAGGTGGTGCCCGCCTCGGTAGCGTGATGGTTAGTGTGTCTGTCTCACGTTCAAGAGGTCGCGAGTTCGAATCTCACTTAGGGTAAGTTATCCGGGTAAGGTTTTTTTCCGAGGTTTTCCCTACCCTGAGAAGACGAATGTCGGGTAACTTAAAGCTCCATGGACCTCGGGCTCATTTGAGCATCATTTCACCCACTTCATTTCATTCATTCGTCCGATATGACACAATGTTGGAGGACGTTAATTCAAAAAAAAAACCAAGGTGGCTTTCCAAACCAGTTCCTTCTATAACGTACAGTATTATATACAAATCTTATTCCCAATCGCACATTTTATGTCCTGTCATTTATATTGTAATAGGATTACTTTCTTTAATTTGGTCAGGGTATCTTAATTAAATAACTGCTAGGCCATGTTGGACTGCTTCAAATTCATATTAAATCTCCTGTGTTTCAGGTACAGAAGATGCTGGTATGGAATCTAGTCTCACAGGATCACAAGAATCTCTGTACATGGGTGATGACGGAAGTATGGATGCAGATTTCTCATCAGATAAGGCATGTAATCAGTCATGTTTGTATATTGTAACTGATCTTAAATACTAATGCTTTTCACTTAAAATGGAAATTGCATACATATAAGCAGTTAACAGTAATATAATTTAGAACAGTACATATCCTGTTGTACTATTTAGTTAACAGTGTTAATGGAATAAAATTATTTGTTTTCTTTGTTACAGTATTCTGACGATGGCTCTATGAGAGCTGTGGGCTTAGGTAAAGGCAAGCCCTTTTGTGCCAGCAAAATTGCAAAGAAAAAATTAGGGTTAAGCACAATAGTCGGAAGACCAAAGGGTGTGGGTAAAGGAGGAATATGTGGAATGGGCAAAGTGGTTGGTAACTATCAGAAAAGACAAAAGGTTACAGAATTTGGTCGAAAACGTGGTCCGAAGGCAAAAATGAGGGGTATTTTTGGAGTCCCCGGATTGGGACTGCAGGTAGGTTTAAGCCTCTTTTTGATACATACTAAACTACAAGTACTTTGTTGAAACCTCTTGTGACATTGCTTTAGAAGATAGTGTGCCAAGATGCTTAGTTAATTAAATATAGTATAATTAGGGTGGTATTGTCTATTGCCAACTCACTTTTGATATGCCTTTGATTAGAGAATAGAGGTCTGCACGGGCTCGGGCCTAATTTGGAAAATGTTTGTTGGGCCGGGCCAGGCCTGGACTTGAAAATTAAGAGATAAAAAATAATGTATTATATATTTTTCCGAGGATAGCACAATTATCACAGCATTCCATTATTAGGAATTCTATATGATTATTCTGCTGAAAGGTTTCAAATGATGATGATGATGATGATGATGATAATAATAGTAATAATAATAATAATAATAATAATAATAATAATAATAATAATAATAATAATAATAATAATAGTAATAATAATAGTAATAATAGCAATAATAGCAATAATAATAGTAGTAGTAGTAGTAATAGTAATAATAATCATGAGGAGGAGGATGTCAACAACAGTCATCATAATAAAATTAAATAATTGGGCCAGGCTGGGTACTATAACCTCTTCTCGGGCTTGGGCTTGGTTGAGTCCGTGTCGGGCCGAACCTAAGAATGTCGGCCCGTGCAGGCCTCTATTAGAGAATGCCAATTCATCTTTATTGGTCTAGTTTTGGTGTTCTCTGCAAGCTGCACAACCTGTGCCATTTAACCTCAAGTCATTGTGTTTAAGGGAGCAGTTTAAAAAATATAACAATGAAAGCAGGAAAACAATGAGTGCATAATGTTCATAAACAATATACAAAATAAAGCAAAAATATAAGCAGTATACTTCACATTTGTTTAATAGATTGACCTCCTTTTTCTATTTTTCTTTCTTTTAAAGTTTAAAGTTTGCTTCTTTGCTGCTCTTTTTTTTTAATTATTTGAATGAAGTTTCTACATTTAAAATGTGCCTCTGCTTCTTACTGTCTCACCAAGTGTGCAGACATAGTGTCTTCTGTGCCATGGTAAACAATATTACTTTGGCAGTTGGACCTTCTTCCACCTCCTGCTAATGCCCCTGTCAGTTACTGCAGCTGCAGTATGCATGTCTTTCAGATGCTTAATACAAATTAGTATTGCTTTCTGCTGTGGAACTCTGCATTACTTAGCATATGAAGTGTGTTCAAAAAGAAAGCAAACTTTTGCTTTATCAGCTTTATTGCTTATTGTACATTTTAAATACTGTCCCCAGTACAGTACACGCAGACAAGGAGTGATGCGTGAGCTGGCGCATTGTCATAACGCAACATCCAATTCTGGTTTTCCCATAATTCAGGCCTCTTTCTACGCACAGCATTCCTCATGTGCACTAGGATTCCCTGGTAGACTTCCTTGTTTACCATCTGATCGCATGGCACAAATTCATGATAGATAATGCCTTTGTAGTCAAAAATGCAACCAACATCACCTTTATCTTTATGCTTTTTTTTGGGCGAGGTGATCCTTTGCCCACCCATTGTGACGACTGCATCTTCTTTTCAGCATCATAGCCGTACACCCACGTCTTATTCCCTGTTATGATGTTCTTAAGAAAGTTTTCATTCTCATTAACAGTGGCAAGCAGTTCCTCGCACATTTCAATGCTAGTTTGTTCCTGATCTTCAGTCAATAAACACGATACGAATTTTGCACTTATGACGCATCTCAAGTTTTTCATAGCATAAACTCTATCCACATGGCCATCATTTGTTGATGTGGAAGGAGTCCAGACTTGGAATCGTCACAGACTGACATTCTGCCCTGTTGAAAACATTTAAACCACTCATAGCAATGCACGCAACTCACACAGTCCTCCCCATATGCTTGGCTAAGCATTTGCAATGTCTCTGTGAAAGTTTTGCTAAGTTTGTAGCAAAATTTCACACATGTATGTTCTGCAAGCTCTTTTACTTTGTCACTAATCCGACGAGCAGGCTGTACATATGCTGACTTCAGCAGCTATGGTTCGCTTGCTAATTGTCAGAGTGAAATGCGTCAAATAGCAATTTCTTGTCTAAACCTGTTGCTAGGTGTGCTCAGTAGCCACAGCACACTCTCTTTGCTGGTTGATGCGCTATTTCAAAAGTTTGGTTTCTTTTTGAACACACCTTGTATATCAGCTTTGGTTTCTTTTTGAACACACTTGTATATCAGCTTTGACAGCTAGCATGGCAGTTACATTTCAAATAAATCTACTTTGAGAATTCACTTGAATGAGGATACTTACTTTTTCTTTGTTGATTCAAGACTAGTTTTTGCATGTGTTGGCCTAACTTCATCTGCAAAATATTAGTCAGGTCTGCAATTTCTGGGCATATGATGCAGACCTATCAATGCCTGTTTCATTAGCACAAGGAATAACTGAAATCATTTTGAGACCATATAACTTCAATGATACAACAGTACATCCAGAAAGCAGTTTCTCCTGGAACAATAAATCAAGGTTGCATTTCACACCTCTGAGTCCTGTCCATCCAAATGTAGTGAAATCAGAACATATTCAGAATAAGGACCATGGAAAAGACCTTATTCAGGCAACTTGATACAGTCAAGATTGAAACTTAGGCCCTCTGGAAAGGACAAAAATTTGAAACAGGAATGTTGTAATTACACTTTAAGACATGTACATTTAAGGTTTTAGAAAACTTCAAGTTCTAGAATATCGTAAATTTATAATATTGTTATCCTGCATGAAAATTGCTCATGAAAGTGAATTTTCCAAATTGAAAAGCAAGGAATATATTTCTCATGTTGAAAATAGTCTTACCAGTTGAATTTTGACTGTCATTATAAGAAGTATGTCCAGGAATCCATTTCTCCTCAGTGAAATTTTGAAAACAGAAATTGTGGTAGAGCATTTTCAGAACTACTCTTTATGGTTAGGGATCCAACAACCCTTTATTTACAGTATCACCAAATCTAAGCTAACCAAAGCCACATTTCTATTAAATATTCAATGGAATTACTGTAAATCTTTATTCTGTGCCTAAAAGTATGGTGTTGCTGATAGAAATTACTTCATTCTTTCTGGAAAATAGCATTGTTACATGTTTCTATTTACTGCTCATGTTTATACAATGGTATTACAGTTATCTATTAATTATCAGACATGATTTAGATATTAGCACAAAGTTAAATGAAAATAAAAAGAGTTATTATTTATTTATGCCAACAAACTTACTGTTGGTGTTTTTAAACACACAAGCCGTGTGTGGGCAAAGTTTGAGAGGTAGAACTGGAACTTGAAAATTCAATGCCACAACTAGGATTTGAACCACAGACCTTCCGCTTACCAGGCGGACGCTCTAACCACTGAGCTATTGTGACAAACTGCCAGAATGGCATTAAATTCTCAAACCAGTTCGTATTTCTCCTGGTAAACCACAGAGGCAGTCTCACATCAGAGACAAATTACCCCAATGGTGACTTACTATTGTAAGTACTTTATATCCCAGGATTAAATAACCTTCAGATGGTAATTATTATTTATTTATGCCAACAAACTTACTGTTGGTGTTTTCAAACACACAAGCCGTTTTTCAAGTTCCAGTTCTACCTCTCAAACTTTGCCCACACATGGCTTGTGTGTTTAAAAACACCAACAGTAAGTTTGTTGGCATAAATAAATAATAATTACCATCTGAAGGTTATTTAATCCTGGAATATAAAGTACTTACAATAGTAAGTCACCATTGGGGTAATTTGTCTCTGATGTGAGACTGCCTTTGTGGTTTACCAGGAGAAATACGAACTGGTTTGAGAATTTAATGCCATTCTGGCAGTTTGTCACAATAGCTCAGTGGTTAGAGCATCCACCCGGTAAGCGGAAGGTCTGTGGTTCAAATCCCAGTTGTGGCATTGAATTTTCAAGTTCCAGTTCTACCTCTCATAAAAAGAGTTATTAGTACTTGGTACAAAAAGTATGTTTAAAAATGTTTAACATAATTAGCAGTTTTGAGAATTAATTTCTTTTTTAATTTTGATGTCTCTTTAGAGACCTCAGGCAGATGCTTCAGCTACGAAAACAGAAGAAGAGCCAGGAGTGGAGAACCGGCTTGTTCTGTGTTCAGCCAAGGACAAATTTGTGCTGACTCAGGATATTTGTGTAATGTGTGGAGCGATTGGCATGGACCAAGAGGGGTGCCTTATTGCATGTGCACAATGTGGTCAGTGCTATCACCCATATTGTGTGAATGTCAAGGTTAGTAAATCTTAATTTTTAGTGGATGTGTGTACAAGAATATACAAAGTGCATGACTTGAAATGTGACTGTAACATTAACATACTTATTAAAATAGAAAATGAGTTGATTAATAACACTTAAACAATAAGGAAATAATGAAGCTATTAACAGTGAAGCAACAAGAATCTAAAGTAAAAACAAATTAGAAATTAAAAGCTTCACTTAGCTTAAAGCTTTGAGCTTTGAGAATGAGTTGGAGTCAACTTGAAATTTGTTAGCACCAAAGAACTTGCAATATTACTAAGATAAGTGAAGTTTTTAGTTTCTACATTAGACACTAAACAATACTCACTTTTTAAATTCCTCGGTATGTTTTTCAGAGGCTAGTTTCCTCCATTATCAACTGGACATCGACTGAGCTTGTTTGTAGAGGTTGGTCCTTCCATAGGCTGCTCTGGTGGTGATTCTAAGAACTTGTATAATGGGTCCTTCTGTGGGATATCGAAATTTAAAGCTCTATTCTTGTTCTTCCAGATGATTGATCCCATGTTGACAATTCTTGGTTTCCTGATATTTGTTTTAATAATTTTGGATCCGGATTGTCATGATTTTCTTTCCAAAAATGGATAACTGCTGATTTCTGTAAGTGCTTGTGTTTCATACATCTGAAATGTTCCTTGGCTCTTGTTCCCAATTCCTCTTAGTTTTTAAAAATCTAAAATAAGAAAATGTGGAAAATCATGCAATATTACTAAGATAAGTGAAGCTTTTAGTTTCTAATTTGTTCTTATTTCAGATTCTGTTGCTTCACTGTTAATAGCTTCTATTTTCCTTAATCCTCTTAGTGTTTCTTGTGTAAACATGGTTGCAGTTGTTGCATTGCTGGAATGCTGTTTTTAGTGTTTGAGCTGAGTTTTTGTGCCTTATCTGTTAATAAGAGCCAATTGAATCTTTTGAATTTGTCAAATGTCTGTGGGTGAAGTGAATTTTTTTAATGACATTTCCTTTTTTGGTTTGCTGAGTGTGGTTGTTTCCTTCAATAGTTTTTTCTTTTCCACTATGTTCACTTTTTTATTGATCAAGGATTTTTGGAAGCCATTTATTTCTGCAATTCTAATTATTTTTTTTATATTCTGTTTCATATTCTTGTGTTGAAAGTGGTATGGTCTCCAGTCTGTGAATTAACCCTTACTAGGGAAAGGTTTAAATCTTTTTGTTAGCCATTTTGCCAAATTGTATGTTGGTGAGTTAATTCCATGATAATTGTTCTCATGGTTATGTTAGGTTTGTGAATGTTTGGTAGGCCGTAGGGTCTTAAGAGTTATTAATACTATTGTCATACTCGCCAGTTTTCATGGCTTGTCTGTTAAATTTACAAGAGTGGGGACAGTTATATGACTTAATTGCAAAGGAGGCAATTTTACAGGTTTGTAGGCTATTCAAGGTCTAGAGATGGACGTGAGACAACATTCAATTCTATTGCATTATATTGCAGCTTAAAAATACAGACTGAAAGTGCAGTACAGTTTGGTATATAGTGCTATGGTAGTCCAGAGTGTGTATATACATGTATGTTTCATTACAGTCATGGTCTTCTCCCCTTCACTGGGCTGCAACAAAATACATAGTGTACAATGACCTCTGGTAACTGATAGGAGCAAATGGGTGTGAACATTAAATGATAGATGATGTAAATTGTTATCCCTAATGCAAATTGTTAATTTTTTTCACATTATATGGCTGTCACAGTTGTTTAGATTTCTGTATATAGTCTAGGAAATGGTGTTCTTTGTTTTAATATTTGCCTTTTGTGATACCAGGAAGAATTTCAGCATGTGTGTCAGAAAGAAGCAGAGAGACCACCAGATCTTCAAGGATTCTTATAAAATAAAATTCTCGTTTATTTTACATGTTTTTTTGTACAAATTTCATACATTCCAAATTTCATGCCATTACAAAATTATGTATTATGCTTTGCTGGACAATAGAATCTTTTATAGGTTTTGATTTCAGGAAGTTGGCAATTATGCATTAATTATAGTGCAAAGTTTGACAAATCTATTATAATTTTTGCATTGAAAATTTTCTTGACATGTTTCTAGGTGACAAAAGTAATACTCCAGAAGGGCTGGAGATGCCTAGACTGCACTGTGTGTGAAGGTTGTGGTCAGAGGAATGATGAGGGAAGACTCATTCTATGTGATGACTGTGACATTTCATATCACATATACTGTATGGACCCACCATTGGATTATGTTCCACACGGCAATTGGAAATGCAAATGGTGAGTTGAAGTGTGCCACATTTTTTTAGATAATACTAATGCAAAACTCAAATTCAGTTTGCATAAGTTATCAAAATTTGTAGCTGAAAAAGACACTAAAATAAAGCCAGTTTTCTTATAAAATGCAGATATCAAATTTATGTATAGGCAAGGTCAAATTATTATTGCTGTTCATCTAATACTTTGATACGTATTCTTGCAACATCAAAATTAAAACATAAGCTATTAAAATATGCAAACTTTACCAGTTACTGTATCTTTTATGTTAAGCTGGAACATAAATATGTTTTGTCAGAAGCTTTACTGCCAATTTTTCAACGCCCTGGTGCTGAGTTTTTATTGATTTATTTACTTGTGTTGAGCTATGAGATTCTTTTCTTTATCTCAGGGCATGGTACAGGGTGAAATGAACGAACACATGATGTAACTTCACTATATCACTTTTATTTACACTTTTTTCGTTGAATATTATACTTGTTACAATTGAATTTACTTTCGTTACACCTATTTTTATTTTCTTGACAGTCTTTTCACTTTATTAAGTATTTTAGGCCTACGTCTATGCGCGTTACAAAAACGTGTCTTCACTTTTCAAACTCAGAGACGCTACTAACTAAAAAATTGGCGCCTCTTTACATGTTTTTGTATTCAAGTGTGTATGTGTTCATTTTGCCGCGAAGTACAGTTTGAAATTCTATTACGCTAAATAGTTCCTGTAATGTTAGGGAAGCGATCTTTATCTATGCTCCCTACACTTTTAACATTAAATATATATGGTTCTTATATTTATACATATTACATTTTAACATGAAATTTAACATTTATGGTGTTTTTAAATAATTCTATTTTTCGTAACAATTCATAAAATAGCAATACGTTTTCATTACTCAACTAATCCTTACCAACATAAAAAATAAATTACATTTGCATCAAATATTTACATAAATGCTTTCCTTTCGGGGTTTAACCATATATTCTGTCTCTCATGCCCCTTGTTTTGTTTTTCAAGTTGTCACATATATTCACAATCTTGAAACACAATACAATACTTCTCCCTATTCCTTTGATACAGTCTTTTTACTTTGTACAATATCCTTTTTTCTTTACACTCTTCTTTGCTGTATGTTTTTGTCTTTTGTTTTGGCATGACACAGCAGGCCTTTATAATTTTAATATATTTAGTTATTACACAACACTACACCAAGAATATTTCCAAGTTTTTACATTTGACATTGACACAAATATTATTTAAGTGTATCATGATTTATTATGTGCCCTTTGACTTATGTTCTTTGTTATGAGGAGAGAGAAACAGGATACAAATCTGGAACCAATGATTATGATCACACTCGTACTGGCAATTTTATTCAGTTCTTTGCCTTCTTTTTCTTGGAAGCTTATTATGTGTAGGCAGGTCGTTGATTCAGTTCTTTAACTCTGATGTTACTAATGATACTATTATGACATTGGGTTCTTATTCACTATTGTTTAGTTCGTCGACATTTCTTTAAGCTCAACATTGGCCATATCCATCTTAATCTATGGGCATTGCTTTTCTGACTGGTTTTTCTCTTTTACTAATTGTCATCTCTTTGTCTCTTATCTCTATAAGAAAAAACTTCTATATTTATAATTATTCTGCAACTATATTATTTTTCTAATCAGAGTTTAAGTCAACAGATGAAATGAATAAAAAAATTTGTGAAATATTATTGACAGCAGCCAAAACACATATCCCCAAAGGAAAGTTAAAGAAATATAGCTACTTTTGGTCTCCATCTTTATCTAAGTTAAAACACGAAAGAAATATAGCAAGAGTCAAAGCTGAAAGAGCCAAGTGTCCAGAAGATGTACAAAACTGGAGAAGAAAAGCAGCCATTTTTAAGAAAGAATTAATTACAGCAAAGAGGGGCAGTTTCACAAATTTTGTAGAACATATGGACTATAGGAAAGATGGAAATAAAGTATACAAATTCCTTAATAAAACAAAATTATCAAAAAATACAACTGAACCATTAAAACATAATAACAAAAGCTTAACTACAGATAGGGAAATAGCAGAATCCCTTAACAAGTTTTATGCTCAGTCACAAAGAATACCCCAAGCGTATAAAAAACAAAATAAGGCTATCCAAAAAACTATCAAAGAAACTAATAAGCCAAAAGGTATACGAAATGATATTTTTATTCAGGATTTTAACGAATCAGAACTGGATTTAGCAATAGAACAATTACAGAACAAAAAATCTCCAGGACCTGATAAGATCCACCCAGAGTTTATTAAACACCTTGGCAGGAAAGGAAAAGAAATCCTACTTAAACTGTATAACACGTGTTGGAGAATGACTGTACCTTCCTACTGGAAAAAAGCCATTATCATCCCGATTTTAAAGAAAAACAAACCTCCAAACAATATTAATAGTTTCAGACCAATATCTTTGACCAGTGTTATTGCAAAAGTGATGGAAAGAATGGTGGCATCTAGACTTAACTGGTTCCTAGAATATTACAACTTAATTAATAGTTCACAGACCGGCTTCAGGCAGAATCATAGTACAAGTGAAAATGTACCCCTACTAAGCCAAGACATCAAGGAAGCTTTCAATAGAAAGGAGGATACCTTAGCAGTATTCATTGATTTTAAATCAGCATATGACTCAGTCTGGAGAAACAAATTAATTGAGAAGTTGCAATCAATAGGTGTGAAAAGTAACATGCTTAAATGGATAACTCAGTTTATTTCACAAAGATTTTGTGCCACAAAATATAATACATACATTTCCAAATATAAACAAACACACCGAGGACTTCCACAAGGTGCTGTTCTGAGCACAACACTCTTTAACATATATATAAATGACCTTCCATCAATAATAAAAACTTTAGAAACCAAAATTGCTTTATTTGCTGACGATGTAGTCATTTGGACTTCAGGCTCTCCAAAAAAAACCTGAATTAATTAAAGACAGAATAGAAACAGCCCTAAACAAAGTACATGAATGGAGCTCCAAAAACCTCATGACTATCAATGTGGAAAAAACAAATTATGAATAATTTACACTAAAATACACACCAGTTAATATTAACATAAATTATAATAGTAAACCACTCAAAGCAGTTGATGATGCCAAATACTTAGGCATCACTTTCGACAGAAAGCTAAGTTGGAAAAAACATATAACAAACATCTCAGAAAAGGTTGAAAAGAAACTGCAAATCCTGAAAAGGTTAGCTGGTGCTAAATGGGGCTGCTCAAGGAGAGTCCTTAACACAACATACAAAATGTATGTTAAACCAAACCTCTTGTACTGTTCTGAAGCTTTAATAACAGCAGCAAATGCCAACATCAATAAACTTGAACAAATACAAAATCAGGCTCTTCGCCTAATCACTGGAGCAGTTAAATCCACACCTATTGATGCCATGCTTGCCTTAACACAGACCCCATCAATAACAACAAAAATAGAAGAACAAGCATTGCTCCAACACGAGAAAATGTTACGACTGCCAAACTCTAAATGGACAGAAGAGAACCTCCCCCCTTCAATCCTTAAAACTCATTGTAGTTTCCTAGAAAAGGTAACACAGATTAAATCCAAATTGAACATTCCTAACACCAGAGAAAATCTACTTATGAGAGAAAATCCATTGGAATTATTGCAACCTACCTTCAATTTGGAACTAATAGCGGAAATAAGTAAATCAGACACACCAAAAGAAATACAAAAACTTCTAGCTCTGGAAACAATCAATACTAGGTATCCCACAGAAGAATGGCTGCACATATATACTGATGGATCCTCCAAGGAAAACCTTACTGGAGCTGGAGTTACGTGTTCACATTTTTCCTTTTATCATTCTGTTGGCAGAGACACAACAAATTATGATGGAGAAATAGAGGCTATACACATTGCTCTCCGACAATTATTAAATCTTCCCTTAAATAAATTTAACAAGGCAGTAATTCTTTCAGATTCTAAAGCTGCAATTCAGGGAATATGTTCAAATACTACAAAGAAGTCAACAAAATGTTAACACAACTCCAAAAAGTTAATAAGACTGTTCATTTCCAATGGGTTCCAGCACACTGTGGAGTCATGGGGAATGAAGCTGCAGACTCACTTGCAAAGAAAGGCACAACAATAAAACAAAAATCTAAATTCAATTTCTCATATTCCTCAATAAAACGCTTGATCATTAAAAAATTTTCTCATCCATACCTACAAGAAATAGAAACAAATGCCAAAGATAAAAAATGGATTACACTACTTTCCAACCCAGATATAATCCCCCAGAGACCAAGGAAAACAGCGGTTGCAGCCTTCCGACTATTGACAAATCACGACTGCTTAGCAAGTCATCTCTACAGAATAGGTATCTCATCCTCACCAATATGTGTCCTGTGTAATGATCCAGCAGAAATGAACGAAGACCACTTGAAGACCTGTGAAGCATTAAGATCAGAAGAAACTACAGTTCAAAAGTATTGGAAAGCACGAATGCTAATGGCTTCATTGCCAGATGCAAGGCACTAGAAAACAACAACATATTATTTTTCTTCTTAATCCACCCTCAACACCCTTGTGTCAAAAATATTTTCTCTTTGTCACCACAATTGATTTCTTCTTATTTTTGTCCCTGACATCCTTCTGTCAAAAACACATTTTCTTTGTCGCTATAATTAATTTCTTTAATGACAATCAGTGTTCCCACCTGTCTTTGTTGGCAATGCCCTTGGTGGTCATTATAGCCAATGACTATGTTGATTTCCTTTCCTGTTGTATCTTCCGTGTATATAATTTTCTATAAGAAACCTATTAAAGCGTATTGTTTTTTCTTATCTCTACTGTTCCTGCTTTACATATTTGTTGGCAAAGACTATTTGACCCTTTCTTTATATGGTTTTAATTTGTTTTTATGGTATCTTCCTACCAACTTGCCATTTGAATTCTGTAGCTCATATGTATGGCCGCTCAGCTGTTTCATTATGACCAGTGGTCCAGTGTACAGTACTTCCATTTTTCCAGATCTTTTTTCAGATGCCTTGGATGCTTTGTGCCTTCTTAGGAGCACCTTTTCTCCGATTTGTGGGGACCATTTCCTGATGTACCTTTTCACCTTATTTCTCCCCTTTTCTGCTTTTTGCTGCAATCTCCTGAATGCCAATTGACATTTTTCCTTTTCTGTTAATTCCCTTTGGGCAGCCATCGTGGTGTCGATGTCAATTGTCAGTCGCTTAGGTTTTGTGTTGGTCATCAACTCGATTGGGGCGAACTTAGTCGTGGTAATTTTCCTGAGTATTAGTGGAGACTGCTCTTTCTGTGTTCCGTGCAGCATCTGCCGTATTTGGCATGTCTTCATTCATTTCCTGCTGTCTTATGTTGTCAGTGTTCCATTGGTTTCTACTCCTTTGGTGTGAACCCTGTTGTATGGCAGTCTTTGGCTGTTGAAGTTTTCTCGACAGAACCGTATGTGATTTACTTGATGGGTACGGTCTCCTGGTCTTCCACGATCATACCTATTTGTTCGGTATCTCGCTTCACCCCTTGGTATCGTGTCGTGGTACAGCTGTCTTGTGTTCTCCATCCTTTCGCCATGATTGTGTGGTTGTGGGAAATGGTGTGCCACCCTTCCTCTGTCATGGGTGCTCCTAGTATTTCTATCTTCCCTCTCGTTCTGATTGTTTGTAGTCGTTCTTCCGTTTAAGATCGGTGAATTTGGGTGACCGTTTCTATGTCTTTGCTCATTAGGCCAACCATTTTGCGTTTCGAAGGCTGTTAGCAGTTCTATCATGTCAGCAAAATCTACTGGCCTCGCAACAATTAACCCTGTTCTCACTGTGTCTGGGAAATGTCTTGTTATGCTGGTAATTAACTCTGCTTCCGACAGGTTAGGGTCTAATAGCTTCCCTTTGTTGGCTACTTCCATAAAATAGCCGACTAGCGATAACCCTTTGGCCGGATCATATCTTCCTGTTGCTAACTCTACCCTTGTCAGGTTCTGCTTAGCTGGGCCCCAATACCTTGATAGGAATAGATTCCTGAATGAGCTATATGATTCATGACCAGCTAGTGTTAACCTTAGCCATTCTAGTGCTTTGTTTTTCAAGCTTTTCTTGACTATCATCATCCTAAGCTCATTTGGTATCCTTTTCACTTTAAAATACTCTTCCATCTCTTTAGCAAAGAGTTTTGGATCGTCTCCCTTCTCGTCAAATGTAGGTGGTGTGATTTGGTGTAGTATGCTGTTGGTATAGCATGTGTTGTGAGTTGTGTTATTGTGTAATTGTGAACCTCTATCTCTATACGGTGAGTCAACATTTTGTACATTATGTTTGAGGTTATTTTGAGTCACTTATTTACACTCACCTTCACTAAATTGCTTTTTTAAAGCGGAAACGTTTTCAGGACCATTCGATCCCATCATCAGCCGTTGGTTGACTGACATTCTCTTGTTCCTTTTCTCTGTTGTCTCTATTCTGCTGCCATATGGTGAGTGTAAATAAGTGACTCAAAATAACCTCAAACATAAAGAATACTTCACTGTCAATAGTGCTTCTATTTTTAAATTCATTTTGTACATTATTCAAATAACTTTCATCTTGAACATCACTTACGTCTAAATCATCATTTTGCCTTTGTAGTGCATTCACAACATCATTTACATTAGCCAAACTTTCTTTTCCTTTTCTCATTTCTTCACAAATTGATTTTAAATCATTCTTCATTTCTAAGTGACTTTGTTTTATATCGTTTACAGCATCTTGTTGTGATTGTACTACATCAGCCATAGTCTTAATTTTAGGAATGACAATTTGTTCTACAGTTTCACTAATAATTCCTTTCTTTACTACCTCAATTTCTTTCCTTAATTCCTCAGTTATTTCTACTTTTACATTTGCAATCTTACAGTCTACACTTGCATTACACTCTGTTATTTCATCCCTACATCTACCAATTTCTCCTTCTAATACAATCTTGTTTTCTTTCACTTCCATTTCTAATTTTCCCATCCTATCTCCTATGATTTCTATCCTAGCTTCTAAAGCTTCCTTTGTCTCATTTATGTTTTTATGTACTAATTTCAAATTACTTTCCATTACTTTCATATTTTCTTTACATTCCTGCCTTCCTAATGCTATTCTCTTTCCCAAATCTAGCTCTAATTCTTATTATGTTCTATTTTCTGCTGTAAGTTCTGCCTTATTTCCTCCATTTTCTGACCTATGTCTTTTTTATTCTGTTCTAATTTCTGACCTAAGCTTTGTTCTAATTTCTCAAACATAATCATCAGTAATTTTTGGTCTTTTCCTATTACTGCTACTCCTTCCTCACTTTCTGTTTCTATCTGATAACTAGGCTTATCTGCCTCTTCCCCTATTCCTGTTCCTACCTCTTTTCCTTTTTGTGACATTTTCGTTTGTTGATTCAGTTCAGTTGGGCTTAAAAGTCCTACTTTTTTGCCACTTCGTAAAAACATAAAAATAAAGTAATTTTAAATAAAAAGTTTTGGTCCTACTTTTTTCTGTTGGTTTATTTCGTTACATCCATCCCCACAGTGGTTGGTTTCGCGAGACGTCCTTTGATGTTCTCCGCGTCGATGGATAGGCGTCCGTCGGCACTTCTCCCATTGATTTCAGCTTAATAACATCTGTCGTCTTCAACTTCGATGGATTGTTTAGTGGCGTCTTCTTCTGTTTTTGCACGTAGACTGGTGTCCTTGATATTTCGCGTAAGTTCATTTTCCATCGACTTTCATTTCACCCAATATTCGTGCTGCGCGTTTGGGCAAGCCATTTGGTGCTGAGTTTTTATTGATTTATTTACTTGTGTTGAGCTATGAGATACTTTTCTTTATCTCAGGATGCGGTACAGGGTGAAATGAACGAACACAGGATGTAACTTTACTATATCACTTTTATTTACACTTTTTTCGTCGAATATTACACTCGTTACAATTGAATTGACTTTCGTTGCACCTATTTATATTTTCTTGACAGTCTTTTCACTTTATTAAGTATTTTAGACCCACATCGATGCGCATTACAAAAACGTGTCTTCACTTTTCAAACTCGGAGATGCTACTAACTAAAAAATTGGTGCCTCTTTACATAATGTTTTTGTATTCATGCACGTATGCACTCATTTTGCCGCGAAGTACAGTTTGAAATTCTCTTACGCTAAATAGTTCCTGTAGTGTTAGGGAAGCGATCTTTATCTATCCTCCCTACGCTTTTAATATTAAATATATATGGTTCTTATATTTATACATATTAAATTTGAACATGAAATTTAACATTTATGGCATTTTTAAACAATTCTATTTTTCACAACAATTGATAAAATAGCAATACATTTTCATTACTCAACTAATCCTTACCAACATAAAAAATAAATTACATTTGCATCAAATATTTACATAAATGCTTTCCTTTCGGGGTCTAACTGTCTCAATCCATTAGTATAAATTGAAGAATATGTCAATATTTCTAAACACATTCTGCTCCAACTTAGTCGTAATTATATTAATCACAGGATTAGTTTCAGAGAGGGTTCTCTCCATTATTCAGCTGTTGATTGACTGATTGAACATCAGGTAACTGCCTCCCTCTTCTCTTGTTGCCTGGTATGTTGTTCTTCCTATTGGCTAGTTGTAAGATGTTAATGATTGGTATGTCAAAATTCATCAGCCCATCTCAGTCCTTAATGATGTAAATATTTTCTCACACTGTTAACTCCCAATAATTTTTTCCTGTGATTAACATAATCACAAGTAAGTTGGAGCAGAATGTGTTCAGAAATATCAACACATTTTTTTCATTTATCAATGAGCTCCACTGTTTTACACTTCATTTTTATCACTTTTATACCCATTAGCATAATTGAAATTATGATCGGATTGGTGACACTTTATTTTCCCTACTAAGTTTTCACTCAGAAAACGTCATCAGAGGACATTTATCTGCAGTGTCAACTGTATTTGAGGGATTATCAGTTGTCCATCTATATTGAATTGGCTCTAAGAAACACATATTGGTGAAGTAAGTGAATTTAACAATTTTATATTTTGACAAGTCAGCCTCACCGATATGTGTCCTGTGTAACGATCCAGCGGAAATGAATGAAGACCACTTGAAGACCTGTGAAGCATTAAGATCAGAAGAAACTACAGTTCAAAAGTATTGGAAAGCACGAATGCTAATGGCTTCATTGCCAGATGCAAGGCACTAGAAAACAACAACAACATATTTTGACCAGTGTTGGGATTTTCTATCCAAAAATGGAATGACAGCAGACTTTTTAACTATGTTCTAAGAAGACATGCTCTATGCTCTAAGGAGCCCCATACTTAAAATATGATTTCGTTCAAACAGATGGGTGTAAGGACTCAATATTGGCGATAAGAGGAGTGGGTTTTCGGCTACCTCATGTGACTGGGTTTTGGCAGCCGTTGCATTCATAACTGCCTGAATGGTCCATGGAATTGCCCTTAGCTGACTGACTACTATGTTGTTAACTATTTGTCTACCACTTCTCACAAATGTAGGTTTTCATGCATACAAAAATGGAATGAGAGTCTTACTTTTTCATTTCTTTTGATGTCTACCTGTGTCGGCTGCTGGCAGTGTCCCTGGTGTCCTGGGTTCAAGTTCACGAGTTCCAGAGGGTACGTGGGCACCTGCATACATTGTCATATCGAGTGTGTTGAACTGGTGATCCCCACTTCAATGTGCCCCATGTTGGGTGCTAATATAAAGCAGTAACCTTACCTCTTGTTGTATTGTGAGGTCGTGATTTTCTCGTTATTATGCCTGGTGTCAGCAACTTCCAACCTTGTTCGTCATCGGACCTGGATTGCTTTACACGTGCCTCAGAGTCGATCCTGGTGGCTAGTTGTAGAGATGGTACGGGAGGGTAGGTGTGAAAGGCAGGATGAAGGCATTTGGGTTTTACTAAAAATATACTTTCCTTTAGAGTTTCATCACCTTACATGCATAGTATTCCCTGCAAGATTTTTTTATAAATTGTCGCCACACTTTACTTTCCCGCACTTTTTAAGGTCTGTGTGATTCAGGACTTCACTCCAGACACAAATTACTTGCCTGCATTAATTAACAACAGTCTTAGTTGTTCTGTCACAAATCTTCAGCTGCGTGATTTCTAATGTAACACTTTTAACACTTTGTATTTTAAACGTTCATTGTCTTACACACGCCATTCATTTAACTTGGTACTTGTATATATTGGTATCACAAAAATATGTAAGATTCAGGCAGTGTGTCACCCACGCAGTGCTCTTAATACAACTGAGACCGTTTCAAATTCTCTATTGAGAATCGGAGAACTCAACTGTCAGAACAAAAAGAAGTCACGTGATTTCCTCACCCACACGCTTGTATACTGACGGTTCTAACGAATATCAACCGTTTCTTTTTTCTACATTTTCTTAAAAAATCTTGCAAAAACCTCCGTGCATTTTTAAGCATTATTTCTTTTTCTGTGTTTACAAAAATCACAATATTTATATGATTCTTTTAAGGCTTTCCAACGATATCTATTTTGTTTGTCTGGGACAAATATTATAAGATTTGATTAAATTCTTTCCTAATTAATTGTCCATAACTGCTTCGTTATTGACATTTAGTGAGTTATTTTTGTACCATTGGAATTGTCGCTTCAGTAGTGACCAGCTTAAAAAGTTGCTTTAGCTCACTATGTTCTTATATGTACAATATAATGTGTAAATGAGTGGTGAACGTGTATTTGTGTTCAATGAAAAAACTGAAGCTGTGAACTGAACAGTGAAGCAACAGAATCTAAAGTAAAAACAAATTTGGAGACTATGTTAACTATGACAACTGTTTTAAATAGAACTTTGAAAATGTGATGGAAGCATCATATATTAATTCAAGAACTTGCAGCATTTACTAAGATAAATGAAGCTTTCAGTCTCTAAATTTGTTTTTATTTTAGTGTATTTGTGTTAATAAGTGGTGAATAAAAGCATAAGACTTCATAAGAATAATATACATAAGAATGAGTAGAGAAATCATGTGAATGTTACTCATCAGATTTTTAGATATCAAAATGTACTGCAGTTTTTGTCTCCCTAATCATCCATGTGTGACATTGTTTTAATCACCCACATATTTGGAGTGTATAAAATACCCTGAAGTACAAAGCATATATATACATAATTTGAATCAAACTAATGCCCCATGTTCCATTTATGTATATAATGTATTAGGTTGCTAAAGACAAAGTAGCTTGTTTTCATTGTAGTAAATGTAAGTTACAGCTCTTGTAAACTTTGTGTCATCCAAATGTATGATTATGTTTTCAGGTGTGCAACATGTTTGTCATGTGGTACTAATGACCCAGGGTTTAACTGTAGTTGGCAGAAGAGCTTTACTGAATGCGGACCATGTGCCTCCCATACTACTTGTCCTGCGTGTTCTGAGCCTTATACTGATGGAGAACTTATCATCCAATGTGTTCAGTGTGAAAGGTTTGTTGCTATAACTAAGTAGTTTATAAAGATGACAGTTGAAACCCTGCTGAAAAACTTTGTATTTTTATGAGAGGTGCCATTTTACAGCAGGAATTTGCAAAAGTTTGTGCATTTTACTCGTTAAAAACCTTGAAAATTCATTCTTACAGTTGGGGAATATGAAATGTTTTCTCTTAATCATATAAGTCCTCCTTTTAGAAACAGTGAAATGCATTGTGTTTACAAATTAAATCCATTGCTGAAAAACTTCAAAACCCTGTAGAAAAACTTCTATTACTATAACTGCCAGTGGTAATTATCATCACCATCACCAGTTAGTAATTGAAATTTGTTGAATAATTTCACTGTGTCTTTGAAATTACAACACAATTTCAAATTCAACCCATTTTGTCATAAATGTATAGTATTTTGCCATAAATAGTAACACAGTTAAGTGAAATGTTTTGCAGGATTTTACTAGTTTTGGTAGCTTCACACAACATTTTTTTCAGAGTTTATGCATAAGAACTGAAGTGCAATCATTTTGAAGAGACATGCCCAGTTTAAATTAAGAACCTTTTACAGGTGGCTACATTGTGCATGTGATCAGATACGCACGGAAGTAGAAGCAGAAAGGTGTTCTGAAGAAGGATATAATTGTGTGCTTTGTCGCCCCAGAGATGTGCCTCCACCACATTTACTACCTCTGCCACCACCGCCGAAACCTCCTACTCCTACTAAAAGCCCAGGTATGCACTTTAAAATGAACTAATTTAGACAAGTAGTATGCACTAATGTAACAGGTACTTTTAAGTAGAATTATTTCAAAATATTTTGTTAACTTTGGTTTTAATTGAAATTATTTAGGTTTGGTTTAACAGTTGCTGTAATTACACAGTTGTGACAGTATTTTATAAGGTAGATAGGGATGAGCTCTTTACTTCTGGGTCGTATTCAATGTGTAGCACATAAAGGTGACAAGAGCCAATATTCTAATTAAAATTCAGATTCTGCCAAAATTAACTTTAATTTAACAAAGATAATATACACTCACAAGGTATTTCACTCCTTAAAGATGTACTTGTAGTAAATATCCAAAACTGTTTGGGTTATTACGTTTTTATGGTTTTCTTTTATAACTTTTCCATACACCAAGCTCAAAATGGTGTCACTTTATTAATATACGTCAGTAATTTCTTTTACTAGTAATTTATATCTCTGGATATAAATTATGTGATATTTTTACACTGTGTGATTACTATTGGGATATTTGGTATTCTAATTACAATTACCAATATGTTATTCAATTATTATTTATTTATGCCAACAAACTTACTGTTGGTGTTTTTAAACACACAAGCCGTGTGTGGGCAAAGTTTAAGAGGTAGAACCGGAACTTAAAAATTCAATGCCACAACTGGGATTTGAACCACAGACCTTCCGCTTGCCGGGCGGACGCTCTACCACTGAGCTATTGTGACAAACTGCCAGAATGGCATTAAATTCTCAAGCCAGTTCGTATTTTTCCTGGTAAACCACAAAGGCAGTCTCACATCAGAGACAATTACCCCAATGGTGACTTACTATTGCAAGTACTTTATATCCCAGGATTAAATAACCTTCAGATGGTAATTATTATTTATTTATGCCAACAAACTTACTGTTGGTGTTTTTAAACACACAAGCCGTGTGTGGGCAAAGTTTAAGAGGTAGAACCGGAAGGTCTGTGGTTCAAATCCCAGTTGTGGCATTGAATTTTTAAGTTCCGGTTCTACCTCTTATGTTATTCAATATTGAGATGCACACTTACCACTAATCGTTTGGAATTCACGTCTATACCATGAGATGTCAGAATCACAAATGTACTAAAGAAGGTCAAGCATTTATTTCACTTGGTTACCTGGCTACATTGTCCCTCTTTCGTCTTTTTTCGTAATTTCCATTTATGATCTATGTTGACCATGTTCTATTTTCCTGAATAGCTGTGGATATTGACAGTAACATTTTCAAATGTAAGTTTAATGTTCATATTACAAGAAGTTGACATGTTTTTGAGGGACGTAAATCTGACATAATAAATATTAGCATGAATTTTCTTATTAATTTTCTCAGGCACACAATATCTGTCACACAGTGATAACTTAATAAATTGTAATTAATGTTTTGGGGATTTAATAATGCTATCCAAATTATACTTTTATATTTATAGATTTGGTGCATCACGTACACCTTAAATATGGACTAATTTTGAGAGTCCTTGCTTCCATTTTCAACCTTAGGGGTCTGACTACCGTTGTTGACTATAGTGCTTGCATCCTTTTTTGTAGCACAACAATGAACTTGTATACCAAGATGTCATCTGAAAGCATTTTGAAATTTATAAAATGGCCTTTATGTTTCCATATCAAAATGTTTTTCCACATTGTAAGAAACAACATTATGGAAACACAAGGACCATCTCCTTCAAATCCTGCCAGTTGACATCTTGTGCTCCATCACAAAGGCAGCTACAGGCTACTAAAATCAGCAACAGTTGCCAGACCCCCAAGATTGAAAATGGAAGCAAGGCTTCCAGAAGTAGTCCCTCATTAACACTGGTCTACACTCAATATCTATCAGAGTTAAAAATAGTTCATTCCTATTCATTTCGATGTGAAATAAATAAATATGAATTTAAAATGTTTGCTTAGTTCTCATTTCATTGAAAAACAGGAATTAATTTTATGATAGAATGTTTTATGCAATGTTGGTAATGTTATTGTTATAAACAAAGACTGGCATCACAAGTATGCCATGTTTTGTTTCTAGAGAAGCCAATTTGTTTACATAAAATCTTATTGCCGCCTTTACACATCGAGCTAGGTCTTACAAAGAATTTAGTGAAAGCAATGAATAAAGAAAGAGAAGCTTTCAAGTATTTAAAGACAAAATTCCCAAATCTCAGTGATGCAAAGTTTATTTTTATTTATTCCAGCAAACTTGTTAGTATTTTTAAACAGAAGCTGTGTGTGGGCAATGTTTGAGAGGTAGAATTGGAACCGAAAAATTCAATGCCACAGCCGGGAAGGTCTGTGGTTCAAATCGCTTTCATTTTTTCACCATTATTCTAGCCCATGTGGAGCTTGCTGCTTTGCCACATATTTTGACATATTTTTCTTTGCTCAAAATTGTTTTCAACTTTCTCTTCATATGTACCAAATGATGTCTAAAAATTAGAAGGGACAAATATAGCTTACTGTACAGTATTTTCATTCATTTAACTTCCAGAAACCATTTTCTAGTGATTCTGTATCTCCAACTATTTCCAAAACCAATTTTATGCAGAATTTGCTTTATTTTCTTGGTTAAGCTTTTCCTGAACTTGTTGAATGTCTTGGCGATGATTGTTCCTCATACAGAATGATTGTTTGTATGATTTTATTGATCATCGTAGATCAAATTATGTGGTTTGCTTCACCCAAAATTGCTGTCTTAGTGACCATAGCACTGTTTGGTTTTGTGGGACCACACATTTTAATTATTAGTTACATAGTTAATGCTATATAATGAGAACTACATTTTCTTGTGCATTGTATGCTGCTGAGGTATTTTTATTTTCTGTAAGATGTACTTATAGTAAGTATGGTGAAGTATTGTTAGTAAGAAGTTAGGCTACAAGCAGTACAAAGCAGTTTTGACAGATTTGGGTTCACTAGACAATTTTCCAGCACAGTGAAGAGAGAAACAATGCTATTTCTACTGTTGGTATATTTGTTGAATGTCTGGGCGATGATCGTTCCTCATATAGAATAATTGTTTTTGTATGATTTTATTGATCATCGTAGATTAAATTATGTGGTTTGCTTCACCCAAAATTGCTGTCTTAATGACCATAGCACTGTTTGGTTTTGTGGGACCACACAATTTAACTGTTAACTACATAGTTATGCTATGTAAGAACTACGTTTTCTTGCGCATTGTATGCTACTGTATTTTTACTTTTTATATGAGGTGTTTCAGTGAGTAGGGAAAGTTTCCAATTCCACTCAAAAATTCATTATTGAGTCATGAAGTTTCTTGATTTGCTTCACTATTGCCGTCTTGAGTGATTATAGAACTATTTAATTTTATTGGACCTAATAATTCAATTATGGCTATACAGACTAAAACAGAAATTATTTTTGGGTAGGAAAAGTTGTAAATGCAGTATTAACTTCATAAAATAGTTTCTTAATCTTGTTCGATGATTGTTCCTCATACAAAATAATACTTTTGTGTGATTTTAGTGATCATCGTAGACAAAATTGTGGTCTGCTTCACCCAGAATTGCTGTTGAATGATTATAGCACTGTTTGGTTTTGTGGGACCACACAGTATAACCATAGTATGTGCATATTATTAATTGTGTCACAATTTTTTAATTTCACTTAACTTTTAATACTGTTTGTAAATTTGTGCTTTTATGTGTACTATAATTGTACTTTTGGAGCCAAATAATGTATAAATTATATTAACGCTGGGTTGTAAGAATGCACTTAGAGATTTCTTTAGCACTGAAGTGTTCTTTTGCCTCTGAAGTGAGTTGCAAGACCGATCTACAATGCTATTCAATTGAGTATCACTAAAGCTCAACTTTTGGACCCATAAACAGTTAGCGAATGGCTGCCATTATTGCTTTCATCGTATGGTTTCTTGTTAATCTTTTTCATATTAAGATATTCTCAGTTACAGGTAAATAAAAACTATTCTTGTACGCATTACTGTTGATTGATTTGTATATGGAATTATAGTTTTATGCTAGAAGTGTTGTATTTCTATTCTGTTCTTCATTATAAAATCTTTATCTTACAAAGGGGTTATACTGGATCTGAGTGCATTTCATTTTAGGATATAAACTACAGCTAAGCCGCGTTTACACGATGCCAGTTGATGAGACAGTTGTCGGGGGCAGTTGTCTCAAACGATTGCGAGACAGTCCAGCTGGCCAGTCCAGCTTAATGAGAACCTGTTCACACAGAGAAACTATTGCCATGGCAGTGAATGGCAAGAAATGGCCAGGTGTGTAGCGTCTGTTGTGTCCCATGAGGAATTACATTCAATTTATAATGATCTTTGCTGGAAATCTACCGTTGAGTCATGCAAAGTTCTAATGGAGAAGTTAGAGAAAAGTGGGAGTGGACAAGGAAATTGTCTTTCTATGGAAAAACGTGATATATCCTGGACTTAATCTTTTTCATTTGACAATTCCTTATTTTTCCCATTTTAAAATAAATTGTTTCCATTATAATATAAATATGTGATTCCATATGAATTGAAAAGAACACATTTTATGTAGTGCATAAAAAATACAATTCTTTATGCAGCATTGCTGAGTCTTGAAGGTTTCAAATTCCTAGTGTATACTCTTTATAAATCTTAAGGTAATAATATTTAATTATCTGTCATATAAGATCAAAACATTTACTTTGACATAGGATCCAATTTCATGGCTCTGTGGTTTTAATTTCTTTGCTACATGTTTTAACTGCACGTGCTTCTTTCAGCTTTTTTTGTAAGTTGCTTCTTTACACTGTTTTCTTTTGATTCAAGACATTCTTGTCAACGTTTCTTTCACCATTACTTCCTTCATTATGTTGTACCATTTCAAGCTAGGCACATAAACGACTTAATTTTAGCCTTCACTTCATTTGCACCAAAGCCCTGAATGGTTCATTGAGAGGCAATCCCTCACAGTGCCGTTTGGCAGGCATTTTTAGTCTTGTATAGGATGTCATGTTGGTCCCACAAACACCGCTGTTCCCTATAAAACTCGACAAACTTTATGTTCGTATAATCGCCATAATTACATAAATTATAGCTCAGCACATGAAGTTGTACTTAAGAACACAAGCGGACTGGCTCAGCTATTGTCACAGAACTACTGTCTTATCCGTTCACACGGCAACAGTTGTTGCGGCAGTACTGTATTTTGGGTGGTGGGGGAAGCAGTTGAGCCCAACTAGTCCTTGGTCTACTCCTTGAGACAATAAATTGCCGTGGCAATTGTGAGAGCAGTTGGCTGGGCAATTGTACCGAAGTGTTCACACATAGCCAATAATTTTATGCCAGTCAGCTGCCTTCTAACAATTGTCCCAGCAACTGGTATCATATAAACACGGCATTACACAAAAATTCAAAGGCCTGGTGAAATGTTCAGAAACAGGACAGGTTACTTTTCTACCAATGAATTATTTTTCTGTTGAATTCCTAGCAGTCTGCATTTTGAGGACAGTTCCATGTTGCCAACTTTCTTACTTCAATTTGTAACTGTGTCCATAACTTTATTTTATATTATTCTTATTTTCTGAAATTAATGTTGACAATATGTTGTTCCTTTAAGAGAAAAGTTTACTTCTATTCCTTTTGTCCTACATTTTGGCTTGCAGAAAACACGAAACAGCTTTTTCAACAAAATTAGATGTGCAATCCTGAATGTGTGGCAATTGTTTGTTGCAGTGACATCATACGTGTGATTAAGATAATTACGTATGTTACTATGCCGGCTCTGTCAAGTCGCATCTTCTTTTCTTAAAGAATTGTTAATCAGTGATATAATGTTGTTCTTGTAACTGCCAGAAGTTTAGAGACTTCATTAATGTACCGTCATTAACTGAGGAAGGGAGTAGCTACTTAAATGGCAGTTTTCTTGCAACCCAGCATAAAAATACCATTTAATTTATAGGATAAGAAAATTTCTCAAAGTGCTTGAACTGAAAGAACCCTCTAATCTTTTGCTCTGATCATTTCTCAAATGGAATAATTACTTTGTACGATTTTATCAAATATGTAGCATTTTCTGATGTGCTTCGCCATTGTTGTGTGGATGATTACAGAACTGTTTGACTTTATAGGATTTAGTAGTTTATGACCTATGCAGACTATAGCAGGAATCCTGCAGAGTAAAAGCGTAATGCTATCAGATGCATGAAAATAATCTTATTTCTTTTGATGATCGTTCCTCATACAGAATAATACGTTTGTATGATTTTATTGATCGTCATAGATAAAATGATGTGGTTTGCTTCACCCAAAATTGCTATCTGAATGACTATAGCACTGTTTGGTTTTGTGGAGCCACACAATTAATTAATTATAGACTTCACAGACATAACGTGCAATAAACTGAATTGTTGTGCTCGTGTATATTTAACAGTAACTCCATAGTTGAAAATCATTGCAGAGCAAATTCAGTACCTATTGGTTTTTTGGAAGTCAAGCTTCAGTATGTTTATTTTCCTAAGGTCTGTTGTTTGAGTGAACTTCACATCATTTTGCTTTGTGTACTACATATAGTAAATAGGGGAAGTATTGCATTCCACACAAAAATTTGATGTCAAGATTTCATAGGAAATGTATGTTTTGAGGTTTTATGAACCCAAAAAGAACATTTTTAGAAAAAGGTTCCTGTGTGTGTACAGGTACATATGCCCCACCTCAAGCTACCCTTAACATGGAAAATATGCTGGAAATTTTAACTTTTTAAATATGGTTCTAATAATTTTGACTAAAATACCATGTTTTTTATATTTTCAAGGCAAATGAAATGTATATCTTGAGTTTTCTGTAAATAGCCTCTGGAGTTCTCTTCTTTGTGAATGAGTTTTGCATAAATGGTAAACTGTAAGAGATAGACAAAAACTTATTACACCAAAAATGTAGATCTTGTTAAAATACACAATTTATAATATATTTTTGGAAGTTAACCATTTCGAAGATAATATTTGTTATTGGTTTGAGTTCTCTAACACTGTCCTCAAATTGGAAGTCATTTTTCTTTTTTTTCCTTTCTTTCTTCCCCTGGTTATGCAAAGAGAACAGAATTTTGAAGTCAACACTTTGCAACCAACTCTTAAAAGATTTGACTATCTGCCTACTATATTCACATATTGCCATTTTACCTACCAGGAAATTCTACAAACTGTTATTTTGATTAACATGAAGTAGATAGAAGAATGACCTGTTGTAAGAGTAATTGAATTTTCAGACATGTGAATGTAACAAATTAGATTTTTTCTACTGTATGCAGATGCTATTCTAATTCATAACTGAAATGCTTGAATAAGGAATTTATTGGAACTACTATGTTAAAACACAATTAAATACTTGCATTTCTGTCTACAGAGGTGCCAAAGTTCAGCTCACAAGCACAGTTTTATATGGATGGTGTTTGTTTGTCGGAAATGGGAATGCACCAAATAAAATCGCTTACCTTAGAACAGCAGCAACAGTCACGAAAGAAACGCATCACAAAGAAAATACCCACAAAAGCTGACAAAGAGGCCGGCATTCTTGCAACAATTGAATCAGTTGTTGCCGGAGGAAGTTTAGGTGAGTAGTTACGCTTGTAGCATATGTGTGTGTATCAGATTTCACTGCATAGTGATAGGGAAAATGTTTCATCAAATTTTTTGAAAACTGGCATAAATAAGCAGAATAACAACCAGAATTGTTCCTTTTGTAGAAAAGTATCAAATCTTTGATTCTACAACATTTTTGGGTGAAAAGTGTTTTTAACTATCTATAGCTCCTAAACTACAGGTTTTAAAAACTAATACTTCTTTTCCAAAAGAAATAGCTGCTTTGTCACAACTACGTTTTGAAGTGCTGCAACATACAGTAGAAAGAATTACTATGAAACAAGGAGATTCTCACCTTGTGACCATTGTACCATTGTGACCTTTTTTTTTCTAAGAATGAAGAACAATGTAGATAAATAACATTTGCATTTGCTGGTTTTGTGATTTCTAAAACTTGGAGTTGTTCAGCAGTTCTAGAAACTTTAGTACGTGAAACTTAAATGTTTTAACTAGCACCATGGCATATAGTGATGTAAAAATTGTGTTAAATCAAGAAAGCTTTGTAATAAGTATTGACAGTTGTTCCTCATACAGAATGCTTTTTCATCTGTGTGATTTTGCAAGTGTCATAAATTAAGAGGTTTGCTTCACCCAGAATTGCTGCCAATTTGGCTGTAGCACTGTCTGGTTTTGTGGAGCCTTACACTTTATTCCTGTTATCTGTGTAGCTTTTAATTTGGAATATGTACTTTAAGTATAAGTCAGAATAACATAAAAGGAATCTTATAGGTGCTATCTGTAATTGTATCCTCAATGTGTGCATGCATGCAGGCACACACAACATTATTCCCAAGAAAATCCCCTCTTAACCTGTTATTTGTATGAGAAAAAAGTTCAATAATTTTTATAATTTTTTTAAAAATATTACAATATAGTAATTTTATACAATGCCATGGATAGAATATGGCATTTCAAGGTCAGTACTTGGTAATGCAGTTTCAAATATTTTAGTTTCAATTCAGTTTCCTTTATCCCCTTTATACAAAATGCATAATAAACTATTTCTGTAAAGGTTTATCTCAGTATGAAGTAGATAGAAAAATAAGTTTTCATTGGAATAGCTTGTAGAAGCCATATAAAAATAAGCATAGAAGTAGAGAAAATCATGTGAATATGATCAGATTTCTTTCTTTTTTTCTCAAAACTGGCTCTTACATTTTCATGAAAATATATAGTTCAAATATTCATATGAATAAAATGTACAAAGTGGTACCAGGGAACATCCTACATTTAATTGCAGTATTACTGGAATGAATAACAGTGCATTAACAAAACCAAATGAAAGTGGGAGATCATCTGTGGGAAAATATTTACCAGTTACAAGATATGTAGAAAATGTCCCTCTCTTCCTGGATTCACATTCTTGCCTGCTTCGCCATTTTGTCAGATGCATGCCTTAGCATGAATGCATCAATACTGGCTATTTTGGCTGTAGAGTTCATCCGAATATCCTGGATAGTAGGTACTGTTTCAATTGACTCTTTCCTTTAAATTTCACAAAAAATAGTCTGCTGTTATCAGGTCTGGCAACGTCAGAAGTCACAAATCTTTGGTAAGAAGACAACCATTGGAGAAGCTGTCAATGTGAGCAATGGAGTCTTTTGAGATGTCATATAGTGCAATCCTATTGAAAATATCTTTGTTTAAGCTCAATATCATCCAATTATTTCATAAATCCATGGAAAAGGTCCTATAAAACTCAGTATTGATAGTTTCTTTAAAGAAAATTTGTCTAATAATATGCTATCTGGATATTCCACATCACATAACATTTTTTGAATGAAGTGGTTTCTCATAGTACCCATAAGTATTATCTGTTGCCCATATCCTTGTATTTTGTGACTTTATCCTGAGAGATGAAACCAAGTTTCATTTGTAAACGACATAATTTTCAATATTTTTGGATCTTTTTCAGCAAACAGTAAGAACCAATTACAGTATTGCTGTTGTTTTTCCTTATGCGGTTCTTTTAGCTCGGAACAACTGTCGTTCTGTATTGGTCTGAGTTTTGCTTGCTTTGCTGCTGTCTGTCACATTGTTGCCGAGTAACTGATTTCTGGTGAGAATCTGCATAACGACTTGTGTGGCAAGTGAAGCAAAAACTTACAAATGTGTACTGTATGCTGTGGCACCAATGACAGCAGACTGTGTTTCCTTTTTTGCTGGCTAATGAAAATGGTTTTTTGCAGCTTTTCCACTAAATGTAGAATTGTCTTTCATTCAGGACCATCCTGAACATGTTACCCAAGTTCGTAAGCTCTCTGTGTGGCAGTAACAAATTGGCAAGCCAGCAATTCTTCACAATAAACACAGGCTTCTGAATTGTTTACTCCCTTCTAATGTTTGAGTCATAACACCAGTGTGTGAGAAGATGGAATCAATATATGCAATCAAAATTCCTGCCTTCATGGAGCATTTGCAAATAATTTGAAAGTATGAGAGAGATATGAAAACCTACAAATAAAAAAGTGTTAAAAGTAATCTTTCAAGCCTTTTTCCAGCTTGAATTGTGATGTGATGTGCATGCTTCTTTTGAAAATATAATATTTTTCGTTTTTAGTTTCCCTACAATGTTCCGTGGGTACATAGAGGAAGTGTGGAAGTAATTCTGTATTGATATTCCATAAAAAAATAATGTGTTTAGGACAACTGAACCCCAAAAAAAGTATTTTTACTTTTTCTAGCACATAACAGTAGATACAAGAAACCTAAAATTGACTGAGTCAATACTGGGAATGCTGTATTGAGTTCCACTGAATCCAAAAAGGCATTTTGAAGGTTTTCCTTACTCTTCATTTTCTCAAAAACGGCCCTTAATGATTTTGATTAAAATAGCAGTTTAAGCTATTTAGTCATTTCTGAAATATGTGTTGTTACATCATTTTAAGTTTTTTTCCAGTTGGAACTGTAATGCAACATCTATGAAATATTTTTTTGAAAATATACAGGTCTTCTTGTTCTCCTGTATGAGCTTGTTGGTAACAAAAATTGACTTGTGATATAAACAATCATGTTTTTACTTCACACTGTGGAGCAACCAAACCTAATTTCTTAATTTGAGAGCATTTCTGGTCAAATTACCAGATGAATATTAGTACGGTTTTGCATAGTGTAAAACATGTCAATACATTCTGCTTATTTAGCCTCTCTTCATTCATTTTCTGGTTGTCTATATTACTGTAGAAGTATTTAAGCTTATATGTATATTTGATAGACTAAAGAATAGAAATTGTATCTATTGTTAAACAAGCTTTTGATGTAAAGTAAAGCCTTGGCTCCTATTAAATTTGGATTAGAGTCTACTTATTTAAAGCCATTTTTATATTTTTACAGATAGTTCTCTTGAACATGATCCTATTTCTAAAATGGACTTGGAAGATGGCAAAGATGAGGTGAAATTGGAACCTACTGAAGTATACAAGGAAGGAATGGTAGTACAACCAAGAGAAGATGGAAGACCACCTGAGCCCCCTGAAGGTTTCACCATTCATACTACTGAAAGTGGAATAATGGTTCTTAGGAGAAAAAGGCAAAGGAACTTACAAAAACTAGGTAATGTTATTTTCATTGCTGACAATATTTGATTTAGGTAGAGTTCTTTTTAAACCGTCACTTAATATCCTATTTGGGTATTTCCTGAGACTGTGCTTAACCCACACTGTCATTTCAATAATGTGAACTAGTTTCATTGTTCACTGTCACTTCAGTTTGTTTTCATGTTCACTTCACTTTCTTCTGCAACATAGGGGCATAATAAAATGCACCTTCTAACTGTGGAATAGAGCAGAAGATGTCCAATCCTTTGCAGCACCCACTTATACATCACCAGTCATAACAACCTCGCTTGGAGAGCAGCACTTTTCATTGCACTAGAAATGCATGTTCTATCTCACTCATGTGTTTACTCCACAAGATTGTCTCCTGTCAGACTGACTCATTTTTTGAAAGTTTCCATACACTTCTGGAAGATGAAACATCCAGAAGCTTCTATACTGCTCGCAAAAGTTAAAGGCATGTGAACGCTGGCTCAAGGGGAGCTCTGTTGCCAAGCGTAGTACGTGTACCAGCAGAGGTTCTGTACATAAAAGCGTGTGAGATGCGTGTACCACATTCGGCAGTGCTGGTAGGAAGGGCAAGCTTAGGATTCACTGAAGTCTGCAGTACGGCCCGCCTCCATATGCCTTTAAGTTTTGCAAAGATTATAGTTATTTTGGTCGCCTTTGACCAAAATAACGTAAGCTATCCTGATGATGTCAGAGAATTCCGATGAAACTAGTCTGTGATTAATTATTCAACAACTTACGCTGCATATATGTAGAAGCTACAATTTTAAGGGACTCAAGATCAGCCATTCAGGCAATAGCCTCCCCATTCCCGTAAAACAACAATATATTAGAGGTTCTACACATGCTTAAAATTTTACAAAGCCAAAAAAAAAGAAATTTGTTTTCAATGTTGTTTGCTAATGTTGGATTTCTGACAATGAAGTCATTAATCCTCTTACTCTCCAATATTTTTCACTGATGAATGGAGCGCTAGAATTGGAGAGAATTAGCAGTAAAAGTAACTGCTTTTTAGAGAGCATCACAACCCCCAGAATGTCTGGAGGACCACACTTGTCGTTGGTTTACGGGTTTCACCGACCTGACTGGGAGAATTATCAATAAATTCACCGACCATATCCTCTGATTACCAATCAGAGGACGTATTGCATGCCATGACAGGTCAGCATGTTAGGGGTTAAGAGGTTATAGAGAAATTAGAGAAGTGGAAAGGTTGGAAAAATAAAGACTCCCTAGCTCTCAGGTACCCTAATACCATCGGGGTCGGAAGAGAACAAGAGATGACCAAGGTAAGGTCACATGGTCAGATAGAAAAGCTACAGTGAGGAGCAAAACACCAGTAAGTACTTTTCCAGAAGTACAAATTGTTATATTTTGAAATATTAGATTTGATTTTGGACAAATTGTCATTAGATTCCAAGACCTTGGAAAACTTCAGTTTTGTACTCTCACTGATTCTTCGGGGTTCCTGCAGCATTCAATGTATCCTGGCCCATTGTGGCATTATTGGAAATGAAAAAGCTGACTTCCTGGCCAAGAAAGGAGCAAGTATAAAACAAATGAATTAAACTAAAATGTTTTACAGTACCTCAAAATTATATGTAAAATAAGAAATCCATACACATTGGCAACATAATTGTCAAGGAAAACACTCTTGGAAAATACCAGGATGTCCAAGAAGCTTAGCAGTGGCTCTTTTCCACTTGATGACTTGACATGGCTGTCTGCTTGCCCACCTGTTCAAGATCAATATTTTCAATTCTCCAAGATGCATATCATAAGACCTACAGACAGAAATGAATATAGACTCCAATGTATTGCAATGTCAAAAATGAATGCCAGTGTTCCAGTTCAACTATGAAAATGTTTGAACAAGAGTGTCCTATCTTTGAACTTAAATAAAACACACTCTATAAATGATAGAGGTTTATTTCTTTTTTTATTTTGGATCATAATTAATGTCATTACGTGTGGAAGAGAACATCAGTTAAGTCAGTGGTGTCAAGGTCACAGGCACTTGGGGCTCAACTGTGCAACAGCTACATGCAGCGGCCAAACATGACGTAATACATACCAACACTAGAAGCTTTATCAATTGACACCTGTTTACTTGCAAGTTGGTCGCATCCACAAATAAAACCTTTCTTGGAGTGCGTACACCTTATGAACTTTTTTCCTTCAAAATTGCCTACAAGAATACATAGCACAGATACAAGTTGGATCTACGAAGGGGAACAGTACATCTCACACGTAAATAGAAAACTACTTGACGTAGTTATTAAAGTTGATTAAAATAGTTGCAACCTTCTGATGATTAGGCTGAATTTATATAGGTACTATTAAACCTACCCTAGCCCTTGGATTAGCATTCTCAAACTGGAAAGTACACCACTTACACACTTACATGCCTCTTAAAGATAGATGTTTTTATTACTTTTCAATCCCAGATATAAAAATGTCAATCTATTTTGAATGAATGAATAAATAAATAAGAGAATAATTACACGGTATTAATAATAGTGCTTTTAATACAAACTTGTATTAGATACAATCTATATTTATATAAAAAGTAAATAGCAGCTTTCAAATCCTGTTATACCTTAAATGCATATTCTTAGCTATTTTGATTAAACATAATAACAGAATATTTACTTGTATTATCTTCAAATAAGTGAAATAACACGAAACAATATTAGTAACAGGGGTTGGTGATTTCCTCCAAAATTAAAGGAAAGGACTAAATGAAAGTTGTTTGAGAACTACTGTCCTTAAAGATACATATTTTAGTGTTAAGCGTTTGCATAATGAATTTAAGACAATATTACTGAAAACCTAAGTAAAATACCACATGTTACACATTTGTAGGATCAGTCACTTGGCATATTTTTCAATTCACACACTTCAAAATTTGGCTTACAAGGCAGATTCTAAGACTGGATGCCAAATTGCTATCCGAGAGTCTGTTTCTGTGGTGAGTTTTCAGGAGCTGCATTATAGAGAAACCCTGTTCACAAAGGTAGGTACTGCCAGACATTGCTATACTTTTTGCTGTGTTGGGAATCAAATTTGGGAAACGCCTATTGTGAAGTTTCCAGTAGTATTCAATCAGTGCGTCTGAGCATGAATTGTCAAATTTCTCATGAAGGGGACTCACTGTACTTCTATCAGCTCCAGCTGAACTGCTGCATTATTTACTTTATCTATTTCATTATGACTTTGTATGTTGTATTTTTTAATGCAAGATACTGGTTGCATATTAGGTACTGAATACTACTACCACAACTTTGCAGAGGAATTGTTTTCCCATTCGAAACATGCAAATTCAAATTCATGTCTGTACTCTCGGACGCAGCCATTGCTCTGCCTGCATCACACGGAAAACTGCACTGAACTGGTTTCTAACGGACTGGCCCGCTATGCCCAGGGCACAGCGACTGGCTCTCTCTGTGGCATTGCCACTCAGGGCCACGATTGACACCACTGAGTTAAGTGACTGCTGCAACTTAGTTGGGTTGCATGTATACGGTTGACCCAATTTGATAGAAGAACGTATAACACGCATGATGTTATTCATAAGATCAATTACAGTTTCTGGCTTGTTGGCATAAACTCAAGATTTAACATAACCCCACAAGAAGTAATCCAATGGCGTTAAATTACATGATCTCAAGGGCCAGTTAACATCACCACCATGTGAAATGATGAAACCTCTGAACTTCTCCTTCAAAAGATAGATTGTTTTGAGAGCAGTATAACATGTGGCATCATGTTGCTTTAACCAGATGTTTCTGAGATCCACACAATCCATTTGAGGCTAAAAATAGTTCCTTATAAGAGCCTGGTATCTTTCTCCATTGACAATTAGAGCTTCTCCATCTTCGTCTTGGAAAAATTATGGACCAATAATTCCACCATAACACAATCCACACCATACAGTAACCTTTTGGGGATGAAGTGGTCGTTCTTGAATCTGCATTGGATTGTGATTGCTCCAATAGCAGCAATTTTTTTTTGTTAACAAAACCATCCATCCAAAAGTGGGCTTCGTCGCTGAAGATGATTTTTTGACAAAAATCTGGGTCAGCTTCCAATTGCTCCCTAGTGCAGTTAGTGAATACACGGTGCAACCTATGGTCGTTGGGCTTTAGTTCTTGAGTTAATGCATTTTGTAAGCATGCAACTTCAAGTTCAGATGCAGAATTTGCCAGGTTGTGGTCGGCGAAAGCCCCAATTCTTGTGCTTGATGAGCGATTGATTTGTTTCCGTTCTCGTATGCGCTCTCACGAATGCCGCTTATATTTTCATTGGAGCACTGATGTCGATTACGTACAGCTGTTCTTTGATCGCTGACAGAACCATTTCTTTCAAATTTATTGATCAAAGGCCAAATCGTTCTCTCACAGGAACGATTATGTTCACCGTAAACTTCATGCAATACACAGAAGGTTTGGCAAACAGATGATCCATTTGTATAATAGATTTTCAGAATTTCTGCGCATTGCTGAACGCTGTAACGTTCCTTGGCTATAACAGCTGTAACCACATGAAAAAAATGACTGCTGTAACTCAGTAACAATGGCAGCTATCACATGTTAAAGATAGGACACTCTTGTTGAAAGATGCTATAGAATCGGAACTGAAATATTCAATGCCACCGCTGGGATTTGAACCACAGACCCACCAACAGTAAGTTTTTGGCACAAATAATAACTAATGGGGAAAATCCAATTAGAAGAGCATTAGCAACAGCAACAAAACAGCAGCAATGCATATAAAAGATAAGTGAAGCCTATTGTATCCATATTATTTATTATATTGGTAGATTTAATTTGCCTTACTATTAACAGCTTCAGTTTTTTATTGTAATTGCTTATCATGTTTATGCTGGGAAAACGTGCTGGTTATGTGTTAAAAATTTAAACTTTCTGGCACCAACAATTTTTTATTATTTGCTTAAAAAATAAATAGTCAATATTTATCTTCAGGAAGTTTCCATATGTAATGTACAGAAACCGTGTAGAAAATATTAGTTCCATATCTGTAATAATTTCTGTGAAAGTATTCCTTACCTACAACAATGTCAGGCTGGGTTATAACAGTTTATAGCTTGCCATAATGCAAAGCAAAAATTCTGAAAAAATATTATGGAATTTGTAGGCATGATTCCAGACCTACAAAGTTTCAAATTTTTATCTAAACATTTTATGATTTTAGATAAATTGAATATTTCTGTCTATTGCACCTACTTCTCTCCTTAAGTAGTGATGGTATCAACTCCTGTTTGGAAAGTACTTATTGTTTGAGGTGGAATTCATTTTAAAGTTTAGATTACCACATGGGTATAGCTGAAAATTTGAATCAGATGTGAAAGTTTCAATATTAGAATGGGAATACTTTTTACTTTCTCTACTACGTAAAGTAGAGGAAGTATTGAATTCCACCTAAAAATTTGATGTCAAGATTTCACCGGAAATATGTTTTGAGGACCCCTGAATACAAGCAAAGCATTTTTAAAAAACGGTTCGTGTGTGGTGTGGGGTTGTCGGGGCGTGTGAGAGAGAGATCAAAGTTGGTATTTAAGTTTAATGTCTTTCAAGGATGCGACACAAAGATTTAGAAGAAAATTGCTCCACCCTAAACTACCCTTTACATGGAAAGTTTTTCGAAAATTTTGATTTTCTTGAAAATGACTAATGATTTTGATTAAAATGCCATATGTTTGAGATATTTTTATGACAAATGAAATGTATATCTTGAATTTTTCTGGCTATAGCCCATGTAGTCCTATTTACTCTGGATGACTTTTGCATAACTGGTAAACCATAAGAGATAGACCAAATCTTACTATACAAGAAATGTAGATCTTGCTAAAACACGCAATTTATGTCTAAATAAATTTTTTGTAGAGGAACCATTTCCGATATATGCCTTGTTATTTAAGTGAGTTTTGGAGAACATACTTGTCAAATGGAATATCGCTGTTCATTTTTTTATATGTTAACTGCAAAGAGAACGGAATTTGAAAATTTTGAAATATTTGACTATTGCTCAAAGCCTACTCTATTCTCATATTCTCCGTGTACCTACAAGAAGATAAACAATAAGATAATTTGTACAAATGTTTATCTCAATTAACACAAAGAAGATACAGGAATAAGAGTTTGTAAGAATGGTTAGTACAAGAGTAGAGGAAGTCATGTGAGTGCAACACATCAGATTTTTGAGCATGGTATTTCTGCCTTTAAGTTTATTGCATATTAACTTGTATGATTGGATCAACCAGTAAAAATGTAATTACTGTATATAGCTTGTTTATTGTACATTTTCCTACTTTCAGGAATTGGAGGGTTTAATGCACGGTTGCGCAATACTCGTAACAAAGAAAAGGATGAAGAAGGGGGTAGTGAAAGTACCCCCACAGCAGCAACCCCTACATCAACGTGTGCTCCAGCCCTTCCAGATGGAGGTTCGACACCAGAAGATAAGCCACGACGGAAACCTCAACGAAGAAAGCCAAAGAATAAGCTTATGGAAAGCTATCCATCATATCTTCAGGTACATTCCAATGCTCAACTATATTAATTTATCATTTATGCTGTATTTTTAAGAATTTACTACTTCAGTAATCTGTTAGCTCAGTTTATCCATCTTGTCTGGTTAAAAATTAAACATTGTTTTACTTTTTTGTGAAGAATTTGAGTCAATTAGCAATCTTTATTCATCACTTACACTAACAATTACGAACATATTTCAGAGATCAATTGTCTTCATTTTCATCCTATGTTTGATACTGCTTAATGATTAGTTATTCATGTGAAAAACCAAAATTCGTATAATTTCAGTCTCCGGGGTAAATTTAAGTTACTTGGTATTCATTATGCCATTAAATGAATGCACCTGAAATTTAATCCTGTATATATGTGTTTGATAGTATTTTGTAATCAATTCTTATAATGCCATAGTTGCAACTACAGTATAACCTCGATAGTGCAAACTCACATTAGATGAACTCAAGGTTAATGTGAAAAAAATATTGGCCCCGGCTGGAATGTATTAGTTCTTATGGGAAGTTTTATTGGTTGACATGAATTTCAGTCAAGGCGAATTACATACTGTTTCATCTGTAGCATAATTAAATTTTATAATAACCACTTCTGATATGACAATATTTTTAAGTGTTCATTTTTTACAAAATTAATGTAGGAAATTTGACTGCAAAGCTAACTACCCATTGTTGACTCATTTCTAATGTATTGTAGATCGGCAGCTGTGATTATAACATTAACAATGAGCGTGTACTATGGTACATTTAAATTTAATAATGTGTGCATTAACATATAGATATATTCGATGCCAAGTGTTCTTTTAGTCATAGACAAATCCAGTTAGAATACTACATAAAAATCTACAAATGGTAGCATGCAAAATATGTCAAAAAGAAAACAGAAAGCTCTAAATGTACAAGGAAAGCTTAAGATTCAAGATGAAGTGGGCCATGGTACAAAGAGAACAACAATTGCAGAGCAGGAGTTACAAAATATTTTTGTTCCTGTGAACATCAGCAAACCATGCTTGAATTTTTTCCTAGAAAATATTGTAATTTGTGAGTACTTGTACTTTTATGGTCACTTTATAGTGTTATAAGTCCACAGTAATGTAAAGTGATTGATTCTGTAATGTATTATACATTACTGTACTACTGTAAATGTACATATATTAAACTCTGTTTTTAACTTAACACAAATTTTTTAACACTAACTGTTGATTTTTCAGCCCCTCCAGACTCTTATTAATGAGGTTATACTCTGTTTTAATACCTTTTATTTATGGTTCGTCATCATGTGAGGATCACTGAAAGTGAGAATGATTGTAATGAAAGTTAAATATTTAGATCTAATCATTGCATTTTTCCAAAGTATTCTCTGTTACATTCTATATGACATCTCATCCTTTCAAAGCATTTTTCAAATGAAGGGTACACGGGAAAAAGGGGTAATGTCATGTTTGCAATAAACTGAGATAATTCAATTTGAAAGTTTCAACCTTTACATAAATTAGTATATTATTTAAGGTTAGCCAAATGTATTGGTATTGTACATGGATAGTAATGAAAATGTAGAATTAATGTTTATAATTGAAAAAAAAAAAAGGAAAATGAACTGAATACACATTTGTCACAAAAATAAAGGGGAATGTCAGTGTTATCAACACAGTATCATGAAAATAAAGAAGAATGTCACTTTTAACAAATAACATTATAAAACCTCGCAATTAATAGCGAGAAAGTATATCAATCAAGGATGTTCCCTCTGGTCTACAAAATGACGTAGGTAGTTGCAGATCAGTAAATTTTGCTTCAGAGATTGGATATAAACCTGAAATAGAAATTGCATATTTAAACCCTCGACTTTCCTAGCCATTTTCTATTGTCCTCAGAAATGTTTGTAAAACACTGCAACCTACTTCAATGATAGTTCTTCTCCTTGTACATGAGATTGTACCTTAAGCTTCTCTGTTACTTCAATCATTCGACCCAATCTACGTCTCTTCTTGGTTGATGCCATAATTGCATTACTGCTCTCTTCCTCAGACATTATAATTATATGCAAAATAAGCAATAAAACAGTCATGAACAACTAAAATACTGTAAGATGAAACAAGTGACAATCAATGCAGCATCATGTAAAACAGTGCTGACACATACCAAGCTGACATTCCCCTTTCTTTACTGTTTTGTGATGACATTCCCCTGTCATCAATTGTACCTTACTTCTGAAACGTGTTATATTTCAGTGATGTTTCATTTTATTTGGTTGAACATTGTCTTAAACTATTCTCCCACCCATAAAGTATATCTTGGTAGTGTTACTTCATTTTTGCTTTACATTGACATTCCCCCCTTTTCCCTGCAAATGCTGAAAGCTATTCTTTGGAGAGAGTACAAATACATTCTTCATAAGTAACTGTTTCGGTTTCTAATGATTCAAATCATTAGCTTCAATCTTTTTATTTTGGGGAATAGAAAAAGGTCACATGGGGCTTTATTTTGGGGAATGGAAAAAAGTTGCATGGGGCCAGATCTGGACTGTAGGGAGGCTGGGCAAGTATCTGACTCCTAAAGAAATAGTTGTTTCTTGTGCAGTGTGGGCAGAGGCATTGTCATAGTGCAACAAAATTCCATGCAAACCAGTCTTAGGATGCTTTGTTCTCAGTTCATTGTAATTGTCCTTTAAGGGGAGCTGTCATAATATGGCCACTAGCTGAGAAGAACGAATGATCATCTTCACCTCACTTTTATTGGGAAATCCTCTACTGGGAACACCCAGACTGATGACAGTTGCTTAGTTTCCAGAACATATTGGTCTATCCAGCTTTCGTCATTTATCTTCATGTTAAATATGTTTTGGATCTTCTTCCATCAAATTTCTCTAGCATTTCCGGACAACATTGCACACATGCATGCTTCTGCACATTTTTGAGATAAGGAATGCAGTGACAGCAGAGCTTCCTAATGTGAAGTTTTCTTTAAGGACTGCCCTTGCTGCTGCTGCTACTGGTCCAATGTTTGAATCTGATAATACAGTAGAGTCCTGCCAATCCGAACCCCGCTAATCCGAAAATCTGTCTAATCCAAACAGGGCTAGCAAAAAAAGATCTACCAAATTTGTTTTGAATTTTAAAACAGGAAAAAATGAATAAGATTAAACCAGTTTTTCCAAGTAAAACCGCAAATTTCCTAGCGCAGAAAAACATCAAATAAATGTTACAGGAGTAAACAGTGAATCTGTCAGCTGTCTTATACCCAACTAAAAAATTGGAAGGCTTAGACCTACTGACAATGTGCATAACAAAGTTTGAATGCAATTTTTTTTACGTTAATGAGAAAACAAAATGGAAAAGCAAAGTAACACTTCAAGAAGTGAAGCCAGTGATCTTCTTTTGAAGCAACTCATTGAAACAACTTGAAGAGGCAATGTTTCAATGAGTTCCATTCTGACTTTCACCGGGCTACTCATACTAGGTAGAGGCCAACAGTGCTTATAAAAACACTACAGTAATTGGTTTTTGAGCCTCAGAATTTAGTCCTAAAGTAAGTTACAGCATACTGTACTAATGTTCTACTTTCAATCAATTTAAAACACAAATGCTTACGGTCAATTTGTTGTGGTATTTGACAAAAATCCACCTAATCCAAATTTTCGTAATCTGAACAGGGTTTGGTCCCAATTAGTTCGGATTAGTAGAACTCTATTATGTGTGCAACAATCATCTTCCTGCAACATGCACTCTTTCATCACATTTTCATCCATTGTTGCTGAAGGTGACCATCCTGCATGGTCTTTGTCTTTAAGGGAATCTCTTCTGCTTCTAAACTCTGCAAACTATCAATAAATGGTGGATTGCAAATGACAAAGATTCCCAAATGTGTAATGCAGTCTTCCAAGGCGTTCTGTCATCTTTAAACTGACTACAAAATTAATAGAAAATCATAGCTCGGAAATGATCTTGCTTGAGATTCATTTCACCATTTGGCATAGCAACACCAGGATGTATATACACAACAGTGCTGCACATTATTGGAGCATGCCTAGGCTAGCACATGTTACTATCTGAACTTCAATGTAAAACTAGGAAGTGCTGCTTTGGCTAACCATAACTCATTGTTGCCCATTTTCAAAACTTTAACAATTTGAAAGGAGGGTTTAATATCCTTTATGACTCCAACTAATATTCCACTACTTATCTGTCTATTTTTGGGTAGTAGGTGTAGTAAAAATCCAGTAAAATTGAAGTATTTAAGTTGATCATTTGTTAGATTTGCTTCTTGTATGAAAAATATATCTATGTTATAGTCAAATACAATTTTATTGAATTCTATACTTTTTGTTTGAGACCATCTGCGTTCCATTGTACAATTCTGATATTAGATCTTCTATATATAATGTTTTGGTTCTCGAGAAGTAGTCCCTGCCTGGAGATCCGAATGGGAGACTATTTTAACTCCGGAACATTTTACCCCTCAAATCATATTTCATAAATATTGAAGAGACTCAGCAGTAATAGTAACCGCTTTTTAGAGAGCACCATATTTTTATGTTTTGGCAGTTACATCGCTCTCTCACAACCCCCAGAATGTCTCTAGGACCACACCTCTTGTTGGTTTACGGGTCTCACTGACCTGACTGGGAGAGTTATCAAAATAAATTCACTGACCGTATCCTCTGATTACCAATCAGAGGACGTATTACATGCCATGGCAGATCAGCACGTTAGGGGTTAAGATTTTATAGAGAAATGGAGGGATTGGAAAAATAAAGACTCCCTAGCCCTCGGGAACCCTTATAGCATCAGGGTTGGAAGAGAACAAAAGATGACCAAGGTAAGGTCAGATACAGCAAAACACCAGTAATTGGAAGTAATGTTCTGCTCAGCTTGGGTACCTTTGGTTGCCATTCACATGTCCCCTAGACGGAGATCCCTGAGTATCCTTGAAAAATGGCAGTTGCAACCTTCAGGTTGATTACAGGACATGATTATCTGGCAAAATATTTAAACAGACTTGGGATATGTTTGAGAGGTAGAATTGGAACTTAAAAATTAAATGCCACAACTGGGATTTGAACCACAGACCTTCCGCTTACCGGGCAGCTGCTCTACCACTGAGCTATTGTGACAAACTGCCAGAATGGCATCAAATTCTCAAACCAGTTCGTATTTCTCCTGGTAAACACGGCTTGTGTGTTTAAAAACACCAACAGTAAGTTTGTTGGCATAAATAAATAATAATTGGGATATATTCTTCACCACTCTGTCATCTATGTGATCTGCAAGAGGAAATGGATGAGACCACCTTCAAATATGGCTGGCCACTCCTAGTGAGAAATATTGGAGAGCAAGAGGATTAATGACTTCATTGTCAGAAATCCAGCATTAGCTAACAACAGTTTTCAAAACTTCCAGTGACCCTTGTATAAGTAAACAGCTATGCATTATACATTAAAACTTTGCCTCATTGTTTTGATTTATTCTAATTTATTAAAACATAAATTATATTTTGTTGTAAACTAGGAAGCTTTTTTCGGTCGAGATCTTTTGGATACAACAAAAGAAAAGGAGCTAGGAAGCAGCAGTGATTCAGATGAAGAACGAGCATCCCCTCTGCAAGTGAGTGAAGATAAAACAATACAGCTTTCTCAGGTAAGTGGATTAGATCATATAGCATCCATTTATCATCAGTTAGAAAACAAATGGTTCATGCAGTAAAATTTTCATGAAAGGAAAATGAGAGCAGATAGAACGTGCAATAATCCAGAGTATATGTTAAATTTACAATTAACATATTATTTGTTAGCAGCATAAACAGTAAAAGAAACAAGATATCCAGATTATTTTTCTGCTGTTGCTTTCCAATAGCCAGGTAATAAGTGGTTACCAAAGTAATTCTTTAATGTCCTGCTCCAGCATATCAGGATCAGGCTTTCTGTCTGCCTCTTTAGTTGATAAGATAAATTGCTGTTGATGCAAATTCCAATTTAGGAGCTTCATAAATTTGATTTCAAAATGGTTTGTGCACACATCCAAATGGAAGACATTCCAATTGTGTTATTTATTTACACCAATGATACTAGAATTTTTTAGGTATACGCTAATGCAAATATTACCTCAGAACATATTGATTTGCTTCAGATATGTCTTCTACAATATCAAATATTTTGAACTAGTGCTACCATCTGGTCCAAAACTTACATAGATGAATGTCACTTAGCATCTCCATCAGATGTCATGTTAAATGGATGCTGGGTGTCTTAAAAGGGTAACCAAACATGACTGGAACGGAAGTATAAGGGGGTAGCTCAGATTGTTGTTTACTAAGGGCAGTTGGGTGTATGGCGAAGGATTAACCCTACTGAAATGGACATCTAACTCTGATATAAAAAAGTTATGATCTACATAAATAAAGTTACTGAACTATGGTTGGCGAGAACTAACCTGGCGCTTGACAGCTAGCTGATTCAATCATCTGCAAACGAGGCTAGCCCTATCTCATCCAATCGTGTTACAAACATATCACACAACTATTAGTCAATTGGATGAGATAAGGCTAGCCTCGTTCACATGTAAGTGAATCACGTAGCTGTCAAGTGCCAGGTTAGCTCTTGCCAGCTGTAATTGATGATATTGTGTAAGCTTTCACGGGTGGTGTCATAAAATAGAAAATTACTGTCTGAGCTTGGCGACTGTGGTCTAGTGGAAATTCTCCTTCGAAGCTGCATCGAACATCCTTAGTGGTGTGACCGTAGTGCTCTGCTAGTCTGCAACTGCAACATTTGTTTATTGGTTCGACTGCTGTTTGGGTTGTGCTAAAGTGGGGGCTACTTCCAAATCTTTGGTGTTACATCATTTATATATGAAGGATACTGCATCCTGTATCAATAACCAACACAGCGAAAGCTTCAAATCATTAGTTGTGTAACTAATTACATTCTGAGATGAGAGAAGAGGTGGTCAGTGATAGACAGCTGTTGGCTTTGTCTTTCCTGTTAGTCCTGTAACCCAAGTTCCATGTTGGAAAGAGCTTTAAAAATAAGTGTGCAGGTTCCTCTTAGCATGTGAAATTGACTCTCAGGTAGATCAAAATTGGAGGGCTTTAAATATAAAATACTAGCTGACAAGGTAGCTGAGTGAAGCTTTAGTCAGCATTATGTCAGCTAAGCTGACTTCATATGTACATCAAGAGAGCACAATTTCCAAGGAATTGAAAAACTGTTCCTGCAACACGAGCTTCTACAAAATGACCTGCATGTATGCTAACAGGAAATTGCACGTCTAGAGTACATTACATAAACTATGCTACGAATATATCAATATTATAAATTTATACTTATCAGAAACCCACATAAATATGTGTCACAATATCCTGGAAGTAATGTTTTTTGAGGGTTTCAGCACCATCAGTATTTCTTGTTGAATCTGCTCAATCATGTTGAACTGATGGCCATTCAACTTGATTTCCAGTCAGGAAAGTAGAACACGGGGGGCACTGAAGGGCAGCAGTCTTGTTATTTTGGATACCATCTTGTAAATAGAACTGTGATCCTTCTTTAGGTTTGCATTGGAAATCTGATTAGTTAAATTTTCCTCTGACATACTAAAGAGGATGCAACTTTAATTTGGTTATCAATAAAAATCATATGCCACCTGTCAGGGTGACCAACTTCTGGTTTGAGTCACTGAATAAATAACCAACTGTGTATAAGTGACATTTAATTTCCATATTTGGCTAATAATAATCGTTAGTGGAATTGGCTTTACATAGAAGCAATAATATATTATAGTATGAGTGCTTTTTTTTTTTTTCCCCTTTTTTTTTCTTTTTTCTAATGTTCCAGCTATAAAGAAACACATTTTCAAGAAAACAATTTATGGCAAATTGTTTCTCAATTTGAGAGGGAGAAACTATTATGTTAGTTGCATTTTTATTAAGTACATCTTTTTAAGATTTTTCTGTGCCAGCTTTCATGAACAGTTCAATACTTTTTAATGGAAATACAATTTTTTAATCAAGTTTTGGTTTTATGCGTGAAAGTTTATTTAATGATAAGTGAGCAAAAATGATATGCCATGACTGACTCATCAGTCTCTTTGTATTGTCAATTATGTTTAGTTTTTCCAGAGTAAATTTGATCTATTAAGTGGTGTAATTGATAAATGCCAGATTTATTATTTTCATCTTTGCTCAGAGCAGTATTTATTCATTCCATCGTTTTCTTATATAGCATATATGGTTCATCATTGATTTCATTGTACATTAATAATAAATAGTGGAAGTTGATGACAGTGTTGTTGGAATCACGTTAAAATATCAATTTTGAGTTGATTAATAACACTAAACAATACTCTCTTTTAAATGTTCCCTGTAAATGTTTGGGAGGCTAGCTTTCCTCCATTATCATTCGGACATTGACTGAACTGTAGAGGCTGGTTCACAGAGATGGTATCTCCTGAAGACTGCTCTGGTGGTGGTTTTAGGAACTTGTTAAATGGATTGCCTTGTGGTATATCAAAATTGAAAACTCAGTCTTTGTTTTTCCAGATGAAGATCTGGTCCCACATTGACAATTCTTGATTTCCTGATATGTATTTTAATAATTTTGGATCCGGATTACTGTCGTGATTTTCTTTCCAAAAATGGGTGGCAACTGCTGATTTTTCTAAATGTTTGTGTTTTATACATCTGAAATGTGCTTTTGTTCTCGTTTCCAATTCCTCTTAGTTATTCCTAAATGCACCTGGTTGCAATTATTGCATTCTATTTGGTAGATTTCAGAGTTTTTTATTTCCTGGTGCTGTCTTTAGTGTTTGTACCAAGTAAATTTTGAACGCTATATCTGTTGTGAATATAGCAAAAAAGAAGAAACTAGTAAAAGAAACAACCACCCTAAGCAATGGATATATAAAAAATCTGATGTGTTGCACTCACATGACTTTCTCTACTTTTGTACTAACCATTCTTACAAACTCTTATTCCTCTATCTTCTTCGTGTTAGTTAAAATAAACATTTGTACAAATTATCTTATTGCTTATTTCCTTGTAGGTGCAAGGGGAATATTAGAATACAGTAGGCTTTGTGCGATAGTCAAATCTTTTAAAGCTTTGAGATTCCGTTCTCTTTGTACACGTAACATATAAAAAAAATGAATAACGATGACCCATTTCACGAAACTTCTAAGTTTTCTGAAACTCACACACATAACAAGGAATATCTCCGAAATGGTTCACCCTACAAGAAAACTTATTGAGACATAAATTGTGTATTTTAGCAAGATCTACATTTTTTGTATAGTATGATTTGGTCTATCTCTAACGGTTTACGAGTTATGCAAAAGTCGTCCAGAGTAAATACGACTGCAGGAGCTATAGCCAGAAAATTCAAGATATACATTTCATTTTTCATCAAAATATCTCAAACATATGACATTTTAATAAAAATCGTTAGAGCCATTTTCAAGAAAATCAAACTTTTCGAAAAATTTTCCATGTAAAGGGTAGTTTAGCGTGGGGCTGTTTTCTTCAAAATCTTCGTGTCGCATCCTTGAAAAACATTAACTTTGGTTTTTAACAGACTTTTCGTTTTTGAGTTATGCTGTCCACAGACTGACAGACTGACACACAGACACACACACGGACCTTTTTCTAAAAATGCTTTTTTTGGATTCAGGGGGCCTCAAAACATATATTTCCGGTGAAATCTCGACATCGAATTTTTGGGTGGAATACAATAATTCCCCTACTTACCAGTAGAGAAAGTAAAAAGTGAATATAGCAGAAAAGAAGAAACTAGTAAAAGAAACAACCACCCTAAGCAAACCGAAAGAAGAATGGATATATAAAAAAAGTGAATATAGCAAAAAGGAAACTGGTAAAGGAAACAACCACCCTAAGCAAACCGAAAGAAGAAATATCATTCAAATAATTCATGTACCACCCAAAAACATTTGACAAATTCAAAAGGATTTTTAAAGAATACAATTGCCTCCAATCAACAGATATAGCATTAAAAATTTACTTGGCTCAAACACTAAAGACAGCATTACAGCAAGTGAAAAATCTGGAATCTACCAAATAGAATGCAATAACTGCAACCATGAAAAGCTAAGATAAATTTGGAAATGAGAACAAAAGAACATTTCACATCTATAAAACAAACATTTAGAAAAATCAGCAGTTGGCACCCATTTTTGAAAAGAAAATCACGACAGTAGTCCGGATCCAAAATTATTAAACCACATATCAGGAAAGAATTGCCAACATGGGACCAGATCTTCACCTGGAAAAACAAAGACCGAGTTTTCAATTTTGATATACCACAAGGTTATCCATTATACAACTTCCTAAAACCACCACCAGAGCAGTTTACAGGAGATACCAGCCCTGTGAACCAGCCTCTACATTTCAGTTGATAATGGAGGAAAGCTAGCCTCCGAAACATGTACAGGGAAAATTTAAAAGTGAGTGTTGTTTAGTGTTATTAATCAACTCAAAATTCATATTTTAATGACATTGTACATTGTTTAGAAAAACTTCCTCTAAACCTAAAAGTGTAATATAGGTTTAAAAAATATTTAAACACGAAAGGTGAAGTGGATTTTGTAAAAGTATAACTTAGATAGTAGCATTCCCATACTTTACATAGTGGCTTTATTTGCATTTCAGGATGAGCTTAAGGTTATGGAAAAAGTGAAAGCGAAACAAGAGAAGGAGTCTGATAAAGAAGAAAAAAAAGTGGAAGGCAGTGAATCTGGAAGTGTGTCACTTAAGTCACCAGCAAAAGTAAGATAATATAGCACAAATTGGTAATCTGTTTAACAGCATTTTGGTGCATGTGTCAATTTTCATTTTTGTTCTTATCTGTTTTATTGCAGGAGGAAGATGAAGGAAGTGATACGGAAGCACTGAAAGATATATTGCCTGGTGACCTGCTTGATACAGATCTAGTCAACACAATAATGAATGAAGATGATGATATTACAAAAAGTGAAGATAATCTGGATGATATTGGTGGTTAGTTTTTCCTCTTAGTTTTTATACATAAACAAATTTTATACATGAATGTTGTCAAGTTTTCTTATACTGTACAAATAGGTCTTATATTATTAATTTAATGTTAACCTATAGCTCGCAGCATCTGCTAGGTTACACTAGACAGGATCATTAAGGTATGGCTTGGTTCCAATTTAATTTTTAGTTAAAGTGATCTTGGTAAGGCTTATTCACATTCTCTCATTTTAAGAGCACCTATCAGTGAAATTTCTAAATCTTGCAGTTTTGATCTAAATAGTTCCAAATTTTGTTACTTGCTGATCTACCAAAATTATAAGCATGTTTTAAAGTTCATGTAGATATTGTTAATATTTTTTTAGACAAAGCTTTATCTTTCTTTTATACCCTAGTTAAATATGTGCAGGTATTTCATAAGATGCAGAGATCGTAATTTTGAAAAAATAAAAATATTAACACATTAGTAAATACAAAAACATACATAATATGTAAAAGTAGAAACTATACTCATTCTCTTGATTGTTTCTAAAAAAAGAATTAAACTTTTAAATATAAATTTTGTAACAATTTATCCTCAGTGGGTGAATTAATTTAGAGAGCTCTTACACCTGCAGGAATTCCAAGCATTTTGGAATTATATGGAATTTACTGATCTGATGGCAAATGCTCTGATGGCTTAACAGTGATTCTGTGTAAGAGCAAGTCCTTGGTAAGAGATGTAACTTGTGTAGACACTGTTACATCCTCTCATCTACACTCCACTAACCAGCTTTCTGGAGCTGCTCTGAATCAGCTGTGATGCTCAGGAGGAATGAATATCGCAACATTCAATGAAAAACTGAAGCTACAAGGGTTACCCAGAAAGTAATGCACCACATTTTTTTTTCTCAGCGAACAATAACATTTCTAGTTTGAAACTTCAGGTATGCATTATTCGAAGCTTTCAGAGCACACATGCAAATTTTCCATTTCCGCCGTCATATAGCATAGGTGCAGCAATGCTTTAAAATGGTGTCTGTAAGTGATGTACGTTACAAGCAACGTGTCATTGAATTGCTCACTGTAGAGAATGAACCTATTGGGAACGTTTGGAAATATTTGTTTGAAGTCTATAGAACATCTGCAGTTGACTGAAGTACAATTAGTCACTGGGTACAGAGGGTGAGGCCATTAGAAGGCAACTGCTTTCACCAATAAGATTAAGATCACTGTGTTTTGGGACTGTGAGGGTGTCATGCTCATTGATGTGATGCCAAAGGACAGTACCATTGATTCTCAAGCATATGTCAATATGTTAACCAAACTCAAGAAGTGCTTCCAGCGATTTTGGCACTGAATAACCCAGGTGATTCAACATGATAATGCTCTACCTCATGCAAGTTTGAGAATTTTCACTAAACAGGGTTGGACAGTTAACCCATCCACCCTACACCCTTCGACTTTCACTTGTTTGGGCCATTTAGGGATGCCATTCATGGAAGGAGTTTTGATGATGATGATGAGGGAAAAAAAAAAAAAATAAAATAATATCTGCCAGCTATGTCCAGATACCTAATTTCTTATATCTGGACGTAGTGTGCGGATATTTTGATTTATTTAAACTTATTTATTACAATTTGTTCACAATAGAATGTGCAGAAGTTACTAACCTAAATTAAACTAAATAACAATAAGGAAAATTAGTGATATTATAAAGTTATATGTGATCTCATAGTATTCATGCAGTTTATTGTTCTCTAGCCGCTGCAGTGGAAAAATAGCTTCGTTACTAGAACAAGGTGTGGTACCAACAGGTCTACATGCACTTGTGTCTTACTGGGGGATGGCCATAGAACTGGAAGGAGATTACAGGGAAAAATTTGATTGGTAGAAGAAGCATCATTCTTTCTCGTGTATAATTTTCATTGTGTAGAATAAATAATTGTTAAAGAATAAAAAAATCTGGTGTATTACTTTCTAGGTGACACTCATATTAACAGTGAAGCAATATAAATCTATAAATATAACTATTATTTTAGATATTATAAGCTTTACTTATCTAAAATGTAAGGCTTCCTCTGACCTATCGTATCTTGTGAAGCTGATGTAGATTCAGATTACTAGCAGCACAATCTATAACTTTATACCAAGAGGAAATGCTTGAAGTTCATCAAGATGAACAACATGGTATATTAGTAGGAAGAATCAGAGGTTCTACTCACTAGAGGATGAAAAGCAAGCTATTGCTTGCACTGTCATACAACATATTTTTTGTATCATATGCATTATCAGTGTGTTTAATCTTTTTTAAATTTGTTGTTGTTGTTTTCTAGTGCCTTGCATCTGGCAATGAAGCCATTAGCATTCGTGCTTTCCAATACTTTTGAACTGTAGTTTCTTCTGATCTTAATGCTTCACAGGTCTTCAAGTGGTCTTCGTTCATTTCTGCTGGATCGTTACACAGGACACATATTGGTGAGGCTGAGATACCTATTCTGTAGAGATGACTTGCCAAACAGTCATGATTTGTCAATAGTCGGAAGGCTGCAACAGCTGTTTTCCTTGGTCTCTGGGGGATTATATCTGGATTGGAAAGTAGTGTAATCCATTTTTTATCTTTGGCATTTGTTTCTATTTCTTGTAGATATGAATGACAAAAATTTTTTATGATCAAGCGTTTTATTGAGGAATATGAGAAATTGAATTTAGAATTTTGTTTTATTGTTGTGCCTTTCTTTGCAAGTGAGTCTGCAGCTTCGTTCCCCATGACTCCACAGTGTGCTGGAATCCATTGGAGATGAACAGTCTTATTAACTTTTTGGAGTTGTGTTAACATTTTGTAGCATTCTCTAATTTTTGTTGACTTCTTTGTAGTATTTGAACATATTCCCTGAATTGCAGCTTTAGAATCTGAAAGAATGACTGCCTTGTTAAATTTATTTAAGGGAAGATTTAATAATTGTCGGAGAGCAATGTATATAGCCTCTATTTCTCCATCATAATTTGTTGTGTCTCTGCCAACAGAATGATAAAAGGAAAAATGTGAACACGTAACTCCAGCTCCAGTAAGGTTTTCCTTCGAGGATCCATCAGTATATATGTGCAGCCATTCTTCTGTGGGATACCTAGTATTGATTGTTTCCAGAGCTAGAAGTTTTTGTATTTCTTTTGGTGTGTCTGATTTACTTATTTCCTCTATTAATTCCAAATTGAAGGTAGGTTGCAATAATTCCAATGGATTTTCTCTTATAAGTAGATTTTCTCTGGTGTTAGGAATGTTCAATTTGGATTTAATCTGTGTTACCTTTTCTAGGAAAGTACTATGAGTTTTAAGGATTGAATGGGGGAGGTTCTCTTCTTTCCATTTAGAGTTTGGCAGTCGTAACATTTTCTCGTGTTGGAGCAATGCTTGTTCTTCTATTTTTGTTGTTATTGATGGGGTCCGTGTTAAGGCAAGCATGGCATCAATAGGTGTGGATTTAACTGCTCCAGTGATTAGGCGAAGAGCCTGATTTTGTATTTGTTCAAGTTTATTGATGTTAGCATTTGCTGCTGTTATTAAAGCTTCAGAACAGTACAAGAGGTTTGGCTTAATATACATTTTGTATGTTGTGTTAAGGACTCTCCTTGAGCAGCCCCATTTAGCACCAGCTAACCTTTTCAGGATTTGCAATTTCTTTTCAACCTTTTCTGAGATGTTTGTTATATGTTTTTTCCAACTTAGCTTTCTGTCGAAAGTGATGCCTAAGTATTTGGCATCATCAACTGCTTTGAGTGGTTTACCATTATAATTTATGCTAACATTAACTGGTTTGTATTTTAGTGTAAATAATTCATAATTTGTTTTTTCCACATTGATAGTCATGAGGTTTTTGGAGCTCCATTCATGTACTTTGTTTAGGGCTGTTTCTATTCTGTCTTTAATTAATTCAGGTTTTTTTGAAGAGCCTGAAGTCCAAATGACTACATCGTCAGCAAATAAAGCAATTTTGGTTTCTAAAGTTTTTATTGTTGATGGAAGGTCATTTATATATATGTTAAAGAGTGTTGTGCTCAGAACAGCACCTTGTGGAAGTCCTCGGTGTGTTTGTTTATATTTGGAAATGTATGTATTATATTTTGTGGCACAAAATCTTTGTGAAATAAACTGAGTTATCCACTTAAGCATGTTACTTTTCACACCTATTGATTGCAACTTATCAACTAATTTATTTCTCCAGACTGAGTCATATGCTGATTTAAAATCAATGAATACTGCCAAGGTATCCTCCTTTCTATTTAAAATCATTTGAACTCGCACCCAGTGAAGAAAGTAATTAAATTGTAGAAAATGTATTTATTTTCCATAATCCATAATTTAACAATCTTCCTTGTTTGTTTTTCAATGCATAATACAGTAATAATTGATGTATATAAGATGCACAATTATGGAACACTGTAACTTTGTTGTTTATTGACGTTTTTTGCAGATGCAGCATTGGCTGATGATTCTTTAAATGATTCACTATCTATGCCTGAAGGTTCTGCAGATGCATCAGGGACAAGTCATAAAGATGAGCTTGCTGACATTCTTAGTCCAAATTTTAATATTGAATCCATGGTTAGCCAAACAGGTAAAGTTTCTAACATTTTTACTGTTTAACAAAAAAGGAAGTATGTGATAAATATAAAATTGAATTAAACATTTTTATATGCCATTTAATTATGGGTTATTTTTCTATATATGATTAAAAGCTTAATTGAAAGACAATCTGAAGTCCAGGAAGGACGTGGGTGTCATTAAATAAAAGTGCACAGCTTTGATGGGCAGTTCATAGTTTGCGTCTAACACACCGAAACAAATGATAAATATGGTAAAGCATTGTGATTCAACCAGGAGCTGAAGATACACTCACGAAACATCCAGCATCATTGAGGTACTTTATGCAATAAGAATGTTGACTCAGATGATTCATCATATTTTTCCATGATTATGCATCCATAAATCCTCTACATAAATTAATTCTGGTTAAAAAATGGGGAGAGTCTATTTCTTACAGCCACTTATGGATTTCTTTATGATGGCTTGACTTATTGGTTTTTTTCTTTTCCTTTTTTTCTCTCCCAGGTTTACCAAATATGGACAGTAAGGATGTAGAAGAGATTTTTAAGGGAGTTCTTACAGATGAATCACAGGAATCTCAAGAATCCGTGTTTCCAATGGGAGCAGTGACCACTCCAGGTAGCAATTCTAATGTTCATACACCAGCAGCAGCGCCAGGGGCTGGTATTGTTTCACCTTCACATGCTTCACATCCAGGTACTTTTTTGTCAGCTGTTCTGTTCTGTTCTATTTATGTACTTTCTCCTTTTTGTTGATTAAGGCCCTGTTTCACCAACTGATGTTACAAATTCTTTTATCATGTGGTTTACTAACATCATAAAAGTTTGACATAATATTAAAACTCTTGGGTTTCATCAAGCTTTTACAGTAAACATTTAGCTAACATACTGACATCAAAGACTTGCGTTTAACAACTTCTTGGGAGGCGGTGGCCAAAGTACACAGCTGATGGAGGCTCTCCAATGCATTTTTGGTCTATACATTGCAGCCCTCTCTTTTTCAGTAACAAGACAACTATTTACTTTATTTATTCGAAAATAAACTCTGCCAGGTTTTGTGGGTGAATTTTAGAGAAAAAATATATGTATGCAAATGTTAGCCACATTAATTTGAGACAGACTGTAATTCCTAGAAAAAATTCTGAATTTCTTTGTTATTTAATCCTGGGACATAAAGTACTTAAAGTAAGTCACCATTGGGGTAATTGTCTCTGATGTGAGAGTGCCTTTGTGGTTTACCAGGAGAAATACGAACTGGCTTGAGAATTCAATGCCATTCTGGCAGGTTGTCACAGTAGCTCAATGGTTAGAGCACCCACCTGGTAAGCGGAAGGTCTGCCCAGCTGTGGCATTGAATTTTTAAGTTCCAGTTCTACCTCTGAAATTTTAGTTGAATTCATTTGTTTTATATTTGTTCCTTTCTTGGCCAGAAAGTCAGCTTTTTCATTTCCAATAATGCCACAATGGGGCAGGAAACATTGGAAACAAATTTCTTTTCTTGACTTTGTAAAATTTTAAGTGTCGTGTAGAATCTAATATTTTATTGTTTGATGGGAATGGGGAGGCTGTTCCCTGAATGGCTGACCTTTAGTCACTTAAATTTACAGCTTTTTGGAAGGTATTTATGTGGCACAACAATTGAATGAAGGAAGTTCTTTTGCCTTCTAGTTCTCCATCATAATGAGCTGTGAGAGGTCCTAGGGAAATGAAACAGGTAAAAAGCTTGCATTTGAGAAAGTAGAAAGACATTCTGTGCATCCAAACCAGAAAATGTTACACATAGTGCAAAAGTACAGATCTAGTGTGGATGCCTCTGGCCTCTGTCTAGTTGAAACTGGGGTGGGACGCTAATGACTACAGTGAAAGAAAGCCTGCAGCAGCATTGTCTTATGCCAATAGTGTACAGTAAACATTAGTTTATTCAAAATAAAGTACACTCATGTCGGCCAATTAATGTTGTTAGTATTAAAAGAATGACAAAAATAAAATATACACACATTTAAATTTTAATAATCTATAAATGTTATATATTATAAGAAAAATAAATCATTAACTAATTGCTCATATCTGCTTGCCATTTCTGTACATTTATCAGACCAAATGTCTTTAGAAAATAATAACATAGATCCTAGCATCAAAATCAAATTAAATTATAAATATCACAAAAAAATGCTATGAAGTAAAAAAGGTAAAAATATTGGTCCCCTAACACCAGAGATGCTCAGGGTGTCTGGTATGAAAATGAAATAAAAATTCCTCCTTCAACTCCATTTGCTGAATATGCAAATCATGAAACAATAAATACAATATCATTTATGTTCTTTTATACATTAGCCATGTGTAGGACAGGATTGGAAAGGTTAGAGCAAGACTGAAACACTTACTGCCATGGCATGGAATTTTTCAGTCTCACTCTACCCTTTCCAATAAATACAATATTTCTTTGCTTTTTCCCAGGTACCTTGTAATTTTGGGGAAAATGAAGCAAGGAGATAGAGCATTAAGTAAAGCAGTTGATTGCTATAGAAAAATAGTGTTAGCTTGCTTGGAAGGGGTGTGGACATTCAGTTGTGTCACTGTTAGGGCTTAGTAAAACATATTATATGTCTGAATATTCTGCTTATATTAATTTCTTTTGGACAGTGTTACAACCTGGAATGGGACTAGCAAGATCTCAGGTTCCTGGTCCGTTGCCTCCAGTGGTGCAGTCTAATCTCTCTTCACCAATTAGTTTTCCACCACCATCACCATATCATTCAGAATACAGCAAGTAAGTATTACTTTTGTAATTTATAGTACAAGCAGTTAGAAGGATTTACTTAATTACCACCGTCAGATATGCCCGGCCACTTCTAGTGCCCCATCCATCAGTGAAAAATATTGAAGAGCAAGAGGATTAATGACTTCATTGTCAGAAATCCAGCATTAGCTAACAACAACTTAATTATTAAATGACCAAAAATGATCGACCACAGTTGATTTATCAATCTGTTTATATTTAATATTTCTAACATGTTCTTTTATACTGGTGTCCAAATGACCTTTGGGGTTACCATTGTAAACCCTCTCACAATCCAAGCAAATAAATAATATAATTTGAAATTCTATGTTTTTAAGAAACATTTGGCAAATCTATTATATCATTTTATTTTGAGGATATAATATGCCAAGTTCTCTATTAAAGTTGTCCATTAAAGCGGTGTTGATTATGTGTTTATATTCTCTATTAAATTCTTCTTTATGAAGGTATATTTATCAACCTATAAATTAAACTAACACCACCAAATTTATGGAAAAAGAGCTAAAACTTTTATTTTTATGTAAATTTGAATTGGTTTGCTATAAACGTCAAAATTCAATTTATTGTTATTCTGTACCATTTTCAAAACTACGAGAGGAAAACAATATTATTTTCAATTTCTAATGGAACTTTATAGTTTATCTTGTAAATTTAAAAGTTTTAAACCATCATTTATATTATTTATTTATGCCAACAAACTTACTGTTGGTGTTTTTAAACACACAAGCCGTGTGTGGACAATGTTATAGAAGTAGAACTGGAACTGAGAAATTCATTGCCACAGCTGGGATTTGAACCACAGACCCTCCGCTTACCAGGTGGATGCTCTAACCATTATGCTACTGTGACAACCTGCCAGTTGATATTGAATTCTCCAACCAGTTCGCATTTCTCCCAGTAAACCACAAAGGCAGTCTCACATCAGAGACAATTACCCCAATGGTGGCTTACCTATCGTAAGTACTCTATGTCCCAGGATTAAATAACTTTCAGATGGTAATTATTATTTAAATAATTAAAATTAATTGTCTCTGATGTGAGACTGCCTTTGTGGTTTACTGGGAGAAATACAAACTGGTTGGAGAATTCAATGTCATTCTGGCAGGTTGCCACAGTAGCTTAATGGTTAGAGCACCCACCTGGTAAGCGGAGGGTCTGTGGTTCAAATCCCAATTGAATCTTTTAGTTCCAGTTCTACCTCTCATCATTTATGTGTTTCCTGGAACAATAGCAAAATTGTATGTATACAAATCTATACTTTTTTTTCTTTTCTTTCGTTGTTTCGCTCTCCCCCCCTGCCCCCTACCTTTATCTGATTACCCTCCCCTTATGTAGGACTTACACTACCTAGGACTTACAAGTCAGTGCCTAGGGCCAGACACTTGTTGGGGAGCACAGGAATCTATGGACCGGAAAGTGTGATTACCAGGAAGTGGGTGGTCAGCCAAGCACCAGGTATGAGAGTGAGGAAGAGGTTGATATGAAATGCAGACAAAATCGATGATTGGAAAGGTTATAATGGAGCAATTGGCGGAATGAGTGGCAGGGGAAACCAGAAAACCCGGAGAAAATTCGCCCTGACGCCGCTTCGTCCACCATGAATACCACAGGCATGTCCCTGGGATCGAACCCGTGCTGGTTAGGTGGTAGGCAAACGCACTAACTGCTTGGCCAGTACATATCTATACTAAGTTTTAAAAATCTGATGTGTTGCACTCACATGATTTTCTCTACTCTTGTATTAACCATTTTTACAAACATTTATTGCTCTTCCTTTCATAGAAGTTTGAAAACAGTGTTGTTGTAATTAATTTAATTTAAAAGGTGAGTTAATTAATAACACTGAACAACACTTACAACATATTTTTCCGGGACGCGTTTCGAAGGTAACTTTCCTCCATTATCAACCGGACAATAACTGGGTTTCCATGGTGCTTGATGGTGCAGATGGCGATGCTTCTTCTGGTGTTTCTTCTGGTGGCGGTTCAATGAACTTACTGAAAATGTCTCTGAGGAATGTCGAAATTAAATACTCGGTTTCTATTTTTTAAAATAAAGATTTGTTCCCATGTGGACAGTTCTTGTTTTCCAGTTATGTGTTTAAGAAGTTTCGGTTCTAGCTTTATCTCATGATTTTTTGTCCAAAAGTGAAATGCAACTGCTGATTTTTCTAATTGTTTACTCTTAATGTTTCTAACGTGTTCCTTGGATCTAATTTCTAAATTTCTTTTGGTTTTTCCTATATATATTTCATTACAATCACTGCATTCAATTTGGTATATGCTAGATTTTTTGTTAGGTGGAATGGCATCTTTGATGTTTGAAAGTAGTAGGTTTTTTATGGAGTAATGGTTTACTGCTGCTAGCTCAATGTTGTATTCCTTGAACACCTTTTTAAATTATCAAAGGCCCATGGATGATATGTGAATTTTTTGAATATCATTTTTGTTTTTGCTGCTGTGAGAGTTGTAGTTTCTTTTAATAATTTTTTCTTTTCTGCTTGTTTTACCTTTTTATCTACTAATTCTTTGGGAAAGCCATTTTTTGTGCTATTTCAATTATTTTGTAATATTCTGTTTTATATTCTTCTGCTGAAAGAGGGATGTTCACCAATCTATGTGTTAAACTATTGAAAATTGCTTGCAAATTGAATGCAGTGATTGTAATGAAATATATATAGGAAAAACCAAAAGAAATTTAGAAATTAGATCCAAGGAATACGTTAGAAACATTAAGAGTAAACAATTAGAAAAATCAGCGGTTGCATTTCACTTTTGGACAAAAAATCATGAGATAAAGCTAGAACCGAAACTTCTTAAACACATAACCGGAAAACAAGAACTGTCCACATGGGAACAAATCTTTATTTTAAAAAATAGAAACCGAGTATTTAATTTCGACATTCCTCAGAGACATTTTCAGTAAGTTCATTGAACCGCCACCAGAAGAAACACCAGAAGAAGCATCGCCATCTGCACCATCAAGCACCATGGAAACCCAGTTATTGTCCGGTTGATAATGGAGGAAAGTTACCTTCGAAACGCATCCCAGAAAAATATGTTGTAAGTGTTGTTCAGTGTTATTAATTAACTCACCTTTTAAATTAAATTTATTGCTCTATCTTCTTCGTGTCAATTGAGATAAACATTTGCAAAAATTATCTTTTTGCTTATTTGCTTATAGGTATATTAGAATACAGTAGACTTTGAGCAATAGTCAAATCTTTTCTCCCGTTCTCTTTGCACTCTTAATATAAAAAATGAACAACGATGTTCCATTTCATGAAAGCAGTAAGTTTTCTGAAACTGGCACAAATAACAAGCAATATCTCCTAAGTGGTTCACTCTACCAAAAAATTTGTTTAGACCTAAATTGTGTGTTTTAGTGAGATCTACATTTTTTGTAAAGTAAGGTTTTGTCTATCTCTTACGGTTTATGAGTTATTCAAAAGTCATCCAGAGTAAACAGGACTACATAGGCCATAGCCAGAAAATTCAAAATATAGATTCCATTTGTCGTACAATATCTCAAACATATGGCATTTTAATCAAAATTGTTAGAGCCATTTTCAAGAAAATCAAAATTTTCCATGTAAAGGGTAGTTTGGGGTGGGGCTATTTTCTTAAAAATCTTTGTGTCACATTCTTGAAAGACATTAAACTTAAATACTAATTTTGGTTTTTCGTTTTTTAGTTATGCTGGCCACGGACTGACAGACACACCGCACACAAACACACACACGCGCACACACACATACACTCACACACAAATTTCTGGTGAAATCTCGACATCGAATTTTTGGGTGGAATACAATACTTCCTCTACTTACCTGTATAGAAAGTTAAAATTAAAGAAAATGCTTTAGTGAAATGTATTTCAAAAAAAGATAATGGAAAGATAAGAAATGGTGAAAGTTGACTACCCCTTGCAAAGCCAGAAGTAATTTTGTTGAAAGAATTTTCTTTAAAATTGAAAAAATGTTGATCCAAACAAAGCTTGGTAAGCTTAACAAAATCATTTATTATTTCTTTATTTATCTTTATAGAAGGTAACAACATTCAGTATAATTTACAAGATAGAGTTGTAATTACTGGGAAGAACTAGTGCTTTATTTTTGAAGGAAATATTGACTTCAGCATATGTGCTTCTCATTTACTTTTGCAGCAGTCCACAGTTTAGTCCAGCTTTTTCAGAACCACCTAGTCCATGGCTTTCTCAGGCAGATATAGATGGAGATGGAAATGCATTATCAGGAGGCTCAGTCAATCAACGAAGCACATTGAAAATGGAGGCAGATGAAGCTTTGGGAAGCAATGCTACTATATCATCAGTACTATATGCCAATTTGAACCATCCAGAGTGGAAGAAAGAGTTTCCAGGTGAGAGTAAAATACCATAATGTATGAGAGATAGAATTGGAACTGAAAAATTCAATGCCACAGCTGGGATCTGAACCACAAACTCTCCACTTACCAGGCAGGTGCTCTAACCATTAAGCTACTGTGACAACCTGGCCAGAATGACATTGAATTCTCTAACCAATTCATACTTCTCCCACTAAACCACAAAGGCAGCCTCACATCAGAGACAATTGCCCCAATGGTGACATACTATCGTAAGTACTTTATGTCCCGGGATTAAATAACCTTCAGGTGGTATTTATTATTTATGCCAACAAACCTGCTGTTGGTGTTTTTAAATGCACTAGGCATGTGAGGGCAATGTTTGAGAGGTAGAATTGGAACTGAAAAAGTCAATGCCACAGCTGGGATCTGAACCACAGATGTTCCACTTACCAGGCAGGTGCTCTAACCATTAAGCTACTGTGACAACCTGCCAGAGTGACATTGAATTTTCCAATGAAATATCAATGTTATTTACATGTGCACATGCAGACATTATGTTAACCAATAGTGTACTAGAGGTGGAACTCGTGTAGAGTGCAGAGAAATATATTACTTTATTCTAAGCACAAATAGATTATAGTATGCAAAATAATAACTTTTTTTTCTTTTCCATTAGTACCTCATTTTATTATGATTTTAGTCAAGGGAACTCGTAAGCATATTTAAGCACCAGATTTCCGTATTACTAGAAAATCCACCTTAAGAAAAAAGTTATGATACTTTAGAAAGGTAGAATCAAAATAAAGTTATGACACTTTAGAAAGGTAGAATCAGAATGAAAAATTCAGTGGCACAACGGCTTTTGAACCACAGATGTTTGGGTTTCTGTGTTGTGCTCTGATCAACTGAGCTACCATGGCAACATGCCAGCCAACAGTAAATTTTCCAACTGATTCACTATTATTTTTCTAATTTTAAAATTTCTATTGTACTTATGATTACTGTTCCACACATAAAAAAATGTAACTATGTCATATCCACCCAACATAATTTCTTATACATACATTTTGCTTCTCTGTAGCTATTTAACACATTATAACTAACACCAATTATTGTTAATTCTGTTCTCTTTGTACTAACCAATTCCATTTTTTCTTAACTCTACTTAAAAACTGACCTAAGTTCCTGACCTTTCTAAAAATCCTCTTAACCTCTTGAGCGATGGCCATTTAAACGTCCGCGAGCCGAGAACTGCTAGCATTTAAATTGTTGAATGCGCTTCGTATATACACAGCTGTATTTTGTGTAAATATTAAGTTATTTTAATGAAACAAAAACTGGTATAAAACTCGTTATTTGCAGTATAAATGTACATCATCAGCAAAGTTGAGTTGTATTTACAAAACGTTGAAATGGCACAATTTTGTTTCACTGTGGTGAAAAGTCAACTTTGCTCTGTCGAACGCATCTAATATAAGTTCTCGGAAAGATACAGTAAAGGAACACCCATTGTATGTGTGGCTTATGCGTCAGCATACTGTGTAATAAAGCGTTACTGCATGCGTGGTCTCTTGAGTCACCAGAATAGATCAACATTACAACTTTTGCTTACACGAGTTTCGTAACTGAGTAGAGTCCGTGTCTTTCTTTTTTGAAATACATACGTATTCTTTCCTGCTTGTAGCTGAAGGGAGAAGTGGTATAAAAAGGTATTTTTGCACCAACTGGATATAACCATATACAATTGTTTGGGGATTTGGACAGCTCTCAGGACAATGACCGACCTTGACTACCGACTATAAATAACTCGCAGCCTAATTGAACAATACCACGTTGGGGGTTGAAAATCCAAAACCCCTGCACCCCTCAGACTTCAAGGAAAACATTATCCTAAAAGGATACCACCAACAGCAAAGAAGTCCCGCCCATTTCGAAAGTGTTTCGTGTGCCGCAAGAAGGGAATTCGCGAATGTGGATATGTAGGTACCCTTGTGTGTTTATCCCTGTTTTGAGGTAAATCACTGCAGAACGAACATATTAAGGTAAGCCAATAAAGTATATAGACCTTACTAAAATGTTTCATAAAGGGAAAATTATAATAAGTTGAGTTGGATAAGGGATAAATAAGGGTTAAATGCTTAAACGCACCAGACGCCCATATCGCTCATCTGCCATTTGAAATGGACGTTATTTCACGTCGATATCCCTCAAGAGGTTAAATGCTGTTAGCCTATCTCCCTTCTGCCATTTCTGCCCCAGAAATTCTTTCCTCCATACGTCCGTTCCTTGGCACTCTAAAGACTATGTCTTCCAGATCTTCCTTCCCCCTACAAATAGGACACTGACTCTGAGGGATACCCTTTCTTAGTCCTTTCAACCTCCAAACACCAGTTCTTAGCCATGCTATTGCCTCCCTTTGTCCTTTGTTTACCTTATCAACACGTTTCCCTTTCTCATGTTTCCTTCATTGATTTGTAATCTACCAGCCTTTTTTCCATTGTACCACCAAACAGTTTTTGGGTTTCTGTCTTCAAACCTCTTATTATTTTCCAGAATTTGTTATGATTGTTCTCCCCTCTCCTCCAGTAGTCCCCCATCCCATGTACTTCTAGGTTCTTTCTAATCTACTCATCCATCCAGATTCCCTAAGACTCTTGCTGGTATTCTACATACTGCCTTAACAATTATTTTCATCCAAATTCAAAATCCTATACCAAAATTTCAGAGTTCTTTCTATAATCATACCTTTCCTCGACACCCTTCCCATCTCCATCTGTGCTACTTCTCTTGCCACCGCACTTGGAAGACCCAACACTTCCCTGCAAAACATTCTATGAACTGTATCTATGGTTTCCTCCCCCTCATTCAGTCCCCATATTTCTATACCATAGAGCATTTTTGGTTCCACCACCACATTATAAATTTTTTATTATTAACACTAGTTCCCTATGAGCTATGGCTGACAAAATTTAATGATGGGTGGCAGGAGAAGCTGATCAATATAAAATCCAATTACAGATTTGCCATCAGTGTTATAATCAAACACACTGTGAAATCATGCTGTAAAGCCAGTGATATAAATATCACTTCTTTCCACAAAATTTATTTACACAACAGGAAAGAGAATAGTAGTGGTCAGCTATCAGCCACCATTAATTTTGTGTCTGCCATAGTTTTGTTGGCCCTTATATGTCCTTCAACTGAAAATATGTGGTCAATTTTATTAGAAAGAAGATATTTAAGATATTATTTTTAATTGCCTCACCAGTCACATTAGTGACAACACTTTAGTTAGCTTAAAAAATAAAATTCAAAAGGAAGTGCTTCTCAATCACATGATCCCGTTGTCACTAATATATGTATATATGGAACTCGTTGCTACATATGGAAACAATATTCAAATTTTATTGGGAGACTGAGGAAAGTCAAGAAGGGATGAATTCTTGTTCCATGGTCATAGTAATAAGCTCTCGTAAAGAAAAAGGAGAAGTATGATTTGAAAACTTTCAAGTATCTTCCATTAGATGACTTGTATTTGCAAAAATATAATAATACAGCATGAAATATTTGGAAAGTGGCTAGTGCTATGAAAACAAATTTTTAATTTGTATATTTTCATGTGCTCTATATGTTATCTGAAGCAAGCTTTTGTCTACTTCTTATGGTTTCCTAGTTACATAAAATTCACTCAGAATTATAAGGACCTCAAAGGTTTTTCATAGAAAACTCAATATGTATATGTTATTCTTTGTATCAGTACCTCAAAAAATACTTAAATCAAAATTATTAGATCCATTTATGAGAAAATGAAAAATAAGTAACTTTTTTCCATGCAAAGCACTAAATTGCAGAAGGGTAAATCCTTCAAAATGCTAAATGTACAAATCAAAATGTTAAACTTCTGGTTTCAAAATTCTGAAATTATCTCCACTAATAAAATAAGCCTTTAATTTGCTGATTTATCTAATGTTATCAAGTTTATCAGTTTTATATTTAAATAATTGAAACCTAACATTTTTCCTCTTTGTAGTGACTCTTGATGATTTCATGGAATCTGAAAGATCCAAACAGGTTAATGATTTAACATTCTTAATGCTTATGATTGTTTACAGTTTGGGCAGATCGTTGTAAGCAAATATTAAAAAAGTGGAGAGCTTTGCCCACTGATCGTAAAGCTCCATTTCTTCAACAGGCAAGAGATAACCGTACAGCTCTTAGAATGAAAAAGGCACAGCAGGTCAGTTCTGAATTAAAATGTTATAGCAATGCTATGTATTTTAAATAAGTTTATGAAAAAGATATAAGAAGCCATGGATAGAATACTTTATTTTTGATCCAGTTATCAGCTTATTTACCAGTCATTGCTTTGAATTACAATAGAGCTTCACAAAATATGCAGTGTACTAATTATGAGCCAGGAGTGTTGTTTAGTTAATGCTTCACAGAATTGGTTTTGCTCCTGTAGAATGTTTTGATTTAAGAATACCAAATGCTCTAAAGGGTAACTAAGCTGATATATCATAGACCTGTGTGTTAGCTTCTGTTTTCTTAGCTGCTATTTTCCAACAAGGGGCATTCCATATCATATCTGTTATGTTATGAAAGTACAAAATTTTGAAAACTATAAATTTAGGCATATAGCCTATTTAGATGTTGATTGCTTACAGAAAAGAATTTTGGAACTATAAAGATCACTGTAATTGTATAGCTTGAACCGGATATTTGGCATAATTATTTTATTTTATAAATTTAAGAATGTATTTATTTATATTTTTAAGTTTAGTATTGCAATAGCTTATTGATTTGCTATACTCCATCAATGTCAGCCTATTATAGGAAGTTCATATAGAAAGCCTATTTTATTACTTTTGATGATTTTCCCAAAGTTCTTTTAACAAAACTTGACAGTATTGAAAGTGTAAAGTTGTTAGCTCAAAATTCAATGAAAAACTGAAGCTGTTAAGAGTGAAGCAATGTAAATCAACAAATATAACAAATATTTAGAGACTAAGCTTCACTTATCTTTCATTTTGGTATAATTTGTTGAAAATTAAACACAAATTTGTTTAAACATAAATACGAAGATAAGTGAAGCTTAGTCTCCAAATATTTGCTATATTTGTTGATTTACAGTAGGGAATTGTATATGTTATTCATTGCAAAGATATAAGTTGGAGAACCGTAATGTGTTATATCTTTTCATCATATGTAGCAGAGTGTGAAAGAATAGACTATTCACCTTCCATCGGGGACTGGTTAGATCCCACAGGCAGTAAGTGATGATGGTGTGGATGAAGCATAACAGATTCTAAGCACATGAGGAATCCTGCTCTAAATTTTTTAAACTGATCCGTCAGTTTCAGCCTTTATCACCATAATCATATCATCAATTACATTACACAGTGGTTGCTGTTTAATTTTACAGATTTTACCAGATACCTCACCAGTCTACCTGTTGTAAAATCTTATTCAGTTTGTCATGTATTTTATCTACACAGGTTTTTGTACACGATCTTCCTAGGTTTTTCTTATATTTCTGTTTTGATTTTCTTATACCAGTGTAAAAAATGTAGATTAATTTCCTGTTATTTCTTTGTTGTGTTGATTAGAACTGTTTCATAATTCCTTAGCAGATAACAGAATATGCAATCTCATAATCTCCAGAAGAACATTCTCACATAAACTTGTTTGGTAGTTTCAGTTGGGTTCCTAAGCCCAAATTTCTTTTTTCCCCCTTTAGTATCTTACTTTTCTAACCCCTTGCAGTAATTTCTGTATTTACCAGAAAAAGACCCAATTTTTCCTTCAAAAATTGTTCCAAAAACGGATGCATCTTATATGCTGGTAGCAAGTTAAGTTAGAGGCCTATAAACTCTATTCCCAAAAAAGTCTTTGTTTCGGCACGAAGAAATTCATTGTCATCTTCCTTGCAAATTTAGAGTATTCCAGTTGTGTTGTAGAGTTCATTGGATGAATGTGTGCCGTCGTTAACATTTTTCATATTATTGTTCAAGCTTCATTTATTGTTGCATTTAGCATGTTAAGTATGGATATCCACTTGTGTCATACCTGTTGTGGCATTGTTTGAAACTATGACTGAAAAATGGCATTGGCATACCATTGCATTTAACCCTTTGCGGTTGTATGTCGATATATGATCGACACGACAGTAATGCCTGTACAGTCGTATGTCGACATATGATCAACAGCAAAGCTCTTCACGTTTTCTCGTTTTAGTTACAAGAAGTAACGCTTCTGGCAGCATGTTACAGGCATCATAGTGTTCGTGGAAGCTTTACCCAGCCTATACTGCCATCTGTTCAGAAATTATTGTAACTATTTCAATGTATAGAGGGAATAAGGAAAAATTGAAGTTATTAACAGTGAAGCAACAAGATTCTAAAGTAAGAACAAATTAGAAACTAAAAACTTCACTTATCTTAGTATGATTTGCTGACCCTGGGTTTCAAGCTGTGTCCAGCTCATTCTCAAAGCCATATAAACAAACTCAACTTGGCAACGAGTTTGTTTATATGGCTTTGAGAATGAGCTGGACACAGCTTGAAACCCAGGGTCAGCAAATCATACTAAGATAAGTGAAGTTTTTAGTTTCTAATTTGTTGTTAGTATAGAGGGAATGTTTCTGTCTGGAATGCACAGTATTTTGCAATGGCTTTGAGCGCGTATAAACCAGGTCCTTCTGGGAATAGAAAACGAAAGTTTGATGTGTTGTGCGATGAAGATGTGGAAGAATTAAGGTTAATGATTCAATCTGAGCTGGATGCAGTGAGTGATGACAATGTGGACAATGAATTTGAAGAGGAGAAAGGTGTGGAACTGTCCGGTGCTGAGGAGTCCATAAGTGAGAGTGAAAGCAACACAAGTGCTGCAAATGTTGCGTGTGCCGATACATGGAAGTTGATAGGTAAAACTGACCAGAAAGCCAGAGAATATATCTTTTTCAAGAATGTAGGTCCAGAACTGAATCTTGCCTTTGATGCCGAGCCAATTGAATGCTTTAGTTTATTTTTTACTGATGAGCTAATATCTCAAATTGCTAAGGAAACAAATAGATACGCGAGAGAAAAGACTGCAGCGTTACAATTGTCCCCACACTCTATTTGGAAAACTTAGGCTGATGTGTCTGTAGTAGAAATGAAAGGGTTTTTGGGGATAATAAACTCGTACATCCCAGGCAACCACCCATCCCTTGTAACATGTAAAATACAGGTCACTTGTTGAGAGTCTGGTGAAAGGCATAAGCAAACCAAGGCCAAGGTCACACCCCGGTACGGCTGAGAGAAAGAGGAAAGGCTAAACAATGCACCACATTTTATATACCATTTTGAGGGAAAAACAAAGACTGTATTGTGCAGCAATCGAAAATTCAATAGGGCGAGAAAAGAAATGTATTTCTACTGCAACACATGTGCAAATAAACCAGCCGTGTGTATCGGCGAATGTTTTGAGTGCTATCACAAGCTTGTCAATTTTAAAAAGTAATTGTTATGTCATAATGAGAAGTGTGTGATGTGTAAATATGTACGTAGTGTTCCAGTGTCCGTTTTTTTATATACATTACTATTTATGGCCGAACGCTATTTGATTGGTACGTGTTTTTTATGACATGGATACTTTATCTCGGTCTAAAGTGTTTACAATCTTAAAACAATTAAAAAATCTCCATATTAGTGAACAGTGTAAGCAGCAAAAACTGTTCCAGTGCATCAACAATTGTCCATTTAGCTCAGCTACGTTTGATAATCATCTGCAGTGTAGGTAAGTACAGTAACTTAGGCCACTTTTGCATGGAGTTTTGCTCCCATTTGCGTAGCTCTAGCAGCAAATTCACAGCTCTGTCCTAGCTACAGAAATTTTTCCCAGAACTTCGTCCGCAAAGGGTTAAGCTGCAACTGATTGTATATCTATGCTAAAAAGCATGAAAACAGGATTGCAGAAAGGCATTTCGGGCCACATCTCATTGAAAAAATGATAAGAACTTGGCAGAATCAGGAATGTGTTTTAACGATAGCACCTTGCAGTAAACATAATCTCAAAAGTGGAACTGTTAAATGGTCAAAACTTGAAACAGAACTCAATCCTTGGATTTTAGAGAACAGACAAGTGGGAATTTTAGTTTCTATGTAGATGATCATTCAACAAGCAAAAGAAATATCTACTGGGGATCGCCAACTTTGCTGGGTCAACATCATGGTGTTCAAGATTTATGAAAGATATCAACTTTGTATGTGGAACAAAACAAAAATATCACAGAAAATGCAGGTGAGGCTGAAGAACAAATTGTTATTTCATTGATTTGTCATTAACACAAGAAAAAGAAATGATACATTTTGTGGATTTGAAGAGAAAAATTAAAAGGTGAACACTTTTTCCTACTTATATTGCCTAGATATTTTATGCACATGCACATATGTTATAATTTTGTTTTACAGTAGATGTGTAAGGTGATAAATTCTTTTCCCTAAAAAAGTCTTATAAAGTGGGGTGAATCTTCTACACCTGTCTTACATGCCAGCAAATACTGTAGTTGCTTTTCCCATGCTATTTGTATGGCTTATCAAACTGTTTACGGTTATAAACATGTTTCTTCATACCCAAATATTAAGCATCATCCTGGGCAGTGTACTTAGCTGATGTGCATATCTTAAGAAATGGACAAGTGCAGAATTCTAATATCTGATCCTCATTGTTTTTGATTATCATACTTCATTACATATCTGACAATTTATGATGTCTAGTCATTAGCAAATTAGAAAAGATTCTTGAATAAAAATAATGCTTTCTTAGCAGATATATTACTGAACATATAGAATATCATTTTCACATTGAAAGAAGCTTGTAACAGTAAAGCATGAATATAATTTATCAGTTTTTAGTGGATTTGTGACACAATACTTCACTTACGTTGATGAACATTGGATATGTTTTCAAAGCCATTGCTTTCATCTGCAGCAGGTATTATTGACCTTATGATAGATAGTAAAATCTTCAAATGGATTAGGTGCAATTTTTGGAAGGAACTGAGATCTGAGCACAAAGTATCAAACATCAGTTTGAGATTTAATAAAAAAACTGAAGCTATTAACAGTGAAGCAATACAAATCAACAGATATAAAGTAAATATTCAAGACTAGGGTTCATTTGTCTTAGTTAAAATATGCATGTGACTGCAGTTTCATGATTCTTCAATCATGACCAAATACAACTGAAGATATTGAATCGTGAAACTGCAGTCACCTGCACATTTTGACTAAGATAAGTGAAGCCTAGTCTCTAATATTTACTTTACATTTGTTGACCAGCTGGAGAATTAGGTATTGTTCATATTTTAACTTAGTGAATGTCCTACTATTCTGAAATTGTGATTTTGAAATGGTAAATATGTAAAAGAATGTGCAGTGTTGATACTTCTGCAATTTAAAAATGCTAATAATAAAAGTAGGTTTATTCTTAAAGTTTCATTGAAGGAATAGCATAATCAATTAGAGAGATTTAGAATACTTGATTTAATGCAAATTGTTTCACAGCTATTGAGGTACTTAGCTGATTTGTTATGGAATGCCCCATATTAGAATTAAATGCTCTTAGATTAGGCTAGTGTGTCAGTGCTTAGTAGAGTGTGCACTTACCCCATAAGTATATTTTCAGGCCATTTAGGCCCATCACATTTGTCTTTTGGGTCATAGGTTACTATGTGTGCATTACTCAAGGTGGAAAAAGGGTGTGTCATTCAGTGTTTGTTCATGTGTCTAAAAAGCCTGTTTGATATGAAATGGGTTTAAAGCTTGGTTTTTTTTTCTTCTGAACACATTCAGAGATGGAGTTCAAAATTTCCTGCAAGGTAGCTAATGGTCTCATCCTATTTAATTTTTTAAATACACATAGCTGCTCACAAATACCTATTTTATTTCACTAACTTTAGAATTTAATCATCTGTTGTGAGTATTAATCAGAATTATCTTTATATTGATTTAGAATAAATTTTTCTCTAGAGTGGGTATTTAGCTGAGTAGAAATTAATTAGAATAATTTTATATTTCATTCGTATATGAATACTAAAAAACGTACATAATGCATACACTTTATAGTAAAAGCTACCTGATTTAAGATGTCTCTATACGAGGTATACATTGTATTATGCCAATCTGCTATTTACTTGAAAATTTGTGATAATATATCATGATTAAATATTTAAAGAAAAGCTTAAAAATATTTATTTCACAATCAGTTTTCAGGTTTTAAGGAAAGAAATCATCATCCTCAAGTTAAAATTAAGTAAAGAAGCATGAATAACATATGAAGTTCATTTATGAAGGTTTAAAGTGTGATCTATAAGTCCCTCTGTGGCGTTGGAATAAGGGAGTTATGGGAATATTTTGATAACCATGACTTCATGTATTTGTGATGCTACAGTGAACAGTTGGAATGAATTTGGAGCAAGAGAAAACAAATAAACAAACATCATGATTAACTTACCCAGTCACAAAAGATGCTGAATCTGTGGAAGCCACAGATTTACACCATTAACTTCAGACAGAATCATAGTACAAGTGAAAATGTACTCCTACTAAGCCAAGACATCAAGGAAGCTTTCAATAGAAAGGAGGATACCTTAGCAGTATTCATTGATTTTAAATCAGCATATGACTCAGTCTGGAGAAACAAATTAATTGAGAAGTTGCAATCAATAGGTGTGAAAAGTAACATGCTTAAATGGATAACTCAGTTTATTTCACAAAGATTTTGTGCCACAAAATATAATACATACATTTCCAAATATAAACAAACACACAGAGGACTTCCACAAGGTGCTGTTCTGAGCACAATACTCTTTAACATATATATAAATGACCTTCCATCAATAATAAAAACTTTAGAAACCAAAATTGCTTTATTTGCTGACGATGTAGTCATTTGGACTTCAGGCTCTCCAAAAAAACCTGAATTAATTAAAGACAGAATAGAAACAGCCCTAAACAAAGTACATGAATGGAGCTCCAAAAACCTCATGACTATCAATGTGGAAAAAACAAATTATGAATTATTTACACTAAAATGCAAACCAGTTAATATTAACATAAATTATAATGGTAAACCACTCAAAGCAGTTGATGATGCCAAATACTTAGGCATCACTTTCGACAGAAAGCTAAGTTGGAAAAAACATATAACAAACATCTCAGAAAAGGTTGAAAAGAAACTGCAAATCCTGAAAAGGTTAGCTGGTGCTAAATGGGGCTGCTCAAGGAGAGTCCTTAACACAACATACAAAATGTATGTTAAACCAAACCTCTTGTACTGTTCTGAAGCTTTAATAACAGCAGCAAATGCTAACATCAATAAACTTGAACAAATACAAAATCAGGCTCTTTGCCTAATCACTGGAGCAGTTAAATCCACACCTATTGATGCCATGCTTGCCTTAACACGGACCCCATCAATAACAACAAAAATAGAGGAACAAGCATTGCTCCAACATGAGAAAATGTTACGACTGCCAAACTCTAAATGGACAGAAGAGAACCTCCCCCCTTCAATCCTTAAAACTCATAATAGTTTCCTAGAAAAGGTAACACAGATTAAATCCAAATTGAACATTCCTAACACCAGAGAAAATCTACTTATAAGAGAAAATCCATTGGAATTATTGCAACCTACCTTCAATTTGGAACTAATAGCGGAAATAAGTAAATCAGACACACCAAAAGAAATACAAAAACTTCTAGCTCTGGAAACAATCAATACTAGGTATCCCACAGAAGAATGGCTGCACATATATACTGTAACAAATTTAACAAATCTTTTTTATTTTCTCATGGCTTCAAGTACAGCCATACTACTCGTTTCTGTCTCTTAATCTTTCCAAACTCTCACACCATACTAGTTTCTGTCTCTTAATCTTCAACAACTCAAACACTGTCTCTATGGCAACCTCTTGAAAATCAAAGAGTCTTAATGACATGGAGAAGCCATGTCACACTGCTCCCTCCTCAGAACTGGTCGTCCCGACCAGCACTATCACTGCGGCATCTCCCTTGCGCCCCGGTGGATTAACCCATCGAACCTCTTCTCCTGGTGGTCCACGAGGGCCTGGTGGTCCTGGTATACCTTGAGGTCCTGGGTTTCCATCTCTTCCAGGCATACCTTTAGTTCCAGGTTCACCATCTTTTCCCGACAATCCTGGAGGTCCAGTCATGCCTTTGTCTCCTGGAGGTCCCTGAGGTCCAGGTAACCCTTGTAGACCAATGAGACCACGGTGTCCTTTTGCACCCTTTGGACCTTCTTCTCCTCTATCACCCTTACCTCCCTCTGGCCCTGGAGGTCCTGGCTTTCCTCTAGCTCCCTGTGGCCCTTCTACACCCTGTGGTCCAGTTTCTCCTCGAAGACCCCGTTCTCCTGCTGGTCCTGGAGGTCCATTTGGACCAGGTGGCCCTGGAAGACCTGGTGCCCCTGGAGTTCCCGGAGGTCCTGAAGGTCCTACAGGTCCCTTATCTCCCGGTCTTCCTGCAATACCAGGTGTTCCTGCTTTACCTGGTGCTCCCTCTGGTCCCTGTTCTCCAATTGGTCCCGGTGGTCCTAGAGGTCCTGCAATACCTTGTGGTCCTGGAGGTCCTTCACTGCCTGGCTTCCCTGGTGGACCTGTCTCACCTTGTGCACCTCTCTGACCTCTGAGGCCAGCAGGTCCTGTTGGGCCGGGTAATCCTGGAAGTCCTCTGTCTCCTGGAGGGCCCTGTGGACCAGGTTGTCCTGGAGCTCCATGTTGTCCTTGAGAGCCTGAGTCACCCTTAGGTCCTTCAGGTCCTGGTGCACCAGCTTGTCCTGGAGGTCCTGGATTGCCCTGTTCACCTTTCATTCCTGGGAATCCACGTTCACCCTTCATTCCAGGCAAGCCTACCAGACCCTGAGGGCCAGGGAATCCTTGTAAACCTTGAGGGCCAGTAGGACCTCGCTCTCCAGGGGGCACGATCCTAGGTATCGCTGTTGGATAGTGTCCCTTGGTCCAGGTAGGACGATGTATGCCATCCTGCTTCGAAATTCTGCAACAGTACCGCCGGTCTTGACAGTCCCTCGTCCAGTTGCCCTTCTTCCTGGTGTGTTGACGGGCCATCCTGCGCACTTTGAAACGGCTCACTGGGTACCATGTCCGCCGACCTCTCTGGCGCACCTTCGCAGCCACCTTGCTTCCGATGGGTCCGGCAACAAACCCCACCACATCCGCGCGAGTCGCGTCCACCGCTGCACTCGTGTTCACTCGTGCTCGGCACGGCCTCTCCTGTATCCTGCCGTCCACGATGATGTCCACCATTCTTCCGTTCACGGCACTATGCGTCAGGTGATTGGATGGCCCCGACGGTCCCCCCATGTCACACGCCAAGTCGGTTCTCGCGTGTTGCTCGTTTGCTTGTGCGCTTCCCTGCTGATCGTCCGAAACGGGCGCAACTGTCGCCTCGGCCACTAGGTGCTCCCTCCCCGGCTCCGCGCTATTCCGTCTGCCCCTGGCATCCAGTACTTTGACGCTCTCGTCAACTCTTACTACCAGGGCGCCAAGACGTTCCCCGTCGTCCTCCACGACGTCCACGTGCTGGCAGAGGTCTTCCACCTTTTCGCCGAGTTGTTCCACGTCTTCCGTCACGCCAATCCGTTCGCCGAGTTGTTCTACGTCTTCCGTCACGCCAATCCGTTCGCCGAGTTGTTCCACGTCTTCCGTCACGCCAATCCGTTCGCCGAGTTGTTCCACGTTTTCCCTCATATCATCCGAAACGGGCGCAACTGTCGCCTCGGCCACTAGGTGCTCCCTCCCCGGCTCCGCGCTATTCCGTCTGCCCCTGGCATCCAGTACTTTGACGCTCTCGTCAACTCTTACTACCAGGGCGCCAAGACGTTCCCCGTCGTCCTCCACGACGTCCACGTGCTGGCAGAGGTCTTCCACCTTTTCGCCGAGTTCTTCCACGCCTTCCGTCACGCCAGCCAGTTGCCCGTCAATTTTCGCCGATAGCTCCGTCTTCATCTCTTTCAGCTCGGCAGCGAGGTTGTCGTTTCTCGTTTCCATTTTGGCAAATAATTCTTTCATCATTGCCATCATCCTGGTTTCCGAATCTCCCTCCATCCCACTTCTGACACCAAATGTAACAAATTTAACAACTCTTTTTTTTTTCTCAAGCTTCAAGTACAGCCATACTACTCGTTTCTGTCTCTTAATCTTTCCAAACTCTCACACCATACTAGTTTCTGTCTCTTAATCTTCAACAACTCAAACACTGTCTCTATGGCAACCTCTTGAAAATCAAAGAGTCTTAATGACATGGAGAAGCCATGTCACAATACTGATGGATCCTCCAAGGAAAATCTTACTGGAGCTGGAGTTACGTGTTCACATTTTTCCTTTTATCATTCTGTTGGCAGAGACACAACAAATTATGATGGAGAAATAGAGGCTATATACATTGCTCTCCGACAATTATTAAATCTTCCCTTAAATAAATTTAACAAAGCAGTAATTCTTTCAGATTCTAAAGCTGCAATTCAGGGAATATGTTCAAATACTACTACAAAGAAGTCAACAAAAATTAGAGAATGCAGCAAAATGTTAACATAACTCCAAAAAGTTAATAAGACTGTTCATCTCCAATGGATTCCAGCACACTGTAGAGTCATGGGAAACGAAGCTGCAGACTCACTTGCAAAGAAAGGCACAACAATAAAACAAAAGTCTAAATTCAATTTCTCATATTCCTCAATAAAACGCTTGATCATTAAAAAATTTTCTCATTCATACCTACAAGAAATAGAAACAAATGCCAAAGATAAAAAATGGATTACACTACTTTCCAACCCAGATATAATCCCCCAGAGACCAAGGAAAACAGCGGTTGCTATTGACAAATCACGACTGCTTGGCAAGTCATCTCTACAGAATGGGTATGTCAGCCTCACCAATATGTGTCCTGTGTAACGATCCAGCAGAAATGAACGAAGACCACTTGAAGACCTGTGAAGCATTAAGATCAGAAGAAACTACAGTTCAAAAGTATTGGAAAGCACGAATGCTAATGGCTTCATTGCCAGATGCAAGGCACTAGAAAACAACAACAACAACTTTATTCTTAAATACTTTGATGAAAGTCTCCGTTGTCTATGAGTTAATATAATTTATCATTTCTAATTTCAGTTCGTCTATCTGTTTTAAGATTCTTTGTACACCATTGACATTGTAGCACCACAAAACAAATAATAGAGGTCTTCATCCACTTTTGCAGTGTTATGAACAGAACCAGTCTCACGAAATTTATGAAATCATAAGCAGTATTCCAAATGGTAATCTGGAATTTGGAACCACCTCTGTAAATTTTGGTCTCACATTCTCTGTGTATTTACCATCTTCTCTGAAAACACTCCACTAAAAACATTTACTATTCAATCAAACATTTTTAACTTAAATGAAAGCACACTTGTGCTCTGGCGGAGGTAGTTTGTGACCATCACTCACAACCCTTCTTACGGCATGGATGGTGTTTTGGGTACAGAATGTGACTGCCGTGTCCTTGACATTCCTGAACAAAAACTTACTACCAACTGTTTTGGGAGTGTATGAAACATCTGCAGTGCTACAGAGGGACTGAAAGATCATATATGTATTGGATACCTAAAGACCATTACAGACTCTCCTCTTTGTTATTGGTTTGGTACTGTTTCCAAGTCATATCTAAGATCAGTATCATTTATCATTCAGAATCATTTCATTGTTTAGCACTGAAAAATAATTTACAGATCTTGCAGTATATAATCCAACATTAATGGTGGACATATAGCAAAGTCAACTGTTTGCACCCCTTGTTATTCACAGCAATCTGTGGTTGCATCATTAGCCTTCAGAAGATAAATTTATATTATTTTCTTAAAACTCTTGGAAACATTAACAATACAGAAGACTGCTTGGGATTAATTCTGATAAAAGCTGTAAACTGTTGGTATCACATCTGTAGCTTTGGTAACAAATTTGTTTGTATAGCTTTGAGAATGAGTCAGTTTTGCAACAAGAACTTGCAACATTACTAACATAAGTAAAGTTTTTAGTTTCTAATTTGTTCTTACTTTAGAATGTTGGTATCACATTTTCACCCAATTATTTATTTATTAATTATATAGACTGTCTCTGTAGCACAGTTGGTAGTGTGCCTGCCTCCAGTGCAGAGGACCGAGGTTCAGTCCCCGGTACCAGCATGGGACTTTTCCCCTGCTGGGAGGTCTGGTACAAGGTGCACTCAGCCTGGTTACGTTCCTGAGGGGCCAATTGAGGAGCTATCCTGATAGAAACTTAACATCCCTAAAAGGTCAAGTAGTTTGCTTTACATTCAGGGGAGTCGGCATGCTGACCCCCACCACCCCCAACGTGCACTCCTCCATGGCCTTGGCTGCAGTTGGAGGATGCAGCGGCCATGCGATGAGGGTAACCTCTGCATACAAGAGATGCCCTGGGGAATTATTAATTATATGAATTTTATTTAATTTACTAAGGGGATATGTAGATCTCTGATTTCCCTATCTCTGCCATGTTAAATTTGCAAACTTCTTGTTCCCTTTTCTCTGAAAGTATTTGAGCTAGAACAACAAAATTATGCGCACAAATTGTTTCTTGTTATTTGATTTTTCAGAGTACAGGTTTGAAAACCTTAGTTTTGGAAAGAAAATATTCCCATGCACCATATTAAACAGTTCTTTTTCTCACAGAATTTCATCTAGATCAGAGTTTTTAAAGACAGAAACTTGCAAAATCCAGTGTTTGTTTAGCTTAACTATTTAAATTAATGTTGAAAATTTCAAGTGGCTACATAAAGTAGTTTTGAAGAAAAAGGAAAATTTGTAATTATTTATTTATGTCAACAAAACATACTGTTGGTGTTTTTAAACATACAAGCCATGTGTGGGCAATATTTGAGAGGTAGAATGTGGATGGAAAAATTTAGTACCATAGCTGGGGTTTGAACCACTTCATGCGCAGCTGCTCTAACTACTCAGCTACCATGGCAACTTGCCAGTATGACATTAAATTCCACAACTGAGTCATATTTTCCCAGTAGACACAAGGAAATCTCACACCTGAGATACATACCCCCAAGGGCTACTTATAAAAATAAACATTATATAAAATAATGCATAAATAAAATTACCATCTAAAGGTTATTTAATTAAACCTAGGACATAAAGCACTTACGATTGTAAGTCACCCATGAGGTACTTGCATCAGATGTGGAATTCCCTTGTGGTCTACTGGGAAAATACAAATCGTTTGGGGTATTTAATGTCATACTGGCAAGCTGCCATGGTAGCTCAATGGTTAGAGCAGCCGTGCGAGAAGCAGAAGATCTGTAGTTCAAATCCTGGCTATTGCATTGCATTTTTCAGTCCTGATTCTACTTCTCAAATTTTTTTTTAAATTTGCCAGAAGACAGCTCCAGAATCTATGTAGACAAAATATTAAAATTTCAATAATTCCTAACATTTATACAGTGAGATGACTAAGACAACTATACTTCACATACTTAAGTTTTAATTTTCAATGCCTTTCATCTTCACTTTAAGGCATCATCAAAAAGTTGACTCAGTGCTTAAATACAGTGTGTCGTAACTAATAACAGCTTCTCAGGTGATCAGCCATGTCAGATCTTTAAAATTTGATCTTTTGACCATTTTACACTGCATGGCATTAGTTCTTAATGTAGGTCATGGAATGTGACATGGCCAAAAGCTCAAATTTTATATATTTGACATGGTTGATCACCTGAGAAGCTACCATTAGTAACATTCACCGTGAAAGTTTTAAGTCTTATATTATACAGTGTGTCGTGTTACCTAAATACACATACAGTTAATAGCTGGATTATTGACTTCAAAACTTTGAAGTTATGGAAAAAAATCTTTTCTAATGACATTCATCCTTGGCTTCAGTGTAAAATTATTTGCTCCATCTTGCATTAGTACAACATTTGTATATAAAGTAATGGTTTGACAGCCTTGTATTCTGGAAGAAATAAATTCCTGTAATATTGATTGTTACATTAGCATAGAGTGAGTAAGAAATCTTTTTTTATACCCAGACCCAAGGTGAAAAAAATTAATGGAGAATGTAGTAGGACTAATTTGAAGGTGATAACTTTGAGGATGAGAGGTATCTGTTAATGTCTTATTTCTCGAAATACTGATTATAAAGAATCATGGAGAGTTTTGACAGCAAATGTAAAATATAATTACCGTTCAGTAGTTTCAATATGTGTGCTATCTTTAAAAACAACCAGAGCAGTGCATTTTATATTCATAATACTATCTTAAAAGGAAATTTTGAACTCCACATAAGGTAATACATCTGGCTTATGGCTGTTGAAACTCCCCCTGTACTACTTTGTGTGTATGTGGGAAATATCCCACCCCCTGGTGTGTACCAACAGATCCCCAAGGAAATCACAAAGCCCTCAGTTGGCAACACCAGCCCACAGTCGACACCTTCGACAAGTGGGGGCAGTGGTGTCACCAGTGCCACTCCACAGCTAGCCAAGAAAACACCACCAGGAAGTGGAACAGGAAGCTCCATGGCGACTACTGTGCCTTTGGTTCAACAGAAGGCTGTCAGCGAAGCTGTCTCTCCTTCTGGAAGTATAGTAGAGGTGTGTGGCGGTCCTCAGCCAACCCAGCAGCAACAACAACAGCAACAGCATCTTCAACTAACTTCCTCCTCTGCTTCTTCCAATGGCTTGATTCAGCTTCATTCCTCTCCAGAAACTCCACCATCTCTTTCTACAACATCTCCTGTAAATCCTCATTCTTCTCAACACCCATCCCCTAATCACGTTCAAGCAGCCCAACCAACTCCCATCCCAATATCTATGCAGCAACAGCAACATCATCATGAGCAACCAGTCTCACATCAAACATTGGCACCTCTCCCTCACAACATTCAGCATCAGTCCATGAACCCTCATATCGTTCAGCAGCATACAAATCCTCATCCTATGCAACAGATGCAACAGTCCACAAATCCACATACCATTCCACATCATCAATATACCATCCACCATCAAGTTCAACAGTCATATCACCCCGGAAAACCTCCACCACTTTCACAGCATTCTGGAAGCTCTCCTGTCATAAATACCATTGTTTCACCTCCTAGACCACTCTCTGGTCCACCTTCCAACATGATTCCTTCTCCTAATGTTGTGGTTGGTGGTAGAGAGATAGCTGCTACTAACATGGGAAGCATACTGAATTCTGCAATGGGGGGTGATGGTTCCACTGGTCAACATCTTACAACGCCACCTCACCATCCACTGCTTTTAACATCCAGTCGACCCCCTGCAATGAATCTTTTACCAACACATGCACAGCCTCAACAATCGCAACAGCCTTCTTCTCAAACACAACCGCCCCCTCCACCACCACCTCCACCACCACCACCTCCACCACCACCACCACCACCACCGCCGCCACCACCACCACCACCTCCTTTGTCAACTCCAAACCTCTTAAACAGCAGTACTGTGAACCCAGTGACTGATCAGCAGATACGAGTGCTGACACCATCTGAAATAATGCGCACACTCCCATCCTTAGGTCAAGAAACGTACGACTTACCCTCATCTGTGCCCACGGTGAGCCAGCTCAAAATGATTTGCTTTTCTGTTTATTTTTCATTTCGTGAATGGTCAGAATTGCTCTTTATAGATTTTTTCTTCTTTAATTGATGTCAGCTGTTGTGCATTTCGTTTTTACTTAACATTGTGGTCATTTTCAGTACAAGTGCATCTTTTGTATTGAAAAGAAAGGAAAAGAAGCTAGATGATGTATTAATTTCTAATTTTCATGCTGTTGGACTTCTTTTTCTAATTTTTTTGGCTTCTGTTTGAATTTTTTTCTTTTGTTAATTTTTTGAGGTAGGGGAAGAGGAAGCAAACATTGTAGTATTGGTAGAAATGTTTCTAATTCTTGAGATTATTTTATAAAAATAGTACTTTTGTGAAAATATGTATGGTTCAGCTTTTCTTTTCTTTTTGTAGAGTAGGTAGTTCTGTTTTTGAACTACATAAAGTTTTCTCTTCTAAAGGTTAAACAAAACACAAGCCTTTGATGATCTGTTATTTTTGTTATTTAATTACAACATGAAATATTTTAAAAGAAAATAAGATTTTATGGACAGCATTCTATCTCACAAAATTACATAGCATAAGTCTAATGCCATTGTGTTGCCTTAAGCACAAATCTCAAGTGAAGCTGCAGCACAGTAACAGTTTTCACCAAAACCTTTCCTTTCATTGTGACGTCAAGTTAGTTAGAATAACAGTGAAAGTTTCAGGAATAATTTGGAAGAGCTATAGGAATGTTTTGTGATGGATTTTATTTCTCTGCTGAGGTCTACTTCTAATTTTCCTGGGCAGTAGCAACATATATTTTAGGTAATTGCAGGAAATCTACCCGTATGCATACATTTAGATAGACCTGTTTTACTGCACCAGCAGATGGGTTGTTTTTTATAAAGTAAGCAGATATGTCATATAGCACTTTTTCTATCCATTACCAGTTCACAAGTGTCCCTTTTGTATTAAATGTTAATATAAAACGTAATTAATCTATTTTATGTTAATCATAATAAAAGCTATGCCCAGAAAGGTCTTCATATCGGGTACCACATCTTTAAATTATGTATTATACGAGGGCAATTCATGAAGTAAGGTCCCATGTTTTATGCACATCAAACCAACATAAATCATTGCAAATCCGTTGCTTTATTTAATTCCTTACATCTTTCTTTACTTTTATACATAGTTGCCAAATTTGTGTAAACGTTTATCATAACATGCTTAGGCTTTCACCCCAACGTTATAGAGGTCTGCCGCCTGTGACACTAACCTGTCGTTGGATATCCACTTGATAACCAGTGGAAATTGTCAATCGTCAATCTTCATGGATCTTTTCATCCATGGTATTGACCAAATCTTCTGTGATCATTGATGGCCGGCCTGATTGTAGTTCATTATAGTCAGTATCCCATCTGGCCTTGAAAGCTGTCATCCACTTACACACTTTGCTGTCATCATCGCATTTGGGCCATGCACTTCACTGATCTGTTGATGAATGTTTGCTGCTGAGATGTTCCTTGCTGTCAAAAACCGAATTACAGGCTATATTTCACAGTTGGCGGGCCCATTAATTGTTTTAAGTTCTTTGAACCGACTCTGTGAACAGCACATTGCAACAATACCAATGCAAATGGTGTTATTTTACTCATAAGGAATATTGCGAGTTGGTGCTTCAATGTTTGCATGAAATTAGATGAGCTATGGCGATTTGGACTTTACTTTCCAAATTATTTTCATATGTGTAGACAACGCTCAGCTGTTTATGTCATAGACTTTTTTATTTAAGTGCTCATGAGATGGGGGATTTTGTACATTTCCTCGATGTTTCAGGTCACTGAAAAAAACTTCAGCATGGGAAACTTAGACATTAACAAATAATATTTCAGAAGTAACTAATGTTACAAAAATGTTATGTAAGTAAATGGTGTATTTTAAGAGCTCCACACTTTTCTTGCAGGAAGTTCATATGTATGTATAGCTGAACCTGATTTGTGTACATATCAAGGGGAAGAGGGAAGGTTAATTGCAACTCACAATTACTTACAAATGAGATCTTGATAGTGTGTTTTTTTCTTTTTTTTAAAGGAATTCAGTGGGCCTACTTGTATAAAATTGTATGAACAACAATGATATGTACAAAGAAAAGATAAAACTGATGAAAATGAAGTGTTTAAAACTGTGGAGCGCATTGATAAATTGAAAATTATGTTGATATTTCTAAACACATTCTGCTCCAACTTGTAATTATGTTAATCAACAGGACTAGTTTCAGACGAGGTCCTCTCCATCATTCAGCTGTTGATTGACTGGTTGAACATCGGGTAACTGCTTCCCCCTCGCTCGTTGCCTGGTATGCTGTTGTTCTTATTGGCTAGTTGTAAGATGTCTAAATATCCAACTTTTAAAACCAACAAAAAATTATTGTGAGTAAGCAGTGGAAAAATATTTACATCATTAAGGATCGAGATTGGCTGATGAATTTCAACATACCAATCATAGACCACATCTTATGACTAGCCAATAAGAACAGCTTATCAGGCAATGAGGGAAAAGGAAGGCAGTTACCTGATGTTCAATCAGTTGATCAACAGCTGAATGATGGAGAGAACCATCTGAAACTAGGCCTGTGATTAGCATAATTACAAGTAAGTTGGGGTAGAAATATCGACATATTTTTCAATTTATGAAGAAAACGTTATTTTGAACTTGGTCCTCCTTTAAAGAAGTCAGTTAATTGTTTCACTTTTTTTGCATTAAGTGCATACACCTCATTTTGTTACTGATGACTGTACATAGTGTGGTACAAGCAATTCCTAAGTCTGAAGCAATTTTGGTTTTGGTTTTGTTTGTTTTGATTGAACTTTGCTTTTTGATCTAGTATATAACATTTCCTTTTTCTGTTCTCCATGGCTGATTAAAAGCAGTTGAGAACTTAATGACCAAACTGTTAAAAAATAAACAGACACCGAACATTTTTATTTCTCGTTGGTTGCTACAACATTGTCATACCGGCTCTACCAGAAATGTCTTTGTCTTTGTTTCTGAGCCCGATAGCCACATGCTTAGCTTGTATATCTTTATCAGCAGAAATAAGGAAAATGCTCTTGAGTTTCTTTTAAGATGCATGTGGTGCATTCTCATTATAATTACCTAAAACGTAGTAGTATTTCATTGCGATTTAATACGTATAACAGCAAATTATGATTAAATGCATTACTTATAAATAAAGTTCTATTAACACATTTCTAAATTACATTTTACCGGGACCTACAAAAATTTATATATAGACACGAATTACTCAGAACTGGGTTTCGTATAAAGCAAGTTCAACTATAATATTAGAATTGAAATGAAATGAAAATTAACAGAACTACATTGACTATTTCAAACAGTTGAATATAATATTTTATTCATCATCCAAGCATCCCTTGTATATGTTGTTATAACCAATATTATTAGAGAAATGTTTGAGAAAATAAAAGAATTATTCAGTATGAAAAATGGCTTGAGGTGAGGAGGGCACAATTTCCTGAAGATCTATGTAGCATTAAAGGTGTCTAATTGATTAAGTATAAAATGTGGTAATTATTATTTATTTATGCCAACAAAGTTACTGTTGGTGTTTTTAAACACACAGGCCGTGTGTGGGCAATGTTTCAGAGGTAGAACTGGAACTTAAAAATTCAATGCCACAGCTGGGATTTGAACCACAGACCCTCCGCTTACTAGATGGGTGCTCTAACAATTAAGCTACTGTGACAACCTGCCAGAATGACGAACTGGTTTGAGAATTCAATGTCATTCTGGCAGGTTGTCACAGTAGCTTAATGGTTAGAGCACCTGCCTAGTAAGCGGAGGGTCTGTGGTTCAAATCCCAGCTGTGGCATTGAATTTTTAACTTCCAGTTCTACCTCTGATAAAATGTGGTATTCATCTGACCTCGTTTTATCGAATTATTATTCATAGAGAGATACCAAATATGTACAGTTTGATGGACAAGAATTTAATGAAATTGTAATCTAACGAACCTTTAATTAAGTAGTAGGGAAGTACATTGTGTCGGTACCATGGTCAAGCAATTAAATTGTTCGCCTACCACCTAGCTGGTCCAGGTTTGATCCCAGGAACTTGCATGTGGTATTCATTGTGGACAAAACGGCATCTGGACAGGTTTTCTCTGGGTTTTCCAGTTTCCCCCACCACTCCTTCCACCAATTAATCAGCTTTCCATTCACCAATTACACCTGCATTTTATATCATCCTCTTCCTCACTATCATACCTGGTACTTGACTGACCACCCGATTCTCTGTCCAGTCCATAGGTTCTTCTGCTCCCTGGCAGGCGTCTGACCCTAGGCATTGGCTTGTAAGTCTAGGGAGTGTAAGTCCTACATAAGGGGAGGATAATCAGATAAAGAAGAAGTATATGGCATTTAAATTGTGTCAAGCCTAATAGTATTAAAAAACACGTGCCCATATTTTTCAACGTGGCCTTTGGAGCAGAATGGATGCTACTACTGAAGTGACAAGCAAGTTCCTAAAAAATACATAACTTAACATGAGTAACATCAAATTAAGAAAAATGTAGATTAAAAATCGTAGTCACTTCAAGAAAAACTGCTTCTAATTTCTCAAGCATTTCTTAAGCATTAGGAACACTTATTTCTTTAGTGAATCAATTAACCCAATAGCATAGTTACAATTTAAAATTATCTGCATATGTTAAAATGCCAGTATAAAAAGAGATAGTGTTTGGAAATTTTCCAAAACAAAGAAAATAAAAGGCAGTTAATAAGAAAGCTTACAGGGTGCAGAAATTTGGTATGAAGTGGCTTCAAGTTTTATAGTCCAAAATCAAATATCAGGGAAATTCATTTTAAAAGAAAATACTCAAATAGATCCCCAGATCATTCCTGAAGGCTGTTCACTGTGTTATTCTGGCTCACTTATGTGTTGTTCTCATATATACATCTTTTGGTTTAGATCTCTGTCATACATAAATTTGAGATCATAGAGTATATACAATGTGCACGAAACTTCGCTCCTTTTGCGCCCATACATTTTCATTTTTAGGATGTTTATTTCACACTTGTCTCGGTTTCTTTCAAATGACAAACTTGTATAATTTTCTCTCCTTTTTAGTCTCTGAAAATAAATGTAAATAGATTGTGGCACATGTTATATTTGGAAAGATACTTTTCTTCTTTTGACCATTTGTCAATTTGTTTAATGTTATGTTAGAACATTAGCATGCACTGCAGAAAATTTGAGAATTATATTTTGTTCATCCAAACATGAGATTTGTTTTGTGAGTGGTGGCAACAGTAAAAAGGAAGCATGTGTGAATCACTCATATTCTCTGCCAAACCTGAGCACCTTCCCAGATACATATATCTTATTAAAGTACGAGGATTGTTTTATGTGGAACATAATACAGATGCTAAAGTTGTTGGTTAGAAGATGGTCTTTTCGTTATTATTTTGCATTTCATTGTGCATTGAATTAGTGATATGGTGAGCTGGAGCATTTTAGGATCCAACATTTTTGTTTAATTTTCAGCTTCTTAAAATGATGAATCACCTTGGAGGTAGCATTTGTTTTCTAGTTTATCGTCTTTATTTTCTTTAAAAAAATAAACTTTGCAGCCCCTCTGTTTTATTTTTCAGTTCTCTTTTAAAGTACAAATTTATAGGAGGATAAAATGTGACAGTTTGCTTGGAACGTGCTCAAATGCAAAGAATTTTTCATTTGCAAATCATTTTGATTTTTGCATCAAATGGCATATTGTTTTAAGTCTTGTTCCTTTTCAGTATTCCTTCCCTGCATATCGAAATGCCCATCATTCCACTCCTGTTCCGTCACAAGTCAAGTGGATGTTGACCATTGCTCTGTACAGTAGCTATTAATTTATGCTGTTGTTACGGTGTTGGTATTTTGTTTTTATGTGCTGTGCTCCAATTTTTATGTAACGTAATTCACTGGAATGCTTTCTTTGTGCATGCTTCAGCTCATTTACATATTTATAAAATGTGTGTTTTTGTTGCATTTTGTTTGTTTAGTTGTTTTAATTAAAGTGTTATCTTTCTTTCTTTTGGTTTAAAAATAGCATTTTAATAATCTAATGTAGTTGTAATATTTTGAGAATAATTTGGTTTGATAATTTTTTTATTTAATTTGCTTATAGCAAACTTAACGACATTTAGCTATATTTTTTGTAACATAAGGAGGGTGTGGGGCAGTATTGTATAGTTTCACCATTTCATTTGGTTTTAAAGAGGGTGCTATGGATTTCTTAGGTATTGTTGCTTTGCTATAATTGTAAGATTACTCTGAAAATCATAATACTGAATATTTATGATAATGATTTATATAAAACATTTGAGAGAATTCAGATCTTGAAGCAAACATGTAAAATATGAAATACAAGAAAGTATATACAGTAGAGTCTCACTAATCTGAACTAATTGATACCAAACCCTGTTTGGATTAACAAAAATTTGGATTATGTGGATTTTTGTCAAATACGACAACATATTGACTTTAAGCATTTATGTGTTGAGTATGAAAATTATTAAAAGTGGGAAATTAGTACAGTATGCTGTAATTTATTTTACAACTACATTCTGAGGCTCGAAAACCAATTCAAGTAATGTTTTTATAAGTACTGCTGCAGTTCCTAGTGATATAATGCTTATGCGATGTTGGCAAAACATTGCCTCTTCAAGTTGTTTCCATGTGTTGCGTCAAAAGATCACTGATTTCTTAAGTGTTGATTTGCTTTTCTGTTTTGTTTTATTATTAACATAAAAAAAATTGCATTCATACTTGGTTATGCACATTGTTAGTAGGTCTAGGCTTTCTGTTTTCTAGTTTACGTTAACTTTTAGTTTTACTGTTAACTCCTTTAGTATTTATTTGATGTTTTTCTGTGCTAGTAAATTTATGTTTATAATTGGAAAAACTAGTTTAATCTTAATCTTTATGTTTTCCTGCTTTAAAATTCAAAACAAATTTGGTAGATATGTTTTCATAGCCTTGTTTGGATTAAGCGGATTTTCGGATTAGTGGGCTTTAGATTGGCAGGACTCTACTGTATATAAAAAACTATTAATAAATTGCAGCTATTAAATTCTCTCAGAGTTTTAAGTTACTGGATAGTCTTTTTATAACTTTCTCAATCGTAATAAAGCTAGACAAAATTTCAGTTTGTATTTATAATTTAGCTGTAATTCATTAATAATATGCACCCACTTTACAGTGTACATACTCATACTTGATGGTTTTGTCATATTTGCCTAGCAGCACGGTCAAAGATAGCAAGTAACACCCAGATGGAGTTTTTCCGTTTTTTTGTTGATCTGGTAGAAGTGATCTGTGAATTGCATAGTTAGATGAGAATGTTAAATAATGTTACTGAACTAAAACCAATGGTTACTGCAGTATATTGCTAATTAATATAACAAACATTTTCAGCGTAGTCCACATGGTATTCTCATGGCAGTGCCACCTTTAAAAGTGTTATTTCAATGAACAATTTCATGTATATACTGCAGGAATGTTTTTCCTTTCAATGCACAACCTGCATCAAATGCTCTGTAATACAGTAATGTTACATTTTGTGGATAGTAGGTACATATGACATGGTTAAGTGTAAATGTATTTAGTTTGAAAACTTTTCATATATGCTTTACGTTTTGTCAGTTTTACTATTGAAAACTGTGTCATGCTGGGGCTTATTTAATGCTTCTTGCCACATGTTTCTTACTTTTTGAATCAGCTTAAAATACATGTATATAGCTTCAGATTTGTTCTACAAATCATAGTGTATTCTTTAGTTGATGTCTGTTTAGGAAAACATTTAGATTCTGGTCCATCTTTGTTATTATGGTTGAAGACAAAATTTACTACACAATAGCATATTCTAAGTGTATCTACAGGTTTCCATTCTCTTTCCTTATTATTTAGACATAAAGTTAAAAATCCGGTATGATATATTTATGTGAAGTATATTTCTTCAGTTCCTTAGGTTACAGAAATAAAATTTTAGATCTATTCTTCGAAGAATGTTGAAGAAAAAATGTTAGTTGTAGGATGTAAGATCAAGGGACTATACTCCTGCCAGCATAAAAAGGTAACCTGGTGTAAACAAAAACCCATGGCAAGCTGTGTGAATCGGCCGCAGGTTATAACAACATAGTTCTGTGTCAGACTATGAAAAGTAATTTTGTTTTATATTACACAGAAATATATTTTGTTAAAAGGCATTGTTAGAATATTAAATTTTAATACACACATCATTTATGTAATTAATAAAAACTTAATGAATGGAGGCATGCATATGCACCATTTGCTATTACTAAAATACAGTTGGTCAATCTTGTTGCCTTTAGTAGCACTCACTTGTTTTCAAATTGTTTATTACAATGTGTTTAACATTAATAATTATTTTGAGTAATCAAAATTTATATGTGAAGCATCCCAAAGCAAAAATTTTGAAAAGTGGTGAAAAATTATTGAACATATTGAACAGTGCTGTCATCTTGGTTTTCATTTTCTAACATTGTCCTTCCCTTTAAACATTTCTGGGAAACTTATAAACAAATGAAATTTTAATATTGAAATAATTCATACACAAAAGTCTGTAGGCTCCATGAGTGGAATTTCTTCTTCTTCTTCTTCTTCTTCTTCTTCTTCTTCTTCTTCTTCTTCTTCTTCTTCTTCTTCTTCTTCTTCTTCTTCTTCTTCTTCTTCTTCCTCCTCCTCGTTCTTCCTCTGCTTCTCCCTCTTCTTCCTCTTCTACCTATTCTTCCTCTACTTCTTCCTCTTCCTCTTTTTCCTCTACTTCTCGCTCTTCTTCCTCTCCCACTTCTCTCTTCCTCCTCTTCTCCCTCTTGTCCCTCTACTTCTTCTTCTCTCTCTTGTTCCTCTTCTCTCTCTTGTTCCTCTTCTCCCTCTTCTCTCTCTTGTTCCACTTCTCCCTCTTCCCATTCTCCCTCTTCCCATTCTCCCTCTTCACCTTCTTCCTCCTCACCTTCTCCCTCTTCTTCCTCTTCTCCATCTTCTCCCTCTGCTTCCTCTTCTCCCTCTTCTTCCTCTACTTCCTCTTATTGCTCTACTTCTTCCTCTACTTCTCCCTTCCTCTTCTCTTTCTTCTTCCTCTACTTCCTCTTCTCCCTCTTCTTCCTCTACTTCTCCCTCCTTCACTTTTTAAAGTTTTGGAGTAATATGTAACACTCATTGTGTAATTAGCCAACTTAACGAAGATCTGTTCACCAGTTGGGATAGGAAGGAAGTCTATGCCATTGCCAAGTGGTCCAGGATCTAATTGCTATCCTTCTAATACTTATATGCTGTCAAATATGTTTTCCAGCATGAGTGAATATTGTTACAATCCTCCCACCAGCAGAGCAAGACTAAGAAGAACTTAAACCTCAGCTACCCCACTGTCAGGGTAGATTCTAAATCATGAGTCAACGTTAGTCAGACACTGCTCAGATAATGAATGTCATCCTAGCTTTATTAAATGAGTCAATTTTTGTTTTAGAAGATACTTTAAGAACATTAGGGTTATAATGATGTCAGGGTGCTGCCTCAGTACCTAATTTGCAATCTTGGTGCCTCTCTGCACTTTCTCTGTCCCACGGAGCACATTTTTATTTTTATTTTAAAATATAATGGCTTTACTAACAAATTAATGGCCAGCTCACACCTAACAGAAGCACTTTACTAACAAATTACCAGTTCATAATAATAATAATAATAATAATAATAATAATAATAATAATAATAATAATAATAATAATAATAATAATAATAATAATAATAAATAATAAGTAATTTGTGAATGAAGTGCCCTGGTATTTTTATATATATATGACCAACTCCTGAAGTACATAACTAAGCAGTACTTTTTTATTTATAAACCACATCTGTTCATTTGAGAAAATAATTGCCACTGGACTACAAAATGTGGAATACTCTCTGTAGGCTCATTTACTGTACTTATCCCCTAAAACACGCCAATTTTAGGGATTTTCAAACAATCATTACCCTAAATCTATATTTAAGATTTTAGTTTGATACATCACTTGGGCAGTACCGTAGCCAAGTGGTTAGACCAGTCGCTTCTCACCAAAGCAGCCTGGATGTGGGATTTGTGGTGGATGAAGCGGTGCTGGGGCGGGTTTCCCCTGGGTTCTCTGGTTTCCCCCGCCATCTCATTCCACCGGTGCTCCATCTTCATTCCATGTATCATCAGTGTCACTGCCTACGATGCCGTAGTAGTAAAAGCGGGCATTAAACACTACAAAACAACTACATCACTTGAAAGCTACAGTCCTCTGCTTTCAAATGAAACTTACTAAATAAATGCATATGGCTCATAAACACTTTGGTAATAAACATAAACTTTCACATTGAAATACAATTTCAAACTTTTAGTTATTGCTCAAATTATCCAAAATATTCCTTCAAATTTGCTATTATCTTCCATTTCATCAATGTAACTATAATCATTACATTCAGAATCATCTAAATTATTGGCTATTTTAGCTAATTCCTCTTCAATACATATTCTGTGCATCAGTCTCAGCAACTGATACGAGCATTACTTGACACTAAGCATATGTGCTCCTATGTTCTATGCAAGTGGCACTTAACCTCAGTATAGCATTCTTTGTTTTCATTAACATTAAATACGGCTACCAAAGTGCTATCTTTTGACTGAACAAGATGCTAAGTGTACAAAGGAAGTGTTGCAGAAACCAAAATCCATAACAACAGCCAGAGAATTTTAAAGGAAGTAAATTTTGAAGCTCATAGAAATGATGGGCTCAGTAATTTTCAGAAGAATGGTCACCTATAAAATATACTGGCTTGGTAACGAGAGTGTTCATTTCTCTGATGTACTGAGGTAGGGAAAAAAAGTACTCAGACTTGCCTTTTAACATCTACAGCATCTCATATAGTTGGTGAAAGTGATTATGGTACTCAAAAAATTCAATCTCATTATGCTGGTAAATAGCTTATCATTCAGTATAAAGTGGAATGTGCATTCACTCGTCTTACACATCTTTAGAATCAACTCCTCATAGAGATGCTTTTGTGGTGGGAGGACTGTGCATATAGCCACTCTAGGGCTGAATTGTTAGTGGAATAATTATATTTAAATGGTTAAAATAGCTTTGACAGAGTTATTTATATAAAAAGTGTCGATAAATTAGCAATATATGTGATAACTGATCGTATATAAAGCATATTACAATTGTAAAAGGACTTTTAAATATGTTTTGTGAAGAATTGTGATTAAACTAAAGTGCAGTCAAATTTAAAACAGTAAAGCCCTTGTAAATGTCATGATTCTGCACTTTTCAACAGTAATAAATTCTGAAGAGAGAAATTTGATGAGCTATTAATCACAGTAATCAGCTGCATTAAAATATTTTTTCTTGTTAACTAGTTAATTCTGATTTTTCTCTCCCTAATGTACTTACGTTGCAAAAATAGAAATAACACTCTTACCATCTAAATGCTTTATACTCTGTTGCAAGATTCTGATAAGTATGATGAAATATTATCTTGTCAGGATCAGGATAAAATACTGCAGCAACAGAAAACAAGTCGTGAAGCTGAACAGGAACGGCAATGGAAGCAGCTTCAGGCTTTGAGGCAACAGCAAGCTCAGCAGCAGCAACAAAACATTCAAGACCAACGAGTGCAAGGTACATCTTGTTTCTATTTATAAATATTTATTGAGAAAAAAGGTAAAAAATTTGGAAGATAAATGGAATTTGAAGCTGGATTCTTTGCTCATTTTCCCCAGTGCTCTTACCATCTGAGATTCCTTGATCAGCCCCTAAAAAGAAGCTTTCTCTGCTTCTTAATGTCTTATTAGTACATACCTATGAAGTATGTTTTTGTGCACTTAAAGCTATACTCATTATTTCCCTAACAGTGCTTTCCCTTTTTCCTCTCAAAAGAAGGGTACTTGCCCTAATGGTGGTTGTGATGGTGCCTGCACCTTTTTAGGCATGAGTTAAATGTGCCCGAGCACATAAGAAAGTTGGACAGCGGTGTTGTATAGTGTAGTAGTATATACTGTTTTACATACATTTTTATTCATTTTAATGTTCTTTCCAATTTTCACAAGTAATAAATACAAGGGTAGCTATCTCACTTCAGGGATTTGAAGAAATTAGAAGGGAGCTAAATTTCCTATTTGCAGCACTGGAAAGAACCTGCAGAAGAACACTCAGAGCTGAAGCAGTGTCCAACAAAATATTTATTGTTGTTTAGCCCTGTCTTATTTGTGTAAGGACTTTGCAATTTAAGTGCAACCCCTGAGTTAACACAATGCACAGGAAATTATGTGAAGGTTTTCTGTAGTTTATTCACATACAGAGTCTTCAAAGAATTAGCAGAAGTTAGACGAAAAACCCTGAAATTAAAGAGCACACTGTGTGTCCAGCTACACTAGTAACGAATGAAAATATTGACTTCTGTTGAAAGCATTTCAGGGACTTAGAGATATCCTAAATGTTTGTCACAGGTGTCTTAAATTCTGCACAAATGTCAATGAAATAACTGAAGCTATTGACAGTGATGCAATATAAATCAGCAAATATAGTAAATATTTAGAGACTAAGCTTCACTTATCTTTGTAAGTGTAAGTTGTGTATATTAAAGACAGACCAAGGTTTTATGAAATGTTATTCACTTTCTCAGTGCCAGCTATTTTATTTATGATTGTAGTTGGCATTGATAATGTGAATAATGATTCTTAAAACCTTGGTCAGTCTTTAATATTCACAACTTACCCCAGAGATAAGTGAAGCTTAGTCTCTAAATATTTATTATATTTGTTGATCTGTACAAATGTCTTTGTGTGAAGAAGCTGTGTTGTTGGTACCCACTGTTACAGAACAACAATTAAAGGAAAAGTGCTAGGAAATATTTCATTGTATGGATCAATGGCTTGCTCATGATATGTTGTTTTCTAGTGCCTTGCATCTGGCAATGAAGCCATTAGCATTTGTGCTCTCCAATACTTTTGAACTGTAGTTTCTTCTGATCTTAATGCTTCAAGTGGTCTTCGTTCATTTCTGCTGGATCGTTACACAGGACACATATTGGTGAAGCTGAGATACCTATTCTGTGGAGATGACTTGCTAAGCAGTTGTGATTTGTCAATAGTCGGAAGGCTGCAATTGCTGTTTTCCTTGGTCTCTGGGGGATATCTGGGTTGGAAAGTAGTATAATCCATTTTTTTTTCTTTGGCATTTGTTTCTATTTCTTGTAGGTATGAATGAGAAAATTTTTTAATGATCAAGCGTTTTATTGAGGAATATGAGAAATTGAATTTAGACTTTTGTTTTATTATTGTGCCTTTCTTTGCAAGTGAGTCTGCAGTTTCTTTCCCCATGATTCCACAATGTGCTGGAATCCATTGGAGATGAAATCTTATTAACTTTTTGGAGTTGTGTTAATATTTTGTAGCATTCTCTAATTTTTGTTGCCTTCTTTGTAGTATTTGAACATACTCCCTGAATTGCAGCTTCAGAATCTGAAAGAATACTGCCTTGTTAAATTTATTTAAGGGAAGATTTAATAATTGTTGGAGAGCAATGTGTATAGCCTCTATTTCTCCATCATAATTTGTTGTCTCTCTGCCAACAGAATGATAAAAGGAAAAATGTGAACATGTAACTGCAGCTCTAGTAAGGTTTTTCGTGAAGGACCTATCAGTATGTATGTGTAGCCATGTGGGATATCTAGTATTGATCATTTTCAGTGCTAGAAGTTTTTGCATTTCTTTTGGCGTGTCTTATTTACTTATTTCCTCTATTAATTTCAAACTGAAGGTAGGTTGCAATAATTCCAATGGACTTTCTCTTGTAAGTAGATTTTCTTTGGTGTTAGGGATGTTCAATTTGGATTTAATCTGTTACCTTTTCTAGGAAACTACTATGAGTTTTAAGGATTGAAGGGGGGAGGTTCTCTTCTGTCCATTTAGAATTTGGCAGTCGTAACATTTTCTTGTGTTGGAGCAATGCTTTTTCTTCTATTTTTGTTGTTGATGGGGTGCATGTTAAGGCAAGCATGGGATCAACAGGTGTGGATTTAACTGCTCCAATGATTAGGCAAAGAGCCTGCTTTTGTATTTGTTCAAGTTTATTGATGTTAGCATTTGCTGCTGTTATTAAAGCTTCAGAACATATGTCACGTTTGATAAAAACTGGGTTCGTGAATATAACCAAGATTCAATGTGGTATACAAGATTTGGGTATTCACAAATGATAACTGATATGGTTGTCAGGTTTTTCTGAGGAAATACCACATTGCAACCAACATTCCACTGCGGGAACAAAAAGCAGTCACTGATAACTAGTTTTTACCAACAGCTTACCTGACTAAGATGAGAGCCAAGGTCATTAAGGCATGGACTTGAACTGCAGTTCAAGTGCCACCACAGTCATTCTCCCTAGGCATGGTTTTTTTCTACTTCCTTTCTTTCTGGCAAATGCAAATGGGGGTCCTCTAAAATAGGTCTGGAAGATTCCTTCCCAAATTTCCTTTCACATTTATAGTGGAACTTGGACCATTCAAAGCTGGCAAGAAAAAAATTTGATGTAAAAGTTACATCTAAAATTAACATTTTAGCAATACACTCCTTCCATTTCCAATATACTCCAATACACACTTTCCATTTTCACTTGAGGTACTGCTTAAGTTTTTCTCCTTATTCTTTAGATAAGTTGACAAGGTGTTCGATGGTAACTCAAATTCTTCTGTGATTTCAGATTTTTTCTTCAAACCCTTTTCAGCTTCTCAAATGACAGCAGCTTTTTCTGCAAAAGTTAAATTCTTGCACTGGACACACAGTTTACTAAGAGACATAGTGGCATTGGTTGGCATCACACCGTACAGTAGGAAGCTCAAGCGACAACTGAAGGTGCATGTCTTTTGCACAAGGGGATGTGGGAGCAGGTATAAGAGCTCAAGGATGGCAGTTAGGAAAGCTATTCCACACCCCAAACAGTATTCCAGCTACATTCTGTTAAAATAAATAGCCCTGGAACGATGATCTTTTTTGCAGAAACGCATGGACGAAATTATCATACTAAATATCCACATTTAGATTAATTTTCAAATTGGGATATATTCTTCACCACTCTGTCCTCTATGTGATCTGCAAGAGGAAATGGACCGAGATCACCTTCAAATATGCCTGGCCATTTCTAGCACCCCATCCATCAGTGAAAAATATTGGAGAGCAAGAGGATTAATGACTTCATTGTCAGAAATCCAGCATTAGCCAACAACAACAGATTAATTTTCAACTGACATTTCTGAACAAATACTTTGAATTAAGGAAAATGAAATTCGAATTACATGTGAGTTTTTCACATTGCTTTAATACAAAATTCAAGGGATCAAGGAAAATCTTTGAAATAACGGTGATTTTGAATTATAAACTTTCGAATTATCAAAGTTCCACTGTATTACATTTCATGTACCATCAGTATCACGCCTGGTGTGCATTATGAAGTAAGAGAAAGCTTAAACATTATGTTTAAAAAAAAAGAAAGCTTATCTGTGCATGCTCTATTTTGAAAATAATGGAATTTCAAGTCAGGAGCAACATTAGTTTATCACCCATTCTAGGGCCCAGTGATTTATTTTCCTGTTTCCAAGTGGCAAGGAGAATTTAGGAATCCAGAAGTTGTGTCCTGCAAAGTAGAGATTTGTCCCATTTTAAAGAAGAATGGGATGACAGCTTGCACGATTTGCTCCAGATGGTGAGGGATACTACTTTGTAAAAAAATGAAGTTGAGTAATACTTTCTGCTTAGCAGAATCCTGAAAGTTAAGCAACCCTTCTAATATCATCCCAACACAGATTTTGATGAGCCACAACCTTGTGCTTAATAGTATACTGAAAATTAAGCAATGACTTATAATATCCTGTAAACACACATAGTCTTCTGTGACAATGCAGTAGCAATGATCCATTGGTGCCAGAAGCCACATAATGTATATTATAATAAAGGAAAGTTTTCTCCTTTATTCCATCCTTTAAATTTGCATAAAAAGGATACATCATTTCAAAAAAGATACACATAAAGATTTACATAAAGATTATTATTGTATAGAAGTCAAACATGACGTGTACTATTTACATTTTTATACTCCTCAATACTGTAAAAAGCTTGCACTGTTAGGTATCTTTGTAGACACTTAGTATTGCATTGTTTTATTTCTTTAGGTAGCCAATTATACCTATCTTTCCCAACACTTTCAATTGCTCTATTATTTAGAGTGCCCCTAAGTGTGGTCCTAAAATAATCTGTTTTGTTTCCCACATCATGTGAATGTATATTACAATTTTTTATACACGTTTCCTTCTGTTACATATTTTATACTTTGATAAATATGTGTGTGCATGCGCACAACAGTTAAAATATTCAGGCTCTTAATTATAGGTTTACAGCTAGTTATTTCATTAACATTTGCAATAATTCTAATGGCCTTATGTAATCTGAAAATTTGTAAAACATCTTCTTTTCTTAGAAGTTTGAAAACAGTGTTGTTATAATCAATTTAATCTAAAAGGTGAGTCAATTAATTTACACTAAACAACACTTATATTTATAATTTTCTGGAACGCGTTTCTGAGGCTAACTTTCCTCCATTATCAACCGACAATTATAAATGTAACTGTTGTTTAGTGTTTTTTATTGACTCACCTTTTAGCTTAAATTTGTAAAACATCTTTTGCATTTGTTAGAAAATGTGTATGCACATGCATGTGTGAATGGTAGGGGGGTGTTGGAAACTGAGCTTTTATTTATGAATGCTTTTTAACTGCTAGTATGGTTCTCCTATTCTATATTGAGTGTGAAAGACCCTTAATTTTGCTTAGAGACTACTTTATCAGACTAGAGGTTCTTTTATGTGCTGCAGATCTACAAGACCACCGACTTCACTTCCCTTCCAAAGAAACCCTGCTAAGGATATTTACACCAGAGAAAATTCATCTCCCTCCACCTGTTTGAACCTGTGAGCTCAGGAACTGAAGGTGGGGGGATGCATCCTATCCCCTTAACATTTCCAGTTTAATGCAGATTTTATTTTTTTCTACTGATTCTAAAAACTCATATTTCTCAGTTTAAGCAGTTCTGGTTCTTATAAAATTCAGTGATGTTCTCTCTTTCTAGCAATGGCTCGTGTGCAACGTCAGATAAGTACTGATGGTGTACCATTTTCATCTGAGCAGGTTGTGCATCCATTGACAAGTCAGTTGCAAGTTTCAACAGTACAGGTACTTACTTAGTTGTCATTATTTATTGTAATGCAGTTGTTTAACTCATTGTTACCCTTTAAAAAGTGCTGAAACTTCTGCAGATGTAGGTCAGAGGTGTATTACAAGCAAAATTCTGGCACCTTTTGTTATTATATGGTTTATTTTGCAAAGACTTTGCATATAAACCAATTTTTTATTCATGTAGGAATACTTAGGTATTGCATCAAGGGAAATTAAGCAGATACACTAACATTATAAGTCTGCTCAATACCAGAGCTAATATATAAAATTTGCCATTTTAGACATTAAAATTTCTAGCCAAAATAACTAAATGTTCGCAATAGTTACCCGTTTACCAATACTTGAGAGAAAATTAACCCCTCCTTTTTCTCCAAGTACTCCATCTTCTAAACAAGAGAGCTATTTTATTGAGCAAGTAGTAGTTTAGAAACCTCAAAGGCTATTGTCAATTAAAGATAAAGATAAAGATTATTACTGCAAATAAGATTTTGAGAAAAGGAATATTAAAATGTGACACAAAGTGTCTGAAAAGTTTTAAGACCATTCAATAAACATGTTGCACAGTAAATCTGAGTGTAATAAGGCATCCCTGATACACTTAGGCCCAGCTTATCAGAATGATAATGCTTGTTGCTAAAGAATCCACTATAGACTGAAATGTTGACAAGCCAAAACTGTGTCTCAGTCATCTTAATCTACCTGGGCTTTGAGAAAGTTCTTCGACTCCTGAATCAGGTTAGCCACTCTTACCTACCAAAAGCTATGTGAGTGTACAGTACCAACTAATAACGCAACTGCGTATAAGAGCTTTATTCTGGCACAAAACTAAAATTTTTAGCTCTTTTCAGTTTTATAAATAATGCAAAAGCACATTTCACAAATGCAATCCAAAATGGAGTGAAATACTGTATGTTAATTATCCCTCTGATTCCCTATATAACATTTGAAGTAATTCAAAGATATATTGTCTCTAGAATTCTTATTCAGGTTGGAGAATCTTAAAACAACCAGTGTTCCAATTGTTAATGAGAAATTGGAATTCAGAAAGTGGGAAAAATATAGAAGAATTGAAAGAACTGTACAACTCAATGTTTAAGACTGTTAATGAATTTTTAAAGTATACAATATTTTGAGAGGTAGAACTGGAACTTAAAAATTCAATGCCACAGTGGAGGGTCTGTGGTTCAAATCCCAGCTGTGGCATTGAATTTTTAAGTTCCAGTTCTACCTCTCAAACATTGCCCACAAACGTCTTGTGTGTTTAAAAACACCAACAGTAAGTTTGTTGGGATAAATAAATAATGAATACAATATTTTATTGACAAATAAAACCCATTAAACATTTTTAGTTAGTTTATTAACCATTGAAATAGGAAAAATTTTTGGTTTTTGTCATATATACATAAAATGTAACAAAATCTTTGGGTAATATATTCAAATATTAATTTCAGTCAGTTTAACACAATTTATGTGTATGCAATAAAAGAATAAGACTTTTCTAAAAACTTCTGTTCAACAAATTCAATTATTCCTTAGACAAGTTTTACATGTCCTAATGCTACATGATCAACAATGTAAAATAGGACTTTTATTTGTATTACGTATTTGTCTCAGTGCTTTTGAGGGACAAGGAGCTTCTCATACATTCATTATAGGTAAAGCCTGGGTTTCTAAGCACAATAAAATAGTAAAATAAGCATGAAAAATGATGAAAATAAGCATCAAATTAAGCAAAATAGAATTACACAAATGTGGTGATAAATAGTTTCACATAACTCATGCCTTATTGAAGGCTGTTGTAGTGCACAGGGAAGGTCATCCTGTGATTTTCCTGTGTAAAACTTCTATGTCTATCAGTGAAAAATGATTTTTATAGTGAAAATGTTCTTATGGCATCACAGGCGCATGAGAAAATAGATGTTTCTTTGCAAGAAAGCTTTTTAGAAACTTGACATAGTGTTTTGTGACCAAAATTTTTCTGAGTTTGTCAAATGCAAATTTTTGCAACTCTGTGTTTCTGATGACAGTATAACTGAAATTTTGTCAATCAGAGTAGGCATATGTTCCAAGGAATTATTTCAAGCGTCCAACTGTGCTTTAATATTTCAGATATTTTGGAGAAAAGATTATGGATGTACTGTATCTTTTCTTGGATGCTGTTTTTGGCAAAACATTCTTGTGCTGTGGCAGTACTGACTGCATCTTCTGCATTTAGAGAATTCAAAACAGTTTTTACTTCACTGAAATGTTCTGCGTAGTATGACACTCGTTTACGCATTTGCATAGGAACACTGATTGAGAGGTTTTTGTGGGTTGTATTCCGTAACCATAACAGTGAGCAATCATGCACACCTTACTTGCTGGACCGAGGACCGTTGCACAACATGCTGCAGCTTGGAACTCGGGGAATCACCAACTTGTCCAAGACATAATTGGGATATTTCAGGCATTAACTGACTGATGAGCTGACACTACCCAATCACAGCAAGTTTTTCTCCTTTCAGTATTTCACAACACCTGGCTATATCCTAGCATTGCTATCTTACATATTTAGCCGACAAAATAGTGAATTGCTGGTAAATCATGGATAACTGTGAAATATGCGCTTTTAAATTTACAGTTTTGGGCAAAGTATGTTGTTTTAATTAAACATAACCAAGCAAACTGTTTTCCTGCAAAATAAGCATAAATAAGCTCAAACAAACATAGTTAAAACTGCTCATCTTGGTGTGCCTTAAGAGGTTTAATCTTTCTGTTTATCCTTAAAAGTGTGGAAAAAGTTAAGCAATTTGCTTAGAAATCCAGGCTTTAAGTATGACATTGCATTTGTGAGTAAATTTGTTTACTTCAATACAATGTGAAAACCATAATATTTGCCTGCAATGTAATTATATGGAATCAAAGTAACAGTTAATAAATATACAACAACTGCCCCTGATAACATTACAGAATTGGGCATCCAATAATAATTTGATGATAAATATCCAAAAAAACAAATGATCAACTTTTCTCATTAAGGAAGAAAGCATTAAATATTTTATTATGACTAGAAGGAAAAATACAAACATGTTAAGCCAAATATTTACATATTGTTTTTGATACAAAATTGATATGCACACTGGTAATACATCCCCCCCTCCCCCCCCCCCCCCCCAAAAAAAAATAATAAAAGCGAAAATCTATCACCATTAAAGAGACTAGCAGGGGAAACATGGGGAAGTACTACAATAAAATCAATGAAAAAACTGAAGCTATTGACAGTGAAGTAATATAAATCAACAAATATAAATATTTAGAGACTAAGCTTCACTTAGGTATTTCATTTTTAAATGACCAAGAATGGTTAACCCTGTTTCATTGTGCTCTAAGACAGAGATCACACAGTAAAACCAAAAGATTTTGATTTCTTCTTTGGAAGCCTTAGTTAAGCATATAAAGAAAAAAGCACCTTCTGCTATTCTAAGAATTTTCAGCACCCTATAAATCTCTATGAATCATCTGTAAGGAGTATTTATGTTTGTCCCTCAGTTTGCTGCTATTTAAAGAATAATAGTTGTTTGATGCTTGAAGTAAAATTAATACTACAAAACCTATAGATTTGAAGCACTTTTTGTACTTGCAGGATCCCAACTCAGGAGCTCCCCTTGCTTCTCCTTCTCCTGGTTCAAGAACACAGTTCCCAGGCCCTCCTGTTAAAGTAACACGTGTCCTGACACCTCAGAGCCCCAGTAGTGGTAGTGGTGCTGCTGGTGGAGGGTCATTTCCACATCCCAACCTGCCACCTCCCCCTCCACCACCTTTATCTACCCCTGGTCGTCAGGAGCTTATTGGTCCTTCACGTCCAAACACACTAACCATACCTCGTGCTGCTCCAACAGCAGTTGTGCGCCCTTCTGCAACTGAGCAGTTTACAGGAACAAATCGCCTATCTTTCCAATCAGGATCTCAACAGCAACCACCCTCTCCTTTCTCACCTCAGCCTCCTCCCTCTCCTCATGAACAGTTTCCACAATCTCCATCAGTTTCTTCTGGCTCTCAGGCTGATCCTTTCCAGAGACCCCCTTCAGAATCGCCCACTTCTGATCCATATCAGTCTCCTGCTACACCTAGGCCCCAGTTTATCTCAGGTGGACATCAGTCACCAACCATAGTGCAAAGGGGACCTATGTATCAAGCCACACCTCGTTCCAGTGCTGACCCATATGCTCAGCAGCCAGCTACTCCCAGACCTCAGCTGAGTGCCACTGCCACAAGACCTACTCCACAGGTAAACAGCAAGGACAGACTGGAATATATTTGTGCCTAATGCTGAGTTTGGGGTGAATTGTTTTCTTACAGCTTTCCATCGTAAAACAGTTTAGGCTTCTTTTCTAAACAGCAAGCTGGTAAATAATAATAATAATAATAATAATAATAATAATAATAATAATAATAATAATAATAATAATAATAATAATTTCAAATAGGGAACTTAATGTGAAATATTTCTAAAGGGCTTTTCTTCGAGATAGTCCAAAAATCAAATATTTAAATAGTAGGATCTCAAAAAATGTGTCATGGGAGTGCAAAACTTACAACTGTGCTGCAAAATTGCGGTGTTATATTTTTTTTTAAATTGATTTATCTTTAAAAGGAGCATCCATATTATGCACAGCTCTAAATTTTGTTTTCTATACAGGTTATGGTTTTAATGTTCAGAATCAAAGGACTTCAGTATTAAATAAGGTATTTCAGACTTTTATTTCTTAAAATGTTGAATTCATTATTGAATTCAGGATACCATAATTGCCAAACAAAATAAACTGAAGAGGTAATATGTTCCTAAGGCAGCTAAGAATATTCTTAATGAAAAAGTGTCTGTACACATGGGTTGGAGGAGTTGTAAACATTTTATAAACATATATTCACTTTGATGCTGTTTGAAACTTAAGTTTATAAGTAGATAATAAAGATTTAATTTAAAATGAAAAGTTTGCAGCTTTTCATGTCCTTGGTGCCTGTGATGTTGAAATTTCTTGTTCTCAAATATTAAATTAAAACTAGAAACCTACAATACTTGCTGGCCTAGTCAGTAATTCTACATACTGGTTTCTGAAACAATGGTTATCTTTAAAACTATAGTTTTCTGCAAGTTCACACATTGTTAACATCAAAGACTATTTTTGGTAGGACAGTAATACACATCTCAAAAATTTCTAATTTCAAGGCTGGTAACTCCAACTGCTCCAGTAATTACCTCTTTGTGAAGGCAATGCATCTCATAAAAATTAAAAAATCTACAGTTTTCTTCTGATTGCTTTGAATTTTTTCTCACACACTCAAAACATAAAATATATAATGTACACAAAATTTCAATGTCCTATGTCAAATCATTCTTAAATGATAAATGTATTTATTAATAATAAATCACTTTTTGATATGCTAATATGAATGGCCCTTGGACCCTAATATCCTAGTATTCCTTGTATCCTAAATTTTTAATTTGAGCTCAGTATACAGATATAAAGAAATTGTCATACAGCCATTGGTTAGATTTAATTGGTTTAAAAGGAAAAAAAGTTTTGTATACGCTTTATAGATATTTTCAATTTTTTCAGCATGAGTTATGAAAAATATTTAATTTTAGCCCAATTATTTAATATTTTTAACTAGTGCATGATAAATTTTAATACCTTAATCTCTGAAGCTCTGGAAAATTTCAAGCTAATACGCTATAAACTAGGGTCCAAGGAGCATTTTGAATAGTGAAAAATGCTGGGGAAAAAAAAAAAAAAAAGGAATTAAGAAAAATGGATTATAAAGCTTAACAATATATTTTTGTACTTCACCTAAATCTAAACAACTTATAATTCCCCAGCACAGTATGTGGGACCCTCTGCTGCTTTCTTCTTGGCCTTTCTTAATATGAAAACTTTCCTTTTGCCTTCCCATTGTTCACAAAATATAGAGATTTATTGTTCTTAGTTAACCTCTGCACCATGCACTTTTGCTAATTTGTACACCAAACTCATAAAATATTTGCTTATTACTGCTTTACTATAAACTAACGAATAACTTAAAACCTATTAAATACCTAAATAATGCCTAATATGTAACGGGAACGCTGAAATAATCTGTCAAGACTACAGAATTGCAGAACATTGACTGCACTTCTTTGTTTACAAGCAAAACACGCGTAAGATTCACAGTATTTCAGCTTGATATATCAAATTCATTTCAGCACAGCCAATTCACATCTCTGAAGCAAAATTCCCTGCAAGAGAAATGCCCCCTAATTTCAAAACCAGTAAAAATGAAAATTGCGTTTGAAAGTTAGCTGTGGTGGCAAAGTTTAGTAAGGAACACCCACCCGCAATGGGACATTTAAATGGTCGATCTTAATAAAACAAAAGCGTGCCATTAAAGTGCAAAGCATAAACATAATAAAAAATGCAAAAAATATAAAAATTTTAGGCAATTTTTGCCAAATTTCATTGATATTTTGTGTTAACTTAAGATTGAGTGAAATATATATCTCGGTAGGACTAATAGCATTGTATAAGGCTAATCTGTTACTTTTATATGCAAAACGTACTGCACTTACTCTAATCATTCACTACAGCCTAGACGTGCTCCTTTTAATGTCTGTAACCAGTACTAAGTTTTAGCATTGGCTATCTATAATTATGATCTGTTTATTTCTGACCTTCAGGTTAGCAGATAAATGGTGTTGTTCATAATGATATTAATAATGAAAATAATTGTAGAAAAAGTATTTCATGCTCTTAAGCTTCCATTTGAAGGCTTCAATGAAAACAAATTTAAAATAGCTGTAGATAAAGGAAACCAACAGCAGAGTTACAAAATCTCACACTCCTGTGAATTATAATTTTAGAATTTTCAGCCCTTAAGCACAGAAATCACTCCATAAGTTTTTTGAAGAAAATTTAGTTTCTTAAGATCATATTAGCAGATGCGACTTTTCAATCTAATCCTAGGCAATGGAATTTGTGCCTCACAGGAATGAATGTGTAATTTTTATGAATGAAATTTAAATTTCTTTAAGATTGCTTAGCAGCTGGGGATTTTCATAGTTGTCTTCGGCAATTATATGTGTTTTAGTTTACGATAAGTCTCACAAAGAGAGTAATACATTATTATTTACTAAGGATATTCATTCATAGGTAAAGAAGTGATTGCAAAAACTCAAATATTTAATTTTAACCATTTTCGTTACTATTCTAGTTTGTTGTTTTACCTATGACAGGTTAACAGGTAGTCAACTGATTAGCAAATTTGAGAACAAATGCCCTGTATTGGATTTCTAGTAACAGTAAAACCGTGTATCAAGAAGGTGACATTAAATCAGACATGCCCTGAAAATGTTAGCAGAACAGCTCACTTCAGTTGCTATGAATGACTCCAAGTTATCTGCAAAGTCTAAGATTAAGATACAATTAACTGCCATGTACCAAAATTGCCCAAACATCTTGGAGAACACCTAATTACAAATCTTATGTTTAAGTATCCGAGGCTGGTGAGTCAAAGGCAATGAAAAGGCATTTTAGAATGTGTATGAAACAACACTTTTTACAAAATTTACTTTACATTCCTCCCCAGATTGTTATATATAGTCAAAAATCTGTTATAACGACATTGAAGGTACCAACGGTTTATGGTCATTATAACCGATAATCGCACAAACCAGGTTTGTTTATTTGTTTTGTGTAAAACAATTTGTATCTGTAAATTTTAGGCTGCCATAGAGTTAAAACTTCAAAAAGTAGCATATCTACAGTATTTACAATTCAGCATTTAGGGACTACAGAAGAATTTTTCTTATGTTTATGTTGTACATACAGCAACAACATGTCAACAAAATGTAAAAACGTGTATACATGAGGAAAGAAGTAGCAACAATGTAAATTGTTTAATAATGCCAAATATGGTCTTGGATAATGAATGAGATAAATCTTTGAGCACTTAAACTTACTGTGAGTCAGTTTTAAATCTGCAATCTGCAGAAAACAAGATTTTGAAAATGTGCTACATTGTTGTTAACAATGCCCAAATACATGGCAAACAAAAATGAACATTCAACATTAAAGCTGATATATTTGTCCGAAAATGTAATAAAAAAAGTGTCGTTATATACGATGTCATGGTATGTGATGTTGTACCAAGTGATTTTTTAAATATTACATTTACATAGGATTTGACAGGTTCGTTAGATTTTGCTGTTGTAACCAATATGTCTTTAAAAGCGATGCTCCTACAACTGGTACTGTACCATTGTCTTTGAAGAAGAAATGATATCAGTACTCCAGCTGTGAAAGCCTAAGCATGTATATTTGTTCTTGGAGCTGTCTCTCATACCTACTAAGATCCTCCCAAGTAAAGAAATAAGGTTTTTGCTATGACAATGATTATCTTCATAGTTAAGTGGGATCCAGTAAATTAAATATCACAGGTGCTTCACCATTCTTCCATTGGATATCATCAAAATAGCTACTGTGTTCTGGTTGGTTGGTAGGTCCTAGCAACAATTGCTCTTTTTTTGTCAAATGGTTGTGTTTACCTACTGCATAGAATAATGAAGTTTTTTACCATGTTGAAGACAGTGTGCACTATCTGCAATAAACTTCAATGAAATCAAGTAGGCTGTTTGAGATAGAGGTGCTCATCATAACATAATAAGGGGAAGTAAGCTGCATTCTTCCCAGTCCAGTTAAGAAGCGCACACACTAGCACTATCAATGACCTTTGATGTTTGTTTAATGTCCTTTGCACACTGCATGTAAAAAAAAGTTATTTTTCTAGGGCATTGAAAGTGTGAACTATTTGCCCATTACACTTCGGTGTTCTCATACAATTATAGCTTGTATATTGCTCTTAGATTCAAGTAATGCAACTTGTTTAATAGCTTGAGAGGTAGAACTAGAACTTAAAAATTCAATGCCACACGGATCTGAAGAAACCGAAAAATCAAAGTTTGTATTTAAAATATTTGTTAAGAGAAAAATACATTTTAATGCATATACAAGTACAGTAGTATAGTAATGGATAATACATTACAGTTACAATCACTTTACATTACTGTAGAGTTATAACACTATAAAGTGACTGTAAAAGTACCAAGTACTCAAAAATTACACTATTTTCTTGGAAAAAATTCAATTTGGTTCAGTTATGTTCACAAGAAGGTATGTTACCTGCATGCATATGATTGAACCATTTTAGCATTAACGTCTCTATCTTCATACTTAGAGCTACAAAGTTGTTCAAATTTGTTTCTGGAACCTGATGCAGCAGCATTAACAATTTTTTTCTCAATTATCATCATAAAGTATATTTGGGAATTCCAATTCTGCAATTGCTGTTTTCTTTGTACCACGGTCCACTTCATCAAGAACCATAAGCTTTACCTGTACATTTAGAGTGGTCTGTTTCCTCTTTGCCATGTTTTGCATGCTAGCATTTGTAGATTTTTATTCGGTATTCTAACTCGATTTGGCTGTGACTAAAAGAACACTTGCCATCGAATGTTTCTAAATGTCTTCTTCTTCTTCTTCCTCTTTCCCTTCTACCTTTACAGCGTAGGGGTGGCTCCGTAAATCCATCTTCTCCAGTCGTTCCTATCCCTCATCATTCTCTTCATTTCTTCCATTGTCTTGTTCCTTTTTCTTCCAATCTTTTCCATTCTGTCCTCAAATTCCGAGGCCACTATTTCTCCTTAGAATCAGTGAGTTAAGCCCAATGTGAGTGATTAGCACAACGATTGGGCTGTTTTTCTTTCGGGGTTTTCTCCCTTAGCCTTTGGAGATGTTTCTAAATGTAATGCACACATTATTGAATTTGTTTAAATGTACTGCACAAGCTGATTGTTGAGGTGATAATCTTGGCTGCCAATCTGCAATATGTTAGAAAGGCTCAACATTTGGTGGATAGCTTTGTAGTTACATTTCTTGCATTCATTTTGGAAAAAAAATAAACACTTAAAAATACTGTAACATTGGAAGTTTGTGTTGCCATAAAATTTAATTATGCTAGGGACTGAAAAAGAGTTCGTAATTTGCCTTAACCAAAATTTGTTTTAAATGGTATATTTTCCCATGAGAACTAATGTATTCCTGTAGGGGCCAATATTTTTTTCGCGTTAACTGTGAGTTTGTCTTAGTGAGTTCATGCTAACCAGGTTATACTGTAATATGATCTGATCACGATATCATTTCTTTAAGCGTCTGAAAGATGTAAATGTACACAAGATAAATTGAAGGTTACAATATGAAGCACAATAACAACTGGGCTCTGAAAGAATTGAAAAAAAAATGAGAAAACATGTGAAAACAATTTTAAAAAATGGTTCAGATAAAGGTAAAATAGCTTCTAAATCACAATATGCACTTACAGAGAGAAGTAAAATGACCATAATTATTTTGTAGCTTACATAATATATAGTACTTAAAAGTTAACTTTATAAAATAATGAAATACAGAAATCTTAATCGAATCTGTGGTTTATTAAATAAATAAATAGAATAGGTTATGAATAAAGAAAATAAATATGATAAAGTAAGAACAAATTAGAAACTAAAAACTTCACTTATCTTAGTAATATTGCAAGTTCTTGGTGCCCTTGCTTTGCACCAAGAACTTGCAATATTACTAAGATACGTGAAGTTTTTAGTTTCTAATTTGTATCTTGTTGCTTCACTGCTAATAGCTTTCCTTATTTAAATATGATAAAGTTCGTCACATGCCAGTTATAAACTGTTGCAAAGTATGAGAGGTAGAACTGGAACTTAAAAATTCAATGCTACAACTGGGATTTGAACCACAGACGGCTTGTGTGTTTAAAAACACCAACAGTAAGTTTGTTGGCATAAATAAATAATAATTGTTGCAAAGTATTTTAAACGCTCAAAATATTTGTTGAAAGATAATTTTTAGTACATAAAAGCATGAGTAATGTTTTTATAGTTATCTGTAATGTACGAGTAGATAAAGAACAAGGTGCTGTTTTAAATTGTATTATCTGTAAGCACACATGCATTGCAGTAAATTGCCAAACAACATAATAGTATTGATTGAAAATAATGGTTTTTAATTATAGATGCAAAGATTAAAATTGATGAGTAAAATTTTCATATTGAAAATGTAGTTGAAAAATAATTCACCCATTTATTGTCTTGAACAAACTCTGCATTAGGTTATTGCTAAAACAAAAATAAAGGGCTTGAGCTTACTGCACAAAGCCTAATCAGTGTATAGGTGATTATGTACCAATATAAGCATAAATAGTGCTTAGTAAATATGTACATAGGTAGCAATTGTAAAGTGACTGTCCTCCACATTATCTGACACCTGTGTGAGGTCGGTCTGGGCCACATCCTTTCCTTATCCTCAGCTTCATCCTGCATGTTAAAAGCACATAATTTTTTGCACTGCTAAACATTTGACATCTTCACAGGCTTATGAAGAACACTAAGTTAAACTAGGATTCATGTGTGATTAAATTGTGTTTTTAGTGTTGCTACTGATGTGCTATTTGTTAAGTTTGTAATTTAATTTTCAACATTTTTTTAGAAAATGTTTGGAGATAAGCTTAACATTTGTTGTTTCCTTTTTATCAAAGAATGATGATAATTCTTTTAAAATAGAGCGTTACAAATGCCAGATGAATGCAATGTTTAAAATTATGCAACAGTATGTACATTCATAGAAAATGGTACCACAACTTCCATATATTCATAATCGGGAAGAATATCTTATAAATTTGCTAACTGAAAGATCAAGTAGTATATAATGGACAACCTGGCAGATCAACATAAAAGTATAACAAAGATTGGTTCACAACCAATGACAATGGGAAGCATAACGTGAGACTTGAAATACATATATTCAAATGGGAGTGTTCATACCAACGGCAAGCCTTCCCAGGCTCCGGGAACAAGGAAGACAGTGGCGGCTCGTGCACATTTGTTTAGAGGAGGAAAGAATTTAACTGCATAAAATTATGAAACTTTAAATAATATTCATGCAAAAATGGCATTCATTTGTAAGCCATGAGTCCAGGCAATGGTGGGTATGGTCGTCCCTTCTATATAACAATTATTTGTTCCTGTAATGTGAGTCTTTTAAATTCTCCGAAAACTAAAACACTTTCACTGTCAGTCATTGTTCAATGTTATAACAACAAATTAAAAAAGCAAAACTTCACTGTCTTAATCACGCGTTGGAAGAAGCACAGTAGAATATTACTGAAAAAGGAGCAGCAACAAAATACGTGACTGAAAGGTTTACGATGGACAATGATCAACATATCCTTCAAGGGAAAAGACCTGTTAATAGATCTGGTTCAAAATAAAATCACTAGATGGCAGCAATAGTATTAATACCTTTGCTGGTTCCAACTTTCGCGCCTCAGAGAGGAATTATTCGCAATGCTCCAGCCTTCAGGGACTTTGCGCAGGCGCAGTTCGAGAGGAGGAACTCCTCCTCAGCTGTTCATAAGCTGCATTAAAAATCTGTTTCTCTTTCTGACCGCTGTCGCGCTATATTCTATGCACATTTACTATGGGAGTGGAGGAAAGAGAGATGTTTCCTCCGCTGCGCGGACACTCGTAAGATGTCACGTTGTATAAACCGTGCGACCTATAAACCAGCATACCTTAATATAATAGCTTCGAATTCAAAATTTATTCAATATTGCTTGAATTTTAAGATTAATATAGCATTTATAAGTTCATAAAAAATTTGAGGAGGATGTTCCTCCCTTCCCTCCTCTGAGAAGCCGCCACTGAAGCAAGACATGGCCAAGATTTAACTTCAGTGTTCCTGTTAACGGGCACAGCATATTAGATCCATTAAGTGGATATTAAAGACTTCATCAAGATGGCTGTGACGTAAACGGCCGCTAGAGCTCTCACTAGTCGTAATTCTGGGAAAATCAAACCGGAAAGAACTATATAACAAAAAGAACAACAAATAATTTTAATGAATGCTAGGACACTAAAGGACTAATGCTTGCTAATTTATCGGAATTTGAAATATGCAATAGCTTTGCATTTAGATCTTCACTTTATTGAAATTTGGAGTTGGTTAACTTGTTTTTATGTTGGCTGAATTGGTGAGCAGGTTAAACATTTTTCAATGGTCAAAAGAAATAAATGACATCGCAAAGCACAACACCCACTATCTATTCCTGTGGCAGTTAGCGGTCTGTTGTGAACCAAAATGTTCATGCTATTGTCGTCATTGCCGTTACCGGGTGATTATGAACTGGCCTTAATGTATTATATTGATAACCAGTAAATTTCTCCTCAAATCCATTTTGTGAGTGGGTGTACAATGTTGCTGCACTCTGAAACAATTTAATGGCAATGCAGGCGATTAAAACGCATTAAAAATTCTTATTTTTGTTGCAACCACACTATTTTGGGAAGCAATTATTAAAAAAAATCCATGTAAAATCAAAATATTTTCAGTTAAACAAGGTTTAACGTAGCAGTACATAATAACAGAATGTAATATTCTAATCATATCTTTAGTCATTGTAAATAGTAAAATATTTATATGTGTGTTTAAAAGTTCTAATAATTTTTGCTTACTGTTCACTTCCATGTAACAGTGTCATTCTTCCTATTTTCACCAATATAGGTATGTTTGATTACAATCCTACAGTAGCTTCTTGCAATAACTTTAGTGCCAGCACAATCAACTTGCAATGGTGCAATATGCAGATTGCAAGCATTGAGATGATTCATTACATGACGTGCAGTAAAGTGTATAGTTTGTCCGCAGTAGCAGTGGTGGCTAGTATATCCACCATATTGCCAATGCAGAAAATTTGTTAAAGTGAAGATTTTCCATGTCAAGAAAGCATTCTACTCCTGAATGGTAAGCTGCATGCTTTATGGAATGTAGTGATGGTGCCATGTGCTTAATATAAATTAAAATTTCTGTCCTCTATGTGATCTGCAAGAGGAAATGGACCAAGACCACCTTCAAATATGCCCAGCCACTTCTAGCACCCCATCCATCAGTGAAAAATATTGTAGAGCAAGAGGATTAATAACTTCATTGTCAAAAATTCAGCATTAGCCAATAACAACAAAAATATAAAAAAATTGCAACTGCTGAAATTTTAACATTCAGCATCACTTTAATACATTACACGCTAGAAATTATTCATTTCATGAAAAACACTGCAAAGTCAGGATGGGTAGAAAGTTGCACTCTAATGGTTACCTTAATCTGATGGTTACTGAAGTAACAGACAGACAATAACTAGTTAAGCATTAACAGTTGCAGAAGTAATGAGTACAAAGTAACTAGTTAGCCAATAATGGTTACCAAAGGAATGAAAATATAACTCTGTTATCCTGTTAACATTTAGCGAGTCCAGGTGATGTCATTCAGATGTGTATTGGAATCCCTTGTCATGAACTAGTTACCTCATAGTTAAGCAGTATTAATCTTGTCTACAAGAGATCACGAGTGCTTTGTGTATCCAGTATACCATCTGTCAAGAAAAACACCTACTAATTATCCACTTTACTGCATACATATAACCAACTGAGATTGTTGGCATATTTTGAGATGTTAGATAATAATGTTGTTGTTAGCTAATGCTGGATTTTTGACAATGAAGTCATTAATCCTCTTGCTCTCCAATGTTTTGATATTGAAGAGAGCAATAGCAGTAATAGTAACCGCTTTTTAGAGAGCACCATATTTTTATGTTTTGGCGGTCACATCACTCTCTCACAACCCCCAGAATGTCTGGAGGACCACACCTGTCGTTGGTTTACGGGTCTCACTAACCTGACTGGGAGAGTTATCAAAATAAATTCACCGACCATATCCTCTGATTACCAGTCAGAGGACGTATTACATGCCATGACAGGTCAGCATGTTTGGGGTTAAGGTTTTATAGAGAAATTAGAAAAATGGAGAGGTTGGAAAAATAAAGACTCCCTAGCCCTCAGGAACCCTAATAGCATCGGGGTCGGAAGAGAACAAGAGATGACCAAGGTAAGGTCAGATAGAAAAGTTACAGTGAGGAGCAAAACACCAGTAAGTGGAAGTAATGTTCTGCTCAGCTTGGGTACCTTGTGGTTGCCGTTCACATATCCCCTAGACGGAGACCCCTGAGTAGTCCCACGGTATAAATATACATATATAAATACAGGAACATGCATTCTGAATTTAAATCCAGACTCTAATAATTTATAATAATTACTGCACCAACTTTTAGTTTCTGTGGGAGAAAGGATATTTGGGACCCAAAAAGAAACAAACTGGAAAACAATACCATAACAATAAAATGTTGACAAATAGGGGGTGGAAAGTAGGTAGGGTTATGCATGAACATTTAGGAACAGCAAGAGGAAAATGGATCAGAAAATGAAAAAATTGAAAAACTTTAGTAGTAAAAATAGGAAATGAGAAGGAAGGACAGTGACCTGACAAGGAAATCAGTCGGCCGACCAGCTGATGATAGAGAACCTCTCTAAAAACTAATCCTAAAGGATTTTAAAAGTGAGTGGAGCAAAGAGTTCTTAAATTCAGCAAATAAGTTCATAGATTTCAATAAAAATAGAACTTTAATAACAAGAAAGACTATAGGATATATTGGAGCTTTAGGAGGGAAAAACTGCCATTCTCAATTATAAGAATGTGTAAATTAGAAACGAAGGGCCAAAGGGATACATTTATGAAGATAAAATGAAGGCAGATATAAGAGCTGCAAAAAAGAGGCTATTCAAAAAAGATTACAGTAAACTTGGACAGTTCCAATACAAAGTTAAAAATAAATGAATATAGACAGTTAATAGAAGTGAAAAAATGAACGTTTGACCTCGAGCTGCACCTTGAAGTAGTCTGAATTGACTGATACTATAAATGATGCAGTATAACTTAGTTGTATTAAATGAAATAAATAAATAGATAATAATGTGTATTTGGACATTTTGGACATTTCTCTAGCATTAAAATGTCATTACTATGTCTTATCTACTATCCTATGAGAATAAGTTATTGTATCCTTAATTTCAGTCATTTTAATGTTGGCAATAATTATGTATTTTCCTTTGCCATATCTACATCAGGTGTGTTGATATTTAGGTTTCCATATAGCTCAGTTTTTGGTGAAATGTATTATTTTTAGTTATTTTTCTGCTGGTCCACTTATTCAGTGATGTATGGTTATAGCTGTCTGCCAGTAAATTCATCCCTATCAATGTTCATCAGTTTTGTGTTTGTAAGTCTGTTACCTCCAAAATACCACTAGAATTCAAGATGTGGCTGACAATCTTCATACAAGCTTATTCAAAGAGCAAGCAAATTCATCATTCTGTATGGTATTGATGAGAGCACAGCGCTGACATATCAATAATGACCCAGTCGTGTATTCTTCTTTTAGGAGTGAATGAAATTTTGAAAGTTATGAAAGAACTGCTAGATCTGATGCCAGAAAGTGATAACAATAGGGCCAGACATTCTGAGCTATATAGTTACGGAGAATGTGGAGCTTGTAGGAGTGCTTAAACGGATAGTCACTGATGGTGCTCTGACTGTGGTTGGTTCTAAAAAATAATAATTTCACATACTTAACCCTTCCCGAGCGGACGTGTTTTATGGCTCTGAGCAGAAGACAATTTTGCTAAAGTATGAAATTCTATTAAATACAGTTAAAACTATATAAACATGCTCAAATGTACTAAAACACATAGTATACCTTGCTTTTTGTTGAATTGAATCGTTATTGTTCTCCAGGAGTGAAGATTTGTTGATACGCGTAAAAATGTTGTTACAAAAACGGCATAAGCAGCACTTCTCCATTTTGTATAGCGTAGTTCGTACATATAGGTATTCACAAATAAACCAGCAATTCTTCAGGAACTAAATAGTGTTACATTCTGATATTTAATACTTCCATTTGTAATAATTACGGTAGCCTGTTTATCACTTGTATATCCATTACTCCTTCCCTGCTGTTGCTTAATATGAAGTGAATTTCATTTTTTGTTTTTCCGCCTGGTGATCTCTATGTCCATCTCACTTGGGGGGACTTCTTGTAAAAGGAGTTCAGCAAAAATGAGTTATGCTCTTCAGCAAACTGTATGAGTCTCTTTCTCCTCTGCCATTCCTTTTCTCAATGCCATATGGTCCTATTACTCTTTGTCATCCACCCTTCTTATCTTGCTGCTGAAATTTCCCATTATGTATACTCTCTGGTCCCTGTATTTCATGGTTATTCTGTTTAGATCCCCATAGAAGGTTTCTATTTCTTCATGTGTGCTGTTTTCAGCTGGGGTGTATACTTGTACAATAGTGATTTTTCCCTTATTTTGAATTCTTAGTAAATCCTCTCACTAATTCCTATAAACTCCCTAATGCAATTTTTATAGTCTTTGTGTACTATGAAACTAGCACCTTTCTGTCCTTTTGTTTTATCAATATAATATAGTACTATATTGCTATTTGTTTTTTCTACTGTTTTCTCCCACTTTTCTTACCATGCTTGGTCCCAATATGCTATATATGTATATCATCCTCTTCCTCAATCTCATACCTGAGGCTTGGCTGACCCCTGCTTCTAGATCTTCACTCTGTCTGGTCCATAGGTTCCTCTGCTCCTCAACAGGCATCTGACCCTAGACACTGGCTTGTAAGTCCTATTTAAGGGGAGGTGTAATCAGGAAAATAAGAAAGAAAGATTTCATTCTTTCTTTCCTTCAACGTAAATTCAAAACAGCTAGAGCGTGTCAACCAGCTGCCTTTAGAACTTTGATTCACCATTTATACAACATTTACCCCACCGAGTAAAAACAAGTTCTTGAAAGAGCAGTATCACATAGAAGAAATAGCAGCTTTAAATGGATTCAACCCAGCCACCAATGGGAACATATTGAAAAGAAAGGAAAAACTGCTGGTAATTTAACAAACTACTACACTGACACCGCTAGCAAGCACAAACTGGAAATATAGTAAATTCACCTACCATCCCTGGGATTATAGGAAATTTGAACACATCTTCAAAAAAATTAAACATAAGACCACCACTCCCACACAAATTCAGTCTGAAGAACCTGCTAAACCAGTAACTTAAAAATACAATCCTCATAACATTAAAATCCAGAATTTATCAGATCAACTGTGAGAGCTGTGAAGAAAGCTACATAGGAGAAACTAAAAGAAATTTGGAAATCAAGGAACACCAGAGAAACATAAAACTGAAATACACAGGAAAGTCTACTGTGTCACATCATTTTTGGATAGAAAATCACAACATTAGCTGTAACATAAAATTAAGATCACTTACTTCATCAATAGAATTGAAGATTTGGGAAAAAATATACATAATGAAAAACAGTAATAAAGTAATACATTTTGAAATACTGGCATTGAATGAAGTGTTAAAACTTTGTGCCACTAACATCAGATAGCAGCAGAGAGGTGGAGGAGGAAAATATTGGCTTCAGTCACCCAATGGCTGAGGATTAGACTGAATGATCTTGAAAATGTTCCAGTTTTTCTAATATGAGGGCAAGTCAATAAAGACTGAGAATGTTTTTTACACATAAAATATACTAGTCTTGGTCCAGATTGGTGGTCTTTTTCAAAGCATTCTCCACTGAGTTGAATGCACTTTGCCCAACGCTTCTATCAGTCCTGGAACACATGCTGGAAGCCATCTTTTGACATCATCTTTATAATTGGCTCACCCTTCTTCACGATCGTCTCTGAAGTAGCAAAACGCTTTCCCTTTAATTCCCTTTTCAGAGAGGGAAAGAGATAAAAGTCACAGGGGGCCAAGTCTGGAGAACACATTCAATGTTTCTGCAGGCTAAATAATGTGTAACAATTTTGGACACATGAAGGCAGGCATTGTCATGGTGCAGGCGCCAACCAGAGGGATGCAGTTCTGGTCATTTTAGTTGGATGTGTTAAGCAAGGACATCCAAAATAGACTTGTAATATTTGCCATTAACCGTCGTATACGATGGGACCTGATGTTGATACACCACTCCACAGCAGTCAAAGAACAAAATGACCATTACTTTTCCTGCTGACCGAACAACCTTTGCTTTCTTTGGCATCGGAGAATCAGGTGATTTCCATACTGAGGAGGCCTGTTTGCCTTCCGGGTCGTAATGGTGAAGTCAGTTTTCATCACCTGTAATGACTGAATTCAGGTATGCATCCCCATGCAGCTCAACTAGACATTGCAGTTCCATATACAGTTCCACCCGCTTCAACTTCTGTTCAGGTGTCCATAATCTTGGCACCCACCTCGTACAAACACATCTCATGTGTAAGTGATTATGAAGAATTGAAAAAACACTGCCATGGGAAATCTGTAACATGTCTGCAAATCTGTCAATTGTTATTCGTCAGTCTTCACGAACAACGATGCCAGCTATGTTAACCATGGTTTCGTTTATTGCTGTTGCTGGAGCACCTGGCTCACCTTGCTTTGTTATTGGAACATGGCCCTCCTAAAATTCCTTGAACCATTGAAGTGCTGTGGACTGTGCCAGAAAATTATCACCATATGCCTCCTGCAATATTCTGTAAGCTTCCATGCCAGATTTCTGCAAACAAAAGTAAAACTTCAATGCAGTATATTGTTCTTTGCATAACACCTCCATTTTCTCTGTAGGTGGCTGGCGAACTGGGCTACTTCGTTCGTCCCCTATGTACACACACATGCGCAAGCGAGTGTGTGCTTTGTCCACCAATGACAGGTGATCCATTGGCATCATACAGCATTGTTTCCACAATGTGCATTTGTTGTATGTGGTAAAAAAAAAAATAATAACTCTCAGTTTTTATTGACTTGCCCTTGTACTTTAAAGTGAAGCTAAGTGTAAATAAAGTGACTTAAAAAATCAAACATGAAGAATAATTTACTGTTAATAGCGTTTCTTTTAATATTTATGTTTTTATTTGTTCAAGTGAATTAACTTACAAGCTTAAGGCTAATTTAAAAAGTTTGATGTGTTGCACTCACATGACTTTCTCTACTCTTGTACTAACCATTCTTACAAACTCTTATTCCTATATCTTCATGTTAGTTGAGATAAATATTTGTACAAATGATCTTATTGCTTACTTCCTTGTAGGTACAAGGGGAATATGGGAACACAGTATGCTTTGAACGATAATCAAATATTTTAAAGCTTTACGATCCTGTTCTCATTGCACGTTTAACATATTAACAATGTTGCATTTCACAAAAGTTTTAAATTTTCCAAAACAGACACAAATAACAAGGAATATTTTCGAAATGGTTCACTCTACAAAAACATATATTTAGACAAAGTGTGTGTTTTAGCAAAATCTACATTTTTTGTATATTAAGATTTTGTCTATCTCTTACGGTTTACAAATTATTTAAGTCATCCAGAGTAAACAGGACTACATAGGCTAAAGCCAGAATATTCAAGATATACATTTCATTTGTCCTATAAATATCTTAAACATATGACATTTTAATCAAAATCGTTAGCCATTTTCAAGAAAATCAAAATTTTCCATGTAAAAGGTGGTTATGGGTGGGGCTGTTTTCTTCAAAATCTTTGTGTCGCATCCTTAAAAGACATTAAACTTAAATACCAACTTTGGTTTTTAAGTGACTTTTAGTTTTGAGTTATGTTGTCCACAGACTGACAGATACAACACACACAGGCCTTTTTCTAAAAATGCTTTTTTTGGAATCAGGGGGTCTCAAAATATATATTTCCGGTGAAATCTCGACATCAAATTTTTGGGTGGAATACAATACTTCCTCTACTTACAAGTAGAGAAAGTAAAAAGTCAGTTGAGCAATTTTCTGTTTTCAGCTTCAGAAAATATGTTCATATTAACCCTTTGTGAGCAAAAGCCCATATATGGGCGACCTGTCTGGACCCTGACAAACGAAAACTCTATATGGGTTTGGAGTCATAGAGCTATTGTGTTCAGCTCCTCTCGCTCAAATAATTCATATATACTGCCAATAGATGGCAAGAAATGTTCTTTCCGATGTTTGTGCTCAGTTAATCCCCAATTTTCCATATTTAACCATTTCTGTCGTAGTTGTCAGTAGTGTACCCCCAGGACTACCGATTCTCGGAATGTATCCGCCCGGACGTGCGTTGATTTTTTCGACGCCCCCCGTAGGATGCGTAACGACTCCCGGTAATACGCCCCAGTGAACTCCCTGGCACACTCCAGCACCTCAAACCCAAAAAGACAGGATCTGAAGGGGTGGCCCCCCCTCATGCTTCGCCACCTTCCCTTCAATGCCATGCTCTTTCTGACTAGGGTGTTTACATGTATCTCACCCTGGGTCACTTTCCATGAGAGTGGAGAGAGGCTCGGGTGATCTGCATTTTGAAATCCAGGAAAGACCCAGTACACCCCTCCAACTACCGATCCATAAGTCTTTTATCTACCCTCTCGAAAGGATGATCTTAAATCACTTGTCCCCATTATTGGGAGACATTCAAGCCATACCTAAACACAAGTTCGGTTTTTGTCCTAGGCACTCTACGCCTCAGCAGTTGCTGTGGGTGGTGGAGGTTGCTGCCCTGGGTTTCCAGGAATGTGCTTTCACTGCTGCGGTATCTCTGGACGTGGAAAAGGCCTTCTCAACGACCTGGCATGCGGGGCTCCTTTCCAAACTCATCCAACTGGGACTACCCACACAACTGATCAACATCATACACAACTTCCTCAGACACTGTACACTAAAAGTTACAGTTGCAGGGAGAACATCTACACTTAGGCCAATAAGAGGTGGAGTCCCCGAAGGCTCTGTGCTGTCCCCACGCTATTCAGTATCTACATGGCAGATTTTCCATCACAGCCGCAGGTCAGCATAGCTCTATGCTGTTCTGAACCAATAAACATATTCTCAGAGCCTTCAACCCTATACAGCGACACCTCTGCTGCGTCCAAGAGTGGTGCCGGCATTGGCGAATGTCTGTTAATCCGGACAAGAGTCACGCCATCCTCTTCATGAGGTGCCACACCCCCGCAGACTGCCCCACATTCCAATTTCGAGGTCAAAGGATCGAGCAAAGAGACTCCATCACCTACCTAGGAGTTAAACTGGATAGGGGTCTAACTTTCCGCTGGCACATCAAGAATCTCTTGGCGAGGATGCAGGAGGCTATTGCTTCACTGTATCCTACGCTGAGTTCTGAGATGCCAGTCCGCCTGAAGTTACACCTCTTCCGGGCTTTTATAATTCCCCTCATGCTTTACACCTGTGAAGTGTGGGGCATGGCAGCAGGAAGCTGGCTCCAAAGGGTGCAGAATAGAGGACTCTGGTCCATCTTTTCTGTTCCCATACCTTTCCCTGTGAGACTACTCTGCGAAGCCTCATCTCTTCCATACGTGGAGGATGAAATTAGGCGCCGGGTAGCAAAATTGTACGACAAGTTACCAACCCACCAAAGTGCCCTGGTTAGGTCTCTTGGGGACTATGACCCCAGAATGCGCCGCTTTAGGTCGTACAGGGTTCCCCACATGGCTTGCGGGTACGCCCCATAACTAAGGAGACAATCCACAAGGTGCAAAAGCTGAACCCTAGTATAGTCCCAACAAAGAGTTGTTTGGCTCAAAATTAACCCCTATCAAAATTCTAAATTAAAACCTCAAAACTGTTAAAAAGAATTCATTAAAAAACTTTTTTTTCATCTTCCATCAGAATGCAGACATTGCTGCATCTTGTGTGTCATTTGTCAAGAGGCATAACAGCTTCCTTCTATATAACAATAACCTAAAAGCCTAAAATGCCACCCTTATATAGGCATTCCAATATATTTTCCTATCTGCAGTTAAACCCTATTGGGGGTAGGTACACAGCAAAAGTTCATTGCGCTGAACCTCAGCCTGACAGCAGCTAGTCGTCGTCTCAGTAGTGTAGGAATAAACAGTGCGGTGATTGCATCCAGTAAGCGAGAGTTTTTTTTTTTTCGTTTTTTGACAGAATGGCGGGAAAGAAAGGGTTGACGGAGCAAGAAATTGTAGAATTGTTGAACAAAAGTGATAGTGAGTTTTCGGATTTTGTGCTTAGTGATGAAGAGAGTGATATATGCAAGAATTCGTGTGTAAGTGCACGTGAGAACGAGAGTGACATAGGTGATGCTGCAGACAGCTGTACACCTAGCTGGGTAGAGATGTGCAATTTTGACCCTGGCCCTACATCTAGTATCCCAACGCACAATATTCAGCAGGGACCAATACTTCCTTCTCATTTTGATGAGAATACGCTTCCAGCAGAATTTTTCGGCCTATTTTTTGATGACGAAATTATGCAAATAATTACTGAGGAGACATGTATTCAGGGAAACATAAAAAAACAACAGGCGACAACAAGGAAATATTTAAAGATAAGATCTGCAACAAAATGCAACAGACACAAGGAGATGCAGAAAAGAAAGTACAAGAAGTATATGACACTACAAAACTACATACTTGAGCTGGCGGAAGAAGCTTCCTTTAAAAAATTAGGAATAGACACAAATTATTTATCAGAGAGTACAATCAGCTTATTAGAGCAGAGAGAAAGGGTGAAACAATTAATGATTCAAACAGGAAGTTTCACAACAGAATACTCAGAGCTAGACAGAAGTGTGAAGAGGAAAATCAGAAAAGACATACAAGAATACAACCTCAATTAAACCAGAAGCATACTCAAAAGTTTAAGGTTGAATAAAAGAGTGAAGAAGATGCTGGGAAATGACAAATTATGGATGATTAAGTGCAAAAGACAAAAGTGAAGAGGAAATATGATCAAGATATGCAATAAACAGAGCTGCCACAATTTTTTATAAGCAGATATATCACAGTAGCTCACCAATAATCCACAACAATTTTCAGAAGTTGAAGGTAAAAGATATACCACCAATATTGACTAGGGAAGTTGAAAATGTGATAGCACAATTGAAAAGTAACAAAACCCCAGGAGAAGATGGCATAATAAATGAATGTATGAAATGGGGAAAAGAAGAAATGACTAAATATATAACAGACCTGTTTAATAAAATAATAGAAACTGAAGAGATATGTACACCATGGGAAACGAGTACAGTAATCTTCATACATAAAAAGGGAAATAGAGACGACTTGGATAACTACAGGCCAATAAGCCTACAAACATCGTATGATATGAATAGCTCGCCACGATAAATCAAACAGTGTTTATGACAAATCGAAAACAATTTCTGAGAGTCAATCCTCCACTCATAATAGCTCAAAAAATGGACGTCTGCATCTTCCATCCGAATATAAACAGAAAATGGCCGAGTGGTGCAATAAGTTTGGTATGGATTTAGAAGATGCTGAATTTGATAATAATGTTGGAAAGTGGATTGAATTTCTGGCCACAGCTATCGATTTACTACCCGGACCAAAACATCCAGCTCAAAAGTACTATCAACACAGGAAATCCAATAATTTGGATAATCAAAGAAAGTACAAAATGTCTTCAAATCCACAACGGGCTACAAAGTGGGATAGAAAGAAATGCAAAGAAAAATATAATTACCAGCTAATGCAATATAATTATTATAGTCAAAGAAGAAAGGCCGTGTGTTCCGTTTTAAAACCCAATGACATAATAAGTTCAATTTCACTATCAGAAATATTTAATTTTCTGAAAAACATGGAAAACCAAACCACATGATTCGCACAGAATATTGTTCCTTTCTTTCCGAAGTCGAAAGAGCAGAAATAGACGCCACGTCTACTAATACTATAAGCAGTAGTGAAATTCTATTAGCTCTTCATAACATTGCAATAGATACATCACCTGGTCCGGACCACATGATTGTCAGAGCTGTTAACGATGCAATTGCAGTAGAAATAATTGCAGCTATCATTACACGTATGCTAAAAACAGGATTTGTGCCCTCAAAGCTGAGACATACTAGGACCATTCTAATTCACAAAGGGGGAGACACTGAAGACATCACAAACTGGCAACCAGTGACATTATGCTCTGTTATAAGAGAGACCACTGGACAAATGTATCCGTGAAATTGTAGCTTCAGTCCCAACCAAAGGGGCTTCGCCAACACCCTAGGTACCCATATTAATACCAACGTACTGGATTCCGTGTTTCTGGAAGCCAAAACGAAGAGATCAGACCTGGCTATAGTATTTTTGGGTGTGAGAAAAGTGTTTGACAATGTGGGACATGATCATCTAAGAAACACAAGCTTTTACCTATTCCTTCCAACCTCACCGATCTTGTAATTGACCTGCAGATAGGAAATATTACACAAGTGCAGTCAGAGGTAAAACCAAACCCATTACGTTAACTAGAGGAGTATTACCATTCAATCTTTCAATAGATAACATTTTAAATGAACTAAGTGAACAAAGTATGGCCTCAAAATACGGATTTCAGCTGAGTCCTAATCAAGATTATTTGACACTAATGGGCTTCGCAGATGACATCGTTTTAATAGGTAATGACAAGGCTTCTGCTTTAAGTCTTACATCTTATGCGATTCAGTAATTTAACCAAATTGGTCTTAACATCAATATAAATAAATGCAAGGGAATAAATATCACCAAGGGGAACCTCTCAAAAGAGAATTTTCACATTTTACCGGAAAATGAAATTCCATGCCTCCAGGAAGGCGATTTTATTCGATACCTGGGTGTCAATTTCAGTGATAAGATTAATTTTGACTCTCTCTCTCTCTCCACTTTAAATAAACTGAAAACAAATTTGGAACTCCTTATCTTATCACCACTCTTGCAGGCAGATCAAAAATTCACAATAATTAACACATCAATATGTTCCAGTTTAGTATATCCATTTCAGACGATACATCCAACCAAGATACCCCATAAATTTGTAAATGATGCAGACATAATGGTAAGAGGAGCACTTAAGGAAATTTTGCAAATGCTTGATGATCTTCCCAACGATATGATCTATTCAGACACAAAATTAAGGGATTAGGCCTATTTTGTTCTGCATGGGAAATCTATTTACAGCATATCAATACCTGCAAAATATTAATCAATGCAAATATTCCCTTTCTTAATAAAACAAGGACTCTTCCTCAAGAAATTTCACCCAGTCTCGTTGCGTTGAACATTCCAAATTCAAATAAAAATATCAATAAGTATGGAAATATAGACACACAAAAAGTATGCCAACAACTACTAGAAAGATCATATGAGAACAGGACTAAAAAAGAACACAAAGGGAAGGGCATACTTTTATACAAACAATGTACTCCAGCTAACAGATGGCTTCGGAATCATAAAGGCCTCACTTGCAGTGAATGGAGAGAGGCCATAAAGATGACAGCGAACATAACAGCAGTCCGTAGTGTACCTGACAGATCCAAAGACAACAACCTCTGTCGGCACTGTCACAGAGATTGTAACGCTTGCACATGTTCTTGGATCTTGTCCTCATGGTGAACCCCTACGCAACTCGCGTCATCATGCTGTGCGTTCTCTAATTGCAGACAACCTGAGAGGGAAAGGATACACTGTATTCGGAGAAGTACACAGTCTCTCTGATGAAGACGGCAACAGAAAAATCGACATAATTACCTTCAAGCCAAATTCTCCTGAAGGTCACATCATCGACCCAACCATCTGATTTGAATATGGCGAACATCAGCCAAACGAAGTGAATCAGGAGAAAAAAAACGTATCTATGAACCAACCATAGATTATTACAAAACTTAAGTATCACCTAGAGTCCATCAGTGTAACAGGAGTAATGGTTGGAGCAAGAGGGACAATCCCGAGCCTGCTTGCAGAATTCTTGAAGAGCTTTGGCCTACCCAAAGATTTGGCATACAACATTGCTATATCGACACTCAAAGGCTCCATAGCTATTGTTAGACATCACCTGTATGGAACATGATTCTTTTTTTTCTTATTTATTTATCTTTATTGTTTTAAGGGCTAACACTTTCTTTGTTATTTTCAAATTTTAGCTTTTATATTCGTTATGTTTTGTTAAATATTTTTTTACTTTTGTATAAGTATTATTTGTATTTTTGGCAGCCTGTAATTGTGACAGGAAGATGTTAAAATAAAAAAAAAGTAAAATCAAACATTTATAAAATATTCACAAAGATACTGACAAATAGACTTGCCAAGATAATAGATGAAAACCAAACAGGAACAGGCCAGCTTCAGGGCAAGATACAGCACTTTAGACCATCTACAAACAATAAATAAGTCTTTGAAAAGGCACAAGAATTTAATCTGAATATATACACCATATTCGTTGATTATAGAAAAACATTCGACTTGTGGAACACAACAGTGTTATAAAACAATAGCCATACACCTAAAATATGTAAGACTTTTAGGCAAGATATACATGAGAAGGTGCGTGAAAGTGAAGACGGAAATTGACAATGATGTTTTCAGAATGAAAAGAGGAGTCAGACAGGGAGACCCTTTATCCCCAAAATTATTCACATGCACCCTTGAGCTAGTGTTCAGGAGACTAGACTGGGATGGGGAAATGAGAGGCATAAATATTAATGGGAGAAGGCTGACCAACTTGAAATTTGCAGATGACATTGTTATTCTCCAACACTGCGGCAGAGCTAAAAGATATACTAATAGAGCACAAGGCAAGAAGCAAAGAAGTAGGTTTACAAATGAACCAATTAAAGACCAAGCTAATCACCAATTCTGCAGAGGCACCAATTATAGTAGACGGGGAGCCGATAGAATACTGTAGAGAATACATTTATCTAGGTCAATAAGTCAGTCTAACTGAAAATATGAACATTGAAATACAAAGCAGGATTAGTCTGGCCTGGAGTAAGTTTTGGAGTATTAAATTTATTCTACTAGATACATATATCTTATGTCAACAAAAGATTGACATACTGCAAGCCTGTGTCATCCCGGTTATTATTTATTTTATTATTTTGGACCATATAATTAACCTTCTTTTATTGTTTTTATGTTATATTAGGTAGCATATTTAATATTTACATACTAAAAGAAAACTGTAATGATAAATGTTTTGTGGCTGTGTTTCAAGTGGACAGAAATTTTAATGTACTCAACAGTGCTCATCTATCTCTACTTCTGTATTCAAGGTGCTATGCAAATTGTTACATTCTCCACAATTTACCTATAGAAAGTAGAGGAAATGTTGCATTCCACCCAAAAATATGCTATTTTAAGCTGGAATTGTATAGAGAGCATATCCTCTGTGAAGTGAATTTTATGATTAATATAAGTGCAAATGCTGGAGCATTTGCAGACTGTATTTCTTAACTGCTCATACTAGAGGTCTGCATGGGCTAGGGCCAAGCTCTTGGGCCTAGGCCAGGTTTGGGTCTAATTTGAAAAATGTTTGTCAGGCTCGGGCCAGGCCCAAGCCTGAAAATAAAGAGATACAAAATAATTTATTATATTTTTGGGTCACCAATGCCGAAATTCCAAGAATAGTACAATTATCGCAGCATTTCTTTACTAGGAATTCTATATGATTATTCTGTTGAAACTTTTCAAATAATAATAATAATAATAATAATAATAATAATAAAATTACACAATCTGGCTGGGCTTGGGCACTATAACCTCTCTGGCTCAGGACAGGCTCAGTCTTGGTAGAGGATAGGCCGGGCCGGACTGAACCTAAGAATGTTGGCCCGTGCAGGCCCCTAGCTCAGACATGTATCCAGTGCACAGAATTTTGGCATGTAAGGACATTGAAAGATGAAACAAGATCTAATTAGCCTATCATCACTGCGATTATAGAGAACATTCTTTGCACAGATGTATTAACTACATCAGCACAAAATAGCAATACTCTAAGCATCACTTTACTATAAGTGGAAACTATCCTGCATCATCATTTCCATATGAGGAATGTTTGTTCCTGATGGGTGCCATATTCGCTTCTAGAAGACAAGTAGCAACATCCTGTTCTAAATAACATAATCACCCATCCCAAGATTTGAAACTGGGTCCTCACAATGTGTAGCACACCTTGTAAGAGCTGAAGAAAGCTGGCTATAGCGGCATGGTACATAAACCAAGTTGATAGTTTGCATCCTTTTAGATAAGGAACGTCTTCTAAAAGCAAATAATGTACTCAGGGCTGGCTGGCAAATGCTGGCCATTTTCTTCCAGACATCAGACCACTGTTTTTCTGGAGGAAGGTAAGAAAGTGTGCTTCTGCATGAGTTCTATGTCCAGTTGATTATTCATCCAGCCTGCAGGCCTTACCCAGTACCATGTGGTTTTTTGAACCACAAAGGTGAAGGAAATCTTCAGGCTCAGATTAAGACTGCAGGGGGGGCTAATGACTTACAAGCACACTTAAATTGCAAAGACAACGTGAACAGTTTCTTTCAGGCTTGATTTTAAGGCAATGTATCACTGAAATTTGGTGAAAATTGCCAAAAATTATTTTCAATTTTTGCATTTTTTATTATGCTTATACCTTTGTACTTCAACAGCACGCTTTGGTTTTCTCAATATCAGCTATTTTTAAAGCTCCAGGAGAGCATTTAAATGCCTAACTGCAGGTTAGCCTTCTTCGCTGCAGCTTTGAAATGCATTTTTCGTTTTCACTGGCTTTGATTTTGGTCTTTTGCAGGGAATTTTGCTTCAGAAAGGTTGTGAGTTGGCTGTGCTGGAATGAATTAAATATATTGAGCTGAAGTGCTGCAAATCTGACATGTTTTGCTTTCAGAGAAATACAATCAGTGTTCTATAATTCTGTAGCCTTGCCAGGTTATTTCAGTGTTTCAGTTGTATATTAAGCATTGTTTAGGTAGTTAATAGGTTTTAAATTACTCGTTAGTCTGTAGTAAATGAGAAACAAGCAGACATTTTATGACTTTGGTGTATAAACTAGCTAAAGTGTATAATGTAGAGGTTAGGTAAGAACATAAGAACAATAAATTTCTAAATTTTGTGAACAATGTGAAGGCAAAAGGAAAGTTTTCATATTAAGAAACAACCAAGCAAACTTAAAATTATCAAAACTGCTACTGAGGCCATGAAGAAAGCAGCAGAGGGTCCCACATGTGGTGCTGGGGAATTTTAAGTTGATTGGATTTAGTTAAAGTACAAAAATATATTGTTAAACTTTAAAATCCATTTTTCTCTATTCTTTTTTTTTTTTTTCAGCATTTTTCCCTATTTGAAATGCTCCTTGGAACCTAGTTTATAACTTATTAGCTTGAAATTTTCAGGAGAGCTTCAGAAATTAAGGTATTAAAATTTGTCATTCACTGGTTAAAAATATTAAATAATTGAGCGGAAATTTAATATTTTTCATAACTCGTACTGAAAAAATTGAAAATATCAATAAACTGTATATAAAACATTTTTTATCTCTTAAACTAATTAAATCTAAGCAATGGTGGTATGACAATTTCTTTATATCAGTATACTGAGCTCAAATTAAAAGCTTAGAAGAGATATAATAAAATGTGGGGTCCGAGGGTAATTTTGTATTAGCATATCAAAAAGTGATTTATTATTAATCAAAACAATAATTTCAATGCAGTTTTACATAGGACATTGATATTTTGGGTATGCTATATATTTAGTTCTGAGTGTAATTAAAAAATTCAAAGCAATCAGAAGAAAACTGGGTTTTTTAATTTTCATAGATACATTGCTTAAGGGGTGCAAAACTGCACAGAGTATGAAAGAAGGTGTCTTGTGAAGATCAGGTTATTTGAAAGTATAAAAATTCATGCGAATGCACCACATCAAATATTTTTTTAAAGATTTTGCCCACTGTTCCGATACTGCTAAATGCTAAAGTTATTAAATATTTTTATATAAAAGACTTTTTGACCAAGTTCACTAAAGCTTTTGTTACATGCTGGTAGAGCAGGTAAAATTTTGCCAACCATGTGAATTTTATACAAACTGAATGCTCTTTCTTCTCAGTTTTACTAAGGACTTTATATGTTTGTTATTGGAAAGAAATCAAAATGGTGGGAGCGCTGAGATGAACATCAAAGAGATGGGATTAGGGCCCGGTAAAGAGAAGAGGAGGCTAAGTGATGCTCAAGAAAGAACCATTTCCAGGCAGAGTTACTAGCAGACAAGCACCTTAAGTATATCCAGTTTCCACATTCTGATTGCAGACAAACCTCTGCATTTCTACTTTATGGCAATAGGTGTTTATAAGCATTGTAGCTTTCTATAGTTGTCATTTTAGTTCCATATAACAAGGTTGTTCAAACATACAAGATGTAACCAAAAAGATTCCAGAATGACTTCACTGCGATTTTGCCGTTGAGCTGTCTTTAATTCTTACTCAGACTGTACATATAGCATTTCCTCCTCATAAAAATAAGAGGTAAGTGACTTTCTGTGATCTTGCAGTGGAGAGGTAGAAGCTTTGAAATGAATGTGTATTTTGCACCTGCTGCAGTTTTTCTGTCTAGCAAAAATGCTAGATTACGAAGAACAAAGAATTAAACATCAAATTTTGCTTCAAACTTGGTAAAACTGTAACAAAAGCCTAAGGAAATGTTAAGAACAGCTTATGCAGGAAGTATTGGGCAAAACTCAGGCATTTCAGTGGTTTTCAAAGTTTAAAACTTGTGCTTCATCAGTTAAGGTTGCAGATAGTAAAAATATCAGTCATGTGAGGTAAATGATATTAAATGACAGACATATAACAATAAGATAGATTTCTGATTCAGTAGGACTGTAGTCATTTCCTGCACAGAGCTTAAAGAACAGCTTCAAAATGACCCGTAGCTTATGAAGAAAGTAATTACTGGTGATGAAATATGGATTTATGGATACAATCCAGAAACTAGATTATCTTCACAGTGGAAAAGTCCTTCACCCCAAAAAGGCTAATGATGATTCTTTTTTGTCCTTGGCATTAAAGGAATTGTATGTAAGGAATTTGTACCACAGGGTCAACAAAGAATCAAGAATTCTACAAACAAATGTAAAATTATGAGAGAGTATAGGATGTAAACAGCCAGAGAAATGGAGGAGTGGTGACTGATTCCTGCTTCACAACAATGCACCTGCACACAAAGCCATTTCTGTCTGCCAATTTTTATATAAAAATAGGATGGATACTGTTCCCCATTCTGTCTCTCCAAATTTGGCTCCAGTAGATCTTTTTCTTTTCCTGTGAGTTAAAATGCAGCTTCAAGGACATTGTTTTCAGGATATTGATGTTACCCATCGCGAATTGCAAAAGGTTCTGAATGTGTTTAAAGAAGATGACTTCCAGAGATGCTTACAGCAGTGACAAAAGTGCTGGGACAAGTGTGTCAACTCCCAAGAAGACTACTTTGAGGTGACAGTGCAGAATAGACAAATTAAAGTCTTGTATTGTGTTAATGGCGTAGTTCTGGAAATTTTTTGGTCATCCCTCATAAACTGGATTTTTTTTAAAAATATATTACCATCGAGAATTACAAAATAGTGGTGTTACTTTTTACATAGTGCATGTTCTCTTCAAATAGGAAGTTTCTTGGTTCCCTTGACAAAGAAAAAATGATGTGGCACTGTCTGTCAATTGCACACCTCAACTTCTGCATCATTGCTGAAACTTGCTTTTCCTAATGCTTTTTTTAATGACTTCAAAAGGTGACAATCTGAGGATGGTGGAATAAGGGATCCAGTGAACTGTTCTTTATTCCGAATTAGGGCTATTTTACATGGCTTCTTGTTATGTTAAAACATAATGTGTTGCTTGTTCTTTTGTTGCAAGGGGAAACAGAACCCACCTTCCTAACACTTTCCAAAAGCCTAGCTTCAGAAAGAATTGTATGTGCACTCCCACAACTTGTGCACACCTCTAAAGTTATTTGAAAGACACTTGGACATTAATCACCTTCCACGAGGTTATAAGTGGCCCAAATGTTACTGTGAAAGCTGCTTGTTTGTGAATGAGATTAACAGTTATTTTCCACTGTATCACAACCACTAATACACATCACTAATTTCCTTAAGCATATTTTCTAAAATTGTTTCACCTTTATCGTAAGGAAGAAAAATAGCCAGCTGAAACAAAGACTTGTTTCTGCTCTAACAGTAGACAAACAGAAACTACAACTGCATTTTAATTTATGAAAAGCTGTATGTGGTAATGCTTTCGTGGCATGAGCTTATGCATAATGACTGCGCGGAATAGTGACATAGTCGGGAAGTATTCACCCTCAAGGATGGTGTATGCGTTGGCCAGAGAAAGTTTCTTCATAGAGGACCTCAGGCTGGAATTAATGCTGCCATCTACTGGCCCTTATCAAGCACACCTAGAGTCACAACATAGGAAGCAAAACAACATCGACCCAGACTTCTATGGTACAAGCGCAATGACAGACCGGAAGTGGACAGAGACATGCCAAGATCAAAGACATGTGGTAACCAGATTCACTATTCACGGCTTCCATCACAAGATATGCAGAACGCAAAGATTCCACCAACCGAACACTGACTGCATATGTTCATTGTGCGACCAAAAGTGTGGACAGTATCATATAATAACGTGTGGAAAAAGAACAAAATCCATAAAAGACTATAGTGACTAAACTCTTAATGCTCTTTCGAGTGCTCCTTATGTATATTATTATGCAGTACCTGGGCAACCGAGCTTCGCTCGGCGTTTTTCGCCTCTGTTTTTGTGAAATCTTATTTTTTGTGGGAGAAGATACTTATTTAGATAAACTGAAAGTCAAAACGTTAACTAAATAAAAATTTTTGTCGCAATTGTGAAGAGCCATTTCCGTGATACAAATATTTCATAAACACCATCATTGCGGCTGTAAAACATCTACTGATGAACGCAGACTTCCCCCATAGATATCCACCCAGTTTGACGTTTTCGTCGAGCATTTGTTCCATTATGGAGTTCAGTTCCTTGCTGCTGCGTTTGACTCCAGGGCACATTGGCCAAGGTCCTTCATCTTTCCGTCGAGTTCTTCCATGGCTTCCTTTACCCCGGCCAGTCGCTCGTTAGTATTCTCTGATAGAATTATCTTCATATTTGACATTCCCATCTTCATCTTTTCTGTTTCGGAGTTTGCATTTTCAATTTGCCTTCCATTTTTGTTTCCATTTTGTCCATTTTTGTTCCTATATTTTCTATTCTGTAGTTTACATTTTTCCAATTCGGTTTTCATATTTGTTTCCTCTGCCGCATTCCGGAATTCATTTCATTTCTCATTATGTCCATCTTAGCTAACATTTATTTCAACTGTTCCATATCGTGCTTTTTGGCGCACTCCTGACATCAATTGTGATTACTTTACATTTTTTAACTATTTCATTACATTTTATTAAAACACCGGAGCAAAGGCGCTGTTGAACAATAACAAATGCTACAGGAGGAAAAGCTGGTTGATAAAGTCATGTGAATGTACTACGCATTTCTGATTCAATCATGTAGAAAATTGTATGAATTATTCGTAATTGTTCGCCGAAGCGGGAGTAGTGAAAGAAATGTGATTGTGTTTAGTAAAAGAAAAATGAGTAGAAAAACCGTGTGAATGTTATACGTTGCACTTATATATCAAGTGTATGGAAAAATTTATGGATTGTTTGTAGAAGAGGGAGTAGTATGTTAGGTAAAAGGAAAGGGAGTAGAGAAAACCATGTGAACGTAATACGTTGGGTGGTAAAATGGTTTGCATAAAAATTTTCACCATGAAAACAATTAGATATGTCACTTTTCATGGCGATCAGTCAACCTGTTGTGGAATTTACTCACTCTTCAACATACGATATGTATAGGCTTTGGTATGTATGAAGTTGATAAACGATAGTGAATAACATGTGGATTGTTACGTAAAACAAAAGTGAGTAGAGAAAATAGTATGAATGTAATACGTTGTATTTCTTGTTCAAACATATCAAATTGTATGAATTATATGTTGAAGAGCGAGTACCGAAAGAAGACTGATGGTGCCTCGTAAAGGAAGAATTAGTAGAGGAAGTCGTGTGAATGTAATGCATTGCATTTATAATTCAATCATAGAATATTATATGAATTGTATGTTGAAGGGAAAACAGAGGATAAATGAATGTGCTACGTAAAAGAAATGCGAGTAGAAAACCATTTGAAAGTAATATTTTGTGTAGTAAAATTGTTACCTTAAAAACTTTGCCCATGAAAAACTACATATACGTGCCGAATTTCACGATGATCGATTAAGTGGTTTTCGAGCTTAACAGTTAGATACATACAAACATCCAAGTTATATAGATGATATGACTTATTTGTAGAAGAGTGAGGAGAGAGAGAGATGTGAATGTGTTACCTAAAAGTGAGCAGAGAAAACAGCATGAATGTAGCATTTCTATTTCAAACGTACAAAAAAATGTATGACTTCTTTGTAGAAGAGTGAGTAGAGAAAAAGATGTGAATGTGTTCTAGAAGTGAGAGGAGAAAACAGTGTGAATGTAATAGCATATCTATTTCAAATGTACAGAACATGACATGACTTATTTTAAAAGTGGGGATAAAAATTTTTTGGTGTAAAATCACATTTTTTTATGGAAAATGGTTTATAGAACAGTGAGTAGAGAAAGAGATGTGAATGATGTACCTAAAAGTAAGTAGAGAAACCACTGTGAATATAATATGTAGCATCTCTATTTCAAACATACAGAAAATTGCATGACTTATTTGTAGAAGAGTGAGTAGAGAAAGAGATGTGAATTTGTTACCTAAAAGTGAGAGGCAAAACAGTGTAAATGTAATAGCATTTCTATTTCAACCATACAAGAGCATTGTATGACTTATTTTAAAAGTGGGAATAAAAGTTCTTTTTTTTTTTTTTTTTTTTTTTTTTTTTTGGTTCAAAATCACATTTTTTATGGAAGATTGTTTATGGAAGAGTGAGTAGAGAAAGAGACATGAATGTGTTACCTAATAGTAAGTAGAGAAACCTCTGTGAATGTAATATGCAGTATCTCTATTTCAAACATACAGAAAATTGTATGACTTATTTGTAGAAGAGTGAGTGGAGAAAGAGATGTGAATGTGTTACCTAAAAGTGGAGAGGAGAAAACAGTGTGAATGTAAGAGCATTTCTATGTCAAATATACAGAACATGGTATGACTTATTTTAAAAGTGCGAATAAAAATGTTTTTTGGTGCAAAATCACGTTTTTTATGGAAAATTGCTTATAGAAGAGTGAGTAGAGAAAGAAATGTGAATGTGTTACCTAAAAGTAAGTAGAGAAAACACTGTGAATGTAATATGCAGCATCTCTATTTCAAACATACACAAAATTGTATGTATACTTATTTGTAGATGAGTGAGTAGAGAAAGATGTGAATGTGTTACCTAAAAGTGAGGAGAAAACAGTGTGAATGTAATAGCATTTATATTTCAAACATATAGAATATGGTATGACTTATTTTAAAAGTGACGATAAAAATGTTTTTTGGTGCAAAATCATGTTTTTTTATGGAAAATTGTTTATAGAAGAGTGAGTAGAGATAGAGATGTGAATGTGTTACCCAAAAGTGAGTAGAGAAAATGCTGTGAATGTAATATGCATGTATACAAACATTTAATCAAATCTTTATAGCCGTTTCTGAAATACTGTGAGTATATACAAGAATTGCTCTGTAGAAGCGGGAATAAAAAGTTATTTTTTATGTAAAATCGCGTTTTTTTGGGAATTACACCTACATAGCTGAACTTAAAAAGCAAAACCCTATCTGAATACAAAATTTGATGGAAATCGTTAGAGCCGTTTTCAAGTTGCGCGGAATAAATATATATATATATATACAAGAATTGCTCGTTTAAATATATAAGATAATGCTAAACATCACAAGCATATTAACTGTTGGATTTAATTTCAGCTGCTTTGTCATTCGTTACCAGACAACCTCTTTTATCATGACATAATTCTCTCATTTTGATATTTTAAATGCTCTTGGTGAGCGAGTGAATAGCCTCTGTTTTGGGTGCAGACAAATGCTTCCACTTGGGAGTACTACAGAAATACGACTCTTACATTCAGCTAAACATATTTAATTATTTTATTCCATGAGAACTATCAAATATGTGTATTAATATTTCATAAATAATTCATGGACTTGATTAGCCTAACAATATTATCTTTACTTTGTGATTTACTGAATGACTTTTGTATAATTTGTTAACTGAAGAGATAGACTAAATCTATATATATATAAATGCAGATCTTGTGAAGCACACAATTTGTGTTGAATTCAATTTTTTGACAATAACCATTTCCAGAATATTCTTTTATTGTATTCTTCTTATAGATAGATACCTACAACAAAATGTGTCAATGTGTATTGAATGTTTATGTCTATTAACAGGAAGTAGATACAAGAATAAGTTTTTGTAAGAATAATTTATAGAAGAGTGAGTATAGAAAGTCATGTAAATGAACACATCAGATCTTCCATGTTCTTAAAATCCTGCTTATAGTAAGTGTAGAAAGTATAGCATTCCATTAAAGAATGTGATATCAAGATTTCACCCTCAACATGTTTTAAGGGTCCCTTATAAAATCATTCTCAGAAAAGCATGTGTGCATGTGAGAGAGAGGGAGAGAGAGAGTTAGCTGCAAGAGTTTTAATTGTGCTGAATGTTTTCAGGTGGTGTATTCATCTGGTAGATCACAGCAGCAGCAGCAGAAACAGCAACAGGATCCATATGCAACACCACCTCCAACACCTCGTGCACAACAAATTGATCCTTATGCTCAGCAGCCTCAGACGCCACGACCACAAGATGCATATGCTACACAGCCACCCACTCCACGGCAGCCACCACAGCAAGCAGATCCCTATGTCCAGTCACCTGCTACCCCACGACCAAGAAGTGAAGGAGAGATATTTGGCCAGCAGCAGCAGTCAACACAGCAACCATCTCAAGGGCCAGAGGTCACAAGGCAGCTGCGAGACCTCCTGCAACGGCAACAGTTTAAAAAACTGGAACAAGATCAGGGACCACCAAGATTATGGACATCACAACCAGGTAACAAAAAGACTAGCATAGCATTTTTACTTTCTCAAGCATCTGCTTATAGAGAGGAAGTATTGTATTCCATGGAAAAATTTGATTTTAAGATATCACTGGAAATACATGCTTTGAGGACTCGAAATCGTCTCTCCCAAAAGGATAAAAAAGATCTGTGGGTGCACACATGGTCTAAACTTCCAAGCATGTGATAGGAGTATTTTCAAGTAAAATCCATCCTTTCCCACCCAGACTACCCACTACCCTTTATATGGAATATTTTGGTAAGTTTTTGTTTTATCAAAGATGAGTATTTTCATTAGAATGCTAATGTTAAGACTGAAATGTGACTATTAAAATATACATCTTGAGTTTTCTTGAGATAACACGTTAAGTCCCCTCTACCACTTTTGTATAACTGGTAAACTATAAGAGAATCTAGGTCTTTTTTAAAATACACATTTATTTCAAATAATCTTTTTTATGGCATTAACCATTTGGGATATATCCATTGCTATTGGTTTCTATTTTAAAATACTTGTCTTTTTTTAAGTGCTCACCATTTTCAGTCGTTCTTCACAATGTCATGGAAAGAGTACGGAATTTCATTGTTAGCATATAAAGACCTATCACTTCAGCTTCTTGTAGTTCTCTTGTATGTAGAGCCTCATTAAAATACAGGATGGCACAGATAAAAGTAGTAAGAAAAAGTTACGATTGATTGAGAAACGATAGTTGTTGGCATGTAACTAGGAAGAGTAAATACGAAACCCTATTGACTATTAATGAAAACGTGATACAATATAGATGTGTAGTTAAATGATCACGCATAACATCAATCTGAAATTGAGGGTTGGATTGCTGAGAGACATTCCATGAAACATCGTGCAAGTGTATTTCCCACACATGATTTTACATAAAACCTGACTAACATTATATGAGAGAAGTTGAGAGAGCTTGAGAAATCAAGAGATGCTATATTGAGTTTAGTGTACCTAAAGATTACAAAGAATATCTTAATAACATTAAACTGAATAGCTTCGGAAATTTACCATTATTGTATTTGTGAAGAGTAAAACGATTTGTAGCAATATTGTTACTTCATTGTAATAAATGTAATTTCAGCGGAAATTTGAATATTCATTGATAACAACCAAGCCCTTTGTCTTCTTGTATCCACTAACCCATTAACACCCTGGAGATAAGAGTCCCATTGCTAACCCACCTCTGATAAAAAACCACCACACAATGAAAAATACATTGATTATAAGAAATGTTGAAAGTGATTCCCTGCAACATCAATACATAGCTGTGCACATTTAAGCATATTCAGATACACTTGACGTGGTTTGGATATCGATGGTGGCAACTTCATGGCTGATGTCTTTCAGTTCCTTGGATTTGTTTCATAGACTCTTCAGGTATCCCCAGAGGAAAGAATCACATGTTAGATCTGATGAACTGGTGGCCACAAATGTTTACTAACAGTTCGTTCCTCAGAGAAGACATCATGGACTCATTCGGGATACCTTAGACATGTGGCATGTTGTCCTATCTTGCTGGAAGAAGCAGTACTGTCTTTCATACTTAGTGAGTTGGACACATGTATCAAACATTTTCATATATGTAACTGTGTCAAGGGTGGTGTCAAAAAATATTGGTCCAATGATGTGTGTTCCTGTTACACTACACCAAATGCCGATTTTTTCATCATGGAGTGGTGCCAACACTTAATATTCGGGTTCTCTGTTGCCCAGTACCTCGTGTTCTGTGAATTCACATGACTGGAAAGATGAAAACATGCTTCATCACTCATGATGTAATGGAAAGAGTCTAACAAACCGATGTTGAAGTTGTTCAAAAGCTACATGTAATCTACTTTATGCTAATGGCTTCATTGCCAGATGCAAGGCACTAGAAAACAACATGTAATCTACTTGTTTGTGACTGTCAACCTCTCGCAATTTCTGCACAACCATAACATGATATGGCTTCAAATTAAAACTTTTCAATATCTGCTGGCAATTCTTCCAACTTTTATGCGCCTGTAGGGCCAATTTACATGTAGACTTCTTTGCACATGTCCATGGGTGCGCCAATTTTTATAGACTCTGTATTACGCTCTTTGCTGGTAGCCCTTTATTCGGATACTTGAACCCGAAAATGTTGCCAGTTTCCTTAATCAAACCTATTTTTGCATGTGCTTCCAGAATTTCAATTCTTTCTTCTATCGAGAAAATCATTTTACAGAGCATAAAGATAAACGTCTAGCGTGACTGATGAAATAAACTGAAATGCTGACAGAAGAAAACTAACAATCGGTAAGTGCATAAAACTGCCCATTATTGTAGCTGTTTATTCTATTCAACAAGAGAATTCGCATTCAAAGGTGAGGTGGGCTACATTTATTTCTCACTGTGAGAGAGAACTGAGTCACCAGTAAAATAGTGCAGGCAGAGACGCAAAATCCTTATCTATCAAACAGAAGCATATCTCTTATTGTTTCGTTATACAAAGTGGGTCCTATTATTTTTATAGCACTAATCACACACCACACTCCAATTTTTAGATCATAGTGAGGCATTTCACATGATCATTAATAAATTTAAAGCTTCAGATTTGGTGTTGGACAAGAAACATTTTGAAGCTTTGGGTTCAATGTTAGACAAATACTCTAGATTAAGAGGTAGAACTGGAACTTAAAAATTCAATGCCACAACTGGGATTTGAACCACAGACCTTCCGCTTGCCGGGCAGACGCTCTAACCACTGAGCTATTCTGGCAGTTTGTCACAATAGCTCAGTGGTTAGAGCGTCTGCCCGGCAAGCGGAAGGTCTGTGGTTCAAATCCCAGTTGTGGCATTGAATTTTTAAGATCCAGTTCTACCTCTTAAACTTTGCCCACACACGGCTTGTGTGTTTAAAAACACCAACAGTAAGTTTGTTGGCATAAATAAATAATAATTCTAGATTAGTTTTAACAGAAAATAAACTAGTCGAAATTGGTACCAGTTAAGAGCAATTGCCTCAAAAATCGCTAAACTAACTAGCTCAACAAATCAACATGAACACAGTTGATATTGGTCTTCAGAAAAGTCTGTGCTAATGCACATATGTACATATGGATATGAGTATGGGAAAATATGATGGTTATGTGACAAGTTTCCATTGTACTTACTAGTTTAGTATATCCCAGCTTTAGACATGTGTAACCAACTTACACATATAATTTATTTTAACAGATGCACAACAGCAGAGTGGTCAGGATGTTGCTGTACCCTCCTCAGTTGCCCAAGCATCACAACAGCAGCAGCAATCTCCTGGAACTACAGCTCCACCATTGGTAACACAACAGCAGAGTCAACAAGGCAGTATTCAACAGACCAATGTAACATTCGAACCTCCAGGAGCTACAGCTGTTCAACAGCAGCAGCAGCAGCAGCAGCAACAACAACAACCTCCAACATCCCCACATACAAATTCTGATGGGACCTTTCGCCAACCATTGCCTCCAGCTCTGGTCAGACCTCGCCTTCCTTCCCAGGGTAGTGTTGTCATTAGAGGACCTGCTGCAGTTCGACATCCATTACAGGGAATAGACCCACGTTTGCAGGTATAATATGCTAACATACTTGAATGGTTTTACAAATTGTGCACTGTTTCCCATCTTTAAAGCTTCCAAGAAAAAAATTACTTCATTGCTGCGTATAAAATTCGTACTGTATAATACTACCGAGAACATAAAAGTTCCGAATGGGCCATGTGGTGTTTTGCCTGTCCGTATTTTCAGTGCTCGTTGCTGTCTGCCTTTATTATAGAAAGGCACGAATGAAACCATATAACATTTTAAAAACCACTTTTAAAGGTAATTATTCATTTATGCCAACAAACTTACTGCTGGTGTTTTTAAACGCATAAGCTATGTGTGGGCAAAGTTTTAGAGGTAGAATTGGAACTGAAAAATTGAGTGCCACAGGGGGTTAGGTCAGGTTACTGAGGGGGCCACAAATCTCTAATAATAATTCTGTCCTGAAACACACTTTCAATTGTTCTCATTGAAAGATTGGCTGTATGAACTGTTGCAGAGTCTTGCTGAAAAAAGAGAAAATAACGCTCCCTGTCTGTTAATTCTCCAAAAAGACTGATAAAATTATATTCATGTGTGTATGGGTATCAACTGTTGACTCTACAAAAAAAAAAAAAAAAAAAAAAAAAAAGGCCCTATAACTCGGAGCCTAATATTGTTCATGAAGTATCCCTTCATGATGAAAAAATTGGTGCATGGTGTGCCATTAACGGAGAAAGGTTTCTCAGAGCTCCAATAAGCAATTTCTATCTCGGGTAACTTAAAACATGAAGTGTACAAGGCAAATCCACACACCCTGTAAGAATTAAAATAAAATATCCACCAGGAAATTGCCAGCATTTCTCAGCGTGAACTACAGTGAATGATTGGTAGTTTCCTAACGAGGTGCCAAAAATGTATGGACGACAGTGGCCAGTTTCAGTATTTTTCCTTTCATGAAGTTGGTATGTTTGGTGCTGTTTTTTGTATTACGAAAGGTGATGGTGATGAGCTTTTGACTCTTACGTTATCTCCAGTCGTCGTACTGGATGGAATGAACATACACTCGGGATTAATTTTAGTGAAATGTTTTATTCGCACCTTCCTGTTAACAGTATTTAAATTGTATCACAGTTACAAATCTTTTATTTCAGTGGATCAACTTCCCTAGCTTCGCCGAGATTTAATATCTGAAAATTTAGCGATATTTCGCTAAATGTGTTTTCTATCACTTTACACTTCGTCTATTTTACGTCCTTTTATTTACTCGTGCACTTCGTATTAACTAACTTATTTAAGTTAGTTAATGTCTTATTTTACACGAATTTAACGGTCTTTAAACACTTAGTCAATTTACTTTCACTATTTTATGACGGGCACACATAAAAATACGTTCATCTACACCAAACACATAGACGCTAATGACTAGACAATTGGCGACGCATTACACTTCTTTTTGTGTACATCCACATATGTGTTCATCAAATAGTTCCCGCATTGTTAGGGAAGCGATCTTTAGCTATCCTCCCTTCGCTTTCATTATTGAACACATATAATTCTTTTATTTATACATATATATTAAAATTAAATATGGAAATATTTATGACGTCTTTAAACAAACTTAATTGTTTGTAACAATGAACATTAGTAACACGTTTTCGTCATTTAACCAACTTATACCAACATCAAAAACAAATTACACTCTTAACAAATATTCACATAAACAATTTTCTTTTGGGGTCTTTTAATATTCTGTCTCATGTTGTTGTTGTTAGCTAATGCTGGATTTCTGACAATGAAGTCATTAATCCTCTTGCTCTTCAATATTTTTCACTGATTGATGGGGCACTAGAAGTGGCCAAGCATATTTGAAGGTGGTCTCGATCCATTTCCTCTTGCAGATCACATAGAGGACAGAGTGGTGAAGAATATATCCCAATTCTGTTAAATGTTTTGCCAGACAATCATGTCCTGTAATCAACCTGAAGGTTGCAACTGCTGTTTCTCGAGGATACTCAGGAATTACTGTTTGAATGTTTGGTAGTTCCCATCTTTTATTCTTTGATTTTTCATAGTAATATTTTGCAATAATTTTTTTGAATTCAGAGTTGACTATCTTTTAGCTGCATAAAATGGTAGATTAACTATTGATTTCTGCACATTGCCGGTACCCTTTTTTGCAAGAAAATCAGCTTTCTCATTACCATTCAGTCCACAGTGAGCTGGTATCCATTGGAAGACTAGATGTTTTTGAAGTGCTGTTAGATGGGTAAGGATGAAGAATATATCTATGTTATAGTCAAATACAATTTTATTCAGTTCTACTCTTTTTGTTTGTGTGAGACCACCCGCATTCCATTGTAGAAGTCTGATGTTAGATCTTCTATTAATATAATGTTTTGGTTCTCGAGAAGTAGTCCCCACCCGGAGATCCAAATGGGGGACTATTTTAACTCCGGAACATTTTACCCCTTGAGTCATATTGCATAAATATTGAAGAGACTTAGCAATAAATGTAACTGCTTTTTAGAGAGCACCATATTTTTATGTTTTGGCGGTCACATCGCTCTCTCACAACCCCCAGAATGTCTGGAGGACCACACCTGTCGTTGGTTTACGGGTCTCACCGACCTGTCCAGCAGAATTATCAAAATAAATTCACCGACCATATCGTCTGATTACCAATCAGAGGACGTATTACATGCCATGACAGGTCACCAAGTTAGGGGTTAAGATTTTATAGAGAAATTAAAGAAATGGAGTGGTTGGAAAAATAAAGACTCCCTAGCCCTCAGGAACCCTAATAGCATCAGGGTCGGAAGAGAACAAGAGATGACCAAGGCAAGGTCAGATAGAAAGTTACAGTGAGGAGCAAAACACCAGTAAGTGGAAGTAATGTTCTGCTCAGCTTGGGTACCTTGTGGTCGCCATTCACATATCCCCTAGACGGAGACCCCTGAGTACAAACCTTTAAAAGTAGTTTTAAAAATGTTGTATGGTTTCATCTGTGCCTTTCTATGATAGCAGCGCATGGCAATGACAGCTGAGAATGCAGACAGGCAAAACACAGCGCAGCCCGCTCGAAACTTTCTCCCTGTATTAAATTGTAACCCTTAGATGAAACATGTAGGTACTAGTAAAAATAAAAGTTTATTTTCACATGCAGTATATACATCACTGTAATATCACTGGTAGGGCATTAACTTGCCTTATATTGGAATGACAAATGTTACAAAATCCTCAACTCTTAGATGCTAGGTTAATTTGATCACTCATTAATTATTACTTTCATTCATTGCCTCTCTACACTAAAGACTGTAAAAAATGTTAAACTGGTAGAACAAAATAACTTATACATAATAAAATGTATGTAATAAAGATTTATTATTATTATTATTATTATTATTATTATTATGATGATGATGATGATGATGATGATGATGATGATGATGATGATGATGATGATGATGATGATGATGATGATGATGATGATGATGATGATGACGACGACGACGATGACAACTACGATAATAGTAGTAGTAGTAATAATAAAAAATCAATTATTTTATTTATTTAGTATTATTATTATTATTACTACTACTGTTTATTATTATTATTATTATTATTATTATTATTATTATTATTATTATTAATAATAATAATAATAATAATAATAATAATAATAATAATAATAATAATAATAATAATAATAATAATAATAATAATTATGATTTATTCTAGAAATAAAAGCATTTTTTTCCTGTGCAGACTGTAGATCCCCGTATGAGATTGTTACTACAGCAGAGAAGTGCTCAGGGAATACCAGCAAATCTTGTGCAGCGGCTTGCTGGGCCAAGAAATACACTAGATCCCTATGACCATCTGGTTCAACGTCCACCACAGTTGGCATTTCCTCAAGGTATGCTTGTACAGCAATAATTGTAAAGTACATGTTTGAATAATATTAAATGTGTAACAGTGAAACATATTTGATAAACTATTAATTTTTTGAAAGGGAGGTGGTTTAAATTTATATGTAAGTATATTATGACCCTTATTTTGCTTTGGGTTGAGACAGTACACTAAATCTTGATTAATATATTAAATATTCAAATTGAAATTTTAATTGCTGTAGCTTCACTTCAATATCAAATTCTTGTAGGAGCATGTTTTGATGGTTGTTGGTTTCTATCATCAGTCTAAACTTATGTTTTTCCCAAAAGAGAAGAATTCCACATTAATGCTCCTGCTGCTCTAATCAATTGTATTCTTAATATAGTCTCTAAACATGGCACAGTAGCTTAATGGTTAGAGCACCTGCCTGATAGCTGGATGGTCTGTGGTACAAATCCCGGCTGTGGCATTGAGTTTTTCAGAACCATTCTACCTCTTATGGCAGACATAATTTGCATAATTTTAACCTGCATCATTTCTAAATTCCAAATGTGATATTTTTTAAGTTGTGTTAAATTTGTGTTGTCAACGTATTGATGATATCAAATTTACGATTTAAAGAGAGGGCAACAGTATGAGCAGTTCAAAGAAGGATTCCAGCCTTGACATCAGTAGGGACACAGCAGTGATGGTGGTAATTTCATCGAAACAATTGTCCAAAAATAACGTAACCTAAGAAGTGAAGCTAAAGTATAATCATCCTACTCATGAATTTTAACCAATATGATAATTATCACTTAAGCCTACTGTATTCCCCTATTCCCATGTTATCTATAAGGAAATACGTAATAAAAGCATTTCTACAAATGTGAAATAAATAGCGAAAAGTTGTTTTAAGAATAGTTTGTTGACAAATGAATAGAGAAAATCAAGTAAATGTAATATGCATATCGGATTTTTTAAAATAGTTCTGTCAGAGGAGATCCACCCCCCTGAAAATTGTGTTTCTTAGTGCAGGGGGAAAGAGTGAGAAAATAGTCTTGATATACCCATATTTAATACATGATAAATGAGTAACTTTACTTTTCAGATGGCTCTGGAGGACAGGGTGTACTTGCTCCTAATGCAACTGTCCTTGCTCAGCGTCTCACAAGACAAGTGGAGGGAGGCCATCCTGCTCAGCTGGGTGTACCTGTTAGGTTAGCGAGAATAGCACAGCAAGGTGGACACCAATTGGATCCAAATATTCAACAGAGAGTGCAAGGTAGGCATGTTTGTCAACTGTACATGAGCCAGTAAACTGAAGAATGAATGCATTAAAATAACTCCATTAAAGATGCTGTGACAAAGGCAACAAAATTCAGCCCAGTTACTGTTCTATCACTTTATTGTCTTCTAAAATTTCACCACAAATACACAATTTTTTCTCGTCACTAACACAGTCTACAGCAGCTCTTGGCACCCCACTACTCATTCAAGCTGGCGGAATCTACTCATTACCTGCTGTTGTCGTTAGGACAGTAGGTGAGCAGTAGGAGAGCAGGTGGGGTAAAGGAGTCAGCTATAGACAGTGGCAGTCTGTAAGTTGCCCACTCGTCTGTATTTATAAAAGTACAAGAACATACAAAGTTGTTGTTGTTGTTTTCTAGTGCCTTGCATCTGGCAATGAAGCCATTAGCATTCGTGCTTTCCAATACTTTTGAACTGTAAGAACATACAAAGTTCTGGTGTATATTTTATTAATTGTGATACAAATTATATAATACATAAATAATTATTAGAAGATAAGCAAATTATACTTTCAAACCAATTCTCTATTTTCAAACAAAACTACTTTTGCCAATCATTAGCATCAATTTCTCTGGATTTTTAATCCTTTTCTCCCTAACTAACTGATCAATGTTGGCATCACTGATCGTGTAAAACACAATCTGAGGACACATTGTAAATTCTCGTCAGAGAGCTGGCTTCTATAACAGGTCTTGGTTAACTTCAAAAGGGAAAATAACTGCTTGCACACATACGTGGTCCCAAACATACATAACGTTCTGGCTGCGAGCCTATGAAAATGGGAAAATCTTTATTATGGAAATTTATGATAGAACCCACTAATGTTCATTTTATTTTGAAATTTATCTTTCAGTTTTATGTCATGTTGCAAATCAATAATTTTTGTTTGGTATTCAGCACACTGTTATAATCAACAGAAAATACAGCAAATATATGAAACTCGGTTTCAAGTTGTTCCATACCTTGGAATCTAGGTTCAAATTCAGTAAACAGGTGCTTCAGCACTTGGGCAAATGTTTCAAATGTTTGTTGGTTTGCACTTTAAACTACCGAAGTTAACTTTGGAAACTGTATACTGTCCTAGGAAAGTAGCTGACACTCCCATAAAGATAATTTGCATTTGAATGCAGTTATCTTTCCATAGAGATTGGCAAATTCACCTTTTCCTTGCATATAAATATTTAGTTGATTTAAATGTGCAGTAACATGTCAGGAATGCTAAGGCACAGACCCACTCTTCATTTTAAAATGCACACATTGGTTCTGTTTGCATTTCCATAAACAATATAATTTCAGATGGTAATTATTATTTATTTATGCCAACAAACTTAATGTTGGTGTTTTTAAACATACAAGCCGTGTGTGAGCAATGTTGGAGAGGTAGAACTGGAACTTAAAAATTCAATGCCACAGCTGGGATTTGAACCACAGACCTTCCACTTACTAGGCAGGTGCTCTAACCATTGAGCTACTGTGACAAACTGCCAGAATGGCATTGAATTCTCAAACCAATTTGTATTTTTCCTGGTAAACCACAAAGGCAGTCTCACATCAGAGACAATTACCCCAATGGTGACTTACTATTGCAAGTACTTTATGTTCCAGGATTAAATAACCTTCAGATGATAATTGTTATTTATTTATGCCAACAAACTTACTGTTGGTGTTTTTAAACACACAAGCCGTGTGTGGGCAATGTTTGAGAGGTGGAACTGGAAATTAAAAATTCAATGCCATAGCTGGGATTTAAACCACAGACCTTCCGCTTACCAGGCAGGTGCTGTAACCATTGAGCTGCTGTGACAAACTTGCTTTTTTGTGCTATAAAGCATAAAATGCAGCCTAGAAACCTGTATACAGCAGTGGCACCCTTTTGTTTAATATTTCATCTGTACTACCAGGAAGGATTTCAGCATGTGTGACAGAAAGAAGGAAGACTACCATGTCCAGGATTCTTATAAATGGATTTCCCACTTATTTTACATGAAGTTCTTTATTTTATGTATTCTGAATTTGATGAAGTTGGTAATTATTATGCTTTGCTGTACACAAGGTAAAGTTTGATGGGTCTCAATGTCAGCAAGTTAGCAAGTATGCAGATGGAATGTAGTATGAAGCATAAGTTTATTGGTCGTGTAGATCATATACATGATATAGGACATATGAGGTGCCTATTATCAAAACGCCACCAAATCTATTCATCTAATTTGTTGGATAATTGCAAAAAACTGCCCAGAATAACCCATTGTTCAAAGTAATGTAACTTCAATGTTAAAATATTAAATGAGTCATTTAACATGAAACTATGAAATATAAAGTACTTCTGGAATATGGTTTTTTAAATATTTTAGAAATAAATTTGAGGAAAATTGGATGTGACGGGGTTTGATACCAAAATTGGGATTTAGTGATTTTTGAAACTGAAGAATTAAAAACAAGTTTCTGTTATTTGCATAATATAAAAATCACTTTTTAATGAATTTAGTTATCTGAAAAGTTAGTTTTAATACCCAATAAAAGCAGGTGTCGCTTGATTATCAAGAAGCATTATTAAAAATAGGGCTTTTAGATTTTAAACTTTTATTTCATTTTATGTTACATTTGTGTCAATTTCTTCTTCTTGAACTAATTTGTGTTCATTTTCTTCAGTCTGAGGTCCTAGATATTCTTGGTTTTCTAAAGCAGAATAACGTTGAACCAGCTCACTCTTGCTCCATTCTTCTGCAAAGTGTTACAATAGTTATTTTGATACATTATGTACCTTGGCAAAAGTACTTCTCTGTTTAAATTTTGTGGTCTAATATGCATCATCTTTAGATTAGTCTTGGTGATAAGCTTAGCCCTACAAACTGCATTTCAACAAAAAAATTCACCTTCAATCACAACTTTGTTTAGCTTTTATTTTTCTTTATTTATTTTTTTTTTTTCTTTTCTTTTTTCCTTTCTTTCTTCTTCTCCTCTTGAGTTAAACTTAAAATACTATTGCCCACATTTCTTAAGCACTTTTTAAGTTGTAGAGTTCCAATAATGATCACGAATACTATTTAGTTTGAATACTGTTCCACGGCTTTGGATGACTTCTTCATTCTCTTCCAGCTGAAGGACAGTATCTTTTTCAATTAAGCCAAACACCCGATCGGGTGGAATGAAAGAACATCCAACCATCAGATCGGAAGTTCTTTCTACCCAATCAGCTTGTTCAGAAGAATAAATTACAAGCGTAATTTCCCAGCATAATAATGAATATTGTGTAATCTATAATTTTTTTTTATTTTTATATTTTTTTTTTTTTTCCCCTTGTGGCCACACTTTGATGTGTAAAACACATAACCACTGTTTTCTCTTAAAACTCAGTGTTTTTATTGTGATGACAGAGACAAGAAGAAATTATACTTGCATTTTCAAAAAAGTTACTTTCACACCATGTGTGGTGGCAATATTTTCATTGGTTAAATTGGGATTTGGCAGAATTTGAAACTAAAAATGTCAATATAGGCGCTGGATTTGGTGGATATTAATACTCAGCCTTATTTTTGGCTACATATTTTAATTTTAATAAGATGTCAGGTTTTGCTCTCATATCATGGCTGCATTGAATTCCTTGAGGTAAAATCTATCAGAAGCGATACATAAATCAGTTTGGTCAAAAAATGGATTTGGCAGCTTCTGATACTATACTGCTCGCAAAAGTTAAAGGTATGTGAACTCTGGCCAATGCTCAAGCGGAGCATTGTTGCCAAGCATAGTGCGTGTACCGACAGAGGTTCTGTACATCAGGTGCGTGAGATGCATGTACCACATTTGGCAATGCTGGTAGGAGGGGCAAGTTTAGGGTTCTCTGGAGTCTGCAGTATGGCCCGCCTCCATATGCCTTTAACTTTTGCAAAGATTATAGGCGCCTCATATATCTTTATTACAAGGAAATGTCGGATTTGTCAGTTTCAAGATAAGGATAATATTAAAGATAAGAATTCTTCTATGGAGTAAAAGCTGTGCTATTAGTTTAATACCAGCATCCTTGCTGCTTTTACTGAATAAAGTTGTGTCATGACTGATGATACTTAGCTGTTATTTAGTCCTTGTGTCACATTTATGTTCTTCAGAACTAACTTCAAATTGTTTTGAGTGCTTTCTAACATTATCACTACTTCTAGTATATATACACAGCGGAAAGGCAATATTGGCATTAACCTAAATATATTTTTACATGAATGTGTTTTGTTTAAATGCATCACTATTCCTAATTATATAAGAATTTCCCCCAGTTTTGTAGTAATGCAGCAAAGTCTTAGCTACTCCAGTGATTGCATTAGGATTATACTCCCAACAGTATTGATATGCAGAAAACAAATCTCTCTCAGAAGTTTATTCAATATGTGTATTTATGCATGTTTCAGTTGGTCAGTCTGCAGCTCTGCAAAATCAAATGACAATTGCATCTGCTGCAGTGCCTTCAGTGGTTACCATAGGTTCTCAACAAGGTCTTCAGCAATCTGCCGTTAGCTCTCCTACCACTGTGCAACAAGTTGCAACAGCTGCAGCAGATACACAAGAAATACCAGAGAGTGTGACAGCTGAACTTGAAAAACTAGAACAAGAGGGTGGGGCAATGGCAGAAGTAGAAGGTGTAGGAGCCATTCTTGCTGATCTTGGTGATGATAAAGAATTACTGGGTAAGGTGAAAATAATTGAAGCATTGAGTTAAAAAGAAATAATAAAATAAACAGACTTGTTAACTTTTTTTAAATATAGGGGCTAAGTAAACCTATGTCCTACACATTCATTATACTTTTGTTGTCTGAGGAACATGTTTGAAATGTTGAAAAAAGTTCATTCATGCAAGAACAAAACTTTGCACTTGATCAGTCTTGTTACAAAAAAACTAAGCTGCCAGGAAAAATGCATCATTGAGCTTTTAAAATATAATTCATGTTTTCATGTTAACTATACCTATATGTAGCAAATGTGTGGGTGGCCTCACTGGAATTTTCTGGGAAGCATGTTGTTTGCTTGAGTTAGATATTCAAAGCTCCTTAAATTTAAGTGCACAAATTTCTCATGGACATTGTAATTACAATAAACACATGCCTTCACAGTTGCAATTGATGTTCTTGTGCTGACACACAACTTTCACAACTTTTAAGAAAATATATGTTAACACTCATTAGTTTGTAGCAGGAGTTATCTATCTGAGTGAACTATGAGAAAATTCACACTAATATTTCACATGTCAAGTTATATCCATTTAATATTAATCAATTTTCTGTGTGCACATATTAAATGGATATAACACTTGGAAGTATGTGAAAAGGGAACAATAACCCTAAGAAAATTTTGCTGTGGGGACAAACAGACAAAGCAAAAGTGAAGTGAAACATGAAAGATGATAGATGGAACAAATATAGACGAACAGGACATGTACACAATATGTATTGTATTAGTATAATTAATGTACCTGTCAATGCATATTGTGCGACTTCCTAATATTAAATTTCCTATGTAATGTGAATATCGAGGTTATATTTTGTAAAGGCCAGTATCAAATCCAAGGCTATTCAATGGAAGGAAACCTGCCAACGTCGATCGTAAGAAAAAGTTACAATTGATAACAAAAGATAAATGACCGTTGTTGGCATTAACTAGGAAGAGTAAATAGGAGACCCTATACACTACTAATCAAAACGTAGTGTAGTATAGACATACATTTAAGTGATTACACATAATGGCACTATGTTATCAAGGATTGAATTGTCAAGATATATTACGAGAAACATTGTGCGAGAGAATTTACTACACGTGATTAAGTGGATTAATATTTAATGAGAAAAGCTGAAATAGCTTAAGAAATTGAGGGATGCTATATTGAGTTTAACATATGCAAGAATTACAGAGAATATCCAACAGCATTAAACCGAATAGCTTCAGAAATTTACCACAATTATATTAGTGAAGACTGAAAGAATTTGTTATAATATTGCTACTTTATTGTAATAAGGTTAATTTCAGCGAAAACTTGAATATTAATTAAGGAAATTGAAGCTATTAACAGTGAAGCAACAAGATTCTAAAGTAAGAACAAATTAGAAACTAAAAACTTCACTTATCTTAGTAATGTTGCAAGTTATTTTTTCAAACACTGACTCGAGTTTCAAGTTGACTCCAATTCATTCTCAAAGCTATACAAACAAATTCATTATTAATTTAATTTAAAAGGTGAGTCAATTAATAACACTAAACAACACTTACATTTATAATTTTCCGGGGTGCGTTTCGGAGGTTAACTTTCTGGCTCATGTTTAGAACAGCTCACTTTCCACTTGCCAGCCAGATTATAAGTCCGAACTTACTTACTGCGCATGCGCCGACAGTAGATTCACAAATGCCCACTAGATTTCACTGCATGACTAGCAGACGATTTTCACATCTGCCAACATTGCTTTTTACACTACACTAGTTTTTGTTGCCAACACATTAAACACAAATATACTCACTCGCGTCGTTGCCGCCACAGATATAAACCGCTATCGCCTAGCGCAATTCCATACTATTGTTGTGGATTCTGTACATTATTTTTTGCTCATTGTGTACATTATTTTGCTCTTTGTTGTGGATTCTGTACATTATTATTTTGCTCATTGTGCACATTATTTTGCTCTTGCTCACACAGATATATCGCTAGTGCGAATTATTGTGTACATTATCCTTATTGCCTTGTTACTGGGTCCACGATACGCTGGCTCGTTCCTTATTATTATATTATTATTTTTATTATATTATTATTTTTTTAAATTTATTTATTTATTAGGAGGAAACAAAAAAACAAATCATGAAGTTTACATTGAATTTGAACATTTAAACATTAACTTTTGCGTGCCTTGATGATTTTCTTGCGATATTGTTGATCACCCAAAGCTAGCTGAAGGTTCTCAGGAACCTTATGATGATGATTATTATTATTACATTTATATTATATATTATTATTTATATATAATACTATATATTATACTTATGTTTATTATATTTATATTATAATATATTAATATTATTATATTTTTATTATGTTTATTATTTATCATTCTTTTTTTGTTTATTTAGTTTATCTTTTACCTTTATCTTTTATCTTTATCTATCTTTATTTTATCTTTATCTTTTATCTTTTTTTGTTTATTTATTTTATTTTATATTATTATTATTTAATGCTATTATATTTATTATATTATATTTTTTATTATATTTTTATTATGTTTATTATTTATCGTTCTTTTTTTATTTTATATTATTATTTTATTATATAATGTTATTATATTTATTATATTATATTTTTATTATGTTTGCTATTTATCGTTCTGTTTTGTTTATCTATTTTATTTTATATTATTATTTTTAATGTTATTAGATTTATATTATATATATTATATTTATTATATTATTATATTTATATTATTATTTATCGTTCTTTTTTATTTATTTTATATTATATTATTTTATTGTATTTTTATTTAATATTATTATATTATATATATTATTTATATATATTATATTTAGTAGTATTATATTATTATATTTATATTATTTTTATTAATTATCGTTCTTTTTTATTTATAATTGCATAATCCAATATACTGATAAACCTAGCCATTGCGCTACTTGCTTCTACGAAGGTCAACAGCATACTGCCGACTCCCGCAAAAACATTCAAACTTACTATTGGCAACAAACTCCTAGGGACATTCTGCTGTTGGCAGCGCTGCATTAACACAGCAACTTCGGCAACTTTCGTGACCATTCGTACACACTGCCGAGTGGGACTTTGCCGAAATTCTGACCAAGTTTAAGAGGTAGAACTGGAACTTAAAAATTCAATGCCACAACTGGGATTTGAACCACAGACCTTCCGCTTGCCGTCTGGCAGTTTGTCACAATAGCTCAGTGGTAGAGCGTCCGCCCGGCAAGCGGAAGGTCTGTGGTTCAAATCCCAGTTGTGGCATTGAATTTTTAAGTTCCAGTTCTACCTCTTAAACTTTGCCCACACACGGCTTGTGTGTTTAAAAACACCAACAGTAAGTTTGTTGGCATAAATAAATAATAATTCTGACCAAGTGCTTGCGTAAGCTGTTCTAAACAATATCCAACTTTCCTCCATTATCAACCAGACAATAACTGGGTTTCCATAGTGCGGATGGCAATTCTCTATTGCAAATATGACATCAATGTACCGCTACCAGAGTTTGAACATCCACGGAAACCTTTTGTGATCCTTATTTGTAATGAACTCATGTAAATATCTGCCAAGAACGGTGAGAGAGGGTTGCCCATTGCTAAACTTGAAATTTGACGCAATACTTCTTTTCTCTTTATTCATCCTTTTAGAACATATACATGTTGTTGGATATATCAGGTTACATAAAATGCTAAAGTAACTGTCTTAATGGTAAAAAAATCTTCAAAATCACAATTGCAGATATTCATCTATGTCATAAAAAGCCCTCTCAATTAAGTAATTTTTTAAGCATTTATTAAACTTGGAACCAGTTGATTGTTTAATTGTGGTTGGCAGCTTATTGTATAAAGTTTTCCCAATTACAAATGGATTTTTATCAAAGAATTTCTTACTCTTCACTTCCCTATACATATTCTCTTTAGTTCTTGTGTCATATTTATGTATACTGCTGTTACTCCTTATATTTGTAGTTCTTCTAACTAGTAAAATAACTCTAAAAATACATAATGCAACCACTGTAAGAATTCTTTCTTTTTTAAAAATTTCTCTACATGAGTCCCTTGATTTTAGTGAACAAACAATCCTTACACATCTCTTCTGTAATATCAATAATCGTTTTAAATTCTCTTTAGATGTTGAACCCCATAATTCAATACCATAATTCAAATAAGAATGAATTATTCCATAATAAATCAATCTTAAATTAGGTTTATCCAAATAGTATGCCACATAATTTAATAGATAGATACCCTTACTCATTTTCTTGCATATATAATTTACATGTTTTGTCCATGATAAGTTTTTGTCAATATGCAATCCTAGAAATAAGTGATCATCTGTTGTATCTATTTCTTCATTTCCAATTTTAATTTTCATATTGTTGTACATGCAATTACTAATTTTAAAATATATTATGCTTGTCTTGTTTAAATTATTAACTAGTTTGTTATTAACAAAAAATTTAAGTATTACATTTGTACCTGAGTGTATATTATTAGTTAAGTTGTCTTGATCTTTTCCCCAACAAACTATAGATGTGTCATCAGCATATGATACAGTTTTCACATTATTAATCACAGGTAAATTGTTAGTGTACAATGTAAATAGTAAAGGCCCAAGCACAGATCCCTGTGGTACTCCATATTTAATGGTTGCTAATGAGGATTCATATTTTGTTTCTATTTGGTTTAGTTTATATATTATTTATTTATTTATTATTTTTTTTTTTATTATTATTATTTCACTGTGGACTGAGTGGTAATGAGAACGCTGATTTTCTTGCAAAAAAGGGTACCAGCTGTGTACAAAAATCTATATTTAATCTACCATTTTATGCAGCTAAAAGATTAGTCAACTCTGAATTCAAAAAAATTATTGCAAAATATTACTATGAAAAATCAAAGAATAAAAGATGGGAACTACCAAACATTCAAACAGTGATTCCTGAGTATCCTCAAAAAACAGCAGTTGCAACCTTCAGGTTGATTACAGGACATGATTGTCTGGCAAAACATTTAAACAGAATTGGGATATATTCTTCACCACTCTATCCTCTGTGTGATCTGCAAGAGGAAATGGATCGAGACCACCTTCAGATATGCCCGGCCACTTCTAGTTCCCCATCCATCAGTGAAAAATATTGGAGAGCAAGAGGATTAATGACTTCATTGTCAGAAATCCAGCATTAGCTAACAACATATATTATTTCTGTACTTTGTACCCGGCCTTGTAAGTATGTATTAATTAATTTACCTGCAGTCCCCCTTATACCATAATGTTCCAATTTTTGTAATAAGACTTGGTGATCAACACTATCGAAGGCCTTTGATAAGTCAAGAAAAATCCCCATTACTTGATTGTCATTTTCCATTTTGTTAATTAGTTCATCTATAAATTCTACCGCAGCAGTAACTGTAGAATAACCTTTTCGAAAACTATGCTGGGAATTAGATAAAATGTTGTGTTTATCCAAAAAACTTAAGATCCTCTTTAAAATAACCTTTTCGAGTAGTTTAGCAAAAGTAGATGTTAAAGTAATTGGTCTATAATTACTCACATTAGTAACATCACCCTTTTTGTGTAATGGTTTAATAATCCCCTTTTTTAAACAGTTTGGAAAAATTCCTTCCGCTATAGAGGCATTTATTAGATGTACTAGGATATTAACTAATTCTTCCTTGCGTTGTTTCAGGATTTTTGATGAAACTTCATCCCACCCACTTGAGTTTTTAGATTTCAATTGAGTAATAATTTTGATTAATTCTGTTTCAGTAACAGGATTTAAGAACACTGTGCTACCAATATGCTTTATTCCCTCATTAATATCCATTTTAACCATTTTACTCGTATTTCCCTTAGGCACCGCTACATTTATAAAGTATTCATTAAATATATTACTAATGCTTACTGAATTATGAACCATTTTGTTCTGATGTTTAATTACAATGTTCTCTGAATTTTTACAGTTTTTCTTACCAGCATTTACTACATCCCATATAGCCTTACTTGTATTTTTTGCAGTAGTTACCTTATATTTAATACTTTCAGACCTTAAATTTTTGAGAGCAGCTTCGTACTCTTTCTTGTAATTTTTATATCTATCATAATACAATCGATTACCATACTGCTTATAAAATATATACATGTCCTTCATTGATTTCCTAATCTTAATTACACTGGGTGGAAGGATTAATTTATTACTTTGTTTTTTGCATTTATTTATAACCCGTTTTGGACACGAAGTATCAAAGTGTTTATTAAATATGAGATAAAACTTCTCCCATTTTTCATTTACACAGTCAGTATCATGTACTTTATCCCATGATTCATGTTGGAGCAATTTTTTGAACCCATTTATATTATATGAATTGATTTTCCTTGTTCTTGCCTTTACAATTTTATCACTTCTAACATTAATTTTTTGAATTTTCATTATCTGTGCCTTATGATCAGAAACACAACGGTCAAATACTTCTACTTTTACTCTTTTACTATCAATATTTGTGGCAATTTGATCTATAGCGGTAGCTGATGTTGAGGTAACCCTAGTCGGTATTTTAATATGCATTTTAATATTAAACATATTTAATAAATCTGTAAGTTTTGTACACACGTTATTTCCATTGATAGAGTTTATATTTATATCACCTATTATTACAATTTTGTTACCATATACTGAGTATTTCGTCAACACTGTTTCTAATCCATTGAGAAAATTTGAAATTTCACCACTTGGCGATCTGTATACTCCAAAAAGTAATAAGTTACCTTCTTCAGTATTAATTTTAACCCCAGCAATTTCAAAATCCTTTTCTATGCAGTATTTATTTAAGTTGTATATTTGCACAATTTCTTTGTAGTTTTCATGAGCATATATTGCTACACCCCCACCATTAAATTTACATCTACTAAAACTATTTTGTAAAACAAAATTATCTAATTTATAATGCTTAATTTGGTTTTCCTTTAGTCCATGTTCTGTAATAACTACAAATATGGGGTCTACTTGATTTATAAGTGTATTAAATTGCTCAATTTTGTTTGCTAAATACTGCACATTTTGATGCAACACGCTGAAGTAATTGTTTTCATTATTTTGTGTTACAGATACCATATAATTTTTGTCTGAATCTTCTACTTTATAATCCCCCACCTTAAAATCTTTTAAACTATCAGCCTGGCTTCTTTTAGCAAATTCTAGTTTTTTGATACATTTTGTTCACAACTGGCAATAACATCACAAAGTAGTTTACCAAACTTCATTGACCCTCTCCTGCTCAAGTGGAGACCATCCCTTGCAAGATCTTCATTCGTTATCCAGCAGTTACCATCTAGCATCACACAGTTCCGAACTGAGCACATCCAGTCTAATTGATTGTTAAGGTGATGCACACGCCTCCAGTTCATATCTCTCCTATTTAACACACCACTGATGATTACCTTTGTTAATGGGCTATCTTCTTTTACTCGTTGCACCAAATCCATAACATCGCCCATAATTACGTCAGGATTTATCCCCCTGCGTAGATCATTTGTCCCAACATGAATTGCCACTATATCTGGTTTCACCTCACTTAGTTTAAGCATCTCCGTGTTATGTTTTAGTTCTTCGGTGCCTATTCCCGGAAAGCACTGCACTTCATGCCCCATTTTCCTACACTCATTGCCGGCATATTTTACCATCGAGTCTCCTAACACTATAACCCTCGATTTTTCCATGTTTGCGTTTTCCTTAGATTGTGTTTTCAGATTTCCATTTTCATTCTCAGTAGCCGATAACACTTGAAATTTGTTAAAAACGGGAACCTTTGCGTTTTGGTCTAACTCCGCCATGCTTTTGCTTTTGTTCCCTTTGCTTTTGGCGACTGTTACAAAAGATCCTTCTTCTTTTAAGTTTTGAACTTCACTTTTAAGTAGCTCGTTTTCACTCTTCAAGCACTTGATAACTTTCTCGGCTTTCTGTAAATCCTGATTTAGCATTGCTACAATTATCTGTAATGACGCTATTGTTTCGGCTTTGACTTTGTTTGGAACTGGAAGAAATTTTGTTCTGTGCATAATTTGGTGAGTTCTATGTATTCTGAAATTTCTGATGATGACATTCCAAGTGATTTGAGCCAATTTTTGATCAGTGGTGGGAGTTTTTAGTGGTATACTGGGGAATAGCGACTTTACATCAGTTATTGTCCAGTTGATAATGGAGGAAACTAACCTCCGAAACGCGTCCCGGAAAATTATAAATGTAAGTGTTGTTTAGTGTTATTGACTCACCTTTTAAATTAAATTGATTATAACAACACTGTTTTCAAACTTCTAAGAAAGGAAGATACTTGAATATTAATTGACGAAGTCCTTGTCATCTTTTATCCACTAACCATCAAGGCCCAAGAGATAAAGATTCTTATTGTCAACCTGCCAAAGATAAAAAAAACCACAAGTTCTACATGCCCATGTAAATAAAACCACGTTTTGTCTCTAAAATCAATTAAACTTGATTTGTTAAAGCAATCATTAACATTATCCAACACTCAGTTACAAAAGTTAACTTTCATTATTGCACTGTTGCAATTCCTGAACTAAAGTTATCTTGTAGGGTTTTAATTTTAAAATGTTAGGGGCATTCGTACTGAATTTTGGAAATTCCTGATTCTGTACAAGCTCTCTTAGAGATTTCTTTGTGCTACTTTTCTCTGATGTCATTGAGTGTCTTTATCTACAAGAAAATGGCTTTTTAATTTCAGTTTATTATCAAGAATAGATCCTGTTTTCCTATATCTATTCACAGGATTATTAGTAGTTTCTCCACGAGTTGCACGAACAACAGAGAATCTAATATAAAACTGATAAAAATTAAGTGTTAAAAACAGTGGAGCATAAAATAAGAACAAATTAGAAACTAAAAGCTCCTCTTATCTTAATATTGCAACCAAAATTGATCTGCCACAGCTGATTTATCAATTTGTTTATATTTTATATTTCTAAAATGTTCTTTTATTCTGGTTTCTAAATGATGTTTAGTTTTACCAATATAAACCCTATCACAACCCAAACGGCTAAATTGATAAATACCAGATTTTTTATAATTTGGAATTTTATCCTTTTTAGAAAAATTTAGTAAATTTTATATATTAAATTTATTTTGAGGGACCAAAGTTATTCCATATTCTTTAAAACTGTTAAATATTTTATTGGCCCACGGATGGTAAGTAAACTTTTTAAAAATACAATTATCTTTTATTTTCTTGAGGGTAGAAACTTCTTTAACAACCTTTTGATATTTAAATTTTTCTACCTTTTTATACATAAAATCTATATTAAAACCATTAATTACCACAGTGTTAATAATGTGTTTTATATTCTGTGTTAAGGGTACCAGCGGCGTACAAAAATCTATAGTTAATTTACCATTTTATGCAGCTAAAAGATTAGTCAACTCTGAATTCAAAAAAATTATTGCAAAATATTACTATGAAAAATCAAAGAATAAAAGATGGGAACTACCAAACATTCAAACAGTAATTCCTGAGTATCCTTGAAAAACAGCAGTTGCAACCTTCAGGTTGATTACAGGACATGAGTGTCTGGCAAAACATTTAAACAAATTTGGGATATATTCTTCACCACTCTGTCCTCTATGTGATCTGCAAGAGGAAATGGATCGAGACCACCTTCAAATATGCCCAGCCACTTCTAGTGCCCCATCCATCAGTGAAAAATATTGGAGAGCAAGAGGATTTAATGACTTCATTGTCAGAAATCCAGCATTAGCTAACAACAACATATTCTGTGTTAAATTCTTCCTTATTAAGGGGTATATTTGTTAACTAATAAATTAAACTATTGAAACTAGCAAATTTGTGTGAAAAAGGATTAAAACTTTTATTTTTTATGTAATTATCAGTATGACTAAATTTTCTACAAATGCCAAAATTCAATTTATTGTTGTGTTTTTTAATGTTTAAATCTAGAAACGGAAGGCATCCATTATTTTCGGTTCCCAAAGTGAATTATATGGCCTTATCCTGTAAATTTAAAAGTTTTAAAGCATCATTTATCTCTTTCTCAGGGACAACAGCAAAAATGTCATCCACATATCTATACCATATTTTAAAAATTAGAGGAAATTATTTTGTAATTTGAATTTCGAAAAAACTCTTGAAAAGACTAGCAAGAAATGGCAAAAATGGACTACCCATTGCCAAGCCAGATGTTTGTTGAAAGAAATTACCATCAAAATTGAAAAAATTTTGATCCAAACAAAGTTTTGTAAGTTTTACAAACTCATCTATTAATTCTTCGTATAATTCTAAAAAAACAACCATTTTTTTTAAAAAGGTCAAAAGCTTTTTTCTAGGAATACTAGGAAATAAAGCGGTTACATCAAATGAAATGAGTTTATCATCAGACAGTACTATACTGCTAATCTTTTCTACTGATTTAAAAGAATTAATTTAATTTTATACTTCCTGTGACAGTTACAGGCTGATATAAAGACAAAGAATACTAATACAAAAGTAACAAAAGTTAACAAAATATAACGAATATAAAATATAAAAGCTAAAATTTGAAAATGACAAAGAATGTGTTATCTCTTAAAACAATAAAAAAAAAAAATAAATAAATAAAAAAGAATCTTGGTCCATACACGTGATTTCTAACAATAGCTATAGAGCCTTTGAGCGACTGATCAAAAGTACTGAACTTTTTATTTAACCATTTTGCTAAATTATATGTAGGTGAATTTGTACAATTTATAATTGGTCTCATTTTATTTCCTGGTTTGTGAATTTTGGGAAGTGCATCAATCTGGGTAAAACTGGATTATTGACTTTTAAAATACGTTTTTCTTTACTAGGTATTATTTTCACTTCATTAAGAATTTTATTTAAAGTTGAAGTGCATGATTTTAATGGGTCATTATTAATTCTTAAGTAATTCTCACTTTGAAGTAAAAGTTCTACTCTATTAATATAATCAGATTGATCCAAAATTACAATTTTATTGCCTTTATCAGCTTTAGCATAAATTATGTCTATTTTGGTCATTTAATCATAATAATAATAATAATAATGTTTATTAGCCCATAGACAATTATACAAATTGTTTCGAGCATCGTCAAACTACAAATACAACAAAACAAAAATTACAAAATAAGACTTAACATAATCATATTCTATGAAATACCACTAAGTAGAGTCATATACAGCATATTTACAATTCCTCTATACAGTATAAACATTTTCCTATAAGATATTTCCTTAGTTCTTTTTTAAAACTTTCTCCTTGCTTAGCTTTAATAGTATGTGGCAATTTGTTATATAGTTTGACACCACTGATATATGGATCAGATTCACTTGTTCTTTTATTAACATTAATTCTATGTATATTATTCATACCTCGTGTATTGTAACTATAATATTGATTATTACTACTAATAATATGTATATTTTTACTTACAATATGTATTATCATGAAATAAATGCAGAAGTTAAATTATTAAGACAATTAAATGGACCTATAATGTAATGGTTTGGGAAAAGATATTCATTTTAAAAAACAAGAACCATGTTATGAATTTTCAAATACCACCAATAGATTGTATTTATAGGTTTTTGTTTTCAGAGGTTGACGACAAATAGTTCTCTTTTTGGTTGAGCTTGATAACTATGGTAACTTGTTTGGATAGCTTTGAGAATAAGTTGGATGCAACTTGAAACTAGTCAGCACTGCAACAACTTGCAATGTTAATAACATAAGTGGAGTTTTTAGTTCCTAATTTGTTCTTATTTTAGATTCTGTTGCTTCACTGTTAATAGCTTCAATTTTCCTTAATTAACAGTGGAGCATATTGATAAATTGAAAAATATGTCTATATTTCTAAACACATTCTGGTCCAACTTACCTGTAATTAAGTTAATCACTGGACTAGTTTTGGAGAGGGCTCTCTCTGTTGATCAATCAACAGCTGAATAGAAATATTGACATTTTTCAATTTAACGGACAATCTGTCTATAAATTGCCATCTACTTTTCTACAAGAGCTTGTCATCACATAGAAATCATAAATGAAAATTCTGTGTTCAAGTAATACAGGTTTTTCTGATATAAGAGCCTTAACACTATTGCACTGAAACATGTCTCGCAGCATATCTACCTCTGCATAGTACAGACAACTACAGTATGGTATATTGACTCAAGAGAATGATATAGTGCCAGTAAATCTGATTCACTTTACTAACTAGATTTATCACACATCAACCTAAGCAAAATCTTCTACGAGGTAGTTTAAAAAAGAAGAATGTTCATTTCTTTGTTGTTTGTTGCTTGATTCCTTCATTGATTTGTTTTCAGAGATGGGAAATGATTTCAACATCTTGGAATATGCTGATCCTGAGTTGGACAATGTAACTGGAGGTGAAAAGACTAATATTCTTGATGAAAATTTAGATTTAGAAGAGGAGGAAAACAAACAGGAGGAACATAAAGGAGTTAAAAGGGAGCTACCATTGACAAAGGAAAGGTAAAACAAGTTAACAGTTCTTTAGCTGTTAGCAAAGCTTAGAATTAAAGAATATAAAATAGAATGATTGTTTATAGGTTTCACTTTTAAATTTATATGATCATAGTTTTCTGACTCAGTACTTCACTGGTATGTTACTAATTCATACAGGCATAAAATGTTGGTAGGTTGTTTGAGAGGTGAAGAGGGAATAATACAGCTGTCTCTTTCTTCCTGCACCTCTGTTGGTCTTTATAAAACAAAGCTTCCATAGCAGGTCCTTGGGAAAGTTAATGTTACCATACAGAGCTTAGTCTAACAGAGGGGCATTTGTCTTTGAGCAAAACACACATGAATCTAATTTGTTTCCTTCTTTTCTTCTTCCTTGCCTCTGTTACTCTGGTGACTTTATCATGATCAGGTACTTCTGAAATCACAGTTGTGAACAACAGTCTACTAAATTATTATTTATTTATGCCAACAAACTTACAGCTGGTGTTTTTAAACACACAAGCCATGTGTGTGCTATGTTTTAGAGTTAGAATCAGAATTGAAAGATTCAGTGCTACAGCCGGGATTTGAACCACAGACCTACCATTTCATGCACAGCTGCTTTAACCACTGAGCTACTGTGACAATTTGTATGACATAGAGTTCTTCTGAGGCATTGAATTTTTCAATTCTCATTATACCTCTTAATCTACTAAATATTTTTAAACCATAAATATTGTGTGTTTATTGATGGGAAAGAGAAATGAGGTATTGGAATTGTTTGTGTAGCTTATCCTTTTGAAAATGTGTGGTTTTTTTATGAAAGAAAGAAAAAGGTGAAATAGTTAGTGGCCAAAGATTCTTTAAAGCTTAATACATAGCATTTCTGTTAAAATCTCTATATTTTGTTTATATGGAGATACTTCATTTATTTTGAAACTGTTTAGTGAAGAATCCAAACCTGAGAAACCTGTGGATTCAGCGAGTGAGGAGGTTTCATCTACTGGAACACCTTTGAAAGAGGAACCAGGCACACCTGTTGCCACCACTGGCTCTGGTGAAGGAGAAAACACTCCTGTTGCCGCTTCTCCAGTAGCTGCAGCATCTACACCTGCTCCTATGCCAACAGTGGTGCAGTCACAACCCCCAGAGTTACAGCAAATACAACAGCAACCACAACAGGCACCTGTTCCTGCTCTTGCACAACAGGTACCTTTCATTTAAAATTTCTCAAGTTAAAAATAATTAGGAAAACCAAAGCAAAGAAACGACAGAGAAAGCATTGCACTGAAAACACCAGAGTAAAAGTGAAACAGTTACTGGACTGTTTTGAATATAACACTTTGTTTATTTTTAAACTTGAAAACTGCAAATTAATGTTAATTTATCTTATAGCAACAGAGCCAAACATTTGAGAGTGACTATACTAGACACTATTGTAAGGCCAGTGGATCTCCGGCCCTGACATTTCACAGCTGTGATGAGTTGGAGGGGAAAGGTTAACATCGTCAGCAAATAGTAATGAGTCTAAAGTAAGAACAAATTAGAAACTAAAAACTTCACTTATCTTAGTAATATTGCAAGTTCTTGGTGCAAAGCTGACTAAAACTTTGAGAATAAGTTGGAGTCAACTCGAAACTTTAGTCAGCTTTGCACCAAGAACTTGCAATATTACTAAGGTAAGTGAAGTTTTTAGTTTCTAATTTGTTCTTACTTTAGAATCTTGTTGCTTCACTGTTAATAGCTTCAATTTCCTAACTTAATATAGTAATGAGTTTCGGAAAATGGATTCTCAATATTATCTTAACAATGAAAGTATATGATATTTATTAAGTTTAAAACATTGAAATACAGGTTCGGTTTTATTTTCATGCCATATCTTTCATTACACCACTATTCTGTTTGAATATTACCTTTACTTCTGTTATGGCCAGTAGTTGTTACTGTTGGTAATACTGGAAGTGAGTAACTCACCGGTTGTTAAAACTTTCTGCTAGCACCAATCAGCAGTCTCACGGCTAGACATGGCTTCCAAATGTAGCACCATGTTGCCTACTCCATTTTATAGGGACCACGTGGTTTCAATTTCTTTGGTGTTTGTACAGACTTTTTTTTTTCCGCTAGGTAAACGGTATAACAATTGTCTCCATATTCTACTATTCTGTGATCATTTATATGCATACTGTCCACATAAATTTACGAAGTAGTGATGCGATCTGCAGATGTATGAAATGTTTCAAATATTCTGTTTGAAATTCCCGCTAAAGAACTGGCAACACCATGTCACGAGGCCTTGAGAAATGTCAGAGCTGGAGATCCACTGGCCGTACAATAATAGAAACTATCCTTAGGCACCTGTATAAGGTGACTATTTTTTCTTAAGAAAATGAGGTTATTTTCATTGGACATTGAGTTATTTTGAATGTTCTTTGTATTAGGATGAAGATCTATAAATACAGTTTCTCACATGAAACCTTGCAACTGTGGTCATATTTTGCTTCTGTACTGGTTCTTTTGGCTGTTATAGCATTACCATATTTTGAAATTAATTTCTCTAAATTCATATTACTTCATGGACACTATATCAGTACTTCATAGTTTTATTAATTCCTAAACCAGCCAGGATTCACTTCATTTCTCTGAAGATGCACAATGTAATTAAGGGCAAAACATAAGATGTTCATTTATTGACTGGAGCACAGCCTGGAAAGTACATTCTATTGGGTTAAGACTGGCCATGAAAGCCTAAGCATGTATAGCCAGCATTTAAGTTTAGAAGGCAAAGATGCCCTAGAGAGGGTTTGTGGTGGTGATAAATGATACAGCAAAACTTCTTGTGTATGTTTCACACTTATATATATATATATTTTTTTTTTTTTCCTGGCAGTCCTGGCAAAATCCTATAATATATTACGGAAAATTATTTCATTTATCAGACTTTCATTTATATAATTTTTACACATATACAATCATAGCTTATGTCCCTGAGAGCAAAATACACCATTTATACATTTACAACGGCTCTGTTCTCAAGAAATATTCAAAGCCGAAACTTTTGACTCATACTGTGCATTTCTCGGAAAGCATCCCTCAGCATGGAAGTGAGAGCAACCTTGAAGCTATTTTCAAGCAAAGTTGTGAAATACCAAACTGCGCTTGCTTCAGTCATTTATGCTGTGTGCTTCAGTTGTGATCAACCTCATTAGTGGAGATGGGTGAAAGGAAAAGGAAGTGCTTTACATTTGCTGAAAAATTATGCAATTTGAGTGTATTGAAGGAAAGAAAGAAATTGCTAAGAAATTAGGGATTGCTCCATCTACCTTAAATAAGGGTTATCAATAAGTTCCTCCACACTGTGCTGGTGCCTAACACTCAAGATAACATTGGTATCCTGTTTATCTGCATTATCTTTCATGAATTACATACGTGAATCTATCAGATTTTTTATTTCTCAGAATGTTATAACAATATGCTCATGGCAGCCAGTGCTGTCACCGAAATTCCTGTCTCTAAGGAGATCTTGGTTACATGAGAGCTGTGGAGCGACTTCTCAACAATCCTATACAATTGTAACTAAGGCAGTGGAAACTGAAGAAAGTGCGTGTGTGTTGTTACCAATAAGCAAGACAGCATTCAGGGCCAATGGATTTTAATGATTATGTGCTTTATGGACTGTCAAATATTTTGTGATGTGCCATAACATTTCCAAATTGTACCAGTTTGAAAATACTGTTTACATCGTGGCAGCAATCAACAAAAAACAAGCCAAGACGACGGACTACTTCGTACAGTGACTTAACTTTCTTCGTACCTATTTATTTTTATTTGGGTGTATTTCTATTTTGTTTGTATTGTTTCATATTGTCGATTATAGTTAAACAATCTTCTTATTATCTTCTTATAAATTTTCCAATTTTTATTTACTGACTTTCATTTATGCGTTTTTCACACTTACACATTTTTTTCCTTTGGTCCCCTGGAAAATGTATAAACAAAAGGTTTACTGTGTGTCAATCAGGCATTGTAGTTTTAGTAAAAGATACAAAGAGCTATTTTGTAATTTATTTTCATTTGGTGCAGCTTCATTCTTTAGACTACTTTGCATAGAATTCTATAGAAGATTTTTTTTTTGGGGGGGGGGGGGGGCGGCGGAAGGCACTTGTGCCCTGACCAGAGGTAAGCCTGCGAGTGTAAGACTCCCACCCTGGATTCAAACCAGGGCAGCACTACTCACTAAAAACCCCCACCGGAAGTCTTGAGGTCCATACCTCACTATTGCAGTACCACAATAAAGCACCTGCGCATTCTTTGGTGATATATGAAAGCTGTCTGCCAGTGGCAGTTACAGCGAGTAAGACAAATGATAGTAGACAAATGATCTGTTATTTATAAAGTATGTTTGTCATTAGGCCACAATCGGCAGACAAGTGGTTCCTGGAAGATTAATATCACCAGATGGATCTGCAGTAAGCTTCCAAAATGCTTTTCCTCAAGCTGCTTCAGGTGTAAATGTGTCTGCAGGAACACTTCAGAGGTTATCCCAAGGCCATCTACAAGGTGAGTATTATTTTCATTCATTATAGGTAGAGTAACACAGATTCTAAAAGTATATACAATAGAAAGAGGCTTTAATCCACTTATTGACTTATTAAAGAAGTAAAAATGTTAGTGACCAAAGCATGCAACTCTTAATTTTATTTTATAATTTATTGTGTTTACAGTCCAGCAGCGAGTTCAGATGAGGATTGCTCCAGGCATGGTTGCAGGAGGAGTACGGGAAGGTCCAACGAGAGTTGTTTCTGTTGTTCCAGGAGGCCAGGTGATTCAGCATTCGGGGGTGGGGGTTGGTATGGCTTCTGGCAGAATAGGCCTAGCCCCTCCCCCACCTCCTCCTCCTTATCCTGGTCCACCGCCACCCTATCCTGGTCCTTGTCAACAGGTGAGTCTCCACAAGACACAGTTCCTCCTGCTGATATTTCATCAAAAAGAAAGAAAAAAAGGCATTTTTATCTAAGTCAATGGTACATGTTTATAAGCAGAGAGTACATTGATACTTAGAATGCGTACATATGAATTTCCTTATAATGAAAAATGAGAAGATGAACAGAAGGAAGTCTTTTTAATTGAATAATTTATATCATATCAGAAGCTTCAAGAGGCAGACTGTTCAAAATAGAAGTAAAAATTGAGATAAAAAAGAAATTTGGTTTCTATTCAATAGATAGGCATTCAGTGAAATCTTTTAGGCTTTGGCTACAGTAGAAGCATTATCATCTACAGTGAAAGCTGCACCTTGTGTTCCCAAAGTGGTTTCTGCCCATGATGCGGATAAAGCATCTGCAAGTATTGCTGTAAGATCTGCTTTGTTTGGAAAACTTTACTTTACCAGAAATAAATATTTGTGAACCAGCTTTGGTGCCAAACCTTTTAATGACATTTGCGTTTTTAATTTGAGTCATTGGATAAACAAGTCCTTGCGTGCATTCACATATCAAGCGACAAGTGTATTGCCTCTTGACTACTTTTTAAATTATTTGTTCTTCCTTTTTTTTAATCCACATTATTGTTGCTTTGTTCACTTTAGTTAACTGTTAATTTTTGGTAAGCAACTGAAGAAAAATTATTGTGCTTACTACAGATCATTCATCTAAGATACAATTTTTATTTGATCTTCTGCTGAATTAAAAGTTGTTTAAGATCAGATAGCTGAGTTAGATATTGTAAAACCTGCTAAGACACTTCCTGTGCATATTCCCGTTTATACTATAGCAGTTCTAGTTCTTTATAGTTGCAGTGGTTTAGCTTGTCTCTAGGATCATAAAAGTGGAAGGTCACTTCCACCATGCAAGTTAAGGTCAGGGGGTAGAAAATATGTTTTGCAGGCAGAAGCATTGGAAGTCTTTTCTTACTTGCCTCTGCAGTCAGGCATTGATTGATAGGGACCAAACCTTATCCCTATTTCCCCATAACAACAGGGACAAGAGGGGTGAGCATCTGCATCTCTTTTCAACATACCTTTTTCTCTTTCTTTAGGCATGAGACAAGATAAACCAAACACCCTGTAAGCCCATATTCTGTACAGGAGGGGTAGCTCTGGGTAGAGGCTATTCACTAATGGCTGGAGAGAGGGATGCAAGGACAGAGTAACTAATGTGGAATGTAACATTTTGCCCAAGAGGTTGACTAACTGCCATCATTCTTAAGAGTCAGCTCTAGCTGCTTCAACAAGAGTGAGGGTTGTGACTGCTCTTAATGGACAAGAAGTAAATATTAAAAGACTCAGGCGGTGTGGGTGACATCAACAGGACATCTGACTGAGAGACTGAGACAATAAAGCTTTTGAGCAGTGAGGTTGGGTCTCAATTACTTTAAAAATTTGATATTTTTCAGGAAATTTCATTCCCATCTTCAGCTTATAACCAATTGAACTATTGAGATAGTTTGACCTACTTGACAGGTTACTTATGTTGCTTTTTAATGGTGACTGAAACATGAGTATCCTGCTGTAACAAATTCTTAGTCTGCCCTGATTTCGATACTGTCTGATATATCAAACCATTTTCTCACCACTGGTTTGAGTCTTGATGCAGGACTGGTACAATATCCTTCAAGATGAATAAAAAATGTTATAATTGGAAAAAGTTGAATCAAATGAATGAGTTCTGGAATTCACATATTGCTCTAAAATTTCTGTGGGAAGTTAAATTATCTTGAAGATATATTTGATTCTATTCGAAATGTAGGAAGAAGTTTCTCACAATCAGGGCTCATTTTTTACTAATGAAAAAGTATCCATGTCAGTATAGTTGGTAAATGACCGCCTCCGTAGCGCAGTCGGTAGCGTGCTTGCCTCTGGCGCGGAGGACCCGGGTTCAATCCCCGGTACCAGCATGGGATTTTATCCCTTCTGGGAGGTCTGGCACGGGGTGCACTCAGCCTCGTTAGGTTCCGGGGGGACCAATTGAGGAGCTACTTGATGGAGAAGTAGCGGCCCCAGGTCTAGAAGGCTGCATAACTGGCCGGGAGGGCGCGGGGCGCTGGCCACGTCCCACCCTCCAGTACTGCACCTCACCAATGACGCCTGTAGTGGGCAGAGGTGGGGGACGCACCGGCTGGGCGGTAGGCCTTGGCCCTTCATTGGCTGTTGCGCCGGGGTTTAGTTTAGTTGGTAAATGCAGGAATGAATATTCAAGGTGCTTTAAAAACTATGAAAACATGCCAGAACTTTCTTATAATTTTTGTCATATAATTGTTTTTCCTGATTATCTTATAGTTACTATGTTTTCCATGGTGAACTCAAGTTGATTTGAGTTCTTTTTATGGATTAAGTAGCGCATGGGAACACGGATTCCAACCACTGGATTCGATCCACTTATTTAGCGAGATCGGATCAAAATCTTGTTGCATGAATGTTGTTCGATCTCATTTCCAGATTGAATTCAACATGGAAACACAGAAATGGGAATGCCTCAAATTGAGTTCAATTCCGCATGGAAACAGTAATTAATAGTAAGGAGTCATTAAAAATTAAAAAGAAAGGATAAGTGGCTGGATCAAATGGCTAAAAGAGATGACTTAGAGGTCATCTTGTATAAAAAAGAAGTTATGCAAACTGTCTCTTTTTGGTTACTTTCTAAAAAATAAAGCTATTTTATCATAATTTTTAGTTGTTTGTACAAAAGGAAGTACTCCTTAAAATTGTTGCAGCAGGGTTTTAATGTGTATATCTCCCATAGTGACTGTATATTCTGGAAACAATAGAGAAATTCAATAATGGACCCTAATTCCCTCTGCTTCTACCATAGCCAAAGCCTTGCAAGTGTCATTTGTAGCCTTATCCGATTATAGTAAGATTTGTGAAGAACGTATGCCCTTGAAGTTTGCATCATTTTTAATAAACAGTTACTTTTATTTTTGTACATAATTGTTTCAGAGCATATGCAGTCATATGAATTTAAAGTCTCATATACCAGTATAATTTAAAGCAAGATTATAATTTTCAGAGATCTAAGAAAGAATTTTTGATTGATTTTAAGTTTTCTTTTATAACATTGGAGGAACATCTACCACAGACTGCTTCATTTTATTAATGCTAATTGGCACTATTACAAGTGTACAGACATATGACACAGTCATCTACTTCCTGTATTTCTTATCTACCTACATATGTGTTCACACATTTACAGTTTCAAGGGTGGATCTTACATGGGTTTCTTGGCATGTTAGTTGTTTTCTATGTATGTTACAGCATCTTAATATTCTGTACCAGCTTAATATTTCAGTTTTCTCATGTTAAATTATTTATTTAAAACTTTTAATTTCTATAGTTGTAATATTTGTACAAATAACCTACACTTCAAGCCTTATGTTATTCTGTGTAACTTTTGTGCTTTCATTCTGGACTGTATATGATTTAAAGATTTTCAAAAAGAAAAAGGCTTTGGGTTTTTAAAAGCTGTTTGTTTCACTGTCACATCTCTCAGAATACTAATTTCATGAACATTTAATATCTAATGCTTACAGGTCTGTGTTTTGTTTTTGTTTGCTCTAAGACTAAGAGTAATTTTATTCTAAACTCTTGGCTATTGTTGTTGCACTTATGTGAACTTGTTGGCATTGTTTGTAGCTTTGAATTTTGATGTTGAAACAGACCAGCCAGTAAATGCTGTATTCAGTGTAACCTTCTCCTTAAATTATTGTTTAGGCTTTCAAGAAGCACCTTCAAAAAATAATAAAACAAAACTAGTGTTTTAGAAGTATACTTTATTTAATCTTACACATTTACAAAAAAAAAAAAATGATGCAGCTATATAACTGCAAAGCTTCTTCTCTTCTCATTCATGTTAACTGTTTAAACATCTAAACCTAAAATAAGACAACAATTATCACTCCAGGAATTTTGCAAGGAACTGCAGGATATTTTGTAATTGCTGTTATCTTTAAAGCAACAATTGTGCTTTTTGATTCACAGTATTTCATGCTTAATATGAAATGCTGAAACATAACTTATATTAGAATTTATACAACTTTCGTCAAAACATCATATTGGACTGTGACATTATTAAGGTTTATGCACGTACCTTGGATGTTTTCTGTTTTGTAATTACTGAGCTATAACATTCTTTGGGAAAAGAAGAGAGAAGGTATAAAAAAAGAAAGAAAATAGCATTAATCCAACTTTACCTGTTCTCAAATGTTCGAAAAAGCAAAATGTGTATTTACTGGCTGTGTCAAAAGTTGGAAGTAGATGCAGGTTGTTGATTTTTTCCAGATGTGGTGGTTGGATGTTTTTCTACTTAAATATAAATTTCAATTAATAAAAATTATGTTGATGTAGTAGACTAATAATGGTTAATCTTTGCTAACAATTTTGTATGAATTTTTTGTGCATGTCAATGTAATGTGGTGCTCAAAATAAGAATGTTCAGTAGGAACTCGCCCACCCTTTCAAATCTACAATATGAACATCACAGAATAGATTGTGTGTATCTATAAGTTGAAGCTACATCTAGGTTCTAGTTATACTCGAGTTAAACGTTTTTCAAATGTAATGTGAATTAAACTATTTTCATAAAGCCATGAATAGGAAGCCAAACCATAATGCAGAGCCTTTTCCATTACACTGACCTACAGTGAAATCCTTAGAGATGTAATAATATAATTATATTGCCACCTGCCACATTGAAAAAAAAATCTTTCTTTTCCTTAGTTTTATGGCAAGTATTTATTATTTTTTGAGTATATAAAATATTAAAATTATGTTAGTTTATATCTGTCATTATAATTGAATCAGTAACAAGCCTGCTTAGTCCACCTTTAGTGCCGTAATAGGTTATACAGAAGGGTTACTGTAGGTGCATTGAAAATTTGTCTACAACATAACTATTATGTCATTCAAAATAATTTCCATAAACATTTTTGCATTCTTTCAAACCACATAGAATATGTCTTGAAGTTTTTTGGGGAGAATTTTGAATACTTATGTAGGCTTCAATGGTTTTCTCAATTTTAAACCTCTGCCTAAGGATTGGCAACTTGAGGATCCCATGTAAAAATGAATGAGATTAAAATTTAGTGCTAGAGCAAGGAATCAAATCTCTAACCATTGGCTTTCCATGCTAGTTCTCTTCCGCAAATGTGCACACTGAAGCTTTCTTGCCTGATGTATATATGTTCTCCAACAAACTTCCAAGGTGACCTCAATTCAGTATAACTTCAAAGACTGCTTACTATTGTAACTTATATATTATACATATTGTGACAGTTCTTATTGATACTAATTGTGCTAGATTAAAAGATAAAGAACGAAATAAAATTGCCATGTACATATCTCTGAATATACTTACATAGTGGTCTCATTTCTGAAACATAAACTATAGCTGGTTTCAAAAATCTGAGGGTGTACTTGGCAAAATATTTTTGCTTGTTTTATATTTATGCGGACATTCATTTGCCTTTTATTCACAATATTACTAGGCTTCTTCCTTTCAGGATGACAATCACTAATACTTCTTTGGATCTACTTTACTTCTTCCATGATTTTATTCTCTTTCATTTCTATTTCTAAATTACTCATTTTATGCTAAAGTTGACGTATACAGGCTTCGTGATGTTCAGTAGTGAAAAACTATGCCAAATTGACTTGAAGAAATGCACTACTAGATAAAGAGGTTGGCAACTACGAATCAGAAAAACACGGGTAATGGAACAGAAGCATTATCTAACACCGAAACAATAGAATATAAGCACAAACTAAATAGTAGAATAATGTAAACAAAGAAGACGTAACACTTGCAGAAAAAGTGAAGATTTCCTTTTTCCTCATTCCTTTTGGCTGTTATTGATGGAAATCTATATTTAAAATAATGTTGAAATCACCAGTAGTTTGCGACAGTTATTTCCAGTAAAATCCAATGTTTAAATCATTCTGTTTGTCAATCACCTGCCACATGTAACTCTTCTGAAACTTTGCATTTGTTTCATAAACATACATAATGAAATATATTCCCATTTAAGGTTACTTATGTACTGCATAGATGTATTAGCTTATGATTTCATAGTTACTTCAGGTAGTACAGTTTATGCCTCTAAAACGCAATTATGTGTTTGTTTATAGACGTATATTTATGAAACATACTCTCATTTTAGGTTATCTACGTATTGCACAACTATATGAGCTTATGATTTCATAATTATTTCAGGTTATATGGTTTAGGCCTCTGAAACGCAAAATTGTATTTATTTCATAAACAAATATTTCCGTTTAAAGTTATCTACCTACAACACTTATGATTTCTTAGTTCTTTCAGGTTATGTAATTCATGAATTAATTTGTTTCATCCTAATATGAAATGGCACACGTGCAAGTTGCCCAAATTTGCCATTTTGGACTAGAATAGTTTCCCACCTTATTGGTCATCTATGTACACATATTGCCGGAAGTTATCATCATTCTAATGTGATACGCATTGCCAACTACACAATTCCAATGTCCTGCAATGCATGTGCTACTACTGCTGGCCACTTTCTGGTCCCTAGACCCATATTCGGCAACTTTATCCAATTTATTTTCTGTTGCTTCTATTGTGTTTTCTAGGGCACTTTTTGTCTCGCTTATTTCCCTAAAAACATCCTTCAAATTATTCTCCATTACTTGCATATTTCTCTTACACTCCTTTCTGCCCTCCTGTGTCTCCTCTTTTAAATCATTTTTTTTAGCCCTTTCTCACTTTACCTAATTTCTTGTTCAGTTTTCAACCCCAAACTTTGTTCTATTTCTTCCCTACTTTGTTGAATTTCCTGATCAACTTTCAATCCTAAACTCATTTGTGTTTCGTCTCCACTTTGCTGTATTTTATTTCCTAAACTTCTTTTTGAGTTACATATCTTTGATCTCAAGTTAGCTAAGTTTTTCTACCCTGTTCCATTTTTTGGTCTAAATTGGCAGTCATTTTTCTCATTGAGTCTTCCCCTGTTCTATTATTCCTTTACATCATGAGGTATGTTGGCTTTAGATAAAACTATGAGAGCAAGGATTTTTTAAAAATTAAAATTTAATTTTAACAAAGGAGTTTCTTATTTAATTAGATAAGTACAAAGAACACCTCACCTAATTACAGTTTTATTCTATTCAAAATATTTGCCGAAATAGTACACAGTACATTTTAACATGACAAAGCTTTTTCGAGGAACTTTTGAGAGTTCATTAATTTTTGCTTTGTACATATATACGATCTACTAGGTGACAAGCCTTTTTAATCATACTTCTCTTATATATGAAGGAATCATATCAAAGTAGGCCGTGCATTTCCTTGTATTTGATAATGTGTATTATGCTTTTCTATTCCATTTTATTTATGTTATAGTTTTAAAATTTTAATATATAACAGCAATAAGCAAAATTAACATAACTAATGTTTCTCAGTTAACACAATACAAATAAATATTAACCATATTCAACCAACTATCATTAACAATTACAAACAAGGCATTTTTTCTTGATAAATCATAATATTCTTTTAGGTTAGGTATATATTGTGCTATAGTACAAAGAACATAATGTAATTATTTGGTTTGTGAACTATTATTTAATTTATTAAATAACATTTTTTGGAAATAATGATTGTAAAAAAAATTTCTTTTATAGTTTCAGAAATAAGCCCTTTGAAATCTGAATGCTCAGAAGAGGGACTTTTCGAACTTATAACTATTCAGAAATGAGAACATTTGGAAAGGCATATTGGTAATATTACTGAGAAGGAAAGTGAAGCAGACTTGAGCAATTCAATGCTGCAGCTGGAATTCAAGTCATACTCTATTTGATTTTACATACAAACACATTTCCGTTGAGCTGCCTTGGTCTTTTTCCAGAAATACGTTCTGAATCCCGCTTGTTTGATTTGTAAGTATTCTCCAAGAAATCTCCAAGGCAGTCGTAACTGAGTATCATTATCTCAGAGCTGATTTACTACAGCAAGCACTTCATTACCACATTTGTAGACAAATACCAATAGCTTCAATTTCCTTAAATACCATATTAGTTTACATATACAAGTTTCAAAAATTTTATCTGCACCAGTGTATGGAATAGAAATGGAAAGTTGAATCTGGCTTGGAATATTCAATGCCATATGTTTAATATGTGTCAGACTGGCAGAATGTTTCCATTTCATTGACAAATGGTCAGTCTGCATCATCACAGAAGATTCATAATCCTTACTTGAGGGACACCATACTTAACTCATTCATCACTCACTCAATGATGGAGTGTGATAGTGTAAGATGAGTGGTCACTGCAACACCATTAAATAAGAATAGACAGACTTTAGTAACCCAATTTTCCAGAACAACTTTTAACTTGGAATGCCAGAGAGGACTGTAAATTATGCAGTTATCTCTTTATTCACTGGATTCTTAATCTTCTGTTTGCTATGTTATTCTGTTGAGTTCATTTGTGGATTAACATATTGTTTTATAGTTAAACACCTCATAGCATCAGACCACTCCGAAATTATTAACATATTGAATGATTGTAACTTTTTCTCAACAGAAGTTGACACATCTTGTAGAGAAGCATAATAAAGTTTTGGAAAATAAAAATTTGGAGTACCAGTATTTCAAAAAATCAAATGTATGCACTTGCATTACTTTCTGTACTCAGTCTTGTACAAACTATTCTTAAAAGTGCGCATTCTAGTAATTTATGCTATTTGAGATAAATGTTTGTAGAAATAATTTTATTACATATTTTCTTATTGGTGCAATGGGAAGAGAAGAATACAATAAGTTTGAGAGATGATCAAATTTTAGAGCCGGTCACTATGTGATGGCTGTGATATTCCATTCTTTTTGCATGGCCATGACAACAAAATTTGATGTGTAGCACTAATTGACTTTCTCTACTACTATATTTACATACGCTTATTTTTCTATTTCCTGTTACTATAGATAAAGCTTCATTACATATTTCATTGAAGATATGTATAAGAAGAATACAATAAGCTAAAATGATAGTCAAACTTTTCAAAGTAATCACATATTGTGTACAAAAGAATGTAATGTCATGCTGGTATGTTGCCATTGTAACTCAGTGGTTAGAACAACTGGACGGAGATCTGTGCTTCAAATCCCAGTTAGAGTATTTAATTTTTCAGTCTGATTCTACCTTTTCAATTCATACAAGGGTGAGTAGAGAAAGTCATGTAAGTGCACACATCAGAATTTGTAGTTGAGTTTTGTTTGTGGTTGATATTGGTACTCAAGTGTCACTCAAGTAAGGATAATGAATCTTCTCCTAAGTTTGTTTTAAAAGAGTGAAAGAGGAATTCACTCAACAAATCTGACTCAGACTTCATAAATTAGAACAAAGTTCAATTTTTTTAATTACAGTTGCAAAAGAACTACTTTCATGTGAGCAGCATCAAAGCAGCTAGATAAGAAATTAAAAGAATTAATGTAATATTTCACCCAGAAAGCTTTAGCTCTAATTAAATTTAATTCACTGTGCCCCTTTGCATGATACCATGCTAGTTTCTCTTCCAGAATTTGTTGTGATTATGATATTCACATTTTGTTCTAATGCAGGACCAGTAAATCAACATGTGTTTTGAACACATGAAGTTATATTTGAGAAATTGAACTTTCGCTGAATAATATTTTTTAAGTTATACTATATAATTTCTTACTTGGAACCACATATAAAAGAATTTGCATGATATGGGGATCCAGGGTGTGGAGCTTTTCACTTAACGGACTTATTTTGGGCACCACCATTTTCAGAACTCATCCCAAGGAAATCCCTCAGCAGCAGCAGATGTAGAGAAAAGAAAATAATTGAGAAAATAATTAACCACCTTAGGATACCTGAAAACAACCTCCTATAAATTTTAACTGGCAAACTTCATGGTTACGTGGTTTTGAAAACAGAAAAACAGTTATCAAAAATTAATTTTTGAGCTATCCTAATTAGTTGTGTGTATTTATTGGCACATTGGATATTATAAATTCAATTCATCAGTGTCTGTAGGGAAACATTAAAAGGAAAACAACGCCCAACTTTTGTCCCAGGATAATCTTGTCAGCCATGCCCAAATGATGTGTTATTTAGTATTTGGACTAATGTAGCATCACATATTTAACCTTATTCCTACACACCAAAACACTGTCCTTCTAATAGCTTGCTCTCTTGTCCCGTCATTGGTTGCACATCTTGCACTTTGTAAGCACAAAAGCACTAATCCAATATTTTATGCATAGTGTTTTGAAACAATGCATCATCTTTGTATATAAAATATGTCTGCAATGCATACTATAGTACATTTCTCTAGTGAATATTTAAGTACTGGAAGGTTTCAGGCCTATCCTAAGACCTAGTGAATTGGCAATTGGATAATCACTCACTCAAGAAATTATGAGTCATACTGAAAGTCGCGAGCAATCCATTTTTAAAATTCAAATTCCAACATGCCCCGTAGCGCAGTTGGTAGAGCAGCTGCCTGCTGTGCAAGGGGTCCCAGGTTTGATTCCCGGCAGGGGAGTAGGAATTTTTCTCCATACAGGATTATTCCTCATCCTTCCCTGAGTCTGGAAGTATAATGGTGGTGCTGTGGCTGAGTGGTTAGACCGCTCGCCTACCACCTAGGCGGGACCCACATGTGGTATTTGTGGTGAACAAAGCAGCATCTGGGCGGGTTTTCTCCAGGTTCTCCAGCCAGATTTCATGCAAGTTCATCAGTAAATTGCATAATGTACATCTTTTGTCTGAATATATTAGGAAATTATTTGAGGAAAACGTTTGATATTTGCTGCTTAGAAAGAATCAAAGTGGAATATATGTATTTCAGTGTACATCATGTTGCAAAAAGAATGCTATGGCAAAAATTTAAACAAAACTAGGAAATCTGGATGTAATTTTAACCTGGAGTTCTGTCATTTGGAATCTTGATTTTAGTTCATATAAACTGAATTTGCTGCTGTTGACCTTGGGATAGAGTTAGGAATGACAGACTGACTGAGAATGGCATCTTGGCTGCTGCTAACATTTTAACTCAAATATAACCCATAACTTTCTGCCCCTTCCCTCTGCTGCTGCTGCTACTCTGTAGATGCCACCATCAGGGCTCCGTGGTATAGGAGTGGGTTTGCCCCTGGGGCCCCCACGACCGCCCCCCATTGCAATGATGCCGCAGATGGTGGCTGCTGTACCAGGGGGCATGATGCACCCTCCTGGTGGTGGCGGAGGTGGTGGTGGTGGAATGGGCCCTGTCCCAGGGCCACCTCATCTTCAGCGCAGACCCTTGTTGCTGCAGGTGAGGCCATAGCACATGAGGGCCTTGGTGACGTTCCAGAAAGATTATCAGAAAGCTGAATAACATTTTTATCTATTTGACAGGCCTACTCTATAAACAATTTATTTTGAATTAACGCTGAGACTACCTAGAAAAATGCTTAAATTTATCTCAAAAGCATATGGTTAGGAATATATTATACTCCTGGGTGATCAGCATGGAACAGAACAGGTATCACGGCTCTATACTGCCAGCGGAAAAACATGATGCTTCATTGTGAGTTGAACTCTTGCAACCATGGTACGTACTTGTCAGTGACACAATACAGTGTGTGTATTAAGTGAAATGGCTCTGTTCCTGTACCATATTCCATTCCCCAAAAAATATTAATGTATGATTCATAAGTCTGTAAAGAATCATGGACAAATCCTGGTTCCACCTAAGTGGGTGTATTAATAAACAATGCAGTGGTTATCGGAGTGCTGTAAGACCTAACCACCTTCAATAGGAACCCCTGCATGATCCAAAAATAGAAGTGCAGAGTAATGGCGAGATAGTATGTCCGAAACATTTTGCAATAATTTGTTGGCAAATTAACAGAGAGGTAAAGAAGTTACATAACTTTCTAGTAGGACTCTGCAATGCTCATACAGACAACTCCTCCTTGTAGGAAATCTATGAAGCATTTGAAGATAGTGATTACTATAATCGCTCCATCCTTAGATCTGCACTTGATGTAAATGCAAGCCATCAACAACTAATCCATGATACGCCAAAACCAAAGCACACCATAAAATATAGTACCTTAAATATTGGCAATTATCTGTGAGTTCCATAAGTTGTATGATAACCCTAGTAAAAACTACTTGAATGTAATGCAATAGCAGCTCTATTCCTAAAAGCCCAGAGTAAATATCATTGTGTTACAACCTAAACACAAGGCACGAATCCATGTGAAGTTTGTGTTAGTTGCAGCTCAGGCTGGATGAAGTATAACTACATATGACCCCCATATTCCTCCAATATAATCCCCAGCAATTTTTATCTTTTTGGGGAATGAAAAAGAAAGTTTACAAGAATATCCACACACTTTAGAGGAACTTAAAAATAACATTCATCAAGAAATTGTCATCTTTCTTAAAGGGAACTACAGAGTGTAATGGCCAGTTTCCTAAGCATTGGCACCCAATGCTTGAACAACGAAGGGAGGCACTTCCAATATCACCTGGCTATATATGTGCACTTTTATTTTTATGTGTTTACATTTTGTTTCTTTGTTAGATATAACTTGCGCAACAAACCATAGTGTATTTACTGGGGATGTGATGTCACCCACTTAGCGTGCATAGTAAACAGTACCACAGACAGTTGAGAGCCACAAAACATGTTCTGTTCTATGCTGTTTGCCCAGTAGTGCATTATAGTTTAAATAGTTGACAAGAACTATTTAAAAAGCTTTAATATCTCAGCTTTTTGTATAACATTTCCTATATTATTCTGTTACATAGAATTATTTTACAAGGCCTTTTAAATTTACCTGTAAAAATAGACATTTGGGTCACTTAAACTGATGTTAACATCTCAGCCTTTCATTGAATTTTACAAGCTCATTCTGTTTGAATAACTGAATAAAACAGTATCACTTTACTGCTATCATGAAGGCAAAAGAATCTCAATGAAACCATTGGCTGTTTTTCCAACTTTCTTTCCATTATGCTAGCATTTTGCATGGGCTGCAGTTAATGTGTGTTTTTTATGCTACTAGCTCTTGATGGATTGAAATTTGGTCATGATGTGTTCTACGTAAATAGTTGCATACAAAATGGTAAAAATGTTTAATGCTCCAAGTATAAAAAGTAATTTACAGTAATCTTTTTAACATCTTGATTGCATATCTATGATAGTTCTTTAACAGTTTTTATTAAGTGAGAGAAAAGGCATTCATGTTTTTCTTATTTACTGTAATATAAAAAGGATTACATGAAAATAACTTAAGAATGTCATATAGAACATGTTAATCTTAAGCCACTATTTAAACAAAGTAATATTAATGCATTTCTGTTTGTAAAATCTCCATTGATTACAGTTGTATTCAAGCATTAAAAGTCTGATCAGAATGCCACAGTTCTCTTTGAAGTTTTCATAAACATTCCATTGAAGATTTTAAGTTGGTTCATAATTAGAAGTGAAGGTATACAATGGAAAAGAGGAAAAAATCTTGACAATTTTGTTTAACTGTGATCATATAGGAGGTATTTAGTGATGTTCTTGAATCGTAATATAGTGCTGCTGCTTTTGAAATTATATGCAAATTTTGTTTTGGCTCTGTTTTGCTTACTGATGTTTAAAGCTCTTAACACTTTAAGAAACAAGTACTGGCTGTTCCTCCAAAACGCTTTTGTGTCTTAAACTAGTTGTTAGTGAATGTGTAATTCCATGTTACTTCCTAAATGTGTGTTGAAGGCTTCAGAATTGATTGTAGATAGGCATGCATTAAAGTTTTCCTTCATTTTCAAAAGATATCTAATTTGAGAGGTAGAACTGGAACTTAAAAATTCAATGCCACAACTGGGATTTGAACCACAGACCTTCCGCTTACCGGGCAGATGCTCTAACCACTGAGCTATTGTGACAAACTGCCAGAATGGCATTAAATTCTCAAACCAGTTCGCATTTCTCCTGGTAAACCACAAAGGCAGTCTCACATCAGAGACAAATTACCCCAATGGTGACTTACTATTGTAAGTACTTTATATCCCAGGGTTAAATAACCTTCAGATGGTAATTATTATTTATTTATGCCAACAAACTTACTGTTGGTGTTTTTAAACACACAAGCCGTGTGTGGGCAAAGTTTGAGAGGTAGAACTGGAACTTAAAAATTCAATGCCACAACTGGGATTTGAACCACAGACCTTCCGCTTACCTGGCGGATGCTCTAACCACTGAGCTATTGTGACAAACTGCCAGAATGGCATTAAATTCTCAAACCAGTTCGTATTTCTCCTGGTAATAACAACAGTAAGTTTGTTGGCATAAATAAATAATAATTAGATATCTAATTGTTTATACTTTTACTCAGTTAATCCATTTGAAACATTTTCACTTCAGTTTCGAGTTACAAAGGAAATGTGTTTTGTTTTATTCTTGGTTATACAGTGCATTTTTAGATTGGCCAGACTGCCCTGCAGCAGCATCGGACAAGGCAAGGACCACCATGCCCTCTGCCAGAGTTATACATAAACAACATGGGTATGAAGCCCTAATTACAGTACTGACTTACCTAAAACTTACCTGCATCACAACAGATGTTGAAATTGATGACTTTCAACTCGAGCGCATTCCCTATATCTCCGAAAACAATTAAAAAATACCGAAAATCCCCATATTATTTATAAACTTCTTTAACATGTTGCAAATGTTGGGTTGTTGCGCAGTGAGTGTGCGGACAATTATTGGCCCCATATTTTACACCACAGCAGTTGACTCACACTTTATGTAAATTCTATTTTAAATATGTGCTAAGGTAGCTGCTCCTCATTCGCCAGCTTTTCGACAAAATCCTGGCCGTTATCAAAATTACACTCAGATATTTACAGATGGATCCCTGGTGGGGGTTGCCACAGGATGCAGTTTTGTGTATAACAGCGAGGCTCACCAGTACCGTCTTCTGACCTATAGTTCCATTTTTACTCCTGAGCTGTTTGCCATCTTTTATTTTTTACTTTTTATCTCCAGTTCAGTTGCTGGACCTTCTATATCTGTTGCGACTCTCTGAGCGCTATTTAGGCACTGCAACAGTTTATTGGCATTTATTCTTAAAATGCAGACATTCATATCAGATGCTATCTCACAGATACCGGTTCGTTTTTACTTGGATCCCAGGCCATGTGGGTATTCCCTGCAATGAGGAAGCAGTTGCAGCTGCTAATTCTGCATGTTGCCTGTCAGGATTATCAACCCGCACAGTGCCCTACACAGATGTGCAGCAGTACTTCCATTGCCATCTATTAGCTGAACGCCAACCATCATGGGAAGTGTTGGTTGGCACTCAGTTGCAGGCAATTAAGGACGGCATTCAATCCTGGCTGACCTGCATGGATTCCAGGTGGGCTGAAGTTATTCTAACCCGCCTGAGGATAGGTCACATGCGAGCCACTCATGGCCACCTTCTGCCTGGTGACCCAGTGCCTGTCTGACATGTGGTGTTCAACACTCTGTTGCACGTGTACTAATAGATTGTCCACAATACACTCGTGAGCGCCAGTCTGTTGGTCTGGAGTCTACACTAGCCTCCATTTTGGGCAGTGTTCATTTTGGCCAAGACTCTGCAGTTCATTGCCAATATTGGGTTCAGTAGACAAGTCTAACATGCATTATAGTTCTAGGTGGTTTTTAGATTCTTAAGATCTTTTTTACGATATCTTAATCTATTGAGTTTTTAGAAGTCAAGACTTTTTTTAAGTTTTCGGTAGTGTTTAGGTTTTTGAGATTCTTTTATGAGATTTTAACCTTTTTTTCCTTTACATTTTACTGTTTTAATTGTTTAGTATTTTAATCTTCTCTTTTAATTTTTCTATTTTAACTCTGTGAGAGTGTTTTAGGTTTTATTGTTTAACTATAGACCCAGATGACCTTGTTGACAGGCCTTTAAACCCCACACCTCACTCTATCTGTTTTAAATAATTTTTTCCCACAATGAACAACAAGTGAAAGATTGTGTGGTTGGTTTCAGCAGGATACAGCTATAGCACACACTGTTGCAAATTCTATAGATGAATTGAGAAGTGTATGTGATGACAGCATAATTAATCGAGGATTGTGATCACCTCATTCCCCTGACCTATCTCCACGTGATTTTTATTTATGGAGAACGTTAAAGAATAAAGTTTAACCATCAATTAAGGAAATAATGAAGCTATTAACAGTGAAGCAACAATAATCTAAAGTAAGAACAAATTAGAAACTAAAAGCTTCACTTGTCATAGTAATATTGCCATAAGATTTTGCAGTATTACTATGACAAGTGAAGCTTTTAGTTTCTAATTTGTTCTTACTTTAGATCTTATGGCAACATAAGATCTTGCAATATTACTATGACAAGTGAAGCTTTTAGTTTCTAATTTGTTCTTACTTTAGATTTAGCCATCAAATTAGGACACGTTACAAGAATTGAAGAATAATGTCTCGAGAGAAATATGGACAATCATTCAACGTGAATCTTTGCGGGTAAACCAGAATTGATTTTGGAGAAAAAAGGAATGTGAAGGTCATCAATTTCAACATCTCTTGTGATGCAGTTAAGCCTAACGTAAGTTAGTACAGTAGTTAGTCTTCTGTACCCATGACTTGCTGGTCATTTACATGTAACTCTGGCAGAGGGCTTGCTGCTCCTCGCCTGGTCCGGTCAATCTACGAATGCACTGTATCTAAAAGGGCCTTGTAAGAAGCCATAAATGCTCTAAAGCGTAAATGAGATCTATTATGTTTCCTCTTGGTAATGAAAGATTGAGCAAAAGGATATGAGTAGGATATAACTTTGGGATCTTTGGAAAGATAAAATCAGGCTGAAAAATGATATGTCATATCTGGGAAGTGAATCACAGGTCTTCTAGTTTTCTCAAATCAAATCCTGGCTATGGCATTGAATTTTTCACTGTGGTTCTGCCTTTCCTACTTGTTCTACACATGACTAATGTGAAAAAACCATTGGTTACCACTAATTTCCCTAATGTTTGGAATCTTTGTCTATAACTGCTGTGTGTGTATTCAGTTTTTGCTGTTTTTTTGTTTAGTTTAGGATAACTAAGTGTATTAATATCAGAAATTTGCGATATTCATATCTTTATTATTTATGGATTGGTCCATTTGGAAATGCATAAAACATTAAGTGCTGTTAACTTGAAAACACTTCTATTTATACAACGAGAAAACTTAAGCTATTAATAATAAAGCAATATAAATCAACAAATGTTAATAAACATTAGCGATTAAAGCTTCACTTGTCTTTTGTAATTATGTATTAATTACAAACCTGTTTCACAAATTGATTATTTGGGAAACATTTTGGAATTAATCCATAATCGCAAAACATGAGTTAGGTTCTGGTCACCAATATTTATTATTTGTTGATTTACTTCTATTTATGTTTATATAATTTGTAAATACACTCCTGCAAAATTGGAGTTGAACATTACCACTAATAAAGCATGTTTTAATATGTATACACATGCTTCGCTTACATCATCTTGGATTTTTTAAATTTGATGCAATTGGAGCATATAGGTTTAAATGTTAAAATATTCTTCAAATTGGTGACCTTTCACTGTATTTATTACTTTATGTGAACATTTATGAACAAAATGCTGTTAACAGCTCATCAGTTAGCTGTTTTGGTTTGCAAAATTTGAAAGTATAACATCAGCTTAGCATTTTGGATGCAAGTTTCATATTTGGAGAACTTCAGATTACTCCAGGTAATGCCACAGTACCCTATATTTCAAGAAATTGAATTTAACATGTCACATTGATGACTGCAGTGTGTTCTTGAAATCAAAGGTCTGTTACTGCTGTGCTTTGACAGTCCAAGGAAGAGTCTCAGACAGCTGTCTACAAGAAACGCTACTCGTACACAACTTATCATCTTGTAGAAGAAATGTGTTATTATACTATTTACATTTGTATTCACTATGCATATGACTGCAGAACAAGAAAAGGTATCTTAAATAGTAGAATAATTTTCATGAAATTATCTTTCATGGTGGCAAATGCATAAAATCCATAATACAATAATGTGGGAAAGAGGCAACCCATGTACATCCTTCCTAAACTTCGGCATAGTTTATAGGGAGCTGCTAAGACCTTTTATCTTGTTGAGGAGTGAAGTCTGTTTGAGACAACGTTTAGACATACTAGGAAACTCATTGGTACCACTTTGCTCCAGGGAGATAATATGGATCTATTTTGTCAACTGAAATAACTGGTGTGGTAAAGGTGAACTAATTATGCAGCTTAAATACATAAAATTGATGATAGTTTACATGATGGGCCTTTAAAAAATGATTACTTATAGGAATATATGTTACCAATGCATCCTTGTTATTTCCACCATGAAATAAACTCATTAAACATTTAACACTGTGCATACATATATAGTGGAATGCCATTAGTACATTCCTCATTAACAGATTTTCACATGAATATATAATTATAAAAATTAAATGGCAGACTATTTTATATCTAGAAGATTTCTGTTTCCAAAGGAACATTATGGATATTTGAGTACATTCTAAACATAGTTGTAACTTATTATTTATTTATGCCAACAAACTTACTGTTGGTGTTTTTAAACACACAAGCCGTGTGTGGGCTTGAGAATTTAATGTCATTCTGGCAGTTTGTCACAATAGCTCAGTGGTAGAGCGTCCGCCCGGCAAGCGGAAGGTCTGTGGTTCAAATCCCAGTTGTGGCATTGAATTTTTAAGTTCCGGTTCTACCTCTTAATAGTTGTAACTGTTTATAAATGATTACAACTCAATAGAAGGAAGTATAGGTAGGGAAAAAAAATAAATTGATCCCCTAGGCCTTGAAATCAAAATACTCTAATGCCATTGTAGTTGAACTGAGTCAAGGAAGACTGAACAGGAAACATTAAAGAGGGATCGTTTTGCTGTTGCTTAACAATGCTCTCAATTACCAGGATCATATCAGCGTCACTGGTGTGCTGGAATTTCATCCTGCAGTAGTTCTTTTACATGCCAGTAAATCTACTGGCATGGAGCTGTTGTTTTTAAGCATACTTAAAAATCACAAAGCTTCTTTTTCATAAACATATTTTGATTTTTCTGGAATTAATAAACTCTCAACACTCTTGGCTTCGTTCAAAATGTGTATCTGATCTACTTTTTTGCCAATTCTGTAAGCTCCACCCACCCCCCCCCCCCCCCCCCCCCCGCCTCCATATTCCTACTGCATACAATGCTTCATACATCCTTTCCAACCACTTGACAGATATTTCTAATTTGTAATTACCAATTCTTAGGCCTGCTATGGCAGCTCTTTCTTTTGCCATCACCTTCCTACCATTTTCTTCCCAACCACCATTATTACTTAATCTTACTCCTAAATAATTAAACTTCTTTACTACTCTAGTTTCTCCCGTGTATAAATACAGATCTGAATAAATCTAACAACAGAACAACTCATTGTAGACAGCGGGGTTATCTTCCATAATGGCAAGATCAAATATCTTTTTCACATTCTCAAGGCCACTCTGAAAGTAGAGTTCATGGCATTGTTTAAGGAAATAATTTATCGTCATTAATCATTACAGTGAAGGTTTTTAGTTGCTTTTATATATTCAGGTAGTTTTTACTAGAATGCTGTACTTATTTTAATAATTCTCCCGGTCAGGTCAGTGTAACCCGTAAACCGACAGGTGTGGTCCTCCACACATTCTGGGGGTTGTGAGAGGGCGATGTAACCGCCAAAGCATAAAAATATGGTGCTCTCTAAAAAGCGGTTACTATTACTGCTATTGTTCTCTTCAGTATCTTAATATTGGAGAGGAAGAGGATTAATGACTTCATTGTCAGAAATCCAGCATTAGCTAACAACAACATATATTCAGGTAGACAATCACTTACTTGTAGTTGTAGATAAACAGGAGCGCTTTCGTGGAGGTTACGTCCACATCCTCAGCCAGAAGCAACTACATAACCTCCACGAAAGTGCTCCTGTTTATCTACAACTACAAGTAAGTGATTGTCTACCTGAATATATAAAAGCAACTAAAAACCTTCACAATGATCAGGACATCACTATATATAATGCTTCTCCTTTTAATCTTAATAATCATTACAGTGTTTACTTTGTTACTTGCAAAGTATGTGCCTTGATGTATTTGTTGCTTGTTAGTATTTCGACTACCAGCTTTCCTTTCTGATTGTCCTTTCTTTGCCCTCTCTTAGAGATTTATTCCTTAGTGCAATTTTTGATGTTTGCCTTTGTATATCTACCCTTGGCATAATAAATTGCATAATACTCCGAACCCTCAACCATAAACATATTTTTTTGCTGCAGGAGTCCAAAATTATTTGCCAATGTTGATTATTTCAACTCTGTATACTGCATCAATTCTAAAGAAAGTAAAAGAGAATTAGGTATGAGTAATATTGTACTAATGTCAAAATAAACTTCTGCATGGTCGCAATATATTAAATATTATGTAATAATTTATTATTCAGAAAAACAATTCTTTTTTGTTTCTTTTTTCCTTCTAATTTGTAGTTCTTACATAGGATGTTGTGCAAATTTTGGGGACAAATTTCAGGATCCTATTGCCAACTTGAGAAACAAAAAAAAATATGCTCAGTGATCTTATCTTCACAAAGGCACCATAAACTTGCAGTATGGGCATAATAATATCATCTTAATTGGAACAAATGCCCAGAGGATGGGAAATTGAAATTAAATTGAATTTTAGTTGTGGACGCTCCTTAACTGCTGTGGTTTTCAGCATCCCATTCTATATTGGATGAGAAAGACAGCTTAATTTTGCATAGCAGTCTTTTTATTAGGCTTGGGATTCTTTTGTATGCTGTACATTCACAGCAGGGGACCACCAGGTTCATTTTCCTTCTGAAGGAAGCTATGCTAAGGATTTTTATGCTTTTAAAAAAAAAAAAAAAACATTACCCTTAGGCAGGTTTGAATCCATGACTTTAGGAAACAGAGGATAAGAAATGAACCAGGTCTTTAGGATTGGAAGTTAGCATGTTAACCATTAGACCACTGTAACAGTTGACAGTTGTGTTGTTGTCTACTTTAATAACATGTCTTTAAAGTATAATGCAGAGTGCAGTGAACCTGAATTTCAATTTCAGTTTTAGTTATGGATGCCGTTACTTTTATAAAAGCTAATGAAAATGTTGATGTTCCTAGAGTGAAATGCACGTTGGAAACAAACATTTTGGGTGTGTAAAATCAACATATATGAATGAATTCACTGTCTTTTTCTTAATTTTCAAACTATGTTAACCAGCAAGTGAAGGATGTATCTTCAGAGCGCAACCTAATAACTGAATTCCTTTTTACTTTTGTAAAATGTGTAGTAACAGTGGGAGGTATTGTATCCTGCAAAAAAAAAAAAATGATGTTGAGATTTCACTTGGGAAATACACATTTTGAGGTCCCCTGAATCAAAAAATTTTTTTTAGAAATAAAGCCATGTCTGTCTGTGTGTGTGTGTGTGTGTGTGTGTGTGTGTGTGTGTGTGTGTGTGTGTGTGTGTGTGTGTGTGTGCGTGCGTGCGTGCGTGCGTGCGTGCGTGCGTGCGTGCGTGCGTGCGTGCGTGCGTGCGTGCGTGGGTGGGTGGGTGTAAAATTTGGTTAAATACCAAACTAGATTTTCTGAAAATGGCTGTAAGGATATGCATTTAAAATGCCATGTGTTTAAGATATTTAAATGGCAAATGGGTATTCTGGGAATACCCTAAGAAGTCCTTTTTGTTCTGGATGACTTATAGAACTGGTGAATGGTAAGAGATTGACAAAATCTTGTTACACAAAAAATGATCTTATTAAAACACAAAATTTATGCCAGAAAATTTTATTTTTGTTCCTTTTTTTCTATTCCTTGTTATATATTTGAGTTCTCCAATACTTATACTTTTCTCAAATTTGTTATGTCCCAGACATGCAAGGAGAATGGAATTTCAAAGCCATCACATAGCAACCAACTCAATGAAAGATATGACTATTACTTAAAGCCTACTATATTCCCTTTGCACCTACAAGAAAATTAGAATTAAGATAATTTCTGCAAATGTTTATCTCGACTAACATGTACAGGAATAAATGTTTTTAAGAATAGTTTGTACAAGAGTGGAGAAAGTCATGAGTGTTCACATCAAATTTTTTTACATGTGATAATGACAACAAAGATTAAAAAAGCCTTATTTGCAGTTTCTCCATCAAAATGGCAGTGAAATATCATGCTTGTGTAACTAACGTAAACAGTGTTTCCAAGTTATTTCATGTCAAAAAGAAAAAGATAACCTTTTTATTGTTTAAAGTTAACTTTTAGTTTGTGAGAACCAGAATGTTATTGTAGAAAGTATCTTCCGGGCTGTTATTATTTTGTTTTTTGTTTTTTTGTTCTCCTGTATAATGTGCATTTTGTCTCTTTTATGGACATTGTTTCTTCAACAATGTTATGTAGCAAAAGAGAAGTGATTGATAAGGAACAGTTTCAAAAAATCAAGAATTTGGAACTAAGCTAATTTTATATTCATAACTTTTGGACTGAGTAGTTTGAAATAATCCGAAGCCAAAACACACAAACTGTTAGGCATATAAGGATAACAAAATAAAATAAATATACTGCTGCTAGCAGTAACGCTACTTAGAAATATTCACTTTTAATTTGAACCAACTTTAAAAATCTACTTATTTCAGTATGATTATAATGGGAATGTAAATTTAAATCTTTATTTGTAAAAATACAACTAATGAGTTAATTTAAAGAAAGATGTTCAGTTTGAGAGAACCGAAAATATTATTTAATAGCATTTAGCAAATAGTTACGAGTACCATTTTCATAATGTTATCTATATTACAATGTTTAGTATTATAAGATGCTATAGTCTCCCTTACAGGAGCAGCCATTGTTGCTGGAAGAGTTATTGGAACAAGAAAAGAGAGAGCAGGAAAAGCAGCAGCAGCAGCCACAGCAGGCAGTGGTTGCTCAGCCATCTCAACAAACTGCTTCTTCTGCCTCTCCACCACTACTGAGTGATGTGGAATTTGAACGGCTGAGGGCTGATGTATTAGGAACTGCCACTTCTTCCGGTGGGTCTCCAGGACTGGGTTCACCACCTCAAGCAATAGCAGGTATTAGATTATAGTACATACAACTACTTGAATATGAATAATCAAAGCACAATATTAATGTTACAATGCTTTCAACTTATACCAAAATGATCCTCGCAACAAAAAGCAGTTTATTTTTCTAATATATCCCTTATATTTTGTCGACATGCCAAAACCATTTTTTCCTAAGGTTTTTTGGCACATGAATGAACAACTTGTTGGAAGACGTGTGCGATGTGTTGGTGCACAAAGGAGCAATACCCATTTATAGTCTTTCTGGGTGGAGCTAATGTTCAGAGCTCATTTTCACTCACAAAGAGAAACTTGCTACAAATGTGGTATACATTAAAACTGCACTTTAACTTCAATAAAACAAATCAATGCAGAAATTCAGTGTCTCTGCATCACATGGTGTAACATGCAATTACTTTCTCTACTACATTTAGTAAAGTAGAGGAAGTATTGTATTCCACCCAAAAATTGTATGTGGAGATTTCACTAGAAATATGTTTTGAGGTCCCTGAATCCAAAAAAAAAAGCATTTTTAAAAAAGGTCTGTGTATATGTGTGTGTGTCTGTCAGTCTGTGGATGGATGACTTTTGCATAACTGGTAAACCGTAAGAAATAGACCAAATCTTACTGTACAGAAAATGTAGATCTCGCTAAAACACACAATTTATGTCTAAATAGTTTTGTAGAGAACCATTTTGGAGATATTCCTTGTTATCTGTGTAAGTTTTGTAGAACTTATACTTCTCTCAAATGGAACATCGCCATTCATTTTTTTATGTTAAACATGCAAAGAGAACAGAATTTGAAAGCTTTAAAAGATTTGACTATCTATCGCTCAAAGCCTACTGTATTCCCATTTTCTCCTTGTACCTACAAGAAGATAAAATAATTTCTGCAAATGTTTATCTCAACTAACACAAAGAAGATATAGGAATAAGAGTTTGTAAGAATGGTTAGTACAAGAGTAGAGAAAGTCATGTGAGTGCAACACATCAGATTTTCCATCTGCTACACACTCATACGAATATGTGACATCAATAAGGTTGTGTTGCTTCCTCAGGGGATCTTGTTTATTAATTTTGAATTTAATTATATATGGAGTGTTTTTTATACTCAGTGATGACATTTTTGAAATTCTGTATGAAATTCTCCTTCAGAATAGTTCAGAATTTTGTTTTCATGCATGTTTCCAATTCCAAAATTAGGAGAAATTCCAACTCAAGTAACATCTCATATTGGGACGCCAGACAAGAAACGATGAAGTCTAAGATTCAGAGAATTAGCAGACAACAACAATAACCATGTTTAACTGGATAGCTAGCTCCTTTTCATATTAATACTGCATAATCCCTTTTGTTGTATTTGCTGTTGGTGGTTGCTTTGAAAATTACCATATTAGCTCACGTTTCACTCTCTTGCAATTGACTGCAGCTTAATTTTCCATTTTTAATAATAATTGTAAATGGCAACACATTGCATTAAGTTTATGCTTTAAGTTGTGCATTGTTATGTTGATGCTTAATTTGTATTATAAATGGCCCCTTAATTACTTATAGTCACATACTCCTCTGCAGGATACTGTTACACAATCAATGGACGTGTAGTACATTGAATAACTACTTATAATTCAAACATTGGGCTGCTTATTTATAGGAAACATATCATTTGCTGTATCACTGGTGTGATCTGGTGTGATCAAAGATCAAATTTTAATTACAGTTCAAACATGATATCCATAGAATATATGTTGTGCTACCAGTTAAACACTTCGAAAGAAATATGAAGTTATCACTAAGTTGTGCTGCAGCCAAGGAAATTCCTGTAACCAACTCAAACAAATTAAAATATACAAACTAGAACATTACTTTTGAAACTATATTTCTATATTATCTTAAGCACAATAAGTATTTTATCCCGAACAGATAACAAAACATATTAGTGCTCAGAGGGAAGAATGAAAGTTATTATGTTAATTGTGAAACAAAGTTCTGTGATTCTGTTACAAGTTAATATAACCAGTACAGCTTTAATTTGTTCTTATTATTGAAATAGCTTTCATGCTAAAATGTGTGATTTTTTCTCTGCAAGGGCCAGGTTTATTGCCCACCCCTAATTTAGTGCCAGTGGGCTCACCTCTGAGGCCACCATATCCTCGACCTGCTCCTCAAACGCAGACCAAACTTATAGAATGGCAAGCAGGTGCCTCTGCAGGTATGGAGCCCAAATTAGGTCCAAGTGGTATCATAGTAAGACAGCAGCCAGTTTCCGCAGTTCAAGGAGATGGAACAGGTACAAATTTATTCTTTTTACTTTCTTTGTTTCTTTCCTTCTTCCTTTTTTTTTTTTTTCCTTCCTTTCTCCATCTCCGTTCAAGGAGATGGAACAGGTACAAATTTATTCTTTTTACTTTCTTTGTACCTTTCTTTCCTTCTTCCTTTCTTTTTTTCCTTCCTTTCTCCCTCCTCCCTCCCTCCATTTTAGCCTTATCAAATAATTCCATACTGGGGGTTAATTTGTAGCTCCAACTGTGAAATAAAATACCTGTAATGCAGTTCAATCTTTTCTGTATCATCCATTCTTGTTTCAGGTAGGCTAAACATTACTACTCCTTTGCCACATATCTTGCATTCTTTCTTTTATTAAACCATTACTTACAGCTAATAAAAATCGTAACAAAATAAATAATGTCATCAACATTTCTTTTTATCATTTCTGTTAAAGTAGCTGAACTTTAAATTACAGGTTATAAAATTTGTAATAATAGTTAAAATAAGGTATTTTTCAAAAATTTTGAAAGCTGCTGCTTCAAAAGAAGATACAGCATTTTTTTAATTATTATTTCTCAAATTGTCTAGATGCCATGTTAAATTACAGTCCCTTTTATTATGACATAACTTAAGGTCAGCCTACCACTGGCCAAATACCATGTGTGAGTGCAAATTGTGAAGTCATAAATGTGACCAGTATTATCTGGAACTTTGTACAAAAGGAACAATGTCAATAACTGAGTATTCTAACATGTAATTTTGGTCTGTATATGGCCAATTGGTTGCAATACTTGTGTTATTATAACTTAAGGTAATTATTTTGGCACCCTTGACCAACTTCTTGCAGACTTCTTTTAATATGTGGTAAGTAATACCCTAAAAGATGTTTTGAGGTGTCATTTGTGGGATAAAAGCTTAGTTTGACCACAATAAATTTTTGAAAATAGTATTATTACCATGAGCATGCCTCTCAGTGATACATAGACAGTTGTAAGGTACTGGATTTGAACTTGCCCAAGTTTTTTTTTTTTTTTATCCCCCCCACCCATATCCTCTTGTTCCAGTTGTTCCAATGCTATCAAGTAACTGGTTCTTTCAGAATGCTCTGCTTTATAAAGGACTAAAATTTACCTTTATTATGTGAAATGTCAATAAAATATATTACACTACTTATTTTCATTTGAAATGATCAGCATGAAATCAATGTTACTGTCAGTATGCTTTCATTTTTGAAATGCACATGCGCTTTCTGTTTATTTGAGACATTATTGAATGGATTGGATTCACATTAAGATTCACTTACAGATTAGGCATATGAAATAATGTAAACCTTTTTTATGATTTCCTTAAAAAGCTATGCACCTTGTAATCCCCCACCAAAAAAAAATCCTTTCAATGACAGCAAAGGTGAACAATAAACCCAGTTGCATATTGTTGCAGTTTGTTGAATGTATGAAACAATAATAGTTTTTATTTCACTGTAATAAGAAAATGTAATGGTTTAACCGGGGTTCCAGAAACATTCAGGTTGTTAAACCTTTTACTTGTTTTCTTGTAGGTGGACGTGTGCCACTGTTCAATGCTCCAATTTTACCAGCCCCTCCACTTCCACCAGAAAATATTGTCACCGAACAAGATAGACAGACACAATTGCGATACGAGCAGTGGCTTAATCACCAGAGTCAAATAGTTTCCTCACAGCTAAAATATTATGAGACAGAGGTTCAAAAACTGCGAAAGATACGTAAGGTAAGACACTTCCCAGTTCCTTATTCATACAAATGACAGCAAAAATAGCATCAGTAATGAAAGTTTGTGATAAAGCACTGACATTTGTGATTGTGTTGTATTTTCTCTTTGTTTAGTCCCTGAACAGTAAGCAGCGTCAGCTGCGTAAAAATGGTAATGAGCTGGCAGAACCAGATGCTCTAGAACTCCAGAGGATTTCCAGTGAACAGGCTATACTTCAGAAGCAGCTGGATACTAGCCGCAAACAAAGCCGGCAACATTCCATGTTGATGCAGGTAAATTCTTTTTTATATGTTAATACACATTACGTTCTGTTTAAAGATAAAAGTAATTAAAAGAGTATCTTCTTTCTGCTTTAAAGTTTTCTTTTAAAATACATTCATATTTTTACTTTTAATTGGTTTTTGGGTGCTTATTTTTGTTTGGAGGTTTAAGGCTTTTAAGCTGTAATGGCCTCTTGTAAACATTCTTCCCAAGGCCATATTCTATCAATTTGCCTCAAAATCTAGCAAATTTTATGATTTTCAAACATTTGTTGCTCTGTACCACTCACAGGATAAATTGATTCTATGCAGGTTACAGCTGATCTAAATGTAAACTTCTGTTTTCTTTTCCCATTCTGTAAGCTCTCTTTCTTTCATGTGTTACAAGCACATATAAATGATTGTGAGCCAGATTTGTAACTTTTCTCAAAAGGGAAGTCAATATTCATCTTTTTATCTTTTGGCTATCCAAAGAGAACAGAGTTTCAAAGCTATCACATAGTGACTGGCTCTTAAGGACATTTGGTAGTGATTTTGGATAAAAAATGTATTTTTGTTTTTTTGCTAAATATGAATCTACATAATTTGCAGAACATGCCCATATGAGGTTTTTGTGTGTTTGTGGCAATTAAGTGCATTTAAATGGGGATTTGAATGGAGTTTTAAATATGGCGGCCAGGCTGCCACACCCCTTTTACACTGCACAACATTATCTTCTTTTGCCATTTACCTTAACTTGCTTTCTTTTTAACTTTAGGCACACTTTTCTAAAAAGCTATAATAGATAGAGCTCTTTAAAAAAAGCACTTTTAATGTTACACTTTCATGAAGTTCCTCAAAAGATGTTTTCATAAATTACAAAATAGAGTGCATAATTATTTATTTTTTAAATTGCTATTATTAATTAAAATGTCTTAATCATTCATCAGCTATGTTGAATATCTTGTTTGTAAAGTTATTACAAAATTTGAAATGTGTTACTTAAACTGTTTAGCAGAAAAGTGTACCTAAAGTAGAAAATGTATGAAAAATCTTGAAAATTTTTTATTTATTGCAATATTAATAGAGTAAAAATTATTAACCTTATTTATGATTTGAGTATGGTTCGTGAATCAGAAGAAGCTGTTTTATTAGCGGTAAAAGTTTCATTATGACAGACTGTATAGTTTTCAAGAAACACTAACATACATTGCATTGAGATTCTGCATGGAAATTGCTGTTCTTACATTATCAAATGTCCTTAAAAGATCTGAATATTCTTTGTTGCACCTTGTAGAAATGCTATGTGCAAAAACATAAACTTTTCAGGAGAGGCAAAAAAAACATTCGCAGTCTTATCCAAACTGTCAATAATGCATGCAAATTGCATAAACATGTGAAACATTAGACATATTGTTTATGCTAGATATTATTGAAACTCCATGCACCTTTATGATCACATAGCATATACACATTTTGTGTGATCTATAAACATTCTATTGATTGTCAGTCTTAGATACATAATTACTCAGTTTTACGGAGTTTAATATGGTACAGTAGTTAGGTTTAAAGTAAAATAAAAAACAAAATTGTCCAATTAACGATAGCTTTATTCATCAAGAATGTTTAGCTATAAACATACTGAATACATAATTCCCTGTGGGCTTCAAAATTAGTTTTATAAATAACAATAATCTCAAATTACCAAAATGTATACATGTTCATACTAAAGATTATTATCAAGGCCCAATTGTTTATGACATGTCATAGTTTTGGTTTGTATTTTTTTTTTCCATGGAAAATATAAGCAAAGCATGATTTTATCAATGGTGATTAAAATTATGCAATTCTCACATGGTTCATATTATGTTATATTTTGGCCTTTTTAACTTTTTTTGTTGTTGTCGTCATTTTTCATGTTATAGGCATAGTTTCTCTTAAATTTTCATATTTTTATCATACTTTTATATTTCTATTTAGTTTTGCATATGTGCTTGCAGTCGTCTCAAACACGATTTTTCACATCTCTTAATTCTTTTCAGTAATATTAGGTCTTTTTCCCATTGTAATGTTGGGTGCAAATAGAAGATCATTCCTTTCCAAAAACTTTAAAATGTGTGTAATTTGCTACCATAACTCTTTCTGATCACCCTTCAAAATGTGACATCTATTGCATTCTGTGCAGAGCTGAGAGTTAGCTCTAGATTAAGCAATCAAATTCAAAATGCAACAATATTTTACTGAGTGTGCAAGATTTTTAAAGTAGATTTCCAATATAATGTTAATTTAAACAGCATTAAATTTTTGAAGATTTCGAAAATGCATCTACAAATTGATAGTCATATTTTCTAATGTTTTCGGTCATAGGTGCTTGCATATTTCTAACATTTTTAGGTCATGAACATCCAGGGCCTGGTTATTATGAACTTTGAATGTTAACATCCCAGAATATTTTACAATAATCGTGGTGGTAGTGTGTGCACAGTTTGATCACAGTTTGCTCTACTTAGACAACTATTCTTAAATCAAGATTAGAAACTCACAAACAGTTCTCAAATTAAAACAATACTAACATATTTTTTATTCCATAGACAATCATGAACTTAGATTTTAATACTTCAGACTGTCAAAAAATAATGATAGTCTTTGTGGATGAATCTTTTCAGACCTTGCAACCTGTCATATTTGGACTTCTCAATCTTCACAGGTTCATTGTACATGGGTTGCACTTCATTGTGGCTTCCTTTCTGTCTTCTTTGAAGAAGAAACTGCCATCCGTCTTTATAGAGTAGTCCTTGTATATCAGTGACTGTGGGATCCCCTTTCTTCTTGCCAGGACGAATTGAAGATATGAATTGGAAGATACATGTTCATAATCTTTGAAAAGTGTATGATCCAAGTAATGTATTTTATATGGCTGCTTCTATTTTGGATAGGCAATATGCAGGTGACTAGATTGGTCAACACTGTCGACCTCCATCATTGTGTGCCCTTTCTCCAAAATAAACTTGACAGCCGCCTGATATTAGAAAAAGTTGCTTGCAGTACCAGGTTCCTTTTCTAAAAATTCAATTTTGCAGCCTCTGAATTCATTTGCTGAGACCTTCTCTTCTCCTTATGCCAGGAATGAACATCTTTTGATTTTTATGTAGATGCTGAAATTGTGAATCTGTAGTACTGCTTTGAAACAAGCAGCTTGGGGCATAATGATATACTTTGAACATCTATTGTCAGCACAAGGGTTGTGCTGCAAGATTCAGATCTTTCCTTAGCTTTACAAGCTTCTTTCTTTTTAATATGAATGTTAAACTCATCCTCTGTTAGATTATGTTCTTTAAATGCCCCACAGGTATCACACTGATATTTTCTAGGCTTGAACACAGGGATGTTCTCTTCTTTCAGGATTTCACAAAACCTCTTCCTTTGTACATATTTTGTCCCATTCTCTTCCCACCACTTGTAAAATTCATGCATATTGTTAAAAAATTTAAAATCAAGTTCCACATAAACTTGATTACTAGAGGATCAACCACATTTTCACGGAATCTGATTTAAGTTTCTTTGAACTGCTTGTGTCATGTTGTGCTGAATTTTTCCGTTTTCTTGTTTCTTCAATTTTTGCCTTATCACTATTGTTACACAAATGGAAAGGTTTTACTCACTCATCAAAGATGTCCTTTTTTAGGCGTGTAGTTGCAAGGAAAAAGCTCTTGCAGACTCTGACTTTCTTTCCAGCTTTTGTAGGCAAATAACAGTCGTAGCCATACATTTTCTTTGGCAGCTTCTCAACAATTCTGCTTACTCTCCTAATAGTTGTACGAAAATTCATTAATCTATATACATGTACCTTTTTTCATCCCATGAGTTAAACTCCCACATTGTTTGATGAACTTCTCTCCTCTGATTTTCGTCAATTTCACTACACATGAAACTCCTCTCTCTTATTAACTGGTTTCCTTGCTTATGTGAGCATGTTGTCGGAAGAAGTTTACACCCGTCTCTTTCAACATTATAATACTTCCTTTGTATTTGCTCCCTTCATTCTTTTTACCATGTGGTCTTAACTTCTTGTTTACATTATCAGGATTCTTCTTAGATGAACTTTGCTCTTCATAGTTATGTTCATTTGCATTAGTCCCTTCCTCCTTGTCTTGTCAACCTCAACTTCTGTCACTGTATTAACTTCATTTTCACTTGAAACAGCCGGAATAGATAGGTGACCATCATCTTTATCTTCATTTCCAAAGCAAAACGTACATTACTTGGTGGAGCAGTTTGTTTATCATATTGCATAGAAACTGAAGCAGGATCCATGGGGGTAAACCATAGTCATCTGGAAAGACATGTTAACAAATTTATAATTAATTCATACCAAGAAAAACATAAGCTACATAATGTGATTAATCTTCTCCAATGGATTGCTTACCTGGCAAAAGATCATCTTCCTGGTTTTTACACAAAGCCCCAAGAGCTAGCTGCACATCTTCCCTCTGCTAGGCATTGCTAACTAATGCAGTATTGTGAGTAAGTGGCCAGTAGTGCATGAACTTGCTTTCATTGTTAGCGGTATCTTTAAGAAGAGCACACATAAATAGGTACATGGGTAAATTCCTGGGATTTATCGGTTAAAAATCCACTATGTGCTGCACTATTCACATAGCGGATTAAAGGATCAATTCTGGTGCATTCCATAGTGATTTCTATTTTTACAACAACAAAAAACTAATGAATATTTACATGTTGAGTAATAAGGAACAATTCTAGAGAGTTTTCTCCTTATTTTGTGCTACATAACTAAATTTCACCAAAAATGTCACATAGTGGTTTCGAGGTGCAGCGACTTATTGCTTAAGTGTACTATATTTCCACAGTCCCCTTGCATGTACAAGGCAGTTAGCAACAAGATAATTTGTGCAAATGTTTATCTTGATTAGCATGAAGTAGATAAGCATTTGCAAAAAGTTTTTACAAGAGCAGAGAAAGTCATATGAGTGCGCATATCAGATCTTTTTTTTTTAATTATTAATATTGCTCTATTTTCTTTGTTTTCATTTAACATTTTATATATGTAAATTTTCGTATTAGTTCTTAATGATATACTTCCTTTCCTCTAAAGCTCAATTTCCTACATTCAAATAGCATGTGTTGTACATTAAGCCATGCTATCCCTCCTATTTCTTCTTAATATGTAATCTATATACTTCTCTTTTTCCCAATTATTTTCCATTGGAACAGAATACTAGTAGCCTCTTCTGTTTTAGTTGACTGAACAATTTTTGTATTTCAGTTCCTTCACTTCTTGTGGCACTTTTCCTAAAGCCTTTATTGGTTGTTTCTCTTTTTCTCCAGATATTCCCCAAGTCATTATTCTCTAAGATGTTTCTTAAATCAGTTATCCAACCTGTACTTTGTAGACTTGGTTTTTTAAATATTGTTTTAACATTAGCCAATATAACCAAATAACTGCAAACAAAAATAAGAAAAAAAAAACTTCAACACTAAATAATTCAGAAGAACAAAATGCCCATGGAATATGAATGTTCAGAATTAGTACCATGAGTCAATGCTATGAAATATAATTTTAATGTTAAATTTTCTTTGTACATAATGAGGTACTAGGATAATTTGTGCCATAATGGTTTATGCTATCCACCATTGAAGAAACGTTTTAAAATCTGATTAATAGTTTCCGAGTTACCTTCAAATAAAAATTGCTATCACTTTTCCTCATTTTAAGAATAGAGTAGTACCCCATCCAGGTCACCGTGGCACTCCCCCACTCCTGAAGCATAGATGCACAATAGCACAGACCTGTCCACTTGCATAATAGGAGAGGTGGGGATTAGTATACCACTTGCTTTAAGTGTGATAACTACACAATAATTGTTTACGATACAGAAACATACACATACAGTATGTGACTGCCTGAATTCTGACATCACCCACTTGTTCTCCATCACTCACCACTCACCTAATTTCTCCTCTCTTGCTCATGTGGAGTGCCAGGATGATCTGGACAAACTGTACAGATGGAAAAACACTGAAATTTCGTGTTGAGAGCACAAGGTGCATATTTAGAGATAAACTTCTCTTTATACCAAGATGGATACTGTGTTTTAGATTATAGTAAATATCCAAGTTGTCTTGAGGTGACAGTATTTCACTTCAAAGTATAAGAATTTATAACAATACACATATATAGCCCATCTCTATGGGGTGGAACTAATGAATGCCTCACATTCAGGAGGTCCCGAGTTTAAATCTCAGTTGGAGTGAATTATTTCTGGGGTGAATTATCCAGAATTTGGAGTGAATTATTTCTGGGGTTCCCCTGTCCTGAGAAGACAAACTTTGGCTAGCTTTATGTTCTATGGAAACCAGGCTCATTTGATCATCATTTCACCCATTTCATTCATTCATTGTCCGATATCACCTACCAGGTTAAAGGACATTAAACTTTTAAAAAATACACATGTGATGCAATATGATCTTTTCTGTTCTCATGCTTAAGTTTTTTTCAGCCAGTTAAATTAAATAGCATTCACCATTTGAAACATGAATTTGAGAAGTTGTACCTAACCACACTTTTTGACTGTGAGAAAGAGTGATTCCCAGAGAGCCTGGTCTATTTAAATTCACATACTCTTTATTTTGGGTTTGCATAACACTTGAAGATTCATTAAAATTAAAAACCATACATATCCTGAACTTGAGACTTGATTAAGTTTCAATAGTTTGAAGCTGAAATTGTCGTTCTTCGCTTCCTGATGTCTCGTTGATACTTAAATGTCGTTGGTGACGTGATGTTGCCCTTTGATGTAGCTCGCTCCGGCTAGTTCTGCAAGAGATCTCTTTATCTCGGGTTTGCGTAAGTGTAATGGACAACCCAAGAACAACTTTGCATATAATTTATTTCAATTTAAATATTTTCAGGAGCTATGCCGAAAATATTTGTATCTGTAGAGGAATCGCACTCACATCCGCGCAGCACGACCTCCCGTACTGGTCTCTGGTTGAGTAGTGCCGAGACGCTTTCTCTCTTACCCACGCTAAGAAAACCGTTCCTCAATTTGAATGTCATGACGTCATCCAAGAAAGCCTCGTATCCAAAATGCTATTTCCTTTTCCCGCAATTTAGAAATGTCCCTTTCTATTATAACATGTTCTTTTATGAATTTCGAATATATAATTACCTTTTTAGGATTAAACGATGTTTACTTTATATTTTATTAAATATATCGCGCGACTTTTAAGGTTGGTAGACTTGACTTTCGAACGTGTATTTAAACTATGTGGTATGACGTCATGACTCGCTAATTTCAAACCAATAATGCGTTTATCTTACAAATTTAACGACTATTATTTACTCATATCCGGCAATTAAATTAAAACGTGTCTTTTTCAAAAGCCCATTCGATCGGAAATCTAAATTTCGGTATCAAGTGCCCCCATTTATATTATTTTATTAATGTAAATGTCTTGCCCGAAAGAAAAATTAAAAATTACTCCTGTATTTTGAATAATCGGCAACACTCCCATTATATACAATTTTCAATTACACTGTTTTTTGAAATTGGTTATTAACACATTTTCTCATTAATCTTTTTAACATGACAAACAATTGTACACTTGACTAAACATTAATCCTTAAATACTAATTACAATATGTTATGGTTTCTTCTGTGAAGCTTTTATATAAAGGTTAAATTTCAAGAGTCTTTCTTTTTACTTCCTTCTTTTAGTTCATGTTTGCTCACTTCGCTCTCACTATCACTTGCACTGTGATTTTTTTACTTTTGTTATTGTAACACATATCTGTACTATATCCTTTAAGCACTAAAATGTACATATATTTATATAAATCCATTACACTCTTCAGACAAGTTCTTTCTTTGTCTTGCTGTGATAACTATCTATACATCTAAATATTTTAACAAATGTTTACAAATTAAATATTCTGTTTTCTCTCTATGCGGAGATGAACATTTTAACAATCTTTCTGAAGCTGTTATTGTGAGCTCTATACAATATATTTTTAAGCTCTTTGTAGTAGATAGCAATTCACATTCTGCATTTTTCATGAATATGTAAGTACCTGACCAATATATGATTTTCAAGTAAGCTAACATTTACATTTTATCTCAAAGCTGATTGGGCGCCAATAGACAAATGACACTTCCAATTTTTTTTTTTTTTTTTTTTTTTTTTACATTAAATCAAGGTTCCAAGGTACCACACGGTTTCTTGTATGGTCGAAGGAGTTGTTTATGCCATCTTCCCAGACATTTTTCATTTTTAACATCTTTTAATTCATAGGTATGATAACCAAATTTTGATATAATTTCTGCAGGACCTTTATATAACAATTCCATCCTTTTGTTCCTACCTCTCAAGGCACTTGATAACTTATGGTCTTTAACTAGTACCCAATCGCCTATCTTAGGTTCCCATTTATGTTTTCTACTCTTTTTCTTTAATTTTCGCTTCTCTGCCTTTTTCTTGATTCGTTCAAAAGCAATTTTCGCTCTTTCTTCCTCACTTAACTGAATGTCATTAATTTTCAGTGTTTTTGGTACCCCGATCAATATTGGTTCTGGTTCAATTCCTAACATTAATTTTATTGGTGCAAACCCAGTAGTTACATTAATGGTGTGATTGATAATCTTTTCTATCAATGGACAATATTTCACCCAATCCTTGTGATTATGATGTGTAAGTACACGTAAATAAATTCCTATATCTCGGAGGACACGTTCTGTTGGATTCCCTGATGGAAAGTATGATGAACAATAATTTAGTTTTCTCGCGTCTAATGTCACCCTAATCTTTCCATTGGCCTTATTTACAATACATAGGGGATTCACAAATTCTGAATTCGAAATCTCAATAACCTCATCTTCTAACATTGACTTTATAACTGCATCTACCTCTTCTCTTATTGTACTAGGGATAGCTCTCGCTTTATGTGTAAAAGGTTTGATGGGTATCATCTCAAACGAATGAGTATAAATATTACATTTACCAGGTTTCTCAGAGAATACTTCTTTATTTCGGATTAATATTTCAAACAGTTTATCCCTCTGTTGTTCATTTAGTTGATCAGCCTGAGTTACTTTTTCCCTCAACAATTCTTCTAAGTCTTCACTACTCTCCCTATCATAGTACCTAGTTGCATCAGAAACCCTCAAATTGTCTATGAAATCATTTTTATCCCATTCTACATTTTCTTTATTATTGACACTGTACTCTTTGACATTTACTTCAGTTAATTCCATAGCTCCTACTTTAACATATTCTACAAAGAATGTATCCCCTTGGATTTCTTCTTCCTCTTTTTCTCTTACAATAGTTTCTGAACTACTATCTTCCACAAAAGGCACTATAATGGTCTCATCTTTAACTTTCATTTCTAGAATCATGTTTTTAAAATTCACCACAGCTTCCCAGGCATAAAGACAATCACAACCTATTATAATATCTGTCACAAGTCTTCCTACAATCAGAAATAAAATTCCTAGTATTCTCCCATTTATTTCAATATTTATCATTGCTTGAAATTTTACTCTCTCTTTTCGTTTTCCCACAGCTAGCGAGCAATATATCCCATTAACTGGTAAAGACATTACTTTAAAACCACTACTTTGTAAATTATCATAAAAATTTTGTGAGCATACTGTGCTATTTGATCCCGTATCTATAATTGCATTGTATTGTTTTCCATTTACTCCAATTTTGATTTTAGGTGGATCTCCTACTTTTTCGTTTTCGTCGTTTCTATTTTTCCATTCTCTTTTCTTTTGTATCATCATTTGCCTTCCAGGACTATTTATTTCCGAGTACTTATCACAATCATTACTAGGATACCCAGTTCTCACTGAAGGCACGTTTGACCGGGTCTGGCGTTTCCCTGATTTTTATGTATTGCTCCTGTACTATTTCCCGAATTGTTACTTCTGTTTTCCTGCATTAAATCGGGGTTACTTCCTACCATGTTTTTGACCGTGTTAATGGCCTCAACCATTTCTGCATTTTCGGGGGAATTTCGTCCATTAGAATACCTTTCTTCCTGTCTTGGTGACCTCGGTCTAAACTCATTATCTCCGTTTGTCCAATACCCATCATTTGAATTTCTACTATGTCCAAAATAACGTCCCCGTCTACCTCGATCAAATCTATTTGTATTCATATAATTCACCCTTATATTTCTTCCCCTTTGATTACCATTTCTATTTTGGTGACGCCCTTCCTGGTTATATCTACCTTGATTTTCCCACCGGAATGATTCCATCCTTGGTACTGGTCCTTTATATCTTTCCCTAATCTCACTTCTATTCTGATAATACTGTGCCCCTTGCCCGAAAGAATTTACAGTTTCTTTTTCTTCATATTTATTTCCAAATGCGTGTTTTGGCTTATTGACTTCTAAGGCTGATAATAATTCTATCATAGCTGCAATGCTATCGGGTCGGGCTATGATTAGGTAGTGTTGAAGCGTTTCCGGAAAATGTGGAGTAACTATATTTATTAGATCTTTTTCATCTAAAGGAGGATCCAACATCTTCGATTTTCTCGCTATTCTCATAAAATAGTTTACCATCGATTCCTCCGATCTAGGATTAAACTTTCCATTGCTTAATTCAACTCTAATATTAGCCTGCCTACTAGCTCCCCAATATCTGGTTAAAAAGATGTTCCTAAAGGTCCTGTAATCATTATTGTTACCCATAGAAAGGCCTAGCCAATTAGCAGCATTACCCTTTAGGCATTTTCTTACTATCACCATCTTGTACTCCTCTGGTATACGTTTCACCGTGAAGTACTCTTGTAACCCTTCTAAAAAGGCTTTAGGATCATCTGAATCTTCATTTTCAAAAACTGGAGGTGTCATTTCATTTAAGACATGGTTAGGCCAATGTAAATTTGAATTGTCACCTATCCCTGCACTATTTCCGAGATTAGAATGGGAATTACTGTTACCTCTATTTTGCATCGAAATGTCAGCTGATACACCTGGTATTGCCTCGTTTCTTGCAACTTCATTACTAAGATTGTTGTGATTACATGCATTTTCATTTAATTTCAAATTTTCTAAGGCCTCTTTTACCTGAGTAATTTCTGTTACTACTCCTTTTATTTGGTCTGTAACATCCTCCAAATTTCTAGCCTGCCTTTCACTTTCTACATCAGATCTTTCTATTCTAACTTTACACCCCTGTAACTCTTCTCTAATTTCTTCCCTTTGTTTGTCTAATCTATATGTTACTTTTTCCCTTTCTTTATCTAATTTTTCACTCACTTGTTGACCTAATTTCTTTTCAGAATTCTTTACTTCTTGCCTTATTGTCTCTAATTCTCCCTTAACCTGTTCTCTATTTTCTTTTACTTCACTACTGACTTTATTAATTTCCTCCCTAACTTCTTCCCTAAAGGTTTCGAAAGCTCTCTTCTGATTTTCCAATTGCATTCCCAATTCCTGTTGTCCCTTCTCTAATTTCTGTCCTAACTCTGTTCTTAATTCTTTACTAGTTTCATCTATCTTTTGACTTAACTCTGTACTCATCTTTTTCACTGTTCTTAATTCTTTACTAGTTTCATCTATTATCTTTTGACTTAACTCTGTTCTTAATTCTTTACTATTTTCATCTATCTTTTGACTTAACTCTGTACTCATCTTTTTCATTATCTTTTGAAACATATTCTCTATTTCTGACATAATTGCTGGCCTTTCTGAATTACTAAACATTTCTGAACTACCTCTAGGTGTTTCTCTAACGTTCTGATCTTCTACTTCTTGGCATATTCTGCTACCAATTACATTCTGATTAAATTCTTCCATCCTACTTATACTTTTCTCAATTTCCGGACTTTCAAAACCTAGAAAATCGGTATCACTGTCTTCCATTTCTAAGCTATTTACATGTGTTTTTCTACTCACCAAAATTTTCAATATTTTCACTATTTCACTTTAACTGCACTTAAACTTGTTCACTACACGTTTCACAGATGTTGACACGCTGGGCACCTTCTTGTCTGCTGGTTCGATGCTGGCTCGGTCGTCTTGGGGGTTGGTCCATTCTTTCGAGGCCACACGTTGGGATGCCAATTTGAAGCTGAAATGGTCGTTCTTCGCTTCCTGATGTCTCGTTGATACTTAAATGTCGTTGGTGACGTGATGTTGCCCTTTGATGTAGCTCGCTCCGGCTAGTTCTGCAAGAGATCTCTTTATCTCGGGTTTGCGTAAGTGTAATGGACAACCCAAGAACAACTTTGCATATAATTTATTTCAATTTAAATATTTTCAGGAGCTATGCCGAAAATATTTGTATCTGTAGAGGAATCGCACTCACATCCGCGCAGCACGACCTCCCGTACTGGTCTCTGGTTGAGTAGTGCCGAGACGCTTTCTCTCTTACCCACGCTAAGAAAACCGTTCCTCAATTTGAATGTCATGACGTCATCCAAGAAAGCCTCGTATCCAAAATGCTATTTCCTTTTCCCGCAATTTAGAAATGTCCCTTTCTATTATAACATGTTCTTTTATGAATTTCGAATATATAATTACCTTTTTAGGATTAAACGATGTTTACTTTATATTTTATTAAATATATCGCGTGACTTTTAAGGTTGGTAGACTTGACTTTCGAACGTGTATTTAAACTATGTGGTATGACGTCATGACTCGCTAATTTCAAACCAATAATGCGTTTATCTTACAAATTTAACGACTATTATTTACTCATATCCGGCAATTAAATTAAAACGTGTCTTTTTCAAAAGCCCATTCGATCGGAAATCTAAATTTCGGTATCAAGTTCAATAGTTTCTGGGCTTGTAGGCCATGGCCCAGTCCATGCATAAGCATCTTTATTAGCTTATAAATGTTCTTACAAGTTTCAAGCCTAGTCCGAGAAAAACAAACAAGAATTGTGTATTTGCAATCTATATACAAGCATTTTTATACAATCTAGTATTACAGTTACAAACTATTTACAATTCATCTGTTCTATATAAGCATTTTTTAATCAAGTATGTTTAAAGCTCTTTTTGAAATACATTACCACTTAGCACTGACTGGACCATGGCCTACAGGCGTGGAAACTACGTTCCATTGGATCAACACCAGTCATGAAAGCCTTAGCGTGTATACTGATTACTTTTGTTATCTCAAGATGTCATGTATCTGAAATTTATTTGAATTGCCAGCAAATAAAGCAAAATATGAGCGAAGATGGTAGTCCATCCCTACAAGCAAAGAAAAAGATGGGTCCTTTTAACTAAAATAAAATTGGAAAGGTAGGATTATAATGAAAAATTCAATACCTTAGCCAGAACTTGAAACACAGATCTTAAGCTTTCAATGCCATTGCTTAAACCAAGCTACCATGGCAACATGTTGGTACAAGATTAATTTCCTAAACTGACTCACATTGTTCCCACTAACCATAAGGCATCTTAAAATATTTTGTGATAACAAATCCTGAGCATCTTAGATAACCATTGTTAGGACAATCAGTGATAGTTAACTGTTCTTTCACACATGTCATGTTTATGCAAAAGTTGGAAGTTAGAATCAGACTGTAAAATTCAATACCACAGTCAGAATTTGAACCACGGATCTTCTGTTTCCATGCCCCAACTGAGTTACTATGGCAACATGCCAGTAGGATATTTAATTCCCCAAGTGACTCATAAGGCATTCTTAAATAAAATTCATCTTGAAATAGGTATGCAGTAAAATCATGATAACTCGATCTAATGTGGATTGAGAGGGTGTCGAGTTACTGAAATGTCTAGTTTCACAGAATAAGGGGCCTGTTATTCACAACTCATAACATAATACTGCAAATCACACAAGTGCACGGTCTAGCACAATGTAGGAAACAGAAAAGTATAGCATATTCTGAAATTTATTGCGTATTTATATGTTCCCCTTTATCTGGTTCTTTGACACATCTAATTTAATTTCTATTGTCATGTTAACTAGATGTTTTTTCTTCTTGATTGGCATTTTTACTGGTACAAACACAACTCAACACAGCATTAACAGTAAGCGCAAAATCTGAGAAATGGTACTGTAACCAGAAATATGTAACTGATAGCTTAGCTTGCCACGCAGCACTGTGTAAAGCAATAAACCTTCAGTTCTTCCAAACAAATGTTTGTGCTATGTATCCACATTGTTAATGGCAGTTAATTTCATGACAATAGTCTGCTGCCTGCTTATGTTCTGACTATGTAGATATCAAAGATCAGTGCATGTGAGACCTTTTATTTCATGAGGAAGAATGCAGTAGGTTGTATACTTACAGTAATTAAAATTTACCTATACTATTTATACTGTTTTCCTATACCACATAGTGGATTATAGAAACTAAAACACTCAGGTTTTAAGGATAAAAATAAAAAAATAAAAATTCAGATAAAAAAGTTGAGTAATCAAGATTTTACTGCACTCCAATAGCGACTTACAATCTTATAAGTACTTCAAATCCCAGGCTTCTTAGTTAACCACCATTAGATCATTCATTGTAGAAGAAGAATTAATTATCTTAAAATAATTATTATTTATTTATACCAACAAACTTACTGTTAGTGTTTTTAAACACACAAGCCGTGTGTGGGCAAAGTTTAAGAGGTAGAACTGGAACTTAAAAATTCAATGCCACAACTGGGATTTGAACCACAGACCTTCCGCTTGCCGGGCGGACGCTCTAACCACTGAGCTATTGTGACAAACTGCCAGAATGGCATTAAATTCTCAAGCCAGTTCGTATTTCTCCTGGTAAACCACAAAGGCAGTCTCACATCAGAGACAATTACCCCAATGGTGACTTACTATTGCAAGTACTTTATATCCCAGGATTAAATAACGAACTGGCTTGAGAATTTATTGCCATTCTGGCAGTTTGTCACAATAGCTCAGTGGTTAGAGCGTCCGCCCGGCAAGCGGAAGGTCTGTGGTTCAAATCCCAGTTGTGGCATTGAATTTTTAAGTTCCAGTTCTACCTCTTAATCTTAAAATAAGCTTATCAGAAGGAAGAGAGGATAGAATACTTTGCTATTTTGCAATAAAGGAGGAAAGAAACTTCGATTGACAGGAACTAAGGTAATGGGAGGTAGAACTGGAACTTAAAAATTCAATGCCACAACTGGGATTTGAACCACAGACCTTCCGCTTACCGGGCGGCTGCTCTAACCACTGAGCTATTGTGACAAACTGCCAGAATGGCATTAAATTCTCAAACCAGTTCGTATTTCTCTCAAACTTTGCCCACACACGGCTTCGGCTTGTGTGTTTAAAAACACTAACAGTAAGTTTGTTGGCATAAATAAATACTAAGGTAATGTTTTCTACATTAGTGAGTTTATGTTATTTCATGCAGATAAATTTAATTATAGTATACATAATTGGAAGTTTTAGTTTTGAGAGAAAATCTATTTTCAAATTGCTTTATCTAATATATTGATAGATTAGCAAACCTTACATCAGTATGCTAATACTCATTCTGAAAATAACTACTCCTTTCTCTGTCGTTAATTATACCTCTTATGACATTTACTTCTAGGAATATGTAGGGTTTCTAAAATGGGTAATCATTTTTTCACGTCTAGCTTTGGATATTAAACTAAGGAAAAATAAAGCTGTAGTAGTATGAACTTTTCCATTTAACTTATAAAGCAACTGTTGTTGCCTGGAAATGAATACAGTATGTTTACTACAAAACTTGGCTGGCAAGTGCATGGTCCATATGACCTTCAGTACATTTCGCTGCTCGTGTGTGCTAATTGTCACACATGCATAAGCCTTCTGTTAGGTAGGTGTTCCGTGCTGTTCTAGTCCACTTCACATATGAATAACATTAGGAGTTTGAGAGGTAGAACTGGAACTTAAAAATTCATGCCACAGCTGGGATTTGAACCACAGGTTATCACTGTAGCTTAATGGTTAGAGCACCCGCCTAGTAAGCGGAGGGTCTGTGGTTCAAATCCCAGCTGTGGCATTGAATTTTTGAGTTTTAGTTCTATCTCTCAAACATTGCCCACACACGGCTTGTGTGTTTAAAAACACCAACAGTAAGTTTGTTGGGATAAATAAATAATATTAGGAGTGTTCAGAAGTGTTTCATTTTGTTGGAAGTGTTCTTAAAATGAATCGGTTCCAGTATATAGTGCAACAAAGAGTGTTTATGTATGATATATATGTGCTTACATCATGTTGTAGGGAAGTTGTAAAGCAATTTGAAACTGAATTTCCTGGTGTGCATGTTGCAAGTAGAGACACTGTTCATTTGTTGTAAATAAATTCAGGGAGGGAGGATCAATTTGTGAAAGGAAAAGAAAGGTAAAACAGCATGTGCTTACAAAACAGAAATTGGAGGAAGGCTAAAACGGTCACCTAGAGAATCTCTAGGTGCCTTGCACAAGACAAAATTAAAACAAAATATCAGGACAGAAATTTATGCTGTTTCAGAAGCTGAAGTAATGCATGTTAATGAAAATTTCCTCAGAAGATGCCATATATGTATTGATGCAGATGGACGGCATTTCCAACATCAATGATAAGGCATATGTTGTATTTATTGTGATAATTAGTAACATGAGATGAGATTTGATTTGACGTCCATGCATTTGTGACTGGGAGACGGGCTGTGCAACTGTCAGCCGTGTTGTGCAGTACACATTCGGGAGATGGGCTGTGCACCTGCCGGCCAAGTTTTGTAGTAAACGCACTGTAATAGATATTCAAATTTGATTTCAAAAAAATAAATTTCATTAATATATTAGCAGTAGTTATGATGGTATTCCCTCTTAAATGTCCAAAAAGTCACAAGAGGCTGAGGGAAAGAATTAAAATCTAATGAATGTTTTCATTCTTCTAGCTTTACCTGATGAAGAGTAAAGATGAAGGGCAAGTACTAACATAATATGTTCCTCTCTGATCCTCCAATTTATTTTACTTTCCTTAATACTCTTCTTTCCTGTGTCTAGTGACTTTTTGGACAGTTTCTTGCTATTTCAATATCCTCAAGTGATTGTTTATTGATGTCTAATCTTCTTTGTGTATTTTTTTTCATCTCATCGTTGTGCAGTGTTTACTTCAGATCCTGTTTGTGGTGTTATGCCATTTGTGTTGCATTGAATGTTTTGTATAACATACCACTTGATGGTTCCTAAGTCTATAACTATATGTTGTCTTGAATAGGCTTGTAATTCATCTAATGTTTAGTATTACATAACTATCTATATGTATGTTATTTATTATTACAATTATTTTTAAAAATAGGCAATCAAGCTAAAGTAGTCATGTTGAATGATCATTTTCTTGTAATTGTATATCCACTTCATTGTGAGTTATACCAGTACAATCATATAATTATCTATTGGCCAATCCTGTGTCTAATTTGTAAAACAAACTTTTTAAATTACATATGTTTTAAATTATCATCAGTAAGAAAGAATTTGTACATCTTATTTGTGGTTTACAGTTTTATTCATGTTCAGTTTTATAAATTAACAGAATAATAAATAATAATAATAATAATAATAATAATAATAATAATAATAATAATAATAATAATAATAACAACAACAATGTACTAATCAACTTCTAGAATGCAATGAGATCATTAATCCTCATCATCAAATGCCAAGCTCAGACATTTTTGTGTATCATTTTTATTTGCAGTTGATGGGATATAAACATATGCAAAAGTAGTTTATAAAAACAGATGTTCTGCCTTTGACTTTAAAGAACTTAAACAGAACTAATAGACATATCAGACAATTTACCAACTTATATGATACTTGTAAGATAATTCATGTGTGTTCACAAATATTCATTAAATAATGCTGCAGTAGAGAAGATACTATAACCTCACACATAAAGTAGATATATGTGCATATTACTAAAATATTATCAGTATGCAGTAGTACTTGAAGTAAAGTCCTTATTTATTCCTCAGTCACATACACAAATCAGTATCTTTGTATGTACATTTTAACAGAAAGAAAGGAGTAATGTAAAGCAATGAACTAAGGTACAAAGAATTTCACTTCACAGTTAATTAACTGACTTTATTTAATAACATTATTATTATTATTATTATTATTATTATTATTATTATTATTATTATTTATTGGTTGTTTCATTAAATATTATTATTGGAAACTAAGGGTATATTATCTGTTTCTGCAGGAATACCAGAACAAGCAACAGCAAAAGCAAAGATCCCAGCAAGGAGGTGGACCAGTTGGACCACCTGGCTTGCTAATGGGGCCATCAGGAATCTCATCTAACACTCCCCAACAGCAGTCTGTCGTGATCCATTCTCCTTTAGGCCCTCCTGCATCATCACCTGTCCATCATCCCTCAACCCCTCAGTCTCCCATGATGAGCCCTTCACCGTCACCAATGATGCAGCAGCACACGTCACCCTTGCACAGTCCAGGTCCCTTGCTTTCTCACAGTCCAGGTCCAGGTTCTGTAACGTCTATGCTGCAGCATAGTCCAGGCAATCCAGCAGCAACCGGTAGCAGTGGCATGTCACCTCACAGTTTGCAGCCATCACCAAGGATGGGCACTCCACACTCACAGGTATATGACCACTCCATGAACCCTGAGAGCTTGTGTTTGAGGAACCTTGTCTTATTTTAGTCATCATCTTGCTTTTTTGTGAAGGTTGAGAGGGTTCTAAAGTAAGAACAAATTAGAAACTAAAAACTTCACTTATCTTAGTAATGAACTGTGTGCGTGTGTGCATGAATGCATAGTTTTTCTTTCCAGTTTATTAACATGTTCCATTGTATGAATTGCAATACTACATGCTAGGTTTTCTATAATACAGAGGATACATAATTATAGTTAATGAAACTTTATATAGTTCATACATTGTTTATCCTGTTTTACACTTGACTACTGTACCTAACCTATGCCTGTGTTTGTTGATATTACATCCTAAATTTGGTCAAAAATTCTAAGATATCTCTTTTAAAGTTTTTGAGTAGTTCTGTGTTTTGAATTGGCCATTAATAGTCTTTGTTGAATACACTATCTTTAAACTTTTGTCTCTCTGTATTTATTCTATTACAATTGTACTGTGACATTAGTTGGCATACCACAATGAATGGATGGGGGACCGGACTGCTTCACGCCACATGCTAGGCCAGTGAGCAGGTAGAGACAAAAAAGGCCAAGCAGCCTAGGGTAAATGTGTATGTGACCATAGCAATGGTAATAAAACAAAAAGGGGCTGAGAACATTTGCTGTTTTCTGAGTCATCATGCATGTGTGTTTGAAGAGTTTCTCCAAAGTTTGGCATGACATCAATCTCAGCATAAATAGAGACCAGAGAAAAACGAGTTCAGTTTGAGTTTAGTCAGTAGTGTGTAATTCGTCTCGCAGTATTCGGTCTTCGGTTAGTTGTGTATAGTTAATTTTTAGTTACGGGAATAAGTCAGTCAGCCTGTCAGTGAGTGGTGTATGTCATTGAGCAATTGTATCATCATAGTTAAGATATAAGAGACAGTGAAAATGAAGAAAGACATTGAAAGACTGAGAAAGGTTATCAGAAGAATATTTGTGAGTTATGGTAGCAGAAAAGATTATAGATGTGTTAACAACAGGAAGAAAATTATGCATTTGTACCAAAATTTTAAAGGACATTAAAGTGATAGAAAAGTACCAGATTTGGATTTTGCAATTTTGTTACAGTATGTTCAGATAGAAATGAATGTTTTGGTTTGCAGAGTGAAGAAAGCCCATTCAGTCCAGGAACTCCTCAAGAGTTGCTACGTTCGCTGCCTTCACCACAACAGGTCTGTCCTCCTCCTGCAGCAGGACGATTAACATCTCCTCAGGGTCACACTGCTGTGCGCATGACCTCTCCCCAGCACAGAATGGGTGTACCCTCCCAGCAAGGACGCCTTGTGACTAGCCCCGTCTCATATACTCAACAGCAATTCTCTGGAGGGGAACAGATGAGGTATGCTAAATTGCATTATTTTAACATAAAATTTTTTTTGTGGCTATTTTTAACCAAGCCTCTTCATTATTTTCTAATACTTTGGTAAGGAACAGATCTATAAAGTTAAAAGACATCATTAAAAATTATTTGTTTCAACACCTTGTTTCAACAGCTGCCAAAAGTATTCTTGGCAGTTGATTAATCGACAAATATATCCTGTTTTTAATATAATCAAAGAGATAATAGAAACAATAGTTACTAATTTATACAGAGCAGGATGATTGTATGATTTCCTCTGTTATTACAGTAGAACCCTGCTAATTCAAGTTAATTGGGAATGTGGTCTGTTTGGACTCGGAAATGTTTGGATTATCCAAAAAGCAAAACAAACATACATACATTCAGCTATAGGATTAGCAGCTACAAGGTAATGTGGCATAGCGATGTGAGGAAGTGACAACGTTGCAATTACCACACACAATATGACGTCAATGTATTCAACATAACGACAATGTATTCTTTTGACAGGTGGACATAGTCGATCACATGCGATATTGACAGTACGTAGGTTCAGTTTGTTTTACTATTGTTAGCAGTCTAATTTATGCTTTTCACTCGTAAATTAATAACTATAATTAATACGGAACAGGTGCATTTCATTCCAGTGTAGCTTCTATGATGAACTTATCAGTTCTATAATAAAAATGCTTTCTCTACACTGCAAATAAGCTTTTTATTCTGTTTTTAAATTATGGATTTTGTATGAAAGGTAGAACTGGAACTTAAAAATTCAATGCCACAACTGGGATTTGAACCACAGACCTTCCGCTTCCGCTTACCGCTCTACCACTGAGCTATTGTGACAAACTGCCAGAATGGCATTAAATTCTCAAGCCAGTTCGTATTTCTCCTAGTAAACCACAAAGGCAGTCTCACATCAGAGACAATTACCCCAATGGTGATTTACTATTGCAAGTACTTTATATCCCAGGATTAAATAACCTTCACATGGGGCGGGACCAGCAGAGACTCGCAACAGGTATATAAACGGGAGCAACCGGACAAAGAGCGGACAAGAGCCCAGAAGAAGCTCATTACAAGATGAGCGAAACGTCGGCGATTTCGACCAAGATGACGCGGCCTTCACCGGAAGCCAAGATCACACATCATGTTCATTGTTTATTTATTTGACTCTATTCACTGCACTATCACTTCTACTATCTTCCAGTTATCCCTTAAATTGAACTTGGTGTGTTTATATTTGATTCTTTATTTGTTTATTTCATATCAGTCCACCACATTACTTCCACTGTCTTCCTATTATCACTTGGAATATACTATTTTAATTCACCAAAGTTAATGCTTTGAATAAATGTTTTGAAAGACCTTATGTTGTGTGTGATTAGCTGCTCTTTAGTCACTGGCCATTTGTTCTTATTAGATTCGATGGCTTTCTTCATTACTTCCCTTTGCTGTTTTAGTTTGCAACATAGATATATCAGATGTTCTACTGTTTGCTCTTCTTGTAGACAGATATATGTAGAGTCCTGTATTATTCCCACCCAGTGTAAGTAGGATTTAGTTAGTCCGTGTTCCGTAATCGTTGCTGTCAGTGTGAAATTCAAGTTAGTTTGTGTTTTCATTCTTCAAACAACTGATGGGATGAACTCCTTGCAGGCTGAACTCCTTGCAGGCTGCTCCTTTCGTTGTATTAGTCCACTCTTCTTGCCACTTCTGCATCCCTTGTTCTTGGATTTCCCTGACAAATGTTTGTTTTTGGTTTTTTGTTGTACACATAGTCCGTAGCATTATCAATCGTAGCCTCCTTAGCTAGTTTATAGCTAATTCATTGCCAACATATCCAGCGTGTGCTTTGATCCAGGCAAAATGTATGATCCACTTCTGTTCTTTAAGGCTTTTAAGATTCTTTTGAATTTCTTCTGTTAAATTATTATGTTTTGAATTATTTCTGATTAGATCTAAGGTAATTTTGCTATCTGTCATATCCTGAAGTATTGCTAATCCTCTAATGATTGCCACTTGCTCTGCCTGGTTATTGGAGCATCTGTCATGTAATTTAGCCTTGATTCTATGTATAATTTCTCCGTGTTTAAATATTACTGCTGCAGCTTCAACTTTTCCATGGATTTTACTACCGTCTGTGAAGATTTCTATTTCATAATATTTACCTTCATTGACTTCTTCCATAGGTATACACTCTGCTGGATGGGGCCATTTTGCTATATGTAAGGGTGCATCATAATATGACGATTCTGGTGTCATTCTATGTGTTATCTTATAAAGTTTTGCTGCTTCTGCTATTTTAATATAGATAGGCTTCACTCCAGCTACTACACATGATGCTTCAAAAGATATGGTTCTGTATGCTTTGGCAATTTTGATATGAATTATTCTCTGAGTTCTCTGAAGTATCTTTATATTCTTTTTCCTCTCTAGTGCCTGCTCTCAGACTGGTGAACCATACGTTAGTATAGGTGCTATTGCTCCTCTGTAGATAGTTCTCAGAGACTGGTGGCCGAGACCCCACTGTAGTCTTGCTACTTTGGTTAGCATGTTTGTTAGTAGGAGTGCCTTGTCCGTTATGTTATTAATGTGTCTATTAAAGTTGAATTTTTCGTCTAGGGTTATCCCTAGGTATCTAAGTTCTCTAACCTGCTCAAGTGGTTTGTAATTCAAATGTACCCTGATTGGTTCATTACCAGCTTTCCTTCTCCTTGGTATTAATAGAACCATTGATTTTGAGTTGTTAAATTTCAGTTTGTTTTGCTTTGCCCAGTTCTCTACTTTTTTAAGTCTGTATTTGCATAGTTTTCTGCTTTTTTGTTGCTGTTACATTTCGTAAGTAGAAGTTGTTGTTGTTGTTTTCTACTGCCTTGCATCTGGCAATGAAGCCATTAGCATTCGTGCTTTCCAATACTTTTGAATTGTAGTTTCTTCTGATCTTAACGCTTCACAGGTCTTCATTCATTTCTGCTGGATCGTTACACAGGACACATATTGGTGAAGCTGAGATACCTATTCTGTAGAGATGACTTGCTAAGCAGTCGTGATTTGTCAGTAGTCGGAAGGCTGCAACCGCTGTTTTCCTTGGTCTCTAGGGGATTATATCTGGGTTGGAAAGTAGTGTAATCCATTTTTTATCTTTGGCATTTGTAAGTAGAAGTAGGACATCTGCAAAAGCCACTACTTTTGATTGGTTTGTTAGTTCCAAGTTGAGAACTGAATTGTACATTATGTTCCACAGACCAGGACCGCAGCTTGAGCCCTGTGGACATCCCCTGGTTACCTCCTTTGTGATCTTACATTCATTTGTTTGTAAGGTTGCTATTCGGTTACTGAAGTAGCTGCCTGTCAAACTGTATAAATTTTTAGGGCATTGAAGTTCTTTGAGGTTAAGCAAAATACGTGGCCACCAGGCTGAATCAAAAGCACATTATTATTATTATTATTATTATTATTATTATTATTATTATTATTATTATTATTATTATTATTATTAATAAAAATGGCTAGCACTTGGGGAAAGTGTTGATGCAAATGGTATATATTTTTCATGTACAAAATAATGCAAAGTTCAATCAAATAAAAGACAGTTCACAGTATATTCTTAGAAAACTAAAGATATAGATCTTATTTCCCATATCAATATATTAAACATGTCACATTTTTGAGAGGTAGAATCATGGCTGAAAAATGTAATGCCATAGCTGGTATTTGAACCACAGATCTTCCGCTTCATGCGCAGCTGCTCTAACCACTAAACTACCATGGCCAACTTGCCCATATGACATTAAATTCCCCAACCAATTCATATTTTCCCAGTAGACCACAAGGGAATCTCTCATCTAGATAAGTAACCCAAGGGCGACTTACAATCATAAATATTTTATATCCTGGGTGTAAATAACTTTTAGATGATAATTCCTATTTTTTTGTGCCAATCAACTTACCACTAGTGTTTTTAGATGCACGAGCTGTGTGTGAGAGGTAGAATCAGGACTGAAAATTTCAATGCCATAGCCGGGACTTGAACCACAAATCTTCTGCTTCATGCATCACTGCTCTGACCACTAGGCTACCATGGCCAGCTTGTCATTGTGACATTAAGTTCCCCAACTGATTCGTATTTTGCCGGTAGACCACAAGGGAATTGAATTTTTCAGCCCTGATTCTACCTCTGAAACATTGCCCACACATGGCAATGTATCAATTTCATTCACCATTTTGCAGACCTGAATGTCAAAAGGGATATTACAAAACTCCAAGATGTAATCACTGTAGAAACAGTATGATAAATTAAGAAAGACATTTTTTGGTTACAGAATTCACAGCATGCCACCAAGGTTTGTGCGCTCTCCAGCAAGCACAGATCCATCTCTTCAAAGGCCTCGTGGATTGGCTGGCCAGAGTCAGGGGCAGACAGTGTACCAACAGCAAACATCGCAAGCAGTGAGAACCAGTATTATGTATAGTTCAGCTTCCCCTTCACCACTTGGCAGTCCACAAGCAATAATGTCTCATCAGCAACAACAGTTTGTCCAACAGAATACTGGTTCAACACAGCAATCCCCTGTCCCATCACCACAACATAGTCAGCAGAATACTGGCCAAACCCAACAAGCTCAGCAAAATGTTATCCAAATTCAGCCACAAAGTAGTCAAGCTGGGCCCATGGTAGTACGACAAGTGCAACTGAATCAGCAACAACAACAGCAGCAGCAGCAAATGCAGCAGTTGGTACAGAGGCAGCAGCAAATACAGCAGTTGCAACAGCAGCAGCAGCAGCTTTTGCAACAGCAGCAGCAGCAACAACAGCAGCAAGGAAATGGCCAGGGGCAAGAACAGGACACAAATTTATTGTTGGCTCGACAGCAGCAGTTGGTTCAGAGACAAATGCAGCAGAGACAACAAATGCTACAGCAAGGAATATTACAGCAACAATTAGCACAGCAGCGACAACAACTTTTACAACAGCAACAACAACAGCAGCAGCAACAACAGCAACAGCATATAAGTCATCAGCAGTCTCAGCAATTGCAACAGCAGATGCAGAATCAAACTCCAAGTTCTCCAATGCCCCCATGTAGTCCATTATTGCAGCAGTCTGTTGCTCAGAATCAACATCCGTCTTCTCCAATGCCCCCATCCAGTCCATCAGTTCATCAACAACAGTTAAATCAGAATTCCAGTATGCCCCCTAGCTCCCCAATGCCTCCTAGAAGTCCAATGATTCAGCCTGGACAGAACCAGACACCAAATTCTCCAATGCCACCACAAAGTCCAATGCATTCACAAGCTGTGCAGAATCAGCCACCGTCTTCCCCTATGCCTCCATGTAGTCCCATGTTACAACAGCAGTATCATCAACAACAGTTAACACAGGGACAACCTCCAAGCTCCCCAGCATCACGTAGTCCAATGGTTTCTGGTCTTCAACATCCAGGTGGTTCACCACTGACCATGAGACATCCCTCCAGCAGTGCAGGCAGCATGAGCAACAGTCCTGTCTTGCCTGAGAGACCACAAAGTGTAGAAAATCCACCAACACCACGCACGCCTCATACTCCATACACTCCACAAAATAACCAGGCATCAGTTTCCAATGACTCAAATCATACACATCAGCAGCAGCAAGCAGAACAAAATGATGGACAAGGCAGAGGAGGAGCTCATGAAGGACCTGCTGTAGCCATTGGAGGAGGAGGAGGCGGCGGCGGGGGTGGTGGTGGTAATCCAAATAATCCCATTAATCCTCTTCCTATTCCAGCATTATTTGGAAGATTTGGCTACTTTAAATTAGGTTTGAGGGGAGGTTCTCCCATGTGGTCCATTGGAGCTGGTTTTGGAAGGGGGGGAAAGCAAGGCAGTTCTAAATCGAATGATTCTGGAAATAGTAGTAGCAGCAGGCAAACAAAAGAGGAAGCTACAAGCAGCAAGGGTCTACAGAAACAATCTGAAAATAGAGTGTTGCAGCAGTCAAGTTCCTCCGTTGAGTCAAGAAATGCTACCAGTTCACGAATGTCAATGCCAGAGAAAACAATTAGTGTTGTTTCCAAAGTTACCTCATTGGTGTGTGTGGATTATAATGATTTTGATGATGAAAACTCCCATACTCCACCAGAAACTCCCCCACAGAATTCTGTTCAGGTGTCTACAAGTTCATCAGCAGACAAAAATAATGCTGACTCTGGAGATTCAGTCAAAACTGAAGCAGAAATAGAAATGGCAGCAGAAACTGAGACCAAGGATATTGTAGAAGATAAATGTGGGGAGGAAATTGAGGTTGCTGTGGTTTCACAAGAGGACATATTAGACTCTGATGCTGTAGTTTCTTCAGAGCTTCCTGAGCACTTGGAAATGAGTGAAACAGAATGTGATAATGTCATGGTATTCGAGCATCTCTCTGAAACTGATTTGGCCCGGGTTTCCAGTTCACTTGACACAGACATCATAGAAGAATGTATAGTTACTTCATCAGATATTGCCATGGACATATCTGTCCTTGACAGCTGCACAAAGGAGGATGATGATGACACAGATGTACTTCATCTAGTTGGTGAAGAAGATGAGGAAAAAGTTGAAATGGGAGAAATTATGGAATCTTCTGATGCAGATGATGGACTAGGAAGCATTGGAATTGTTGATACGAGTGCAGATATGGATATGGATGTTATGAACATCCTTGAAACTAGAGGAAGAGGTGTATTAGATAGGGATCCAGTTCTGGATATGCCAGAGGGCTGTCGGGAAATACATTCAATGAATGATAGATTGAGGATCGGCATTGTTCGGAGTCTTGGCCCAATTCCTTCACAAGAGAAAATTATAGCAATAACAGATACTCCTGAATCACCAGATCAAGAGGAAATGAATGTTGACCCATCTCCAGAGCCATATCTACCAACACCAGACACTATTAAGGATGAGGAAGATGATATGATGACATTAATCCATGATGATTCTGACATAATTGCCTTGGATGAATCAAGTAGAAGAACTCCAGTGGCCGAAGTAGAAAGTGTAACAGAAGTGTACGAAAGTGTTCCTGAGAGTACAACAGTGGAAACTGTTACATCCACCTGTGAAGATACTCAAATAAAAAACACAGTTACAACCAGCAAGGTTTCTGGATCAGAATCCAACAGTAACATTTTAGGTTCTCCAGAAACTTTAGTAAGCATACCATCATCAACATCGACAAATGTTGTTTCAAGTGAAGAAACAGGAAAAATTACATTGCCATTCACTCTACCAAAAGTAACTCAGTTACCACCATCAAGTGTTCATCAAGCAAACATAGGGGTACCAGGAGTCACTCGAGCTGTTGCAACATATCCTTCCTTTCCCCAAACAGCAAGTTACAGCAGAACTCAGCAGCCAACCCTTTCAGCACTTTTGAATGAACCACATCACACTACAACTAATGTAATGTCTGCAACACTAAGTTCTGTCATTGCCTCTGCAGTCAGCATTCCTGTAACAAGGCAGGTGACAAATGTTGTTCCTTCTACATTATCAGTTTATTCTGCAGTGGCAACAACAGGCATTGCATCAACAGGTATTTCTGGTGTAACCGGAAGTACTATTAATAACATTTCTCAGTCTAATAGAGCATCACCAATTTTTTCTGATATTGACAAGAGTGGTTCAAAAATTATAAATATTTCTGAAAATACATCAGTAGCAGATAAAACAAAGGTAACAAATGTGTCATCACCACTGATTACTCCTCTTGTTAGCTGTGTGATGGCAACAGCTGTCACCCCATCCACAAGGGCTGTTGAAGGAAGCACAGCAGAAAATCTAGCTGTCCTAAGCACATCAGCAACAGGAACTGGAAATGTTGCCATTACAAGAGGTCAGTTACACCCACAAACAATATCAATAATTAAATCTTCTGTGTCTGCAGTTCCAGGACATAGATCTCAGGGGATGATAGGAACTTCAGCTGTTACTGCAGTGCCTATGTGCATTATTAGATCTCAAGGCAGTACTGGAAGTGGAATTGCAACAACTATGTCAATTATAAATACTGCAATTGCTTCAACAGCTTTACCTGTTATAAGACCACAGTTGACATCAGTTTCTGTTGCAAATCTTGTGGCAGATGCAGTAAATGCAGCACGTTTGCCATATCCTCCTGCTTCTGTAGCACAACAGATGGCATTTACAACCTCTGGAGTGGTGCCACTAAGCACTCTAACACCAGCAACTGCAGCAGGAGTGAGTGTGATAGCGAGTGTGCCGAAGCTACCACTGGCTTCAACATCTTCACAAGGTGTTAGTGCTACTGTTGCAGCATTGGTTGCACCACCTAGAATGTCTCTTGTGCCTCCTTTAAGCATAAGTTCTGAAACTGTGGTAACTTCTGCTGTACAAGCGGCTGCTATTGCATCAAAAATGTCAAATGAAAAAGCATTGGCAGCGACTGATTCAGAAGAGAGTGTCTCTGATAGCACTGCTGACACAAAAATCATCAAACAGTCTACACTGAAAGATGATGTAAGAATTAAAGAAAGCCCATCCCCCTTACATTTAGTTCAGAAAGACACAAAACCTGATAGTCCTTTCTCTGTAGATGATATATCATCAAGAACCCCTCTTTTCAGCAGACCAAGTGTATTGGAATCAGTAAATAGAGCTGCACAGTCTGAAATTAGTGTAGAAGATGATGTGTCAAATGTCAAAGTCATTCAGAGTGCTGTTGAAAAGGAAGATGAAATACTAATGAAAACCATGCAGCAGATATTTCAGGAAACAAGGCCAAGTGTATTGACAACAGTGGAGAAGGCTGGAAATCAAAAGGAATCTGGTACTGTTAGCCAGTGGAAGACAGGATCAACTTTCACCTTGCAGACTCCACAGGTCATTAGATCAGTTATTGTAAATGAAGATCTGACTGATGCAGAAAAACAAAAGGCTATAGTAAAAAGCTGCACAACAGATATGGAGTCTAGAACACTATCCCCTTTCAGGGAGTTGTCACTTGTAACATCTCAGAGTTTGCAGTCTTCTCAGTCTAGGTTAGCAGAGAGTGTTGATACCAGTGAGGGTGTTGTGACAAAACTGCAGATCAAAGATCTACAGGCGAAAAAGGAACCCTCTGCAGAACAAACCACTTTTGCTGCAGACTCCCATCTGCTGAATATTCAGGAAGCATCATCCAGCAATTCAGCAGCGGAATTGTCAGTGGCTCAAGACATTCCAGTGATCTCAGAAAGTATTTCACAGAGCATAGTTGCATCAGCAGCAAACTCACAAGCTCGCACTGTTCAAGAAGTGACTCAAGCCAGAAGATTAACTGCAGTAGAAGGAAGGTCTTTGTCACAGTCTGTTTTAATAACTGGTCAGTCAATGCTTGAAAGCAGATTGACAGCATCTACTATTGGCATTCCACAGCGCACAGTAATGCACATAAGTCATAGCTTGGCACAACAGATGCTTGGAACTGCAGAAGTAACATCCGGTTCCATAGTTGTGACGTCACGCATAACTCCCAGTTCATCTCCTTTGGCTCAGAGCCCTCTTACTGTAAGGCAATATGTTCAGCAGGCAGGAGCTCGATCATCTCCTGTTATAACTTCTGGAGTTCCAAAACAGTCTCCAGTAATTAGGAGTCTTTCAACTCCATCACCAGCTCATTCACCTCAGTCTGTTAGATCTCCATCCACTTTGCCTTTGCAGGCTCAGGGTGGTGCAAACTTAGTTGTGTCCTCACCAACGTCAAGCACAGCAGGTGGTGTGATCTTAGCAGCTCAAGGTCAGCATGTGCTCTCTGAAGTAGATATTCCAACATCAGGAAAAAACCTAAGCTCAAATGCAAACTCCTTGGAGCAAACTTTGGTACAGATTCGAACATCTGCACAACAAATTGCAAATTCCTTGGTGCATCAGGCCTCTTCACAAAGTCTAGCATATTCATCTCAAGCACCCTCATCACATTATGTTCTAACAGCAAGTAACAGGACAGTTTCTTCCGGAAACTCAAGCCAGGTAATAAAAACTGAAAGGAATGAGTCAGATGTATCTTCTTCTAGTACAATAAGGGTAACAGAATCAAAAGAATCTGCAGCAACTCCTATTGTTACTGGTTATCCGTATGCAAGTTCAGCACCACCCAGAATTCAGTCTTCTGAAAGTATGGCATCACAAGCTGGACAGCCACCAAGAAGAATGAGCACAGGAGAAATTAAACCTGAAGAACAGCAGAGATCATGCCAATTTGAAGATATATTGGCTACTATAAAAACAGAGGCAGAGTCAGATTGCTTCATGAACCAGCCACAGACCAGCATTGGTATGTCAACACATCTCTCAAATATAACTTCTACGGTTCCAAAATTATCTCCATCAGAGACCTCAGCATGTGTTTCTCAAGCTCAGTCCAGTGGTCTAATTCCAAAATCTGAATCCCAGTCAGTCACTACCAATTGTAAGTTTTCTGCTCAGCAGACATCACTGCCCCATAGAATGGAAGAATCTCAAAATGTGCTTTTAAAGCAGCTGCTTCAAAACACTGGCTGTGCTCAGTCACAACCACAGTCACAATCTAGTCCTTCAGTGTCAACCATAACTACTCATCATACAGCACCCACCTTACCAGTAGTTCCATCACTAGAAGCTCAGTTGGCCAGACCAGTTCCACCTACGCCATCAGCTCTCTTACCACCATTGCTCTCAAACGATAATGGTCAGGCTCAGTCACAACAACTGAGAACACCTCCAGTCTCACGGCCTTCACAACCAATGTCCAAGGAACCTGCATTTGCTTCTAGACCACAGATGCAACAAACAACTACTTCAATTGTAACAACAACTTCAGTTCCCCAGCATCTAAACACCGAGAGGCGGCCTGGTCCACCCAATCGAACACCAAGCAGGGACGAACTACTGTCACCACCAACTCCAACAACACCTCGCTCATATGGCAGTGGTGCAGATTCCAGCATGCATACTCCATCACCTCTTACTTCTCCTCAGATTGTGGTAAAAAAGGAAGTGATGCCGCCACAGCCAAGCCCAGTACACACCATGCATGTTACAGAAGTGAAGAAAGAGATCATCACTGATGAAATACCAGGTGGAACAGACAGGAAAGACTGCCAGCCTAAATTGGAACCTTCCAGAGATGATCTTAGTGAACTGGGAATAGAAGGCATAGTTGAGAAATTAACTCCAGAACAAGCCTTAGGTGAGTCAAATTTGAAAGATTTTTTAACTCTTTTGCTGCTGACTATCAATGTATGAGTTGTAATAATTTCTACTGCTAACAGCCATATTATATAATTTAGAGTACTGTCTTATATTATGGTTATCAGCTACTATTTGTTTCCTTATGTGAATGTGTGTGCACTGAGATGTATTACCTGCTCTTTGAATTACTTGTGTTTGCCATGAATGGTGTTTTGTTTCCATTAATGAGTGCTGTTAAAATACCCATTCTCTCAGGAACTTAAAAATTCAATGCCACAACTGGGATTTGAACCACAGACCTTCCGCTTACCAGTTCTACCTCTCAAACTTTGCCCACACACAGCTTGTGTGTTTAAAAACACCAACAGTAAGTTTGTTGGCATAAATAAATAATAATTACCCATTCTCTCATTTATCAGCTGAACTATGGCAACTACAGGTATACAGATGTCTTGGCTATGGCAATTTTATTGCAGACCTGCTGGGTTACAGTCTGAGAAGTATTCAATTTGTATCTACTGGCATCTGAGCATATGTTGTGTGTTATATTCTCCCTGCTTTTGTTCTGCTGTTCAGTTCTGGTATAAGGGTTAGTGATTTTAAGTTCTTTAATATCAGGCCTACCTCACAGACAAGCACAAGTAAAGTATTCCTAAGACTTAATATGAATCAGAGTCCACATTAAAAGCTGTAAACCTGTTCATTCTTTTGCCATCACCTTTGTCATCCTACAAGCAGGGATAACAGACATCTCATCTAAAAGCTTAGTATTGAAATTTCATGAGAAATACACATTTATAGGTCTCCAAAGACCAAAAGGCATTAAAGAAATTAAATAATGGACTGTTCACAATAAAGCAGTTATATCAAAAAATTAGAGTCGGAGTAAACATTTTTATTTTTACTAATTTAGAGTCTGATAAATGTTTCACGGTATGCTGGGAACATCCTACAGATTAATTAAGGAAATTGAAGCTGTTAACAGTGAAGCAACTCGAAACTTTAGTCAGCTTTGCACCAAGAACTTGCAATATTACTAAGATAAGTGAAGTTTTTAGTTTCTAATTTGTTCTTACTTTAGAATCCTACAGATTATTTAGTAGGTAAATTATCTAAATTAGTGAAACAATTTCATGAATGTGACAAATATTCTCAGAGAATCCACTCTTGAGTTGCTATGAACCAGGCTTTAAACTTCCTAGTGTATTCTAAAGTAAGAACAAATTAGAAACTAAAAACTTCACTTATCTTAGTAATGTTGCAAGTTATTTTTTCAAACACTGACTCGAGTTTCAAGTTGATTCCAACTCATTCTCAAAGCTTAAGTGAAGTTTTTTGTCACAATAGCTCAGTGGTTAGAGCGTCCGCCCGGCAAGCGGAAGGTCTGTGGTTCAAATCCCAGTTGTGGCATTGAATTTTTAAGTTCCAGTTCTACCTCTTAAATAAATTTATGTTTGCAATCATTAATAATTTTCATTGTACTGTAATATCATAATAAATTAAGCAAAATATGCTTTCCATGGGTAAATGCCACTTCATATTTGAAAGTAACTGATAGGCACAAGAGAAATATCTGCAGATCTAGACTGAAGCTGCAGAAATATTAATGCTTTTGCCAGTTATGCAGTATAGAATTTGCAAACTTTTTATTGCATTTTGTAAACCTGCCCATTCCATTGATACATGGCAGATTTATTTTTCATAGCTTATTGCAGTCCATAACTTAGTTATGTTCTACATCATTATATGTTATTCTTTTTATTCATCCTTAAGTTCAATAAATCCATTGACACTATTTACAGATATTAAAAAACAAAAAAGACGCATCTATCAACAGAAGCGACGACAGAGTCAAGGGAAAGAAGGAACATCAGGAGGGGGAACACCAAAGAAGCGCCAGCGGAAGGTCAGTGTGAGTGTTTTCTTTTGTGTTTTGTTTCATTTTACTTTTTTTTTTCTTTCCGTTTTCACTGTGATAATATTTAGTGTCATTGATTCCTTATGTATCAAGGGAGCAATAATAATAATTTAGTGAAGTACTGAAAGTTGCACTCCCACTGAAATTGGCCAAGGTCTTTGTTCAGGTGGGCAACACATCTTATGTTACAATCTAAATTATACATTGCTACTTTAAAGCTAGAGATTTCTTCCAGGCTTAAAAGCCGTGGTCTACTGGTGTTTAGAGGTCCAGATGTTTCGTCCACACCTGCTGTGGACATCATCGGTGGCGTGGTCTGAGTCTTCTCAGCGACGGTTCAGTTACAACAGAATCAATGGCTGCAGGTGCCGTATTTATATCTGGGCCACTCACAGGGGATTGGCTGGGCTTGAACGGGAGATTTGTTAGGTGGGCAGGGCTTCTCCACTCTGATTGCTGATTGGTTTACATGATTTCTCTACATTAGTGCTTGTTTTATGCTCAGGTATCGGATGCCAAGTTTTGTTCAGTTTTAGAGCTTCTTCCTTTCTGTTAAAATTATTTGGGTGTTTGTAAATTTCTATGGCTTCACGTTGTAGTCTGGCATGGTAGTATGGCATAGATGAAACAACAGTAGTCTCCTTGTACTGAATTATGTGTTCTCCATCGGCCCATACTGCATGTTCCACGACCGCAGACTTGTCTGTCTGTCCCTGCCGGCAGTATCTCTTGTGCTTTGCGAGTCGGATGTTGACGCTGCATTGGGTGTGCACCGCACCGCAGGAACACGGAATCTGGTAAATGCCGGCCGAAGCAAGCAGGTCCCTGGGATATTTGGCCGACCGAAGCAAGGTATTAATCTGTCTGGTAGGTTTGAAGATAGTTATGATGTTATGGTGCTTGAGTAGGCGTCCTATTCTGTCCGTGACAGTTTTGAAATAAGGCAAAAAAGCAGTGCCTTTGCTCTTGGATGGATCCTGTTTTTGGTTGGCAGGGTGAGGCCTAGGTGAGCATATTGCTCTACGAACTTCTTGTGCCGTGTAACCATTTGAATATAAAGCCTGTTCAAGATGTCAGAGTTCCTGTTGTAATGAGTTAGGCTCACAGATGCAGGCAGCACAGTCAGTGAGGGTCTTTATGATGGCGCATTTCTGCTTAGGATGATGGTTGGAATTTTTGTTTAGATGTCGGTTGGTGTGGGTTTGTTTGCGGTAGACTATGTCCAAGAGTCCCGTCTGCTCTCTTGCTGACCAGAACATCTAAGATAGACAACTGGCCAGTATAAATACAGCACCTCCAGCCATTGATTCTGTTGTAACTGAACCTTTGCCAAGAAGACCTAGACCACGCTGCTAATGATGTCCGCTGCAGGTGTAGACAAAACATCTGGACCTCTAAACTCCAGGAGACCACAGCTTTTAAGTTTGGAAGAAATCTCTAGCTTTAATTCTAACTCCAGCCGTGAAAGCTTCCGACTACTCATTATTGCTACTTTAGCGTTTATTTAATGTACAACGGCCCCAGGTCCAGAAGGTCGCACAACTGACCAGCAGAGCTGGGGGCACTGACCATGTCCCACCCTCCAGTACTGAACCCCACCAATGACACCTGTAGTGGGTAGAGGTGGGAGACGCAACAGCTGGGCAGCAAGCCTTGGCCATGCATAAAAATTCAATGCCACAACTGGGATTTGAACCACAGACCTTCCGCTCACCAGGCGGCTGCTCTAACCATTGAGCTATTGTGACAAACTGCCAGAATGGCATTAAATTCTCAAACCAGAATTAATTAATTGATGAATTACCATCTGAAGGTTATTTAATCCTGGGACATAAAGTACTTACAATAGTAAGTCATCATTGGGGTAATTTGTCTCTGATGTGAGACTGCCTTTGTGGTTTACCAGGAGAATACGAAGTGGTTTGAGAATTTAATGCCATTCTGGCAGTTTGTCACAATAGCTCAATGGTTAGAGCAGCTGCCTGGTAAGCGGAAGGTCTGTGGTTCAAATCCCAGTTGTGGCATTGAATTTTTAAGTTCCAGTTCTACCTCTCAGTTCATTTAATTTTTACTTTTTCTAAATATTGCCTGATGTTCTTACAATTTTTGTGTAAAATTTTATTTGTCAATTTTCCTATTTATTCTTAAGCATATACTTCCTTTTCTCCAAATCTCAGTTTCCCTGCATTCAAGTAGTATTTATTACACATGTTTTCCCCCACATAATGGGTATTTCACATTGTAGACAGCCATTTCATTGACCTTTTAACCTCCACTCTTAGCCATGCTGCCCCCTCTTTCTATTTTATTCGTTTTTTCTATATACCTCTCTCTTTTCCAGCATTGTTTTATTGAAACATAGAATACCAGTGATGTCTTCTTTGCCAACTGGCTGAATAATTTTTGCACCTTTCCAGAAATCTTTATTATTTGATTCTCTATTTGTCCAAATATTCCCCAAGCCTGTATTTTCTAAGTTATTTTTTAAAATTCCTTATCCAACTCATATTTTATAGACTTGTGTCTTGGTATTTTAAATATTGCTTTAACAAATTATCATCTAAATTCAGAATCCAGCACCAATATTTCAGTCTTTTCCTTGCTACTCTCCCCATGTCTATTTATGGAACTTAGTTCTGTTGTTTGAAAATCAAATTTTTCATCAAGTTGGAGATAAATCAGTACTTACAAATGGGAAAACTGGTGCTTTCAATTGATTTTTTGGTTGTTTGGTAAAAAAGGAGAAAGAACTCCATATCCTATTATTATTGATCACTAATTAGAATATCAGTTTTGTTTCAAAACACATGGAAAACAGCTTGATTCAAACACTTACATTTCAAAATACAATTCAGATGAAAAAAATTCACATTGATGTTAAGTGATGATATATTACAGATAGTACATTTATGTATGAGGAGAAAAATTGTTTATAGTCTGCATTTGCACATAGCATCCACAACACTTGAGTTACAATTTGGCAAACTCTTGGTTTACTGTCATTCTTTATAATATAGGAATAATATCCAGATTCTCTTTGGAAGTTCAGCTTACCTTTCACAATTTTCTGGAACTCCATGTAGCCTATTGTGACTGTATTATCACCAAGACTGAACAGAATTTCAGTTCTGTAAATTCTCGCAAAATTTTCAACCGCATTAATTTGTGAAACTTTACATAGATTAATGGCTTCATTGCCAGATGCAAGGCACTAGAAAACAACAACATAGATTAAACATACACACTACTTTGTAAAATACAACAGAAGAATCTTTTGTTGCTACTTGAAGATTCTGCCAAGCATTGTAAAGAAGAATTGGTAAGACTTTATTTATTTTGTTTTTTGCAGTGGCAGTTTCCAAAGTCTCAACCAACTCCCTGACTTTGTCACAAAACAAACCAGAAGCGACAACCTGCACTGTTTGTTCTAATTTCCTCAGCTGACCATTTAACACATGGACAGTAACCTTCCAAATGTTAAATTAAGTTAATGATATCGCTGCCCACGTGTTTATAAAAACAAGCTATCTCAGCAACATTCAGCTCATTTTCTCCTAAGTGCTGAAGGAGGTCAACCTTAGTGTTGCGAAGTGTTACCAAATGTTCACTTTCCAGGAAGGTTACCATATCCCTCAAGCGATCTTTGAAATACCACTGATTAATACTATGAACACCACCTATTCAGAAATGGGAGCAGTATAGTTTGTCCTGGATACTTATTGTCCAGAAACTTCCTGTACAGATGTTTCCATTTTCACATGTTCAGGAAAGTTGACTTCTTTGGCTACTGTTGAATTTAATTCTGGATGTTGTGTACCCAGCACATTCAAAATTAAGTTTAGTTTGTGAGCTCAGCTCTCGACTATTATCAGATTATCATTAAGAATATTGGCCAAAATGTCGAAGCTCTTGGTCAGCTATCTTGTGAAATCAGAAACAAGAGCCATACCATCATCAAGAAGACTTCAACATTTATCTAGAATTATCTCCAGAATAGACCCTGGAAACTACATTTTCAAGCACGTATATTAACTTTGAGGAAAGTTTTTGTACACTTTTCGTGGATCAGTATCATTTAGCAGTCCATGAATAGGTGGTTTTTTCTGTGGCTATATTTACCCAGTGTGAATAAATGTGAACTAAATATCTCAGAACTACTTGAAGTTCTCTTGCTGCAGAACTATTAACTCCATGGCACTGGAGAATATGCAAGAAAATCATCTATGAGGGTGATCCCAAAAGTAAGATCTCCAACGTTGTGGCAGTTTTTGTAAGCCCATATCATACCAGCCCACTGTCATGCTATTGAAGAAACGTTGGGCCTCATCTTTCACCTTGTCATCATCGAAGCGCTGTCCAGTCAAGTGTTCTTTCAAATTGGGAAACAAGTGGTAGTCACTAGGTGCTAAGTCCAGATTATAAGGTGGATGGGTCATGATGTCCCATCCAAACTGTTGCAGAAGATCGTGGTGTGGGGGCAAACATTGTCATCGAGAAGGCTTATGTCCTTGCTCAGCATTCCTTTCTTGGTTCTGAATTGCCCATCTGAGTTTTTTAATGTCTAATAATACCTGTCAGCATTTATTGTTGTCCCAGGATCCATAAAGTCGACCAACAATATACCCTTTTGATCCCAAAACAGTTACCATGACTACCGGCAGACTTCTTTCGAATTTTCATGGCTTGGGTGAATCAGAGTGCCTCCACTCACATTACTGTTATTTGGTCTCAGGTGTGAAATGAAAAGCCCAGGTTTCATCACCATGACTATTGCATCCTAAAGGTTGTCCTTTTCATCTGCATAGCATTGAAAAAATTAAAATATAAAATGAATATTCAGGCTTGTGGGCCGTGGTCTAATGGAAATTCTTCCATATGTTTCGTTCGAAACTACGTCAGACATCATCAGTGGTGTAACTGCAGTACTCTGCTACTATCGACGAACTGATCAGAGCCATATTTCATAAGATTTTGTATGCTTAGTATGTGTGGGCATATGATGGTTGGTCTGGTCTTTGTTTATTGGCTTGGCTGCTGCATGGGATGGTTTAAAGTGGGGGCTTCCATTGTTGTCAAAGGGCTGGTATTTATTGTAGCTGAAGCTGGCGTAAGATTTTGAGTTTGTCTTTAGTTAGGTTTTTTGCGTGCTTTGTATAATGCTGGATGTCAGGCTTTATGACAATGCCATTTTTGGATGTACTCATAGCCAGGAAGTCCAATGGTACACTCTCTCACACAATCTATCACACCAACACACAGACCAGTACCTACACAAACTCTCCAACCACCATCCTGGCCAGAAGAGAGCTGTCATTAAAACACTGGTAGATCGTGCTAACCGGATCTGCCAACCACAACTACTTCCCCTGGAATTTTCTCACATTAATAGTGCTTTGCATGCCAATGGTTACACCAGCCAAGAAGTTAAACGTGCCTTACACCCAGAAGAAAGCCTCATTCTACACCAAAACAATTTGACCCTAAAGTGAAGAATAAAGCATATCTGCCATGTATCAAAGGTATTACTGATCGCATTGGGAAAGTTCTTAAAAAACACGACATCCATGCCATCTACAAACCCACACCACAAATACAGAACATGCTACATCCAGCAAAAGATCCAAAAGAACCACTCTCTTCTGCAGGTGTTTACAGTATTCCTTGCTCATGCTCTGCCTATATAGGGACAACATATGGTAACACACACACACACACATTACAAAACACAAGAGATGTTGCCGTTTGGGACACAGAAAAGTCTGCAGTCGGAGAACATGCATTACTAGCGCCGGGGAACACATTATACAGTATTCAGACACAGCTATCCTGTCTTCCACAGTGTATTATTACACCTGCTTAAGTCGTAAAGCCATAGAGATTTTCAAACATAATAACTTCAATAGGAAGGAAGAAACAAAGCACTTAAAGCCTGGCATCCAGCAGTATACAAAGCATGCAAAAAACCTAACTAAAGACAAACTCAAAATCTTATGCCAGGTTCAGCTACAATAAATACCACCCTTCGACAACAATGGAAGCCCCCACTTTAAACCATCCCACGCAGCAGCCAAGCCAATAAACAAAGACCAGACGAGTCGTCATACATCCACACATATTAAGCATATAAAACCTGTGAAATCAAATGTCTCCGATCAGTTCACCGATTAGTAGCAGAGTACTACGTTCACACCACTGATGATGTTTGATGCAGTTTCAAACGAAACGTATGGAAGAAGAATTTCCACTAGACCTGGCCCACAAGCCCAAATATTCATTCTATATTTTATGACACCGGCCGTGAAAGCTTACACAATTTGATCATTGAAGAAATTGTTGGGAAGTTTCAGCACATTGCCTTTTGTGATGCTCTGTCAGCATTCTTGGACCCATATTGCACATACCTTCTGAAATTTCAATTCTTCAATCAAAGTCCGTTGAGTGATGCCTCAAAAAATCTCGTGAACAACAATGCAGATCTCATTGAGAGTGATCCACCAATCTTGAAACACGATTTGTTCAACTCTTGCGATTGTTTTGTTGGGAATTAATGGTCTCCTGCTTCTTTCCTCGTCATGAATTTCCATACTACCATCTGCAAATCCTCTACTCCATTAGTTTCATAGGATTCATAAGTCATTATTAATTTGCAGAACAAATCATTAAAAACTCTTGCGTGTTATAAATCAGTAAATTTGTCTTAATTCCTTTAATATTCAGTTTTAGCCTTTATGAAATTTGTAAACACTGTCAAAACTTTTGCATTCAAATCACTTATCACCCTTATCCGAAAATTATATATAGCAGTAAAATTTGAGACACTTGTAAATTTAGTTTGATCAAAATAAAGTTTCTAAATGCTAAAACTAAAATGTCTTAATTTTGTAGGGTTCAAAAGTTGAGGAAGATTATGACAGTTACATAGAAAATCTTATGGCACAACTGCGGCAACTTCCTCCAATGAATGTGTTAGAACCAGCCTTATCGAGGAATTATGCCGTCTGCTCCATCTTTGGATCTGGAGAACTGTCAAAGATTGGAACAAGGGACTATACTACTCTCACTGGAGACCTGAAAGGAACTTTTGGACAGGGACAGTTACCACATGTCTCAGATTACTATAATACTCAACCATTTGGTGACCTTCCTCCTCTGCCACCACAGCCGCCTGTCTCCACACAGAGGGGCTTCTATAATCAAGAATTTGCAGCACTTAAACTTGAAAATGATGGTAAGTATATTAAACCTCTGTGATCAGAATATGTTAGGAGCTACTGCATACCAAATGTACAAGGTATGGTCAGCACCAGCTGTGCAACAATTGCAAACAGGGTAGGAGAGGAATGCCACTTAGACATTTAATCCTAGCATTACCAAGCCTTTACTGGGGGGGAGGGGGGGGGTAACTTTGTGACCACCACTAGTAGCAAAATGTCTGAGCAATTTTTAGCAAATTTATTTTAAAATTGGGTACTATATCTTGTCATGGTTATAAATGTAATATTTAACATCATTGAACTATTACTTGTTTTACATGAATCACATTATACCAACGCAGTGCTTTATGACCACATTTCATTTAATACATTTCTTTTAACATTCCAGAGAATGATAAATGGGTAAAACAACGCACATCTATCTTCAACTTGAAAACTCAATCAGGCTTCATACAGAAAGTTCAACTAAGAAATAAACTAGATTACCCATCTGAAATAGAACCTCTCATGCCTCTTAACAACCCAGTGAACATTATTGAATTAGAATATTACCTTGATTTAATTGCAGATTTTAAAAAGAAAGAAAATTCATCTATAGAAACTAAAACATATGCCCTTGAAACCTTGCACAATCAAGAAGATGGAGCAGGAGCTACCTATAAATTTTTTTCTTTCTATAAGCATGTTGGAATTTAGTTAACAAGTTTTGATGGAGAAAATGATGCAATTTATACATCCTTACAAAATCTGTTCACCTGGACAAATAAGTTTTTCAGTATAGTCTTATCAGATTCCAAAGCAGCTATTCAAGCTATTATTTCAACTGACTACCCTAAAATGGGTGAAATAAAGGAAATTCATGATATGATTAAACATCTCCAAAATTTAAATTAACGTATTGTTTGGCCAAGAAGGGTTCCAAAATTGCTCAAACAACAAAACAAAATATCCCCTATGAAATAGTTAAAAGGTTAATCAAAAACATCTTCACAAAAAAATATGATGAATATCTTGCTTCTTTTGAAAAACTTAATTGGAAGAATCTCCAAAATAAACTTAAAACAATTCCAGATCTACCAAGAAAATCATCAGTTGCAATGTTCAGATTAATCTCAAGCCATGATTGTCTAAGTGGACATTCAAGATTGGATTAATGACTTCCCTACAGTGTTGTTTATGTTAAAAAAATGACTTAATGAACATTGATCACCTAATTGTATGTGAAATTCTCCAAAATCAAGAAGATCTAGTCTAAATATTGGGAGGCAAGAGGAAGAATGATTTTATTATCAAATTCTGAGCATTAGACACACACACACATTTCATTGTTTCTCAGAAGGAGTAACAATGAAAACTTAGAAATAATTAAGCAATTCAATAGTAGAAACAGTGAATAACTGTTAACAGCATGCCTTTAATTAAAAACTGAAAAGCCAATTTAAAAAATTACAGAAGGTGGGCATAAAGTTCCCTCCTTCCCCTGGTAATGCTAAGGTGAATGCCATGGTATGGCCAAGTAATGAGAGTGAAAATGGAGGAAAATAGTACATCAGACTCACCTTGAACAATATTTATTTAAAGGATAGAGTAAGAACATCACACAGCAGGCTGCAAGAATTCAATGGAAGTGGGTATGGCAAAGATGGGTACAGAAGACCATCATTGCAACCCTTACATTGTTAGTTTTCTTTCTTTTCTTTTTTTTAATTAACATTCTCCAATGTAATGTTGTTGAATGATGAATGAATGAAATAGGTGAAATCAGCCCGAGGTCCATAGAGCTTGAAGTTACCTAACATTCTTCTCAGGATAAGGGAAAACCTTGGGAAGAAAAACCTTATCCTAATAACTCATCCTAACCGAGATTCGAACTTGAGACCTCTTGAATGTGAGGCAGATACACTGCCACCACTTTACAGAGGTGGGCTAGGGCTGTAGTGGTTCAGTGCCACAATATGTAGAACTGTTTGTGAGGACTGAAAGACAACTGAAAAGAAGAAACAAATTATTTTAAAAGTTAGATACATATATTAAAGCTAGATTAAATATAAAAATTAATATTGTGAGCCTAAGTGCAGTTCCAAGTGCAAATATTCCACTTACTTGGAATAGCTCACCATTTCTAATAGAGCTCCCATTCTTGGAGGTCCTTCCTCTTTACAGAATACTACAGGCTTCATTCAGTGATTGATCGATTCATTCATTCATTCATTCATTCATCCATCCATTCATCCATCCATCCATCATTATGGACATGTATGGCGCATCCTGCAAGAGCCATCCTCTTTAACTGAGATTTTACCCCGGTTTCCTTTGGTCATAATTGGCAAATGCCAGGAAGGTCTCTAGTTAAACTTAGTTTGAGCGTTTCCTTCCCAAATTTCCTTTTCCAATTATTTCATTTCATGTTGCACCGCCTGTGTATCATATTGAAACATCTTAAATTTATCAATCAATTAATTAACTTTTATCTTTATGATTAATTCCTTCATGAAGAACAATAGCAGATGTTTTATCACTGTTTAAAACTACATATAAGATTAATTGAAGGTTTTGGGTGTAAAACATAACTAACAATTCTGTGTTTTGGAGAAACTTAGTAGAAATATGTTGAGCTTTAAACATGGGTTGTCAAATGAAAAATGTATGTACACCCCATCCAGCCTTAGATCCACCCCTTGTATCCCTCAGTGATAACCTGGTGTTCGTACCAGCTGCAACTAACCCAAACAAATGCCACGTGGATCCATGCCTCCTGTTTATATTGCAACAGAATGATACTTACTCGGGAGTTTTAGGAATATTACTGCTATCGCATCACATTCAAGTAGTCTTTACCAGGGTTATCACACATCTTGAAAACTCACAAATAATCGCCGATGTTTGAGGTACTATATTTTATGGTCTGCTTTGGTTTCAGCGTATCGTGGGTTAGTTGTTGACAACTTGTGTTTACATCAAGTGCGGATCTAAGGGTGGAGTGATTATAGTTCCACTTATGAATTTAGGAATTAAGAAGATAGAATCATCACATCAAGTAGACAATACAAAATCATGCTAATATAAAATGTTGTTGCTAATGGTGGATTTTTGACAATGAAGTCATTAATCCTCTTGCTCTCCAATATTTTTCACTGATGGATGGGGTGCTAGAAGTGGTTGCGCATATCAGAAGGTGGCCTTGGTCCACTTCCTCTTGTAGATCACATAGAGGACAGAGTGGTGAAGAATATATCCCAATTCTGTTAATACAATATAAACTATAGCAAACAGAAATGATTATATTAATAATTTAAATCTTGCACATCTGTACATTATACGGAATGGAAGTGAAATGATCCGTCAGACTGAAGGAGGTAGGAGAGTGGATGTAAACTAACAAAAAATTCCAAGAACTTTTGTTAATTAAATGCACTGTTAACTAGATAATCGTGTTTAAAGGTGAGAGTGTATGCCAGCATGGCACAGCCTGTTGATTGGGTACTCAGCTTCTATTGGCAGATCAGTGACATATTCTAATGCTCTATAAAAACCATTTAAGTAACATTAGCTATGTATTGAATTCAAATGTTTTGTTGCAGTGTGCCAGACACTAGAAAATTACGTAAGAAAGTGAGGTTATGGCTGATTGCCCCACATGAAAACATTACATTTCCGTATAATTACAAAGATAATATTTGGTGCATTTAAGAGTCTGGCCTGTTCTATTTGAAAGTCCTGTGCCATGATAAGATAACGACCTCACCTGGAATCAGATTCTTCTTTTAAACACCGTGCAAAATTGTTTACTAACTTCTGATACTGGTTGCAGTATTACATCCATTAGGAGGTCGCAAATATGATAAAATTATAAAAAAGAAACTTTAAATATGCTTTTATCAGTCAGGAATACATAAATTCACTTGAAATGAAATGAAACAAGCTAAGTCTGGATCTACTTGCTGTGCATGCCCATCTAGCAGAAGCGATTTTCCTATTCAATTTATTTACTGAATGGTAGGGACCTAACACGATATTCATGTTCACTATAAATAGTAAGGTAATTTGTTTCTAGCACTTACACGTGTAGTGAACACATGCAGTTTCAATATCGTCGCAAGACGTTTGTGTGAAGCATTGGTGCCGAGGTTGCTAGCTAATGGCTAGGTTAGGTTACATGCTTTGGATATTTATGTGGCAAATGTGCATTGGGCGTTCCAAAGGTTATGTCACTCTTGCATTTGAGAGGTAGAATCAGAATTGAAAAATTCACAGCCACAGTTGGGATTTGAACCACAGACCCTCTGCGTACCAGGCAGATGCTCTAACTATTAAGCTGCTGTGACAGCCTGCCAGAATAATATTGAATTCTCCAATCGATTCATATTTCTCATGGTAAACCACAAAGGCAGTCTCATATCAGAGACAATTACTCCAATGGCAACTTACTATTGTAAGTACTTTGTCCCAGGATTAAATAATCTTGGGTTTCATCAAACTTCACTTACTTCAAAAGTGCTCTTTTATCTTTCCAAGCACTATGCAAACAGGTTTGTTGTGTTTATTTGAATATCAACAATGGGAGAGTTGCACAGTATTCTCTGAAAGCTGGTACCTACTTGATCTATACAATTAAGGGGCTTTCACAAAGTAACTTAGAAGTAAGCATAGAAGCTGGTATAAATATTATCTTAATGCCTGCATTTACTTTGGCTGATGTTTACATAAACATGACCATAAACTTATAATATAAACATAGAAGTTTGCAAAATCCAAGCTTTTATGTGTATATTTATGTCAACTTAGGAAACTAGCCAATCAGTGAAGCAGTTCTCCATACATTTCATCACATGATCATTCAGCTACCTCATATCAGATTTCAATTGCCATGCATTAAGTCACATACTGCCCTTCTGTGATAGACCATAAATCAGGAATCACTGGGATATCCATGAAAATGTCAGCAAAACTAATTTTGATAATAGGTGTTAGTTTTGTCTGTGATTTTAACAACATTTAACTGGCTGGCTAACACTGGTTCATTTTGATAAATGCACATTGCCTCTTTTGTTGTATGTACTGTTGTGGTCAGTTTGTAGGCTGCTATGTGCACTCAGCCTCATTAGGTCCCGTGGGGGTCAATTGAGGAGCTACTTGATGGAGAAGTAGCGGCCCCAGGTCGAGAAGGCCATATAACTAGCCAGGAGGGCTTGGGGCACTGACCACATCCCATCCTCCAGTACTGCACCCCACCAATGATGCCTGTAGCAGGCAGAGGTGGGGGACGCAGCAGCTGGGCAGCAAGTCTTGGCCCTTCATGGGCTGTTGCGCTGGGGTTTTAGTTTAGTTTATTATAACTCAACTGTTTCATGCTAGTTGAAAGCAATTTAAATTATGAACAATGGCTATAAAAGCTTGTGTCACTTTTTGTGCTTTTTCACTGTTATGCATTACATTTGAGATTATATGTAAATTACTGATAGCATACTTACAAAAAATGTTGATACCAAAGTTGTCACTGAATTACGCAGTACAGCATATTCCTAAAAAAAATGCATTTGTATGAAAATGTTATCCCTGGTCAGTTTAGTAAGTCTCCTTTGCTCTTAGGAGGGATAAAAGTACTAATCTACATCTTGTAAAACCTGCCTGTATAGCGTGGTGATAGCATGTCTGCCTCACGTCCAAGAGGTCGCATTCGAATTGCGCTTAGGGTGAGTTATCGGGATAAGGTTTTTTCCGAGGTTTTCCCTTATTCTGAGAAGATGAATGTCAGGTAGCTTAAAGCTTTATGGTCCCTGGATTTATTTGAGCATCATTTCACCCATTTCATTCATTCATTCATTCATTCATTCCATTCATTCATTCATTCATTCCGATGACACTACATTAGAGGGTGCTAATAACAAAAAACAAAAAAAAAAGTAAAGTTATGATATCACTTATTATTCTGTAATAATTGCATTCTTAAATTAACAGATGAGAAGAAGGCTGAAAGTCTAGTTGGAAATCGTGAGCGAGACAATGACACGCCCGACACCATTGTCAGTTCTTCATCTCCAGAGTGTGTAATTCCTGACATACCAGTGAGATTCCCAGGTAAAAATCTTAAACACTTAGTGTTCAATAAATTGCACTTGACCCATGTTCTGGTTTATCGTTAGTTTTAATTTAACATACTCTTAATGTTAGTCAAGTGTTGTAAATCTCTTAGTGGTGTTTAAACGTGGGTTTTGAATTTAAAACTTCGATTATCTTTTCTTTTTGTGGGAGGGTGCCAACTGCTTTCAACGCTGGAAATTTTACAGCATCCTCCCCATAATGATTATTATTTCAATTAACATAGTAGTTATACATTTAGATATTGTGCTCTCATATCCTTCTTTCATATAATTTCATGAATAATGTAATATGGAAAGAAAAATATATTTTTAGTGCATACTAAAATGTATAAGGTAGCCTGCAAGGGTGAGAAAGTTCTGTAGTTATTTATCTATATCACATAACTTGTATCAAGCCTACAAATGTATAGCTTTTATATACCTAAAGCATGTTTCTACAAATCTAATCTGCATTACAAAGCAGATAAAGCTTTGTAATATCCTCAAAAACGTGAAAATGGGTAAATTATGCTGTAAATCTGTTTTTATTTCATAAAATTATGGACATATATACTTGAATGCCATGAGATGAAATAGCTGCTGTAATGGAAAATTAAATCAGATGTAGGAAATTGACTGCAAAGATTGATGGCTGAATCAATGTTTGCTCTATCATTGAATTATATGTGAATATATCTCTGAATGCATGCTGACCTGTTCTCCAAATTAGGTATGGTTTTTCAGGAACCTTCAAAAGACACAAATATCTGGTGTAATTCCTGCCTATGGCATTAAGCTTTTAGAATCTGATTCAATTTCGCACCTTTGGCCTATTCATTGTTGGAATGAAAGAGCAGTTTGTACATATAAGTTTCTCTTGGTTCCTATTTATTATTTATGTTTGAATTATAGGTCTACGACTAATAGAAGAGGATGATTCAGAAAAGGAGGAAGAGATAGCACGCTGGTTGAGGCGAACATCACCCAGTATTCCACTGATTTCTCCTATACCAATACGCCTTCGTCCTGGAGTTCCAGCAACCAAGGAATCCAATGAGGTGGTAAGATTAGTAACTAGCTAATTTTTGCTTGGTTGCCTAAATGGCAATGTTAATTTTCTTTAAAGCTCATCAAAAGAAGCTTTAATTTACATAAACATTTGTAACAAACTGTGGGTGGTTATTTTCTTTCTTTGCTGCTATTATAAAAATTCTATCACTATCAGTTATGGAAGTCAGGACAGTGTGCTTAGACGTTTTTTTTTTTAAATCCAGAACTACTCATGCTGCAAATGTTTATTGTATGTAATGGCAATTGCAAGAAGTTCAGTATAACTAACATAAAGCTGAGGTAAATAGAAGCTTTCTTCCTTTCTTAGAAGTTAGAAAATAGTGTCTATAATCAATTTAATTTAAAAGGTGAGTCATTAATAACTTTATAGTCATAATTAGCTTTTAACTTAACCTCTTCAATTGAACCTTCTGCACCTTGTAGCAGTTTTAGAAGATGCATAACTACTTATGCATTAGAGTGATGAGTTCTTTGTTCCAGGGTTGTATGTAGTGGGTAACAGATAAAGCTCAATAAAATGGTGTGGGCAGGGATTTTCTTGAAATTAAGTCAAGATTTTTCCAAAATTCACTTTAAGTTTAAATAGAATTCTATGACAAATGATTCACTATTTAACAAGCTTTTGAAGCAACCATCTGAAACTATTCAGATCATTCTCCACAGCAAATCGTTTTTCTTTTTTCAATTATTTCTAGAAGCCTAAATGCATGTCACTTTCACTATGAATATACTTTATATCCATTATAATCTATTACATGCTGTTTCTTCTGTTCCTGATCACTAGCAAATTATTCACTCTTTGTACCTGTTGTGACAAAATTATAAAGTCAGTCCAATACTTTTCTGGCACTTTATTTTTCTTCTAAACTTTTGCATAAAACACAAAACACGGTTCTCTTCCGCTGATGTTAACACGGTGTACAATCTTTCGTTATACTGCAACTCACAATTGTTTTTGTGTAGCCTTGACTCACTTCTTTCACTGTCTCTCTTCACTTTCTCTATCTCTCAAACACTAACTCTAACGATGCAATCACTCAACTCTCGTTAAAACTTCTTCACTTCGACAACTGTTTTCTTGCACACTGACCTACTCACACTGCCTGCTTCCATGTGCTCCGCAGCTTTTATACAGGCAATAACATAGTCAGATCTTTCCCGAACGCCTTCAAACAAGCCGGCTGCCAGACACTACTTAAATGCTCTGGAAACCCTTTGTGTTGTTGCCTGGTCGTTGTTAGTCACATGTTTGCTCACGTGAGTGATCTGGGGAAGCTTGGAAAACACTGATGTGGTTGCAAAGTAGCATCTTGGGTAATTGCTTTTTCTCAACTGTGCAAATAAATGATTGGGAAAGATTTCTAGGCGGTATTGCCCTCTTTTGGGAGCAGTAATGATTCCAAGGTCTCACATCATGTACATGCTTGCAACTGGTATGCCACTGAGTGCTGGTGTACAGTTTGAACACTTATTTTGAAACTATAACTGGACCTATATTTACTGCTTAACAGAAGTTTAGTTTCATCAGTTTTGGATTTAATGATTTGAGTACAAAATCTTGCTCACCTTGGGTTGAGCTGGGCACTGGGCTTAGGGCTTTTATTAGGGTAGCCCTTCAGTATAATCACGTTTTACATACACATTTCTCATGCTCAGAGGTGTCACCACACTGTGCCCTCACACATTAAGCCACCAGACACCTTGCCCTCTCACATTACGACACCACACGTCAGCACACCCCACCTCACATTATGCCACTGCACCTCTCCTCACACATTACGCCACCACACTCAAGCTCGCATTATGCCACCAGACTCCACCTCACACATGCCACCAGTCTCCACCTCACACTTTACGCCACCAGCCTTCACCTCACACTTTACGCCACCAGCCTCCACATCACACATGCCACCACATCCCACCTTACACATTATGCCACCCCACCTCACACATTACGCCACCTCACCTCACACATTACGCCACCTCACACATTACGCCACCAGTCTCCACCTCACATTACGCCACCAGTCTTCACATCACACATTATGCCACCACACACCACCTCACAAATTATACCGCCACCACACATCCCTCCTCACATTATGCCACCAGTCTCCACCTCACACATTACACCACCACACCCCACCTCACACATTATGCCACCAGTCTCCACCCCACACATTACACCACCAGTATCCACCTCACACTTTACGCCACCAGCCTCCACATCACACATGCCACCACATCCCACCTTACACATTATGCCACCCCACCTCACACATTACGCCACCTCACACATTACGCCACCAGTCTCCACCTCACATTACGCCACCAGTCTTCACATCACACATTATGCCACCACACACCACCTCACAAATTATACCGCCACCACACATCCCTCCTCACATTATGCCACCAGTCTCCACCTCACACATTACACCACCACACCCCACCTCACACATTATGCCACCAGTCTCCACCCCACACATTACACCACCAGTATCCACCTCACGCATTATGCCACAACACCCCACCTCACACATTACGCCACCACACCCCACCTCACATTATGCCTCCAATCTCCACCTCACACATTACGCCACCAGTCTCCACCTCACACATTACACCACCAGTGTCCACCTCACACATTACGCCACCACACACCACCTCACGCATTACACCACCTCACACATTATACCACCACCACACATCCCTCCTCACATTACGCCACCAGTCTCCACCTCACACATTATGCCACCAGTCTCCACCTCACACATTGCGCCACCAGGCTCCACCTCACATTATGCCACCAGTCTCCACCTCACACATTATGCCACCAGTCTCCATATCACACATTATGCCACCACACCTCACACATTACGCCACCACACACCACCTTACACATTATGCCACCATACTCGGGGGTCTCCGTCTAGGGGATATGTGAATGGCAACCACAAGGTACCCAAGCTGAGCAGAACATTACTTCCACTTACTGGTGTTTTGCTCCTCACTGCAACTTTTCTATCTGACCATACCTTGGTCATCTCTTGTTCTCTTCCGACCCTGATGCTATTAGGGTTCCTGAGGGCTAGGGAGTCTTTATTTTTCCAACCTCTCCATTTCTCTAATTTCTCTATAAAACCTTAACCCCAAACATGCTGACCTGTCATGGCATGTAATACGTCCTCTGATTGGTAATCAGAGGATATGGTTGATGAATTTATTTTGATAACTCTCCCGGTCAGGTCGGTGAGACCCATAAACCAACGACAGGTGTGTTCCTCCGGACATTCTGGGGGTTGTGAGAGAGTGATGTGACCGCCAAAACATAAAAATATGGTGCTCTCTAAAAAGCGGTTACATTTACTGCTAAGTCTCTTCAAATATGCCCGGCCACTTCTAGTCCCCATCCATCAGTGAAAAATATTGGAGAGCAAGAGGATTAATGACTTCATTGTCAGAAATCCAGCATTAGCTAACAACATATTTATAATTTTCCGGAACACATTTCAGAGGTTAACTTTCCTCCATTATCAACCGGACAATAACTGGGTTTCCATGATGCAGATGGCGATGCTTCTTCTGATGTTTCTTCTGGTAACGGTTCAAGGAACTTGGTGAAAATATCTTTCTGGGGAATGTCGAAATTAAATACTCAGTTTCTATTTTTTAAAATGAAGATTTGTTCCCATGTGGACAGCTCTTGTTTTCCAGTAATGTGTTTGAGGAGTTTCGGTTCTGGCTTTATGTCGTGATTTTTTGTCCAAAAGTGAAAGGCAACTGCTGATTTTTCCAATTGTTTGCTCTTGATGTTCCTAAGGCGTTCCTTGGATCTAATTTCTAATTTTCTTTTGGTTTTTCCTATGTGTACTTCATTACAATCACTGCATTCAATTTGGTATATGCCAGATTTTTTGTTAGGTGGAATAGCATCTTTGATGTTTGAAAGCAGCAGGTATTTTATGGAGTAATGGTTTACTGGTGCTAGCTGAATCTGTTGTTGTTAGCTAATGCTGGATTTCTGACAATGAAGTCGTTAATCCTCTTGCTCTCCAATATTTTTCACTGATGGATGGGGTGCTAGAAGTGTCTGGGCATATTTGAAGGTGGTCTCGGTCCATTTCCTCTTGCAGATCACATAGAAGACAGAGTGGTGAAGAATATATCCCAATTCTGCTTAAATGTTTTGCCAGACAATCATGTCCTGTAATCAACCTGAAGGTTGCAACTGCCGTTTTTCGAGGATACTCAGGAATTACTGTTTGAATGTTTGGTAGTTCCCATCTTTTATTTTTTGATTGAATAGCTGAATGTTCCTTGAACACTTTTTTAAATTTATCAAAGGCCCATGGATGATATGTAAATTTTTTTAATGTCATTTTGGTTTCTGAGAGAGTTGTAGTTTCTTTTAGTAATTTTTTCTTTTCTACTTGTTTTACTTTTTAATCTACTAATTCTTTGGGGAAGCCATTTTTTTTTTTTTTTTTTTTTTTTTTGTGCTATTTCAATTATTTTGTAATATTCTGTTTTGTATTCTTCTGCTGCAAGAGGGATGTTCACCAATCTATGTGTTAAACTATTGAAGATTGCTTGTTTGTGGCTTCTTGGATTGTTACTATTAGCTTTTATGTAGTTGTCCGTCTGCGTTGGTTTTCTGTGAATACTGAAGTTTATTCTATCCTTGTTTTTGATTATTTTTATATCTAAAAATTGTAATTGTTTATCTTTTTCAACTTCCACTGTGAAATTTATGCTTTTGTCCTGTATGTTTAGAAGTTTTAATGCATCACTGATGTGTCTTTTTGGAACTATTGCAAATATGTCATCTACGTACCGCTGCCAGAGTTTGAACATCCACGGGAAACCTTTTGTGATCCCTATTTTTAATGAACTCATGTAAATATCTGCCAAGAACAGTGAGAGAGGGTTGTCCATTGCTAAACCTGAAGTTTGACGGAAATACTTTGTTTGAAACTGGAAGAAATTTTGTTCTGTGCATATTTTGGTGAGTTCTATGTATTCTGCAATTTCTGATGATGACATCCCAAGTGATTTGAGTCAATTTTTGATCAGTGGTGGGATATAAATATAAATGTAAGTGTTGTTTAGTGTTATTGACTCACCTTTTAAATTAAATAGAAGCTTGTTTCATAGCAATATTTTTTCTCTGAAGGCTTTAGTAAGAATATTTGAAGCTGCAGAGTTCTTTGAGACTTTATTCATAGCAGAGGATTTACAACTAACACTAACATGCATATGAAGTAGAAAGGCACATGAGATAGAAGTAAACAAAGCTAGGCAAGTGCAAGTAGCCCATCTAGAGAGAGAGAATGTTGTCCAGTTTGGTAACACGTAGCCGGGTGCAATGGTTTCTTAAGTGCCTTAAGCTTTAGATAGGAATAATGGTAACTTCATTGTTATTCTTGAAGTGAAGAAAGTTAAATAATCTAGAAGTTTTAGGATTGAAATTCAATTATTATAGTTCCACACCTAGGTGAAGCCTGAAGTTGATTACAGTAGCTTCTCTGCATGCATGGGATTACTAGTTTTGAAGTTTGCTTTTTGTGTTTTTTCTATCCACTAGTTGAGTTTCTTTTTATTGGAAAATATTTTATAGTTTGGAAAGAGAGAATGAAATCTTAGTACTCTTGTAGCAAGTAAGACCTTTGCTGGGAATCCCTGGGATGATGGTTACTCAATTACTGCATAAAAAGTTGCTTTTCTGTATGTTTTAATTTAAACTGTAATAATATTAAAAACATGGTTGTTTTGTGCTAATATATCCTGAAGAAGTTACTAGTAAGAAACAGCGATAGTTACATCAATAGTTTCAGAGCTGAATTTTCTGCTTGAGTGGTACAAAATTTGCATGGGTTTGAATTAGTAAAAAGTGTTTCCCTTATTTATTGCTACCAGTTAGTTTTATTTGTTTACTAGTTTATATTATTAAATTATGTGAGAAATAAACAGTAGCGGGTGTACCAGAAGTCCCATAATCCTGATTGGATCTATACTCAATGGCTCTTTCTTTTTAGGTTCTAATTCTAATATCTTTAAATGAGCAATTCTTATGTAAGATTTAAAGCTTTCACGGTGCTCATTATTAATTAAGGCTTCACGGGTGATCAGCCATGTGAGGTTTAAAAAGTCAGTTCTTGTATATATATGTTCCACACACCTTGGAAACGGCTCTTAACGATTTGGATCAAATTTTGTATTTGGATAAGGTTTTGCTTTTTAAGTTTATCTATATAGGTGTCATTCCTGAAAAAACACAATTTTACATAAAAAATAACATTTTTTATTACCTCTTCTACAGAGCAATTCTTGTACTCATATTCCCAGTATCTCAGAAACGGCTCTAAAGATTTGGTTAAAATGTTGTATACATGTAAGATTTTACTCAGGGGTCTCCGTCTAGGGGATATGTGAATGGCAACCACAAGGTACCCAAGCTGAGCAGAACATTACTTCCACTTACTGGTGTTTTGCTCCTCACTGCAACTTTTCTATCTGACCATACCTTGGTCATCTCTTGTTCTCTTCTGACCCCGATGCTATTAGGGTTCCTGAGGGCTAGGGAGTCTTTATTTTTCCAACCTCTCCATTTTTCTAATTTCTCTATAAAACCTTAACCCCAAACATGCTGACCTGTCATGGCATGTAATACGTCCTCTGACTGGTAATCAGAGGATATGGTCGGTGAATTTATTTTGATAACTCTCCCAGTCAGGTTGGTGAGACCCGTAAACCAACGACAGGTGTGGTCCTCCAGACATTCTGGGGGTTGTGAGAGAGTGATGTGACCGCCAAAACATAAAAATATGGTGCTCTCTAAAAAGCGGTTACATTTACTGCTAAGTCTCTTCAATATTTATTTTCAGTGAAAAATATTGGAGAGCAAGAGGATTAATGACTTCATTGTCAGAAATCCAGCATTAGTTAACAACTTTTCTCTTTTCATTCAACAGATCGACCAGTGGCTCATTATTATAAACTATTCCACTAAAAGAGCTGGAAGTTTTGAAGCTCACTGCCCAAGAAGCAATATTTTAGATGGCCTGTAGCCCTACGTATAAGCAATTAGATAAACGCAACTGTCAGCGATAGCAAGTACCGTAACGTCTTGCATCACAGTTCTTTATTCTAGCCTCAAAATTATTTTCTTATCAAGGATATAGAGATATTTCTAGAAAAGGAGTGTAATGTAATCTTGAAGGACAATTTCAACAACTGGCATTAGATTTGACACAGTGTTAAGGTGATTACAGATGCAAATTCTATTTCACTGAATGATTAAGCTCTGTGTTAACTTAACATCCCTTTACCCCATGTTGAGGAGTCCAACAAAAGTTATGATTTGGAAAACAGCTGTTACAAACCAGGCTATTCAGAGTTTTGTGCATTTGAGATTTTTCAACGTTATTCCTAATCACAGAATAGCTGTGAACCCAAAGTATTTTGTTGAGTGTTTTGCATTTTGTGCCACATTTTGATATGTATAAAGAAATGTGGTTGCAAATTTAGGTGCATACATTTAAGTCATTCCTGAATTATGTGATTTAAACCAAAAATTTAAGTTACTTTATAAAAAAAGTACTTCTTATGATGCAATGTTCACAATTTTTAAAAATTTCAGATGTTTGCTGCTTATTGGCCTATAAAATAAGTTTGCTAAGAAATATAATTTTAACATAATTAGTTTAAAAAATAATATTTGTTCAGCTTTGGAGAAAACTATATACTTACCAAACTTGAAAGAGTTTGTTGACAGAACACACATGCCTTAATAACTACATAGTAAGTCTTAGCATATACTGTGGAAACTATACCCAAAGTTTCACTCTGGTAACTTAAAAACTGTATACTAAGGAGCATTTTAAGTTATCTTCTTTAATGGAAGTTTAAAAACAGTGTTGTAATAATCAATTTAAACCAAAAAGGTGAATCTATTAATAACACTACACAACACTTACTTATAATTTACCAGAACATGTTTCTGAGGCTGACTTTCCTCCATTATCAACTAGATATCGACTAGTTTTCCCTGGTATGGATGATGATGTTTTCTCTGAGGTCTCCTGTGGTTGTGGTTAAGGAACTTGCTGAAGTAAGGGTATGAAGGTAAACATATTACTATACTTTCAGACAGTCAAGCAGCCCTTAGGGCTCTTGAGGCAAAGGAGGTCAGATCAAGATTGGTCTGGGAATGCCGAAATACTCTAATAGAATTGGCTAAGGCCAATATAGTATTACTGGTATGGGTGCCAGGACATAGAAGAATCTATGACAATGAGAGGACAGATGAGCTCGCTACAACAGGATCATTGGGCCAGAAGCTAGACTTGGACTGTCATATGGATCTGTTCGAGGGGTTCTAAGCAAATGGACTGACAAAAAGCATGAAGCGCACTGGTTGTCAGTTGAAGGGCATAAGTACTCAAAGTCAGCTATTAAAATGATTGACAAAGGTAGAACCAGGGAACTGCTAACAATGGATAAATTGAAACTTGGTTGGACAATAGGCCTGTTGACTGGACATTGTCGACTAAAGGCGCATCTTTACAAGATTGGAATAAATGTAGATCCTACATGTAGGAGATGTGCCAAGGCAGATGAGACAGCCGCACACTTGGTGTGTGAATGTGAAGCACTGGCGAGGAAAAGATTTTAAATCTTTGAGAAAGGGTTCATACAACTGCATGAGCTTGAAGAAGTCTCCGTGAAACGACTTGCTACCTTTATTGAGGATATAGGTATTCTAGGAGACTGAGAAACGAAGGAGTGAGTGATTAGGGTTTAAGGGCCCGTCGACAGCTAGGTCATTAGAGCTCTGAGAATCAAAGGAGAGCACCATAGATCAGCAAATGGTCGGGGTGCATATGGCATTAGATTGACACTCCTTAATTGATTAGATTAAATTAGAAGATAAATGATTTATTTTCAGAATGTTTCATAGTTCAGTCCTGGAATAAAAATCTAGGGTGTTTGAGAGGTAGAATCGGAACTGTGTGTTTAAAAACACCAGCAATAAGTTTGTTGGCATAAATAAATAATAATTACCATCTAAAGGTTATTTAACCCTGGGACATAAAGTACTTATGATTGTAAGTTGCCCTTAGGGTGTTTATCTCTGATGTGAGACTCCCTTTGTGGTCTACTGGGAGCAATATGAATCTGTTGGAGAATTCATTGTCACAGTAGCATAATGGTTAGAGCAACTGCATGGCAACCAATGTAGTTCAAATCCCGGCTGTGACAATGAATTTTTCAGTTCTGATTCTGCCTCTCAAACATTGCCCACACACGGCTTGTGTGTTTAAAACATCATCAATAAAGTTTGTTGGCATAAATAAATAATAATTACTAGAGCAAGGCAATTAATGACTTTGCATCTTTTCCTTATGAAAGTTGAAACATTGCTTGCATATATGGAAAGGTATGGCATTGATTAACGAGTTAAATAAAAGCAATTTGTTACATTTTTGTGCATATTGTTACTTTTTTTTATGGATAAGTCATTTTTTGACAATTTTAGGTCATTTTGAGCATTTTTAACACTCCGGAAGGTTGGGAGATTATTTGTATTTAATTCATTTCTTTTAAATTAAAATTCAGTATTTTTCCTTGTCAATACAATTTCTTGAATTTAAGTAAATGCTATGCTAACTCCTACCCCTATTTTTCAAGGAATGTGCATTATGAACTGGCCCACTTCTAGGAATTCAACTTCTTAGAGCTTATGCTACCTTTTACCCCTATTTTTCAAGGAATGTGATTTATGAACTGGCCCTTTTTTAGGAATTCAACTTCTTAGGGCTTATGCTACCTCCTACCCCTATTTTTCAAGGAATGTGCATTATGAACTGGCCCATTTCTAGGAATTCAATTTCTTAGAGCTTACGCCACATCCTACCCCTATTTTTCAAGGAATGTGGTTAATGGACTTGCCCATACTCCCAAGGAAATTCCTATATTCAGGTAAACCGGCATTGTTTTGCTGTTAAGTGAGGTGATCAGTTATTCCTAGCACCTGTACGAGCACCATAAGAGCAAAATGCCCAAAATGAAGGGAAGTAATAGTGTTCAATTGAAGGCATTTCTTTCAAAATATGGAGAAAATATTTTTCTCATGGACGGTCATATATTATTCTGCAAGATCTGTGATGTGAGAGCGGCTGCTGAAAAAACGTTTATAGTAGAACATCATATGTCACGGGAGAAGCATAAATGTGGCCTGCAACGACTTGAAAATAAATCCAGTGTAAGCTTACAGCAGATGCTTCTGAGTGAAACTCGTTCAACACTTTTGCCATTTTGTGAGAAATTATGTGAAGCATGAGAGGTAGAACTGGAACTTAAAAATTCAATGCCACAGCTGGGATTTGAACCACAGACCCTCCGCCAATTTGTAATTGTTAACTGCAACTCAAAATTGTTATAAAAGTGCACTGAAATGGAATTTCTTCAATAAAAGATACTCTAACATGTATATTTATAATTTTCTTTTAATATTTTGATTTTATGTTATATTTTATGTAACTTAATAACAAAGTGAGTGCTTAATGTAATAATAATAAGTAGCATTTTTATTCGCAATTCTTTATTTTTTGGTAACTTTAACATTTTAGGGTCACTTTTTGCAATTTTTAGGTCATAAATGCATGTTTTATTTTGCATTTTTACCAAATTATAGGTCATTAAATGCCTGGCCCTAATAATTACCATCTAATAGTTATTTAATCCTGGTACATAAAGTACTTACGATTGTAAGTTGCCCTTGTAGTTTTTTTCTCTGATGTGAGACTCCCTTTGTGGTCTACCAGGAAAAATATGAATCCGTTGGAGAATTCAATGTCATTCTGGCAAATTGTCACAGTAGCTTAATGGTTAGAGTGACTGCATAGCAAGCGGAAGGTCTGTGGTTCAAATCCTGGCTGTGACATTGAATTTTTCAGTTCCAATTCTACCTCTCAAACATTGCCCACACACGACTTGTGCATTTAAAAACACCAGCAATATGTTTGTTGGCATAAATAATTATTACTAGGCTTAGTAGGTGAGCTACCAAATGCATGAAGTTATGCATGCTTTGTCTGTAGAGCAAACGGGCAGAACCAGTTTCCAACACTGTGCCGCCAAATGCACTATGAACAGTCATAACTGGTTCCCCACATTGTGCCACCAGATGCACTATGAACACGCATAACTGGTTCCCCACACTGTGCCGCCAAGTGCACTACGAACGTGCATAACTTGAACCCTCTTTAATGTAGCTGACCTACTAAACCTAGTAGTTACTAGGGTGCCACTTACTACCCTATTTAATTTTAATGGGTGCAGGATATGTAACACCTATGGAGTTGTTAGATGTAAACTATATTGGCAACAATATAGTCAGTCCAGAGGAACTGTCATAGTTTTTTACTTAATAGCAAGAATGCAGATTAATAAATATTTAAGAAATGACAATTTTATGCAGTTCTTTGCAACAATAAGTACATCTCTTGATTCTTCTTTTTTCTAGGACAAAGAGAATGTTGGAGTTTCTCGAGATCATCTACAAATTAAATCTAGATTTGGCATGTCACCACCAGCACCTCTTAGAGATTCTGGAAATGTCACAGTAACTCTAACATTAACTTCTGCAGCAGCTGAGGACATTGTAGGAGTTCTCCGTAATCTGGCAAATATTCTCAGCATACCAGCTCCTACTGGATATCAGATAGTTGAGAGAACAAGTACACCTCCAAGCCAGAAGTTAGGATTATATCGAACTAAGGGAAAGGATGGTAAAGAAGGAGGTAGGTAGCAAGTATGCAATATGTATCTGTAATAATATAAAAAGTTTGATGTGCTACATTCACATGATTTCCTTTGCCCATTCAGTTGTCTTACAAAATCTTATTCTTCTGCCTCTTTCATGTTAATCTAGCTAAACATTTGTAGAAATAATTTTATCACACATTTGCTTGTAAGTACAGTTGAATTGATTTGAAAAGGGAAATGAGTACACTTTTTGCAAAAATAAGTTGAAATATACATTTTGTTTCTCAGTCTTCAAGTTATTAACCTCTCGAGGGATATGGACGTGAAATCACATCCATTTAAAATGACGGATGAGCGATATGGGCGTGTATACACGTCCTGTGCATTTGTGCATTTAACCCTTATTTATCCCTTATCCAACTCAACTTATTTTAATTTTCCCTTTATGAAACATTTTAGTAAAGTCTATATACTTTATTGGCTTACCTTAATATGTTCTTTCTGCAGTGATTTATCTCAAAACAGGGATAAACACATAAGGGTAGGTACATTTCCACATTCGCAAATTCCCTTCTTGCGGCACACGAAACACTTTTGAGATGGGCGGGACTTCTTTGCTGTTGGTGGTATCCTTTTAGGATAATGTTTTCCTTGAAGTCTGAGGGGTGCAGGGGTTTAGGATTTTCAACCCCCAACGTGGTATTGTTCAATTAGGCTGCGAGCTATTTATAGTCGGAAGTCAAGGTCGGTCATTGTCCTGTGTGGGTTTAGAGAGCTGTCCAAATCACCAAACAATTGTATATGGTTATATCCAGTTGGTGCAAAAGCACCTTTTTATACCACTTCTCCCTTCAGCTACAAGCAGGAAAGAATATGTATGTATTTCAACAAAGAAAGACACGGACTCTACTAAGTTACAAAACTCGCGTAAGCAAAAGTTGCAATGTTGATCTATTCTGATGACTCAAGAGACCACACATACAGTAGTGCTTTATTACACAGTATGCTGACGCATAAGCCACACATACAATGGGTGTTTCTTTACTGTTTCTTTCCGAGAACTTATATTAGATGCGTTCGACAGAGCAAAGTTGACTTTTCACCACAGTGAAACAAAATTGTGCCATTTCAACGTTTTGTAAATACAACTTAACTTTGCTGATCACATACATTTATACTGCAAATAACGAGTTTTATACCAGTTTTTGTTTCATTAATATTTACACAAAATACAGCTGTGTATATACGACACACTTTAAATGGCCATCGCTCAAGAGGTTAATTAGTGTAAAACAGAAACTTGTCATCTATAAAGAATGGCTCCTGCAGCCCATTAAGGATTCTGTTGATTTTAAAAGAGAAATAAGTCCAGGATTAGTTTCTTTTCGATACTCAGAGAGGGCAGTGATGGTTATTAATTGCAAAGTTACTGGAGTCATTAATTGTTCAATGAGTAGATCAAATAGCATGTGCTGGTAATACTGTCATTTACATCTAATAGTGTGTGTTGGTAATACTGTCATTTAGTATCTTGATTCCTGTTTTCAACTAATAGTATAGTGAGTATTGCAACATTATTAGCTACTTTTGTGCTACTTATTATGGATTGCTCTCAAGGCGTTTCTCCAAGAAAGAATAAGAGAAGAAGTGTTTGAGATACTGGGGATTATGCCCATGAAAAACGAAAGAAAACTCACCTAGCTGGGAGAGAATATGTTGCTGGAAAGGGTGAGGATGGCAATATCCAACACTCTTTAAAGTTGGCAAAAAGGAAAACTGCCATTCCGGAGGCTATATGGGGTAGTTATCCCAATCAACAATAAGAAAATAGTAGTAGTCTAATGCCCTGTTGTTTGGATATATTCCATTTTCGTTCTTGCTTCCCAGTATAGTTCCACTAGTGATCCAGAGATCAGTGATCTTGAGAGCCATACAATAGGGGAGATGATCCTTACTTGTTATAGAGTTTTTGTCCCGACACAATACGCAATTTGGGAAGTTGAGGATACCAATTTTATATTTTATGCACAGCCAAAAGGTCATGACCTGTCAGTAATCTAAATGTTGCAATACCCTCATGTCTTGGATAATTAGGTATTAACTTTTTGTTTTGTAGTAATGTTCCTCAAGATTTATCAATGCTTTGAGTTTTATAATACTGCTTCAGTTCTTTTTGGAAGTTTCTTTTAGTTACAATTCTTGCCGAGGTTTGACTTGGTTTTTTCAAGATTTTGGTTCCTTTTTTGGCAAAGAGATGTACAACTTCATTCCCACATACAGGGCTTTCGAACCGGTTCTTCACTGCTGCACGGGCTTTTGCCTGTGCAAGTTTGAGGCTGCTGCGGCTGGGTTTGCCGCTACTAACAAGCTGAACGTAACATGTATAAAACTCTTACATTATATAAAATGCTGGAAATATCATCCCTCCTCCGCTATACAGGCATTATATCAGGAAAACACATTCTGATTCACATGATTAAGTTGGGCTACTAAAATGTCTCTGATTTGATTTCTAATATTTTGTATTAGTTCTTCCAATGTGTGAGGATTTTTCTCATAAATTTTGTCTTTCAGGTTACCCCACAAGTAAAAATCACACACTGTCAGATCAGGGGAGCGAGAGGGCCACACACCAGCATTAATCATTCTATCTTCAAACACTTCCCTAATTTTATTCATGGAGTGTATGGGCAGTAGCAGAAACTTGTTGAAACCACCCATATGATTTCTCTTCTTCTGTCAGTTTACGAAAAAATGGGGTCAAAAGTAATTTCGGTACCTCTACTTACAGTCTGGTCGTAAAATATTGGACCAATTAGGCGTGTAGCACTAACAGCACACCAAACTCCAACTCTCCTATCATAATGAGGGATTTCTTGAACGTGATGTGAATTTTAAGATGCCCAATACCGACTGTTATGAGTGTTCACACGATCATTTAGATAAAACCATGCTTCATCTGAAAAGAACAGAAGCTGTGAATCGATTAAACCATCGTTCACGACATTGCCAGCATTTTCTATAATGTAAAATTTTTATACATGTTTTACGTGCGGCTTGTTAGTAGCGGCAAACCCGGCCACAGCAGCTTCAAACTCGCACAGGCAAAAGGCCGTGCAGCGGTGAAAAACCGGTTTGAAAGCCGTATATATGGGAATGAAGTTATATGTGTGTGTCTAACAGCAGCTTGAGAACTTGGTATGGTTACCACACAATTGTAGAGGCAGGGAAAGAAAATTAAAAGTGTTCAAGATATATAATTTCAGTGAGAACAACAACCTTTACTAAATTATTATTTATTTATGCCAACAAACTTACTGTTGGTGTTTTTAAACACACAAGCCGTGTGTGGGCAATGTTTGAGAGGTAGAACTGGTTTGAGAATTTAATGCCATTCTGGCAGTTTGTCACAATAGCTCAGTGGTTAGAGCATCCGCCCGGTAAGCGGAAGGTCTGTGGTTCAAATCCCAGTTGTGGCATTGAATTTTTAAGTTCCAGTTCTACCTCTCAAACCTTTACTAAAGTTTAAAATGAATTTAAATGTCTTTTTGAAAGGTTAAAAATGTTCAATAAACTGCCTATATTCTGAACCACGAAATTAAAATTGATTTTTTACGCACATATTGTCAATTTTTATAAGTTTTACAGTTTCTTCTTGCATTAATTTTTATCGCAGAAAGTTTATATGCAGCGCTAGCTTCTCTCTGCATTGAGTGAGCATCTTTAATCACAGCTGCTTATTGTGAGACTTATCTAAAGCGCATTCCACCCTTAGAAGACAGTACACGTTAAATAGAGCGCAGTGTTGCAACATGTACTAGTTGGGAATCTTTCTCCGCAAGCAACTCGAGGTGGCCGGAGTCCTGCACTTAGTCCTTCAATTGCTGCTTGACGGACACTTTTAACTTTGGTATCCCTGCATGCCTTTGTTACTGTATGACCTAAATTTACAAATGACTCGTCTGTGTAAACAACTGATTTCCCCTGGTCCCTAAACCTTTTTACGTCTTTTAGATATTTATGTCGCCATCTGATTATATCGATATCGTCTCTTTCTATTAATATGCACTTGTTACCCCTTCTTTCATATTCGAACCCCAAATCATGTAAGAACCGACTAAGAGTGGCCCTTGAGAAATTTGGTAGGGTCTCATCACTGTTGAATAGTGACAAAATTATATTCAGCATGGGTGGAATATTTGCAAACTGTAAAGAATGAACAATTCGCCGCATTCCAGCTTGCACTATTCAATCATATTGCGTTAACCTAGCGTTTTGTGTAGTCCCGCCCTTTTTGCTTTCTTTTTCGATGGCGTTCTTAGAGGTCCTTTCATTAGTTCCTTTTTAATCATACACACTACTGCTTCTGAACACCCGATTGCCTTAGTTGTTTCTTTTACTGCCTTACACGCATTTTGCTTCAAAAATAATCTAACACATTCATAATTATTTGGCATTCCTTACTTCTTAATTTACCAATATATCGTCTCTTCCTAGCTTCCCCCCTCCATAACTACAAATATTTACAAAAATATTAAACAAATAACGCAATAACAGCTCACAGTTACACATATGGTTTCTTTCGAACTAATGTTAGTGCTGCTCCTTATACTATCTTCTGTTCAGCCCTGGCGCGAGAATACGCTGAATAGATGAATATCTTTTGTTTGCCTTACTGGATAAAAGAAAGCGGTTACTGCCTTTTGGTTTATTTTAAAAACTTTCTCCAACCTTCCTCAACATTTGTTCTCACTGGTTCCCTGATGTAAACTCAATAACAAAAAAGTTTCACACTGCGTAACTTTTGCAGTGCACAAATATAAAATTTTCCAAAAACATTTAATTTAAAAAATTATAACACTTAACTGGGTAAACAGAGAATTCAAAGTAGGCAGGTAGTAGCACTATAGTTTACTCTACCTAAGAAAAAAATATAGATGCATTCTAGCAGTTAGTTTGTTAGTTAGTGCGTGATGAGTATATAAACAGCAAATATCGGACTTCTATTGAAAAAAACGTTTTCTGAAAAAATTTGGGCCTGTAGAAATGTATAATGACTCTGAAAAGGATATAACCTGATAGAGAAAAAAATTCTGCATAGGATAATGTGTTCAAATCTGAAATTTATAACAAATGAATATTTATACCATGCTATTAGGAATCTGGCAACAGCGCTAGGTTAGAAAAGGATGCGGCTAATGGCAACTTGTATGCGCTAAATAGAGACAGATACATCCCACTTAACTCCATACTGTCTTCTAAGAGTGGAACGCTATATAGATTGCATTGGAGAGTCAATATATAACAAATAAATAAAATAATTTCTTGAAATGAAATCAATTCCTAAGTCTTTGTACAGTATATATAATCTTATTTGCTCTTATAGGATATGTTCCAAACATCTGGTGGCATATCTATGAAAACGTTTTGCTTTTTTACAGTTCTGTTCCAAATACATGTATTTTTTTAATAATAATTTATCATACAGGCTGCTACAAGGAATGTCATTTAATAATAATAATAATAATAATAATAATAATAATAATAATAATAATAATAATAATAATAATAATAATAATAGTAATAGTAATAGTAATAGTAGTAATAGTAATAGTAATAGTAATAGTAATAGTAATAGTAATAATAATAGTAATAATAATAATAATAATAATAATAATAATAATAATAATAATAATAATAATAATAATAATAACAATAATAATAACAACAATAATAACAACATAATAATAATAACCCCTAGCACAACAGCCCTTTGCGAGCCAAGACTTACCGCCCAGCCGCTGCATCTCCCACTTCTGCCCACTACAGGTGTTATGAGTGAGGTGCAGAACTAGAGGCATGTGCTCAGTGCCCCTAGTTCTCCCGGGTGGTTACGCAGCTTTCACAACCTGGGGTCACTACTTCTTTATCAAGTAGCTCCTCAATTGGCCCCTCAGGGATCTAACGAGGCTGAGTGCACCCCATGCCAAACCTCCCAGCAGGGAGAAAAATCCCTCTGCTGGTACCGGGGATCGAATCGAGACCCTCCATGCCAGAGGCAGGCGCATTACCATTGTACTGCAGAGGCTTCCATGCCATTTAGTTATTGCATTAAAATAAAATTAAATATTGTGTAATCTATGTTCAGACTGTGCAAGAAAATGTTGAGGTTTGTGGAAAGTTTCAAGGTAGCAGTACAAGTTGACAATTGCTATAGCACCACACAGACAGTTTGCAAAATGGTAAGAACAGCAATGGTTAGCTGTTAAGCTAAAGATGAAGGTTGTATACCATAGTAGAGACATAGACATCTTTGTGTTCATTTTGGTACAAGGTGGTCTCCTTGCAGACAGTTTACCAACTTGAAGCTAGTTCTTTGTTATTTAAACACTTACTGCACCCCTGTAATGTCAAACATTGAAAACATTCAGCCAGTTTGCATGACCTTGACTCATAAAGTCCCAGAAAATTAACAAGGGGGGCTTCTGCTGAGTTGGAAATCTCTCATTTGTCAAATCAAAGAATTCTGCATGCAGATATGCAGTTGTTTGCAAATAAAATGACTATGCATAAACCTATGGAGTAGAGGCTACAGTATGCATTGTGCGTAAGGGAGATGAGGTTATACTTCACAATAGGTGGTTAATAGACAAAGCCTACCTTCATATAAATGGATTGTGAACGGACAAAATGTTCCAATTCTGGCCAAGAGAACATCCTAACACATTCCATGAAAAAAGCAGACTTACAGAGCAAAAGATAATGTGTGGGCAACAATTTTGATACATGGAATCATTTGTCCGCTTTCCTTGTATGAAACCTTGAAGAAAGACCAGTGAAAAGCCATGTTGTAAAACAGCTCAACTCTTGGCAAGGTCTTTCTATGCAAACCAGAAGTTTGTGCAGGATGTATTCTACTCACATACATTGCAAATACCATTCTTGGTTTCCTGCACCAGTTTGATCTTCATGTTGGTGCTGTTTTTATGATTATATGAGGTGATGTTGATGAGCTTTTGACTCTTTCGTTATCTCGGGTCGTGGTACTGGATGGATTGAACATACACTCTGGTTTAACTTTAGTGAAACATTTTATTTGCACCTTCTTGTTCACTGTATTTAAATCGTATCACAGTAGAAAGTGTTTTATTTCAGTGGATTGACTTCCCTAGCATCGCCGAAATTTAATGTCCAAAAATTTAGCGATATTTCGCTAAAAGTGTTTTCTATCACTTTACACTTCGTCTATTTTACGTCCTTTTATTTACTTGCACACTTTGTATTAACTAACTTATTAAAGTTAGCTAATGTCTTACTTATTTTACACAAATTAACGGTCTTTAAACACTTAGTAAGTTTACTTTCACTATTTTATGACGGGCACACATAAAAATACGTCCATCTACACCAAACACATAGATGCTAATCCCAAATTCTTTTTGTTGCGAGTCTAGCATTCCGACTGCCACGTGTACATCCGCGTATGCATTCATCAAATAGTTCCCGCATTGTTAGGGAAGCGATCCTTAGCCATTCTCCCTTCGCTTTCAATATTGAACACATATAATTCTTTTATTTATACATATATATTAAAATTAAATATGGAAATATTTATGACGTCTTTAAACAAACTTAATTGTTTGTAACAATGAACATTAGTAACACATTTTCATCATTTAACCAACTCATACCAACATCAAAAACAAATTACACTCTTAACAAATATTCACATAAACGATTTTCTTTTGGGGTCTTTTAAGATTCTGTCTCAATGTCATGTTGCATTGGTTTCCTGAAGGGCATGCAAGTGGTAAGATATGCCTATCTCACAGCCCAGGCGTTAATCTCACTGTGGTTACTTGTAAAGGAGAAAGTGTTTCAAAGAAGACCCAGGAAACATTATGCAAATCAAAGCCCACATTGTGAAATGTGCCATGCACTATCTGAAAATTTGCACCATAAATTGGTGACAAACAGTTCGTAGGAGGTTGTGAGAAGAGATGGCAGTCATATTGAAAATGTTGTTCACTAGGGATGCTTTGCCAGACTACATAAGGGGCATAAGGCACAAGGGATCTACCAGGAGGTAAAACTCCCACTCCCTAAAACCAGGGAAGGTGGCATCCAATTGCACATTCCTTCTGTGGGTCTTTCCATTAGGGCAATACCTGATTTCCTAAAAAGCCCCCTCCCCATGCTGTTACACAGGGGACAGAAGTGCATATGCCACTTACGCATGTCAACCCATCTGGGAAGACTGCTAAAAAAGCGTCAGGTCTCTGGCAGTCTAGCACACCAGCTACTAGCTGTTGCTCTCTGGGGTTGTACCAGAGGACGCAGAGGACGTTGAGGCGTCTCACAACCCCATCCAAGCATCACCACTCAGACGTACCCAATCTCCCATGGGTATTGGGAACCACTGCCTGCTGAGTCCAATGTAATCCAAACAACTCCTCTTCAGGGGAGGCTCAAATATTTGGCCCAGCTTATTTCTAGTAATGTCAGAAGTACCACGAATGCTAGGGGTCTGCAGTGCCCACACCACAGCAACTGAAGGGGTGGGAACCCCTCCCCTACAGGAGCCTTTCCAGACTGCAGTGAGTAATTCTGTAGCATTGCCATACTACTACACAAATAGGTATGTTTTATGTGCAAAATAAATTGTATGATATTTTATGTGCCACTCTATATTATGTGCTGGAGTCACATGTCACCTCTTTTCCTATTACAAATCTTTAAGTTATGGAACTACTAACTTTGATGGAGAAATTGAAGCAATTCGAATGGCCCTACAAAATCTTTTGTACAGAATTTCACATTTTCAGCAAGCAGTTATTCTCTCAGATTCCAGGGCAGCAATTATAGCAATTACTTCCAAGTTGTCACCAAAAAATCAAACAATTATAGAATGTTGGAAGATGCTTAGCCATCTAACAGCACTTCAAAAACACCTAGTCTTCCAATGGATACCGGCTCACTGTGGACTGAGTGGTAATGAGAAAGCTGATTTTCTTGCAAAAAAGGGTACCAGCAGTGTACAAAAATCTATAGTTAATCTACCATTTTATGCAGCTAAAAGATTAGTCAACTCTGAATTCAAAAAAATTATTGCAAAATATTACTATGAAAAATCAAAGAATAAAAGATGGGAACTACCAAACATTCAAACAGTGATTCCTGAGTATCCTCGAAAAACAGCAGTTGCAACCTTCAGGTTGATTACAGGACATGATTGTCTGGCAAAACATTTAAACAGAATTGGGATATATTCTTCACCACTCTGTCCTCTATGTGATCTGCAAGAGGAAATGGATCGAGACCACCTTCAAATATGCCCGGCCACTTCTAGTGTCCCACCCATCAGTGAAAAATATTGGAGAGCAAGAGGATTAATGACTTCATTATCAGAAATCCAGCATTAGCTAACAACATATTTGCTTTTATCTTCTTTTTCTGTTATAAAATGATAGATTCTTTTCCCACCTCATTTCTTGTAATTATGAAAACCTGATATACAAAAGGTCACCATTTTTCTGAATATAAGCATTTTAATGCCCTCATTATTATTCACCTTAATAGAATGAGTATGGCTAACATTGCCAACCTTTTTCTAAATTAAATGAAAATTCAAAATAAATGGTGGCTTATTAAAATAGTTGATGTGGTGTACTTTAGTTAAATTCTGTGAGTTACATGACAATAAGAAAGGAATGATACCATCAGACTTACAGCTATGGAGCTCTGTTCTGTAATTTTGGATCCTGGATGCTATGTACTCTATTAATTTTATATTTTGTACATCATGCCAACTATTTTAGGTATTTTATAAATGCATTGCTATGAACCACTCAGCTAGCTAATCTCAGAGGCTGAAAGTTGAAGTTAAAATGGAAATTATTATTATTATTACAGCACCTATTGACATCCAGAGTATCCTTAATGGAGCTGCAAAGTTCTGCAAACATTGTGACGTTGTGATACTTAACAATTTGATCCGCAAGAAGGCTTCTGAACTGCCATTTTTAGCAAAGGAGGATCTAGTAGAAAATGGAGATGATTTATATTTCTGCAGTTCAACTTGCTATATGCAATTTGCTCTTATGCATCGTTCCCCAAGTATTACAGAAGATAAGGTAAGTCACATTTGAATTAATGCTTGTGTTATATAAATGTTTGGTATTGAGATGTAGTTTAAAAGTGCATAGGGACAAATTATATCAAAGCTCTATCTCAGAGATTGATAAAAATTGTCATTTCCAACCTTTCAAAAAGATACCTGAAATAGTATTAGACCTTCATACCAAATCATTTCAAGTTCTATAATTTATAAGACACTCGGAATGTAGGCATCCTTTTTGGTTTGGCAGTAAGTTACCTTAATCACCTAATAGTCACTTAGGAAGTAATAAAAGTCAGAAGTTGCATTTCATTATGTTAGTGGGATATGAGAAACAAAGACTAAAGTCAATCAATTGTGTTTCATAAACTTAACATGCAGCCATTCACTATTATGTAGTTAATACTATTTGGAGTAATTTTGGGGTGTTTGTTCATTATTCCGGTTTTCTTTAAAAATATGGCTATACTTGGATGTTAGAACAATTAAAAAGAGTTTTGCTTTAAAACTATAAGAAACACTTTTTTCATTTTTAGAAGGTCCACTTTTACATAAAGTTGTTCATAACTTTTTTGTTTCCAGGCAAAGAATCAAGCTAATAAACAGCCTGCAGTTATGTAACAAACCCCGTAAAAATAAATTTTATAAGAAGTGGAGGTGGATCCAGGATTCCTTTAGGGAAGGGCTAACACATTTTAAACACACCTTACCAGTGAGAAAAATACAGTCAATAATAGGATATTAAATGTGCATGCATGTGTGTATCTAATGCTCAGGGGTTAATAATGAAATCATTTTTCTTCTTGCTTCCAATACTTTGGTATTAGAGTTTCAAAAGCCATAAGGGACTCACAGTTTTTTAATGTTCCATGTCCATTTCTTCTTCCTTGGAGCACAACAAACAATTTGGAGATGTCACTATTTCAATTTTGAAAAGATGTTTATTCAATCATGTCCTGTGATCAGTCGAAAAGCAGCAACAGAGGATTTTCTTGGTAAATCAGGAATTATTAAAGGATCATCCAAAAATTTCTTCCATTTTGACTGTTAATTTGGAAGTGTTATCTGTTGATTGTAATCTGAACTTATTTTTCTTTTAACACTTCTTTTAATTGATTCTTAGGAGAAATTTTATTTTGCCACTAAATTGATTATAGATCATTTCTCTGCTAAAATATCAGCCATTTCATTTACAAAAACACCACAGTGTGCAGGAATTCACTGTAAGACTATATTTTTATGTAGGTTCTATATTTGTTTGAACAAATCATGTATTCCTTTGATCTTCATCGTGTTGGGTCAAGTAGAGAACCAATAGCTTGGAGGATAGCTTTAGAATCAGATAGAATAACTGCATTTTTGCATTTATATAACCATCCTTTTAAATGTTTATCCTGAAATGTTTTCCAGATCATTCTGTCTCATCCTCAGCTGTTGGATGACTGAAGCTCTCTTACCCCTGTTTCCTCTCTGCTACAGCAGTTGTGTTGCCATCTTGTGTTAGGGGTGCAAAGTTTTAACACTTCATTCAATGCTGGAATTTCGAAATTTATTATGTTGTTACTGTTTTTCATTATGTATATTTTTTCCAAATGTTCAATTATATTGATGAAGTAAGTGATTTTAAGAATTTAAAATCATTGCCAATGTTGTGGTTTTCTATCCAAAAATGGTGTGACATAACAGACTTTTTTATTTATTTTAGTTTTATGCTTCTCTGACGTTCGTTTAATGTGATTTCCAAATTCCTTTTCATTTTTTCTATGTAGCTTTTCTCACAATTCTCGGAGGTGATCTGATAGATTGTAGATTATAAAGTGTTTGGGATTGTATTTCAAAGTGACTTGTTGAGCAGGTCCTTCACTAAATTAGTTTTGTGGTGCTAGTCTAATGTTTAACTTTTTGAAGGTTTTTTTAAATTTTCTAAAAGTCCAAGGATGGTAGGTGAATTTCTATATTTCCAGTTTATGTTTGAAAGCGGTGTCAGTGCACTAGTTCATGAAATTTTCTTCAGTTTTTCCTTTCTTTCTGACATATTCTTTATGATGGCCAGGTTAAATCTGTTTAACACTGCTTTTTCTTGTATATGTTGTTGCTCTTTTAAAAATTCTTCATTACTCAAAGGGACATTGTATATATGGTGAATCAAACTTCTGAAGTCAGCTAATTGATGGACACTGGGTTGCATCTATTTTTCTTTATTAAATTATATGTCTTGGTATCCTATGTATTCCAAATTTATACCATTTGAATCCGTATTTATTTTCAGATCAAGGAAGGGTAAGGTATTGTTTTCTTCTGCTTCAGTTGTAAATTTAATATGGTTGCCCTGTAGGTTCAGTAATTTTAGAAAATCTTCTTTTAGTTTCTGGGCAATGATAGCAGTTTATTGTAACTGCAAAGACTATTTCTTTTGAAATGTTTCTTTTTCTTTCTGATTTATGGAACATCTGAGATATAATCCACCAATAAGATAAACACCCTCACTGACTGAATAAGTAGATGTTTTCTGGTTTAAGCAAATTAGCCAGAAATAAGTCCCGGTTTTGATTTTACCTAAGAAAAGCAACACCATATAAACTTGAAATAACTAATTCCATATTTTTTCTTTAACCTCCTGAGTCCTGAGATCACAATATTAAAATTAAATTATTATTTTGCGCTTAATGAGTTTCTATGGGCCAAAATTAAACAAAAATGCAAAAAGAAATGTTTTTCAAAATATTTTTTGGGGGCCTAAAATACATTTAGACAGTTACAAATTTTGTTATGCAGAGCAATATGTGTTATTAAGTATCAAAAGAACAAGAATATTCAAAATATAAAATTTTGTTTTGGAGAGGGCTTGGGGATCAGTGGGGTTTTGGGGTAGTATTATATATGATACCTCAGGACTATATTAAGTTTTTATGGGTTTTTAACCTTATCATCGATACAAAGTAGACAAGAGAGAGAAAAACAATATGAGCATAGATTGCAGAAGGTATCAAACATGCTACCACCAGCTGTCATGAGTTTAACACATTCACAGAGTGAGAAAAAATATCTAAAACCCAAGGTATCATGTATGATACCAAAGGACACAGGAAATTAATTAAGGGGTGAGGGGACTATGACCTCTCTCAGGCCCTCCCCAGGTCTGCCTGTGGTGTTAGTATATTTTCAGTTATAGCAAGATACGCACTGCTTATTTACACCAGCAGTCCATAGAATCCTAAGGTGATAAAAACTGGAAATGTTTCTTTAAATTCCCTTGTGTATTTTACTTTATCATTTTAGTACTGTGATCCCATTAAGCCAACATAATCTAAGTATCAGTGAAAGGTTAGAGATCATGTTTGAGTTCAATTTTTTGTGTCAGAGTCACTTTTTTACACTCACCTTTACTTTAAAATGTTTCAGTTTTAACATTTTAAATTGAAGGTGAGTGTAAAAAGGTGACTCAGAAAATCAAACTCAAAAACATAGTAACTATTCAAAAGGAAACAATTTTAGGCTACATTAGCCACTGAGTACTAATAGAGCATAAAGCAGAATCTGGTTAAATCCTAACTGTCCTGCTTAAAGATAAATATGGTCATTGTGTTAGCTAGGTAATAGTGTAACTGACTGCTGTTCAGGTTCAGTCTACTTTGTTTCAAAGGTAGTTTGATTAATAGAGACTAGAATGCTAAAATACTCCTATTACCTCATTAGCAGCCCCAATTAAATGTCTTATACACATTTCTGGGATGTGAATTGGAATGGTCAACATGAATTATCATTGAGCTATAATTACTGTATAAAAGTTTGTGGTTCATTCTACAAAGAAATTCCTTGTGAGATGTATGAATGTTACAGACATTTTAGTGCCTCATTCTTATGGCTTTTAGACACACATTGTCAGCTGTTTTTGGCCATTGTCTTGTTTAACTTGCAAATATTTAAACAACTGACAAAGAATTGATAGTAACACCTAAAACATCACTTACTAAATCTGTTTAATGTGATATGTTTTGGAAACACGTGCTTCCAATATCAACCATTGGTTGGAAACACATGTTTCTGAAATGCTTCCCATTTAACAAATTTAGTGTTTTAGAAGCAAATGAGTCGACCTATAGACGCTTATAATTTCACTTACACTAAAGGTAAGGGAAAATGAAGTAGTGTAAGTGAAACTGTAAGTGTCTATAGGTCAAATCATTTACTTCTAAAACATTGGAAAAGTTTCACTGTCTGTATCACTTTGCATATATTGATTAGTAAGTGATGCTTCAAGTGTTACTACTGACTTATTACAAAAAATATGTATTAATACAATTGCAAACTTCTTTCACATTTAAATACATATTTGAGACTGACAAAGAAGTTTACGTTTTTCATTCAAATGTGCTGTGAAGTAATTTTTTTCCTATGTATGTTAGAAAAAGTTAATTTACAATAAACATTCTTATGTACTTTGTTAGTTATTGTTAATCCGGATACCATACATCATACTTGCAAGCTGCTGCAATGACTTGCCACTATGATTATTTCTGTCTTAAATGCCCTTCATTTCTATCAGTAAATTATTATTTTTCTGTTGGCTACTCTTAGCTTTATGTAACTTCTTTTATGAATTTCTTCAGCGTTCCAAAGGATTACCATCAGGGATTACCATTGCATTACTGCCTACTCCAAACTATCCAGTCCACTAAAGTCAAACAAAATTTATTCAATGAATCAAATTTAAATTAATAGAGCTGGAGTTGGCAGGATGCTCGTTCAGATTTATGCAACTTGCGTTTCTTAGGTTCTTCCCTGCATCTTCAGCTGCTGTTGATTAATTTGGATGTCTAGATCACTTGTGGATGGATTCAGTTCCCGTAATTTGGCAAATATTGTCATTTCCAAGGGAATTTCAAAATTCATCACCCAATCCTCATGCTTTTTTATGAAAGTCTTCTCACAAATGTCTTATCCGTTTAATATTCCTCAGTTGTTTCTAAAAGTTTGATTTCTCTGTTTATGTTGGTTTGGTTTTCCATAAATGAGCAGCTACACCCAATTTTTCCATTTGTTTATATTGAATGCTTTTTAGAAGCCTTTCAATCTTACACCTAACCTTAACTTGGTTTCTCCATTTAAATCTTCTCACATTCAAAACAGTTTCATATATTACAGATGTTTAGTTTGATACAGGTTTCTCCATTTTGTTTGGTTTTATCAAGCTTCCTAGAGAATCTTTTTTTGGGAGCTAACATTATATTGTATCTCTTGAACATCCAAAATTGGTGCATAGCTATGTCAATTTTATGTACAATTTGCTCTGTTTCTCTTTGGTGAAAGTGGACAGCTCTCTCAAATACTTTTGTTTATTGTATTTATGGTTATTTTTGGTCACCAAATCTTTGCCAAAGCCATTGGCTGCTGTTTTCATAATTTTATTATATTTTATTATATTCATAATTGTATTCCATTCTGTTAGAATTAAATGCACCAATCGGTGTTGGACCAATGATGTTAAATGTTATCTTGTGCCAACCAACTTACTGATGGCTGGCAAGTTGTAATGGTAGCTCAGTGGTTAGAGCAGCTGCACATGAAGCAGAAGATCCATGACTCAAATCCTGGCTATGCCATTGAATTTTTCTGTCCTGATTCTACCTATCAATTATGTTTTTATTTTGTGTAAAGTTAAATGCATTGGCCTTAATATAGCTCTGTGTGTGAATGTTGTTATATAAATTGCAAATTCAATTCTTCCTGCCTTCTTTATTAACCTTTCGTCTAGACAATCCAGCTCTCATTTTTGTCATACCCTCCTTTCTTCTTCTTTTTCTTCTTTTCTTCTTCTTCTTCTTCTTCTTCTTCTTCTTCTTCTTCTTCTTCTTCTTCTTCTTCTTCTTCTTCTTCTTCTTCTTCTTCTTCATACATAATAACATTCTCCTAGGTGATATCATATCGGATGATGAATGAATGAAATTGTTGAAATGGTGCTCAAATGAGCCCGAGGTCCATAGAGCTTAGTTACCTGGCCTTTGTCTTCTATACTGTATGCCCAGCACAAGAAGGCGAGGCTTAGGAATGTGTAACGTAATCATGTTTTGCTTCCCGCGCGGTGTTTATGTCTAGTTTCTGAGTATGATAAGGATGTTAGGTTCGTTTAAAATACACAGTGTTGTCACATAACTCACCTAGAAGTCCAGTTGTCGTGCAAGATCCGAGTTGGAGAAGTCGTCACCTTCGCTGCTGTCACTACCGCTCTCTGGATCTTCGTCAGACCTCCTAGTGATATAATAAAATTGTCTATTGCATCTTCCACTAGCCCATCCTTTTGCCTGAACTCATCCTCAAGTTTCTTAACGTGCCTAACATAGCCCTCCCAATCAGCTGTTGTAACGGAGTTCACTGCACTTTCACACACTTGCTGTAGATTTCTTAAATGTAGATCACCGGTTACATTATGCTCTCTCTCTCTCTTACAGTCGTTTTATTGCTGCCCATGCCAATTCTATAGCGTTCAACTTGCACATATAAGGAGGTAATCTAAGAACCGTATGCCCATGCATTTCTATTATTCTGTCGATATGGTATAGTTTTTCCTTTGGTTTATGTATTTGAATTAAATCAAACAAGTCGGTCTTTCGCATTGCAGCAGAATATGAAATGTTGTTCTCCAACCATTGTACCATTTCTTGCTTTACAACATATTTCGACGGAGGCTTATTTTCTTGTACACTGTGGTATGGAGCATTATCAAGCACGATGACACTATTGCAGGGTATATTAGGTAACAGTTTCTCCTCCAACCATTTCTGGAAATTTTCTCCATTCATTTGGCCATGATAATCGCCGCTAGCAAGTCCAGCTTTGAATATCAAAGAAGCTCCGGGTATGAAAACTTCGTTGCTGCCTGCATTTACAAGAACCAGGCGGTTTGAAGAGCTAGTGTTTGTAGTATTCCCATAGATATCATCACTCTGCCAGCACTTCCCAAATGTCAAATTATTGTCCACCCAGGACTCATCAATGTAAATGATATTTCTCCCAGCATTTCTGTATCCATTTATAGCTCTTAGGTATTTAGCTCTCCAGTTAACTATATCTGGACGTTCAATAAGTAATTTTCTCTTACTTCCACATCGCTTCCATTTGAAACCCATATCGTGCAATAGCTTCCGCAGAATTTCTCTTCCCCAAGGAAAACTTATTTTTTCCCTAATTGCTGCAAGTAGCTTCGGTACAGTGGGCACTTGTTTTTTTAACCAAATAAAAGTCTCGAATTACGTTTTTAATTACTGTTCTATCAAAGTCATCACAATGAAATTTGCATTCCTCGGCCTTTGGTCTCTTTTTCCCGAGTATGAAGTGATTTTTCACCAGCTTTAACACCTCTTCTTATTCTTGTTACACTATGTCACGATATCCCACAATAATTTGCCACACGTAAATTTCTTTGTGATAATAAACATTTCAATTGTCCTGATTTCGCTTCTTCGTCACATACTTCTATCACTTTTCTAATTACCTCGCTTGCTTCACTGTGAATACTTCATCCCTTCTTTCGAACTGCAGCCATATGTAAATATTAAGCCAAGAATAAAACTAACAAAATACGAGTATATAACTGTAGCGCCGTAGCGCGAGAGCCAAATAATGCATAATACTAAAAATTCTCTGCACCTAATACTGCAAAGCGCATTAGATCTGGCAACGCAGGTGACTCATATGCATTCTCATGCACTCATTTCCTAGTAAACAGATACGCTACCGGAGCAGATAAACAATTGAAGCCCCCTCTGCCCTTCATTCCCCTCTAGCCTTCTTGTCGTGGGCATACAGTAGTTAAGGACACACCTCAGAGAAAAACACCTTATCCGAATAACACGCCCTAACTCAGGATCTCCTGAATGTGACGTAGACATGCTACCCCCACACACACAGAGGCAGGCGAACCATTCTTCCTTCCTGCATCATTCAATTTTGATTAGGATTACCATAATCATGAAAACCAACATAATTTCTGAATTTCACTATTGGAGAAATCGTTCCAACAGTCTATAAGGACAAAAGCTTTTAAGTTTGACTGTTGTAAAGTCCCTTTACCTGATTCTAAAAGACTCCGCATTACCCAATATGTTAACTCTGATCTTTTTTCATTCACTTTCTCTTCACATTCTTCAATTATTTCTTTCCATTTGAGTTTCTTACACTGTGCAAACATTAATAATGAAACTGACACATCCATAATAAATTATTACAGTTTTGTAGAAACTAGAGAGGTTTTTGATCTTAAATTTGATTACAATGAGATGCAAAAAGGGAAGGAGAAGTTTGTATTTTCTATTATGAAGGTGTCTGAACACAGAAATGCACATGTCAATTTGCCACACTTTAACTTTCATTGTCATTTAGAAAATATCTTAATGAAAGACTGAAAGAGTACATGAGCCGTGGAACAAACTTTTCATTTTAAGTTGTTTTAAACTGTACAGTGAAAGCTCACATCAAAGGGTTTAATTTTTTTTAAACAGTATGTGTTCTGTAAAGTTCTACTCAACATCCACCACAGTGTTAAATTGCTGTGCTCATTGTCAATCCTCTTCAGATACAAGGTTGGTTCACAACAACTGAGAATGGAAACCAGGAACAGGAACTACAATCTTAAAATACATGTATTACAATGTGAGCTCCCTCAGTTTCATTGAGTGTTGGTACTTTAATCGATGTATTTTAAAGCGTCACTTGTAGTTTGTTTATGTGCATCTCAAGTAACAAAAGTAACACAAGCTACAAGGAATGGCAAATGCTGGTAGAAATTAACTGACAACAATAAAGAACAACAAATAACTGTACACTATTAATAAAGAAATGACACTTGTAGCTAGAGGAATGGGAAATAGTAATGGATCAGCATTTAGAAAATGTTTACACTATCAAATTTTGAATATTGGCTAATCTGCTTTATGCTGGCTGGATTGGAAGGATGTAAAAAAATAGCTGGTCAGTTATAAATAAATGATGTCCCTGTGTGCAAAATCAACTCAACTTTCTACTTTGCTATCAATATGTATTACGTTTTCCTGGTGTGTTGTGAACCAAAATGTTTGTTTGCTGTCTTGGTTCCCATTTTCATTCTCGGATTATCCTGAATCAGCCTTCATGCTGCATAAGCTAACTTTGTGCTGAATAACTTGTCTGTTCTTAAAATGTTTTGTTTATAAGATCATAAATACTGGAAAAGTAAGTTTTTCTATAGTTAACATAAATTTGAAAAAAAAGCTTTTAAAATATTGTCATAAAAGAGACCTTTAAGAAAAGAATTATTAATTCTACAAACAGCATCTGCCTATGGTTTTGAAGGGATGCTAACAAACAAAACCAAAGAAAAAAAAAAGATATAATTTTGTTAATTTTATTGGTGTTACTTTTTTAAAGCAGACATTTTTAACTACTGACAACCCTCTCAATGTAATGTATGTGGGTTTAAGCATTGTAATATTTTTATTTGGACAATCAAAAACAGTAAGAAAGGAAAAAGGTTTTATAAGTGGATTTTTCTACACTTATGAGGTGCCCATTATGAATAAAAACAAGAGGCATTGTTAGGATTGTATGTTCATTTTCTCAATGATATTTTCATGGTGTTTTGTTTGAGCTTTTCATTTCAAATCCAAAAGAAAATTAGAGCAATGAACCTTGATTGAAAACTGTATCACTTGTTAAACTTAGAAACTATAATGATCTGGTGTTAAATTTTATTTCATTAAACTAGGCATGCTAGTTCCTAAATATGCAATTAGGGGTTGTGTTTGATATTCTAAAATCTTAGGTTTTTGGAAAATAATTAATGAAAAATGGAGAAATATGTATATTAGCTCAGTCATACATATTTAATTTTTATCTTATCTGTATTGGGAAATCAGTTACAAGAAGGAAATAAAATGGTTTTTGTTTAACCTGTAATCTAAACCATTTAAACAGAGAACAAGCCTAAAGAGAGAAAATATAAACATAAGTTTATGAATATCAAACAGTAATGAGCCATTGAAACTAATTCAGAAGCAAGTAACTGTATAAACCTTGAAGTAATCAAGACACTTATAAATATTTTAAAACTAGCCTTTAAGGATAAACAGCCAATACAGACTACTGAAATGGATGGCAAAACTGAGAAGCAAAGCCAATATACTGCATGTTTTACCATTATGGCATACAGGGATTGGTGATGGTTACATAGATTTTACTTCAAAAGAATGATATAATTGAATGCTTATGTACTGAACGTGAAAGATGTTACGCCCAAAGGTGTTTTCTGGATGTGCCACTGTCATATACAAAATGTTGGTGTAGGCAGCAGCAATCGTGGATCACCTGTGCCAAACTCAACCACCTGTGTCACAGCAAAAGAAAACTTCTCAAACATCAGAGATCTCTGAAGAGAAACCAAAGGAAGACGACAAAGTGAAGGTGAAAGAAGAAGAGAAGATGGAAGTAGATGAGGAGGATCAGAATGATGTGGTGCAAGAAATTAAGAGCGAAGAAGCAGGGGATGCTCAGGCTGTTCCTGTGAGTATCTTTAAATTTGCATCGATGGCATGGAATGAAACCTGTAGAGAAAGCTGCAGTTGATACCTGCTGAATGATTCAACCACAACCTCTCTCAGCATTGCTACAGTTACTATACTTACCCATGGTAATAGCAGATGATGTAGTGTGCATTAAAAATAATCTGCAATTTACCCATTATTTCATACATCTTTTGTTTCTTCCTTTGCTATCTAATCGCATAAAATACACTGTAAAACTTCTGTATATAGATGTGGTGTATGATTTAATGCTTTTCTTTGTGCATATATGAATAAGTTTTTCTTTAACATGCTAGTTAATCTAGAAAAGAAAAGGTAGTACAGTAGAGGTAGTCATTGTGCATGTGCACTGCTCTATAACCTCAGATATACTAAAGAATCTTTGGTTTGGGTTACAAATAACAGGCAACACAAATTAACAACAGCAACAACAATGTAGCAAATGGAAATGGAAAACGTAGTGATCTAATATCTCTAACATAGATGTTTATCAGTCAGTATTAATTATATTAAAAATGTTCAGATATGCAAGAACGCCATATTACCTCATTTAGAGACCACATAAATGCAGAAACATTGTTAGTACACAATGTAATATCTTTAGAATTGCTACTATATGTTGAAATATCATTGAAAGAAAAGGTAAGGTAGAGGAAATACCACTTGCATTCCTTGGTTTTGGCATGCTGTCTGGAAGATGCATAATACATTTTATAATTTCAGGATTAAGAAATTGCTTGTATATATATTTAAATAAATAATAGAAGATTCCTACTAATTTAAAATTAATGAATTTTAAACTAACACCATTCTTGTATTTTTTTCTTCGGACATGTTTCAAGGACCTTCACCTTTGTCCTTAAATTCAGTCAGACTAATGCCTGATCTTATTGTTAAAGCCTTTCTTCCTTTTATTAATACAGACCCTGTTCTTCTGTGTTTAAAAGTTCGTGATTCAGTGTATTATTTTTTAAATTTTCAGGTCTACGTTAATTTCATTGTTTTGACACAAACAATGTCTGGATACTGCCAATATGTCTTCTTGCATACAGAGTGTCAGTGAGTCAATGACCCCTAGTTGTGTTTAAGCAGCCAAAATACAACAATGCGCAAAGATATTGCTCTAGTTTCTTTCTTCTATAGTTACAAGAGAAACAGACAGTAATCTGTTACTTCATGTGCAGAAGTACTTGGGACACAGAACAAGTTGACAAATTTTGCATAACTACAAATAAATATAATTTTGTATTGTTACACTAACAACCATAGCTATTTACATAATACAAAGATTCATTATAGTAGCACAGTACTTTTATACTCTCTGAATGAAAATAGAACAAATAGCACAGAAATACATGTTTTTGTTAAATACTTGCTTATATACAGACAAGAGTCAATTAAAAAATTTAAGCTATTATCAGTGAAGCAACAGAATCTAAAATAAGACAAATTAGAAACTAAAAGCTTCACTATATAGAAACTGATTATCCGGGCTTGCGGGCCGTGGTCCAGTCAGGAAACTCCTTCCAGACGTTTCGTTCGAAGCTGCGTCAAACATCTTCAGTGGCATTGCCTTAACACTCTCTTAGTCTTAGTCTCGGCGATGACTGACACGGAGCCTTTTGACTTCACGGGCTTTATACGTTTGGCGTGGGTGGGCGGAGCTAGTTCCTGGTTGCTCCGGTCTTGGCTTATTGGTATGGCTGCTGCGGGGGTTGGGTTGTTGCTTCTATTGTCTATGCTTGATGTTGAGGCTATTGGCAGCGTATGGTCCTGGATTTGTTGACGGTCAGGTTTCCTGCGTGCTTTTTGTAATGCTGGATGCCAGGCTTTATTTAGGCATTTGGTTTCTTCCTTTCTATTGAAGTTGTTCTTATGTTTGTAGATCTCTATAGCTTCTCAACTTAAACGGGTGTAATAATGTACTGTGGAAGATTGGACCGCTGTGTCTGAATACTGTATAATGTGTTCCCCTGGCGCTAGTAATACGTGTTCTGTGACTGCAGACTTTTCAGTTTGTCCCAAACAGCAGCACCTCTTGTGTTCTGTGATGCATGTGTTTACCGTACGTTGATACACAGAGCCACATGAGCAGGGAATTTGGTAAACACCCGCAGACAAGAGTGGTTCTTTTGGATCTTTTGTTGAACATAGTATGTTCCGTATTTGCTGTGTGGGTTTGTAGATGGCCTGGATGTCGTGTTTTTTGAGAACTTTCCCAATGCGATCGGTGACACTTTTGATGAACGGCAGATATACTTTATTCTTCTTTTTCAGGTCAGTTTGTTCCGGGGTTGGCAGGGGCTTCTTTCTAGGCTGTATGGCACGTTTAACTTCCTGGCACGATCTACTAGCATTTTTATGACAGCCCTTTTTTGGCCAGGATGGTGGTTGGATAACCATTGGCCTGCAATGCACTGTTAATGTGAGAAAGTTCCAACGGTTACACCAGCCAGGAAGTTAAACGTGCCATACGCCCTAGAAAGAAGCCCCTGCCAACCCCGTAACAAACTGACCTGAGAAAGAAGAATAAAGTATATCTGCCGTTCATCAAAAGTGTCACCGATCGCATTGGGAAAGTTCTCAAAAAACACGACATCCAGGCCATCTACAAACCCACACAGCAAATACGAAACATACTACGTTCAACAAAAGAACCACTCTCGTCTGCGGGTGTTTACCAAATTCCCTGCTCATGTGGCTCTGTGTATATAGGGACCACTCAACTTACGGTAAACACATGCATTACGGAACACAAGAGGTGCTGCCATTTGGGACAAACTGAAAAGTCTGCAGTCACAGAACACGTATTACTAGCGCCAGGGGAACACATTATACAGTATTCAGACACAGCGGTCCTATCTTCCACAGTACATTATTACACCCGTTTAAGTCGAGAAGCTATAGAGATCTACAAACATAAGAACAACTTCAATAGAAAGGAAAAAACCAAACATCTAAATAAAGCCTGGCATCCAGCATTACAAAAAGCACGCAGGAAATCTGACCGTCAACAAATCCAGGACCATACGCTGCCAACAGCCTCAACATCAAGCATAGACAATAGAAGCAACAACCCAACCCCCGCAGCAGCCATACCAATAAGCCAAGACCGGAGCAACCAGGAACTAGCTCCGCCCACCCACGCCAAACGTATAAAGCCCGTGAAGTCAAAAGGCTCCGTGTCAGTCATCGCCGAGACTAAGAGAGTGTTAAGGCAACGCCACTGAAGATGTTCGACGCAGCTTCGGACAAAACGTCTGGAAGGAGTTTCCTGACTGGACCACGGCCCACAAGCCCGGATAATCAGTTTCTATATAATGACACCGGCCGTGAAAGCTTACGTAGTTTGATAAAAGCTTCACTTATCTTAATAATAGATTGGCAACTTGTTTGGATAGCTTTGAAAATAAGCTGAAACTAGTCAGCTCTGGAAGGTCTGCAATATTACAAAGATAAGTGAAGTTTTTAGTTTCTAATTTTTCTTATTTTAGATTTATGAGTCAATTAATTTTAAGGCAATGTTAGAGTAGTGGAGTATTTGAAGTACTATGTCAGAGAGAATACATAATTTGCATAGGAAATACAGGTCTTCATTAGTCGCATTTACAGATATGGATCAATTTAAGATTCTTTTATAGTAAAGAATTTAAAAATAGAAGCACTATTGACAGTGAAGTATTCTTTATGTTTGAGGTTATTTTGAGTCACTTATTTACACTCACTTTCACTACTAAATTGCTTTTTTAAAGCGGAAACGTTTTCAGGACCATTCGATCCCATCATCAGCCGTTGGTTGGCTGACATTCTCTTGTTCCTTTTCTCTGTTGTCTCTATTCTGCTGCCATATGGTGTTAGGGACGCAGAGCTTTAACACTTCATTCAATGCTGGTATTAATAACTTTATTACTGTTCTTGATGATGTATATTTTTTCCCAAATATTCAATTCTATTGGTGAATTAATAGATTTTAACAGTTTTATATTAAGGCCGATGTTGTGGTTTTCAGTCCAAAAATGATGTGCCACTGCAGACTTTTCAATTTGTTTTAATTTTACTTTTCTTTGGTGTTCCTTAAGTCCAATTCACCTGCATTTCATATCATCCTCTTCCTCAGTCTCATACCTGGCACTAGAGCTGACTACCCGCTTCCAGGTCTTCACTCTGTCCGGTCTATAAGCTTGTCTGCTCCCCAAAACGCATCTGATCCTATTCACAGGCTTGTAAGTCCTAGCGGGTGTCAGTCCTCCATATGAGGAGAGTAATCATATAAAGAAGAAGAAGGGAATAAGACATTATGTTCCTGTATATGTAGCTATAAGGAAACCTAAGATGTCAACAAATTACACTGAAAGGATCCTAATTTCAAAGTTTTAAATTACATAATTTTACTCATTTTCAGGTGTAATACATATTTCACATCATATTGTATAATTTTACATATCTTAATATTATTTTAGAGTTGTGACACATTTTCGTCAATCCCATACATATTCATTACAAAGCAAGAAAGGAACACAATTGTAACTTTCATTATTGTGCTTCTCATACATCACAGTTAGTCACATACATTTCCATCACATTCAAAACTAAATTACAAGAGTTTGATGTGAACAACAATGACTCATTTTCAACGTTTTGCATTCTAGACTGTTCTCAAATACTTCAGAATTTGTAAGTCAGTTGCATTTAAGTTCGCCATTTGCATCTTCTTTGTCATCAAAGCTGAAAATGTGAACTCCTGTTTTGTAACAAAAAAATTAAATGTTGGGTTTCATGTATAAATGCTTCATTACATATTTATTTGTATATTTTACTAGTTTTGATTACATATTTATGTACATAAATCTTAATTTGATATTACATAAAATCCAGGCCCTAATCATGAGAAAAGATTACGGACTATAACTATGTATATAACAAAATAGTTCAGATATTTGCATTTCAGTTCATCAGATGGAATTCTGGAGTGTTTTTATTTTTACACTACCTAATGGAGCTGTTTGATACTACAGGCATGTGTCAATAATCAGCTCTTTTTCATATAGTTATGGTGTATGAATTGGCCAGAACTTACTAAGCTAGTAATTCGTGAACTTAAAAATAAAGCTTAAAGAATAATCTTTTTTATATTACAAGAACTGAAAGGCAATACAGTAAGATACAATACCCCAAGAAATGTTCATAAATCCAGTCTATATTTTGTTTGTTAAATCCATACAAAGTGCAGTAATCTTTAACACTTTCTCAATAAAACTTTGGAGACTTCATTGCGTAAATTCAGCCATCATAAACCAACCTTACATCGCACTAAAATGTTTAAGAATAATCTGATCCATATATAACATTTGCCCATTGATAATAGTTTCTCAGGTTAATAGAACAACTATTATCAATAACCAAAGCCAGGAAAGCTTCAAATCATTAATTAACATTTGCCTAATAATTGCTACTGGGATTCATAAAAAGCTTGGTTCCTTTTGCTATTTAGAACAAACTTTTACTCGAATCTTAATCACTAAATCTTAAGCAGTTACTTAAAAGTTCCTGATAAATGCAGATCTTCAACTTAATTCACTTCATCCTATATTTGGTACATCATCAATGCCCGAGGAGTATGTATTATTCATTCCATTTAGTACACTAATTATTTCGTTATGAGTAACTTCATATAAGCACATTGAGTTTAGATTCCTGACAGTACAACTTATTGAGATGATGCCATGCCAATTATTTTTGTGCATCGGTTCTTAAATTATTTCTATAAAATAAGTATTGAAGCATGTAGCCACTTGAGTTGCATCAATAGTTTTCATTGTTATGGACTAGTTCTACATTGCCGTGTGAATGATGCATTTATCATTTTGTTTAAAATTTGCCATAGAAATTTAGTCTTAGTATTATAATTATTATATAATTGTCATTCTTATTGTGTATGGCTTGCCTATTGCTTAATTTAGTATAGATTTATAGTTTTTAAACTAATCATCAAATTCCACCGTTGTTCTATAGCTTTGAGTAATAACTTTGTGCTCACACAATTTTCTTACACCCAAGGTTTACTATCTTTTGTTTCTTATGTAATTGCTTGTTTTGAACATTGTTGGAAGTAAAGCAATTTAAAATTGAACATAAAACTATTTATAAACAATAGAAATTCCTCATTTGTAGGAGCTGTGTTATACACATCAAGCCAGTTTTCTTTGCTTAGAAAATGAAAAATGTATACGGCATTGTCGGTGCTGAAAATTTTGTTTTGTAATTACAGTAGAACCCCACTAATCCAAATTAATTGGCAGTGTGGTCTGTTCGGTTTCAGAAATGTTTGGATTATCTGAAAAACAAAAAAAGAAATTTATATAAATCCAGCTATAGGATTAGCAACTACAAGGTAACATAGTATAGCAGTATGAGGAAGTGACAATTACCACATACAAATGTATTCAACCTAACAACATTGCATTATTCTGACGTGTGGGCAAAGCCGATTGCATGCGATAGAGGCAGTACATAGGTAGTTCAGTTTGTTTTACTACTGTTGGCAGTTGTTCTACATAATTTGTGCTTTTCATTTGTAAATTAATGTAGTACAGGTGCTCGTTATACTATGCGCTACGATGTCAACTAAATGAAAACATAGTTTCTGTATGTTAAAAGCAAAACTGGAAGAGCTTAAGCAACTTGAAGGAAAGGGAGTCATAATACATGAGAATCACCCCAACATTTGCCTACTGACCAGGAAAGACCTCAAAAACCCCAAGTTCAAAGTGAGCGATCGATGGAGACAAATTTGGTATTTCCCAAATACAAGCCTTATACTTTACTGCCGATCCATTTCTCTCCGTTTCATAACCAGTTTATGCAATAAACATTTCATTCCTATGTGTGTAGTTTCAATCACAAGCTTATCAGTTCTATAATAAAAATGTTTTCTCTACACCAGCTTTTTATTGTTTTTTTTAAATTATGGATTTTATGTTCGGATTATCTGGAGTTTCAGATTTGCAGGGTTTGAATTAGCAGGGCTCTACTGTCATTTTGAATTGAGTCTAGGGAAATATTGTCTTACATTTGGATTATTTATATTATTCAGGTCTCTAAATTCTGTACGATTTGTGTGTTGTATTTACAATTTGCATTTTGGCTAAATGCAAATGTAATTAACCTACAATGGAAAATATGCAATAACAGCAATGTTAACATAAGATTAAGGAGCTATTTTAGCCACAACTGTTTTTATACCTACACTCTTGTTTCCTGTGCTTCGTGGACTAGTAAATATTGATTAATTTGTTAAAAAGAGCTGAAAAATAAGAGGAAGGAAGCTTATTTTCATCAAATTGTACAGTCAAATGAAAAGGAAGAGGGCACCTTGAAGCTTTCAACTTGGTCCTTCAAGGCATGAAAACAAAGAGGATGAGCCTGAGGCATGCTCTGCTTCAACCATATAATTATGCAAGTCCTTGTGTGAAACTTCTTGTCATTTAAAGTATGTCAGAGCTGAAATACGTAACCTGAATGAACTATCCTTTTTGGCAGAAAACAAGAAATAATTTATAACAAAAAATACTGCATATAAAAATTGCATAAATCAACCCAGAATAGCTGTAATAATTTACTCTTTAATCATTTATGATTAAAGTATACTAAATTATAAGTTTACTAGCACATAATGATACAAACAAATTTACTCTTTCCTTCCTTCTTAAGCTGCAGGATAAAGAGACCGAGAACTCCTCACAGTTAAATAAGGAGGAAGATGAAGAAGAAGAAGAAAAGATGGTGGAGAGCAAAGAATCTTTGACCCCGTTATTATTGAGCACCACTTCCATGCCTCCATCGCCTTCAGAAAAGAAAAGAAGTCGTTCATCAGGAGAAGATACGTCTTCTGCAGGTAGCAGTCAGAGTTGTCATCCACCACCAGCGAAGGTGTGGAAGGGTCTCAGATACAAGTACTGGTCACTTGGAGCCATTCAGCCAGCTGTAAAGTATAAGAAGCCAAACGATAAGGAAATAACAGAGGTAAAATAAATGTTTAACATAATTATGCTCAGCTGATTGTTTATCAGAATATGCACTTTTGGAAAGTCTAATACTTAAAAGTAAAATGAAAATACTGAAGCTTTTGACTATGAAGCAATACAGATGTAACAAATATAATAAATAAATATGACTAACAAAACTTTACCTATTGTCCTTGCAAATAGACAAGAGCAGCATAAACATGAGATTCTTCAACCAGGTAGCAGGCAGTGGAACAAGGCCATAGTCGTCTACCTTAGGGTAGGTAAGGTGCATCTTGTAAAAGGTGTCTGACCCTCTGTTCCACACGCTGCTCAGCCCCTGCTGCCTGCAGGTGGGAGCACGCGAGGCGTGTTTTTGCGTAGAGGGTGCAGTACTGTACCTATTCTTTTACCATCTGTCTGGGTGGCTAAGTTGGTTAGACCTGACTTACTGATCCCAGGTCACAGGTTCAAATCTGGCCCAGACCAATGGTTTTTAAGTGTTCTTAAAAATGACAGCTACATCTCCTCCTCATCCAAAAACTAACTGTACAAGAAGTATGCAACTCATATATGCTTAGGTATGGTAAACAATTTTTTTTCATAGAATTGGTCATTTTTTTTAAATACTCATTGTATATTTATGCCAACAAACTTACTGTTGGTGTTTTTAAACACACAAGCCGTGTGTGGGCAAAGTTTAAGAGGTAGAACCGGAACTTAAAAATTCAATGCCACAACTGGGATTTGAACCACAGACCTTCCGCTTGCCGGGCGGACGCTCTACCACTGAGCTATTGTGACAAACTGCCAGAATTATTGTTGGCATAAATAAATAATAATTACCATGTGAAGGTTATTTAATCCTGGGATATAAAGTACTTGCAATAGTAAGTCACCATTGGGGTAATTGTTTCTGATATGAGACTGCCTTTGTGGTTTACCAGGAGAAATACGAACTGGCTTGTCATTCTGGCAGTTTGTCACAATAGCTCAGTGGTAGAGCGTCCGCCCGGCAAGCGGAAGGTCTGTGGTTCAAATCCCAGTTGTGGCATTGAATTTTTAAGTTCCTGTTCTACCTCTTAAACTCATTGTATATTTACAAAAGTTAAAGTCTATGATGATGTGTCATGTTTTAAGGTTTGAACTTTAAAAGGAACATGATAGCTTATCTGATTTATAATTTAGTCCAGTAACAGAAGAGACGCTTATAGGAATAACAAGAAATATCACCTGAAAAGTATGAAGAAACAAGACTGCCAAAACAAATATGACTGCCCTAATAGTGGTTAACTAGAAAACCTAGAACTTAAGGACACTTGGTAGCAATTTTAGATTTCTTCTTCTTCTTCTTCTTCTTCTTCTTCTTCTTCTTCTTCTTCTTCTTCTTCTTCTTCTTCTTCTTCTTCTTCTTCTTCTTCTTCTTCTTCTTAATATGAATCTGCATTAAGTGCATTTAAATATGGCCAGGCTGTCATGCCCCATTTACACTGCACAACATTATTTTCTTTTGCCATTTACCGTAACTTGATTTTTTGTGCATATGCAGAATGTACTGCTCTAAACAGTCAGTGAAAGCTTTTATATTACACTTTTCATGAAATTCCCCAAAAAATTGTTCATACGTAAAAAAATTAAATAATAAAGAGTGCATAGTTATTTACTTTTTAAATTGCTATTATTGATTAAAATGTCTTAATTGTTCACTAGCTATGTTAAATAGCATGTTTGTAAAGCGACAACAAAATTTGAAATGTCACTTCAACTGTTTAGGAGAAAAGTGCACCTGAAGAAGAAAATGTGTGAAAATCTTTAAAAATTTTTGTTTCTTGCAATATCAATGGAGTAAAAATGATTAACTTTACTTATGATTTGACTATTGTTTCTGAATCAGAAGAAGCTGTTTTATAAGCGGTAAAAGTTTCATTATGATAGATTGTATAGTTTTCAAGAAACACTAACATACATTGCATTGAGATTCTGCATAGAAATTGCTATTCTGACTCTACCAAGTGTACTTAAAGTACATACAACATTGTAAGTGGCCATGAGGTATATCGTCCCAAAATTAACTTGAGATATCCTTGTAATTTACTGGGAAAAATGCAAGTCAGTTGGTCAATTTACTGTTGTGTCTGTATGTTCCCTCAGTTGGTAAGAACAACTGCGTGTAGAGTAGAAAATAATTTGTGTTTCAAATCCTGACTGTGGCATTGAGTATTTCATTGCAAAACTGTGTTTGTTATCCAAAATAGAACACGCAAAACATTAACTCTGTTTTAACTTTACAGATGATGTTTCGTATGGGTATTACTATGGCACCATCAAAGCCACCAGAAGACACACGGAAATGCATGTTCTGTCACCAAATTGGGGATGGAGTTTCAGATGGACCAGCCAGGTAAATGTGACTAAATCCTCTGAGGTGAAGAATGATTCTTTAACTGAAAATAATGTACTGTATGCACATATAATCATGGGGTGCACTCAGCCTCCTTAGGTCCCAGGGGGACCAATTGAGGAGCTACTTGATTGAGAAGTAGCAACCCCAGCTCGAGAAGGCAGTACAACTGGCTGGGAGGGCTTGAGGCACTGATCACGTCCCACCCTCCAGTACTGCACCCCACCAATGATGCCTGTAGTGGGCGGAGGAGAGGAACGCAGCGGCTGGGCGGCAAGCCTTGGCCCTTCATGGGCTGTTGTGCTGGGGTTATTATTATTATTATTATTATTATTATTATTATTATTATTATTATTATTATTATTATTATTATTATTATTATTATTATTATTATTATTATTATTATTACATATAACGAGACCATTTTCAGAAATGAGCTGAAGTGAAATAAAACTGAAACAGGATGTACATGCATTGATTTTGTAGATATTAAATATAATGAATATGCAATAATGCCTTTTGTACTTATAAAGCAAGTTCCATTGCATATTAATTTAATTTTTAAAATTAAAATCCAGCCCTGTGCATATAGGATTTATGCTTCAAAATGACAGCATGGCAGAAACAGTAATGTTTCTGAGGTCTCTGAAAGGTGGAATCAGAAATAAAATGCGATAGCTGGGATTTGAACCATGGTTCTGATCCTGGCTGTAGCAGTGAATTTTTCATTTCTGATTCTACCTTTCAAAGTTTTCCTACACACGGTTTGTGTGTGTTAGAACAATCAGTTATCATTGATAGGTTTGGTATATGGTTTCTGAGGTCTTGCCTGTTTGAAATATAGTAGTACAGAATCAAAGATTTGATATGCGGTAGAAACATGAGTACTTGTAATAAGGCTCACAGAATATTTAGAAGTTCTGGGCTTACTAAAAATGTTACCAAGGAGAGTCAACTCGCTGAACTAGAGAGATTGGAGGAAATATGATGAACAAGATGAAATGAATATTTTGTTATTGATCCTTATGTCTGCAATTAAATGGCAATGTTATCCAAATATACATTTAACTTTGTATTCAGAAATTGTTGAGAATTATTGTCATTGTAAAACTTATTTGCCGTAAGAGTTTGCCTGTCACTGAAGTACATTTTTGGTGATATATAAGGACTGTTCCTGAAACACCCAAATTAGCAAAGAAAACTCAAATTTTGGGGGGAAAAATCTATTTTTAGAAACAGTTTCCTTTTAGCTCGATAGGTTTTTCCCAGCAATGTTCAATAGCTTCAATATTCTGTTTATAGTGAGAACCGCCAAACTCTGCAAAATAGTGATCAACTGCAGACTCTACTTCTTCATTGTTGGCAAATCTTTAATCACCAAGCCGTTTCTTCAAGTTTGGGAGCTAAACCTGGCAAATAGGGTACATGAGGAAGCAATTGAAACTTTAACTCATTGATTTTTACCATGGTGTTCATGGATGTGTGAACTGATGCATTGTCTTGATGAAACAAAACAAAACCACATTTTTCGCTAAATGTGGCCATCTTTGCTGGATTTCATCACTGTAACAAGTTTACATAATATTCGGCATTGATTGTGTTTCCTTTTTGGAGATAATCCATGAAAATTATCCAACATGCATTCCAAAAAACTGACGCCATGATCTAGCCTGCAGATAGACTTTCTTCACCTTCTTTGGAGCCAATTCTCCCCTTTCAATTCACTGTTTTGACTGTCCCTTCATCTCAAGTGTAAAGTGATGGATCCATGTTTCATCCATGGTTATGAATCAATGCAGAAACTACACTTCATTGTGGAAAAACATCGCCAAACATTCAAATGAAACATCCTCACAATGCTGTTTTTGTTCCACTGTGAGCAAACATGGCACCCATATTGCGCACAGCTTTCTCATGTCCAAATTTTTAGTCAGTTTGCGATGTTTTGAAATGTTTGCAATGTCTGCTAGTCAGCGGTCATGCAATACCATTTTGTTGATTTTCTTTACCATTTCTGGTATGGTCACCTCATTTGGTCGAGCACTACGATTTATGCCTTGGCAGATCGTATAGCCTTGCTTAAACAATGCCACCCAATATTTTATTGTTGTAAATGAAGTTGCAGACTCCCAAGATAGAATGTAGCTCAGCTTTAATATTATTTGGACATACACCTTTCAAATGAAAGTATCTTATCACATAACGATGACTAGTTTTATCCATGTTAACAAATTCATTGAGAGCTTTCACTATTGATGGCTACTAAACAATGCAACATCTTCAAACTTCAAACATAAGGTTTATAGGTTTTCTCTGTAGTCATTTGCTTGAAACAAGAACTGCTATCTATACCTCAAGTTGGGTACTTCTGGGACAGTCCTCATAGGTTAAACAGAAGATATATTCACTGTATATCTAGCATAGTTTGCCTTATATTAGCTTTACAAGCTTAGCAAAAGTGGTTTGAATTCCACATATTTGTTAACATAGTCATGCTGTGTACATAATTTTAATTAATTTTCTAACTACTGTATGAAACCTTCCATGGACCACACCATGTGTTCACAGAAATTTAATATCGCTTTACCATTTAAAAGTAAACATGCAGAACCCAAATTCATACTACATTCCCTGGAATGGAAAACTAGTCATACATTCATCACATCACAGATTGTTTCTTATGAGGTCATTTCAAGAACCTCATGCAAAACCAGGTACCAGGTGAAAAATAACAGGATAGTAATGAAACTCATAGCACTTCAGAAATATTCAGAGGGGTATAAGGTTTGTTTATGCATGAGTGTAGACTTCAGCGTTTGAAAGCAGCCACTCTTATGTGACTGGTTTCTTCTTTGATAATGAGGAAAGGACAAATGTAACACAACTATATTAGAAGCAAATGCGTTTTCATATCCATAATGATCATTAATAAGAATAAATGTTACCTTAAAGGATGTTTGTGATAATTTACCATTTCCAAGGCTGAAACATAAATTTGCTTTCTGTTATTAAAATGTGTAATTTGTTAACACTTTTCCTCAAACTGGAGGTGAAATATGTCATCCTTTTTACTGTATGATATTGTTTATTATTATAACTTCTCAAATTTTGAACTGCCATTGCAGGCAAAGCATTCCCTATTTAAAATTATAGTAATAACTCTTTTAAAAAATTAGTAATAAAATGTTATTAATAGGAATGTACAAACTACAACAAATATTTGAGTAGATGAGATGAATAAACTTGGTAGGTGAATGACATCTTTAGCTTGTTTTGATTTGGTTAAATTGGATTTCATGAAGAGTACCCACCATGTAACTTTTTATCCTGGAAGTTGATGACAGTGTTGTGGAATCCATTAAGAGTGGAAAGTAAGTCGATTGATGAAACCAAACAACACTTTTTAAATTTCTCAGAACATGTTTTGAAGCCTATTTACCTACCATGTTTACCATAAGTAAATTACCACCAATATGAACCTAAACTACTTTAAATGGTACAGGACATACATTTCTAGCATTATTATTTATTTATGCCAACAAACTTACTGTTGGTGTTTTTAAACACACAAGTCGTGTGTGGGCAATGTTTGAGAGGTAGAACTGGAACTTAAAAATTCAATGCCACAGCTGAGATTTGAACCACAGACCTTCCGCTTACCAGGTGGGTGCTTTAACCATTGAGCTACTGTGACAATCTGCCAGAATGGCATTGAATTCTCAAACCAGTTCGTATTTCTCCTGGTAAACCACAAAGGCAGTCTCACATCAGAGACAAATTACCCCAATGGTGACTTACTACTGTAAGTACTTTAAGTCACCATTAGGGTAATTGTCTGATGTGAGACTGCCTTTATGGTTTACCAGGAGAAATACGAACTGGTTTGAGAATTCAATGCCATTCTGGCAGATTGTCACAGTAGCTCAATGGTTAGAGCACCACCTGGTGAGCAGAAGGTCTGTGGTTCAAATCCCAGCTGTGGCACTGAATTTTTAAGTTCCAGTTCTACCTCTGAAACATTGCCCACACACGGCTTGTGCGTTTAAAAACACCAACAGTAAGTTTGTTGGCATAAATAAATAATTACCATCTGAAGGTTATTTAATCCTGGGACATAAAGTACTTACAATAGTAAGTTGCCATTCTGGCAGATTGTCACAGTAGCTCAATGGTTAGAGCACTGCCTGGTAAGCGGAAGGTCTGTGGTTCAAATCCCAGCTGTGGCATTGCATTTTAAGTTCCAGTTCTACCTCTCAAATTTCTAGCATTGTTTATTTTTTCGGCCAACATAGGAACTAATCCTGTTTTAATTTAAACCAAAAAGGTGAGCCGATTAATAACACTTCTGAGCACTTACAATTTACCAGAACATGTATCGGAGGCTGACTTTTTTCCATTATCAACCAGACATCAACTGAATCTTCCCGGTGTGGACGGTGACACTTTCTCTGAGGTCTCTCCTGGTGGTGGTGGTCCTTGACCCACCAGGGAGAACCAATTGGTGTGTGGTTGATAATGGAAGAAAGCCAGCCTCCGAAACATGTTCCAGTAAATTATAAGTAAGTGTTGTGAAGTGTTATTAATCAACTCACCTTTTTGGTTTAAATTGATTATTACAACAGTGTTTTCAAACTTCCAAGAAAGAAGAAAGACAACCCTGTTGTGTTTAACAAGTACAGCCTAAATGTAAAAATGCTAGATGTTCAGAGCAATATGTATTCTCTTTTCTCATCTGCATTAAGTCAAATGGATTGAAATACACATTAAATCAGATTTTTCCTTGGCTCCTTATTCATTCCTGTCCTAATTGCATGAAAATTAATTCCCAGTTTGTTTGAAGTGGTTATTTCTCAGTTATGGAGCAGAGTCAAGCACATTTTTCTATATTTTGATTCCAAATATTTAACTGGTTTTGTAGATTGTTGAACTTTGATGTGGACAAGTGGGTGCATCTGAATTGTGCCTTGTGGTCAGATGATGTTTATGAGACTGTGAATGGAGCCTTAATGAATCTAGAAAATTCATTACAACAGAGTCTCGTGCTTAACTGTGTAGTGTGCCATCGAACTGGTGCTACCATACGTTGCTTCAAACTCAGATGCTCCAATGTGTACCATTTGGGTTGTGCTGTGAAAGATGGATGTGTATTCTATAAGAACAAGGTAAGCTTAAGCTTTGTATAACTTATAATTTCCATTGTCTATTTTTTTCTGTATTCCAGAATTAAACAAATTTGATTATATTGAGAGCACTTGGTTAATTTTGTTCATTGGGTTTTGATGTTAGCTCCTCTCATTTATAAGAGTTTAAACAAAACACATTGTGAAATCTTTTGCTGAGATTGTACATGATAAATGTAAATTTCTGTGATTGAATTATGGGATTTCATGAGGTCTATGAACTATGCATTTGGATTATCTATTGTATGTGAAACTGCTTTTATTTCATGTCAACATGATAGATTCATTGTTATTAAACTTATCATATTGGTCACGTGTAAGATGGACTTGCCTATAAGATTACCAGAGTTGTTGGAAGTTTTTCACCAGGAAAGCTATGTAAATAAGAATGCAGTTAGAAAATATTCACAACATATTGGAAACACCTGAAATCATTTCTCCTGCACAAACATATTAATTTCATGAAATGTCCCTGTTTTTAATACTCTGAATGCACTTCTTGACTTTCCAGAATTGATAACCTTTTCTTCATCTTTATGCCAGCACATACATTATACTCAAACACCAAAATTCATCGCAGCCTGTACATTATTAACATATTTTGCTTTGCCCAAAATCTGTAATTTGACATTTATATTATATGGGAAAGGGGGTGCCCAATAAGTTTCTTCTTTAAAAAGAAACTGTACATGAAATGTGAGAGCTGACAGGTTTGATTGGTATGTGTTGGCAATGCTCACACTGATTTATGATGCATACTTCAATATCATGCCAGTACCCTGCCATTCAGTGGAGTTACCACTACAAAGTGTGTGTGCACTTGTGAACTGTGCTGTCATTTGTATTTTTCACAACATGAAAACAATCTGCTGTCAATATCTACCAGAAGTGAAAGGTCGTCTGTGGGGAAGTCTGTATGGACATCCAAAAGGTTTGACAGCATGCAGACTTTATGGAAGGATGCAGAGATGTGCATGACAAACAGCGCACTGGGAGACCAACTACAATGATATGTGATGAAGCCATTGTAATTTGCAATATTATGGCATAATATTGTAGCGTTACCAATGACAATATATTTATGTGGCTATTCACCAGGATTGAAATTGGATGCTCATCCATCACAAAAATGCTGACAGACCATCCTGTTTATTGCAAAGTCTGTGCCATGCTTGCTGAGGGATATGCATAAGCAACTATGGATTCAGCCCACCTGAGAGCAAGATCTACTCTTATTCTAAGTGAGACCTGGATCCATCATTTGACTCCAGAGACAAAATATCAGAGCATGGTGTGGAAGAAACCTGGCAAAAGTGTCCCAAAAAAGGCAAACGTCACACACTGGGCAATGGTAGTTACAGCAACAGGACTTGGGATAGTCAGGGGTTTTGCTCATTCACTATCTGCTTTGCAATACCACAAAGAGTCCAGGAAGGTGCTGTGAAATCTGAGCTGCCATCAGAAGAAAAGTTCCTGGACTTTATTCTTGTAAAGCACTCTTGCTGCATGATACTGCTCAGCCTTAACTGAACTTGAACTTTCTTGCAACCTTAGTATTCGTCAGATACTGTCCCAAATAATTTTCACTTTGAGAGGTAGAATCAGGACTAAAAAATTCAATGCCAATGCCAGGATTTGAACCATGGATCTTCCACTTCATGCATGGCTGTTGTAACCACTAAGTTAATGTGGCCAACTTGCCAGTATGACATTTAATTAACCAACCGATTCATATTTTCCCAGTAGACCACAAGGAAATCTCACATCAGAGATAAATATCCCAAGGATGTATGTAATACCTCTCATGTAATTAGCTTGTTATTTCAGAGCAGCTTGTAGCAGCCAAAGCAAGGAATTCAGTTATGGCAGGGGTGGCAGTTATGACAACAAGTGTATGCCATTGGCTGTTGAAGCTATTGTGAGAAACAAAGACCTGCTTACTCCTCTCAGATCTCCTTCATCCAGGAGTGTTATTACTCTTAATTTAGTGTCTTTATTCCGTCAAGTGTTTCTACGCATGACTTATGTACTTTCCATATCCATCATATTTCCTCAGTCATTGCTCCTCTTCCTTTCAGTTGTTCTCGTTATATTATTATTATTATTATTATTATTATTATTATTATTATTATTATTATTATTATTATTATTATTATTATTATTATTATCATTATCATTATCATTATCATCATCATCATCATCATCATCATCATCATCATCATCATCATCATTATAAATGCTCCCTCAGAAAACAATGAATTGAGACTTGATTGTATTGAGTAAATGCCCATATTTTTACTAATTAAATTACACTTATATTTCTTCAAAAGAACTATTTAGTGAAAAACACTTGTGTTGCTTTTCCAGACCACATACTGTGTGGCACATGTGCCAAAGAATGAGAAGGACAATGAGCTGACAACTTTGGCTGTGTTCAGGAGAGTGTATGTAAATAGGGATGAGAACAGACAAGTAGCCACAGTGATGCATCAGGATCACAATAACCTGTTGAGAGTGGGTGGTTTGATCTTCCTCAGTGTAGGTCAATTGCTACCACATCAGTTGCAGAACTTCCACACTCCCAACTACATCTATCCAATTGGCTACAAAATTGTAAGTTCATGTGTTAGATAATAAGCAAAGGGTAAATTCGCTGTAGTTTTTTGTTAGCACTTCTCAGGTTACCAGCTGTGAAAATGTTACAGGTATGTAACAGTTTTTAGGACAGCTTTTTTAGCAATATACTAGGGATGAGTCTTATCTTCAGGGCATTATGGGTACAAGCAGACAAATAAGGGCAGGGTATTATTATTTGTAATAAATATTCTGAGGTCTCCACTAATTCAATTTTATTGCCACTAACTTGCTATAGATTCACAAATTCACAAATTAACTTCACACTTTTACAATAAGTAACACTTTCGAGTCCCAAAGCCATTGCATACAAGAACTTTCTGGTTTTGTAAGAGAAGTCCCCTTATTTCTCTCTTTCTTTAGTATTTAAAAACATGATACAACTGTACATATCAAATATTCCCACACTGTATTCAGTAGCACTAATATGCCATCATCTCTTGCGATGCACGTATTGCTAGTAGTGATTCACTACCTCTCTATAGGGGTAATTGTTTATTTCCCTAGTTATGCGCATAGCAACTGCGATCATTGACTATTTATCAATTTTATTGTAATGCGTTGATCATATATTTATGATGAACCTCAAACTTATTTCCTTTCAACCATAATAACCTTGGAATGTGGATTAAGAAATACAGTTTTGATCATTTCATTGTATATATGTTATTTACATGTATTATGTCTATAAACAACTTGGCATATTGAATATTGGCATTGATCTTGCCTTTGGTGCATTTTAACAGCATCACACACTGGTAACCCAAGAAGTGCTAATTAATAATTATCACCATGAAAGCTTCAAATCGTATAATAGTTTTCTAGTTCATTGGGGTCTAAAATATGCATGCTAGAGAAGTTTTTTTATGTGTGAGCTCAGCTGATTTTGATAATTATTTTTTGCCATTGTAAAGTCTTATTTTTCCAGACAGATAGGCATATGCAAAATATTTTCAAATATTTCAGAACTAAATCATCTTTACTTTCTCTACTACATATAGTAAGTAGGGAAACTGTTGTATTCCTCCCAAAAATTAGACATCGTGATTTCACTGGAAATATATGTTTTGAAGTCCAATGAATCCCCCCCACCCCCTCAACCCCCCCCCCCAAAAAAAGGCATTTTTAGAAGAAGGCTTGGGTGTGTGTGTGTGTGTGTGTGTGTGTGTGTGTGTGTGTGTGTGTGTGTGTGTGTGTGTGTGAACAGCATAACTCAAAAGCCAAAAAGTCTGTAAATATCAAACTTGGTATTCAAGTTAAGCATCTTCCAAGGATGTGACAAAGATTTTCAAGAAAATCCTCCCATTACTACCCTTTACATTAAAGAATTTTGGAAAAATTTTAAATAATAAATAAAGCGCACCACAACAGCCCTTTGTGGGCCAAAATTGACTAATGATTTTGGTTAAATACCATATGTTCAGATATTTTCATGGCAATTCTGGGAATGCTCTCAGAAGTTATCTTCATTCTGGTAAACTACAAGAAACAGACAAAAGCTTATTCTACTACGTAACATATGCAAAGTGATATAAACAGCAAAACTTTTTAATTAATATGTAGAAGTATTTGAGTCGACCGTCAGGCACTTATAGTTTCACTTACTTTTTTACCTGTTGTAAGTGGAACTATAACTACATATTAATTTATAAGACAAAATCTTACTGCACAAAAACTGTAGACCTCGTTAAAACACACAATTTGTCAGATACATCTTTTTGTGCAGTGAACCATTTCTGAGAAATTCTTGTTATTTGAATTTTCCAATACATAAAACTTTTCTCAAATAGGAATATGTTATTCACGTTATTACCTCTTGGCCATGCAAAGAGAAAATACAATTTCAAAATCACCACATAACCAGCTCTTTAAAAATCTGATTGCTAGAAGGCTACTATATTACCATATTTCTCTTGCACCTATAAGAAAATTAGCAATAAGATAATTTCTGCAAATGTTAGTCTTGATTAACATTAAATAGATAGAGGAATAAGCATTTCTAAGAATAGTTTGAGGACTAATGACTTCATTGTCAGAAATCCAGCATTAGCCAACAACAACATGTCAAATCCTACCTTTATGAAGAAGGAATACCATTACTTAAAATCCAAGAGTTCAAGTTTGAATCTGTTGGAATGCTTACAAGAATAAGGGTTTTTTTTTCAATGTTCCCCAATTCTATTAAAGGTAAACACTGGACTGGATTAAAAGTGGAAATTGAGTCAATTAATAACATAAAACAACAGTCATTTTTCAAATTTTCCAGATAATGGAGGAAATCAGCCTTCGAAACATTGAGTGTTATTTTATGTTATTAACTGAATCAATTTCCACTTTTAATTTGATTTTAATAACCCTGTCATCAACTTCCAGTATTTGAAGATATATTGTTGTTAGCTAATGCTGGATTTCTGACGATCAAGTCATTAATCCTCTTGCTCTCCAATATTTTTTTTATATTGAAGAGAGCAATAGCAGTAATAGTAACTGCTTTTTAGAGAGCACCATATTTTTATGTTTTGGCGGTCACATCGCTCTCTCACAACCCCAGAATGTCTGGAGGACCACACCTGTCTTGGTTTACGGGTTCCACCGACCTGACGGGAGAGTTATCAAAATAAATTCACCGACCATATCCTCTGATTACCAATCAGAGGACGTATTACATGCCATGACAGGTCAGCATGTTAGGGGTTAAGATTTTATAGAGAAATTAGAGAAATGGAGAGGTTGGAAAAGTATTGAATTAGATTAGATTTTGTCATCTGCTATTCTGCCTGTGTTCATGCGTGTGTAAGCAATCTACTTTATGTATGCTTGGCTTCCTTTCTGATTTCAATATGCTTTTTATGCTGTATATCTTGCAGTCCTAGGACCATGTTGAATTCTTTTAATCTGTTAGAATTTGGAAATGTCCAGGAATGTTATGAAAGTTTATTAAACTTAGGTTTATCTTTATTGTGTGTTAATGAGTTATTTCTTTAACCTGTTCCTGCAACTTTGATGTATAAAAACTTTTTTTTGTATAGTTTTGCACTAGATAGGGATAAAGAAATCATTCGTTCATGCTTAAATTTCCTAAACTGAAATAGATATTAGTAACCACATTAGCTCATAGCGAATTATACTTTTAAAACTGAGTGTATTTGCTTTTTGTAGGTGCGATTTTACTGGAGTATGAGAGTTCCCAATAAGCGATGTCGCTACGTATGTTCAATCCATGATGTTGCTGGCCGACCAGAATTCCGAGTACTGGTACAAGAGCCCAGTCAAGATGACTTGGAGTTACGAGATAGTTCCCCACGTGCAGTTTGGGCTCGCATTTTGGAACCTCTTGCCACTCTGAGAAAGGAAATGAATGGCATCCAAGTATTCCCACGTTATATATCTGGGGAAGACCTCTTTGGACTTACAGAGCCTGCCGTTGTGCGAGTGCTTGAGAGTCTTCCAGGTAAATAGCAGTTGCTGAGTGATAGATTGTATAAAATAATTGTTTCTTCCTAGAATTTGTAAACTATTAACAAAATATAGAACTTGAAAATGTTTTTTACTCATCTGCAGACTAAAAATGGGAAAATTGAATTAGACTTTGAAAGCTAAATGACTATGGCATTGAACCTGCCCCCATAGCATGGTGGTAGTGTGTCTGCCTCACATCCAAGAGGTCGCAAGTTTGAATCTCACTTAGAATGAGTTATCCAGATAAGTAATTATTATTTATGTCAACAAACCTACTGTTGGTGTTTCTTAAACACACAAGCTGTGTGTGGGCAATGTTTAAGAGGTAAAACAATAAGCCCACACACGGCTTATGTGTTTAAGAAACACCAACAGTAGGTTTGTTGGCATAAATAAATAATAATTACCATCTGAAGGTTATTTAATCCCTGGACATAAAGCACTTGCAATAGTAAGTTACCATTGGGGTAATTGTCTCTGATGTGAGACTGTCTTTGTGGTTTGCCGGGAGAAATACGTACTGGTTTGAGAGTTCAGTGTCATTTTGGCAGGTTGTCACTGTAGCTTGGTGGTTGGAGTGCCTGCCTGGTAAGCGGAGGGTGTGTGGTTCAAATCCCAGCTGTGGCATTGAATTTTTAAGTTCCAGTTCTACCTCTCTTATCCAGATAAGGTTTTTTCCGAGGTTTTCCCTTATCCTGAGAAGACGAATGTTTGGTAACATAAAGCGGTACGGATCTTCAGCTCATTTGAGCATCATTTCACCCATTTTATTCATTCACTGTCCGTTATGACATTACATTGGAGGACATTAATAACAAAAAAGAACGATGGCATTTTCAAGTCTGATTCAATTTTCATATGTAACAAAGTAGTAATAAAACATATTATTGCAGCTAACAGTTTCTTTTAAGAGATCATCTGTCAGTTGTCAGGAAGATCTATCACATCAGATTGGTATACATATTAAGTTCTTTTCACACAATCGTTATGAGCTGGTTGTAAGGACATATTCACAGATATTCTAATGTAGCAATACTGTACAAACCTTTTTTCATTAATAAGATTTTTAAAACAGTTTTAAATTTGCTATCTACTGTATTTTCCATTACCTGTGGTGACTGTAAAATTGAGCACTAATTCTGTACGTGTCCTTATTGCTGTGATTTTTATTTGTGCTTATCTAGTAATAATTTGCCCTTCTTCTGTTTTGTGTATATCAGCTTGGAACACGTTGAGTTATTTACTATCTTTAACAAATACGTATAGTTACATTGTGAAAGAACATCAAACAGGATATCTGTAATAAAACATTGCCCACACACGGCTTGTGTGTTTAAAAACACCAGCAGTAAGCTTGTTGGCATAAATAAATAATAATTACCATCTAAAGGTTACTTAAACTCGGGACATAAAGTACTTACAATTGTAAGTCGCCCTTGGGGTATTTATCCCTGATGTGAGATTCCCTTGTGGTTAACCGGGAAAAAGTACGAATCAGCTGGGGAATTTAATGGGGTACTGGCAAGTTGGCCATGGTAGCTTAATGGTTAGAGCAGCCGCTTGATAAGCAGAAGATCCGTGGTTCAAATCCCGGCTATGGCATTGAGTTTTTCAGTTTCTGATTCAACCTCTTATGTCATGTATTATTTACATTTTTATACTCCTCGATACTGTAAAAATCTTGCTCTGTTACGTATCTTTGTGTACACTTAGTATTGCATTATTTTATTTCTTTAGGTAGCCTATTGTACATATCTTTCCCAATACTCTAAATCGCTCTATTATTTAGAGTGCCCCTAAGTGTGGTCCTAGAATAATCTGTTTTGTTTCTCACATCATATGAATGTATATTACAATTTATTTTATATGTTTCCTTCTGTTACATATTTTACACTTCTATAAACATATATGCATGGAACAGATAAAATATTCAGGCTCTTAAACATAGGTTCACAGCTAGTTATTTCATCAACATTTGCAATAATTCTAATGGCCATATATATCTTTGTTTATTTTTTTAGTTATGTGTTCTATATGTTGCTACCAGCTAAGGTGTTTATCAATTACAACTCCAAGAAAGTTTGTTTGACATGTTTCTGGAATATTTTCACCATCAATACTAATTTTTATGATCCTTGTTTCTAGGTATTGAAACATTAACTGACTATAGATTTAAATATGGTCGTAATCCATTGTTGGAGTTGCCTCTAGCGGTAAATCCAACAGGCTGTGCTCGCACAGAACCAAAATTGAGAAATCAGTTCTTGTGGAAACGCCCTCATACTCAACGAACTGGTTCCTCATCACGACCAATATTTGTTCCCACTGCAACAGTAGCTGGGGAAGCAGCGTGTCCATACTCAAAGCAGTTTGTTCACTCCAAGAGCTCACAATACAAAAAAATGAAGCAGGAATGGAGGAACAACGTATACCTCGCCAGGTAACTACTCTTTAGCAATGTAAAGCTGATAAGGCTACTTTAAACATGCTATTGGTAAACATTGAAAACAAGCAATATTAACAATGAAACAAAATTTCACAATCTCGCATCGAACGAAGTGTTTATGTTGTTTGAGTGAAATTGTAGAGCTTTTTAAAAAGATTAGAGTTGCAAACTTTTACATTAATGACTGGTTTCACCATCTGATATTAGATTTTTACACAATGTTGAAGTAGTTTAACATTAAAGTTAATAAATTCTGTTTCATTGAACAATGTTAGCATTAATTTGTTTTAAACCTTGTGTCAAGTTAACATCATCTTTGTCTTGTACTAAGGCATTTTTCTTCATCTTTATTCACCGTTTGAACACAATTACATTTTCATGGCTTCACCAGGAAAAAGAAAACAAATATACTTATACATAAAAATTACATGAACACGTACAATTAAAAGTAAAATTCCTTACTAAAAGTGCGCAGCATTCACTTTTTTACATGCTTAGAACCTATAAATTAATTACATTACCTAGGACATAGGTAATTGCATTTCAAGGGACTCTTAACTGAGTAAAATGAGTGCATTAGTAGGAGTGACCTAAGTGTTTTCTTGAATCCATTAAGATCGTCTATGTTTTAATTGTATTAGGTAGTTTATTATATAGAATTATTCCAATGTGGAGTGCACTTTTTTTAGCTAGGTTGATCCTACAGTGCTGAATATGTAAATCATCTCGCTGTCTTGTACAATGGTATCATGTATCTGTGAATTTTCGAAGTTTGTTTTAGTGATCAGATGTAATACGTTACTTCTAGCATGTATATGCAGGCCACAGGCATGATCTTTAAGGTTTTGAGTAACTCTCTGCATAATGTTCTATTGGTGTTACCCATCATTATTCTTATTGCTCGTTCTGCATTTTTAATGGCTCTTCCTAGCCAGTTGCAACACTCCAAAATATTATTCCATACTGAATATGACTGTGAACTTGCGCAAAATATGCACTTCTGAGAACCTGTGTGATAATAACTGTTTTTAGTGTGTTTAGGATAAAGTGTCCCGTGCTGAACTTTTTGGTCAACATATTTGTGTGTGACCCCCATTTTAAATCTCCCCTTAGATGTACCCCCCAGAAATAGTGTTTCCCATGGATGCCTTATACTTTCCCTGTGGACTTAAAGTGTAAATATCCAAATTTTTGCTCAGATTGCTCAAATTCTTTGCACACAAGAAGTTGAAAATGAATGACATGGAGTAGTTATATGATAGCCTGTAATTTTCATTGAGTCCTATAGCCCAAGTGCATAAATTTGTGTTCAGCTGTCCAAAGAGCTTTACTCTAAAACAAAAAATCTGATAAATGCTATATTTGATACTTCAATATCTTCCAAAGACAGATCTTCAAAAACTTTACATAAAAAATTGAAGTATTTGAATGACTTAATAATTTTGATTAAAATACCCTGTATTTAATTTAAGATATAGGATACTAATCTTGAAAAGAAAAAATCTGATGTGTCGCACTCACATGACTTTCTCTACTCTTGTACACTTACAAACTCTTATTCTTCTATCTTCTTCGTGTTAGTTGAGATAAACATTTGCAGAAATTATCTTATTGCTCGTTTTCTTGCATATGCAATAGGAATATGAGAATACAGTAGGCTTTGAGCGATAGTAAAATCTTTTACAGTTTTCAAATTCCATTCTCTTTGCATATCTAACGTATAAAAAAATTAATAGCGATGTTCCATTTGACAGAAGTATACTTTCTCCAAAACTTATACAAATAACAAGGAATATCTCCACAATGGTTCACTCTACAAAAAAAAAAAAATTATTTGGACATAACTTGTGCATGTTAGCAAGAACTACATTTTTTGTACATTACTGCACTTACTTGGGTTTTTGCTCCTCACTGTAGTTTTTCTCTCTTACCTTATGACCTTGGTCTCTTACCTTGGTCATTTCTGGTTCTCTTCCAACCCCGATGCTACTAGGGTTCCCATGGGCTAGGGAGTCTTGATTTTTCCATCCTTCCCATTTCTCTAATTTCTCTACAACCTCTTAACCCCTAACATGCTGACCTGTCATGACATGTAATACATCCTCTGATTGGTTAGTGAATTTATTTTGATAACTCTCCTGGTCATGTCGGTGAGACCCGTAAACCAACGACAGGTGTGGTCCTCCAGACATTCTAGGGGTTGTGAGAGAGCGATGTAATCACCAAAACATAAAAATATGGTGCTCTCTAAAAAGCGGTTACTGTTACTGCTAAGTCTCTTCAATGTTTATGAAATATTGGAGAGCAAGAGGCTTAATGACTTCATTGTCAGAAATCCAGCATTAGCCAACATATTTAAGATATTTCGTGACAAATAAAACATATATCTTGAACTTTTTGGCAATAGTCTGTTAGCTCCTTTATTCAGAAGAAATTTTGTATAACCGATAAACCGTAAGAGATAGACAGAAAAGCTCTAAGCAAAAAGTTTTCTCTGTAAAACACAATTTATTTCAACTTAAGTTTTATTGTAGTATCAACAATTTCATATCAGTTAATGTTGATTTCAAATTTTCAGTACTTTTATAATTTTTTCAAGGGTTGTCACTCATGATGTGACAGGAAGAGTATATTATTTTAAGCCAATATTTAGCAACTCACAAGGCAGCACCATGGCCGAGTGGTTAGAGGGTTAACCTACCACCTCCGGGTTCTCCAGTTTCCCCCGCCACTCATTCCACCTGCATTTCATGTCATCCTGTTCCTCACTATCATACCTGGTGCTTGGCTGACCACTTGCTTCCAGGTCTTCACTCTATCTGGTTCAGATTCCTGTGCTCCCTGACAGGTGTCTGACCCTAGGCACAGGCTTAGTAACTCCTAGGGGTATAAGTCTTACATAAGGAGAGGTAATCAGATAAAGAAGAAGAATTTAGCAACTCACATTGAAACATCTGACTATAGATACAGTTTCCTCTAATACCCTTGCAACTGCAACAAATATATAGTAATATTTCTGCAAAGGCTTATCTCAGTTAACATGAAGCAGAAGGAGAAATAAGCTTTCGTAAGATTCTAAATTAAGAACAAATTAGAAACTAAAAGTTTCACTTATCTTAGTAACATTACAAGATGTTTTGCAGCTAACACATTTTTTTCAAGTTGACTCCAACTCATTGTATAGCTTTGAGAATGAGTTGGAGTCAACTTGAAACTTGTTAGCTGCAAAACATCTTGCAATATTACTATGATAAGTGAAGCTTTTAGTTTCTAATTTGTTCTTAATTTAGTTTCTGTTGCTTCACTGTTAATAGCTTCATTATTTCCTTATTTTCATAAGATTATTTTATAGAAACTACATGGAAATAAACAATAGTGGGTAGAGAAGGTCATGTGAATGTAATACCAGATTTGTTTTATTAAAGTATTTTATATGTTTTTGTATTTACTGTTCTCTTTTCCAGTGTGTATAATGTCTCTAATGTGTATTAGCAAGAAATAACTGCATTTTCAGTACAGTAAATGAATTAAGATAAAGTTTCAGATTTAAATTAACATTGCATTGCTACTGTTTTTTGTTTATCAGATCCAAGATCCAAGGATTGGGATTGTACGCTGCTAGAGATTTGGAGCGCCATACCATGGTTATCGAGTACATCGGAGAGGTGATACGAACAGAGCTCTCTGAATTACGAGAAAAGTTATACGAATCTCGGGTATGCACAGGGCACTTATATAAATTTTTACTCTTTCTATCTGAATTTGTTTGCTTTTTCTCTATTAGATTTAAGTATTCAGTATGAAACACTTGCTGTTTAACTCTATTAACCATCTTATTGCTATAGCATGAAGTCTGTGTAAATTACCAATTAATTATTATTTATTTATGCCAACAAACTTACTGTTGGTGTTTTTAAACACACAAGCCGTGTGTGGGCAATGTTTGAGAGGTAGAACTGGAAATTAAAAACTCAATGCCACAGCTGGGATCTGAACCACAGACCTTCCGCTTACCAGGCGGGTGCTCTACCATTGAGCTACTGTGACAAACTGCCAGAATGGCATTGAATTCTCAAACCAGTTCGTATTTTTCCTGGTAAACCACAAAGGCAGTCTCACATCAGAGACAATTACCCCAGTGGTGACTTGCTATTGCAAGTACTTTATGTCCCAGGATTAAATAACCTTCAAATGGTAATTATTATTTATTTATGGTTTGAGAATTCAATGCCATTCTGGCAGTTTGTCACAGTAGCTCAATGGTAGAGCACCCGCCTGGTAAGCGGAAGGTCTGTGGTTCAGATCCCAGCTGTGGCATTGAATTTTTATTTCCAGTTCTACCTCTCATACCAATTAATTAGTTTAGTAGGACCCACTAAAAGAAATAAATACTAATTTTACTTTTCATATCACTTGCATGATCCACTATTTAGTTTGCGCTTCTATTCCATTATTTCAGTTTTAGATCGCATTTCAGTTCCATTACCCATGTGCCTCTCTGATACGTAGTTGCCAACTTCTTTGTCCAGTAGTATGTTTCTTCATGTCAAGTTGTCATGGTTTAGCGACATTGTACATCAAGAAGCCATTCATTACCTTACTCTACTTCCATAATATATAGTCACCACCGTTATTCAGGCACCAGTTGTAATGGGAAACCAGTTTTTGTATGTCTGCGTCAAAGAATGATGCCACCTGTAATGCAACTCAAGTTTGCGGTGTTTGTTTCACATCATCATTGAAGTGTTTTCCTCCAAGGAGTTTCTTAAAGTGAAGAATGGTATTAAAACCACTTGGTGCTAAATCCAAATTGCATGGACTGCAGGCTGGTGAAATTGTTCCCAACCAAATAATGTGATCAGATCTTAAGTTTGTTCAGCTGTGTGTGGCCGGCCATTGTCACTCGTTATTGTTCCCCAATAAATCTCACATAATTGCCAATTGAATGTTTGTTGGTATAAGAGTTCTGGTATTCAACAAGTGCATCACTGATCTGGTTTCACAGTCGGCGGGTAGTTCACTTGTTTTGAACATTCCCAAACACTAACCATAAGCAAACACAAAATGATGATCACTCACAGCTAAGACTGGCTTCCAAATGAATGGAGCAAGTGATCGCACATGCCCAAAATCATAACTGCAGTGCTGCGGAGGCAAAATATTTAAATAGTACTTACTTTAAAGCAGATCTCTTATAAAAAATTGACTTTGCAATTTATGATTCTCCTTAGATAGTTTAAGTGAGTATGAAAGATCCAAACTTTCTAATACTCTTATTTTGTAAGAGATGAATATCCTAATTACATGCTGCTGTTTAATGCAAAACTATTAGCTGAGTGTGATTTTGCCTCTGAACTTGTCAAAATGCTAGAAGAAAGCCCCACTTCTAGGTCCTAATACAATAATTATACTACTTGTTTATAGGAATAGGTGTTCTTAAATGTAAAAGTATCTATTTTGAATGCATTGAACATTAATTATAAAAGGAAATGTACTCTATAAATGTTTACAGAAGAGATGTCAATATAATTGCAATACTTTATATTCAAATCTTTTCATGTTAAAATATGGTTTTGTATTTTCTTACAGAATCGCGGTATATACATGTTTCGTTTGGATGAAGAACGTGTCGTAGATGCAACCTTGTCAGGAGGTTTAGCGAGATATATCAATCATTCGTGTAATCCAAACTGTGTGGCTGAGATTGTAGAGGTAGAGAGAGATCTAAGGATCATTATTTTTGCAAAAAGACGCATCTCTCGTGGAGAAGAGGTAAGTACTTTTGAGTATCAGTGTGTATGTTTATTTAAAAGGGTATATTTTAAGCACAGAATAGTATAATGTCCCAGTAATACTTGTGTCCTTGCAAATTCAGTTAAACAGTAATTCTTGAACACTTCTAAGTTTCAGCAAAAAAATGTTGTGAATGAAGGGAAAATAATTTTAGTCATTGTCATTCTGATACTTATATAAACAGCCTAGCAGAGGGGTGCTATTGGAAATTAACACACTTGGAGAATATAGATATGTAAACTATTTTATCAAATGAAGGGGGAAAGTCACAATGTTATAGCAACGTTAAGAATGCAAAGAAGAGGAAGTATAGGTGAAAATCTGTAACAGAAATGACAAATTAGAGATTGCTTGGTTTAGACTAGGGATATGGATATTAAAAGGTATGAGGAAGGGAGTTGAACAGGGACTCTGTCCAGTTTGCAGGAAAGAAGAAAATGAATTAGATATAATGTTTGACTCCAAAGAGACAAGTGAATGAAGAAATTATTAAAGACAAATAAAGCAATAGGCTTGAGGTTTTTAAAGATAAATACCAGTTAAGAGATTTAGGAGAGTTCTCACAGAAAGTTGAAATGAAATGGCAAAGACAAATAGAGAAATAGAAGCTAATAGAAATTAGATATACCACGTGAATCACCTAGCCCTACTTTTTTTAATTTGTGCAGTCCACTAAGCAGTCGATCTGGACCATACACTCCACACTTGAGATATGGGCATAGACAGAAGGTGGCTTAACATCTCAGTGAATAAATGGTTTAAGGAGCAAAAGGTATTCACAATATAAATCCATTCCAAAGCATTATACTCTTACACTGAGAATTTCAACAGGTTTCTACACAATTTATAAACTTTTATTTAGAGTATACATCCTACATACACCCTCCCGTAACTCCTATTCAATGAGCACCAATCGTAATCCACTTTCAAAGTGAGTGAAACAAAATGGTGGTTCTGTGCCAAGGGATAGTAATAGGTTATGACCAAAGACACACCTACATTCAAAATGGAGTTTGCAGCCATATCAACAAATGTTAAATAGCTTAATAATTCAATGTTGGCATAAATCACAGCACTTACTGGTTTGTATAACAAACACAATAGTTTGAGCCATGTTTATTAATGAAAGTAAACCCCCAAAAAAATCTTAAATTTGTGCTTAATGAGTTGTAACACAATACCAAAGTTACAAAGTGATGGATGGTTATCGCATATCTCAGCTAGCATTGGGGTTTAAATGGTTGGTCCTTACAGTGTTGTGGTGGTCAAGCGGGAATTATAACATTTTGGTTGCACCAGTGATCTGAGGAATCTATACTTATACTTTATTCGTCACATTACACTTACGTGGGCGAGCAGGTGCTCGTAAATTGGTGACTCGTCAATACACTATAGTTACAACTTTAAGGATTAAAATAAGTCTACAATATTTACAAACACGAGTATAGAAATATAAAAGAAAGGTAAAAGAGAAAAAATGTACAGTAATGATTTGTTAAGACACCTAAAATTGAGGTCACAGTACATCTTCCATGTATTCTGTAACAGAGTAGTATGCCGTGCTGGCAAATTAACTCTTGACTGTTTTTTTAAAGAGGTTTGGTTTTGGGATTTTCCTAATCCTTTGTGGCAATTTATTGTATATTTTACACCCCATATATTGTGGACTTTTTTCATAGAGTGCAAGCCTATGCGCTGGGTATTTCATTTCTCCTTTTCGCCTTGTGTTGTGTTCATGCTGGTGCTGATTTGCTATATATCTGTCATGGTTATTGTGCACGCGTATAATTAGATTGTACATATATAGGCTGGGTTGTGTCAGGATTTCTAATGTTTTGAATAGTGGCCTGCAAAAAACTCTATAACTTGAGTGGGTCAGTATGCGTATAACTTTTTTTTGGATTTTAAAGATTCTCTCCCAACCTGTAGCATTACCCCATATAGTTATTCCATATGAGAGAACTGAGTGAAAGAAACTGAAATATATGGTTTTTCTAGTATTTAGGTTTGTAACTTGGGCCAAGCAGGACATGTGGAAACAGGCAATATTCAACTTTTTTTCTACGTAGTTTAAGTGATTGGTCCATTTGAGCCGCTCGTCTATAAATAATCCTAATAGTTTTACTTCTTTTGAGGAGGCTGAAGTTAACGAATTTGTTTGTGTATTATTCACTGCCGTGGTTTTGAATTGCAGGATTTCTGTTTTTGTTTTATTGAGTTTTAATCCGTTGCAAGTAAACCATGCTTCCAATTGTTTTACAGCCTGGTTAAGGTTTGTCTTTAAATTTTGAATATCTGTACCATTCAAAATAATGGAGGTGTCATCAGCATAAAGTATCTGTTGTCCGCTAACAGTGACTGGAAGATCGTTCGTATATACTATGTAAAGGAGTGGACCCAGAACTGAACCCTGCGGGACTCCATTTTTGACGGGCTTCCATTTTGTATGTATAGGGCCAGCATTTCCCTCTAATATAATTTTTTGTTTACGATCTATTAGATAGGATTTGAACCATTCTAAGTTCACGTGTCTTATGCCATACTGTTGTAATTTACTTATTAGTATGTTGTGGTTTACGCAGTCAAACGCTTTGGATATATCGCAAATTAGGGCAGCAGTTTGTCTTTTTTCATCCAGATTTTTTGCAATTGTGTTTACAAAATCCATGAGTGCTGTGCTAGTGGAAAGATTTTTCCTAAATCCGTGCTGAGAACTATTGAGAGCGTTTGCTTTTTCTAGGTAAGCTATTAATCTGGAATGCACTATTTTTTCTAGAATTATAGAGAAATATGGGAGCACCGAGATTGGCCGGTAATTTTTTAATTCATCACCACCTCCTTTATGAATTGGATGGATTATTGCATATTTCATTCTTTCCGGAAAAACTCCCATTGTAAGTGACTGGTTGTATATGTAAGCAAGAGGTACACACAATTCTTCTTGCACTTTTTTTATTAGTATGGGTGGGATTTCATCCCATCCTTTTGACGTTTTTGGTTTGGATCCTGATATTGTTAACTTCAGACGGCGAGACTGTCCCTAAGTTGAATTCAGGTGATGCATGCTGGTTACTTATGCCCATTTTTTGTAATGCTTTGGGGACTGAGGGGGGAGTATCCGGAATCATATCTGCTACTTCCGCAAAATAGTTATTTAATTCCTCTAATCTATTCTTACTATTTATATTTGTTACGTGTTTACTTGAATTTATTTGGTTTTTTCCTTTACCTAGTTCGTTTTTTATTACTTTCCAGGTTGCTTTTGTTTTGTTGTCAGAATTTTTAATATAACTTTCTATTGCCATGTATTTGGCTTTCCGTATTATGCTTTTGTATATTTTACTGTACTTATTATAATATTGACGCAATTCTGCACTGTTTGAGGATTTTAGTTTTCTGTGTAACATTCTCTTTCGTTTACTTGAAATTCGGATTCCAATTGTACACCAACTTAAGTTAAAGGTTTTTAATATTTGCTTACACGTGACTTTTGGAAAAGATTCGTTATATACCAAAAGAAATTCTCTAAGGAAATCATTATAGTTATCATCTACAGTTTTTGCATTACTTAGGGGCCAATTTATAGTGGCTAACTTTCCCTTGAAGTCAGAGATGTTTTGCTCGCTGTAAATTCGTTTAGTTTTATACTTGTTTTTGCTCGTAGTGTTCTTGATTCCTGTAAGATTTACAAGTAAGGCTTTATGGTCAGATAAACCTGTGTCTATGGTAAAACAATCAATGTTACTAAAGAGTATATTTGTGATTAAATTATCTATACAGGTGGAAGATGTACTGGTTTCTCGTGTAGGTTCTCTTATGTGACAGATAAAACCATGTTGCTTAAGTATCGAAAGTGCATCTTTTGTTTCACAGTTATTTTCCCTGAATATGTTTATATTCCAGTCAGTAGCTATTATAATTTTTTTATTTCTTTCCTTATTTAGTTTATTCATTAGACCCTCTAGTTTGTGCAGAAATGTTTCCAATGTATACTGATATGGTACCCTGTAGAGAGAAATCACTAGAATATTGAAATCAGTTAGCTCTATGGCAGATTCTTCAAAAAAATATTCTTCTTTAAAAGTTTTGAGATCGTCTCTTATTGTAATTCCAGTATTTAAGTTTTTGTTAATCAGGATGCATGATCCCCCATGGGCTGCTGATTCCTGTGCGTAATAGTCGACTAAGATAAATTTATTCAATCTGTTTAAGATATTTATCTGTTCCTTGGGCAACCAATGTTCGTTTAGACAGACAATGCCTACATTCAGATCTTTGATTTCATCTAAAAATATTTCAAGAGCATCTAATTTTGATTTAATACTTTGTATATTTAAATGTATGAGCCAATTTGTTCCAATACCTTGCAATTTCTCTCTTTTATGTTTACAGCATTCATGCACAGTGGTTTTTGTTTTGTTGTCACTACTTACATTTTTACTTTGAAAAGCATGAATGGCACCTTCTTGCAAAGAGATTAGTTTAACTGACTTTTATATATTATATCTACAGCCTTGTCAATAGCTTTACCTAGCAAGTAGGAACCTTTATAATTTAGATGCAAGCCATCTTTACCTAAACAAGAATCGTCCAGCTGGTGGTCTACATTAACAAACACAGCTTTTAACGCATTACAAGCCCATCTTATGTTATTATTTACACTAGTTATGTACCATTTTGGCAAGTCAAGCCTTTTTACAATGCTATTTACTGCAATAGTAGCTTGAGGGAACATTGTTTTGGTTGATCTTATTAAGCTATATATCTCACCCATCACTTCCTCTGGACATGAAGAATTTTTAAGGTTATTTGTACCCACATGTAGTACAACCACTTTGGCATTTTGCAGTAAACTATCACCAACATTTTGTTCACTCACTTTTTGACGTAGCTGCTGAGCATTTATCCCCTTGTATACCCACTTTACACCATTCACTCGCACATGTTTTATTATGGAGTCACCCATCACTATCACTTTCTGTTTCTTCTCTTCCACCTCAAGAGTTTGGTTAGGTCGTTTCCAAACGAATCTGTTGACCTTCACAGCGTTTGTTTCCTCTTCATTCTCCGAAGTCGCTGAATGTAGAGCTTTGAATCTGTTGCTGGTGGAAACTGTGGTATTTTCCGTGTGTATAACTGAATTTGCAGTCTGCTTCGTTGCCTTCGCCGGTTTCTTGCTGATAACTTTCGTCCACTCTCCACTTTCTTGTGTATTTCGGTGTTTTGTTCCGATAATTGCGCTTTTAGGTCACTGTTTTCTTTTCTTAATATGTTTACTTCAGTTTGCGCACATTTTAGGTCTTTATTTAGGATATCAATCACAGTCTGTAGAGACGCTATTATTTCTGTATCACCACGTGGTGCTCGGTACACTTCGCGCGTTTTAATCACATTTCGATGATTCGAAATTAGTTGACTTTCCCCCTTGTTTTCCAGAACTTTTTTGGTACTTACAGGATCTTTTTTGCTTTCTTCTCCTTGTTTTGTAATACCAACAACGGGTGAAGATTTTGCCTTGCTGCGTGTAATCATACGCGATTCCTGGCACATGTGGCACTGCCAGATATCTTCATCCTTTATATGTTTTAGGTCAACTTTTGCACACTTTTCATGAATCTAAAAATAGCAACTATCTCATCTTATTCCTTTAAGAACTCTTTTTGAACAACATTTACATTTGTTTTCATTGGATTTTACGTTTTCTTGAGAGCTTCTATTTCCTGCTTCTACACTCGGCGCCATCTTGCCTTGCACCTATGATAATGGGTCAAAGGTTCCGCTTCTTTCAACCAATGATAAGGTATTACAAAATAAATTACATTAATCCTTTCACTGCTGAGATATTTTCCACTTGATGACCCTTCCTTGGTGAGACATTTTTAAAGTTTAAAATGCTTTCTATCCATACAATAACATGCAAAAAGAATATATCATGAAACACTCACCTAGGAGAGTGAAGATTGATGTAGATAATCCACTTTCTCAAAAACGTTAATTTCAAAAGCTTAATTTAGACCACATGCAATGCACAGAAGTTAGGGTTGTCCACAGGGGCCATTAATTTAGAAGGTAATTATTGTAATAGGTAGCAGAATCAGTCACTGATAACTTTCAGCACTACTACATTGAAGTGTCACAGTGAAAATGAAAGTAACTCCAAAGGTAATTTTACTAATTATTATTTATTTATGCCAACAAACTTACTGTTGGTGTTTTTAAACACACAAGCCGTGTGTGGGCAAAGTTTAAGTAAGTTTGTTGGCATAAATAAATAATAATTACCATGTGAAGGTTATTTAATCCTGGGATATAAAGTACTTGCAATAGTAAGTCACCATTGGGGTAATTGTCTCTGATGTGAGACTGCCTTTGTGGTTTACCAGGAGAAATACGAACTGGCTTGAGAATTTAATGCCATTCTGGCAGTTTGTCACAATAGCTCAGTGGTAGAGCGTCCGCCCGGCAAGCGGAAGGTCTGTGGTTCAAATCCCAGTTGTGGCATTGAATTTTTTAAGTACCAGTTCTACCTCTTAATTTTACTAAGTTTATTTAGAATCTGAATATTTGTCAATCACTAATAACAAGCCTCTGATTCTAGAGTTTTTTTCCCCCGGTACTCAGCATGGAAAAGACTAGCTCACCTCACTAGCATGATGGTTAGCATGTCTACCTCATGCTCAAGAGGTCGCAAGTTCAAATCTCGCTTAGGGTAAGTTATCCGGGTAAAGTTTTTTCCGAGATTTTCCCTTATCCTGAGAAGACAAATGTCGGGTAACTTAAAGCTCTATGGACCTCAGGCTCATTTGAGCATCATTTCACCCATTTCATTCATTCACCGTCTGATATGACATTACGTTGGAGGATGTTAACAAACAAACAAACAAATGGAAAAGACTAGCTTAGGACAGAGAAGAATGGAGGAAAAGGATAAAGGAGGCTATGGCCCAACATTGGGCTGTAATGCCGTTGTAGAAGAAGAAGAAGAATAACTCTAAGCACTGATACTACTGAGACAGATTATTGTAAGACCCCAAAAGGAAATCATTTATGTAAATATTTATTGCAAATGTAATTTATTTTTGGTGTTGATATGAATTAGTTGAGTAACAAAAATGTGCTATCTTTCATTGTTAAGAAAAGTAAAGTTGTTTAAGAACGTCATAAATGTTAAGTTTCACATTTAAATTTAATATGTATATATAAAAGGATCATATATATTTAATATTAAAAGTGAAGGGAGAATAGCTAGAGAGAAGCTTCCCTAACAATATGGGAACTATTTAATGCAGAAAAATATAAAATGAAGGCATACGCGGATGTATACAAAAAAAGATAGTGTCATGTATACAAAGTAGTGGCAAAAATTGTTAATGGCGTCAGTATGGTATAGATGTGTAGACGTGTTTTTGCAACGCTAGTGGATACGAGTCTAAAAAACTGTGTAAAAGTGTAAAGACAATCAAAATAATACAAAAAGGTGTAACAAAAGTTAATCAATTATAATAACAAGTGTAAAAAGAGATGAAAAAGGTGCTAATAAAGTGATATAAATAGTGAAGTTGCATCGCGTGTTTATTCATTCCACCTAGTACCACGCCCGGAGAGAAATAATAGTCTCATTGCCCAACCCGAAGCCAAACTTCTTTATAAAAACAGCACCACTACTAAAAATAGAAATACCATAGTGAAAATTAGAATATTTATAAACAGGGTTATCCAAAGTTCACAGTACTAAATTTATTTTGAAATACCTATAGAATAAGAAAAAATTGAAAAAATAGAAAAATTCTTTGAGCTACCCTAGCCCTTTTTTTTAGAATTATTATTTCTCACAAAGAAAATGATTATACCTATTAGTTTTTTTAGCAATGAGCTGCATAATTTGGAAAGGAAGAAATAATTTTAAAAACTGCGGCACTTTCATCCAAATTCAACTAAATATCTGAATTATGATTATCAAAACCATGATTTTGTCAAACAAAATTGCCCCTCAGCCATTGAAACATAGGACAGGCAACCCTTCATCTCTGTGCGTGGCACGTCTTGTGGTGGCAGTGGATTTCTTTCGTCACATTTCTCACTGTCACTTATTTCAACACATTCACTTCCACTTTCACTTTCCTGATTACTGTAATTAATATCTGACATATCAGATGGCAAAGCATCAAATTCGGCCAGTAATTCATTGTCACGAAAGGCCCAACCATGTTTTGTACACCCATTAATCCCCACGGTCACATGACCCCACACCAGCCTGCTGCTCTCTGCGGAGTAAAATGCATATGTAAACCTTTGTATTTTAAGCTGCAGATGTCACTGTAATACAGAGAGCTCTTTGAAACTGCTTCTTCATAATCCCAAAAGATGGCAGAACTTCTTTCAACTCAAAGTGCATACAGAGATTTCCTTCAGTATCTAATAAGGCTTGATTCTAGCAAGTAGCTAGAACATACAGAGAGGCTTAAATGCCCCGCCATTTATGCAACGGCCAATGCAGTGAAAGGGTTAAATAGATGAAAATGCAGTTTAAGCACTTCATTAATCAAGTACCTCTTGAACTTGCTTTATTCTTACATGTGACTGTAAATGTGGCAAAACGTTAATAGCATAATCATTTTTTCTTTAGTGGCTATGTATTGCTTTCTCCATTTCTGTTTAGTACGTTCAATGTGATGATTACTGATCAGAAAAACAACAAAAAGAAAAAGAAACATTCATATAAGAGGTTGAACCTATGAAATGCCTGTTTAGTTCACAGCAGATTGATGTCAAGGCCACTTGACCACAAGCCTCTATTGACCTCTTTCACTTGAAACATTTAGGTGTCAAGCTGCTTGCTAGTTTACTAAAAGAGAGTTCTTTTTAAGTTCTTGGCAGCTTATTTGTGTTCACAGAACTTTTCATTATAGCTATCAGAACAGCCCCATGATTGATTGTATTTTGACACAATACAGCTATAAAACAAATTCTGCCTCAACAAATGGAACAATGTTTTCAAGAAAGACTATAATCTGCAGGTTGCATAGATATGAAAAAATAGGGTCATCTTATTTTTTCTTTACCTGCTTTACCCCCGCCCCCCTTATGTAAGACTTACACCCCCTAGGACTTACAAGCCAGTGCCTAGGGGTCTGACGCTTGTCGGGGAGCAGAAGAACCTATGGACTGGATAGAGTGAAGACCTGGAAGCGGGTGGTCAGCCAAACCCAGGTATTATAGTGAGTAACAGGATGATATGAAATGCAGGTAAAATCATTTAATGGAAAAGTGAGAACGGGGCACTTGGTGGAATGAGTGGTAGGGGAAACTGGAGAACCCAGAGAAGACCTGTCCTGATGCTGCTTTGCCCACCACGAATACCACTGTGGGTCCCTGGGATTGAACCCAGCCGCCTATCCACTCGGCCATGGCACTGCCAACTTATTTATCTAGTATGTATTATCCTTCTTGTGATAATATGCTAAATGGAAAAATGGAGGTATACCTAAAAATGGCCAGGGCCAAACAAGATGGACACCAAAGAAATGTACTTAGCACTAAGCTAAATAAACAAGCTATACAGGGTCATCAGAGTAAGCGGCAACACTGTTAGCTGCATCCAGGCCATGGCCACATATCACTCGACTGACACTTCATCCACACCTTATGCATCTAAACAAATAGAATGAACAAACCAGGCCAACTAATAAAATTATTATAAATTATTATAATTACAATGCTGAATGTCCCTTACTTTGCTGGTCTTTTCAAAGAACATGCTGAAAATGTACTCCTTATGCTCAAAGATAGGCATTGCATGACTTAATAGGTTATCATTCACATGTGGCAACCCTTCAACTCTTTGAGAGGTAGAATTGGAATTGAAAAATTCAATGCCACAGCTGGGATTTGAACCACGACCTTCCACTTACCAGGCAGGTACTCTAACCATTAAGCTACTGTGACAACCTTCCAGAATGGCATTGAATTCTCCAACCAATTCGTATTTCTCCTGGTAAAATTTGTTGGCATAAATAAATAATAATGATCAACTCTTATTGATGACTGCTAAATGAAATCAGCAGTTACTGAAAGCAAGAATTAGTTGTGATAAAACAAGTCACACACAGAAAAATATAAAGATCAAACTCAAATCAGTCCAGAGTTACTCAAAACCCTGACTATAACTGAAAGGGAAATGTGAACTTAAATGACAAAACTACACAAATATCCAATCAGGTACCAATGAGTCACATGTTCAGAATTAGTCATTACAATTCTTTTCCCTTAATCACATGCTGGTGAACAAAGCATAAATTTATAGCACATAATATGATTAAAGTACTTGGGCTCTCACAGCCAGTGTCAAGATTATAAGATGAACTATCTTCCAGGCTGTTTTCCATGGTCTGCTGGAGATCGGTATTCCAGACGTTTAGTATACAGCTGCAGCAGACATCCTCAATGGCATGGTCAAAGTCTCCTCAGAGAAGATATCACTGCATCTGATGCTTTGACTGACCATGTTGCTCTATTTGTACTATGCACATTGTCTGCTGATTTTATTGGGGTGAGCAGAGGTGTGGTGGCCAGTGGGCAGGGTTCTAACTCTCTTGTGCTGCTGTTTTCTTGTGATTGGCTTGCTCTGCTTTCCTGTTTCTTATGACGTTCTTTGCTTACAATGACTGGATACCAGTTGCTGTTTAGTCTTAAGGCCTCTTGCTGTAGTCAGGTATGACAGTGTGTAGTTGATGCAAGCATGCGCATATCCTGGAACTTAATTATATGTTCACCAACTGTCTGAATGTTCAATGACTGCGGACTTATCTGTTTGCCCCAGACAGCAGCTTCTTTTGTGCTCTGTGAGCTGATCTTAATGCTGAACTGGGTAGTTCCAATGTAAACTGAGCCGCAACAAGGAATATTATATACCCCAGCTGATGACACATCTCCAGCAGACCACGGCAAAACAGCCTGGAAGATGGTTCATCTTATATTATGAATTGCTCATTATAATTCTTTGGTGTACATCAAACACTAGAACTGCCCTATATAACTGTCAGTCAACCCAAAAGGTGGCAAATAATAATCTGCCTTGTTGGATGGCACTCATTCTAAAACTAGTTGTGGGCCCATAAAAGAAATGTTAACACCTTTAATCTTGATAGTATCCAATCAGTTTGCCAAAATTTAAGGAGCAAAATTCAACAGAAACTTTGACAAGACAAAGGGAGGACTTACCTAAGTACTCAGTGCACCAGTCAATCACCAGGTTTTACCATCAGTCTGGACATTTTACCAATAGAACAGCGACAAAACCAGAAGTGCTCAAAATAATGTGGCCAAAACTCAAATCATTCCCCCATAGAAATACCAAAGACAGGAAAAATGCCCAGAAAAAATTAATAGTCTTTGTACTTTGAGAAGGTGGACCATAAGCAGGAATTCATCATATGCCATTAAATGATATTGTTATTTGCTTCACTTTAGAAATGTTGATTCCAGTGATCCTAAACAAAATTTTTATGTTTGATTTTTATTGCAGTTGGCATACGACTACAAATTTGACATTGAGGATGACCAACATAAAATCCCATGCAACTGCGGTGCACCAAATTGTCGGAAATGGATGAATTGAGCATTAAAATAAGTCAAGGTACAAAACTCACTTCCCTTTAGTACATTCCTGTATTAACTAAGTCAGCTGTTTCCACCACTAAATGAAACCATATCCTTGGTTTCAGATTTTGTATATTATTTTTGCATTACATAAACTTAATGTTACTGGAAATAAAAGTGATAAAAGTATAACTGTTAAGCCTTAAGAATGATTTCCAAGTAGTATAATTTTTATACCGATTATTGTTATGTAAAATTGACATCAAAAGATGCAAGTAAGCACATACCATGTATAGCACGTTAGTTGTATCTATAATATTAAGGGAATCATAATCCCCAATAAGATTGTTAAACTTAAAGAACACTAAGTAGATTGTAAAAAAGAAACAAATTAGCTGTATGATTTAGTTCATCTGAAGGATAAGCTAAAAGTTATTTTATTATTAATGTAATTTTATTCTATAGAAAATAACTTTATATGGAAGTATACAATGACAATTTTTTTTCTTTCTCTTGGAATGAATGTGTGTTTATCAATATGTTTTGGTGGAAGTCTGTAGAACTTATCTGAGGGACCCTGACAGGTAGAACTATAAACATAGGCACGTCTCATTGGTTTCCAAGTCACTTTCTCAATGTTAGATATACTCTCTTCCCTCAATTTCTTCTTAAATCAGGATTTATAGTCCAGCTCTGTGTGCCACAAAAATTAGACCATTATGGTATAGACAAAACTTACTAGTGCTGAAAACTCAAATCAGCATTAATGACTAAGTTGAAGATACACATTAGTATTGGTACTTAAACATTGTTGAATTTTGGGACACCTTTGCTTCACGTACTCTAATTTAACATGGCATGCTTTGGAAGCTTTCACTTCCATCATCAACTGAAGGTCAACTGGCGGTATTGGCGTCTTCTTCTTGCTGGTCCCTGGTAGATGGCATGATGAATTGGTATAGACGTCTGGAGGCAATCTACCAGGGACCAGCAGGAACAAGATACCAACGCTGCCAGTCAACTTACAGTGGACAATGGAGGTGAAAGCGTCTGTTAAATTACAGAGCAAGTGAAGCAAATGTGTCCTAAAATTTGATACCCTAATGTTTAAGTACTCAACGTGCATTCACTGTTACAAAGCTTCCAAAATTTAGTTGGCCATTCATATAGTTAATATGAGTAAATATAGTTAAAAATGAGTATATTGCCTTCCAGGCTGCATCAACAACAACAATAATAATAGCATAATAGTAATAATATTTTTGCATATATATATTTAGCATGAAAAAAAACTATATTTGAGTCCTGGCCACCAATTCAATCATAATTACTAGGGAAACAAAATGAGACTGTAGGAAGTTTCATTTTTGGGATGCTAGGAAATAATAATTCTACGTGAAATGATAATAGTATGTCTTCAATCTTTTATGACTTGTTTAGCGACTGGACAAGCATTGCCACTAATATCATTTATTACATGTATTTAATGTCCAGGGACTTGGATGATCTCCATTTGCCTTGCTTCCTCATATAATTTTGGCATTAAATCCAGATAAGTTGAGTTAGTGCTGCATTCTTATGTAGGTGGTCCATAAGTTCATGTTTGAGTTTCCTTCATTGCAAAGTTCACTGAAGGAGTTCTATAATAGAAAGGTAACTTGTAAAAACGTAACAAGAACCTTCTGCCCTCCTGCTGACCTTCCTTTTAATTTAGGAATTACAGATCTTTAATTTTAACTGTGTGAAATTTTGAATATTGTGTTATGTAGGCTGAACAGCAAGCAATTAAAAAATAATCCATGTCAGTCATAAATAAATGACATCCAGAGTGGAATATTGACTTCCATGTTACTTTCAACATGTCAATCAATGTGACCAAACTTAGTTCATTTCAATCAAAACTCCTCCACGCTCATGTTCTACTTTCCTTCATGGTATTGGGGATCAACTTACGAGTGGATTGAATCAAAAATAAAAATGCAATTTCATGCACAGAATGTTTTATTGTTTCTGCCTTTTCATTTGGAAATATGTATAAAGCGAAGGTTTTAAATGTAAAAATTATACTGATACCAAACTATAGCTAATAATAATAATACTTGATTCATTATTTGGAAGTTAGAAATTCATATGGTCACAAGCCGAATAAAAGATATGGTGTAATAAAAATGCTTTAACTTCTTTATTAAATTGTTTATGTGACATATTTCTTGAATTTTCTCTGGTGGTTTATTAGATAATTTAATGCCTAAATATGTAAGGTTAATTTTTAGAATGTTTTTCCTCCATATCTGAACATGAATATCATTTTTCCTTATCTTTTTATAAGCTAGTAACAGTGATGTGAATTTAAATTATAATGAAAACTGAGTTGGATTGAAATACAGAACATCACTTACATATAATTAGTCTTGACCGGTTTCAAGAGTTTAACTTGCTCCCATCATCAGAATTAAACAACTGGTTCTTGTTGATATTGTTTGATGTATGGTTGGTTGGTTTAGATGACATCTAGCGGTGAGCCAATAAACTTCCATAAAGGGTTTTGTGGAGGCAAATCAAAGTTTATTACACAGAGTTTTATTTTTATTATATGAATTTTTTTCCCAAGCATCCAACGCTGCAGCATGTTTTGTAGCTTTTAAAAGTTTTATGTTCAGCGTAATGTTGTGGTTGGATGGCTAAAAATGGTGTGCAACTATTTTTTTTTTAAATTGTGGTTGTGGTGGGCTGCCTGCTCCATAGTATGTTGATGGGGGTCTTTCTATGCCCCTTAGTATGGGCAATGGTGATGGTGGACTATCTGATCCGTAGCTTGCCCGTAGTGTGGGGGACTTTGGTGGTGGGCTGTCTCTTTCATAGCTTCAGGGTTGGACTGGGGGTGGGGGTCTTGTTATGCCCCTTAGTATGGACAATGGTGATGGTGGACTATCTGGTCCGTAGCTTGCCCGTAGTGTGGGGGACTTTGGTGGTGGACTGTCTCTTTCATAGCTTCAGGGTTGGACTGGGGGTGGGGGTCTTGTTATGCCCCTTAGTATGGACAATGGTGATGGTGGACTATCTGATCCGTAGCTTGCCCGTAGTGTGGGGGACTGTGGTGGTGGGCTGTCTCTTTCATAGCTTCAGGGTTGGACTGGGGGTGGGGGTCTTGTTATGCCCCTTAGTATGGACAATGGTGATGGTGGACTATCTGATCCGTAGCTTGCCTGTAGTGTGGGGGACTGTGGTGGTGGGCTGTCTTTTTCATAGCTTCAGGGTTGGACTAGGGGTGGGGGTCTTGTTATGCCCCTTAGTATGGACAATGGTGATGGTGGACTATCTGATCCGTAGCTTGCCTGTAGTGTGGGGGACTGTGGTGGTGGGCTGTCTCTTTCATAGCTTCAGGGTTGGACTGGGGGTGGGGGTCTTGTTATGCCCCTTAGTATGGACAATGGTGATGGTGGACTATCTGATCCGTAGCTTGCCTGTAGTGTGGGGGACTGTGGTGGTGGGCTGTCTTTTTCATAGCTTCAGGGTTGGACTGGGGGTGGGGGTGGGGGTCTTGCTATGCCCCTTAGTATGGACAATGGTGATGGTGGACTATCTGATCCGTAGCTTGCCCGTAGAGATCTTTCCATGCCCATAGTATGGAGGACTGTGGTGGTGGGCTGTCTCTTTCATAGCTTGGGGGTTGTACTGGGGGTGGGGGTGGGGGTGGGGGTCTTGGCGTCCAATACATTGCACACTCCTGGCATGCCAATTACACTGTCCAGATGACCCAAAGTAGGATACTAGCCTTCTAGAAAAGTATCTATGTGATCCACAGCAAGTGCTAAAAGTTGAGCTGTGCACTCAGGGGTAGGACAAGTACGATAGCCTGATAACCTCTTCTCCCCAACTCAGGTCGCTTGATTGTTATGGTGTTTGCAGGGAAGTAGATGGTCAGAATTCACCATGTCCACATCAACCCAAAAGCCTTCTTGCTTTAAACAAAACTTGTGTGCAACTTCAAGCTTCCATCTTCTACAGTGCAGAATTATTGAGAGCAGTAGAATGTCTAAAGGCTCATAAAACCGATAGAGAAGCTGTGGTATTATGATGAAACCAAAACAGTTTGCCTGTAAGTTATATTTCACTTTGAAAATTTTGAAATATTGTGGACAATTTGGAAACCAGTCCTGGAGGTTCCTGCCTGTATAAAATTTAGATATTGATGGGAGCAAGTTGGGCTCTTGAAACCGGTGAAGTTTAATTATATGTAAGTGATGTTTTGTGATTCAATCCAACTCAGTTTTCGTTATGAATCATTTTTCCTTCTTGTGCTATGAGAATGCTTATATGTATTTGTACATAATTCTTCTCAATATCTTTTAATATGATTTATGGCTTCTGCTTCAATGTCCCCTTAATTCTGGGCAAGTGCTTTTGAAACCATCATGAAATTTACAAAGCATTTATATTGATTTTGTAATCTGGTATCTCTGTAAAAATTATGTTCAGTATTTTTCAAACATTAGAATATGTTGAATTCTTTTATTTGTATTGCAATGTAAAGTACACAAGTTATCCTGACAGGGTCCTTATGAAGTGAATGTGTTGTGATCAGAATTGTCATATTTGTATATTATGTATGTGATATATTTGTGTAGTCTTTTTACAGACACCTAAAGTTTGGATTAATACCTTTAGCATGGTTGTTTTATGCCTCTGGGGTGCCTGGTTTTGTATACTCAATGACATGTTAAAGCAAAGTACAATAGTAGCTGGAGGGTTGTGTATATAAGTAAATATCCAAAGTGCTCGTTCATTATGTAAAATATTTAAGCAGAGAATTTCCAAGGTTCACAAAAAATGTACATTGTATTTAATACAGTAGTATAAAGTAAAGAATAAATGCTGTATTCTCATATTATCAGAGCACTTTCTATTAATTTTAACAATATCAAAACATTGTTAAGTATTGCTAGAAAGGATACCATGCAAGCAATCTGCTTTGAGTTTCGCAAATGACTCTTCTTTGCTGAGTAATTACTCTTGATGTTGCTTATATTGTTTTTGATTTTGTTAAACAGTCGTAATGGTTGAGTAATTGTTAATGACACTGCCAGATATGTTAAAACATCGTTTACGAAACATTACTTTCATGTAGTCCTACCATCTATTTGGTTTTTACACGACTTCAAACACTTCATTTTTTCTGCATCTGCATATACTCATAAGTGAAATCATTTATCTTATCTAGCTCAAAGCATAAACCTTCATTGTTCTCCTATTTTCTTTGTTCCTTATAGTGCACTTAATATAGTGCTCATAATTTAACATATCCAAGTTTTTAACTAATTTAACAAAGGTGTGTAACGGCTTAAGTAACATTAGAATCAGATTCCAGCAAATTTGTGCTGCATTTATAGTTCAGTATGGCTGTTCTGTGCTAACAATATGTATTACCATTTCCATACTATTTTAAGTCTTCCTTTTTCTCTGAAACTTACTTGGATGGGGTTGGAAATGAAACCTATAATCTTCACTCATGCACATTTTATTATTTTGCTATGTTTAATTTTGTAGTAGTTCAGAGGACAACATGCTTTATAAGCTAATTTGCCAAAGTTGTTACAGTTGTTAAATGCTTGTTTTGGAAGTGTATATGTGATCACATGGTATATATTAGAGTTTAAGAATTGTACTGAGGCTGGTGCAATAGGTGAGAGCTCAGTGTTTTCACAGTTTGTGATATAGTGTTTTCCAATACTTGCCTTTATAGTGTAAAGTGGACAGACATGGGAGTACTTTTATAAATGCGAAATATATCAGGTGGCATCTGGTTTATGTAAACAAAAGAAAAATTATCCATATTTGGTCATTGATTTGTTTATGTCTGAGAGTAGCGTACTGTAAATTATGGCAGTGTTTGAACTTAAATAAGCAGTGTATATGTGTGTATGCGTGTTTTATATAGAAGGCGTGAATGTTGCAAAGCCCATGTGTAAATCTTTGTTTCAGGAAAAAATGCAAGAGCATTTTGATAGTGTTTGGGTACACCATTTTTCAGAAGAGTCCATGTATTTTATTTTCCGATTTTGGTGTAAATTCAGCTTCGTTCTTTTGTTCACTAAATAATTTTATTGTTTTTAGGAGCTAGAGCTATTCTTTGAAATGTTTGTTATCTAATGTTTATGTGAATTAAGAATAAGCGAGTGTTGTATAATAGAACACAGTCAGTATTTTCGTAGCTCCCTCATTGTACGAACTGCGTGCACTGTTATATAAGTCATGTAGCGTGCGAAATCAGCATGAAATACAAATTACCAAGGAATTTTATAATTCTGATCTCCATTATTTACAATACAATGCCTTGTACTGTTTGAACATTGGAACCAAAGGGTAAATTTAAATCTTTAGCACATATAATTAATTACATTTGCGCACCTTAAAAGTGCTGGAACATATTTATTTTCTAATTACATCACTTTCTTTCTCTATTCCCACCAATGAATCATTTTTGTTTTGACAGGACAATCAAATATTAATAACAGACCAGACTTTTATCATAACACTGCACTATCAAAGAGTACATAGTGATTAGAGCGGAGTTTTCTGTAATGCATACAAAAATTGCCATTTATAGTGTATGAAACAATTATATGTCGGAAAAAGAAAAAAAAGAAAAAAGGGGAAGAAAAAATACCAAGCCTTTCAAGAAACTACAGTGTAATTAATTTTCCATGTATATCCTTTCCTTGTTTCCTTTCAATACACTTGAGAGATCACATATTTATGGTTATCAGATTGATAGAAAAATCCCCGGTACCAGCATGGGGATTTTATCCCCTCTGGGAGGTCTGGTACGGGGTGCATTCAGCCTCGTTAGGTCCCAGTGGGACCAATTGAGGAGCTACTTGATGGAGAAGTAGCAGCCCCAGGTCGAGAAGACCGCATAACTGGCCAGGAGGGCTCGGGGCACTGACCACGTCCCGCTCTCCAGTACTGCAACTCACCAATGACACCTGTAGTGGGTAGAGGTGGAGGACACAGCAGCTGGGTGGTAGGCCTTGGCCCTTCATGGGCTGTCGCGCTGGGGTTTGGTTTAGTTAGATCGATAGAAAAATTGCAATTAACATATATGCTTTGAAAAATTATTCAAAAGGTATTTTATACTCTGGCTGTAAAGCCAGTATAAGTATAATAATTATGGCATAATAACCTAGGTGATTTGTTTTGCATTTGTCTGAGATCTTGGGTTTCACTTTTATATTTATATATATATTAGAAGATCAATAATTAAGTTAAGTGGCATATTTTTACTTTCTGTACCTTCTATATATGTGGGTGGTTCAATAAGTACCCATGTTCCAAAATAGATGATGTTGCGAAGGCAAGTTGATGTTCCATCATGTACTGTTAGTTTGGATTCGGCAGGCATTTCAATGAGTTGTTCAACGTGTTTCTGCTAAAATGGAAACTATGCAGTACTTCGGAAACCAAGCAACAATCAGAACAACGATTTGCTACTGGTGAACGTGCTCCAAAGAAGGCAAAAGCAATCTCATCGGCTAGAAAAGTGATGGCTACAATTTTTTTGAATGAGAAGGGTGTCATACTCACTGACTTTCTGGAAAAAGGAAAAATGATTACAGTGAGTTATTGGCCGATTGGAACTGAAAAATTCAATGCCACAGCTGGAATTTGAACCACAGACCCTCCGCTTACGGGGGGGGGGGGGGGGGGGGGGGGCTCTAACCATTAAGCTACTGTGACAACCTGCCAGAATGACATAGAATTCTCTAACCAATTCGTATTTCTTCCAATAAACCACAAAGGCAGTCTCACATCAGAGACAATTACCACTATTACTCCACCTTATAAGTGGAGGGTCTGTGGTTCAAATTCCAGCTGTGGCATTGAACTTTTCAGTTCCAATTCCACCTCTCAAATACTTTCTTCTTTACTAAAAGGGGCAGTGCGTGCAACTTTTTGTCAAATCAGTCAATAACTCATTATAATCGTTTTTTCCTTTTTCCAGAAAGTCAACGAGTGTGACACCCTTCACATTCAAAAAAATTGTAGCCATAACTTTTCTAGCCGATGAGATTGCTTTTGCCTTCTTTGGAGCAGATTCAACCGAAGCAGGTGCAACTGCACCAATCCATATTTGCCGGACCTGACTAGCTGCTATTTCTTCTTGTTCCCAAACATGAAGAAATGGCTTGCAGGAACAAAATTTAGATTAAATAAGGCCATCATGGAGAGAGGCATTATTTTTCAGAGTTTGATAATTCCTATTTCTTGGAGGGGTTAAAAAAATTGGCAGGAACATTGGGAGAAGTGTATATCCCTAAAAGGGAAATATGTTGAGAAATAAATAACTTGTGATGGTAATTATTATTTAGTATGCCAACAAGCTTACTGCTGGTAGTTCCAATTGTAGCTCTTGAGTAATTTGTGATTGAAAAAATTTGCATCTTCATTCTTAGCATGGGTACTTACTGAACTGCCATTGTGTAGCAAATAAGAGAAAGTATTGTAATCAACCCAAACATCTTTAAATGTCTACATATCGCTCTAATATAAATGTCCAACAAAGTGGTGAAAACCATGTGAACTTCCAAAGCCATCCCATATGAGCTACTTTTAAAGGATTTGATTTTCACCTAAGCTTACTGTACCTTAGAATAAGCTTCTGTAATAATAGTTTAAGAACAATGAGTAGAGAAAGCCATGTGAATGTAATATCAGGTTTATATTGTGACATTGCTTCAGATCTCTTTGGAGAAAGCATCGAAAGTGGAATGCTCATTGGCAATGATGTCATTGTTGCCAGGGTGGCACTGAATAAGAGTTTTGAAAAGGCCATGTCTAAACTTTGTGTGCAAAAAGAGTGGGAGTATATGTGTTAAGTTTGTGTAAGTGAGGCCATAGTTGGAAGGAAATTAAAGGAAAAAAAGAATTGAATATTGAAAGTTGTTCCATTGGTGTCAGAAGTGCAATGAAACCATGGCAAGATGGAAGAACTGATGAAGAAATTGTTATCCAAGATGAACGAAATGAAAATCAAGATAGCCAAGTTGAAGGTAACTTATTGGCGAAGATCCACAGGTAATTGATTGGCAAGAAGGAAGCAGTGAAAGACATCTGTCAATGTGTTAATGCCCTGGAAGACAGAGTCGACGGCACCACAAGACAACCGAATGCCAGGATTGTCAGCAAAACTAAGAACTTGGAGGTAAAGATGCCAGAAAGTGACACATCCCCACAAGTCAAGTCACCCAGGTATGATGCCAAATCGACCTTCTTTGAAGTCTTCAGCTGACAGCTAGCCTCCAGGGACAGGCGGCAGAAATACTGAACATGAATCTGACATCAGTGGCATCCCCGGACATCTGGAAGGCTCTTGGAAACCACCACCTGGCTGCAGCCTATCGCAGCCAACTTAAGTCAAGGTTGCAGCAGCCAGGAGGGATACTACAGGAGTTTGCTCTGAATATTGAACAATGGTGAATAAGGCTCTGGTGAATCTCCCGACTGGATATGTGTCGCAGGAAGCTGCCTTCATCAATGGAGTGCATGACACTGATATACATCAGCGCCTAATTCTCTGCAACTGAGGATGGAGACGGCCAAGGTAAGAACTGCCCCAACTTCGAAGACCAAGCCTCCTATATGAGAGGGGCAAACACGATCTTTCAGTGATGTGTGCTGAGGGTGTGGCCAGTGAAGACATGTGATGAGGGATTATCCACCTCCAGTTGATGAGAAGGCAGGAAAATAAGTACAGGTGCGACAAGGGGCATCTCAGGGATGTCATTGCCAACCCCTTGAGTAATGCTTAATGCTTTGTGGCAGAGGATAGACAATAGCTTCATTGCAGATGGATTGGTACAAGGAAGTGGTACCGGATAGTGGCAGATATGGGTGCAGCCATGACTGATCCGACCTGATGTGACAAAGGGCTTGCCAACAAGGATACCAAATAGTGACAGCATCGGGCAACACGTTTCCTTTGGAGACAGAGGTCTGGCTGGAATTGACCTTGGTGCAGACCATTATAAGTCTGTGGGTGTTTATCACAAGGGTGGCAAGGAAGTGATTCTAGGACTGTATTCCCTCAGGAACCACTACACGTGGTCGACATCAGCAGGAGGATCTTGTGACTCAGGAAGACGAGTGACGCTTCTGAACCAAAATGAGCAACCAGGGATGTGCACAGTGGCCTTGATGGAGAACATAGTAGTGCTCGCAAGAAGTGAGGTGGTTGTTCAGGTGTGCCTAGAGGTAAAGCTGCCAAGGAATCTGGTGCTGGACCAGAAGACACCCTTGGATTAATTGTGTTGTGCAAAACAAGTTAAGGAGTGTAGTTTGCGTAAGCGAGGCCATAGTTGGAAGAAAATTAAAGAAAATAAAAAAATTGAAAGTTGTTCCAATATTTAAGAGACAACAAAACATGCATTCCTGTAAAATCTCTGTCAAATTTTTTCCTGAGGAGAACAGTACACCCTTCATCTTTCATCAGTAGGTGTAAGAGAAAGTAAAAAACAAACTCTGGATATACATAAAATTGGGTGAATGGGTATGCATAATTAAATTATAGTACAACTTATTGAAGGTTGTGCTCTTAATGAGTTTACAAAACAAAAAAACTGTAGTGTTGCATATAAATGGTAGCAAAATGTTGGCCATTGAGTGCAAAATAAGTTCAGATATTCTGTTATTATTGGAAAAACACATTTTGGCACCAGCTGCACATCGAAGGAGGCTTAAGGTGAGCTATTCACACCACTACACGGTACAATTTTGCCTAAGAACAAACCTGATTTCAGACAGTTCTAGAACCTTCAAGGGGCTTGTTACAAGAAGCTTCATGAAACGTCAGTTTCTAGAAAAACCATTATATATAACCAAGTCAGCATGGACAATCACTTTGTGTTGGGTCAGTTTTTAATGACTTTATAGTCAGTCAGTTTTTATTGAGTTATTGAGTGAGTATAGAATGAGCCGTACGACATAACAGAAGACCTGTGAGTCAGGTCATCATGTGAATGATTCAATTTTAAGGGAAATAAAGTGATGTAAAACTGGACTTGTGATTTATCAGACCGGTGTCTGGAGTGCGATGTAAGAAGCACAATGGAGGCGATGCTGGAACAAATATTGGCCAAGATTCAGCACATAGATAAAAATATAATCTGCAATAGAAGAAATTAAGGACATTAAAGATGAAATGACTGAGATAAAGACAGAGCTATTGGTGAAGATTGACGAGCAACTGGTTGGCATAAAGGAAGATTTGGAAATCCTCACCAACATATTAATGCCCTGGAAGGCAGATTTGACGGTAGTGCCAAGCACCTGAATGTCAGTGATGGATGGGATAGTGCAGACCTGAGGAGTGAGCCCCTAACAGCCAAGGTAACAGCTATGCCTGTCTCAGAGAACGGAAGTGTGCAGCACGACAGAGACAAAGAGCAAGCTCAGGGATGCCTACAAAGGTCCCCTAGCAGAGAGTATTGGGGATGTAGCCAACCAAGAATTATTGAGAAGGGCTGTTGGCAGCAAAGTCCAAAGTAAGCAAGAGAGGAGTAAGGACTAGCATGGCATGGGGCATGGAGGAGCCATCACATCAAGTGACACTGTGTGCCTTGGACAGAAGAGCAGAGGGCATCATTGCAGAGGCAGGATACAGGAGAAGCTGTGCCAGGTACTTGTGAATACATTTGCAGCTGTGACCGTGATCCCACCTAGCGTGGCAGAGGGCTTGGCATCAAGGAAATCAGAACTGTTCTACCAGATAGTGATGGCATCAAACAACACCTTGTGTCTGGAAGAGAAGACCTGGTGGGAGTTGACCTCGGGGCAGAGTATTATAATCTGTGGGTCTTTGTCTTGAGCAGCTGAGAAAGTGATACTGGGACTGGACACACTCAAGAGTTGCGAGGCAACAATTGATGTCAGCACAAGGGTGCTGACAGTTGGACAAGATGAAAAGATGCTGTGAAGTGAATGTCTTGGGGTTTGCAAGTTAACTCTGGCAGAGATTGTAGATGGGCCTGCCAGGAGCAAGGTGGTTGCAAAGGTTCACAAGGAAGGTTGGTGGTCATAGAGCCCTGTGGGCCATTTTCACATTGTGTGCAGGATGGACCATCAAGACACCCAGGTGGCAGGCGACCTACCAAGACAAAGGGGCACTATCCAACAACCATGGCAAGGACCATACCACATGGAGAAGTTCAATGATGTAGTTTACTGCATCCAAAGGCTGTCCTGAAGGAAGATGTGGTGGTGCACACTTGGATCGTCTAGCCTGCTACTACCACCCCTGAGGAGAGACAGTGTGGCACCAGCTACACATCAAAGGAGGCTCAAGGTCAGCTACCTTACACCACTATTTTGCTAGGCAATGTGCAACAATGTTAGCTAAGAACAAACACCCATTCTGGGCGGTTTGAGAAGCTTTGAGTGCCAAACTTGTTTCAGAAAGCTTTGCAAAATGTTGATTTCTAGAATAATTGCTGGGTCCTATATAATTTTCAGTTATGTACGAGTGAGTCGATGCAGATAGTTTAGTGTTGGATCACTTTTTGTGAGTGAGTAGAATTTAAAGAGTGAGCTGTAGACATTTGTGTTTTGTGTCAAGGCTACTATAGAACAGAACAGCTGAGAATTGCAAGGTCATAAGTTGTGAATTGTGATTTAATTTTAAGGAAAATATGACATAAAAAATAACCGGACTTGTCATTTGTCAAAATATCAAAGGAAAATCATTCCAGTTATGCGCCCATGCAACACTAAATTTCTAAATATATTAAAGCCATCACTGAATTTTTGTGCAAAATAATATTTCCAACTGACATCCCATTAGATTTGTTTGTCATAAAACAGGTAATTGAAAGAGATTTAGACTCATCTTCACACACGTTGAATTCATCCAATAGCACAGCTTTACCAACCTACCGGAAACAATTAATATGTCAATAACCAGAGCAGTCTTAAATAATATTAAACAAAATAAAAAGCAATATTACATTGACATTTCTTGATGTTATAAAGGACTTCATAACATTGGCCATAATCATTTAAACAAGACATTAAGATCCAAAGGAATACTTCTCCAATTAATAGATATAACAATAGCTTTTCAGTCTAGAGCCAAACACAAATTGAAAAAATCTGCATTACCATGCTTACCATGTCTTCAGATTTATTCAGCCTTTCCTACCATTCGATTGTCTGCTCATGATGTCAGTACTTTGAAGCTAGTTTACCACCAGTGTCTCTGGTAGAGAGATATGGGTGGAAGGGGTAGAACAACAGTTTTGAAGTTACCTAAGTGAAATGGGACTTACATTTTTTAATCTTTACATTTAGAACCTTCATGTGTCTCTTGTAAACTCGTAATCTTAGTATGTATACTGACAGGTAACTCAAATAATTGGAAGGCTGTCTCAGCTTTATTGGCCAACTTTTCCATTACAAGAAAAAGTTTGTCCATACTCTTTACAGTAGTGAACAAAAACTAATCTCCACAGAATAAACTAAGAAAAGAATACACAAAAGTGCAGTTGGTAGCGCATCTGCCTCTGGCACAGAGGACCCAGGTTCAATCCCTGCTACCGACATGGGAATGTTCCCCCACTGAGAGGTCTGGTATGGGGTGCACTCAGTCTCGTTAGGTCCCTGAGGGACCAATTGAGGAGCTATCCTGATAGAAAGGTAGAGTCCCTAAAAGGTCAAGTAGTTGCCTTACAGTCAGGGGAGTGACGTGCTACACACCTGCCACCCCTAACCTGCACTCCTCTTGGCTGCGGCAGAAGGATGCAGCAGCCAGGCAAATGAGGGTAGCCTCTGCATAGGGGAGATGCCCTAGGGATTATTATATACACAAAAGCAAAATAATGGTATTGTAATGAAAAGTACAAAACAGTTGGAGTATTAGAGGAATACATGAAAATATCACATTAGTAATCTTGGGTATATTTAATCTTTTAATTCTTTTTGCCATGTTTTGTCTCAGGACTTGAAATCCTGCGCAAGAATGGCCAACATTGTAATGATAGACTGCCCCTTTTATCTTTCCAGTTCAAAAGTATCTTTGAATCTTAAAGTCCTGTGAATGGTCACTAGCATTTCGCATGCAAAGAATCCACAAAATATCCTAGTGATACAGTTTTGCACCTGTTTACGAAGCTGCATGGAAACACGTGTAGATCAAGGTTCACTAATGCACATTTCCTTTGAGATGAGAGGGTCGCTCAACTAACAGTGATGTCATTCATTTCAATTGGCTGGCAGTAATGCCTGATTAAATCTGAAGAACAGACATTCTTGCCTCCAGTGATATCTGCCATAAATTAACAGACATTTCACCTTTAATTATTTTGGGATTTGCCTATATCTGTCATAAATAGAAAAGATGACACTTAATATAGCTTTCAATACAACAATTTAGCATAATATGTCAGAAAGATTGCATATCTCAGCCTGTCATTGCACATACAACCATGTTCTGACATTTCCTCAAGTCAGAAAGGTTGCCTATCTCAGCCTAAAATAGCCTATATAACCATATTCTGCCTTTCTCTCAAGGCATCATATAAACTTCTATATTCTTCTCTTCCTCTCAAATCAGAAGGTGTGCACCACAGCTATTACACCCATATTCTGCCTTTCTGTCACGTAAGAAGGGTTGCCCAACTCAACCTATCATAGCATATACTCCAGTATTCTCCCTTGCTCTCAGGTTAGGTTTACCACCATAGCACTGCCTGTAAGATCAGAAGGGTTACCTATCTCAGCTTGTCATAGTATGTACTCCAATATTCAGTGTTATTATAAAGTCAAGGTTTGCCTATCTCAGCCTATCATAGTATATATTCCCATATTCTGCCTTACTCTCAAGTCATAAGGGTTGCCTATCACAGCATAAATTCCCATATTCTGCCTTACTCTCAAGTCATAAGTGTTGCCTATCACAGCCTAAACTCCCATTCTCTCAAGTCATAAGGATTGCCTATCTCAGCATAAATTCCCATATTCTGCCTTACTCTCAAGTCATAAGTGTTGCCTATCACAGCCTAAACTCCCTTACTCTCAAGTCATAAGGGTTGCCTATCACAGCATAAATTCCCATATTCTGCCTTACTCTCAAGTCATAAGGGTTGCCTATCTCAGCATAAACTCCCATATTCTGCCTTACTCTCAAGTCATAAGTGTTGCCTATCACAGCCTAAACTCCCATTCTCTCAAGTCATAAGGATTGCCTATCTCAGCAGAAACTCCCATATTCTCAAGTCATAAGTGTTGCCCATCTCAGCCTATCACAACCTAAACGCCCATACTCTCAAGTCATAAGGGTTGCCTATCACAGCAGAAACTCCCATATTCTCAAGTCATAAGTGTTGCCCATCTCAGCCTATCACAACCTAAACGCCCATACTCTCAAGTCATAAGGGTTGCCTATCACAGCAGAAACTCCCATACTCTCAAGTCATAAGGGTTGCCTATCTCAGCCTATCACAACCTAAACTCCCATTCTCTCAAGTCATAAGTGTTGCCTATCACAGCCTAAACTCCCTTACTCTCAAGTCATAAGTGTTGCCCATCTCAGCCTATCACAACCTAAACGCCCATACTCTCAAGTCATAAGGGTTGCCTATCACAGCATAAAACTCCCATATTCTGCCTTACTCTCAAGTCATAAGGGTTGCCTATCACAGCATAAATTCCCATATTCTGCCATACTCCCAAGTCATAAGTGTTGCCTATCACAGCCTAAACTCCCATTCTCTCAAGTCATAAGGATTGCCTATCTCAGCCTATCACGCATAAACTCCCATATTCTCAAGTCATAAGTGCTGCCTATCTCAGCTTATCACAACCTAAATGCCCATACTCTCAAGTCACAAGGATTGCCTATCTCAGCCTATCACAACCTAAACGCCCATTCTCTCAAGTCATAAGGATTGCCTATCACAGCAGAAACTCCCATACTCTCAAGTCATAAGGGTTGCCAATCTCAGCCTATCACAACCTAAACGCCCATAGTATCAAGTCATAAGGATTGCCTATCTCAGCCTATCACAACCTAAAAGCCCATACTCTCAAGTCATAAGGGTTGCCTATCTCAGCCTAAACGCCCATACTCTCAAGTCATGAGGGTTGCCTATCTCAGCCTATCACAACCTAAACGCCCATACTCTCAAGTCATAAGGATTGCCTATCTCAGCCTATCATGCATAAACTCCCATACTCTCAAGTCATAAGTGTTGCCTATTTCAGCCTAAACGCCCATACTCTCAAGTCATGAGGGTTGCCTATCTCAGCCTATCACAACCTAAACGCCCATACTCTCAAGTCATAAGGATTGCCTATCTCAGCCTATCACAGCATAAACTCCCATATTCTCAAGTCAGAAGAGTTGCCTATCACAGCCTAAACTCCTACACTCTCAAGTCACAAGGGTTGCCTATCACAGCCTAAACTCCCATATTCCGCCTTACTCTCAAGTCACAAGGGTTGCCTAACACAGCCTAAACACCCATACTCTCAAGTGATAAGTTTTGTCTAATACAGCCTAAACTCCCATACTCTCAAGTCATAAGGGTTGCCTATCACAGAAACTCCCATATTCTGCCTTACTCTCAAGTCATAAGGGTTGCCTATCTCAGCATAAACTGCCATATTCTGCCTTACTCTCAAGTCATAAGTGTTGCCTATCACAGCCTATCACAGAAACTCCCATATTCTGCCTTATTCTCAAGTCATAAGGGTTGCCTATCTCAGCCTATCACAACCTAAACTCCCATTCTCTCAAGTCATAAGTGTTGCCTATCACAGCCTAAACTCCCTTACTCTCAAGTCATAAGTGTTGCCCATCTCAGCCTATCACAACCTAAACGCCCATACTCTCAAGTCATAAGGGTTGCCTATCACAACCTAAACGCCCATACTCTCAAGTCATAAGGGTTGCCTATCACAGCATAAAACTCCCATATTCTGCCTTACTCTCAAGTCATAAGGGTTGCCTATCACAGCATAAATTCCCATATTCTGCCATACTCCCAAGTCATAAGTGTTGCCTATCACGCATAAACTCCCATATTCTCAAGTCATAAGTGCTGCCTATCTCAGCTTATCACAACCTAAATGCCCATACTCTCAAGTCACAAGGATTGCCTATCTCAGCCTATCACAACCTAAACGCCCATTCTCTCAAGTCATAAGGATTGCCTATCACAGCAGAAACTCCCATACTCTCAAGTCATAAGGGTTGCCTATCTCAGCCTATCACAACCTAAACGCCCATAGTATCAAGTCATAAGGATTGCCTATCTCAGCCTATCACAACCTAAAAGCCCGTACTCTCAAGGCATAAGGGTTGCCTATCTCAGCCTAAACGCCCATACTCTCAAGTCATGAGGGTTGCCTATCTCAGCCTATCACAACCTAAACGCCCATACTCTCAAGTCATAAGGATTGCCTATCTCAGCCTATCATGCATAAACTCCCATACTCTCAAGTCATAAGTGTTGCCTATCTCAGCCTAAACGCCCATACTCTCAAGTCATGAGGGTTGCCTATCTCAGCCTATCACAACCTAAACGCCCATACTCTCAAGTCATAAGGATTGCCTATCTCAGCCTATCACAGCATAAACTCCCATATTCTCAAGTCAGAAGAGTTGCCTATCACAGCCTAAACTCCTACACTCTCAAGTCACAAGGGTTGCCTATCACAGCCTAAACTCCCATATTCCGCCTTACTCTCAAGTCACAAGGGTTGCCTATCACAGCCTAAACACCCATACTCTCAAGTGATAAGTTTTGTCTAATACAGCCTAAACTCCCATACTCTCAAGTCATAAGGGTTGCCTATCTCAGCCTATCACAGAAACTCCCATATTCTGCCTTACTCTCAAGTCATAAGGGTTGCCTATCACAGCCTATCACAGAAACTCCCATATTCTGCCTTATTCTCAAGTCATAAGGGTTGCCTATCTCAGCCTATCACAGAAACTCCCATATTCTGCCTTACTCTCAAGTCATAAGGGTTGCCTATCTCAGCATAAACTGCCATATTCTGCCTTACTCTCAAGTCATAAGTGTTGCCTATCACAGCCTAAACTCCCATTCTCTCAAGTCATAAGGGTTGCCTATCTCAGCCTATCACAACCTAAACGCCCATACTCTCAAGTCGTAAGGATTGCCTATCTCAGCCTATCACGCATAAACTACCATATTCTCAAGTCATAAGTGTTGCCTATCTCAGCCTATCACAACCTAAACGCCCATACTCTCAAGTCGTAAGGATTGCCTATCTCAGCCTATCACGCATAAACTCCCATATTCTCAAGTCATAAGTGTTGCCTATCACAGCCTAAACTCCCATTCTCTCAAGTCATAAGGGTTGCCTATCTCGGCCTATCACAACCTAAACGCCCATACTCTCAAGTCGTAAGGATTGCCTATCTCAGCCTATCACGCATAAACTACCATATTCTCAAGTCATAAGTGTTGCCAATCTCAGCCTATCACAACCTAAACGCCCATACTCTCAAGTCGTAAGGATTGCCTATCTCAGCCTATCACAACCTAAACGCCCATACTCTCAAGTCGTAAGGATTGCCTATCTCAGCCTATCACGCATAAACTCCCATATTCTCAAGTCATAAGTGTTGCCTATCTCAGCCTATCACAACCTAAACGCCCATACTCTCAAGTCGTAAGGATTGCCTATCTCAGCCTATCACGCATAAACTCCCATATTCTCAAGTCATAAGTGTTGCCTATCTCAGCCTATCACAACCTAAACGCCCATACTCTCAAGTCGTAAGGATTGCCTATCTCAGCCTAAACGCCCATACTCTCAAGTCATAAGTGTTGCCTATCTCAGCCTATCACAACCTAAACGCCCATACTCTCAAGTCATAAGGATTGCCTATCTCAGCCTATCACAGCCTAAACTCCCATTCTCTCAAGTCATAAGGACTGCCTATCTCAGCCTATCACAACCTAAACGCTCATACTCTCAAGTCATAAGTGTTGCCTATCTCAGCCTAAACGCCCATACTCTCAAGTCATAAGTGTTGCCTCTCTCAGCCTATCACAGCCTAAACTCCCATTCTCTCAAGTCATAAGGATTGCCTATCTCAGCCTATCACAACCTAAACGCCCATACTCTCAAGTCGTAAGGATTGCCTATCTCAGCCTATCACAGCCTAAACTCCCATTCTCTCAAGTCATAAGTGTTGCCTCTCTCAGCCTATCACAGCCTAAACGCCCATACTCTCAAGTCATAAGTGTTGCCTATCTCAGCCTATCACAGCCTAAACGCCCATACTCTCAAGTCATAAGTGTTGCCTATCTCAGCCTATCACAGCCTAAACGCCCATACTCTCAAGTCATAAGTGTTGCCTATCTCAGCCTATCACAGCCTAAACGCCCATACTCTCAAGTCATAAGTGTTGCCTATCTCAGCCTATCACAACCTAAACTCCCATTCTCTCAAGTCATAAGTGTTGCCTATCACAGCCTAAACTCCCTTACTCTCAAGTCATAAGTGTTGCCCATCTCAGCCTATCACAACCTAAACGCCCATACTCTCAAGTCATAAGGGTTGCCTATCACAACCTAAACGCCCATACTCTCAAGTCATAAGGGTTGCCTATCACAGCATAAAACTCCCATATTCTGCCTTACTCTCAAGTCATAAGGGTTGCCTATCACAGCATAAATTCCCATATTCTGCCATACTCCCAAGTCATAAGTGTTGCCTATCACAGCCTAAACTCCCATTCTCTCAAGTCATAAGGATTGCCTATCTCAGCCTATCACGCATAAACTCCCATATTCTCAAGTCATAAGTGCTGCCTATCTCAGCTTATCACAACCTAAATGCCCATACTATCAAGTCACAAGGATTGCCTATCTCAGCCTATCACAACCTAAACGCCCATTCTCTCAAGTCATAAGGATTGCCTATCACAGCAGAAACTCCCATACTCTCAAGTCATAAGGGTTGCCTATCTCAGCCTATCACAACCTAAACGCCCATAGTATCAAGTCATAAGGATTGCCTATCTCAGCCTATCACAACCTAAAAGCCCGTACTCTCAAGTCATAAGGGTTGCCTATCTCAGCCTAAACGCCCATACTCTCAAGTCATGAGGGTTGCCTATCTCAGCCTATCACAACCTAAACGCCCATACTCTCAAGTCATAAGGATTGCCTATCTCAGCCTATCATGCATAAACTCCCATACTCTCAAGTCATAAGTGTTGCCTATCTCAGCCTAAACGCCCATACTCTCAAGTCATGAGGGTTGCCTATCTCAGCCTATCACAACCTAAACGCCCATACTCTCAAGTCATAAGGATTGCCTATCTCAGCCTATCACAGCATAAACTCCCATATTCTCAAGTCAGAAGAGTTGCCTATCACAGCCTAAACTCCTACACTCTCAAGTCACAAGGGTTGCCTATCACAGCCTAAACTCCCATATTCCGCCTTACTCTCAAGTCACAAGGGTTGCCTATCACAGCCTAAACACCCATACTCTCAAGTGATAAGTTTTGTCTAATACAGCCTAAACTCCCATACTCTCAAGTCATAAGGGTTGCCTATCTCAGCCTATCACAGAAACTCCCATATTCTGCCTTACTCTCAAGTCATAAGGGTTGCCTATCACAGCCTATCACAGAAACTCCCATATTCTGCCTTATTCTCAAGTCATAAGGGTTGCCTATCTCAGCCTATCACAGAAACTCCCATATTCTGCCTTACTCTCAAGTCATAAGGGTTGCCTATCTCAGCATAAACTGCCATATTCTGCCTTACTCTCAAGTCATAAGTGTTGCCTATCACAGCCTAAACTCCCATTCTCTCAAGTCATAAGGGTTGCCTATCTCAGCCTATCACAACCTAAACGCCCATACTCTCAAGTCGTAAGGATTGCCTATCTCAGCCTATCACGCATAAACTACCATATTCTCAAGTCATAAGTGTTGCCTATCTCAGCCTATCACAACCTAAACGCCCATACTCTCAAGTCGTAAGGATTGCCTATCTCAGCCTATCACGCATAAACTCCCATATTCTCAAGTCATAAGTGTTGCCTATCACAGCCTAAACTCCCATTCTCTCAAGTCATAAGGGTTGCCTATCTCGGCCTATCACAACCTAAACGCCCATACTCTCAAGTCGTAAGGATTGCCTATCTCAGCCTATCACGCATAAACTACCATATTCTCAAGTCATAAGTGTTGCCAATCTCAGCCTATCACAACCTAAACGCCCATACTCTCAAGTCGTAAGGATTGCCTATCTCAGCCTATCACAACATAAACGCCCATACTCTCAAGTCGTAAGGATTGCCTATCTCAGCCTATCACGCATAAACTCCCATATTCTCAAGTCATAAGTGTTGCCTATCTCAGCCTATCACAACCTAAACGCCCATACTCTCAAGTCGTAAGGATTGCCTATCTCAGCCTATCACGCATAAACTCCCATATTCTCAAGTCATAAGTGTTGCCTATCTCAGCCTATCACAACCTAAACGCCCATACTCTCAAGTCGTAAGGATTGCCTATCTCAGCCTATCACAGCCTAAACGCCCATACTCTCAAGTCATAAGTGTTGCCTATCTCAGCCTATCACAACCTAAACGCCCATACTCTCAAGTCATAAGGATTGCCTATCTCAGCCTATCACAGCCTAAACTCCCATTCTCTCAAGTCATAAGGACTGCCTATCTCAGCCTATCACAACCTAAACGCTCATACTCTCAAGTCATAAGTGTTGCCTATCTCAGCCTACACGCCCATACTCTCAAGTCATAAGTGTTGCCTCTCTCAGCCTATCACAGCCTAAACTCCCATTCTCTCAAGTCATAAGGATTGCCTATCTCAGCCTATCACAACCTAAACGCCCATACTCTCAAGTCGTAAGGATTGCCTATCTCAGCCTATCACAGCCTAAACTCCCATTCTCTCAAGTCATAAGTGTTGCCTCTCTCAGCCTATCACAGCCTAAACGCCCATACTCTCAAGTCATAAGTGTTGCCTATCTCAGCCTATCACAGCCTAAACGCCCATACTCTCAAGTCATAAGTGTTGCCTATCTCAGCCTATCACAGCCTAAACGCCCATACTCTCAAGTCATAAGTGTTGCCTATCTCAGCCTATCACAGCCTAAACGCCCATACTCTCAAGTCATAAGTGTTGCCTCTCTCAGCCTATCACAACCTAAACGCCCATACTCTCAAGTCGTAAGGATTGCCTATCTCAGCCTATCACGCATAAACTCCCATATTCTCAAGTCATAAGTGTTGCCTATCTCAGCCTATCACAGCATAAACTCCCATATTCTCAAGTCATAAGTGCTGCCTATCTCAGCTTATCACAACCTAAATGCCCATACTATCAAGTCACAAGGATTGCCTATCTCAGCCTATCACAACCTAAACGCCCATTCTCTCAAGTCATAAGGATTGCCTATCACAGCAGAAACTCCCATACTCTCAAGTCATAAGGGTTGCCTATCTCAGCCTATCACAACCTAAACGCCCATAGTATCAAGTCATAAGGATTGCCTATCTCAGCCTATCACAACCTAAAAGCCCGTACTCTCAAGTCATAAGGGTTGCCTATCTCAGCCTAAACGCCCATACTCTCAAGTCATGAGGGTTGCCTATCTCAGCCTATCACAACCTAAACGCCCATACTCTCAAGTCATAAGGATTGCCTATCTCAGCCTATCATGCATAAACTCCCATACTCTCAAGTCATAAGTGTTGCCTATCTCAGCCTAAACGCCCATACTCTCAAGTCATGAGGGTTGCCTATCTCAGCCTATCACAACCTAAACGCCCATACTCTCAAGTCATAAGGATTGCCTATCTCAGCCTATCACAGCATAAACTCCCATATTCTCAAGTCAGAAGAGTTGCCTATCACAGCCTAAACTCCTACACTCTCAAGTCACAAGGGTTGCCTATCACAGCCTAAACTCCCATATTCCGCCTTACTCTCAAGTCACAAGGGTTGCCTATCACAGCCTAAACACCCATACTCTCAAGTGATAAGTTTTGTCTAATACAGCCTAAACTCCCATACTCTCAAGTCATAAGGGTTGCCTATCTCAGCCTATCACAGAAACTCCCATATTCTGCCTTACTCTCAAGTCATAAGGGTTGCCTATCACAGCCTATCACAGAAACTCCCATATTCTGCCTTATTCTCAAGTCATAAGGGTTGCCTATCTCAGCCTATCACAGAAACTCCCATATTCTGCCTTACTCTCAAGTCATAAGGGTTGCCTATCTCAGCATAAACTGCCATATTCTGCCTTACTCTCAAGTCATAAGTGTTGCCTATCACAGCCTAAACTCCCATTCTCTCAAGTCATAAGGGTTGCCTATCTCAGCCTATCACAACCTAAACGCCCATACTCTCAAGTCGTAAGGATTGCCTATCTCAGCCTATCACGCATAAACTACCATATTCTCAAGTCATAAGTGTTGCCTATCTCAGCCTATCACAACCTAAACGCCCATACTCTCAAGTCGTAAGGATTGCCTATCTCAGCCTATCACGCATAAACTCCCATATTCTCAAGTCATAAGTGTTGCCTATCACAGCCTAAACTCCCATTCTCTCAAGTCATAAGGGTTGCCTATCTCGGCCTATCACAACCTAAACGCCCATACTCTCAAGTCGTAAGGATTGCCTATCTCAGCCTATCACGCATAAACTACCATATTCTCAAGTCATAAGTGTTGCCAATCTCAGCCTATCACAACCTAAACGCCCATACTCTCAAGTCGTAAGGATTGCCTATCTCAGCCTATCACAACATAAACGCCCATACTCTCAAGTCGTAAGGATTGCCTATCTCAGCCTATCACGCATAAACTCCCATATTCTCAAGTCATAAGTGTTGCCTATCTCAGCCTATCACAACCTAAACGCCCATACTCTCAAGTCGTAAGGATTGCCTATCTCAGCCTATCACGCATAAACTCCCATATTCTCAAGTCATAAGTGTTGCCTATCTCAGCCTATCACAACCTAAACGCCCATACTCTCAAGTCGTAAGGATTGCCTATCTCAGCCTATCACAGCCTAAACGCCCATACTCTCAAGTCATAAGTGTTGCCTATCTCAGCCTATCACAACCTAAACGCCCATACTCTCAAGTCATAAGGATTGCCTATCTCAGCCTATCACAGCCTAAACTCCCATTCTCTCAAGTCATAAGGACTGCCTATCTCAGCCTATCACAACCTAAACGCTCATACTCTCAAGTCATAAGTGTTGCCTATCTCAGCCTACACGCCCATACTCTCAAGTCATAAGTGTTGCCTCTCTCAGCCTATCACAGCCTAAACTCCCATTCTCTCAAGTCATAAGGATTGCCTATCTCAGCCTATCACAACCTAAACGCCCATACTCTCAAGTCGTAAGGATTGCCTATCTCAGCCTATCACAGCCTAAACTCCCATTCTCTCAAGTCATAAGTGTTGCCTCTCTCAGCCTATCACAGCCTAAACGCCCATACTCTCAAGTCATAAGTGTTGCCTATCTCAGCCTATCACAGCCTAAACGCCCATACTCTCAAGTCATAAGTGTTGCCTATCTCAGCCTATCACAGCCTAAACGCCCATACTCTCAAGTCATAAGTGTTGCCTATCTCAGCCTATCACAGCCTAAACGCCCATACTCTCAAGTCATAAGTGTTGCCTCTCTCAGCCTATCACAACCTAAACGCCCATACTCTCAAGTCGTAAGGATTGCCTATCTCAGCCTATCACGCATAAACTCCCATATTCTCAAGTCATAAGTGTTGCCTATCTCAGCCTATCACAGCCTAAACGCCCATACTCTCAAGTCATAAGTGTTGCCTCTCTCAGCCTATCACAGCCTAAACGCCCATACTCTCAAGTCATAAGTGTTGCCTATCTCAGCCTATCACAACCTAAACGCCCATACTCTCAAGTCGTAAGGATTGCCTATCTCAGCCTATCACAGCCTAAACTCCCATTCTCTCAAGTCATAAGCATTGCCTATCTCAGCCTATCACAACCTAAACGCCCATACTCTCAAGTCGTAAGGATTGCCTATCTCAGCCTAAACTCCCATTCTCTCAAGTCATAAGTGTTGCCTCTCTCAGCCTAATTTTAAATTTTTTTGTTTTTTTTTTTTTTTTTTTTTTTTGTTTTTTAACGACGCTGTCAATTGCCAGGATCACATCAGCGTCGCCGGTGTGCCGGAATTTTGTCCCGCAGGAGTTCTTTTACATGCCAGTAAATCTACTGACATGGAGCTGTCGTTTTTAAGCACACTTAAAAACCATCGACCTGGGCCGGGTCTCTCAGCCTATCACAGCCTAAACGCCCATACTCTCAAGTCATAAGTGTTGCCTATCTCAGCCTATCACAGCCTAAAGGCCCATACTCTCAAGTCATAAGTGTTGCCTATCTCATCCTATCACAGCCTAAACGCCCATACTCTCAAGTCATAAGGGTTGCCTATCTCAGCCTATCACAACCTAAACGCCCATACTCTCAAGTCGTAAGGATTGCCTATCTCAGCCTATCACGCATAAACGCCCATACTCTCAAGTCATAAGTGTTGCCTATCTCAGCCTATCACAGCCTAAACGCCCATACTCTCAAGTCATAAGTGTTGCCTATCTCAGCCTATCACAGCCTAAACGCCCATACTCTCAAGTCATAAGTGTTGCCTATCTCAGCCTATCACAGCCTAAACGCCCATACTCTCAAGTCATAAGTGTTGCCTCTCTCAGCCTATCACAACCTAAACGCCCATACTCTCAAGTCGTAAGGATTGCCTATCTCAGCCTATCACGCAAAAACTCCCATATTCTCAAGTCATAAGTGTTGCCTATCTCAGCCTATCACAGCCTAAACGCCCATACTCTAAAGTCATAAGTGTTGCCTCTCTCAGCCTATCACAGCCTAAACGCCCCATACTCTCAAGTCATAAGTGTTGCCTATCTCAGCCTATCACAACCTAAACGCCCATACTCTCAAGTCGTAAGGATTGCCTATCTCAGCCTATCACAGCCTAAACTCCCATTCTCTCAAGTCATAAGCATTGCCTATCTCAGCCTATCACAACCTAAACGCCCATACTCTCAAGTCGTAAGGATTGCCTATCTCAGCCTATCACGCATAAACTCCCATATTCTCAAGTCATAAGTGTTGCCTATCTCAGCCTATCACAGCCTAAACGCCCATAATCTCAAGTCATAAGTGTTGCCTCTCTCAGCCTATCACAGCCTAAACGCCCATACTCTCAAGTCATAAGTGTTGCCTATCTCAGCCTATCACAACCTAAACGCCCATACTCTCAAGTCGTAAGGATTGCCTATCTCAGCCTATCACAGCCTAAACTCCCATTCTCTCAAGTCATAAGGATTGCCTATCTCAGCCTATCACAACCTAAACGCCCATACTCTCAAGTCATAAGGGTTGCCTATCTCAGCCTATCACAACCTAAACGCCCATACTCTCAAGTCATAAGTGTTGCCTATCTCAGCCTATCACAACCTAAACGCCCATACTCTCAAGTCATAAGGATTGCCTATCTCAGCCTAAACTGCCTTACTCTCAAGTCATAAGGGTTGCCTATCTCAGCTTATAACAGCATAAACTCCCATACTCTCAAGTCATAAGTGTTGCCTATCACAGCCTAAATTGCCATACTCTCAAGCCATAAGTGTTGCCTATCACAGCCTAAACTGCCTTACTCTCAAGTCATAAGGGTTGCCTATCTCAGCCTATCACAGCCTAAACTCCCATACTCTCAAGTCATAAGGATTGCCTATCTCAGCCTATCACAGCCTAAACTCCCATACACTCAAGTCATAAGGATTGCCTATCACAGCCTAAACTACCATGCTCTCAAGTCATAAGGGTTGCCTATCTCAGCCTATCACAGCCTAAACTCCCATACACTCAAGTCATAAGGATTGCCTATCACAGCCTAAACTACCATGCTCTCAAGTCTGAAGGGTTGCCTATCTCAGCCTAAACTGCCATACTCTCAAGTCAGGAGGGTTGCCTATCTCTCAGCCTATCACAGCATAAACACCCATACTCTCAAGTCATAAGGGTTGCCTATCTCAGCCTAAACTGCCATACTCCCAAGTCATAAGGGTTGCCTATCACAGCCTAAACTCCCATACTCTCAAGTCAGAAGGGTTGCCTATCTCAGCCTATCACAGCCTAAACTGCCATACTCCCAAGTCATAAGGGTTGCCTATCACAGCCTAAACTGCCATACGCTCAAGTCAGAAGGGTTGCCTATCTCTCAGCCTATCACAGCATAAACTGCCATACTCTCAAGTCATAAGGGTTGCCTATCTCAGCCTATCACAGCATAAACTGCCATACTCTCAAGTCATAAGGGTTGCCTATCTCAGCCTATCACAGCATAAACACCCATACTCTCAAGTCATAAGGGTTGCCTATCTCAGCCTATCACAGCATAAACTGCCATACTCTCAAGTCATAAGGTTTGCCTATCACAGCCTAAACTGCCATACTCTCAAGTCAGAAGGGTTGCCTATCTCTCAGCCTATCACAGCATAAACTGCCATACTCTCAAGTCAGAAGGGTTGCCTATCTCAGCCTATCACAGCATAAACACCCATACTCTCAAGTCATAAGGGTTGCCTATCTCTCAGCCTATCTCAGCATAAACTGCCATACTCTCAAGTCATAAGGGTTGCCTATCTCTCAGCCTATCACAGCCTAAACTGCCATACTCTCAAGTCAGAAGGGTTGCCTATCTCTCAGCCTATCACAGCATAAACTGCCATACTCTCAAGTCATAAGGGTTGCCTATCTCTCAGCCTATCACAGCATAAACACCCATACTCTCAAGTCAGAAGGGTTGCCTATCTCTCAGCCTATCACAGCATAAACACCCATACTCTCAAGTCATAAGGGTTGCCTATCTCAGCCTATCACAGCATAAACACCCATACTCTCAAGTCAGAAGGGTTGCCTATCTCTCAGCCTATCACAGCATAAACACCCATACTCTCAAGTCATAAGGGTTGCCTATCTCAGCCTATCAGATCATAAACTCCCATATTCTGCCTTACTCTCAAGTCATAAGTGCTGCCTATCTCAGCCTATAATAGCATATACATCTATATTCTGCCTTCCTTTCAAGTCAGAAAGCTTGCCTATCTCTGCCTATCATAGCATATACAACCATATTCTGCCTTTCTGTTAGGCCAGAAAAGTTGCCTATTTCAGCCTATCAGAACAAATACTCCCGTATCCTTCCTTGTTCTCAATCAAAAAGGGTTGACTATCATATTGTGAACTTCCATACTCTGCTCTTCCTCTCAAGTTAGAAGGTTTGCATATCATAGCAATAATTACACCTACATATATTCTGCCTTCTGTCAAGTATGAATGGTTGCCTATCTCAGCATATACTCTCATATTCTGGGTTTCTGTCTAGTCAGAGGGATATCTGGGACAATTATAACATATATTCCCATATTCTGCCTTTCCAAGTCAGTCTCAGCATGTGCTCAAGTCAGAAGGGTTGCCTATATCCACCTACCATCCCATGTATTCTCATATTCTGCCTTTCCCTCAAATCAGAAGGGCAACCTTTAATCTTTTTTTTTTAACTGTCAGATATTTTGCCTCTCTGCCAGGTCCAGAAGGGTTTCTACTCTCAAACTACCATAACATGTATTCATAATTTGCCCTTCAATCATGACAATCTATACTAGCATGCAACTAAATATTTTGCTTAGCTATCATATCATAAGGGTTGCCTATGTCAGACTATTCTACCATATATTCTAATATGTCTAAGAGTTACATTTCAAAGATGATGATCAATTTATCTATCTCAATAGAAGACAGAAAATGTAGGTTTATTGTGCTATAAGGAAAGTTTCGGCTCTTATATATTTGTGTTTTGCCTCCATGAGGTCAGAGGTGTTGTATACCCTGTCCTAGAGTACTCGTTATTTAAACTTTCCTGTGCATAACTTTTCCGAACTCAGCAAATGGTACTTTGTATACATTACTGTATTAGAATAGTTAGCCCAGCATAAAAGAAAAATATTTTGGAGAAGGTAGAGAATAATGTATAATGCTATAAAGTATGAATTAACATTGCCAAATAGTAAACCAATATCCTTTAAAAATAAAATTGCTAAATATTCTAACTTTCTATTACATGCCATAAAAATAAAATAGGAGTAACATATTTTACCTGTTTTTGTTGTTTATATGCTTTTAAAGGTTCAATATGACATGTTTTGGCAAAAACAAGCACAGAATTATGAACTTTGAAATCCTGTGTCAAAACGTCTATCCCAAATTCCTCACACCATCTACCAGGAACCAGAAGGAAGATGCTAATGCCAATGTAGCTGATGATGAAAGTGAAAGCTTTTAAAACATGTCCTGTTAAATTACAGAGCAAGTGAACCAAATGTATCCCGAAATTCAACTCCTAATATTTAAGCACTAAGTGTGGTTTAGTTTTCTCAAAAATAAAGTAGTATATCTCACTTTAATTTCATGTCTTTTACTACTCTGGAAAATCTATAAAAGAAAAGTACTCCTCCATCAAATTGAACCTACATTGACTTCCCTGTGCAATATATTACAATAACAGCTTGCTCACAAGATTGTAATATTGCCTAATATTAATATTGAATTTGCAGCAACTTACCTTAGATTTTGTGACATTTCATACAAGTGGCAAGGCATGAGTTTGCCATAATGAGAACACCAGAGATTTAAAATGAAAAACATGACGAAAGCTAATGAGCTAATGTATGATATTTAATAACATTTTAACCCTACGCTGCACAAATTTTTATTTTAACTTCAAAAAAACACTAGATGTCCATTTTCATTTGTTCCTTCGATGGTCAAACGTCATAAATTACCATAGTCCCACGGCAGCCAGTGCTGCCAATGGAATTCCCGTCTCTAGGAGAATTTTGAGAGAATTACAGGAGACTGCATAACAACTTCTTGATAACCCTATATGTACATCAGTCACCTTTAATACAGTTGCTCAATATTTATGTATAAATTATTGTGATCACTGGTGACCTTAGCTATTAAAAAGCGACCCTAAATCAATAAATTTGAAACACTTGTGAAGTCATGCATAGCAGTTCTATGGCTGATGGAAAACAATTATTTATTTTTACTTTCTCTACTGGTAAGTAGGGGAAGTATTGAATTCCACCCAAAAATTTGATGTCGAGATTTCACCAGAAATATGTTTTGAGACCCCCGAATAAAAAAAAAGCATTTTTAGAAAAAGATCCATGTGTGTGTGTCTGTCAGTCTGTGAATAGCATAACTCAAAAACGAAAAGTAGGTTAAAAACCAAAGTTGGTATTTAAGTTTAATGTCTTTCAAGGATGCGACACGAAGATTTTGAAGAAAATTGCCCCGCTACCCTTTACATAGAAAATTTTTATTTTCTTGAAAATGGCTCAAACGATCATATCATGTTTGAGATATTTTTATGACAAATGAAATGTATATCTTGAATTTTCTGGCTATAGCCCCTGTAGTCATATTTACTCTGGACGACTTTTGCATAACTGGTAAACCGTTAGAGGTAGGCCAAATCATACAGTACAAAAAATTTAGATCTTGCTAAAATACACAATTTATGTCTAAATAAATTTTCTGCTAGTGTGAACCATTTCAGAGGTATTCCTTGTTATGTGTGCAAGTTTCTGAAAACATAACTTTCATGAAATGGAACATCGTTCATTTTTTTACTTTCTCTACTGGTAAGTAGGGGAAGTATTGAATTCCACCCAAAAATTTGATGTCGAGATTTCACCAGAAATATGTTTTGAGACCCCCGAATAAAAAAAAAAGCATTTTTAGAAAAAGATCCATGTGTGTGTGTGTCTGTCAGTCTGTGGACAGCATAACTCAAAAACGAAAAGTCGGTTAAAAACCAAAGTTGGTATTTGAGTTTAATGTCTTCCAAGGATGTGACACGAAGATTTTGAAGAAAATAGCCCCACCCTAAACTACCCTTTACATGGAAAATTTTGATTTTCTTGAAAATGGCTCTAACGATTTTTATTAAAATGTCATATGTTTGAGCTATTTTGATGACAAATGAAATGTATATCTTGAATTTTCTGGCTATAGCCCCTATAGTCGTATTTACTCTGGACGACTCTTGCATAACTGGTAAACCGTTAGAGAAAGACCAAATCATATTATACAAAAAATGTTGTTGTTAGCTAATGCTGGATTTCTGACAATGAAGTCATTAATCCTCTTGCTCTCCAATATTTTTCACTGATGGATGGGGCACTAGAAGTGGCCGGGCATATTTGAAGGTGGTCTTGATCCATTTCCTCTTGCAGATCACATAGAGGACAGAGTGGTGAAGAATATATCCCAATTCTGTTTAAATGTTTTGCCAGACAATCATGTCCTGTAATCAACCTGAAGGTTGCAACTGCTGTTTTTTGAGGATACTCAGGGATCACTGTTTGAATGTTTGGTAGTTCCCATCTTTTATTTTTTGATTTTTCATAGTAATATTTTGCAATAATTTTTTTGAATTCAGAGTTGACTAATCTTTTAGCTGCATAAAATGGTAAATTAACTATAGATTTTTGTACACCGCTGGTACCCTTCTTTGCAAGAAAATCAGCTTTCTCATTACCACTCAGTCCACAGTGAGCCGGTATCCATTGGAAGACTAGGTGTTTTTGAAGTGCTGTTAGATGGCTAAGCATCTTCCAACAAAAAATGTAGATCTTGCTAAAATACACAATTTATGTCTCAATAAATTTTCTTGTAGGGTGAACCATTTCGGAGATATTCCTTGTTATGTGTGTGAGTTTCGGAAAACTTAGAACTTTCGTGAAATGGGTCATCGTTATTCATTTTTTTATATGTTATGTGTGCAAAGAGAACGGAATCTCAAAGCTTTAAAAGATTTGACTATCGCACAAAGCCTACTGTATTCCAATATTCCCCTTGCACCTACATGGAAATAAGCAATAAGATAATTTGTACAAATGTTTATTTTAACTAACAGAAGAAGATATAGGAATAAGAGTTTGTAAGAATGGTTAGTACAAAAGTAGAGAAAGTCATGTGAGTGCAACACATCAGATTTTTATATCCTAAGTGTGCAAAGAGAATGGAATCTCAAAGCTTTAAAAAATTTGACTTGCACAAAGCCTACTGTATTTTAATATTCCCCTTGTACCTACAAGGAAATAAGCAATAAGATAATTTGTACAAATGTTTATCTCGTGAACACGAAGGTATAGGAATAAGAGTTTGTAAGAATGGTTAGTACAAGAGTAGAGAAAGTCATGTGAGTGCAACACATCAGATTTTTTCAATTAAGGTATCCATTTTAGCAATAGATTTCCCATTGTCTACATTAGGTGTGTCTAACCTCCCATGCCATGTGGCCCGCAGTGATATTCGTATGTTATAATATTATTTATAAAATAAGTAATTGAATTTGTTGCAAGATAAACTTGAAAGAGCAAGACTTTTTCCGTTTCCAACACACATGTATGCGAAAGTTCATCAGTCATCTTCTTACTCAAAACATGAAGAAATCACATCCATTTTAAGAAATACCCAGCCCAGATTTTTATCCTATCTACCGTGCAGCACTTTGGAGTCTCTGTGCATTGTTGACCACATGGTAACATTACCAGTTTCAAAGGCGAGTGTGTGCCAGATGATTCATTATTGTTATACTCTGTGGAAATTTCAAGTTAGTTCCCAGTTTGCGGTAGTGTCAGTGGTAGGGAAACGTTTAAAGAATACATATAATTAATTCTGAGACTTTTTATAGGAGATAATTATGGCATCTAAGTCTAGTGGCAAGTTTTCAGAGCACATTAGCACGTGGGCAGGAAATGCCAATCACCAACTAAGAGTGCGCTAACTATAACAAATTAGTGTCCGCTACAGAGAGAACATAAAAATACCAAGCCACAAATTTCTAGTTCCATTCTATGGCACTCATGAGAGCAATTATGCTAGTGATACTACCCAATTAGCAATTTTCTTAAGGGGAGTTGATCAAGATTTCAATATTACAGAAGAATTAGTTGCTCCTGTCCCTCTTAAAGGCACCACTAAAGACAATGACTTAATGAGGGATGTCGCTGGAACCTTGAAATATACAAATCTAATTGGTGTAACAACAGATGGAGCTCCTGCATTTGCAGGAAAATGAAAAGTGTGAGTTAAATTACTGCAAGCAGAGCCAGCTAAAGCAGGAAACATTTCTGTAATGCAATATCACACCAAGGAAACCTTTGTGCTAAATCCCTAAATTTAGATAGTGTTTTGAAAGTTGTATAATTAGTGAATTTCATTCGTTCACGCGGTTTGGAACAGAGAATTTCAAAGTTTTTTACAAAATCTCAATTTAGAATTAGAAGGTAGTATTTATTATACTGAAATAAGGTGCCTGAGCCGTGGTAAAATGTTCAAGCGAGTGTTTGATCTAAAAAATGGAATACAAACATTTATGGAGGAGAAGAGCAAACCTATTGTTGAATTTAAAGATGCACAATGGATGTGCCTTTCTGGTAGACATAACACAACTGAACAAACTTAATTCACGTATCAGATAAAGACCAAATTATCATTACTATGTTTGATCATGTGAAGACCTTTGAAGCAAAATTAAGACTTTGGGAATCATATATAAGAAACAACAACTTTGTGCATTTTCCAGCCCTACAAAAGTGTGATAATCAAAATTTTCAAAAGCATGCAGAAATTATATCAGAATTAAGAAACGAATTCCGCGTTAGATTTCAAAGAAAATGTTATAAGTTTCAATGTTTTCTTCCCCTTTTGCCATTAAAATAGACGAGGATCTGCAAATGGAGTGCATTGATTTTCAATGTGCGTCAGACATAAAGAATAAGTTTAACAACGTCCCCTTACTGCAATTTTATCACTCCTTTTCCAGAAAAAAATATCCAGGATAAAAGAGGTGCACCTTGCTTCGCATCACTTTTTGGTAGGACATACACATGCGAACAAGTGCTCTCCAAGATGAAACATGTGAAGTGCACAACAAGAACGCAAATCACTGACAGTCATCTGAAGAGTTCTCTTTGAGTTGCTACACCAGTCAAACCAAATATTGGACGCTTTGTTCGTGAGAAGCATTGACAGGTAAAATATTAATTCAATGTTATTTAAATTTTAAACTAAAACTTTTTAATATAAACATACAAGGGTTAATATAATACTTATAATTTATATTGCTCAATTTAGATTTTGGAATTAGATTATACCTGGAAAAAATATGTATCTAATGTAATTTTCAAAATAACTTAACTAATACATGGTTAATATTTTAATAAAATGATCAACATATTAGCTATTTTTAAACTAATTTATCTTAGAATTTAGCTCCTATTTAATACGGTAACTGAATCAAATGGGCCGCAAAGCAATTCACCTTAACAATTCAAAAAAAGTTTGGAGACACCTGGTCTACATCATATGAAAAACATAATTATACATTCCCCCTCTCCCCCCCCCCCCCCCACAGCGCAACAGCCTTATCCAGCCAAGGCCTACTGCCCAGCTGCTGCATCTCCCACCTCTGCCCATTACAGGCATCATTGGGGTGCAGTACTGGAGGGTGCTACGTGGTCAGCTCTCCGATCCCTTCCGTACGATTATGCAGTCTTCATAACCTGCAGCCACTATTTCTTTATTCAAGTAGCTCCCCAATTTACTCCCTCAGGGACCTAATGAGGCTGAGTGCACCCCGGACCAGACCTCCCAGTGGGGAAAAATCCCATGCCGGTACCAGGGTCCCCTGTGCCATAGGCAGGCAAGCTACCACTGTACTAGGGGGCAGTCTAATTATACATTCAGTGCCCCTCAACTTAATCTTTAATTGTAATCTGGAAGTGTAGGTTATATGAAGGCAAAATGAGTAGTATTCCAAAAACAACATAGAAGAGCCATAAAATACTACTCGGCCACAATATGAATGCACTTCAAGGAGGGCTCCACAGGTTTGTTTACTATCGTAAGTCTAAAGATCTGCGAGGAGCAAGGGAATGTACAGTCGCACAATGAAAACAGTACTCACCTACTGGTGTCTTCACATTAGCAACTTATCCTTTCTTTCCCAGCACAATAAATATGTGAAAGAGTGCTCATCAAAGGCAAGATTTTTTGGCGGTAATTATTTGAAAAATTTACATTAATAATTTAAGTTAGCAGTATTTTCTGTTGAATATTATACTAAAAATTTGCATTAATTTTGCACAAATTTTCGGGTAAAATTAATACACATAGATATTACTGAAATTAAAATTAACAGGTGAGTAATGTTACTGTAACATTATTGTTCAAAATTTCTCCAAATTGAAACATTTATTTATCATCATGACATGAATCACTACATATATCATGCATGAGACATCAGGGCCATTGCCCTTCTTTCTGTTACAACCAAGTTAGGTATATGTAGAAAAAATTTGTCGGCATTTGATACTGATAACCGAAGACATTGAAGGGACTTTCATAGAAAAGGTAGTAACATTCACCTTTTGCTTTGAGTGCTAAGAGTGCTGTATCAAATTTGTTATTATGCCCTAACTGTTCAACAATGGCACAAAGTTCTCTGTGCTTTAAGTTTATTGCGGCGGCTTTGACAACCTGGAATGTGACCTTATGAGATATTTTTATTGTAGGCTCACCAATTGCATTGTCAGAAAACTTTCTTTATCTCTACCAATAGTATTTTATTTTGTAGTATTGTTAGAAGTTAATCTCAAAAGAAGCCGGGTTATTGAATTCATAAGAATTGAATGTGAATTCTTTCACTGTTATTAAAATCAAAACATAAACATCAGCAACAATGAGTGAATGAATAAAAAAACATATTTCTAAGCAAAATTTAAAAAAAGTTATACAAGACATTAGCGGATAAAACAAAGCAATTATGATCATATTTTCAGTAATATCACCAATGAATTATGTTTATTAGAGACTCTAGAAACCATATGATATATTGTAGCAACACTGGCACTGCTTTTAGTTTAACTGTCTTGTAGATAGTAATTTTGAACTGCTGGTGTTACTTTGTTTACATCGTTAGCACACCTCATTGCAAGTATCTTGGTATTGGTGAGGTTTCCTTTATGCTACTGTACCTCTGAAACCCCGCCTACTTGTGACGTATATGTTTAGTAACTCTTCTCACAGAGTGCACTCATATTGTGGCTGACAAATCTGTTGTAACCCATCATTTCTGGTCAGTTAATCACAAAATTACATCCAAAATGGTCACCAGTTACATAGCTGAATTAGATACGTAGAAAAAATTTATTTTTTCTATCTGCTTCAAGTTAATAGTGTTACCCTTTGCAGAATTACTTTCATCACACATTTAGTAGCAAATACAATGGGATAGAGGAACATAAATAAATTGTAGATGTTTAAATTCCAGGTCACTAAATTATGATCTTGAAAGTCCATACTCCTTTCATTACATTGCAAGAAACAAGCGAATAATTACATTTTAAAACAATGATGAAATACTGAAAAATACTAACCTATAATAACACATATCTCGGAAATAATTAAATTGAATTGTTTTAAAGAACTACACATTTTTTGTACAGTAAGGTTTTGTCTATCTCTTATGGTTTACCCATTATACAAAATTCCTTCCGAATAAAGAGGGCTTTACAGGCTATTCCCAGAAAATTCAACATATGCATTTAGTCATAAATAGTCATTTTTTGGAAAATCAAAAATATTCAAATATTTTTTCATGCAAAGGGTAGTTTGGGATAAGGAGATTCTCTTGAAAATTTTTGTTTGGCATCTTGAAAGTTTGGTATTTATGGAACATTTTGATTTAGAGTTATGCTGTTCTCAGATATACAAGCATACCTTTTCCTATAAGGGCTTTTTTGGATTCAGGAGCCTCAAAACATGTATTCCTAGTGAAATATTGACATCAAATTTTTCACTGGAATACAATACAATAGCTTCTCACTAATCCAAGGTGAGGGTGAGGTTATCTTGGATTTGGAATAATTACATAATTGGACTACACGGAGCATCATAGGAAAAATCATAACTCATATCAATTATCATAACAAGGTTTTAAAGTGTATCTGTTTTATCTAGAAAGAAATAACAATACATACAAGTTGGAGTTATTTTTTGAAGAACTCAAGTGTCCTCTGCTTCAGGATGCTGCATCGTTTTCGCATGGCATGTCATGCTATCGCTTTGGCTGCTTTCCACATAGCGCAATGTTGCCTCCAGTCAATGAAATCCTCACTGTAACATATCTTTGGTGCTCTCTCTGTCTTTCACCTCACTTTCTTCAATCAGTTCATTCAACATTTCAACAAAAGTATGTCATTAATAAACAGGTTAGATGTAAAATATTTGGGTAATGTGAGGCATTAGCGCAAAATGAAAATCTCCCCACTTCCCAAAAAATATTATCTCTGAAAGTGACTTGAATTTAAGAGCCTTGGATTTGCAAGACTACCATCCTTCCTCTTACCTACTATAACTAAGTGACAGAGAAAGTAAAAACTAATCAATTTCAATTTGCCAGCACCAAATCCCTAGAAATTCACAATTTTGTCAACAGATGTCACCATTCCGACAATTCCACTACAAACTTTTCTACCGGAAACCAGTCGAACACTGTTGATGATAGGTATACAGGGTGGAAGGGAATATTCCTTCTAATAATTCCTTCTAATATGTGCTTCATAGAAGCATTGCAAACAAAAAAAAGTCTAATAGCATTTTGTTCTTTGGTCAGCCGATTTTGAAAGAATTAATGTTTTTTATCCAAATTTGATGTGTGATTCCACAAGAATGTACGAAGATAGCAGTTTGTTACTTGTAAAATGCATAGAGTAACTTCTTTCTGAAATACCTTCGGTAGTAATTATGGGACATCACACAGGGTTTCAAAATAATTAATCACTTACAGGATGTGAAGGAATACTACGTTCAGCTCCTTCAGACGTGTAACATGTCGACAATGTTGTTTTGAGGTTGGTCAGGGAATTGACCTGGTTTGTGGATGTAAACACTTTCGCTTTCACATTATATTTTGGAAGCTAACGCTTGTGATTGGCCTACACATGCACAGCAAACACAGGACAAGGCACGGTATCTGTTTATGTTCTCAAGGAAGTTTGTTTACGTGCTGAGCACCCAGTATATACAATATCATATTAAGTGATATTGAGTGTTCACATTTCCAGCTCAATCATACATCACTATTGATAAGCTTCTAGTCATATTTTATTTCAACCAGATTTATTTTAAATTCCTTTAAACCTTATTTTCAGATTATTTTAAAAATTATATTTTATTTTGACATTATGAAGAACTCGTATATATAAATAAACCCGGCGCGACAGCCCATGAAGGGCCAAGGCCTACTGGCCAGCCACTGAGTCCCCCACCTCTGCCCACTACAGGCATCATTGGCGAGGTGCAGTGCTGGAGGGTGAGACGTGGTCAGCACCCAAAGCCCTCCCGGCCAGTTATGCGGTCTTCTCGACCTGGGCCAAAACTTCTCCATCAAGTAGCTCCTCAATTGGTCCCCCCAGGACCTAACGAGGCTGAGTGCACTGTGCCAGAGCTCCCAGCAGTGGAAAAATCCCCATGCTGGTACAGGGATTGAACCCGGGTCCTCCGTGCCAGAGGCAAGTGCACTACCAACTGTGCTACGGAGGCGGTCACTTATATATATATATGTTATATACTGGGTGTCCAAAAAAAAAAAAAAAAAAAAAAAAAACACTGAAATGCTTAGTATGTTGTGTGGGATGGCAAACTGATTGATTTTCAGATAAGAACCCCTGTCCGGAAATGCACGGTTTGGACGCTGGAGAGTGTCAAAGTTTGAGAACGAACTGTTGACAGTTTGGTGTCTTAATATGGAAGGTATGCTACCCTTTAGCCATCTGTGTACTGAGATGAACGACCTGAGTATAATAAAATTACTGTGCATGCACTAAATTCCTCCATAGAGTTCTTAGTGCATATCCTACTGCGTTACATGCATAGTTTCCAGTACAGTAACGTTTTTAACAGCAGTGCGACATACCAGTACACAGCTGCTGCAATGGCCAACATGCGCTCCAGCACACTTTGATGTAAATGTGCAGAATCACCTCAACGTTGCACATTGAGATAGGTCGATTGGTAGAGGTGGAGCAGTTCTATTGCCAGCACAGTTGGCAGATCTAACACCTCTTGACTATTTTCTATGGAGCTGTGTGAAGAGTATGGTTTACGGCACTCCTGTGACGTCAGCGGAGGACCTTATGGCTCAAGTGCATGGAGCGAATGAAAATCTTCAAAGACAACTCCACGTATTGGGCCATGTGCATGAGGCTCACCACCACCGATATAGGCTCTGCAATGACGTAGGAGGTACACAGCTTGAAGCTCATTTGTAATGTAAACATCTCGATGTTGGGTTTGTTGACGAAATGTGAATGCATACCCATTTCACATTTTGATGCACTACAGCATCCAAACCGTGCATTTCCGGACAGGGGTTACTATTTGAAAACCAGTCAGTTTGCTATCCCACACAACATACTAAGTGCTGTGTTTTTTGGGACATCCTGTATATATATAATATGTTATGAAAGAAATGGATTTAAAGCAAAATAATGGACTCAATTTCCATAATTTATCACTCAAGGATGTATATAGGAACATTATAGCTACAGTACAAAAATATGTTATTTACAGATCACTGTGTTATGCATGGGATTAATTATTTCAAAATTGTTAATTTCCATAAGCAAGCACCATTAATGTATTATTAAATAATTAAAAAATATTTATAAAACAACTATCCTTAAAAGGTATTTGTAAAAGACATTGAAGTTCCTGTGTAATAATAAATAAAAAGTATGTACATGTATTGCTTGTATATGTCTCCAAGAATTAAAAAAAGAGAATTGTTAGTTATAATTTCAAAAGCTTACTTAAGTGTAATACATTGTTGAAACATGTGGCTAATACATATTTGTGGTTAGTTATAAAAGCCATTTGACCACCACTATAAATCATCTAGTATGTCACACTTAGGGTTGCCAACTATTCCATTTATCCCAGGTTATCCCATATTTCTCTTTTTCTTTTTTGTATTTTCTGTTGGTAGTGCTGATTGTCATGCTATCTGCTCTGATATAATTTAAACCTGTTGCCCTTTTCCACTTCCCTTTCATTCTTCCTCTTTTTAATATACACAGGTGTGAAAGTAGCATATATTTTATTTATTTCTATGCAACAATCATTAATTAAACACAAGTTTAATTTAGTTCACTGGCAACACCAAGTAAGAAAACTAAAATTAAATTTATGTTTACTGCACTAACTGGGAAGAACATACTTCTGGATTAGCAAAAGGAAATTGTTACAAACCATTTTATTTTTTCAAAAATGAATTTAGTATTGCACATGATACCAATACGGTTTGTGTTCAGCATCAAAAACATTACAAGTTATTTATTCAGATAGCATTTTTTTTTCATATACCCCTAAACATTATTGGACTTAAAAATTGTATTTTACAACTTTCCATTAAAGTACTGTGATTCACAGGCTGTAAAACCACAGCACTGTGTACACAGATATCCTGAGTTATATTGAAAGTAATTTAGGCACCAAAAAGTTTTTGAGATTTCACTGACATTTTAAAAAATCAGAATCATACAAGCACGTGTTTCTCACTTGCAACAGATATAGCTGTTCACAAATTGGGAAAATGTTTCTTAATGTTTTGAGATATTTGATCCTCGCATTAGAGTTCAAAATAAACTTAGATACAGCTGAACAAAGCTATGAAAAGCTATTGGTATACACAGGTTGTTGAGCAGCTCTCTTAAATTCAATGGCTTAGACATTACCAAACGTAGTTCTTATTCAGTAAACAATGCAATTGCAATTTCTGCCAGGTACAATTGTCATGAAATTACTGAAGGATGGCAGTGTAAAGATTCTAAAGCCTAATAACTTGTTCTAATCAAGTTTTGTATGATGCTATGATACTTAAAATGTTGATACTGAAAATGCAGTCTTAAAATTACAGTCATTCCTCCATGTTTTCAAAAACAAGAGATCTTTTGAAGTCTTTCTTTTTAATTTTTACACAACATTGAGTGAAATTCTGTGAGATGGCTATCATTAACTGGAGCAGTTGATACAATCATAAACACTGGTTAAACAATATCCATGATTGCCCTAAAGCACTGAAAACATATTTCAATAATTCTGATGATCCAGATAAAGAATTTTTGCTAAAGGTCTTTTTTCCTCTCATGATGACAATTATTTTATAACATTCTAACAAATTAGAAAGTTCTGATTCATGAATTATGGAAATTTTTGAAGAAGTAAACTCTTTAATTAATAAAGTCAATCAGAGAATGGTTGATTATTTTTTGTTAGTATGACAAGAAGGTTCAAAGTAAATTAACATATTCCAAGACCATGAGTTTAATTGAAGAAAACTTTCAGGAATTTTACTTGTTTACTTTACATCTCCTAATGAATAATAATTGGATTGAGACATGCAACGAAGCACTGAAGATCTCGTAAAAGCTTTAGGTAACTGTAACTGTATTTATTCATATATAGTGTTTTTTCTTTTTTTTTATGGTAAAAATAAGTCTTCTCGTAATACGTTACAGCACTGTCCACCTATACCTTATTTTCAGTCCTGAAAGTTGGCAACCCTAGTGCACTATTTACATTTAGGTCTATAGATGTTATTCCTCACATTCCATCCAAATTTACTGATGTAAGAAATTGACACAGGATATACAGAAAGATTTTAACTATGTATCTGCTTAAGTTGTAATTGAAAGCTTTTAAAGCCAATGTACATAACTGGTTCCGGCTTTCAGTCAGAACAAACTTACTAATAACAGTACCTTGCATTTATTCTCTCAAAATGTATGATTAGCTGATACTCTGGTCACTCAGTGATTTTTTCAGTGCATCTTCTACTATAGTCAATCTCTCTTCCATCACACGCACTGTATTTTTTAGGCTTTCAACCTGGCTGCAAAGATTTTCTATCGCCCCAAGAATCTGCTCATTAGCATCATCTAAAACACTATTTTTCCTTTGTGTCATGGGACGTGTACTGGCTCCTGAATATACTGTGTGCTTTGTACTGTCACTTCTTTGACTCTCAGTGTATGACATCTTCCTTGACTGTTGTTGCCTGCCTAGTCCTTTATATTGCTCAGGATTACTGTTCTCATCTCCTTCATCAAGGTCAACATATGCTGGAGACTCCACAGTTGTCACCTAAAATTATTATTTTTGCCTCAATAACAATTATTAATCACATTCAACAATTTAGACCATATACAAAAGATAGAAGCCTAGTCTCTAAATATTTGTTATATTAGTTGATAATGAAATACTTAGAACTCTTAACACCAATATTATCTAAAATTATTAGACATTCAAAAGCAATATATCTATCCTTGCGCCTTTCAGAAATTTGTAAAAATAGTAACTGAACACAGTCTAACTCTAGCCCTGTACTCTTCCCGAAGTAAGAAACACACTTAAGGTAAATAAATAAAGAGGCAGCTCCAAATATATAACCACTGTGAATTCTCCCATTGACCCTCCACCACAATCTCAGCCAAGAGTACAAAATAGATCTTGTATTTTTTTTGTTATTACAGTAGAATCCCACTAATCTGAAATTCCAGATAATCCAAACGCAAAATTCATAACTGAAAAAAATCTCTGGTACGAGCACCTTGGTATCAATTTTTAATAACTTTCTTTTAGGACCATAAAAAGAGTGCCTGGAATAGCTTGGTGGTTATTGACTTGTCACATGGACATTTTAAGAGGTAGAATCACGACTGAAAAATTCAATGACAGCTGGTGCTTGAACCATTCATTGATGAGCTAGCCAACAAGCTTTCATCAACAAGCTGATGACATTGAAAGGGATGTGGGTTAGTTCCATATATACAAAGTCACCATTTTTTTTATTGGAGCAGGTGTTTGTACTGCAGTTTAGCACCACATAGTACTTTTGTTTCCCCTCCTTATCCTCTCCTTTCTTTTCAACTACGAATAACAATGTAGCCATGCTTGAATATGCTCGCATAACTGTACACTAGTTGCTGAAAGTTAACATGGCCAGTCTTAAATAAAAAAATAAATTAAATAATTCTTCACATAGTGGTCACACTGTGTGTTTTCACTTAAAAAGAAAAAGGATAAAAATGTGATGATTATGTGATGAAACATGGTATAAACATTTTTAGGGCTACAGATGTGCATGCCTCATGGATGGTTGGTACAGTGTCTCTTTTGTCAATACTCAACTGGATGCACCTTTTTCTAATCATTTATTAATGTGTCCATAGCCTCATTTATGCACATTAGCTTGCTTGCATTTGTATTTTGGGTGTTCCATTAATCAGGACAGTAATTGCACACATTCTACATATAATTGTAATGAGTACAAATCTATGGACTAAATGAACCTGGAAAATGTCACTTCTGATTTTTTTCCTAAATGGAAGATGTAACTTTTCAACAGATGATTTAATTGAAATGCCCGTTTAAAATAATGTGGTTGCCCTGGCCCTATCATGGCTCATTATATATCAGTGGAATGGGATTCAAATTATCTTATGCCTCAGTAGTACAGTGACAGCGTGCCTGCCTCTGGCATGGAGGACCTGTGTTCAATCTCCAGTACTAGCATGGGGATTTTTTCCCTGCTGGAAAGTCTGGCATAGGGTGCATTAAGACTCCTTAAGTCCCTGAGGGGCCAATAGCTACTTGATTGAAAAGTAGCAGCCCCTGGTCGAGAGGACCATATAACCAGCAGGGAGGGACTGGGGCACTGGCCACATCCCACCTCCAGTACTGCACCCCACTCATGACACCTGTGATGGGCAGAGGTGAGGGACACAGTGGTGGGACGGTAGGCATTGGCCCAGATGGGCGTTGTGCCAAGGGGTTACATTATGGTCTAAATACACAATGGACAGAAAGATCTTTGTTTGGACACTGAAAGACAAATGAAAATGAAACATCTCTCCAAACACTTGTAAGGAAGTTGTCTAACTTTGTAAATAAGTAAAGGCGTCCTTTATGATTCATATCTCAGATAATGACTGTGATAATATGCTGGAGTTCAAATTTAAAACTTGTGTTGAGAATCAAGTTCTATAGCAACAAAGCTAACAAAATTAGTTAAGCAAAAGTGTTCTATAAAATTATTACATCTGCTATGTTTTATGTTGAGTGGACAATTTGGATTTAGACAAAAGCTATAAAAGGTCTTCTCTATTTTGCACTCCTAACATTCTATATCAGATCACAATCTGATCAAATAACAAATAGAAACAAAAGAGCTTTATAAGACAACAATGTTTCTATAAACAAACCTTCTGACATATGATTTTCACAGTGTGCAAATACAATGAATTGCTGAAAGGTAGAATCAGAACTCAAAAATATATGCTATAGCCAGAATTTTAACTATGCTCTACATGCCCCTCCAAAGGAATGTCGCCTTGACGTGGCGGAGGGACTCAGTACCCGATCCAGACTGTGTCATTACTGTGTCATTTTTGACTACATGTAGGCAAGCAGTGAGAGAAAGCAAAGAACATTCCAAAACGAGTAGATGAGACTCGGTAGTCTTGGTCGACGACTCATCTAGGAGAAGAGGGCTCCGAAATCACACTCCCCCAGGGGGTCCTACTATGGTAGGTATGGGTTTGGTGTACCCGGGGCCTGGAGCCATACTCTCGATTGGGTTCCTCTAAGAGATGAGAGGGCACCTGCCATACGCCCAAGCGCCTTTGGTCCACTTTTGTGTTTGACCTCCCATCTGATACCTCCCTGTACACAGTTTGATGGATAACCTACGTGCTGGTTGTAGGCGGATGGGGGCAAGGGATGACTAGGTAACTGCGTAAGTCCCAGCACCTGGTTATCATGTAGGATCTGTGTTCGTATCCGCTGATAAAGGTCAGTCCCGGGGAGGGGCCATTGCATGAGCTGATGCACTCCTGAAGGTGATTGGGTCCCTCTGTCTATACTTTGGGAGGTGAGACCCTAGGGTGAGCAAGGTCCAGGCCAGGGCTCTCACCTAAGCTGGGGTGGCGCTCAGGATGTGAGCATGCCATGCCATCAGAGACATTTGCAATGGTGGAGGATTAATGAGCCATGAGTTCGTCTAAAACTCAAAATAAGGAGACATATAGCAAAGTTAGTGAAAAGGAAGTAGCAGAGTTGAGTGGTCCTCGCTACTTAGTCATGACAAGAACAAAGGAAGGTAAAAATTCAGGTCGGTGAATCCATTTGTGATACAGAAGGGTCTGGATAAGATAGCTGGCCCAGTTAAGAACTGCACAAGATCTCGCAATAGCACGCTGCTGGTTGAATCTAATTCAGGAACACAGGCGGCTAGTATTTTAAAATCCAACATGTTAGCCAGCTATCCAGTGAGTGTAGAGATGCACAAAACGCTGAACTCCTCTCACGGTGTTGTGACATCTGTTTATTGGGTTCAGAGAAAAGATGGAGCTAAATATTTGCCTACCCGTACCGTTTTCCTTACCTTTAATCGGGTAGATCTCCCACAAAGGATTAAGGCTGGGTATGAGGCCATTGAAGTAAAACCTAACATCCCGAACCCGCTTAGATGTTACAAATGCCAGCACTTTGGTCATACAAGTGACACATGCAGTAGTAGAGACCTGTGTGAACTGTGGAGGCATCACTCATGACGATGAATGTACATCACCTCGCAGCTGTGTTAACTACAGGGGAGAACATCCAGCAAACTCCCAAGAATGCCCCCATTATGTGGAGGAAAGAGCCATCCAGGAGATCCGGGTTAGAGAGAAGGTGTCCTTCTCAGAAGCCCGGAAACTCTTACATTTGTGCCAGACCGCTATCCCGAACTCTGGTACCTATAGCTCGGTTGCAGCTAAAATGTAACCGCGTCGGGAAATCGCAACTCACACTAGCAATATAAACGGGGCAACACTTTCAGACAAAATTCTTGTAGCTAAGTCACATCCAAAACGTTTGACATCATGTAAGTCCGTTACAGCATCTACAAGCACCGCAGTTCAATCCAGCAGATCAGGAAGGTCGCCCACAAAGAAGCCGACCTCAACAATCAGACCAATAGTGTACGATGCTTCACCGATTAAGTTTAAGACCCAGTATAAACGATCCAATTTCCTCAAAGAGAGTAAGGTTTCTCCTAAGGCATCAAAGGGAAAGAAAAGTCCAAAGACATCTCCTAGGAGATCCTCTTCAGAGGAATTCTCTGGGGTGGCTACAGACCGGTGAATGTCATCTTCAACTTCTAGGTCATCAGCGCCCTTAAAAGATTCATGGCAATAGTCAGATATAAATTTCACTCAAAAAATAAAAATACTAGCAACAAGAAAAATATACACCAAAAGTCAAAAACAGTGGCAATAGCCAAATATGAACAAGGTGATAAACGTGTCCAAAAGCATAAAGCGATATCTAAAATTTTAAATCCTCAAATTGATACTCCGCTAAAAACTTAAAAACTCTATCAACCGCTGTTTTGTCATCTGCTAAGACCCCTGCAAATCTGGCAGGCAGCTGCAGAGAATCCCGCAGGTGCGCTAGAGAGCAACACTCTAGCAGCACGTGGCAAACTGACAAAACGTTGTCACACAGCGGACATAGAGGGGCAGGGTCCTCGCGGCGAGATATGCGACAGGAAGTTACCCAGTTTATTGAAAGTTCTTTCACTTCTCTAAGCTTATTACCGCAGAGAGCTGACCACTCTTTTGTGCCAACACGACAGCACTGCTCTCCCAAGGCCATCTCTAACTAAGGCTTGGATATGCGATTCGTGACGTCACAACGCGAGGCTAACGTTCCAAGCAATTCATACAGAATAAACACATGCTTTACAGCATTTCTGCACTGGAAGAAGCGTGCATTCATTTATATTTTCACATTTCGTATTAAAAGTTAATGTGTGTTAGTATGTTAGTGGAAAACATGCTTTGCATAGTTGTTAATGGCAGAGCATGCTTCTTAAGTTCGCAATGTGAAAATATCTCTAGTTTCTTTCTTTCTTTTTTTTTTCCTGTAGATAATACCGAACTGTCTTGTTTAATAATGCAGTAGTTTTTCAAGAGGATGTTGGTTATTACTTTTATTATTTTCCTCGTCAAAATAGCACCCGATAACTCGCAATCACTAGCATTACAGTCAGCACCAATATTATTAATGTCACATGTCTCAGCACCTAAATGTAGAATTACTTTAACAAATTCTTGTTCATATGTCTCAACAAATTTACAACTTTTTCGTGATCACCAAGCATTTTCACCTCTGATAAATATTTTAAATGCAAGAGTTTCTGTCAGGACTGAGGGGTTGAGAAAGTTGTCTGGGGTAATCAGGATGGGGTAAAAAAAGAAGATTGGAATCACGTAACTGCCTGTAAGCTGCTGGGTGAGAAAAATAAATTGAGTACGTCCATAACAGGGTATCGGACGCATATTTAAGTTACATTTGACTGACCAATTTTACCTGCTCTTATAGGAATTTAGGTTTTAGCTATTCTGTGGAATCTTCATTCATGTCTTTCCAACATTCCTTTAAAATGTTGGCTGCCTGAAGCAGTTTATCTTGTTTGTTCACTTGCTATTGTGAACCAAAAGAGCATCAAATTTAGACGATTTATCCAATATCATTTGTTTACCGAGAATCCATTTAAACTTACTATTGGGTTATTCCAAATGTTTAGTTCTTCCGGGCTTGTAGGCCGTGGTCTAGAAGGCATGGTAGATACCAACGTTTCGCCAAGTACTAAAGAACTAAACATTTGGAATAATCAAGACACCGGCCGTGAAAGCCTAAATACATATATTACTATTGGGTATTACAATTTTACCCTATAGAACCTAAATAATAAAATTGGAATTAATTTTTAATGCTGCTACAATTTTAGGAATTTCTTCAGTATCAATTTTCACAAAAATTACATCGTTTTCTTTTATGGTGACGGTGAATCCCTCTAATTTCATGTTACTAATTCTATTTTTAAAGCTCTGAAAATCAACAATTTTGTCATCTTCAAGTTATTTACGAAGTGAGTTTAGGACTTGTTCTGGGTGCTAAAAAACTCTTCCATCATTTCGCTTAGGCATTTTGTATTAAAAACTACACCACTTTGTAATTAGGTTTTTCGCTCACTTAATTGTTTACTGACACGTTGTAAGGCACAAGAAACTTCTTAGCATTCCAACCACACACTGATATGTAGCATTCCCGTATTAAACAAGCAAAACATGAGCCCCCCGTGATGACGTCATTAACGTAATCTCTTTCCATATACAGGACTGTTAGATAAAGATGGCTTTGGCTCTCCGCACTTCAAACCTAAAGTCTTCCAAAGTAACACATGAGACGGTAATACTGGGTTCTGTAGTTGCTGTCTTTGATACCAAATCTGCCATTTCATTCCCTGGCAAACCTACATGACCAGGAATCCATGCACACACCATATCAACGCCAGAAGCGTGTAAAACATCCAGGGCATTCTGGATACGTTGTACAATAAGGTGGGGGTTGCACAACTCACAAAGGCTGCACTAAGAGAATCGCTCAAAATCAGGCAGTTACCTAATTTACGATGGCACACATATAAACGGCTTGATAAATTGTATAAAGCTCTGCAGTAAAACTGGAAGTGCTATTTGGAAAACCGAATGTATGTGGTTCAGTTCCATTAACATAAGCACATCCAATACCATCGCTGCTCTTTGACCCATCAGTGTAAATATATCGACAATCAGTGTAGTCTGACAAAAATTCTAAAAAACACGTGCAGATACTTGAAATAGGCATCGTGGACTTCCAGTGTACAGTCATCCCAAGATCTACATGGGGCTTGCCAGATAGCCAAGGGGGGTAAAGCCTCTCACCCTTGGCGAACATCCTAGGCAGTTCCACTTCAAGCTTCATTAGATCTTGGAAACAAAACCCCGTAGGCTTAGGACTAAGGGTGCTATTCCTATACCATTCTCTTAGCGTGGTGGTGAAAAAAGAAGCGAACGTTGGATGCTTAGGCATACATCTAAGCGCATAACTAATAATTTGCTAAGAGAATCTCACGCCACATTCCAGAGGAGGTTCTACGGACTCAGCGTAAAGGCTCACCACTGGGCTTGTTGGAAAAGCTCCTATTGCAATGCGGATGCCCCTGTTGTGGACCGCGTCTTATCTTCTCAGCACAGATGGTAATGCTGACGAATAAACAATACACCCATAGTCTAGTTTGGATCGGATCAATGCACGATATATTCCCCACAAAATTGTCTGATCCACACCCCACAATTTGCCATTTAGTACTCACATGATATTTAGGGAACGGTCACATTATGCTCTTAGCTATGCAATATGCAACGACCAACTAAGCTTCCTGTCCAAGATCAAACCCAGGAAGCGCATCTCTTCTGCGAAGGAAAGTAAATCTGGACCAAAACGGAGCGAAGGTGGTAATCGTCTCCTACGACACCAGACATTAATGCAGATTTACTTCTCAGTTGAGAAACGGAAGCCGTTTTTCACGCTCCATTCTCTAAGGTTGTCCAAACATTGCTGCAGGTGCCGTTGTAAGAACACTGTGCACTGAGAAGTGCAATAGACAGCAAAGTTGTCTACGAATAGGCATGACGAAACTCCAGGTCGAACACATTTCCAGATGGAGATAATTGCTATAGCAAAGAGCGTAACACTTAGCACCGAACCCTAAGGCACTCCCTCCTCCTGTACAAAAGAATTAGAAAAAACCGAGCTGACCCTTACTCGGAAAAAGCAGTCTTTCGTAAACTCCTGAATGAACAGCGGTAGGCGTCTACGTATGTTCCAGGCTTACAGGGAACGTAGAATCCCTGCTTGCCAGCAAGTATCATACGACTTCTCAAGATCGAAAAATATGCCAATGGCCAATCCGTCCATTATCTGTGTCGATATTAACATAAGATGGTCTACAGTTGAACGGCGTTGTCGAAAACCACAATGGATGTTAGACAATAGGTTACAACTTTCTAACCACCATACAAAATCGTCCATTGATCATGCATTCCATCACCTTGCAAATGCAACTGGTCAGGGAAGTAGGACAATAACTGGATGGAAGATGACGGTCCTTTCCCGCCTTCAAGATGGGAATAATGGTGGCCTCCCGGAAAATTTCTGGAAGTATATTGTCAACTCAAACACGATTATAGACCTCGAGCAGGAATGCCTTACCTTCAGGAGAGAGCTGTTGTAACATTTGTACATGAATACTGTCCGGTCCTGGTGCTGATAATCGCGAAAATTTAAGAGAATGTTCTAGCTCTGCCATGGTGAAAAGGCGATTGTAATCTACGTTTCTAGACCGAAACACGAAGCCTTGAGATTCCACCTGAGTTTTAATTGGAAGGATCTGTGTCCTATTTGGGGGGGGAAGGAAGACCTGGAGAGCGCCTTGAGCGCCAAGGAACGGACGTATGGAGGAAAGAATTTTTGGGGCAGAAAAGGGAGATAGGATAACAGCATTTAAGAGGATTTTTTTAATCAAACTCTGGCAGCGATATGTGGATGACATATTTGCAATAGTTCCAAAAAGACATATCAGTGACGCATTAAAACTTCTGAACATACAGGACAAAAGTATAAATTTCACAGTGGAAGTAGAAAAAGATAATAAATTACCATTTTTAGATCTAAAATTAATCAAAAACAAGGATAGAATAAATTTCGGTATTCACAGAAAACCAACGCAGACAGACAACTACATAAAAGCTAATAGTTACAATCCAAGAAGCCACAAACAAGCAATTTTCAATAGTTTAACACATAGATTGCTGAACATCCCTCTTTCAGCAGAAAAATATAAAACAGAATATTACAAAATAATTGAAATAGCACAAAAAAAACGGCTTTCCCAAAGAATTACTGGATAAAAAGGTAAAACAAGCAGAAAAGAAAAAATTATTAAAAGAAACTACAACTCTCACAGCAGCAAAAACAAAAATGATATTCAAAAAATTCACATATCATTCATGGGCCTTTGGTAAATTTAAAAAGGAAAAAGGTGTTCAAGGAATACAACATTGAGCTAGCAGCAGTAAACCTTTACTCCATAAAAAACCTACTACTTTCAAACATCAAAGATGCTATTCCACCTAACAAAAAATCTGGCGTATACCAAATTGAATGCAGTGATTGTAATGAAATATACATAGGAAAAACCAAAAGAAATTTAGAAATTAGATCCAAGGAACACGTTAGAAACATTAAAAGTAAACAATTAGAAAAATCAGCGGTTGCATTTCACTTTTGGACAAAAAATCATGACATAAAGCTAGAACCGAAACTTCTCAAACACATAACCAGAAAACAAGAACTGTCCACATGGGAACAAATCTTTATTTTAAAAAATAGAAACTGAGTATTTAATTTCCACATTCCTCAGAGAGACATTTTCAGTAAGTTCATTGAACCGCCACCAGAAGATACACCAGAAGAAGCATCACCATCTGCACCATCAAACACCATGGAAAGCCAGTTATTGTCCGGTTGATAATGGAGGAAAGTTAACCTTCGAAACGCGTCCCGGAAGAATATGTTGTGAGTGTTGTTCAGTGTTATTAATTAACTCACCTTTTCAATTAAATTAATTACAACAACACTGTTTTCAAACTTCTATGAAAGGAAGATATTTAAGAGGATTTTTAGAAAGGTCAGGAACTTAGGTCAATTTTTAAGTAGAGTTAAGAAAAAATGGAATTGGTCTGTACAAAGAGAACAGAATTAAAAATGTTGTGTTAGTTATAAAGTGTTAAATGGCAATAGAGAAGCAAAATGTGTGATAAGAAATTTTGTTGGGTGGATATGACAGGCTAAGAGCCTGTGCTGAATGTCTGTCATATTCAAATATGTATTAATTTGATTTAAATAAAAATATGAAATATGACATCATATTACTACAAAAAAAAATGGAAGGAACTCAGGGGAGTAGTTTTCCGAGCTAGACACTTGAGCGAAAGCACCGTCAAACGTATTCTCCACCTCAAATGAATCAACAACAGCTCCTTTGGCTGTTTTCAGTCCCGGGATTGGTATATGGGTCAACAGACCAGCAACACCCCTTAACCTTTCCCACACAACTGAGGAAGGTGTGTGCTATTCCAAAGCCCTCAACATCAGTGCGTACATCTGTATCAACGTGTACAAAATCTGTTGGTGGAAAAAATACAACTGTTAGATCACCAACGAAAATGTCAAACTCAGGACAGAAGACTACCAAACCTGTAATATACAATGCCTCACCGATAAAGTTTAAGAAGAAATACACTAAGAATGATTTCCTAAAGGAAGATAAGCCCAATCCCAGTACATCAAAGGGATACATGAATCCAAGAAGATCTCCAAGATCCTCTTCTGGGGAATCTTCAGGGGTGGACTCAGACTGGCATCTTTCATCTTCGCGGTCCCCATTAGCAACCGGTTCAAGTCACTCGAATGCAAGTTCGCTATGGGAAAACAGACGTCCTCAGCAGAGGAAATGGAGTTACATCTATCTGCCCACACTGGGAGAACCCCAGTGGAAAAGAGGTGCAAAAAAGCCAGCCCAAGAGAGAAGAAAAGGGCTAAATTAGTTCGACAACCGCCTACACCAAAGTAATGAAGAGTTACCTTGGAATACCTGTCCCATGCAATATGGCTATCCTACAATGGAACATACATGGTATTAGAAGTCCACGTTCAGAACTTGAGCTTTTGCTCAAAGCAAACAAACCTCTGGTCGCATTATTATTTATTTATGCCAACAAACTTACTGTTGGTGTTATCAAACACACAGGCCGTTTGTGGGCAAAGTTTGAGAGGTAGAACTGGAACTTAAAAATTCAATGCCACAACTGGGATTTGAACCACAGACCTTCCACTTACCGGGCAGTTGCTCTAACCACTGAGCTATTGCGACAAACTGCCAGAATGGCATTAAATTCTCAAACCAGTTACGCCCGGTAAGTAGAAGGTCTGTGGTTCAAATCCCAGTTGTGGCATTGAATTTTAAGTTCCAGTTCTACCTCTCAAACTCTGGTCGCATGTTTGCAAGAGACTAAGCTGCACCCTCAAGACGCCCTTCATCTAAGGCAATACACCCCAGTACAGTGTGATGTCACACCAGAAGACGGTGTTCCTGCACATGGCGGCGCTATGATACTTGTAAGAGATGACATATACACAAAATCTGTACCATTACACTCTGATATACAATCAGTTGTTGTAAGGATTATACTGCAAAAGATCCAGATCACCATTTGTACCTTATATTTGCCTCCGTCCCATGACTTCTCGCACATTGATTTAAAAGATCTAGTTTCAAAGTTACCAACACCGTTTTTGTTGGTGGGAGACTTCAATGTGCACCACCCACTTTGGGGGTCCAGTCGCGCTTGTGCGAGAGGCAATCTCTTGGCTGATTTCCTGGACAGTTGCAACCTGGCTCTCCTCAACACTGGAGAGCCTACATTCATTTCTGACTCTTAACAGTTTCTCGCACCTTGATCTTGCTGTTTGTTCACCTCAGTTGGCCGCCTCCTCACAATGGAATGTCATCTCTGATTTACACTCTAGTGACCACTTCCCATGTCTTATTAGTCTCTAGACACAAGATACATGTTCCACATGTATGCCCAGATGGCATTTGGACCATGCCAACTGGAACCTTTACACCCAGTTGGCTGCCTTTACGTACGAGCATGACTCAGTGAATGATTTGGCGCAGCATCTCACGGAGACAATTCTCTCTGCTGCTGAACAATCAATTTCGCGAACGACTTCACACCCCCGTCGATTACCCGTCCCCTAGTGGACGAAAGAATGTCGGAATGCCATTCTGCTCGAATGATTCTTAGGATTTTCCAGCGTCACCCTACATTGGATAACCTAATCGAATACAAGAAAATATGCCCCAGGTCCAGACAAGTCATTAAGGATAGAAAAAAGTCATCTTGGAGCAAATTTGTAGCTACATTTAAGCCACACACCTTCCTCGGTTGTGTGGGATAGGTTAAGGCGTGTTGCTGGGCAATCGACCCATGCACCTATAGCAGGCCTGAGAACAGCCTCAGGAGCTGTTGTTGATCCATTCGAAGTGGCAAATACGTTTGGCAGTGCTTTCGCTCAAGTGTCTAGCTCACAAAACTACTCCCCAGAGTTCCTTCCAATCAAAACTCAAGTGGAAGCTGAAGGCTTCTCGTTTCGATCTAGAAACGTAGAAGATTACAATCGCCTTTTCACCATGGCGGAGCTAGAACATTCTCTTCAATCTTCACGATTATCAGCACCAGGACCGGACAGCATTCATGTACAAATGTTACAACAGCTCTCTTCTGAAGGTAAGGCATTCCTGCTTGAGGTCTATAATCGTGTTTGGGTTGACAGCATACTCCCAGAAAATTGGCGGCAGGCCTCCGTTATTCCCATCTTAAAGGCTGGAAAGGACCGTCATCTTCCCTCCAGCTCTCGTCCTATTTCCCTCACCAGTTGCGTTTGCAAGATGATGGAACGCATGATCAATGGACGATTGGTATGGTGGTTAGAAAGTCGTAACCTACTGACTAACATCCAGTGTGGTTTTCGACGATGCCATTCAACTGTTGACCATCTTGTGTCAATATCGACACAGATAATGGACGGCTTTATGAAGAACTGTCAAACCGTCGGCATATTTTTCAATCTTGAGAAGGCTTATGATACGTGCTGGCGAGCAGGGATTTTACGTTCCCTGTATACCTGGAACATACGTGGACGCCTACCCCTGTTCATGCAGGAGTTTATGAAGGACCGCTTTTTCCGAGCAAGGGTCGGCTCGGTTTTTTCTAATTCTTTTGTACAAGAGGAGGGAGTGCCTCAGGGTTCGGTGCTAAGTGTTACGCTCTTTGCTATAGCAATTAACTCCGTCTGAAAATGTGTTCCACCTGGAGTTTCGTCATACCTATTCCTAGACAATTTCACTGTTTATTGCACTTCTCAGCACACAACGTTCTTACAACGGGGCCTGCAGCAATGTTTGGACAACCTTAGAGAATGGAGCGTGAAAAACGGCTTGCGTTTCTCAACTGAGAAGTCAATCTGCGTTCATTTCTGGCATTGTAGGAGACGATTACCACCTTCGCTCCGTTTCGGTCCAGATCTACTTCCCTTCGCAGATGAGACGCGCTTCCTGGGTTTGATCTTGGACAGGAAGCTTAGTTGGTCGTCACGTATTGCACAGCTAAGAGCACGATGTGACCGTCCCCTAAATATCATGTGAGTACTAAATGGCAAATCGTGGTAAGCAGATTGGACAATTTTGTTGCAAATGTATTGCACACTCATCCGATCCAAGCTAGACTATGGGTGTATTGTTTATTCGTCAGCATGACCATCTGTGCTGAGAAGATAAGACGCGGTCCACAATAGGGGCATCCGCATGGCAATAACAGCTTTTCCTACAAGCCCAGTGGTGAGCCTTTGCGCAGAGTCCGTAGAACCTCCTCTGCAATATCAGCGTGAGATTCTCTTGGCAAATTATGGTTGTGCACTTAGATGTATGCCTAAGCACCCAAAATTCGCTTCTTTTTACACCACCGTGCTAAGAGAACAGTATAGGAATAGCACCCTTAATCCTAAGCCAGCGGGGTTGCATTTCCAAGATCTTCTAGAGAAGCATGAAATGGAACTGCCTAGGATGTTTGCCAAGGGCGAGAAGTTTTACCCCCCTTGGCTATCTGGCATGCCCCATGTAGATCTTAGGATGACCGTACACCGGAAGTCCACAATGCCTATTTCAAGTATCCGCACGTGTTTTTTAGAATTTTTGTCAGGCTACACTGACCGTCAATGTATTTACACTGATGGGTCAAAGAGCACCAACAGTGTTGGATGTGCTTATGTTTATGGAACCGAACCACATACATTCGGTTTTCCAAATAGCACTTCCATTTTTACTGCAGAGCTGTATGAAATTTACTGAGCCGTTTTGTATGTGCGCCATCATAAATTAGGACTGCCTGATTTTGAGCGATTCCCTTAGTGCATTTAAGAGCCTTTGTCAGTTGTACAATACCCACCCTATTGTACAACGTATCCAGGATGCCCTCCATGTTTTACACGCTTCTGGCGTTGACATGGTGTGTTCATGGATTCCTGGTTACGTAGGTTTGCCGGGGAATGAAACGGCAGATTTAGCAGCAAAGATGGCAACTACAGAACCCAGTATTACCATCTCACGTGTTACTTCGGAGGACTTTAGGCTTGAAGTGCGGATGCGGTGGTGTCGTCCTGGCACGACGAGTGATCAGTTCTCCGCGGTAATAAGCTTAGAGAAGCGAAAGAACTTCCGATAAACTGGGTAACTTCCTGTCGCACATCTCGTCACGAGGAGTTTAGTTTAGCTCGATTAAGAATAGAGCACTGGAATTTTTTGCATGGTTACCTATTTAAAAGGGACCCTGCCCCTCTATGTCCGCTGTGTGACAACCTTTTGTCAGTTCGCCACGTGCTTCTAGTGTTGCTCTCTAGCACATCTTCGAAATTCTCTGCAGCTGCCTGCCAGACTTGTAGAGGTCTTAGTGGACGACAAAACAGCGGTTGATAGAGTTTTTAAGTTTTTAGTGGATTGTAATGTCAATTTGAGGATTTAAAATTTTAGATATTTGTTTATGCTTTCTGACATATCTATTACCTTGTTTTATATCTGGCTACTGCCACTGTTTTTTACGTTTATGTGTATATTTTCTTTGTTACTAGTGATTTTATTTTGATTCAAATTTATATCTGGCTATTGCCATGAATTTTTTAAGGGCGCTGATGACCTAGAAGTTGAGCGTCCTTAAACCCACAAAATCATAATCATGCTCTACATGCAGCTACTCTAATGACTCAAAATTTTCCAGATCACAAGGAAAGCTCAAATTCAAGATTATATAGCTCAATGGTGCTTAAGTACCAGGCAAGGCTTTCAGTTCTGATTCTACCTTTCAAAGTTTACCCACACACAGTTTATGTATGTTAGAACAATCAATTATCATTAATTGACCTCATAAGTGGAAACAGTGAATTACTGCTTATGCATGAATATAATTCACTATATTATCAAGCACTCCTACAGTATAAGATCAGCCACACATCCAGACTTAGTTAATCCCACCAAATATGGATTAGAAAGTATCCCACCTAGTGCTAACAAAACTCACAATTGTCTCTGCTTTTAAAAAATAGATTCTTGAGACTCTGTGTTGCCATAAATATACATTTTTTATAATCAAAATACATTAATTATTATCTCAATACTTTTGGGGAAGGTAGTATAAGTAAAATGACACAAAGGCCTTTCCTCTTGAATAGAATAGAAATATGATCAGCTAAAAACTGCACTTGTCATTTTCCAGATTCATCAAATACAGTAAAATTCTGAAATAATGTGGTAGTTGGGGGATGTGCTTTAGTCCCATGTTATAACAATTCTGCTATATATTGAAATAGCTTAGAAGTGACCAAAATCGATCCCACAGAGGTGGTGAGAAGCATTCATGCAATAATAAATTATAGTACATTGTGAAGTATGTAATATACAGCAAAGTACACCACTTCTACATGCAACCAAATGATCTTGTTGTCGACGGACCGTTAAACCCTACACACACACACTCACTCTACATGCAATTACATGCAGCTATAATAGGGGTATATTCCAGTCCTGCAACCTATCTTAATTTATACAGTATATACAATTACACTGTAGGCATTTTACACTAACTAATTTTGCAATGTGTTAAAGAAATCAGTAAATTTTGTTTGGCAGCACAATTCATGTTTTTTTCTCTGTATACTGTTTGATTGTGGCAAGATGGAGATGAATACTGTTTGATTCATTTTACTCCGACATACACATAATCATCTTGTTTACGGTACTTCACTAACATGCAGAATATCTTCTTCGGTGTGCATGTCTCGTTACTTTGGGAAATTCCTAGCAACAGAGCAGTCAAGGTCAATGCTAGGAATGCAGTGGCCGCAGTGGCCAAAGTCCATGCACCAGGACAGCGAATAGTATATTCCAGTACCACTCTTTGAAGAAAGTTTTAAACTCAACTTTCAAAAATAAAAAATATGATATATTGTTGGAGGACATATTTTCCCCCGCATTAAATCCAAATCTGCGGTATTTCAAACTGTACTATTTTGGGCTTCTACTGTACTGACAAATGGAAGCAATCACTGAAGTAAAAAGGAATAGACTGATAAAATCCTGTGAAATGATAACCTGTATTTTAGGCAATTATATGCCCTAAAATTCTTAAAAATGTTGGCATAATTATTTTTGGAAATGTCTCATAAGCATCTAATGCCACCTGATACTACTAGCTTGGTTTGGTTTCAATGTGTTATGTAACAACATCTTCATTACAGATAAAATGTATCACAATAATACATGAACATGTTTAAAATATTCCAGTTGAAGGTTAGAGTGGAAATGTATTTGGGCTTATTTCACTCCAATAATCTGCAAGAGGAAAGCAAGTTTCCTTCTGAATAATAAACAATTTTGCTTTATTTGTTATAATTCCAAAAATTAAAATATTGCCAAATATGTTGTATTTATATGGTAATATTACCTGAATATCAGGTTGCTTCAAATCAGATACAAATGATCTAGCATCGACATTATGTACATCAGGACTGTTCTGCTCACCAGGTCTCTCTTCTAGCAACTTCCTCTGTGTTCGTGGCTGAAATGATCGTAGTAGGTTCTCCTCATCAAAATTTGTTTTCCAAACCAGAATCTTCAAAAATAAAGAAAATAACAATAAGGTGTTGCAGTCAACTTCATGCAGATAAGCAATATCCTATCCTAGTAATGCTAGCTTATATTTATTTTATTTATCTTTGCTTCGCAATCTATACTCTGTTCATCAAGAGATTAGAGGAGATGTAAACAAAGCACCAGTTTGTATCACTCCGCGGCCGCGTGCATTCACAATGATGCAACACAGTTACCTACTGCTACGCGTAGGTATAATATGTATTTTACACTACTAAAAGGATATATTTACTTGATCCAAATAACATGTAGCACATGGAAATTAACTGCTACTTATATCATCTCTGTCCACAATAACACTTTTTCATTTCCTGCTCACAATCTCGAAACCAATCTCCAGAAGTAGCTTGTGTAGGGAAGTTTGTTTTAAATCTGGAAGATCGGGATCAGAGTTAACTGCCAAGAGTACTTTGTTTAAGGTAGGGGTTCATTGTTAACAAAGAACTGGTGAACTTTTCGACAGATTGCAGATCTCACAAATTCGTCGCAAACTACATCCACCATTTATCTGGTATGTGGTCGCTTTTTGCCGGGATCTTCACCAACTGACGATTTTTCTTTGCATGTGCTGTAAATACTTGCAACTGACACACCGGTAAACTCGGATGTTAATTTCATCACGTCTTTGATAGCAAGTTCGGGATATCGCAAAACTGTTAAACACGTTCAATATTGTTGTCTTTTCACCACTTCACAACAGTTTGCCGCACTTATGCTTTACAACCTCACTTGTTCCGCCATGTTATTTTCATACTGGATAATGCGCGTGCAGAATGAATTAGGCTGGTTACAGATTCACTTAACTGCGTATTCTTACACTTTAACTATGCTTAGTACACCTAGTTCATGCTTTAGCAAACATTAAGTGACATTTCAGACCTTAGTAACAGTATTTCTTCAAGGGACTATTTACACGGCGAAAGCGTCAAGAGGGCACGCTGTGGTCAAAACGCACATGGCTTTGTTCACGTCTCCTCTAATCTCTTGATGAACAGAGTATACAAGCAAGTATCCCCAGTTTTCAGCCGGGCTCTTTACCAATCTATTTGTGATTTAGAATACCATACTTATACTAATCATTTACAGTGTGATCTTTAAATTGCACCTGATCCCCAAAACCATCAAGTTTCCTGTTATTTACGACACTATGAAATTATCACCTACCTGATGATCAGCTCCACCAGAGGCAAAGTAGTCTCCTTTCTGTGAAAATGCTACAGTTGTAATAGGTCCATCATGGCCCTGTAGAGTGTAAATTGGACGTCCTTCCAGCAAATCCATTACCTTCAACAACAAAAGCATGGAAGTTCAATATAAGGAGATAAAGTGATGTACAATGATCTCATAACTTTCTCCACATAATATAATTTTATAGCCATTTTGTATACCTATGTATTTTTTAACATGTTAATTACAGTCTCTTCAGAAATGCTATGATAATATATATTTGTTTTCTTTAAATGGTTGAGAAAACAACTGTTTACAAAGAAACTCAGTATAACCCAACTATGAAACTACAAACCAGGCTGAGGAAGTACCTAAGAAATGTAAAATTAAACACACATAAATCAGCAGCAGCTCCTCATTCTGGTTGCCAAACCTGATACAAAACCAGAAATAAAGCTTCTAAAATAGCTAAAACCAATGCTGAACTTAATGTGTGGGAAAAAAATATTTATAACTAAAAATGCACACGAAGTGATGACTTCTGAAATCCCTCCAGTTGACAATATCTTCAAGTTCACAATTAAAAAGAGGAGAAAACCACGAGTAGTACAATGAAGGATTCTTTGACGTCAATAGGCACACAGCAGATGATGGCAACAGTTACCACTGAAACAAGTGTCCAAAAATAACATAACCTAGTAAGTGAAACTAAAGTGTAATCACCCTACTCATCAATTTTAACCAATTTGACAAAGTTTCACTGTTTTAAACACTTCCATAAATCATATACAAAAGAAAAGGTAATATTCACTATTTTACAATATTAATGTGATCCTCTTTTATTTTATGCACTAAACAGCAAAGAGGTTAATGCATAATGCAGTCTGTTTCTCCTTTCCATATTGTTCTGTAGTGCGACTAGTATCTTATACTTGGAACAAAAAAAAACTGTGTGACACATGAAGGTACAAAGGACTCAATGCGAGGCTACAATTTAAGATGCTATACACTGAGATTACACGAGCATAATCTTTATGTCCACATTTACACACCTAATATTTGAGTGCCTTTGAGACGTAAACACACATGACAAACACTCGCATTCTATCATCCGTTCGTTCTCCAAGATGGAAGCTGACGACATTATTGCTGTAGTGGGTTTTGCTTATCTTGTATTCAAAAGAAGGAAAAAAGGAAGAAGGTGGTGGGTACACCCAATTAACAGCGAGAGGCACTTGCACAGCAATTTTTACACACTGTATCCACCACTCCATGAAGATAATGACAGCATTTTAAATTATTTTCGAATGTCAGCTTCTTCAATTAATTAACTTCTTTCAAATATAAATGGATGCTTGTCCTTGTATACATCACAACAGTGTGTCCCATAACACAGGATGAATTTCAACCTCACTTATTAATCTCTCTGTATCCATCATTGCAATTGCAGAAGCTCTTGGAGGAGCAGAACACAAACAAAACAAAACACGCTGAATTTTAAGTGTTTCACTTGTTCTTTTGTTATGCTAGTTAGTTCAGAGCGCACGCGCCCTGCAGATTACGTACGTTCTAGCATTTCAATTCTGCTCCCCACTAACCTAAGAGCACACCAGCGTTTATTTTGTGTGTGCTTTATGCATGTAAACATGGGGGGTGCTTGTCAGAGATGATGTATATATGGAATCTGTATCCTTACAGTCTGATATACAAACAGTTGCCTTAACCATCCAGTTTACCATTTGTAACATATAGTGCCTCTGTCCCATGTCTTCTTGCCTACTGACTTAGAATTAAGAATTATTTTGTTGTTTCAACGACGCTGTCAATTGCCAGGATCACATCACCGTCGGCAGTGTGCTGGAACACCAACAGCTACTAAAACTCTACAATCTATCAGAAATAAAAGACCAGTAGCCAGTAGCTCTTACTAGCATGATAGCAAAAGTGATGGAGAGAATGTTGTCAAATAGGTAAAATTGGTTTCTAGAAACACAAAATTTAATTTGCCCATGTCAAGCCAGATTCAGAGAGCTCCACTCTACAGATGATCAAGTCTTACTTCTCAGTCAAGAAACCAAAGACTCCTTCAATAGAAAAGATAATGTATCAGTTTTTATTGATTTCCGAAGTGCATATGATTCTATATGGAGAACAAAACTACCAAAGAAAGTAAAAAAAAAATAGGGATACAAAGTCCAATGTTTTCATGGCTGTCATTTCTTAACTCAACGCTTTATTGCGACCAGATATGGAAGAAATATATCTAAATATAAACAAGTACACCAGGGATTACAAGGCGCAGTGCTCAGCACAACACTTTTTAATATATTTATTAATAATCTGCCACAACATATACAAGAATCAGGCATGAAGTGTGCACTATTTGCCGATGACTTAGTAATGTGGACTTCAAAGCAAAAAACAAAAGCACAGAACTACAAAAAAAACGTGCAAAAATCCTTCACCAACCTACAAAAGTGGACCAAAGAAAATTTAATGGCTGTTAATACAACAAAATCAAACTACTAAATCTTTTCATTAAGGAAAAAACCATTAAAAATAAAATTAAATTTTGAGGATCAACAATTACCAGAAACAAAGGAAGCAAAATATTTGGCAGTTATATTTGATACCAAACTTACATGGACCAAACAAATAGAGCATGTAATACAAAGAGCACAAAGGTGCCTTTCACTGTTAAAATGTCTAACAGGAATGAAGTGGAGATGTTTCAGAGCAACTTAAAACAACGTACAATGTGTATATAAAGCCATTATTTACTTACTGCAGCGAACTTCTTGTAACAGCAAATACAAAAAAAAATTCAAATCTTTCAAAACCAAAGTCTGAGACTAATTACAGGTGCTATCAAAACCACACCAATACCAACTGTGGAAATACTAACCAACCAATACCCCATTGAATATGAAATAGAAAAATCAGCTCTTATTCAACACAAAAAGTTGATCAGACTCCCATTCAATACATGGCACAAGAGAAATTTTGCACATACACTAAAGACTCAAGAGAACTTTCTTTCCAAAATTCAAGACATCAAGAAGAATGTAGACCTTCCTAATTCAAAGGAAAACTTCATATATTAAGTCAATCCGACACAAACATTAAACATCACATATTATTTATATGTGACAAAAGAAGTTAAGAAAAGTGATACTCCAACTAGTGTTCTAAAATTATTGGCATTAGAGACAATCCATACTAGATTTCTGGTACATGAATGGCTTCATATTTTTATACTGATGGATCCCTGATATCAAACCGAGATGGAGTGGAGACTGGAACCACATGTCACCTCTTTTCCAGCCCTACAAAATCTTTTGCATAGAAGCTCACATTTCCATCAAGCAGTTATTCTCAGATTCCACGGTGACAATTATAGCAATTACTTCTAATTTGTCACCAAAAAACCAAGCAATTATTGAATGAGAGGTAGAACTGTGGCAGGTTGTCACAGTAGCTTAATGGTTAGAGCACCCACCTGGTAAGAGGAGGGTCTGTGGTTCAGATCCCAGCTGTGGCATTAGAATTTTAAGGTCCGGTTCTACCTCTCAAACATTGCCCACACACGGCTTGTGTGTTTAAAAACACCAACAGTAAGTTTGTTAGCATAAATAAATAACAATTATAGAATGCTGGAAAATCCTTACCCACCTAACAGCACTTCGAAAACACCTAGTCTTCCAATGGGTACCATCTCACTGTGGACTGAGTGGTAATGACAAAGCTGATTATCTTGCAAAAAAAGGGTACCAGCAACTGTATAGAAATATATAGTTAATCTACCATTTTATGTAGCTAAAAGATTAATTAACTCTGAATTAAAAAAAAAAATTATTGCAAAATATTACTATGAAAAATAAAAAAAATAAAAGATAGAACAACCAGACATTCTAACAGTAATTTCTGAGTATCCTCGAAAAATGGCAGTTGCAACCTTCAGGTTGATTACAGGACATGATTGTCTGGCAAAACATTTGAATAGAATTAGGATATATTCTTCACCACTCAGTCCTCAAATCAAATCAATCTTTATTGTCCTTTATAACAGGTTACAATGGAAATAATTGAAACGTTGTTTAAGAACATGGTCAACATTTATATTAAAGCTCAAAAGTATGCATAAGTAAATATATGTACAATAAGTAAATAAATATAGGTACAACACATATAGAAGCACCCAATAGGAACTTGTCTCATCATTCACATACAGTAAACTCTCGGTTTAATGGACCTCAGTTCAATGGACTAAATTTGTTGTTAGTTATAAAATAAATTTAAATGAAATTTAGAAGATCTGCGATGGTTAAATTGTGGCATTCCACTTTTTGATCGAGAAGGCTAGTTCACGCGTCTTCGGCTACATTCGTGAAAGTTCATGTACGTGTCACGCGCTCAAGAGCTTATATGACTCTTAGCTTCAGTCTGAATTGGGCATTCTCTGAGCATTCCCAGGTTACCACATTCTGAGTCATGAAGAGACCGCTGCAAGTGTTGTACAAGAAGAAGATGACATTGATGATGAATCTTTTAAGTGTGTACCTAAATTACCTGTAATAAAAGACCACATGGATGATGTGATTTCTTACATGGAAAGATCTTCAGACCCACAAGTGCCAACCTATTATGAACATTTCAGACAGTTTCGCTCCTTAATCACAAAGAAGCAAATGGGTATTGACACTTTTTTCAAAACCACAACTTTACAGGGAACGACTTCTAGCCAAGAGTAAATCATGTAAAGTATATGGTATGTACCAATAAAACAGTTTCAATTGCTTTTGCTTCATTTTCATTCATTTTGCAATTTAACAGACTTTCAATTTTCCAGACAACTCCTGGCCTCTTTAGGTGCGTTAAACTGAGAATTTACTGTACATGCAGGTGAGACAATGTCAAAAGAGTGAATCAATTAAAATACTATTTTGTCATTTAGGAACTCATGAATACTGTAATAGACCTTATTTGTAAGGAATTTGGTTAATGTGTGTTTGAACTTGGAGAATGGAATATTATTACGAAAGTTTATTGGTAATTTAGTGGATAATTTACTACCTATATAGTCAGACTTTTTTTCATGTAATTTTAGTCTATGTGTTTGGATTATCAGGTCCTGTTTTCCTCTTGTATTGTAATTGTGAGTTGCTGAATTTTGTGGAAGTGACTTGCTACATATATACAGAATGGATTTTAATACAAAAATGCTGGGAAGAGTACGTAATGATAAAGTTTTAAATACTTCCCTACATGAACTATTCATTGACAATTTTGCAATGTATCTGACAGAGACGTGATCTGCAAGAGGAAATGGACCAAAACCACCTTCAAATATGCCTGGCCACTTCTAGCACCCCATCGATCAGTGAAAACTATTGGAGAGCAAGAGGACTAATGATTTCATTGTCAGAAATCCAGCATTAGCTAACAACAAATTTAATGCAATAAAATTTATGGCTGACACAAAATTTAATGGCAGATGGCAGGAACTGGTCAACACAAAATCCAATCAGAGGCTTACCATGTCTTGTGGTATTGCATAGTTAAACACGCTGTGAAATCACACTATAAATCTGGGGATTATTTATATCACCATTTATCATTTGCACCCACAATATTTATTTGCGCAACAGGAAAGGCAATGGTAGTGGTCAGTGTATCAGCCATCATTAAATTTTGTATATACCATAATACTTTGTCATATCCATGGTGAAAATCTTTAATGCCTTGAATCTGCCTACAAATCTGAAATAATGCCCCATTTGATGTACTCATAAAAAGTCTTCTGCTAAGGAACATTTAACAGACAAATCATAAAAGTTGACAAGTATGAAACATGTAATTTTTCTTACCTTCATAGAGGAGTCTGTGGAAGCAGTGATAAGGTAATTGCCCTGTGGATGAAATGCAATCTTATTTATAGGACCCTGGTGGCTGGAATAATGTTGTAGTAATTTGAACATTCGAATGTCGTAGATTTTTACCACATTGTTACCCATAGCTGCACCAATACATGTTCCGCTTGGATGAAATTCCACATTGACTGCACATGCTATGGAGAGATAATAAAACCACATACAGTAAAAATTCTTCTTTTTTTTTTTTTGAGGAGAAGGTCCATACAAATTAGCATTTTTTTCCTAGGAAAAGAATAAAAGTTTTGGCAAATTTTATATTTATTTTATAATTACATGTACATATACAGCTATATTACAGTGTAGTGGACAAATTTAGCGCGTAAAATCAGAAATATTTTTTCATTGTCTTAATCAAATATACAGGTACAACACACTAAATATTACATTAAAGAGTAAGTTTCACATTGTCTTACTAAGGAAATCTTATACCTTTGCACAATTAACATAAAAAAATGAATATAGTGAAGTTCCATTTGGCAGAACTATAACTTCTCCAAAATTTACAAAAATAACAAGGAATATTTGGACATAAATTGTGTGTTTTAGCAAGATCTACATTTTTTGTATAGTAAGATTTGGTCTATCTCATACGGTTTACCAGATATGCAAAAGTCATCCAGAGAAAACAGGGTTACGTAGGCTACAGACAAAAAATTCAAGATATACGTTTCTTTTGGCATACAAATATCTCAAACATATGGCATTTTAATCAAAATCATTAGAGCCATTTTCAAGAAAATCAAAATTTTTCATTTAAAGAGTAGTTTAGGGCAATTTTCTTCAAAATTTTTGTGTCGCATCCTTGAAAGACATTAAACTTAGAAACCAACTTAGGTTTTTAACTGACTTTTCATTTTTGAGTTATGCTGTCCACAGACACACACAGACAGACACACACATACATGGACCTTTTTCTAAAAATACTTTTTTTTGTATTCAGGGACCTCAAAACATATATTTCTGGTGAAATCTCAACATCAAATTTTTGGGTGGAATACAATATTTCCTCTATTTACTATATGTAGTAGAGAAAGTAAAAATCTGATGTTTTGCACTAACATGACTTTCTCTACTCTTGTGCTAACCATTCTTACAAACTCTTATTCCTATATCTTCTTCGTGTTAAGATAAACATTTGTACAAATTATCTTATTGCTTATTTCCTTGTATGTGCAAGGGGAATATTGGAATACAGTAGGCTTTGAGCGATAGTCAAATATTTTAAAGCTTTGAGATCCCATTCTCTTTGCACGCTTAACATGTAAAAAAAAAATTAACAACAATGTTCCATTGCACAAAAGTTCTACATTTTCTGAAACTGACACACAAAAAAGAAATATCTCTGAATTGTTCACTCTACAAAAAAATTTATTGAGACATAAATTGTGTATTTTAGCAAGATCTACATTTCTTGTACAGTAAGATTTTGTCTATCTCTTACGGTTTACAAGTTACTCAAAACCCATCCAGACTAAACAAGACTGCATAGGCTATAGCCAGAAAATTCAATATATACATTTCATTTGTCATAAAAATATCTCAAACATATGACTTTTTAATCAAAATCGTTAGAGCTATTTTCAAGAAAATCAAAATTTTTGAATAATTTTCCATCTGAAGGGTAGTTTAGGGTGGGGCTATTTTCTTCAAAATCTTCATGTTGCACCCTTGAAAGACATTAAACTTAAATACCAACTTTGATTTTTAACCGACTTTTCGTTTTTGAGTTATGCTGTCCACAGACAGATAAACACACAGAGACTTTTTTTTTTCTAAAAATGCTTTTTTTTTTTGGATTCAGGGGGTCTCAAAATATGTATTTCCGGTGAAATCTCGACATCAAATTTTTGGGTGGAATACAATACTTCCCCTACTTACCAGTAGAGAAAGTAAAAAGTAGCATATCTATCATACAGAACAATAAAACATTAACAAATGATATAGTCATAGTCGAAACCTTCAATAAATATTATGCTAAAGTAAGAACAAATTAGAAACTAAAAGCTTCACTTATTTTAGTAAATATTGCAAGTTCTTTTGCTGCCAACATGTTTGAAGTTGACTCTAACTCATTCTCAAAGCTACACAAACAAATTAGTTACCATAGCTACTGATGCTTATTTTAATTACCAATCTCTGAAAACAAAAACCTATAAATACAATCTATTGGAGGTATTTCAAAATTCATTACACGGTTCCTGTTTTTTAAAATAATAATAACAATGATATTTATTTTAAGGGTTTTATTTATTTTAAGGTTTCTTGCAGCATGGCCATAGATATCGAGCGGTGTGGTAGGTCGCCCCGCCTTGTTGAAACCACTGTCTATTCATCTGCACTTTTCTGGCACAACAAAACCTTCTTAGATCCTGAATAAATAGCCTAATCACCATGTTCCTATAGCATTCCTGGTTAACAGTAAGAGGTGCACCATCATCATTCTCTATGAAATTTGGACCTAGCACACCACTTCCTGATACTGCACACCAAATCATCACACGCACACTATGTATGTCGGTCTGGGTGGCTCAGTTGGTTAGACGCTGGCTTACTGATCCCAACGTCGCGGGTTCAAACCCGGCCTAGGCCAATGGTTTTTAAGTGTGCTTAAAAACGACAGCTCCATGTCAGTAGATTTACTGGCATGTAAAAGAACTCCTGCAGGACGAAATTCCGGCACACCAGCGACGCTGATGTGATCCTGGCAATTGACAGCGTCGTTAAACAACAAAATTTTTTTTTTTTTTTTTTAAACACACACTATGTAGCAGCTTCTGGACTATAGTGTCTGGCCTCTCGAAACCAAGAAAGTGAGTTTTTTGGCAATTGATGAAACCATCCAAGTGAATGTGACTTTTGTCAGAGAACCACATACGGAACAAGAAATCTGGATCCTCATACACCATGGCCAAAAATCGTGCACAATATTCTACCCTGACATACCTATCGTGCTCCGTCAGTCGTTGCCCAACCTGTATGCGGTACAGAAATCCACCCATGTCTTTAAACAATCATCGAAGTGACGTATTGCTGATGTTTAATTTCAGGGATGTTCGCCGAAGACTTCGCTTTGGAGACTACAACACCTGCTTCAGGACACATCCGTGATTTTCATTTGTGGACAGTTACTGGTCTACCAGACCTTCTCTTGCATTGACAAATTACACTACAAAATTTTTTTAACAATAGCATAACTGTGTTGCTAGGTGCTGGCTTATTGAAGTGTTCATGATATTGTTCCGCCACTAACTTTAAAATCGACCCACCTTGATAACCATTTTCATACAAGCGAAAATAATACTCCACTATTTACCACTTTCCTCCGTCGAGAAACCCATTGTCACTTCCAATCACAGAGCACAACGTTCTTTATGCAACTAACCATACATCATGGCAATGTAACAGCACACAGATGCTCAGGCATGCACACTGCGCAAAAACAAGTACTGAATATTTTGGCGCATACCATACATCTAGAATTCATAAAAAGCCTTGGAAGACAGCAAAACAACAACTACTAAAACTCTACAATCTATCTTGGAAAACCATTGTACCTGCCGAATGATGAAAAGTAATAATTGTCCCACTCTTGAAGAAGGATAAAACAGCATCAGAAATAAAAATTTATAGACCAATAGTTCTTACTAGCATAGTAGCAAAAGTGATGGAAAGAATGGCGCCAAACAGGTTAAATTGGTTTCTAGAATCACAAAATTTAATTTCCCCATGTCAAGCTGGATTCAGAGAGTGCCACTCTACAAATTAAAGTCTTACTTCTCAGTCAAGAAATAAATTTAATTAAATTAAAAGTTTCTACCCTCAAAAAAATAAAAGATAATTGTATTTTTAAACAGTTTACTTACCATCCATGGGCCAATAAAAAATTTATAAAGATTTTTAAAGAATGTGGAATAAACTTGGTCCCTCAAAATAAATTTAATATACAAAATTTACTAAATTTTTCTAAAAAAGATAAAATACCAAATTATAAAAAATCTGCCATTTATCAATTTAGCTGTTTGGATTGTGATAAGGTTTATATTGGTAAAACTAAACGTCATTTGTAAACCAGAATAAAGGAGCATTTTAGAAATATTAAATATAAACAAACAGAAATCAGCTGTGGCATATCATTTTTGGTCATTTAATCATGAAATTAATCCAGAAGTTAAATTATTAAAATAATTAAGTGGACCTATAGATTTAATGGTTTGGGAAAAAATATTTATTTTAAAAAACAGGAACCATGTTATGAACTTTGAAATACCTCCTATAGATTGTATTTATAGATTTTTGTTTTCAGAGATTGGTAATTAAAATCAGCATCAGTATTTATGTTTTTTGTTTTCAGAGATTAGTGATTAAAATGAACATCTGTAGCTTTGGTAACAAATTTGTTTGTATAGCTTTGAGAATGAGTTGGAGTCAACTCGAAACTTTAGTCAGCTTTGAACCAACAACTTGCAATATTACTAAGATAAGTGAAGTTTTTAGTTTCTAATTTGTTCTTACTTTAGAATCTTGTTGCTTCACTGTTAATAGCTTCAATTTCCTTAATTAAGTACACCGTGGCTTATCACAAGGTGCAGTGCTCAGCACAACCTTTTTTAATATATTTGTTAACTATCTGCAGCAAGAAATAGAAGAATCAGGTGTGAAGTGTGCACTATTTGCATGATGACCTAGTAATATGGACTTCAAAACCAAAAAACAAAAATACAGAACTAGAAAAAACCTTGCCAAAATCCTTAACCAACCTACAAAAGTGGACCAAAGAAAATTTAATGACTGTTAATACAACAAAATCAATCTTTTCACTAAGGAAAAAACCATTAAAAATAAAACTGAATTTTAAGAGTCAACAATTACCAGAAACAAAAGAAGCAAAATATTTGGGAGTTAGATTTGATACCAAACTTACATGGACCAAACAAATAGAAAATGTAATACAAAGAGCAGAAAGGTACCTTTCACTGTTAAAATGTCTTAATAGGAATGAAGTGGGGATGTTTCAGAGAAACCCTTAACATGACGTAAAATGTATATATAAAGCCATTATTTACTTACTGCACCAAAGTTATTGTAACAGCAAATACTACCAAAAAAAAAATATCTGGCACCACAGGAGACAATTACCACCTTTGCTCCATTTTGATCCAGATTTACTTCCCTTTGCAGATGAGACTCGTTTCCTGAGGCTGATCTTGGAAAGAAAGCTTAGTTGGTGATCGCACATAGCATGTCTCAGAGCCTAATATGACCATTCCCTGAATATCTTGCACATACTAAATGGCAAATCGTGGGAAGTGGATCAGACAGTTTTGCTGCAAATGTATCGTGCACTGGTTCAATCCAAGCTAGACCATGGGTGTATCGTTTACTTGTCAGACATGGTGCATAATAGCAGCATACACATGGCAATAAGAGCTTTTCCAACAAGCCCAATTGTAAGCCTTTATGCCAAATCGGCAGAACCTCCTCTCCAATATCAGCATGAGATTCCCTTAGGAAATTATGGTTGTGCATTTAGAGGTATGCCTAGGCAACCAACGTTCGCTTCATTTTCATCACCATTCTAAGAGAACAATATAGGAAAAGCACCCTTAGTCCTAAGCCAGCGGGTTTTTGTTTTCGGAAGCTTCTTAGGAAGGTTGCTATTCAAATGCCTAACATGTTCCCCAAAGGCGAGAGGCTCTAGTCCCCTTGGTTACCTGGCACGTCCTATGTAGATCTTGGGATGACTGTACACCAGAAGCCTATCTCTAGTATCCGCACTTGCCTTTTAGAATTGTCAGGCTGACTGCTTGATTTACACCAATGGATCAAAGAGCTCCCACGGTGTTGGATGTGCTTATGTTTATGGAACCAAACCACATACATTCGGTTTTCATAATAGCACTTCCATTTATCCTGCAGAGCTATACAGAATACACCAAGTCATTTTATATGTGCACCACCATGAGCTAGGTAACTGCCTGATTTTGAGTCATTCTCTTAGTGCACTTCAGTGAGCTGTACAACTGCTATCCTACTGTTAAACGTATCCAGTATGCCCTCCAGATTTTACATGCTTCTGGCATTAACGTGGTATATGCATGGATTCCTGGTCGCTTAGGTTTTCCTAGGAATGAAATGGCAGATTTGGCAGCAACCACAGAACCCAATATTACCATCTCTCATATTACTTCGGAAGACTTTAGGCTTGAAGTGCAGAGAGTGGTGCTGTTGTGCTGGCACAAAGAATGGTCAGCTCTCTCTTTTTTGTTGTGTTCAATGCCCGCTTTTACTACATACAGCACCACAGGCAGTGTCAGCTCTCTGCGGTAATAGGCTTAGAAAAGTGAAAGAACTTCTGCTAAACCAGGAAACTTCCTCTCGAATATTTCATTGCGAGGAGATGATTTTAGCTCGGGTGCGAACTGGCCACTACAATTTTTCACATGGTTATGTTTTTAAATGATCCTCTTTGCTCGCAGTGCAACAACCTTTTATCAGTCCGTCACATGCTGCTAGAGTGTGTTTTTCTAACCCACCTTCGACACTCTCCGCAACTGCCTGCCAGACTTACAGAGGTCTTGGCAGATGATAAGCAAGCGGTTGAAAGAGTTTTAAATTTTTAGCAGAGATAGACATGAGGAAAGTTAACCTTCGAAACGCGTCCCGGAAAAATATGTTGTAAGTGTTGTTCAGTGTATTAATTAACTCACCTTTTAAATTAAATGAACTTGAAAATTTAAAATTTTAGATAGAATTTTTATATCTCTATAACCTTGTTTTAATTCTAGCTTTTGTCTCTGTTTTGTATATTTATGTATCTTTGTTTTTACTAGTAATTTTATTTTATATTAAAACTTACATCTGGCTTTGCCATGAACTGTATTTTAAGGGCAATGATGACCAAGTAGTTGAGTGCTGTTAAACCTACATCTCCTCCACCTCCTCTAACCACTGAGCTACTGTGACAACTTGCCAGTAAGACACTGAATTGTCCAACCAATTCGTATGTTTTTCAGTAGACCACAAAGGAAATCTCACATCAGAGATAAATACCCCAAGGGTTTCTTACAAGCGGAAGTACTTTATGTCTCAGAATTAAATAACCTTTAGATGCTAATTATTATTTAGAGACTTAAGCTTCGCTCTCAGGTTACCAGCCGTGTAATATTACGCAACTGGTAACCAGAAGCTCTGATCAATAATCATTGCCCTGAAAGCTTCAGATGTTATAAACTGCCCTCATTTTTGGTGTAAGTTGTGAATATTAAAGACAGATCAAGGTTTCGGAATTCATTAATCACATTCTCATTGCCGACAATTTATTCTGGTTGACATCATTATGAACACCAGGTGCCTTATTCATTCCCATCATATTACCACGCACTAAAAGCAAAACAAATTTGTTAACAGAATTAATTGGCAGTATTTCAAAATCCATGTTCAAAATTAATATCTTTTCCCAGAGCATTGAACCTATGGGCTCATTTAAGTGTTCTTATAATTTGACCTCTGGGATTATTTCATAATTAAATAACCAAAAATTATCTCCCACAGTTCATTTATTTACTTATTTAATCTAATGCTGTAGACCATTTGCCATCAGTCTTCTGGCTTCCCAACAGAATTGACCATAAGTTCCATTCCATAATCTCTGGAATGCACCACACTTTCTCAGATGTTCGAAGGTCATGGGATTGTGATGGAATTGATAATTTTCATACAATGTAGGGTTCTGCCAGATAATCATGGCCTGTTGCTATGCGAAAAGCTGCTACATTTTCACTTCTAGATGGTCCTTGTGGTGTTGGTTCATCAATCTGTTTATATTTAATATTTCTAAAATGTTCTTTTATTCTGGTTCCCAAATGACACTTAATTTTAACAATGTAAACCTTGCCACAGTCCAAATAGCTACGTTGATAAACTATAGAGTTTTTATAATTTGAAATTTTATCCTTTTTAGAAAAATTTAGCAAACTTTTAATATTATTATTTATTTATGCCAACAAACTTCCTGTTGGTGTTTTTAAATACACAAGCCACGTATGGACCATGTTTGAGAGGTAGAACTGGAACTGAAAAATTCAATGCCACAGCTGGGATTTGAACCAAGGTCACTCCATGTTCCTTAAAAATCGTAAATTTTATATTAGTCCAAAAACCCTTCTATTAAAACAACAAAAGCTTTAATTTGAAAATTAATTGCAATCCTATTTTTATGCTGCTAAGGAAACTTTTTAAAAATACAATCATCTTCTGTTTTCTTGAGGTTAGAAACTTCTTTTACAGCCTTTTGATATTAAAATGTATCTTTTTATATTTAAACGAGCAATTCTTGTATATACATATATAGATTTTGCACAACTTGGAAACGGCTCTAACGATTTCGATCAAATTTTGTAATCAGATAGGGTTTTGCTTTTAAGTTCAGCTATATAGGTGTAATTCCCGAAAAAACACGATTTTACACAAAAAAATAACATTTTTTATTTCCGCCTCTACGGTGCAATTCTTGTATATACTCACGGTATTTCAAAAATAGCTCTAAAGATTTGATTAAATTTTTGTATACATGCATATTACATTCACAGCGTTTTCTCTACTCACTTTTAGGTAACACATTCACATCTCTTTCTCTACTCACTCTTCTATAAACAATTTTCCATAAAAACGTGGTTTTGCACCAAAAAACATTTTTATCCGCACATTTAAAATAAGTCATACCATGTTCTATATGTTTGAAATATAAATGCTATTACATTCACACTGTTTTCACCTCTCACTTTTAGGTAACACATTCATATCTCTTTCTCTACTCACTCTTCTACAAATAAGTCATGCAATTATCTGTATGTTTGAAATAGAAATGCTACATATTATATTCATACTGTTTTCTCTACTCACTTTTAGGTAACACATTCACATCTCTCTCTACTCACTCTTCTACAAATAAGTCATATAATTTCGTGCATGTTTGAAATAGAAATGTTACGTATTACATGCACACTGTTTTCTCTACTTGCTTTTGGGAAACACATTTGTTTCTTTACACACTCTTCTAGAAATAAGTCATACAATTTTGTGCATGTTTGTAATAGAAATGCTGCATATTACATTCACACTGTTTACTATGCTCACTTTTAGGTAACACATTCACATCTCTTTCTCTACTCACTCTTCTACAAACAATTCATATCATCTATACAACTTGGATGTTTGTATATATCTAACTGTTAAGCTCAAAAACCGCTTAACCGATCACCACGAAATTCGGCACATATATGTATTTTTTCATGGGGAAATTTTTTATGGTAACACTTTTACTACACAATATATTACTTTCAAATGGCTTTCTACTCGCATTTCTTTTTTTAACATAGCACATTCATTTATCCTCTGTTTGCCCTTCAACATACAATTCATATAATATTCTATGATTGAAATATAAATGCAACGTATTACATTCACACGACTTTCTTGACTAATTCTTCCTTTACGAGGCACCATCAGTCTTCTTTCACTACTCGCCCTTCAACATATAATTCATACAATTTGATATGTTTGAAAAAGAAATACAACGTATTATATTCATACTATTTTCTCTACTCACTATTGTTTTACGTAACAATTCACATGTTATTCCCTATCGTTTATCAACTTCATACAGACCAACGCCTATACATATCGTATGTTAAAGAGTGGATAAATTCCAAAACAGGTTGACCGATCGCCATGAAAAGTGATATATCTAATTGTTTTCATGGCGAAGGTTTTTATGCAATCCATTTTACCACCCAACGTATTACATTCACATGGTTTTCTCTACTCCTTTTTCTTTTACCTAACATACTACTCCTTCTTCTACAAACATACATTTTTCCATGCACTTGAAATATAAGTGTAACGTATAACATTCACACGGTTTTTCTACTCATTTTTATTTTACTAAACACAATCACATTTCTTTCACTACTCCCGTTTCAGCGAACAATTACGAACAATTCATACAATTTTCTATATGATTGAAACAGAAATGCGTAGTAAATTCACATAGCTTTATCAACCAGCTTTTCTTCCTGTAGTATTTGTTATTGTTCAACAGTGCTTTTGCTTAGTGTTGCTCCGATGCTTTAATAAAAAGTAAAGAACTATTTGAAAAAAGTAAAGCAGGGGAGAGTGGGCGAATTCTGCGCACTTAAGGTCGAGCAGCCATACTGACTAACAGAAATGTTATTAAGTTCCAGACTTTGTTTTACCTGTAACTTAATTAAATAAGCTCTCGAAATAGTGCAATTCCAAAGGCATCTTGCACTTTTGAAAGGGCGTTAGGTATTGAAAACTGAAAGTATACAATGCGCAGAATTAACCTACCTGGATGGGTAATTAGCGCGCCGTATATGCTTGAAATGAACTTGAATATATGTGTCATAATTATCTTTAATGATAAACTAAATGCTACAGAATATTATTGTTTTTGTTGTTAGCTAATGCTGGATTTCTGACAATGAAGTCATTAATCCTCTTGCTCTCCAATATTTTTCACTGATGATATTGAAGAGAGCAATAGCAGTAATAGTAACCGCTTTTTAGAGAGCACCATATTTTTATGTTTTGGCGGTCACATCGCTCTCTCACAACCCCCAGAATGTCTGGAGGACCACACCTGTCGTTGGTTTACGGGTCTTACCGACCTGACCGGGAGAATTATCAAAATAAATTCACCGACCATATCCTCTGATCACCAATCAGAGGACGTATTACATGCCATGACAGGTCAGCATGTTAGGGGTTAAGATTTTATAGAGAAATGGAGAGGTTGGAAAAATAAAGACTCCTTAGCCCTCGGGAACCTTAATAGCATCGGGGTCGGAAGAGAACAAGTACAGAATATTATATAAATAAGAGAACAAAAACAAAACAAACTAAAAAGCAGTTTAAGTGAAACATCTGGACAGTTGATTTGTGTCTGTAATAGGAGTTAACAATTTACAGAATATTATATAAATTGTTAACTCCTATTACAGACACAAATCAACTGTCCAGATGTTTCACTTAAACTGCTTTTTAGTTTGTTTTTGTTCTCTGAGGCAGAGATCACAGAAGTTATCTTCTGCTGAATCCCATACGCTACATTCTTCGCAAACCACCTGCCATAATCTACACATCTGTACCACATCTCATTATCACGTCCAAACCCATCACACGTCATAGTTTAGGTATTGGAGTGACATCATTTTCATTTTCATCATCACCACACAGTTGTTTTTCACTGAATTCATCGGCATCAGATTCACTATCTGAGAAATCCTACTGTCGTTTACAGGACAGCAGCCGCTGGAATATTATGTCGATAGGTAATCTTCTTTCTGAGTCTCCTCCTCAACTACTTCAACTTGCAGATCCAAATTGTCAGAGGAAGGATAGAAGTTCGTTTCTGGTGCTACTAGTATTTAAATACACGAGGGAAAATTCTGCGCGCCGTGCAAATTTGCTCGCCATAATAAGCGCAGAATTACTCGACACGGCATACATTCTTCCATCTAGCGTGGATACTTCAAAACATGCTTATTTCAAGCAGTTTTTTAGACATATCAAGCATAAACAATTCTAATTTAATAGTAATAGATAGATGAGAACAATTACATCATACACATGCCATACCTAACTTGCTCTTTAATGCAAATCTGTAACAAGAAATATATGCCCGAAGTGTTGCAGGTCACTGACTGCAGACGAATAGCTGTAATGGCGTCTTCCTCAACACACTAGTTAGTCAAACTGTTGAGCAGATGGCGACACCGGACAGAACTAGGAATTCAGAGCAGGACCAGAGAAACATAGCAGCGCAGAATTACCCTCCTGCACAGAATTCGCCCACCTTCCCCTAATCACAATTGATGTCAGGAGTGCGCCGAAAAGCACGATATGGAACAGTTGATGAAATAAATGTTAACCAAGATGGACATAATGGGAAATGAAATGAATTCTGGAATGCGGCAGAGGAAATAAATATGAAAACCGAATTGGAAAAATGTAAACTACGGAATAGAAAATATAGGAACAAAGATGGACAAAATGAAAACAAAAATGGAAGGCAAACTGAAAATGTAAACTCCGAAACAGAAAAGAAGAAGACGGGAATGTGTAATATGAAGGTAGATCTATTGGAGAATACTAACGAGCGACTGGCCAGAGTAAAGGAAGCCATGGAAGAACTGGACGGAAAGATAAAGGACCTTGGTGAATGTGTTGACGCCCTGGAGTCAATCGCAGCAGCCAAGAACTGAACTCCATAATGGAACAAATGCTCAACGAAAACATAAAACTGGGTGGATATCTATGGGGGAGGCCTGCGTTCAGCAGTAGACGTTTCACAGCTGAAATGATGGTGTTTATGAAATATTTGTATCTCAGAAATGACTCTTCACAATTGCGACTAAAAGTGTTATTTAGTTAACGTTTTGACTTTCAGTTTATCTAAATAAGTATCTTCTCCCACAAAAAACAGGATTTCACAGAAACAGAGGCGAAAAACGCCGAGCGAAGCTCGGTCGCCCAGGTACTGTATCTTTTTATGTGTTGAAGAGACTTAGTTGCAGGACATGATTGTCTGGCAAAACATTTAAACAGAATTGGGATATATTCTTCACCACTCTGTCCTCTATGTGATCTGCAAGAAGAAGTGGATCGAGACCACCTTCAAATATGCCCGGCCACTTCTAGTGCCCATCCATCAGTGAAAAATATTGGAGAGCAAGAAGATTAGTGACTTCATTGTCAGAAATCCAGCATTAGCTAACATCTTTTTATGTGTAAAAAAGTCTCTGAAATATTTGTTATATTTGTTGAAGGTAACTTTAGTTTATGTAAATGATTTACCTTTTAGTTCTTGGAAGGTGTGCACACATTCACTGGTTTTTGGGTCAAATATTCGAATTGTTTTATCATCAGAGCAAGTTGCAATAACTTCACCACCAGGAGAAAATCGTGCACAGCGCACCCAGTTGGTGTGACCTGTCAGTGATGAAAGAAATCTCCTTTTTGCCACAGCCCATAACTTGACATTCTTGTCATCTGAAGCTGTAACAAGATGCTTTCCATCAGGTGAAAAATGCACAGAACGTACTGTACTTGAATGTGCTCGAAATTCGCCAGTTTCTCCCTGTAAACTTGGCACCCATAATCTCACAGTTCTGTCTTTCGAAGCAGATGCTATTAAATCACCAGATGGTGAAAAGCACACATCCATTACACCATCTTTATGGGCCTGGAATCTGCAATATGAGAAAATACAGAGCATCAAAAACAATAACACAATTAGATGAACGTGAAGTGATAAACCATATGCATCAGAGTTAACAAATATTTGAAAAAGTGAACAAATTAATGCAAAACAAGACTATAGACCATCATAAATGTATGCATAATAGTTTCAAAAGCACTTAATTTGTGGTAGAGTGATAGTTACTTGAGTAAATTAGTATTATAGAAGTTTAGGAAAATATTTGTAAAATGTCAATTTTTAGCTGGCTTTGCACATTAAATGAACAACTGCAGCTATTAACAGTGAAACAGTATAAATCAATAAATATGTGTAAATATAAATAAGGAAATAATGAAACTATTAACATTGAAGCAACAAGAATCTAAAGTAAGAACAAATTATAAAATAAAAGCTTCACTTATGTTAGTAATATGGCAAGTGAAGGTGAGTGTAAATAATTGACTCAAAATAACCTCAAACATAAGTTCTTTGGTGTTTCTAATTTGTTCTTACTTTAGATGTGTAAATATATAGAGACAAGGCTTTACTTATCTTAGGTTTAAGATAATGCCACGTGTTCCTTTAGTCATAGCCAAATTGAGTTAGAATACTGAACAAAAATATACAAACGGTAGCACTTGAGAAATGTACCATGAGAATTATGTGCGTTTCATTTGCAGTTTTTAAGTTAATTTGAGTTTAATAAACAATCTTCCTGAATACACAGTGCAGTGATACAATTGTGCATGTTTTGTGATAATAAAATCTGTGTAAACATAACATTCAATGACATAATTAAGCCACTGGCAGGGAACTTTCCCTAACCTATATAGGTTACCTTTTCTGTTCCTTTTTCTTTCCGTTCAACAAAATCAGCATTAAATATGGCACAACAAAGCTCATCCAGCTTCTCTAATAAAGAGAATAAGAATGGATAATGAAATCACTATACCAATATCTAATGCTTTTGCACCTCTAGCCAGCCTTGATGAACAACATGTACAAGAATCAGCAGTACAGCCAGTGATGGAAAATTCACAGATAAGTAAACCTCCACCAATTTATATTCACAATATACACAACATGAATGCTATGATTAAAGAACTAAATTCCCTTCATTGTGGAGAATTTAGATACAAAACAGTGGAGAATAATATAGTTAAGCTAAATATGGATCTAATAGAAGGATATAGAAAAGTAGCTGCGTTCTTAGAAATGCACAAAGCAGAATATCACACCTATCAATTAAAATCTGATAGGGCTTTCAGAGTAGTTATAAGAGGACTACATTACACCTGCAGCACAGAATTAATGATGGCTGAATTAAAAGAGCTGGGATATGAACCATTACAAATGTTACCAGTCAGACACCCAGTCACAAAATTACCCATACCACTGTTTTTTCTGGACCTAAAACAAAAATTCAAAAAATCCAGAAATCTATAACCTAACCCGGCTTTACAATGCTGTTATTAAAGTAGAGCCACCCAAACCAAAGCAAGAAATTATACAATGCCATAGATGTCAACAATATGGGCATACCAAAAACTTTTGTAATCAAACAGCAAGATGTGTAAAATGTGAAGGACTTCATCTCACGGAAAATTGCAACAAACCCAAGGACACCCTGCCGATATGCACAAACTGCAAAGGATGTCATCCAGCCAACTACAGGGGCTGTCCCGAATACCAAAGAATCCAGAGAAGATCTCCTAAATCCCAGCAAACCAGACAGAAAGTATCCATTAATCGTTGCCACATCTCAGAACGAAACAACAGTAACAGCACAAAGTGCAACTACAAACCAAGGAGGATCAGCTCTACCCAACTACACTATGCTACCAATCGACCTACTTATGCTTATGTTGCAGGTAACTCCAGAAACAAACAAGATAACGCTGGTAACACAATAAATGGCACAGTAATGACTGATATGATCAAAAAGATTGACATGCTTTTATCACTACTTCAAACTACCATTAACACATTAAATATTCTGATTCCAAAAATACTGCACAATGAATAATACAGCATACAAAGTATTCAAAATTAGCACATGGAATTGTCAAAGTCTAAATAATAAATATCATGAGTTGAACTTTTTTCTAAAAAATTACAATATAGACTTATTGATGGTGACAGAAACAAAACTCACTCCATCTTTAAATTTTTTCATGCCTGATTATAAAATATATAGGGCAGATCATCCTTCTCACAGCAGGAAAGGTGGGGCTGCAATAATCATTAGAGCTAATATTAAGCACAATCAGCTCCCTCCTATCTCAGAAAATGAAGTGCAAGTTGCAAGAGTAGAAGTACAGATCGATAATGTAAACTACCAACTAGGAGCTTTCTATTCAGCCCCTGACTAACATGTAACTCCTAGCATAATATGGGGAGTAATGCATGAAATGGGGGATAAATTCATATTAGGAGGAGATTACAACAGTAAGCATCCAAGGTGGGGATCTAATGTAATTAATCCATGAGGAAGAATGCTGTATGAACAAATACATAAATTTAGACTACAAATAGCACATCCATTAGAACCTACGCACTTTCCAGATAGAGGAAATAGACTTGATGTTCTTGATTTCTTTGTTGGAAAACAATTTTCTCACTTATGCAGCTTCCCAAGAGTTATTCATGACCTAAGCTTCGACCACTAGCCTGTTCTACTTTAAATATCTGCAACTGTCCCAAATAACACAAAGAAATACTCCCTCATAAACCATCCATTTAACTGGTCAACGTACAAATCATATCTGACTGGCACTACAATTACAAAAATCCCTTTAAAAACCAAGAGAGATGTTGATATAGCAGTCAGTACAATAACCAAAAATATTCAGACAGCAGCTAATCTTGCATCCTCCATGTATTCAGATAACAGAAGAGTTATTTTTCCACCTCACATATTACAACTTCAATATGTGAGAAATTCAGCTACGAAACTATGGGAATGAACTAAGTACCCTCCACATAAGAGAAATTATAACAATGCCACCAATGAGTTAAAACAGGCATTAAAAGAACTCAACAAAGAAACCACGGAAAAACATTTACAGTCTTTAGAAGCCAAAGATGGCAGCTTTTGGAGAAAAACAAAAATTTTGACCAAGGTCGTTGACAAAATCCCTCCACTTAGAGTTGGTAATCAATGGCTTACAACCTCACAAGAAAAGGTAAACAAATTTTCTGAAATTCTACTGCATCAGTTTAAACCCAACATCTCAGAAGACCCTACCATGAATGAGAAAGTATATAACATCCTAGTGCAGCCACTACAACTATCACCAATGTGTAAACTATTTACTCCCGGAATAATACAAAATACCATTAATAGATTACCATCTAATAAAGCTCCTGGATTTGACCATATTGTACAACCTTTGCTTAAAAATTTACCACGTAAGACCAGTGTTGCTAACACAAATCTACAATGCAAAGCTACGTTTAACATACTTTCCAACAGCATGGAAGCATGCCAATATTATAATGATACAGAAGCCCAAAAAAATTCGCAATGATCCATCAAGCTACAGGCCAATTAGCCTTCTACCACTGTTCTCCAAAATATTTGAGCGCTTGTTATTGCCCAGACTTTTGACACTTCTTGGGCCATTACTGCCCATTACATAATTTGGATTTAGAAAACTCCACTCCTGCCCACAACTTCACAGAATTATCAATGAAATAATCTATGAAAACAAGCAGATCTGTTTAGGCGTATTTTTAGACACTGAGAAGGCATTTGACAAAGTATGGTATGATGGTCTTTTATCAAAAATTAAGTATCATCTCCCAGATACATATTATCGAATAATTCAGTCATATCTCTACAAACGCACTTATTCTGTAGTTTACGAAGATGAACAGTCCCACGACAGACCTATTAATGAAGGACTTTCTCAGGGAAGCATCCTGGGACCCTTTCTATATATAGTCTATACACATGATTTGCCCAAATCTGACGATCTACATATTGCCCAATTTACAGACGATATAGCTATTATGTGCAGAGGAGACACTGGTGAAGAAGTTACAGCACATATACAAGACTACCTATATAAAATAGAATCATGGAATAAACAATGGAAAACTGTAATAAATCCAAGAAAATCGTATGCCATCACCTTCACCTATCTCAGAAAAGAACATACTTATCCTTTATTCCTAAACAACACTGCCATACCACAAGCAAACAAAGTAAGATACCTTGGTCTTATCCTTGACACACGTTTAACATGGAAGAAACACATTGATCACATTCTACAAAAACTAAGAGACAGACTTTGACAGTTAAAACCGTTGCTGCATCAAAACTCAACCCTTTCCATTTCTAACAAGAGACTCATATACAATATGAATATCAAACCAATTTGACAATATGCATGCTCCTTATGGGGTTCTGCCTCTAATTCCCAAATTAAGTGTATCCAGACATTCCAAAATCGAGTGTTAAGGATAATCACCAGCGCACCCTGGTACATAAGAAATTAAAATGTCCACTTAGATCTAAATTTACCTAAAGTAACCACAGTTCTCCATTCTTCCTATAGAAATCTGTATACAACATAAGCAAATCACCCGAACGTCTTGATGAAACAAATACCACAAAACATGCCACCAGAAGAACCACAGCGTCGTCTCAAGAGGAAAAGACACACAGATCTATTGATTGATTGAGGAACATCAATGGATGTAACCCTCAGAACACGCTTCATGACAATACTAGAATAGATTAACATATGTAGCACAATTGTAGTACTATGTACAAAAATTATGATTTAATAAAGGGGGGGAAAAAAAAGGTAGCACCTGAAGTATGGCAAGGAGAAAACAGACAGCTCTAAATATACAGGGAAGGCTTAAGATTCTAGATGAAGTGACTGTGGTACAAAGAAAACAACAATTTCAGAACAGTTTGGAATTCCCAAATCCACTTTGTCTACAATAATTAAGAATCAATGTCAACAATGCTGCTGCATCAGGTTCCAGAAACAAATCTAAATGATAATTATTATTTGTTTACGCCAACAAACTTATTGTTGGTGTTTTTAAACACACAAGCTGTGTGTGGGCAATGTTTGAAAGGTAGAACTGGAACTTAAAAATTCAATGTCACAGCTGGGATTTGAACCATAGACCCTCCGCTTACCAGGCAGACGCTCCAACCACCAAGCTACAGTGACAACCTGCCAAAATGACATTGAACTCTTAAACCAGTTCGTATTTCTCCCGGCAAACCAACAAGACAGTCTCACATCAGAGACAATTACCCCAATGGTGACTTACTATTGCAAGTACTTTATGTCCCAGGATTAAATAACCTTCAGATGGTGATTATTATTTATTTATGCCAACAAACTTATTGTTGGTGTTTTTAAACACACATGCCGTGTGTGGGCAATGTTTGAAAGGTAGAACTGGAACTTAAAAACACCAACAGTAATTATTATTTATGTATGCCAACAAACTTACTGTTGGTGTTTTTAAACACACAAGCCGTGTGTGGGCAAAGTTTGAGAGGTAGAACTGGAACTTAAAAATATAAAAATAAATACGAACTGGTTTGAGAATTTAATGCCATTCTGGCAGTTTGTCACAATAGCTCAGTGGTTAGAGCAGCCGCCCGGTAAGCGGAAGGTCTGTGGTTCAAATCCCAGTTGTGGCATTGAATTTTTAAGTTCCAGTTCTACCAACAGTAAGTTTGTTGGCATAAATAAATAATAATTACCATCTAAAGGTTATTTAATCCCGGGACATAAAGTACTTGCTAGGGCTCGGAAGTTCATGCCCTAAAAAACACTGAAATATGCATGCAAATATGCTCTTAAAAACTTGAAAATATGCCAAGAAATATGCACTATTTAATTAAAACAATTAATGTCCCTTTGCAGTGGACAAGACGAGTTAGTATAAATAATAAGTAAAGTTATCTTATTCCTTAGAGTTTGAAGCAGAAGTGGTCCCGCTGCTAGTATTAACTGCTAAATTTCAGTTCACAATTAACACTTTGCACAAATTTTCAACTGTAAAACATCGTCTGTTGTCTCGCAAAACACTTCTGTAACGTGAAAAACTTCTCTCCACGTCACAATATTTTATCGGGGCATATTTAAATGATGTTAACTGCTTCACAGAGAGAGAGAGAGAGAGTCAAGTCTGTTGGTGTGACAGATGGTTTTCTTTTGAGGATGTCTCAAATATCGCACATCGTTTATAACCAGAATTTTTTGAAATTATATAATTCACTTTCTCTTTCACTTTTTGTCCTATGCTACCAGGAACTGAACTTAGGTCACATATTGTTTCTTCAAAGACAGTAAGTGATTCATGCAAAGGAGATCCTACAGCTTCCAATGTCCTTATGGCTGTTGGTAAGAAAGAAAAATGGGCAGATATGAAACTAAGATCTTCTTTTAACCCAGTGCCTGACACAGTTTCTGCTGATGAAGCATTTTTCGAGTCCAATGAATTAACAACATTTTCGACTGTTTCAATGTGCTCAGCATAATATAAAATTGCATCGACCCGTTCCCCATCGAGTTAACACTGGTGCAGGAGGAAGTCGGATATTAGGTGCTGTTGATCTAAACAACTTAACCCTTTTAGGAGATTTAACAAAAATTCTCTTTGTACTGGACACAAATCTATCTACCAATGGAAAAGAATCACATATTGCCTCAAAAATGTGATGAAGAGCCAAACAAGTTATATGAATTAAGTTACAAAAAATACCTTTCAAAGTTTGCCCTGATTTTACCATATACGGACCTGCACCAGTAGCAAATAAAAGTAATCAGTCGTATTTGATTCCACAAGGCCATAGTAATTTCAAAGAGTCCACCACAAACTGTGTCACAGTTGCATTGTCAGTGGCTGACAATTCGCACACATTAAGAAGATGAGGTGTAGTCTTTTGGTCATTATTTAAAGCACTCACGATTATATGAGCAATCGAATGGCGCTCAGAATCAGGGGTTTCATCAACAGACAACCATACAAACTGTTCCACTAATTCATTTTGTATATTTGACAATACAATGTCCTATTGGAAAGCACGAATGCTAATGGCTTCATTGCCAGATGCAAGGCACTAGAAAACAACAACAATACAATGTCCTACATAAGTCTTACGCAATGTACTTTCTACAGGCTCATGTTGTCAAGTGTACTTGGCAAGAAGGTTTTTAAATGTCCGATTAATTTTGAACAAGGTAATATAAGCAGCTAAAAATGCTTGGCACAACTCATAGGAAAATTCAGTAACCCTACTTCCTAAACACTCTACTAGCTGTTTTTGAACAGATTCTTTGTTTGCGTGTTTTCTGATTAAATTCTCCTTATGTTTTGCTGTATTTATGTGCTGAACTATTTGAAATCTTTTCTCACTCCCTACATTTTTCTCACATGCTCCACAAAACAGTACCCTGTTATCTGTAAATATTAAATCACCAGAAAACTCTTTCTGCAAATTAATTAATCTAGCACTCGAAGTTGGTTTTATTTTCGGCATTTGAAGAGCCTTTTAACATTTTATACGCCTAATTTAATTTGGTGGGAACCAGTTCACAACACTTATGTTTGAAGACCACGATACAACTACTGGTTGGCAGGCAAGCGTTGCTATAATCGTCCTGCTTTAATGTTGACTTGCACTTTATCTTTGTTAATATAAACCTCTCAGATAACCCACTAATTATTCTCTACGCACATACATATAATGAAAGGATGGAAACAGGGGATTCACTGCATGACAACATGACTCAGCATTAGTTCTCACCACCTTGCGAGTTGCATCATCATGAGCAATGCTACCAATAAGAAAAATATTATACAAACGGAAAAAATAATAAAAAAACATAAAAATCATTAAAATATGCAATATAAGGGCTACAACATTAAAATATTATGCATTTATCAAAATCAAGAAAATATGCAGTTATATGCACCATAAAATCATGTCCAAATAACTGAAAATCCCATAATTTGTGCACATAATGTAAAAGCATACATTTTTAACCCTTATGAAAAAACATGCAAATGCATCTTCCTAGCCCTAGTGCTTGCAATAGTAAGTCACCATTGGGGTAATTGTCTTTGATGTGAGATGTCTTTGTGGTTTACTGGGAAAAATACGAACTGATTTGAGACTTCAATGTCATTCGGCATGTTGTCACAGTAGCTTAATGGTTAGAGCACCCCAGTAAGCGGAAGGTCTGTGGTTCAAATCCCAGCTGTGACATTGAATTTTTAAGTTCCAGTTCTACCTTTCAAATCTAAATGACTTTGCAGCCCTAGGTATCACACCAAGGCATTAAGCTTGCGATGACATATGTAGTAAAAGTGGGCGTTAAACATTACCAATCAATACCAAGGCATTACTGCCAGAATGGTTCTATCATATGCATCCATCTAACATACCTTTAAGCGGAGGTTGTAAGCTGATTTGGGTCAAAATATCAATTTGGTGTTTTTTAATGATTTTGAAAGTTTAGTCCCTATGTTATTATAATCTAGTCTTTTAACCCCTAAAAACTTGCCAGACGTGTCATTAAAATGAATCTAACTGTCCAAGAACAGATATGAATTTAAAAAATTATATATTCGTTACATTTTTTAAAAAAATATGGAAATAATATCTAAGTGATATAGTCAGTACGTTTAAAAGAAGCATTGATTTATATGTGTACAAAATTTCATACTTCTAGAGTGAATAGTTTCTCTGAAAAGTGGAGTTAAACTTCTTAAAATTAACATTGTAAGCATAGAGCTTTTACAAACCCCCCTAATTTTGATTGAGGTTTTTCTCAAACTTATTTTTTTTGCATACATGTGTCCCATTTTCTCAGGAACCACTTAAAAACTCCTCCAGGGGGTCCCACTATATTAGGTACGGGTTTGGCGTACCCAGGGAAGACCCATACTCTCGATTGGGTTCCTCTAAGAAGTGAGAGGGCACCTGCCAAACGCCCAGTCAACTTTGGTCCACTTTTGGGTTTGACCTCCCACCTGATACCTCCCTGTACACAGTCTGATGGATAACCTATGCGCAGGTTGTAGGAGGATGGGGTGACGCAAGGGGTGACTGGGTAATCGCGTAAGTCCCAGCCCCTGGTTATCATGCAGGATCTGTGTGCGTATCCGCTGATAAAGGTCAGTCCTGGGGAGGGGCCATTGCATGAGCTGATGCACTCCTGAAGGCGATTGAGTCCCTCTGTCTATACATTGGGAGGTGAGAGCCTAGTGTGAGCAAGGTCCAGGCCAGGACTCTCACCTAAGCCGAGGTGGCACCCAGGATGTGAGCATGCCATCGGAGACATTTGCAATGGTGGAGGATATCATCGCCATGGGACATCCCAAACCAAACTTCAAAACGCAGAAAGAAATAGGAAAGGAAGTAGCAGAGTCGAGTAGTCCTCGCTACTTAATAATTGCCAAAACTGAGGAAGAAAGAAAATTTACATTGGTGAACCCATTTGTTATCCAAAAGGGTCTTGATAAAATCGCTGGCCCGGTTAAAGCATGTACAAGATCTCAGAACAGCACGCTCCTGGTTGAAGCTAATTCAGCATCCCAAGCGGCTATTTTACTTAAGGCGAATATGTTAGCCAGCTATCCGGTACGCGTAGAACTGCATAGAACTTTAAACTCCTCCCGCGGAGTTGTGAACACCCGGGCATTGGACGGCATGTCCAATTAGGAGATTCAGGAGAACCTCGAAGATCAAGGTGTAACAGCAGTATACCGGGTTCAGAGGAAAGAGGGAGGCCAGCTCCAGGCCACTCATACCCTATTCCTTACCTTTAATCGGGTAGATCTCCCGCAAAGGATTAAGGCTGGGTATGAAGTCATTGAAGTTCGACCATATATCCCAATCCTCTGAGATGCTACAAATGTCAGCGCTTCGGTCACACAAGTGACTCATGTAATGGTAATGCTACTGTGGAGGCATCGCAAACGACGATTACTGTACATCACCTCCCAGTTGTATTAACTGCAGGGGAGAACATCCAGCAAAATCCCGAGAATACCCCTGTTATATGGAGGAAAGAACCATCCAGGAGATCCGGGTTAGAGAGAAGGTGTCCTTCTCAGAAGCCCGGAAACTCTTACGTTTGCGCCAGCCTGCTATCCCGAACTCTGGTACCTATAGCTCTGTTGCAGCTAAACCGGTACCGCTTCGGGAAATCGCAATTGAAACTAGCCATATAAACGGGGCAACAATTTCAGACTTAATTCTCATAGCTAGGTCACATCCAAAGAGCTTGACATCACCTAAATCCGCTACAGCATCTACAAGCACTGCAGCTCAATCCAGCAGATCAGCAAGGTCGCCAACAAAGAAGCCGACCTCAACAAGTAGACCTATAATATACGATGCTTCACCGATAAAGTTTAAGACCCAATATAAAAGATCCGATTTCCTCAAAGAGAGTAAGATATCTCCCAAGGCACCAAAGGGAAAGAAAAGCCCAAAGACATCTCCCAGGAGATCCTCTTCAGAGGAATCCTCTGGCGTGGCTACAGACCGGCGAATGTTATCTTCGCCGGTCTCCGTGTCCAATCGGTTAGAAGCTCTCGAACCAAAATTCAGTATGGGAACACAGATGTCCTCGGCAGAGGACATGGAGCTAGAATCTGCCCACACTGGGAGATCCCCAGTGGAAAAGAGGCACGAAAAAGCCTCAGATAAAGCTGTAAGCCCAAGAGAGAAGAAAAGGGCTAAATTAATTCGACAACCGCCTACTCCAAACTAATGAAGAGTTACCTTGAAATTACCTGTCCCATACACAATACAATATGGCTATCCCACAATGGAACATACGTGGTATAAGAAGCCAACGTTCAGAACTTGAGCTTTTGCTCAAAGAAAACGAACCTCTGGTCGCATGTTTGCAAGAGACTAAGCTGCGTCCTCAAGATGTTTTCCATCTAAGGCGATACACCCCAGTGCAGTGTGACGTCACACCAGAAGAGGGTGTTCCGGCACATGGCGGCGCTATGATGCTTGTCAGACATGACGTATATATGTGGTGCAGTTTTTATTAATTGGTCTTTACATACCATACCGGAATAATGTTTTTAGTGAAAGATGTAATAGTGTGATATCAGACGCGATTTTTATCTGCAGGGTCGAGGTTACAGAATGGAATGCATAAGTCAACGTTCCTTTATCACAACATATTTATTCGTTAATTTACACTTTCAGCACCATATTAATTAATCAACAACTTTCACAGTTTGGTAGAATCTACACTGTATAAAAGTTTGGGTGAAAGTTACATGTTCACGTGCTACTAAAAAAAAAACACATCCTTCCATCTTGAGCACACAGACGCTAATGAAAAAAAGTCCCTGGCGTCTGGCTGACGCAACACCGCCATTCTTTTGTATTCATCCGCGCAATAGTTTTCATTGGTTGAACACAAAGTGACAAGAAAACATTGGCTATCTTGAATATTGAAAAATAAGTCCCTGATACACCCAAACAAGAACTAGAAATTCATACACTCTTAAAAAAATATTTATATGAACGATTTTCTATTGATCAATATTCTGTCTCATATGCCCCTTGTTTTGTTTTTCAAGTTGTCACCTTATTTACAATCTTGAAACACAATACAATACTTCTCCCTACTCCTATGATTCAATTACTTTGTACAATATTTTTTTTTTTTTTTTTCTTTATAGTCTTCTTCACTGTTTGTCTTTGTCTTTTGTTTTGGCATGATATAGCATGTCTTTATAAATTTCACATATTCGATTACTACACAATACATTCAGTTATTATACAATACATATCCAGTTATTGTACAACACATTTAGTTATTACACAACATGTCCAATTATTATACAATACATATTCAGTTATTGTACAACACATTTAGTTATTACACAACATGTCCAATTATTATACAATATATATTCAGTTATTGTACAATATATCCTGCTATCATACCACATATGTTCTGTTATTATGCAATACATATTCAGTTATTACACAATACACATTCAGTTTTTGCATAACGCATTTAGTTATTATTCAACATATTCAGTTATTACACAATATATCCAGTTATCATACAATACATATTCAGTTATTGTACAACACATATTCAGTTCTTATACAACACATACTCAGTTATTGTACATTTGACATTGACACAAATATAATTTAAGTGTATCATGGTTTATTATGTGGTTTTTGACTTGTATTCATTGCTATGAGGAGAGAAAAACAGGATACAAATTTTGAGCTAATGATTATGATCATGTTTATGGCAATATTTTATTCAGTTCTTTGCCTTCTTTGTCTTATAAGCTTATTATGTATAGGCAGGTTGTTGAGTCGGTTCTTAAACTCTGATGTTACTAATGGTACTAATTTTCTTAATTGGGTTATTATTCATTGTTGTTTGGTTCAACATTTCTTCGAGCTTAGCATTGGCTATATTCATCTTAATTCATGGGCATTGTTTTTCTGATTATGGTTTTCCTCACTTCACTAATTGTCACTTCTTTGTCTCTTATTTCTATAAGAGAAAACTTCTATACTTATAATTATTCTGTAATTGTATTATTTTTCTTCTCAATTTACCCTCGACATCTTTGTGTCGAAATATTATATCTTTGTCATCATAATTGATTCCTTTTTATTTTTGTTCCTGACATCCTTATGTCAAAAACATATTATATTCCGTCGCTATGATTCATTTCTTTAATGACAATCAGTGTCCTCATCTGTCTTTGTTGACAATGCTCTTTGTGGTCGATATAGCCAATGACTATGTTGATTTTCTTCCTTGTTGTAATTCCTAATCTGAACATAATTTTCTATAAGTAACCCATTAAAAATTGTTATCTTCCTTCATCTGTACTACTCCTGCCTTACACATTTGTTGGCAAAGACTATTTGGTCCTTTCTTTGTATGGCTTCAATTTATTTTTATGGTATCTTCCTACCAACTTGCCATTTGTATTCTGTAGCTCGTACGTGTGGTCACCCAGCTGTTTTGTTATGATCAGTGGTCCAGTATACAATAGCTCCATCTTTCCAGATCTTTTCATGTATCCATCACGGTGTCGATGTCAATTGTAAGTTGCTGAGATTTTGTTGTTTGTCATCCAGCCAGTTGGGACGAACTTAGTTGTTGTAATTTCCCTGAGTGTTGGTGGTGGTTGTCGTTTCTGTATTCTGTGCAGCATCTGCCCTATTTGGCACATTTTCATCTACTTCCTGCTGTCTTATGTTGTTAGTGTACCATTGGTCTCTGCCCCTTTGGCGTGAACCTCTGTCATATGACGGTCTGTGGTTGTTCAAGTGTTCCCTACTGAATCGTATGTGATTCACTTGATGGGTATGGTCTCCTGGTCTTCCACGATCATATGTATATGTTCTGTATCTCGATTCACCATTCGGTATCGTGTCGTGGTACCGCTGTCTTGTGTTCTCCATCCTCTCGCCATGATTATGTGGTTGTGGGAAATGGTGTGCCCCTCTCCCCCTTTCATGGGTACTCCTAGTATTTCTATGTTCTCCATCACTCTGGTTGTTCGTAGCCGTGTTCCGGTTTAGGATGGGTGAGTTTGGGTGACCGTTCCTATGTCTATGCTCATTAGGCCGACCATTTTGTGTTTCGAAGGCTGTTAGCAATTCTATCATATCTGCAAAATCTACTGGTCTCGCAACAATTAACCCTGTTCTCACTGTGTCTGGGAAATGTCTTGTTATGCTGGTAATTAGTTCTGCCTCCGACAAGTTGGGGTCTAATAGCTTTCCTTTGTTGGCTATTTTCATAAAATAATCGACTAGCGACAACCGTTTGGTTGGATCGTATCTACCTGTCGCTAGTTCTACCCTAGTTTGGTTTTGTTTAGCTGGGCCCCAATACCTTGAAAGGAATAAATTTCTGAATGAGCTATACGACTCATGACCAGCTAGTGTTAACCTGAGCCATTCTAATGCCTTGTTTTTTAAGCTTTTCTTAACTATCATCATCCTAAGCTCGTTTGGTATCCTTTTCACTTTAAAATATTCTTCCATCTCTTTAACAAAGAGTTTTGGATCGTCTCCCTTCTCCCCGTCAAATGTAGATGGTGTGATTTCATGTAATATGCTGTTGGTGTAACATGTGTTATGTGTTGAGTCATTGTTTGGTTGTGAACCTCTTTCTCTGTATGGTGAGTCAACATTTTGTACATTACTCAAGTAACTCTCATCTTGTACATTACTTACACCTAAATCATCTTGCTTTTGTAATGCATTCACAACGTCATTTACATTAGCCAAACTTTCTTTCCCTTTTTTCATTTCTTCACAAATTGATTTTAAATCATTCTTTATTTCTAAGTGACTCTGTTTCATATCATTTATAGCATCCTGTTGTAAATGCATCACATCATTCATTGTCTTAATTTTAGGAATTACAATTTGTTCTACAGTTTCATTGATAATGTCTTTCTTTACTACCTCAATCTCTTTCCTTAATTCCTCAGTTATTTCTACTTTTACATTTGTAATCTTACAGTCTACACTTGTATTACATTCTGTTATTTCATCCCTACATCTAGCAATTTCTCCTTCTAACACAATCTTGTTCTCTCTCATTTCTGATTCTATCTTTCCCATCCTATCTCCTACTATTTCTATCCTAGCTTCTAAGGCTTCCTTTGTTTCATTTAAGTTTTTATGTACTAATTTTAAATTAGTTTCCATTACTTTCATATTTTCTTTACACTCCTGTCTTCCTAATTCTATTTTCTGTTCTAAGTTCTGTCTTCCTAATTCCATTTTCTGTTCTAAGTTCTGTCTCACTTCCTCCATTTTCTGGAACTTTGTTCTATGTCCTGTTTTAATTCTGCTCTATTCTGTTCCATTTTCTGACCTAAACTTTGTTCTATGTCCTGTCTCAATTCTATGTTATTTTGTTCCATTTTCTGACCTAATTCTTTTTTATTATTTTCCAAGTCCTCTCTCACTCCCTCTATTTTCTGACCTAAGCTTTGTTCCAGTCTTTGAAACATGATCATCATTAACCTTTGGTCTTTGCTTATTTCCACCTGTTCCTCACTTTCTAATTCTACCTGATAACTAGGCCTATCTGCCCCTTCCCCCACTCCTGTTTCTATCTCTTTTCGCGACATTTTATTTTCTTTATCCAATTCACTTAAGGTTGAAAGTCCCACTACTTTGCTGCTTCTCAATAACATGAAAAATGGAAATAAAATGTATGTAAAAACAAAAATTTTGGATCCTACTTTCTTTTCCGTTGGTTCTTCGTCCAGTTATTTACGTCTCCTGGGTAGTTGACTTCGCTAGATGATCTCCGGTGTTTTTCCCACGTTGATTCTCCGTGTATCGATGTTTTGACGTATCGTTGGTGATATCAAACGATGGTCTAATGGCGTCTTTTTCCTGTGCGATGGGATGGCGTGTTTTGATGTTAACACTTTGTACTCGTAATTTTGCATTCCATTCTAAATTCGCGCCCCACGTTGGGTAAGCCATTTTGGTGCGGGTTTTATTAATAGGTCTTTACATAGCATACTGGAATAATGTTTTTAGTGAAAGATGTAATAGTGTGATATCAGACGCGATTTTTATCTGCAGGGTCGAGGTTACAGAATGGAATGCATAAGTCAACGTTCCTTTATCACAACATATTTATTCGTTAATTTACACTTTCAGCACCATATTAATTAATCAACAACTTTCACAGTTTGGTAGAATCTACACTGTATAAAAGTTTGGGTGAAAGTTACATGTTCACGTGCTACTAAAAAAAAAACACATCCTTCCATCTTGAGCACACAGACGCTAATGAAAAAAAGTCCCTGGCGTCTGCCTGACGCAACACCGCCATTCTTTTGTATTCATCCGCGCAATAGTTTTCATTGGTTGAACACAAAGTGACAAGAAAACATTGGCTATCTTGAATATTGAAAAATAAGTCCCTGATACACCCAAACAAGAACTAGAAATTCATACACTCTTAAAAAAATATTTATATGAACGATTTTCTATTGATCAATATTCTGTCTCATATGCAAACTCTACCATTGCACTCTGATATACAATCAGTTGCTGTACGGATTATACTGCCAAACATCCGATCACCATATATATGCCTCCGTCCCATGACTCCTCGCACATTGATTTAGAAGATCTAGTTTCCCAGTTACCAACACTGTTTCTGTTGGTGGGAGACTTCAATGCGCACCACCCACTTTGGGGTTCAAGTCGCGCTTGTGCAAGAGGTACGCTCATTGCCGATTTCTTAGATAGTCACAACCTAGCTCTCCTCAACACCAGAGAGCCTACATTCATTTCAGACTCTTACAATAGTTTCTCGCACTGTGATCTTGCTGTTTGTTCACCTCAGTTGGCAGTCTCCTTACAATGGAATTTCATCTCTGATTTACACTCTAGTGACCACTTCCCATGTCTTATTAATCTCTTGATGCAAGATACATGTTCCACACATATGCCCTGATGGCGTTTGGACCATGCCAACTGGAACCTTTACACCCAGCTGGCTGTCTTTACGTACGAGCACGACTCAGTGAATGATTTGGCACAGCATCTCATGGAGACGAATCTCTCTGCTACTGAACAATCAATTCTTCGGTCGACTTCACACCCCCATTGATTTCCTGTCCCCTGGTGGACGGAAGAATCCTGGAATGCCATACGTGCTCGAAGGCATGCTCTTAGGGTTTTCCAACGTCACCCTACTTTGGATAACCTAATCGAATACAAGAAAATGCGTGCCAAGTCATTAAGGATAGAAAAAAGTCATCTTGGAGCAAATTTGTAGCTTCGTTTAACCGATGCACACCTTCCTCGGTTGTGTGGGATAGGTTAAAGCGTGTTTCTGGGCAATCGACCCATACACCAATAGCGGGTTTGAGAACAGCCACAGGAGCTCTTGTTGATCCATTCGAAGTGGCAAATATGTTTGGCAGTGCTTTCGCTCAAGTGTCTAGCTCACAAAACTACTCCCCTGAGTTCCTTCCAATCAAAACTCAGGTGGAAACTGAAGGCTTCTCGTTTCGGTCTAGAAACGTAGAAGATTACAATCGCCTACAGCATTCATGTACAAATGTTACAACAGCTTTCTCCTGAAGGTAAGACATTCCTGCTCGAGATCTATAATCGTGTTTGGGTTGACAGTATACTCCCAGAAAATTGGCGGGGGGCCACCATTATTCCCATCTTGAAGACTGGAAAGGACCGTCATCTTCCTTCCAGCTATCGTCCTATTTCCCTCACCAGTTGCATTTGCAAGATGATGGAACGCATGATCAATGGACGATTGGTATGGTGGTTAGAAAGTCGTAACCTACTGACCAACATCCAGTGTGGTTTTCGACGACACCATTCAACTGTTGACCATCTTGTGTCAATATCGACACACATAATGGACGGCTTTATGAAGAACTGTCAAACTGTCGGCATATTTTTCAATCAAGAGAAGGCTTATGATACATGCTGGCGAGCAGGGATTCTATGTTCCCTGTATGCCTGGAACACGTGGACGCCTACCACTGTTCATCCAGGAGTTTAGGAAGGACCGCTTTTTCCGAGTAAGGGTCGGCTCAGTTTTTTCTAATTCTTTTGTTCAGGAAGAGGGAGTACCTCAGGGTTCGGTACTAAGTGTCACGCTCTTTGCTATAGCAATTAACTCCATCTGGAAATGTGTTCCACCTGAAGTTTCGTCATGCCTATTCGTAGACGACTTTGCTGTCTATTGCACTTCTCAGTGCACAGCATTCTTACAACGGCGCCTGCAGCAATGTTTGGACAACCTTAGAGAATGGAGCTCCAAAAACGGCTTCCGTTTCTCAACTGAGAAGTCAATCTGCGTTAATTTCTGGCATTGTAGGAGACAATTACCACCTTCGCTTCGTTTCGATCCAGATTTACTTCCCTTCGCAGATGAGACGCGTTTCCTGGGTTTGATCTTGGACAGGAAGCTTAGTTGGTCGTCACATATTGCACAGCTAAGAGCACGATGTGACCATTCCCTAAATATCATGCGAGTACTGAATGGCAAATCGTGGGGAGCAGATCAGACAATTTTGTTGCGAATCTATCGCGCACTCATCCGATCCAAGCTAGACTGGAGGTTAGTTTGGCTCGATTAAAAATAGGGTACTACAATTTTTCACATGGTTACCTATTTAAAAGGGACCCTGCCCCTCTATGTCCGCTGTGTGACAACCTTTTGTCAGTTCGCCATGTGCTGCTAGTGTTGCTCTCTAGCGCATCTTCGAGATTCTCTGCAGCTGCCTGCCAGACTTGCAAAGGTCTTAGCGGACGACAAAACAGCGGTTGATAGAGTTTTTAATTTTTTAGCGGAGTGCAATATCAATTTGAGGATTTAAAATTTTAGTTATCTGTTTATGCTTTTGGACATATTTATCATCTTGTTTCATATCTGGCTATTGCCACTGTTTTTTACCTTTTGTGTATATTTTTCTTGTTGCTAGTATTTTTATTTTTAAGTGAAACTTATATCTGGCTATTCCCATCAATCTTTTGAGGGAGCTGATGACCTCGAAGTTGAGCGCCCTTAAACCAAACCAAACCAAGGAACCACTTATTCTAGAGTAATGAAACTTTTACCACTCATTTCTAGGTTTTATTTGTGGTGGTACTGACTTTTTATTATAACACTATCATTAAAATCATGGATGCTAGAAATTTTTCTTTTTAAAAAATAGGTGAAAAAAGAATATATTCATTATAATTATTTTTAAAATATAAATCAACATATCTATGTAATATAAAAAAGTCTGTATAATTTGAAAGCATTGATTTATATGTGTGCCAAATTTCACACTTCTAGAGCAAATAGTTTCTCTGAAAAGCATAGAGTTTACAACTTCCCCTAAGTGGCCCTATGATTCACTTATAGAACAAATGAGACTGCTAAAAATGCAGGCATCTAAGACTTCAGTTGTTCCACTGGTTGGCTGTATTAGTTTACACACTTGGACAGTTTAGAATCATTTGCTTCAACATCAAACATCATATGGACACTATAGCTGCAACTGGTTGTGAAATTACAACATATTTTCATTCCTGTGAATGTCAGCAAACCATCCTTGAACTTTTTCCAAGAAAATAACGGAATTTGTGAGTACTTGTACTTTTACAGTAACTTCATAATGTCATGTCTACAGTAATGTGAAGTGATTGATGTTGAGTGTGTTACACATTACTATACTACTGTACATGTATACATATTAAAATCTGTTTTTCTCTTAACACAAACTCTTTATTTTTTGGTCCCTTTGGATTCATGTTAACGAGGTTATGCGTACATAGCTTTCAGCACAGAGATTGTGTTGCATGCAACATCTTAGTGACTTTGTTCAACACCAGCATAAATTCAGGAATGACCATTTCATTACACAATTTCAGTTAAAATGCATATGAATGTAAGTAGCACAATAAGTTCCATTTCAGAGGAAGTTTAAAACCTTGTTAAATTTAGCCCAAACTAATCCTGCATGAGAAGGGTTAGTGAACTATCAATAATCTTCAATAATTGATGAAACTGTGAACTCACCTGAAAGCTCTTATAGTCTGCTTGAAATTCCAAACCATTATGCTACAGTCAAGACTGCTTGATGCAAGCTGCTTCATATCTGGGTTGAAGGCAAGGGCTGTTACTCTATCCCTATGACCTTTAAAATGTCGCTCCAAGGTAGGATCATAGTCTGACATATTGCTGACTGCTGAAGGCTGCAAAAGGTGACACAGCTTCTATAAGCAAGTTGAGCAGAAGGCAAAATTACAATATTTTGTAAGCTAACAAAATCCCCTTATACCTTAAGAAAAAGTCTTATATGTTGCACTCACATGACTTTCTCTACTCTTGTACTAACCATTCTTACAAACTCTTATTCCTATATCTTCATGTTAGTCGAGATAAACATCTGCAAAAATAATCTTATTGCTTATTTTCTTGTAGGTGCAAGAGGAATATGGGTTCAGAGTAGGTTTTGAGTGATAAGTCAAATATTTTAAAGCTATAATCCTCGCAAAGGTTAACGACATATTGGAGGCGGGCCATACTGCAGATTCCAGTGAATCCTAAGGTTGCCCTTCCTACAGAAGCTGCCGAATGTAGTACACGCATCTCATGCGCTCTTATGTACTTTTAACTTTTACAAGCAGTATAGTCATTATATGAAGGTTGTGAAATTCCCTTCTCTTTGCACAGCCAAGAAATAAAAAGTGAATAACGACCTTCCGTATAAAAGTATAGTATTGCAAGACTCAGATAACAAGGAATATCTCCAAAATGGTTCATTCCACAAAAAAATGCACCCAGACATAAATTGTATGCTTTAACGAGATCCACATTTACTGTACAGTAAGATTTGGTCTATCTCATAGTTTACCAGTTACGCAAAAGTCATTAAGAGTAAATAGGACTACATGCACCAGAAAACTCAAAATATACATTTTGTTTGCAATAAAAATATGTTAAACATATGCCATTTTAAACAAAATCATTAGAGGCATTTTTGAGAAAATCAAAATTTTCAAAAAATATTCCATGTAAAGGGTAGTTCAGGGTAAAGGAGTTTTCTTTGAAGTCTTTGTATCATATCCCTGGAAGATATTGAACTTAAATACCAACTCTGGTGTTTAACCAACTGTTTATTTTTGAGTTAGGGTGTTCACAGACAGACACACATGGACCTTTTTCTAAAACTGCCTTTTTAATTTCTCTACTGGTAAGTAGAGGAAGCACTGTATTCCACTCAAAAATTCCATATCAAGATTTCACCGGAAATATATGTTTTGTGACTCCCTGAACCCCAAAAAAAAGCATTTTTAGAAAAAGGTCCATGTATGTGTATGTGTGTCTGTCTGTCTTCAGTCTGTGAACATAACTCAAAAACGAAGTCAGTTAAAAACCAAAGTTGGTATTTAAGCTTAATGTCTTTCAAGGATGCGGCACAAAGATTTTGAAGAATATAGCACCACCTTAAACTACCCTTTACATGGAAAAATTTTCGAAAATTTTTATTTTCTTGAAAATGGCCCTAATGATTTTGATTAAAATGCCATATGTTTAAGATATGTTTATGACAAATGAAATGTATATCCTGAATTTTCTGGCTATAGCCTATGTAATCCTGTTTACTCTCGATGACTTTTGAATAACTTGTGAACCGTAAGAGATAGACAAACTCTTACTATACAAAAAATGTAATCTTCCTAAAATACAATTTATGTCTGAATACATTTTTTTGTAGAGTGAAGCATTTCGGAGATATTGCTTGTTATTTGTGTTGGTTTTGGAAAACCTAAAACTTTCGTGAAATGGAACATTGTTGTTCATCTTTTTATATGTTAAGCGTGCAAGGAGCACAGGATCTCAAAGCTTTAAAAGAGTTGACTACCGCTCAAAGCCCACTGTATTTACATATTACCCTTGCACATAAAAGGAAATAAGCAATAAGATAATTTGAACAAATGTTTATCTCAACTAATACAAAGAAGGCAGAAGTACAACAGTTTGTAAGAATGGTTAGTACAAGAGTAGAGAAAGTCATGTGAGAGCAACACATCAGATTTTTTTTTATTCAGAGCACCTCAAAACATATATTTCCGGTGAAACTATGACATTGAAATTTTGGGTCGAATACAATACTTCCCCTACTTACTGTATGCAGTAGAGAAAGTGAAACAGAAAAACATGCAAAATCATATTACCCTTATTAGCCATACATCAGCTCTTTTTTTTTTTACTTTCTCTACCTTTTACACAGAAGGTATTGCATCCACCCACAAATTTGATTCAGACATTCCACTGGAAATACAAGTTTTGAGGTCCCCAAATAAAAATTAATTCATAGAAAAAGATCTGTGTGTGTGCCCAAGTATCTGTGAACAGAATAACTCAAATTCTAAAACTCAGTTAAATACCAAACTTGGTAATCAAGTTCAGCAATTTACAAGTAAGAAACAATGATTTTCAACAAAATGGCTCTAACAATATTGATCAAAATAACATATTTAAGATATTTTCATGACAAATTAAATGTATATCTTGAATGTTCTGGGAATGTCCTTACAAGTCCTCTTGATTCTGGATGAATTTTGAAGAACTGGTATATAAAAAATCTGATGTTGCACTCACATGACTTTCTCTACTCTTGTACTAACCATTCTTACAAACTCTTATTCCTATATCTTCTTCATGTTAGTCGAGATAAACATTTGTACAAATTATCGTATTGCTTATTTCCTTGTAGGTGCAAGGGGAATATTAGAATACAGTAGGCTTTGAGTGATAGTCAAATATTTTAAAGCTTTGAGATTCCATTCTCTTTGTAAGCTTAACATATAAAAAAATGAAAAAGGAGGATCCATTTCATGAAAGTTGTAAGTCTTCTGAAACTCACACACATAACAAGGAATATCTCCGAAAAGGTTCACCCTACAAGAAAATTTATTCAGACATAAATTGTGTATTTTAGCAAAATATACATTTTTTGTATAGTATGATTTGGTCTATCTCTAATGATTTACCAGTTATGCAAAAGTCATCCAGAGTAAATACGACTACAGGGGCTGTATCCAGAAAATTAAAGATATACATTTCATTTGGCATAAAAATATCTCAAACATATGACATTTTAATCAAAATTGTTAGAGCCATTTTAAGAAAATCAACATTTTCGAATAATTTTCCATGTAAAGGGTAGTTTAGGGTGGAGCTATTTTCTTCAAAATCTTCGTGTCACATCCTTGAAAGACATTAAACTTAAATACCAACTTTGGTTTTTAACCGACTTTTCGTTTTTGAGTTATGCTGTCTACAGACACAAACACACATACACAGACACACACGGACCTTTTTCGAAAAATGCTTTTCTTGGTTTCAGGGGATCTCAAAACATATATTGCCGGTGAAATCCTGACATCGAATTTTTGGGTGGAATACAATACTTCCCCTACTTACCAGTAGAGAAATAAAAAGACAAAATCTGACTGCACAATAAATGTTCCTGTTGGTTAATGCTGGATTTGTAATAATGAAATCATTAATCCTCTTGTTCTCCAGTATTTTTCACTCAAGGATGCCACATTGGTGTTAGCTGGACAGTATTGAAGATGATCTTGAGCCATTTAGTCTTGAAGATCACATAAGGGCAGTGATGAATAAATCCCAATCAACGATATGCTGACCTGTCATAGCATATAAAGTATCCCCTAGCTGGTAAATGGGAAAAGGTCAGTGGATTCATTTTGGTAATCTTCCTGGCTAGGTCATGCAGACCAACTAACCAACAGCAGGTGTGGCCCTCCAAGCATTTTGGGGGTTGGGAAAGAGCAAAGTAACAGCCAAACCATGAAAATATAGTACTTTTTTAAAACGGTTACATTTTGTTTGTATCTAGCACTCCATTTTTCCTCTAATTTGATAACTGGAGGAGTAAAATTTAATTCTGCAAGTAAAAAGTCCCCCATTTAGACTATAAGTTTGTCCCATTAAGTTCTTTCGTTTTGCTCACAAGTTCCATCTATAGCATCTGAAAACCCTGAACCCTATGTACACTCAAGTTATCATAGTTGCCTAACCATCCATACGACTTAAAGGTCAACAACCAAAATTGCTATTGGATACATCAGTGCGTGTTTGTAACTGATGGATGGAACAACGTGCACTTGTGTTTACAAAGTATGGAAAGCAAAAAGGAACATTTCTGACATCTTATGCTAATTTACAATCGTAAGGGCAAAACTGCCTCACAATGCCAGCAGAAAATTTGTGCTGTCTACCAGGAAGATGCAGCAACGAATTAAGCATGTCAAAGGTGATTTAGTCGATTTTGAGCTGGGAATTTCTTCCTAAAAAGAAAGTTTGGCCACCACTGTAGTAGCTGTGCTGCAAGTGAGGTGTATTTCAGGAATTCTTAGTGATTAAAACATAACAAGATATGAACAAACTTATGAGATGATCTTATACTGCTTCAAGTTCTATGAGAAAAATTAATTTCAACATTCTTCAATGGAACACAAAAAATGTAAATCTCGTTAAAACATACAATTTATTTCAAATACACCTTTTTTGTGGAGTGAACCATTTCTGAGATATTTTCCAATACTTCAAATACTTTTCCCAAATAGGAATATGTTATTAATTTGTTTATCTCTTGGCCATGCAAAGAGAATGGAATTTCAAGGCATCATATAGGACCAGCTCTTAAAGGATTTGACTATCGCTTAAAGACTTTTGTATTCCCATATCCCCCTCACACCTACAAGAAAATTAGCAATTAGATAATTTCTTCAAATATTTATATCAATTTACTTAGTAAATAGAGAAATAAATGTTTGTAAGAATACTGGAACAAATGACAAATACATTCACTTTTAATGTTTACTTCTTCTAAAACTGAATCACAAAACACAGTTCTGTTTTCTCATCAACACAATTTACAACTTGTCATGACCTTGCAACTTACAGCTGTTCTGTTCTATCATAACCTTGACACAAATACTACTCACTGCCTGCACCTCGCTTTGACGGTTCTACTCACTCACTCACAACTCTCTCAACACTGTCTATAGTCTCACGAATATTCATGCAACTTACTTAAAAAGCCAAAAATTAGGTGCCATCGATTTCTCCAGAAAACACGTTATCTCAAAGCTTTTCTTTTCTTTCTTTCTTTTTTTTTTTTTTTTTACTGTCTAATCTGCCTTTTTTCTGACCCGTTTGTTTTCAGATGATGATTAGCTACGAAGTGGTGTGAGGTAGCTGACCTCACACCACTGACCTCATCCTTTGAGGTGTACAGCTGCCTTAACAATACTTAGTACAAGAATAGAGAAAAACATGATTGCAACACATCAAAATGTTTAAAAGGCACTATTTAAGTCAGAAAAACATTATTTAATAACAATCATCAGCAACTTCAGGCAATTACACTTTGAACTGTTTAGAATTATGTAAACCTGTGTATCATTAGTGCTAATAAAAGCATATTTTTTGAGAGGGAGTAAGTACGATGTGTTTAATTAAATATTAATTTTGGGTATTGATGCACGTGTATAAAATTGCAACCTCTACGTAATACACATCTTACATAAACAGCTGCGTAAGATTGGAAGAAATTACTTGTAACAGTTCACTCACAGCAGGAAAGTGGGAGAATAAGATTGTTGGGTTGTTCTGAAAAGCTAGTACGCAGTAGCAAAGTGTCGCTACAATGTAATATAATGCGGCAACATGCTATCCTTCAAAGTTCAACTTGTAGGCAAAGGGAAAGGAGGATGGTAGATCCTTACCAATTAGAATAACAGCCGAGGGAAAGTTGCCATCGAAACCACCTTGACCTTCAGTGACAGCTGGGTAAGCCGAGCACTTACCCAAAATATGTGTAAACCTCAGTCTCATATCAGCCATTATTTCTAAACTAAACTTTATCATAAATAGCTTGTGGTTTCTCTAGAATGCTTCCTGGCACAATCGAGATCTGCCACTGACACTCTGGCCCTTCCCCTCCACCATCGCACATCCACAGCATGTGCTTGACCCAATAGCCAAACTTTACCAACAGCTATCATAACTCACTTCTTGTTTAAAATATGTCATATGCCCATTGATGGCAAAAGCTAACAAATGTGGAAATTCATTTCCTTCTTTCCTTGCTTGTCTTAGGCTTTTCATTTTCAGTGCAGTTATGAATATCGAAAAACCTTCTTTGGTTTATAAATATAAAAAATAGGAAAAGCACTTGGGTAACCATTCTACTGCATGCAGTTAACATTTTTCATTTATAAAATATAAATGCCAATGAGCAAATAATATGCCCACCTCCATGTCCTGTGACCTGCCTGAAATGTTGCAAATATTCTGAAAGTACTGTAAAGGGCAACGAATGTTTCGAACAGATATTCCTGGTTATGCTGAGGTATCATGGTTTTGCTTAAAATTTAAGAAGTTCTTTTGGCACATCTTTGGTAAAGTCAGCTAATTCATACGGTAACCTTCAGAAGAGTAATTCATAGTACAGCAGATTCTTAGTAATTGAACTAAATAGAGGTTATATTACAATGTTGGCACACAATGCCCCCTTTTCTAATTCCCATTCCCTTTTTCAGGTGTGGTTGATAACTTAGTTTTACAGTAATTGATGAAAAGCTGTCCCTACTTGAAAACTATAAGAATATGCACAAAAAACTAAGCGCAATTCCCAAAGTGAATAATAGCTAGGCTGTTATGCAGTGATATGCATGAGAATATTACAGCAAATCCAACGATGTCATTTATCATTGATAAGAAAAGCCGCCTAGTAAGATTTGACTCAACAGCATTGTACTCATTCCACTGCGAGCAACATATATTAAACCTTGCACACTTTCATATAATCGTGTTTTAACAAGTATTTTCAACTCACCTGCTATTCAAATAACCGCCTCTAACGGATTTGTCAAACTTTCGACTTTTATTTGAAGCCTCAGAAAAACAATTGCTTCTCGATTAGCGTTGTCAAACTTAACAGCTAACAACTGAACCCCCATTACCAACCGTAGCGGAATTCCGCTACCTTAGGGAAATTTGAGCCCTCAGGAGACGAAAATGGGAAATTCATTTTTATTTAAAGTGAATTTGTGATTATTATTGAAATAAACTTGTAAAAAGTTTCATTAAATATTCTATAAAATTAATAGTAATTTAAAGTTTCGAAGGAATGTATGTCTTCTCAATATTTCAAAACTGGTTAACATGTATTTGTGTTGCCACATGAAAACTGATGTGCAAAGTGTTTTTCGTAGATGACTTCACGTCCAGAAAATAAAAACGAAAAAAAAAAAAAGGAACAAGCTAAAACCTGAAATTCTGAGTGACCTCTTAAGAGTAAAAATTGATATTCAAAATAAAGCCAATAACTATTTAGTATTCAATAACTGATAAGCATGTAAATACATCTGGGAAAACCATGGACATTTTTCAAGAAGTGCTTATGATACCAACGAATTACTGTCATTTACTCGGAATGTCTTTCTTCTCGAACGCGCCAAAGTGCATGGAGTAAGGCCTACTAGGTGTTCTGTGGAGTAAGGGAGCAAACAAAGTAACACCAAAATTGTCTACAATGCAGTTGAACTATAAAATTATAACTGTTGCTACAATGTTATATTCTGCGATTTTCTGAGTCTCCAATAAACATAATTCATTAGTGATATTATTGATTGTATGATTATAATTGTTTTCTTTGATGCGATAATCTAATGTATAAGATACTATTTCGTGTAATATTTATTGTTCCGGTAAAGAAAGAATAAGTCAGTTTTGAAGTAGGTTTAACACATAAAAGCGAGAAGAAAAAAGAATGAGGTTATCTCAGGTTCACTTGTGTCAATCACAGGGTCATAGCCAACACCTGAGACAAATACAGTACATTTCCTATAGTGATGACCAGAGACCAGAACTTAGGCAGAATGCCTTTTTAAATGTGTCAAATCTATCTTCAATTTGAAAGTGAAACTATGTTAACTATACCTTTATGGTTGAAATGTCACAGTTTTATGTGGCCTTTTTCTACCTTATTAAATATAAATACCTATTTTACGAAATAAATGTTTTTGTTGCCTTTATTTCATTCTTTATTGATTATTAATTATTAAACGTTTCCTTCAGGTACATTTTACTTCAATAACCGTTAGTCCGTGACAATGAAAGTTACTTCGCCGAATGTATATTATTGTCTTTAAGATGCAGACAACACAGGCGCCCTTCATTCCGTTCATTATTTTCTTTGCAACAAGTGCTACCGCCTTTTTTTTTTTCAGGGGAGTGCCGCATGTTGATAGTTTGCAATCAAACAATATTAAGCCATTATGCTGTTGCCAAAAACTGTAAAAGATATAAGTTATAGTATTTGCTGCAGATAAGCGTATTAATTTGTGCTAAATAAAAACTGTTCTTTACATCAAAATTAAAACAATAGTGTACTAGTAATTGACTGCACTTAAATGCATTAATTTCCAAGGTGGGGGGGGGGGGCAGAAAGCGTTTGGGTAAATTACCACTTGGGTTTATTTTAAAAGGTAATCGTGAGAGTGGATCTAACTTCATTTTTCTTTGTTTTCATTGCGACGTTGTTGTGGCTAGCAGCAAGATGCCGAAATTCAGTGTTCCTTTACGCAGTAAATTACAAAGTTACGTTAATACTTTTGGATCCGACGTATTTTGTACCGACGGTAAAGAATCCTACATTATCGCAGTTTTTGGAGAAATATACTAACAAATTTGTACCTAACGAGTCAAGTTTGCGAAAATGTTACTTAACCGAATGTTACGATGTCACAATGTTGTTAATGGACCATTAGATCCCACAGAAGGTCAATCAATGAAACCATCCCTGCTTACAACAGTGTATTGAGAAAGTTAACAATTCAACTACCGCACAGTTATTTACCGCTTCATTAACGTTACTGTGACCTGAAGATATTCAATACAACGTCTTACTGTCTTACTTTTCATCAGTGACGCTGCACCATATATGAAAAACGCTGGAATCACAGAACACCTATAGTAGTATATAGTAGTATCTAAAATGCCTTCTAAACTACGGGCTACAAGCCCGGAAGAACTAAACATATATAATAGTCAAGACACCGGCCGTGAAAGACTAAGTTTATATATTAATATTTTCGGTTGGAAACACCGAATTGAGTGAAACCGTGGTGAAGCCACAAAAGCTTGAACACGGGACACCCGAAGTTGAGCAAATGCTGAAAATAAACGAGTATTAGCGACGCTACCGCGTACAAAATGGATAGGGAAAGTTTATCACAGAGGACATTCCTGCGTACAGCGCGCCGGTAACTCGGAGAGCAATTTAAAGCTGACGCTTATATACATATTATTATATATGAGTGGCTAAAAGTTAGGAGGGGTCGCCCCGTTAGAAAGTGTGCCGCACATGACTCCCGAGCGTTGAGGCCAGATGCGACTTATGATGCAAGCATAGACTCGATATCTAAGCTGTCTTACAGATATGGATCTAGTGAATGCGGCAACACGTCACGAGTTAACCGACTTTGAACGTGGAATGATAATTGGCGCAAGACGCACGGGCCTTAGCATATCGGAGATTACACAAAGGTTCCAGTTTCTGAAGTCGACAGTGTCAGGGTAGGCATCAACGTCGGCAGACTTCTTTCCAGGGGAGGGCGAAATGTTGGAATTTTGCAATCAGATAATATTAATTCATTATTTTGTTGTCAAAAGTTATAGTATTTGTTGCGTATAACCGTATTAATTTGTGCTAAATAAAAATGGTTCTTTACATTAAAATTAAAATAATAGTTTAAGAGTCAGCACATTAAGTTCACTAATTTTCAAGGGGGGGGGGCGGCCCCCCCCCCTTGCCCCGCTTTCGCGACGCCCATGAGGGTAGGTCAGGGTGGAGCTTCAATGCTGCAATGAGAATGTTCCCATACGCGTAAACCACCGTACAGAAAGACTACAGGTGTTTAACGAACGGACATCACGTCACCTCAGCAAACCATACGGACGCTTGAAAGCTTACTGTGAGTCAGATAACCGCCCAGTTGAATGTTGGGAGTCAGGTACCCATTTACACCAGGACGGTAGGGAGGCACATGCCCACGTAGGCTTCAACTACCGATGATCAACTCGTGTCTCTTTGCTGACATCTCGACTCAGACGTCAGCGAAGTGCATGGGCCCGCGAACACCGCTAATGGACCCTGGAACGGTAGCGGCGTGTGGTATGGTCCGATGAATCCTGGTTCCAGTTGTATCGAACCATGAGGGTGTGGCGTATGCCCCATGAAGCTATAGATCCCGCGTGTCAACAAAGTTGGTGATAGCTCGCTGTAGTCTGGCTGTGTTCTCATGCCATGCTGATGAAAGTATTCTACAAAATTAATAGTCATTTTAAGTTTTGAAGGGATGCGATTAGGCCTCATGGTCCGACTGCAGGGACCAATGACAGGTGCACATTATGTGAACATTTTTTCAGATCATCTGCAACCCTTTCTGGCACCACAGTGCCCTAAAAGATATGTCATGTTTCAACAGGACAATGCAACATGTCACCATTTTTTGGTGTCACGCAGGTGATTTGGTGAGCACTCCAATGGTTAACGACCATGATCTTGCCCTGCAGATCACCCAATTTGAATCCAATCGAATACTTACCGGAAGCTGTGGGTTTTGGTGTACACTTCATGAACCCAGCATCAACTAGACAAGAACAATTGAGTAGCACTGCAAGATGCATGGATCCATATATCTCCAGAACAATTCCTATACCTCTAGAGTTGATGCCTCAACGTATTGTAGCAGTTCTGAGGACTTGCGGAGGAGCAGTTTGTTATTAACATCATAGTGCCTTCCAATGACTTTTGGTCACTCATTGTAGAGGCATAGCGTACAGGAAAATGTTGTATATTCATTGAGTAAACAACAAATTCTTATGAAATCAAGCATGGTGTTGAGTGTAGGATATATTTTGTGAGGAGTTTAAATTGAAGCACATGGGAAACCTTCGCCGATGCATTCTCTGCTAATTATGCAACAATTTTAGTATTACCAATGCTATGAAGATGGTTCTATATTATTACCTGGTTTGAAGGAAAATGCTCTGACAGGAGTGTTCTTCTTCACCACTCATTTTTAATACACTCCAGATTTCATGCTGCTTATTGGTGTCCAGTTCATAATATTTACAGCTTGTCTAAAATGTCCTGACACTCCATATACGCAAGTGAGGAGAAATTCAGAAAAGTGGTAAGAGTGGTGGGGTAGCAAGTGACTAGAAGGTTATCAGAACTTGGAGACAGTCACATATACAATGCATGAACTTATCACTCTCACGGCAACTGGAAGACTGACCCCTACTTCTCTTTTATGCAAGTGGACTGCTCAGTCCTATGACACATTTTTGCTTCGGGGGTGGGGGAATGTCACGATGTTTTAGACAAGCTGTACATCTCTTTAATCTTTAGGAATCAAGTATTCTTCAATATTGTTTTGGGAAACGTATTTATCACCACTTTTAAATAATTTGTTTGTTTAAAAAATAAAAAACAAAATTAAATGCATTTAAAGAGCATGTTATAAACTAAAGATGAAAATGTGTTTTGAACATCTTGATACCTTTATTAACAATAATGATGATGATGATGGTGGTGGTGGCGGCGGCGGCAGTGTTGGTGATTATGATGATGATAATAATCATCATCACTAGGTGGTCTACCGTATACAGACAGTGTCCTTATCACCCAGTCGCTGTGTCCTCCAGCTGTAGCCAAGGCTGCAGAGGAGTGCAGCATGCAGGTGATCGGGATCAGCACGACTTTCCTGACCATAAGGCAGCTACTTGACCTCTTTGGGGCACTACCTTTCCATGAGGATAGACAGAGTTCAAATTAATGGGGGGATGGGGGATTTCCTCCTCTCAAATACTTTTCCCGGCACATCAAAGAAAATTTCCTTCCCTGTCAGGGAAGTATTTCTTCATTTTACTGTGTTTACTATAACTGCTCTTTTAAAACACAAGAAGACACGGAACATTTTCAATGCAGACTGTACATAGTACGAGTGCGAGCTGTGAGTAAGTAAAAGTATTATACCTCAAGTAAAATAAAAAATCAACAATTCTCACGTTCATTAGTTGGGTTGGCATCAGGGTCACAATTCCAGCAATGAAGATAGCAGCTTGCAGTATTCAGTTTTTGCAACTCACTCTATTGTTTGTCAGTGTGGATAAATTTGTGACAAGAAAGCGAAACATTATAGAAAGTAATAACAGTGATGTATTCCAGTGTGAATCTCAGGCTTCAACTTCAAATAATATTAATATTACAGCTTCTTAGGTAAAAACTGCAGCACTTCTGTTACCACTATCGCCACCACCACTACTATTATGTTTTATGTATATAACACACTAATGCTACTACTGATATTATTACTGTTGTTGCCATGAGTATATGACAAACTTAAGTTTCCCCTCGTCAGAAAGTCTGATTCAAACGCTGAGGATAGCTACTCAGTTGGCAACACGAGGCTGAGTGCACCCTGGACTAGATCTCCCAGCGGGGGAAAAAGTCCCCAGGCCAGTACCATGGATTGAACCCCACAATGGAGGTGGGCATGCTATTATGGTGCTATGGGGGTGGTCAATAGCTTTTATTAGGGCATAAAGTAAGTAGAGGAAAGGGGGAGAATACCACACAATGCTATTTCTTGAGAATAGGCATTTAAAAGAAGCCCTGCAAAGTGTTGTCATCTTTGAACACATGGATAAATCTTGTTAACCTATGAAAACATCCTCCTCTTCTCTTGTGATAGACACATTTGTTTTCATGACTGTCACTTGTAATTTTCTGTACTGATTAATTAAACTCTTTCTGCAATGACTATTAGGTATGTTTATTTCTTTCAGGCTTGTAGGTTGTGGTCTAGAAGGCATTGCAGATACCAATGTTTTGCCAAGTACTGCGCTTGGCATCTTCAGGGTAAGACGCAATGATTAACACGTGAGGAAACAAATACCTTATAAGGTAAGCCCATACAGGTAGTAGATTAGTATCAACTACTTTTTAGCTGAAGAATTTACAATATGGATGGTTAATAAATAATAAATAAATAAATGTATGTGTGCATACATGCACGTGTGTAATAATGACAGCATGCCTGCTGCGCAGTTTCCCCTCCACATAGTCAGAAATGACAATAGCTCTGATTGTTTTTGTAGATCGAGGACATTATGAAAGGAAAGCTCAACACAAGGACTGAACCCCTGAGGAATCAGAAAGGGCTTTGAAAGCCATTCTGCAGAGATATAAAGTTCAACAGGCAGGTGGACAATTCAGCATTCTAGAGTCAACGCAGAGGAACCAAATGAAGACGGGAGCTCAAGAACAAGAAAATTCATCATGAATGGGTTGCAGTGCTGGAGGGTGGGACATGCTCCTGGTCCCTCCAGGTCAATGTATGCGGTCTTCACAACCAGGAGCTCTATCAAGTAGCCCCTCAATTGGCCTCTCAGGGATTTATATTGCATACTATAAGAAATGGTAATTAATAGCTTGATAGACACTAGGTGTGCTGCATAATGCAGTTCAGACTAGAGCAGACTGTTCTCCAATTGACTGCCAACTTATTGTTAATAAAATTTACATTTTAATATTTATACTGTAAGAATTGAGTATGAAATCATTTTGCAGAAATAGAAGATAAAACCACTTTAGCCTCGTGAAAACGGTTATTACTTCTGCCAGTTGTGGAGAGAATTACATAAAAGCTCATAATTACAATCCAAGAAGTCACAAACAGGCAATCCTCAATAGCTTAACACACAGATTGGTGAACATCTCCCGTGACTGTAATGAAGTATACATAGGAATAACCAAAAGAAATTTAGAAATAAGGTCCAAGGAACACTTTAGAAACATAAAAAACAAACAGTTGGAAAAATCAGCAGTTGCCACTCACTTTTGGACAAAAAACCATAACATAAATCCAGAACCAAAACTCCTCAAACACATAACAGGAAAACAAGAGCTGTCCATGTGGGAACAAATCTTCATTTTCAAAAATAGAAACAGAGTATTCAATTTCAACATCCCTGAGAAGGATATCTTAGCAAGTTCCTTGAACCACCACTAGAGGAGACCTCAGAGGAAACATCACCATCCACACCAGAGAGAACCAGTCAATGTCTGGTTGACAATGGAGTGTGTTGTGTGTAGTGTTATTAATTCGTCCTACCTTTTTGGTTTAAATTAAAAAAATATGTTGGTTAATCCAAGACTTTAGGGTATGCAATGCAAAACATATCAGAGATAATTTTTTTGATAGAACATATATATGAATTCCCCAGTCGAGGTTACTGTCCACTCAAATTCCAAGAAATTTAATTTTATCTGACATTGTTATCAGTTCTTTTTCTAAACCAACTCAAGGAAAGCTTAGTTTTGTTAATTTTATGATGGGAGCTTATAGTAACACATTTATTTTTATTGATGATCAATCTGTTTTTACTAAGCCAATTTACTACATAATCTCTGTCCTACCAATGTTTCCTTAAGTCCTTAATGTGTCCAAAAAGAGTAAATTTATCATTTAAAAAGACATTTTTGCAACCATGTCATTAATATATAATAAAACTAGCAATGGGCCTAGAATCAAGCCCTGTGGTATTCCATATTTAACACCTTCCATACCAGAGCAAGAAGCTTTAATCTCATTAGATGGTACAAATTCAATTTCTATTAGGTGTTTTCAGTTTTTCAGGAATGATACAAAACACCAGCGAAATTCCACTACCATAATTGTACAATTTGTGAATTCATATATCATAGTCAACTAAATCAAAACCTTTAGATTGGCCAAGAAATAATCCCATGCACTGTTTTCCAGTCAAGAATTTTATAAACTTCTTCGATAGTGTTCTGTAGTGCAGAATTAGTAGATTTCCCTTCTCAAAGTGAGCTTGTGATATAACACTATGTTTACTTAAAAATGAAGACAACCTATTGTGTAATACTCTTTTGATTATTTTGGAAAACAACAATGGAATAGAAATAGGTTTATAGTTTTCTAGCTTGGATTTTGAGCCCTTTTTATAAGATAGTTTAATTTTAGAGACCCTTAAACTCTGGGAAAAGCATCCTTCTTTTAGAGATAAATTGATTATATGACACAAGGGTTTCACCAAATGTGATGAGCACTTTTAGAGAAACCAATTTGTAAATTTGTCAAGAGCATAGGACCTTTTGGCTTTCATGCTTTTCAGCATGGCAAGTAATTCATCTCATAACATTAATTCATTCACTCATACATACATATGTTTGTTCATTAATTCATTTCTCTGGTCACATAATAGAGAATTTTTAATAAAATTCAACTTAATTTTAACATTGGAAGCCACAGTAGAAAAATATTAACTAAATTCATGAGCTACCATTTACATTTAAACCAAAATCTCTATTTTTACTTTTATGGTCCTTAGTTCCTGCTTTATATGTTCCATATAGTTTTAGATTTGTTTATAGTTACTCACTAGGTTTCTATTGCAAATCTTTTCAGCCATTTGTACTCTTCTGTTTTATATGTATATGTAATTTATGTAATATTATTTCAAGCCAATCGAGACATGATTTTCTTTAATATTTATTTACTTGGAAAACGTAGTCTTTCAGTTGACACCTGAATACTCTTAGTGGCCCATTTAACCATTTTATTGCATTCAATTAGTAATTCATTGTCCTATTGAGTGAATCATAACTTTCATTAACATTGCTTAGAGATTGAAATACATCTGCCCAGTTTTCTTTGGATAGCAAGTAGTTGAGATACTCGTACATATTATTTTTACTGAAATTTCTACACTTTTTAAACTTAGACTGACTAGGATAAATTTTTATGTTGGATTTTATTGTGAATTTCTGGCCATTGTGATCTAAAATAACTGTTTTAAATTACTACTGTCTACCAACTTTAAGGATTAACTTGAAACATGAATTGAAGTGGTATTCTTTATAAGAAACCTGTTCTTTAATAAATACAGTTGTACCATGTTTTTCAGTGGATGAAGATGAATATTTGATGAAGATGTGAGGAATTATTGGCACAGTAAATCAGTAAATTTAGAGGGAGAAATGAATAGTAAAGAAGCAAATGCAAAGTGGATCAACATATTTTAGAGCTGAAAATTTAAGTGCTATAAACATAACAAATGTGATAAGATTTTGTTTCACAGGAAGTAATGCACCTATGGAACAAATATTTTCTTTACTAAAGTCTGTGAACTGATGAGAGAAACAAATTGAAAATATTATTTATTTATGCCAACAAACTTACTGTTGGTGTTTTTAAACACACAAGCCGTGTGTGGGCAAAGTTTAAGAGGTAGAACCGGAACTTAAAAATTCAGTTCCCAGTTGTGGCGTTGAATTTTTAAGTTCCGGTTCTACCTCTTAAACAAATTGAAAGTTGAGATTGTGAAAGCATAAACAGCTGTGAAGTCCCATTTTAAAAGATTACTATGTAAACAGCTTCTCCATATAATATCAAAAGAAACAAAATGCTCAAAGAAATCCACAAATATGACAAGTATTGTACCAGAGATAAATCTGTTTTTGAAGAAATAAGTGTGTGCTCATGTCCAAGTACAAATTCTTGTTCTATTAAATTTAAGATTTTGTAGTTTGTTACTTTTTTATATTTTCTTATGAAAATCACCAATTGAAATAATTTTACTTTCATTTATATCTTTATTCTGATATTGATCACTAATAAATATAAATAATTTTACATCAAATTTTGCTTACCTGCACTTGTTGAACCTAATAATTTACATACATGTTTAAACATTAAGATTTAAAATCATTATTTCAGCAAATGCCATCAATATTTACAATAGGAAAGCAGATAATCCTCTAAACTTTGATCTGTCCCAAGTTTATCCCTAAGTTCCAGGTTTTTAATATCAACTTTGTAAAATATCCCCCTTTTTAATGAAAACTTTTTGGGCAAAAAACACACTCACACGTGCATGCATGCATGTGGACCTTTTTGTAAAAGTGTTTTTCTATGAATTCAAGGAGTCTCAAATATATCCTTCCAGTGAAATCTTGGTATCAAATGTTTAGGTAAATATAATACTTCCTCTACTTATAGATAAGTACCACAGAAAAAAAAAGAACAATATATATTTGGAATTCTGTATTTTATTTCTATGCAACATAGCTGCAAGCCACCAAATTCTGAGTCTTACACACAGGGGACAGGAAGTCTGAAATACCTGGCACCTACACATTACTGGAAAAATACTTCAGAAGTGTGTGGTATGGTGTAAAAGGGATATAAGTAAGAAAATCAACACAATGTGTTCTTTGTGGATATGTACCCTTATTATCACTAACCATACTTTCAGGTATGTTCAAAATGCAACTTTCAAATATAATATTGAAATCTTTTACATGCAAAAATTGACAGACATTACACTAACTTCACTTTCTACACCAGAACTTCTTGGGACAAGTTTCGGAAACAGCTGTTTCCAACATCAGACTGCTGTGCTTCCTCCTGTGACTTGTAGATAGCATTTTGGCTGGAAGTACTGTATGATGAAATCCTTTTCATAGGGAAACCAAAGTTCAATAAATTGTGTTAAGTTTTTGTGTATGGATAACTTTCCTAAATGGAGAGTTCTGCTATGATCCTAAATGCTCTGCAACTGCTGATTTATCCATCTTTATATTTCTTGTTTCTAAGTAAGTCACACCAGTGAATTTCCCTTTTAACAATTCTTCATTTTGGATAACTGTTCTTCAATTGCCTTTTCAATGCCAGGAATAATTCCATATCTATTATTGCATTTCTACCTGGTTACTATGTAAACTTTAATCTTCTTTTGGTTAAAAATAGGGATGGAAACAATTCCAATAACTATACATTTTTATGAACATTGTTTCTTTTTGTACTGTTTTATGCTGTAACCATTTCATTTATTTGTAACTCTGTAACTCTGAAAAATTGACTTAATGACTACAATCACTTCCTCATTAGCCTTATAGCTGGCAGCTTTTCAAGTTTTCTGCTATGGATGCCTTGGTTGTTTAAAATCACACTGGCCTCATTTGCTCTCTCAGTGGCAAAAGCCCTTATTGAGGGCAATGATATCCTGAAACAGTGTTTGACATGAAGACAAACAGAAACTATTCACAGGGAAAAATGGATCAAATCTGATGCAAACTCTTGTTCAGAATAAAAACAGTTAAAATGTGTACTTTCCTTGAAAAACTGTAAAGTTTATATTCTTCAAATAAATACTGTTTAAACCACGCAAAAATTACTACTATACTAAAGCGCGTCTCACCCTTAAAAGACAGTACACGTTAAATGGAGCGCAGTGTTGCAACATGTACTAGTTGCGAATCTTTCTCCGCGAGCGACTCGAGGTGGCCTGAGTCCTGTACTTAGTCCTTCAATTGCTGCTTGACGAGACGGGCACTTTTAACTTTGGTATCCCTCCACGCCTTTGTTACTGTATGACCTAAATTTACAAATGACTCGTCTGTATAAACAATTGATTTCCCCTGGTCCCTAAACCTTTTACGTCTTTTAGATATTTATGTCGCCATCTGATGATATCGATATCGTCTCTTTCTATTAATATGCACTTGTTACCCTTTCTTTCATATTCGAACCCCAAATCAGAGTGGCCCTTGAGAAATTTGGTAGGGTCTCATCACTGTTGAACTGTGACAAAATTATATTCAGCGTGGGTGGAATATTTGCAAACAGTAAAGAATGAACAATTCGCCGCACTCCACCTTGCACTATTCAATCATATTGCGTTAACCTAGCGTTTTGTGTAGTCCCGCCCTTTTTGCTTTCTTTTTCGATGGCGTTCTTAGAAGTCCTTTCATTACTTTCTTTTTAATCCTATAGACTACTGCTTCTGAACACTCAACAGCCTTAGCTGTTTCTTTTACTGCCTTAAACGCATTTTGCTTCAAAAATAATCTAACACATTCATAATTATTTGGCGTTCCTTACTTCTTTATTTACCAACATATCGTCCCTTCCTAGCTTCACCCTCCATAACTACAAATATTTACAAAAATATTAAACAAATAACGCAATAACAGCTCACAGTTACACACACAGCTTCTGTGTCAGGCCTGACGCTGAATAGATGAATACCTTTTGTTTGCCCTACTGGATAAAAGAAAGAGGTTGGTTTATTTTAAAAACTTTCTCCAACCTTCCTCAACATTTGTTCTCGCTGGTTCCCTGATGTAAACTCAATAACAAAAAAGTTTCACACTGCGTAACTTTTGCAGTGCACATATATAAAATTTTCCGAAAACATTTAATTTAAAAAATTATAACACTTAACTGGGTAAACATAGAGAATTCAAAGTAGGCAGGTAGTAGCACTATAGTTTACTCTACCTAAGAAAGTTAGTTTGTTAGTTAGTGCGTGATGAGTGTAGAAACAGCAAATATCGGACTTCTATTGAAAAAAACGTTTTCTGAAAAAATTTGGACCTATAGAAATGTGTAATGACTCTGAAAAGGATATAACCTGATAGAGAAAAAAATTCTGCATAGGATAATGTGTTCAAACCTGAAATTTATAACAAATGAATATTTATACCATGCTATTAGGAATCTGGCAACAGAGCGAGGGTAGAAAAGGACGTGGCTAATGGCAACTTGTATGCGCTAGATAGAGACAGAGATGTCCCATTTAACTCCATACTGTCTTCTAAGAGTGAAACGCTATATAGATGCCCAAAATAGCATGGTTCAAAATACTGTGGATTCAGATTTTACAGAGGGGAAAGTATGTCCCCCGAAAATATATTGTACTTTTTATTTATTTTTTATTTTTGAAAGTTGACTGAAAATTTTTTCCAAAGAGCAGTACTGGAATATACTTTTTGCCACCCCTAGCATGGAACTTAGGCACAGCGGCCGCTGCATTCCTAGCGTTGACATTGGCCACTGCAATGCTAAGAATTTCCTTAAGTAGTGAGACATGCACATAGAAGAAGATATTCTGCATGTTAATGAAGTGATAAGCACCATGAACGAGATGATTCTTTATATGGAGGAACAAAATAAATCGAACAGAATTCATCTCCATCTTGCTACAATCAAACAGTACGTTGAGAAAAAAACGTGAATAATGGCACCAAACAAATCTTACCGATTTCTTTAAGACAATGCAAAATTAGGTTAGTGTAAAATAAGTACAGTGTACTTGTATGTACTGTACAAATTAAGATTGGTTGCAGGATTAGAATACACCCCTAGCATAACGTGTGTGTAATTGCACTTAAAAGTGGTGTACTTTACCGTATATTGTATACTTTACAATGAACTGTAGTTTATTATTACACAAATGTTTCCCACCTTCTCTGCGGGATCGATTTATATCACTTCTAAGCTCACATTTCAATATACCACAGGGCTAAAGCATGTCCCCCAACAAGCACGTTATTTCTGGATTGTACTGTATCATAAAAAGCAAAGGTTCCTTATTTATGGGTTAATTTATGTCTTTTCATGGCTGATAAATGAGTAAAGCTCTTGTTACAAATGTCACACATGTGTGGTCTTTTGCCCTCATGAGTTAATTTATGTAGTTTCAATGTTGATGATTGTGTAAAGTTCTTTTCACAAAGTTCGCATGTATAAGGTCTTTTGCCCTCATGGATTAATTTATGCTTTTTTAGGGTTCTTCCCAGAGTAAAACTTTTGTTGCAAACATCACAGGTATGAGATCTTTTACTCTCATGAGTTAATTTATGCTCTTTCAGAGTTGATGTCAGAGCAAAACTCTTGTTACAAACTTCACAAGTGTGTGGTCTTTTGCCCTCATGAATTAGTTTATGTCGTTTCAATGTTGATGACTGGATAAAGCTCTTCTTACAAATTTCACAAGTATGAGGTCTTTTATCCTCATGGATTAATTTATGCTTTGACAGAGTTGATGCCATAGTAAAACTCTTGTTGCAAACAACACAAGTGTGTGGTTTTTTACCCTCATGAATTAATTTGTGCTCTTTCAGGGTTGATTTCTGAGTAAAGCTCTTGTTACAAACTTCACAAGTGTGTGGTTTTTTGCCTCCGTGAGTTAATTTATGCTGTTTCAATGTTGATGGCTGGGTAAAGCTCTTGTTGCAAATTTCACATGTATGAGGTCTTTTGCCCTCATGGATTAATTTATGCTCTTTCAGGGTTGATGCCAGAATAAAACTCTTGTTACAAACAGCACAAGTGTGTGGTCTTTTGCCCTCATGGATTAGTTTATGCTTTTTCATATTTGATGCCTGAGTAAAGCTCTTTTTGCAAATTTCACAGATGTGTGGTCTTTTGCCTTCATGGATTAATTTATGCTCTTTCAATGTGGATGCTCGAGTAAAGTTTGTATTACAAATTTTACATGTGTGATATCTTTTACACCCATTAATTAATTTAAGATCATTTATGGCTGATGCTTGGGTATAGCCTAACTCATACATTTCAGTCTTGAATTGTTTCTCATCTGTAGAACTTATTACATGCTTTTCTGAATCTGAAAAAATCCTAAAACTCTCCCTGCAAATTTCACTCTTGTTTGGTGTCTTGTAATTTGGAATCAAGCTGCAGGCTATCACATCTGAATCCACTGTACAATTTGTTTCAGGTTGCTCAGGCATCTGTTGTTGGCTGTAGGTGAACAAATGGGTTCCCTTGGTGTTATCAGGATCACTGTTTTCCCTTGAATGTTTACAGAAGGGACTCTTACTGTTTCTGCACAATGATTCTGAATGCAACCTGGAACAGTACAGGATGTATCAGTATTCATGCATTTGAAGAAGAAAGTAAGATTTACTTTTGGCAATGTTTATGTGACTTTTAGCAATTCAGATCCGTAGAGACAAGTGATTAAAGAGATGCTCAAAACATTTGAGGTCCAATTGTCTTACGAGAATAAGTGATAATCGTGGAAAAAAATTTTATCTAGAAGGAAGCTCGTTCCATCATAGATTCTAACTTGATCTTTTTGATTATGAGATGGTCACACAGCATCCCCCCCCCCCCCCCCCTCTACCTCCTGCACCTACAGAGGTGGATGCAAGACCTTAAAGAATTCAAATGGATTAGATATTAGCATTACAAGCATAATTGTTAAGCTGTTTAAGCTATCATTGTATTTTTACTGATTAATCCAAGTTAAGTTTAATAAAATGCTTTCTGTAGCTCTGCTGCATGAAGCTAGCATCTTTCACCATTATAACCTTTAAATTCACCTTAAAAGCTCATTTTGCTGTATTAGAAAACCTAAATGAGTTTTAATCTAAAATAAAACAGTCAATGATGATGCATTACTAATATAAGCAAAGGTAAATTCTAATTGGTTAAAGATAGAGTATTTTTAATCACAACTAAAATACAATCTGTTTAAGCGACTTAGGTTGAAAATGTAACCCAAAAATGCTGCATAATCTTGAGAATGCATGTTGGCAAGCAGGGATTCTAAATTCCCTGTATACCTGGAAAATACATGGGTGCCTACCACTGTTCATTAACAGCTTTATGAAGAACTGTGTTTTCCAAGTAACGGTTGGCTCGGTTTTTTCTAATTCATTTGTTCAGGAGAACGGGGTACATCAGGGTTCAGTATTAAGTGTCACACTATCTGCTACAGCAATTAATTCCATCTAGAAATGTGGTCCACCTGGAGTTTTGTCATGCCTATTCATTGACAACTTCGCCATCTATTGCACTTTTCAGAGGACAGTGTTTTTGAAATGATGCCTACAGCAACATCTGGACAACCTTAAAAAATAGAGCTCAAAAATCGGCTTCCATTTCTCAACTGAGATGTCAATATGCGTTAATTTCTGCCACCACAGGAGACGATTATCACCTTTGCTCTATTTTGGTCCTAATTTACTTCCCTTCGCAGATGTCGCATTTCCTGGAAAAGGAAGCTTGGACAGGAAGCTTAATTGGTCATTGCATATAGCACAAGTAAGAGCTCGATGTAACCATTCCCTTAATACCTTGCAGGTACTAAATGGCAAATCATGGGGAGCAGATCGGACAATTTTGCTGCGAATGTATCGCACACTGGTCTGATCCAAACCAGACTATGGATGTATTTCTTATTCCTCAGCATCAACATCTATGCTGAGATGATTAGACGCTGTCCATAATAGGAGTATATTGTAACTTTTTGTTGGTGGGTGTGAAGTAAAGTAGACAGATGTAGTCGAGATAAAGAAACACTTTTATTTCCGTAAACAGTAACTTGTACACTCGTTGCAACAACAAGAAAGTCTTTTCCGATTCTCCAACAGCACGACTCCGAATTCGTAACACAAAGAACTAACTCTTCTCCGTCGGCACAACTCTCCACATCGTCTGTCCGTCTCCGTCGGCACGACTACTCAGCCTTCACATACGTCTGACTCTCCGTCGGCACGACTACTCAACGCTCACATACGTCTGACTGACTCCTGTCGCACTTTACCGCTATTTATCTCTCCCAGGCACTATTCTGGAAAGTTCAGTTATTCGGTGCAATACAAAGAGGAAGATTCCAGAAGCTTCTATCCTTTTCTCTCTTTCGGCAAGCGCCCCAACAATGCGGCCATTCTCTGTCTCTTTCCTTCGGCTCCTTTGCGGTAGTGCCGACAATAATGCGATGGGTGACACTGCGGTTGTCGGCAATTAGATGCGGCGGGCGCGGTGACACTGCTCCCTCCTCAGAGTTGGTCGTCCCGACCAGCACTATCACTGCAGCATCTCCCTTGCGCCCCGGTGGACTAACCCATCGAACCTCTTCTCCAGGAGGCACGATCCTAGGTATCGCTGTCGGATAGTGTCCCTTGGTCCGGGTAGGACGATGTATGCCATCCTGCTTCGAAATTCTGCAACGGTACCGCCGGTCTTGACGGTCCCTCGTCCAGTTGCCCTTCTTCCTGGTGTGTTGACGGGCCATCCTGCACACTTGGAAACGGCTCACTGGGTACCATGTCCGCCGACCTCTCTGGCGCACCTTCGCAGCCACCTTGCTTCCGATGGGTCCGGCAACAAACCCCGCCACATCCGCGCGAGTCGCGTCCACCGCTGCACTCGTGTTCACTCGTGCTCGGCACGGCCTCTCCTGTATCCTGCCGTCCAAGATGTTGTCCACCATTCTTCCGTTCACGGCACTATGCGTCAGGTGATTGGATGGTTCCGACGGTCCCCCCATGTCACACGCCAAGTCGGATCTCGCGTGTTGCTCGTTTGCTTGTGCGCTTCCCTGCTGATCGTCCTCCACGTCATATCCTGGTTGGTTACGTACCCGACACACTCCTCCAGAGGATCCTCGATGACGTCCCTGAACTGCCCCTTTGTCTTCCCCGAGACGTACACTTTCGTTATCTGAAACGGGCGCAACTGTCGCCTCGGCCACTAGGTGCTCCCTCCCCGGGTCTGTGCTATTCCGTCTGCCCCTGGCTTCCAGTACTTTGACGCTCTCGTCAACTCTTACTACCAGGGCGCCAAGACGTTCCCCGTCGTCCTCCACGACGTCCACATGCTGGCAGAGGTCTTCCACCTTTTCGCCGAGTTGTTCCACGTCTTCCGTCATGCCAATCAGTTCGCCGAGTTGTTCCACGTCTTTCGTCACGCCAATCCGTTCGCCGACTTGTTCCACGTCTTCCGTCACGCCAATCCGTTCGCCGAGTTGTTCCACGTCTTCCCTCGCGCCAATCAGTTCGCCGAGTTGTTCCACGTCTTCCCTCATATCATCCGAAACGGGCGCAACTGTCGCCTCGGCCACTAGGTGCTCCCTCCCCGGCTCCGCGCTATTCCGTCTGCCCCTGGCATCCAGTACTTTGACGCTCTCGTCAACTCTTACTACCAGGGCGCCAAGACGTTCCCCGTCGTCCTCCACGACGTCCACGTGCTGGCAGAGGTCTTCCACCTTTTCGCCGAGTTCTTCCACGCCTTCCGTCACGCCAATCAGTTCGCCGTCAATTTTCGCCGATAGCTCCGTCTTCATCTCTTTCAGCTCGGCAGCGAGGTTGTTTCTCGTCTTTATTTCTTCTTTCAGCTCGGCAAAGAGGTTGTCGTTTGCCGTCTTCATTTTGGCAGCGAGGTTGTCGTTTCTCGTCTTCATTTCGGCAGCGAGGTTGTTGGTTGCCGTCTTCATCTTGGACATTTCTGTCTTCATTTCGGCGAATAATTCTTTCATCATTGCCATCATCCTGGTTTCCGAATCTCCCTCCATCTTGGTTCTAACGTTGCAACTTCTAACGACGATGTAACGAAACTAGAAGCAATTCGACGAATCCCACTTCTGACACCAGTGTAACTTTTTGTTGGTGGGTGTGAAGTAAAGTAGACAGATGTAGTCGAGATAAAGAAACACTTTTATTTCCGTAAACAGTAACTTGTACACTCGTTGCAACAACAAGAAAGTCTTTTCCGATTCTCCAACAGCACGACTCCGAATTCGTAACACAAAGAACTAACTCTTCTCCGTCGGCACAACTCTCCACATCGTCTGTCCGTCTCCGTCGGCACGACTACTCAGCCTTCACATACGTCTGACTCTCCGTCGGCACGACTACTCAACGCTCACATACGTCTGACTGACTCCTGTCGCACTTTACCGCTATTTATCTCTCCCAGGCACTATTCTGGAAAGTTCAGTTATTCGGTGCAATACAAAGAGGAAGATTCCAGAAGCTTCTATCCTTTTCTCTCTTTCGGCAAGCGCCCCAACAATGCGGCCATTCTCTGTCTCTTTCCTTCGGCTCCTTTGCGGTAGTGCCGACAATAATGCGATGGGTGACACTGCGGTTGTCGGCAATTAGATGCGGCGGGCGCGGTGACAATATGCTTGGCAATAGGAACCTTTCCAACAAGCCCAGTTGTGAGCCTTTACGCTAAATCAGCAGAACCTCTTCTCCATTATCGGCATGAGATTCTCTTAGCAAATTATGGTTGTGCACTTAGATGTATGCCTAAGCACCTAACGTCACTTCATTTTTCACCACCATGCTAAGCGAACAATATAGGAAAAGCACCCTTAGTCCTAAGCCAGCAGGTTTTCGTTTCCGAGAGCTTCTTAGAAAGCTTGCTATTCAAATGCCTAACATGTTTACCAAGGGCAAGAGGATCTACTCCCCTTGGTTACCTGGCACATCCCATGTAGATTGTACACCGCAAGTCCACGATGCCTATCTCTAGCATCCGCACTTGCTTTTTGGAATTTTTATCAGACTATACTGACCAATGTTTTATTCACACCGATGAATCAAAGAGCACCAGTGGTGTTGGTTGTGCTTATGTTTACGGAACCGAAACACATACATTCGGTTTTCATAATAGCACTTCCATTTGTACTGCAGAGCCATATGCAGTATACCAAGCTGTTTTATATGTGCACCTTGATAAACTAGGTGACTGCCTGAGTTTGAGCATGAGTTGTACAACTGCTATTCTATTGTGCAATGTATCCAGGATAATCTCCATATTTTGCACACTTCTGGTGTTTACGTGCTGTGTACATGGATTCTTAGTCAGGTAGGTTTGTCAGGGAATGAAATGGAAGATTTGGCAGCAAAGGCTGCAACCACAGAACCCAGTATTAGCATCTCTTGTATTACTTTGGAAGACTTTAGGCTTGAAGTGTGGAGAGCGTTGCTGTTGTGTTGGCACAAAGGTGGTCAGATCTCCACGGTAATAAGCTTACAGAAGTGATAGAACTTCTGATAAACTAGGTAACCTCCTCTCGAATATCTCATCAGGAGGAGATGATTTTGGCTCGGTTGCGAATTGGCTACTGCATTATTTGTAGGTTATCTTTTTAAATGGGACCCTGCTCCTCTTTGTTTGCTGAGCAAGAACCTTTTATTAGTCTGTCACATGCTGCTAGAGTGTGTTTCCCGAGCGCACTTTCAAGACTCTCTGCAACTGTCTGCCAGACTTGCAAAGGTCTTGGCGGATGATAAACAAGCAGTCAAAAGAGTTTTGAAGTTTTTAGAAAAGGCAAACATGAACTTGAGGATATAGGATTTTAGATATCTAATTTTTATACTCTTTTGACATCTTTGTACGTCTGTTTTAATTCTGACTTTTACCTTTTTGATTTGCATATTTACGTATATTTATTGTCCTTTTTACTAGTAGTTTTATTATATATTGAAGAAGTTTATAACTGGCTTTTACCGTGAGCTGTTTTCAAGGGTGCTAATAACCAAGCAGTTGAACGGCCTTAAACCTACATTTCTTTCTTTGTAAGGATGATGATGGGTTCTACTATGTACATGCCACATCATTAGAGAAAGACAACTGGGGACAGTTCTCTTCCATATGATGAAATGCACATACTGTTACATCAAATAGAGGCAGATTTGAAGTCTCAACGACTCACTGACTTCTCTGATGATCCTGAAGACCTTATGTACCTTAATCCTGGTCATTTCTGAATAAAAGTTCCTTTAATATCTTTTTCTGAACGCAATTCAACCAGGATTCATAATTTTGCCTTCAGGTGGAGATTCATCTAATTGCTGTATAATAGTTTTGGAAGCAGTGGTTTGGAGACTATTTAGATAGTCTGCAACAACATAAATGGTTGTCCAGTCATTCTGATGTATAGCCTGAGATAGTGTACTCCTTGAGGATGAGAACCTTCCTCCTCTTTCTTGACAATTGACTGTTATCAAGAAAACTACTCCTGGCCAAGATAAATGAATGTGAATAGCCATTATTTGCACCAGTAATGCAACTTTGAAATGGTCCATGCACAAACAATGTCCACTTTTTACTAATTTCAACAAATATTCTAAGTTTTTCACAATGTTCTTGGGACACCCAAAATATACATGTATAAACCTTCAGATACATAGGCACAGTTAATGGTTAGGTGCTTCTAAATGTGAGTGATTTTTAATATTGCTGAACTAATTTCTATGATAGTAATTTCTATTACAATAATATTTACTTTTTACACTTCTTCACATTGCAAAAAATTATTTCCACCACCTAAATCAGAGTGAATGTGTTTGTGTTTGTTTGCTTTACATTCAGTGTGATATTTGTTATGATTTTCCATTATCTGTTTAGAAAATTATTGTGAAAATTTCATTAAATAAACTTGTGAAACTGAATAACAATAGTATTGTGCTTAGTAAAAAAATAATCTGTTTTGAAAGCTGAACTCATTAATGTGTTATCAAGATCTGCTTTGTGCTAATTTTATTTTAAATGTGATATATTTAGCTGTGGCAGTATGTTGATTAAAGCTAGCTAAGTAGGAGTCACAGTTGGTGGTTGGTATGTAAGTTAGGGGGTGATGAGAGGACCGCTTTTCTGTTGAAAAACAACTTGGGCAGCAGAGAACATGGTAGCACATTAATTAAAGTTAAGGGCAATTCATATAGGTGCCACCTACAAAGGCAATGACTTTTAGGATTATCTTCCTTAATGTCTAAAGTAATGAACCAAACTGCTGCAAATTCCTCTTCATGCAATTAAATTGTTAAAGGCTTATATACTTTTTCTGTGCTAATGGCTTCATTGCCAGATGCAAGGCACTAGAAAACAACAATATACTTTTTCTTTTTTACCTGATTACCCTCCCCTTAAGTAGGACTTACACCCCCTAGGACCAGACACCTGTCGGGGAGCACAGGAACCTATGGACCGGACAGAGTGAAGACCTGGAAGCGGGTTGTCAGCCAAGCACCAGGTAATGATAGTGAGGAATAAAATGATATGAAGGCTAAATAAATGATTGGAAAGGTGATAATGGAGCAACTGGTGGAATGAGTGGCGGTGGAAACCAGAGAACCTGGAGAAAATCTGCCTTGTCATCTCTTCGCCCACCATGAATACCACATGTGGGGCCCCGGGATCGAACTTGGGCCACCTAGGTGGTAGACGAATGCTCTAACCACTTGGCTGAGGTGCTGCCCAGGCTTACATACACTCATGTAAATTGTTAATATTTTTGTCAGACTTTGTGTTTAGTTGTAAAATTATAGTTTTTCTTTCATTCGATAAAATGTTAGAGTAACAAGCCGAAAACTAGTGGAATCCAAAAACATCCTATTTTGTATACTGTGATGCTGACCGTGGCACACAAAAAAGGATGGTCAAGGCCAAGTTACCTCATACCAGATGCAGTGTGTATCAAAGGCACTTAAAGTCAAGCTGCCCCACACCACTCATGCGAGCAAACATGAGACAACAATCAGAGCAGCAGAAACGAAAGGGTTTTCGAGATTATTTGTAAAGTGTCCAGCATCTGGTGTATTGGTAGATGTTCCAAAAAAGGTTTGAGATAGGTCAATGATACATCATATATAAGGAGGTGAGGCAACGAGAGGAGCAGTAGTTAGTAGTAGTTATAGACATGAATCATCGCAGCAATCAGATTTTAGTGTGTATCAGTGGTGTATATTGTGGGCTATCAAAGCTATTACTGAAGCTCATATCTGAAGTAAACTAAAAATTAATAAGTAATAATAATTGCAATATCCCTAGTGCCAGTATCCCTAATGAAGAATTAGCGTGTCAGATGGAATATGTCTCATTCTCCTTCACTGAACAGAGGGGAGAGTAGGGATTCGGATGCTTACTACAGCAGCCTTCATTACGATATGGGTAGAGAGAGGTGAGGTGGCAGAATGCAGGAATAAGCATGCCAAGGCTTCAGAATTCTATATTGCTATACTCACACAAGCTCTCTGAAATATGCTGTATGAACACAAATTCTGCAGAGCAATAGCACATGGAGTTAAAAGCAACAAAAAGTGTGTTGTTAATAGTACAATTAGTGTGTTCAACAGCTACATTGGTATTAGTATTATTTATTTTCATAGCGTACAGAGCACAAGATAGTTGCTAGTGCTAATGCTTCAAAATAGATGAGGAATGTGTAGTAAAACAATTAGTGAAATGACTGTTCTCAGAGTTGGAATATGAGGATAAATTAGTGATAGTAAAACAGGGAAGGCCTGCTCCAGTTCTGTCACACTTGCAGTGCAAGCAGAAGCAAAAGAAATAAGAGTCCTTACAAAAGATATTTTAATATAAACAACTATAAATATGCCTGGCTGATTGGATAAACTTTATCACTGGCCACGTTTGTTTGCAGCTGAGAAAATGTTCTGATGAGTTTTGCAAATTTAGTGTATTTAATTCCAGCTTTGGAGAAACATAAGAGATCAACAATGCATATAAAATCTTTTACAGCATTAAAAACTTTGAACACTGAATGGATAGACCATTCATTGAACTACCAGAAAAGAATTGCTGACTGTTTGCATAATGAAAAGGTTAAAGAAAATAATTGTAATTGTATTTATTTCGTCCATAGAAACATGGTACATGTTGTAGGACACGTCAACTTATATATCCATACATTTAGATTTGGTCATAATATTTACAAGGAATTTATAGCCTTGTCAATACACAAAAAACAATAAAAACAATGTAATATAATGAAAGTAATATATACAGTGACATCATTAATGTACAAAAACAATAATATACTGTGATATAATACATATAATCTTCAAATATAGTAATATAACAAGCATGTTACACTTTGTGACATTTTAATATACAAAAACACAATAACTTCAAAGGAAAAAGTCACAAGATATTTGATAGAAATGTATTGAATAGATTAATTGATACAGTGGTACTTCTGCAAAACAAGAATGTTCTTTTAGAGGCCACGATGAAAAGTGAGAAGTCATTAAATAAAGACAATTACATAGAACTGCTACAATTTCTGGCTAATTATGATGTGGCACTGTCTCAGCACTAAAGACAGCTACCGTTTTCAAAGGCATCTTGGCTCTCATACAGAATGATCTAATTGATGTTGGCCAGTGTTGCTAGAGATAAGATTAAGTCAAATACTCATATGATTTCTTTTATTGGACTCATGCTCAATGAAACAACTGGTGTCATAAATAAAAGTTAATTATGTACAGTATGATTTTTTCGTCCTGAACCTGCCTAGCTGTATGTGCAGTAATTGTACTAGTCCACTATCTTCTGGGAGGGGTTTTGGGTCGGTAGCAGCCGGGTAGCGAGTGTGTGCACAATGCGGGTAACAAGAGTAGGTAAGGAGAATACTGCCAGCCATTCTCCCCCACCCTAGACTACCTTCTCTGTCTCTGCGTTTCTGCACGGTCAGGTCTAAATAATCAAGCTGTACTATTCTATGCTATGTTGATGATGAAGACAATTGCAAAGAACAATTTCTACATTTCACTGATGTAAGTTCTGACTGAACAGCCAGTGGTTTATTTGAATGTATAAATAAGACTATAGATGACTTAGAATGTTCAAAAAAATTGTTGCTCAAACCTTTGATGGTGCCGCAGTAATAGCTGGACATGTTTTTGGACTTCAGACTTAATTAAAATCGAGTCCTGCTGCCAACTTCATCCACTGTTATAATCACAGACTTAATCTTATACTTTCCCAATCTGTGAATTTTATTACAGAAAACAGACAATTCTTTGCTTCTCTTAATAGTTTACTCTCTTTTTTTCTCACATACCACTTCATGTACAAATTGACTACCTGAACATTGCAATTTATCTTTCCATGTAGTGTTGTACAAATTAAAAATATGCTGCATTCATACTACATTTTATCTATCTTTGATCTATCTAGTAAGATAATGCTAATAAAAACCATGTATATTTAAGCTACATGAAGTTAAACATGGGGATGAAGGAAAAATGAGGTTTTAAAAAAATAAATATAAGCACAAAAATATACTGCAGGCTTTCTAGCTCCACATGATCTATGGTGTTCTACCAGGGCACATGCCTAACAGAAGGTTAATCAACAACCCCTTATTGTCTGGATTTGGTAGGCCTAGTAATAGCCCAAGTCATAATCCCAGCATACACCACTGGTGTATATTGTCGCCCATCGCATTATTGTCGGCACTACCGCAAAGGAGCCGAAGGGAAGAGACAGAGAATGGCCGCATTGTTGGGGCGCTTGCCGAAAGAGAGAAAGGGATAGAGACTTCTGGAATTTTCTGCTTTGTATTTCACCGCAATAATAACTGAATTTTCCTGAAGTTTCCAGAATAGTGCCTGGGAGATATAAATAGTGGTAAAGTGTGAGAAGGGACAGTTTTTGTGTTACTAATTCGGAGCCGTACTGTTGGTGAATCGTTAAAGACTTTCTTGCTGTTGCAACGAGTGTACAAAGTTGCTGTTTACGGAAATAAAAGTGTTTCTTTATCTCGACTACATCTGTCTTCTTTACTTTACACCCACCAAAGTCATAATATGTGTCAGCTGTGTGTGTATGAAGAAAACAGTTGTGAGTTGTAATATCACGGACTGATGACTGTGTCAATGTCAATAAAAAAGAACTGTGTTATTGTGCATTCAGTGAGAAGAAAAAGTGGACTGGATTTTGTCATTTTGTCACAATACCCTATAACAAACTACAAATTCCACTACGTATGTGGTCAGCTGTAGCCAAGGGTAAATTTATCACCTTTCAAGTTGACACTTGGATGAAACGTACAAAATTTTCCTATATGTGGTTTATTGCACTAAGGAGTGGAGGCCTATGCTCTTTTATTTTTATTTTTTTCCCTAAGGTGGTGTTATCTTTAATTTTATCGGAACTTATTTGTATTAAATGGTGTTATTCAGAAAATCAACAATTCCTCTGATCTTTAAAGTAGCATAATAAACTGGTAAATAAATTCCAATTCCTAAATATTTTGAAGCTTTACTACTACACTTAAGAGATAATCTGGAATGGGATGGCATAACGGGATTTGTGGTAGAAATGGAACAGATTTTACTCAAGATTAAAATGTTTCAACTCTCTCCCGTATTTATTCTTCATAGTTGTTTTCATACAAATTATAAATGTTGGTTTATAAATTAAAATAAAAATTACTATTGTGGCTAAATTACTGCCTTTCAAGTTTGTTCTTTGTTGAGATATACAATAATTAGATGTTCCTTCTGACACTACATTCACACAATAGCTGTATTATCTTAAACACAGTGAACAGTAAACTTTGGATATGTAGTTGTGTTTGCTGTCAAGGCTTTCAAAAAACTTTCTGCTAAACCAATGGAAGTCTGTGTTTCAAATTCAGCTTTCATAGTGATCTATAATATTTGCAAGAGCACATTTTGAAAGATGCAATCTTGAGTTTTGCCACCAATGCAAGCAAACCACATGGGTTCAAAAAGAGGTAATTCTCTGAGGTCTAAGGGTAACACGCTAGCCTCTGGTTCCCGAGGGTGCAGGCTGAAAGCCAGTGGAGAGCAATGGGTTTTTTGGGCATAAAACTCCTCAGCATAGCTTCCTTCAGAAGGGAAGTACCTACAGCCAACTGTCCCATACCATAGATATACAGCATGTAAAAGAACCTCAAGCCTGATACAGAGGCATCTGAGTAAAATTAACCAGTTTCAAAAAGAGATATCTTTTGTATGCTACTTTGATAGAATCTGAATGAATGATTAACTTTGCCTTTACAGAAGTCTGTAGATAAACAGATTTTGCTGACTGCTATTTTCATCAACTTTAATGATGAAGTGGTCTTCAATGAAATCTCAATGTACATACATAAAACAGTCAAAGCTATTTTTGTTTCTAATTAGTACACAATTTACAAAAACATTTATTGCTAAGGGGAGTGGGTAGAGTAGCTTTATATGGACATGTAACTAACCCAAACAAATGTGGATTTGTCTGGCAGTAATTTACAGATTAATGTAACAGATGTCATCAATGTAAAAATTTGACATTTCGTTTTCTCAGAAATTAAGAGCAGAAAAGAGCTGAAATTTTTACAGGTAGAGACACTCTACTTCATACTACCAAAATATTGAAAGTAAGCTGCCAATAATATTTTTGGTTGTATATCTTGGTCTGTACAAAAAATGAAAAAATTCATATCAACATTTTTAAAGCAATATCCACAAATTTTAAGATGTATTACACTTAAAAATATAACTCTAGTTCAGCGTAGCTAATAGATTATCTCACCCAAGTGTGCAAAATTTGAGCCTTGCAGTTTTTATAGTTTTTGAGGAAAAGGAATGTATGTTTTGAAAAATGTGCTTTTGAGATAATCACAGTTGAACCTGAATTTCAAACATATGCCTCACATTGGTGCATTCCAGGGGAGTAGTCATCCTTATCTGGTTTCAAATGACCAATAAACAACATATATTTTGAATCACAAAGAATCATAACATTTTTCCATTAGAAACAGAAAATGCAAATTTTTATTATTTTACACTACCCATTCCCCTTTACTAAACCCAATACTTGCATAATGTTTTTCAGACATTTCCACGCAAGTGACTGCTGTTGGTGAACTTGGGGGGTTCTAAAGGACCTCTGTCGATGTTTAATGAATCCAAGCAATGGTATCTTCTGTGTGGCCTTCAAAATTAATTAGTTCTCTTCACACTTCTTGAATAAGTCTTTAAGTTGCTCTATATTTTAAAATTTTACATTAATTTCATTATTGTGATTCCCACTCCAAAAATAAATTGTTAATGCTTATTTTTGACTATGTTTATATTTGGTCCATAAGAAAGTCCCCCCCCCCCCCCCCCTTCCCTTTTTGTCTTTCCTATGTAGATCCAGTCATGTTATTCTCATCTGATGTTATATACTCTTGGAATTTATGAATAGCAATACCTTTTATAAACTCATTTTATAAAGGCTTCATTAATGCTGTGTTTATATGAGGGTAGAGTTACATTATAATTACCAACCCTAATGCTCCTGTTTCTTCAGCATGTCCATGTTACTTTTCCAGTAAAATCATCCATTTAAATATCCCAATTTCCTCAGTATCAGAAATTTCTCTTAGAAACAGTTTTTCATTTTGGACAATTATTTTTCAAATGCCTCCTACAGAGGCAGCCAAACCCATCTCCAGGTTTATACCTCACTCCTGAAACATCAAAGCAACCTTCTTCATGTCTATAATTTTATCACTAATGCCAATGAATTTCCTTTTTTCATTCTTCACGGTGAATAATTGATCAATTGCCTCTTCCAGTATCAGGATCAATTCCATACCCATCAGTATGTTTCCACCCCACTCCCAGATACCATGTAACCTTCAATTTTCTTTTGGTTACCTGCAAAATAAGGATGACAATGGTCCCAGTAAGTATATACTTTTATAACCTATTATTTCTATTTTTTCTCAGCTTCTATGCAGTACACATATTTCCAACTCTCAAAAGTTTACTTCACGACTATAATCACTACCCCATTAGCTTTATAAACAGCAACCTCTTCAATGTTCTCCTATGGATACATTGATTCAAAATCACACTGACCTCATTTGCTGTCAGGCTGGCAAGCTATAATGAAGAGTCCTTACTTATCCAGGACAATGATATTACTGAACAAGTTTTCGTTGCGCCATCTATGAAGACTGACAGAAACTATTTACAGGAAAAAGTGAAACAAATCTGATCCAAACTTGCCGTTTCAAGACACAAATAATTCAAAGTAAATCAGAATCAACCATGCAAGAATTTCCATTTAATAAACACAAAAAGTAAAGTTCCCTACCTATGGGTTAATTTATGCTGTTTTAATGTTGATGTCTGGGTAAAGTTCTTTTTACATATTTCACATGTATGAGGTCTTCTACCATCATGAATTAATTTATGTTCTTTTAGGGTTTTTGGCAGAATAAAACTCTTGTTACAAACATCACAAGTGTGTGGTCTTTTGCCCTCATGGATGAATTTATGCTCTTTCAGGTTTTTTGCCAAAGTAAAACTCTTGTTACAAACATCACATGTATGTGGTCTTCTACCCTCATGGATTAATTTATGCTTTTTTAAGTTAGATATCAGAGTAAAGCTCTTGTGACAAATTTCACAAGTGTGAGGTCTTTTACCCTCGTGCATTAACGTATGCTCGTTCAGAGCAGATATCAGGGTAAAACTCTTGTTACAAACAGCACAAGTGTGTGGTCTTTTGCCCTCATGGATTAATTTATGCTTTTTCATGTTAGATGTCAGAGTAAAACTCTTGCCACAAATTTCACAATTGTGTGGTCTTTTGCCCTCATGAATTAATTTATACTTTTTCATGTTGGTTGCCAGAGTGAAGCTCTTCTCACAAATTTCACAAGTATGAGGTCTTTTGCCTTCATGAATTAATTTATGCCCTTTCAAGGTTGATGCTTGAGTAAAACTCTTGTTACAAACAGCACAAGTGTGTGAACTTTTACCCTCATGGATAAATTTATGCTTTTTTAAGTGTTCTATTTGAGTAAAGCTCTTGTTACAAATTTCACATGTGTGTGGTCTTTTGCCCTCATGGATTAATTGAAGCTTCTTCATGCTGGAAACTAAAGTAAAGCTCTTGTTACAAACTTCACAAGTGTGTGTTCTATTGGCCTCGTGGATTAATTTATGTTTTTTTCATACTTGATGCTTGAGTAAAGCTCTTCTCGCAAATTTCACAATTGTGGAGTCTTTTGCCCTCATGGGTTACTTTATGCTTTTTGAGCACTGATCCATGAATAAACAACTGGTTACAAATTTCACAGATGTGTGGTTTTTTGCCCTCATGGATTAAACTATGCTCTTTCAATGTAGATGCTAGAGTAAAGCTTGTATTACAAATCTCACATGTGTGCTGTTTCTTACATTCATTATTTAATTTATGGCCACTCATGCTTGAAATCTGAGTACAGCTTAGCTCATAGATTTCACACTTAAAATGCTTTTCATCCTTCTGGCATACAACATGCTTTTTTAAATCTGAAAGAATTTAAAAACTCTTCCCACAAATTTCATACTTATATAACGTTTTGCAACTTGGAATCAAGCTGCACACTTTCACATCTGAATCTAACGTACAATTAGTTTCAGGTTGTTCAGGCATCTGTTGTTGGCTGAAGTCCAACAAACTGCTTGCCTTTGCAATATCACAATCACTGTTTTCCCCGTTGTTTTCTTTTGAATTTTTACAAATTTTACTGTTTCTGCACAATGATTCTGAATCCAACCTGAAACAGTACAGGATGTGTCAGTATTCATGCACCTAAATATGAAAGAAAACCTTCATTTTGAAAATGTTTGTCACTTTTAATAACTATGATCTGTAGAGACAGTAAATGAAATATATGCTCAAAAGAGCCCAAGATCCATTTGTCTTATGAAGATAAGTAGAAATCCTGGATGAAGGAGAAGGGGGGAAAAATGTCTTATGCAGCAGACAGCGCAGCGCATTCAAGATTTCAAACTTAGACATTCTGGGTTACAAGAAATCACAGTAGCCCCCTCCCCCCACCTGATACCGAAATTTAGATTTCCGATCGAATGGGCTTTTGAAAAAGACACGTTTTAATTTAATTGCCGGATGTGAGATTTGCGATAAGTGTTAAGTAATAACATAAATAGATAATAGAGCAGGAAGTGTTGTAAGGTGAGCAAGATATGAGTAAATAATAGTCGTTAAATTTTTAGGATAAACACATTATTGGTTTGAAATTAACGAGTCATGACGTCATACTACATAGTTTAAATACACGTTCGAAAGTCAGTTCTACAAACCTTAAAAGTCGCGCGATATATTTAATAAAATATAAAGTAAACATTGTTTAATCCTAAAAAGGTAATTATATATTCGAAATTCATAAAAGAACATGTTATAATAGAAAGGGACATTTCTAAATTGCGGGAAAAGGAAATAGCATTTTGGATACGAGGCTTTCTTGGATGACGTCATGACATTCAAATTGGAAGAGAACGGTTTTCTTAGCGTGGGTAAGAGAGAAAGCGTCTGAGCACTACTCAACCAGAGACCAGTACGGGAGGTTGTGCTGTGCGGACGTGAGTGAGATTCCTCTACATATAGAATCGGCATAGCTCCCGAAAATATTTAAAATAAATAAATAATATATAAAGTTGTTCTTGGGTTGTCCATCACACTTACGCAAACCCGAGATAAAAGTAAGAGATCTCAAGCTGACTAGCCGGAGCGAAACACATCAAAGGGCAACACCACGTCACCAACGACATTTAAGCATCAACGGCCGACACAGCGATACATCAAGAAGCGAACACTACTATTTTAGCATCAAATGGCATCCCAACGTGTGGCGTCGAAAGAATGGACCAACCCCAAGACGACCAAGCCAGCATAGAACCAGCAAACAAGAAGGTGACCCAACGTGTGGCGTCGAAAGAATGGACCAACCCCAAGACGACCAAGCCAGCATAGAACCAGCAAACAAGAAGGTGACCCAACGTGTGGCGTCGAAAGAATGGACCAACCCCAAGACGACCGAGCCAGCATCGAGCCAGCAGACAAGAAGGTGCCCAGCGTGTGAACATCTGTGAAACGTGTAGTGAACAAGTTTAAGTGCAGTTAAAAAAAAAAAAGAAAAGTGAAAATTTTGGTGAGTAGAAAAACACATGTAAATAGCTTAGAAATGGAAGACAGTGATAGCGATTTTCTAGGTTTTGAGAGTCCGGAAATTGAGAAAAGTGTAAGTAGGATGGAAGAATTTAATCAGAATGTAATTGGTAGCAGAATATGCCAAGAAGTAGAAGATCAGAACGTTAGAGAAACACCTAGAGGTAGTTCAGAAATGTTTAGTAATTCAGAAAGGCCAGCGATTATGTCAGGAATAGAGAATATGTTTCAAAAGATAATGGAAAAGATAGATGAAACTAGTAAAGAATTAAGAACAGAGTTAGGAAAGAAATTAGAGAAGGGACAACAGGAATTGGGAATGCAATTGGAAAATCAGAAGAGAGCTTTCGAAACCTTTAGGGAAGAAGTTAGGGAGGAAATTAATAAAGTTAGTAGTGAAGTCAAAGAAAATAGAGAACAGGTTAAGGGAGAATTAGAGACAATAAGGCAAGAAGTAAAGAATTCTGAAAAGAAATTAGGTCAACAAGTGAGTGAAAAATTAGATAAAGAAAGGGAAAAAGTAACATATAGATTAGACAAACAAAGGGAAGAAATTAGAGAAGAGTTACAGGGGTGTAAAGTTAGAATAGAAAGATCTGATGTAGAAAGTGAAAGGCAGGCTAGAAATTTGGAGGATGTTACAGACCAAATAAAAGGAGTAGTAACAGAAATTACTCAGGTAAAAGAGGCCTTAGAAAATTTGAAATTAAATGAAAATGCATGTAATCACAACAATCTTAGTAATGAAGTTGCAAGAAACGAGGCAATACCAGGTGTATCAGCTGACATTTCGATGCAAAATAGGGGTAACAGTAATTCCCATTCTGATCTCGGAAATAGCTCAGGGATAGGTGACAATTCAAATTTACATTGGCCTAACCATGTCTTAAATGAAATGACACCTCCAGTTTTTGAAAATGAAGACTCAGATGATCCTAAAGCCTTTTTAGAAGGGTTACAAGAGTACTTCACGGTGAAACGTATACCAGAGGAGTACAAGATGGTGATAGTAAGAAAATGCCTAAAGGGTAATGCTGCTAATTGGCTAGGCCTTTCTATGGGTAACAATAATGATTACAGGACCTTTAGGAACATCTTTTTAACCAGATATTGGGGAGCTAGTAGGCAGGCTAATATTAGAGTTGAATTAAGCAATGGAAAGTTTAATCCTAGATCGGAGGAATCAATGGTAAACTATTTTATGAGAATAGCGAGAAAATCGAAGATGTTGGATCCTCCCTTAGACGAAAAAGATCTAATAAATATAGTTACTCCACATTTTCCGGAAACACTTCAACATTACCTAATCATAGCCCGACCCGATAGCATTGCAGCTATGATCGAATTATTATCAGCCTTAGAAGTCAATAAGCCAAAACACGCATTTGGAAATAAATATGAAGGAAAAGAAACTGTCAATTCTTTCGGGCAAGGGGCACAGTATTATCAGAATAGAAGTGAGATTAGGGAAAGATATAAAGGACCAGTACCAAGGATGGAATCATTCCGGTGGGAAAATCAAGGTAGATATAACCAGGAAGGGCGTCACCAAAATAGAAATGGTAATCAAAGGGGAAGAAATATAAGGGTGAATTATATGAATACAAATAGATTTGATCGAGGTAGACGGGGACGTTATTTTGGACATAGTAGAAATTCAAATGATGGGTATTGGACAAACGGAGATAATGAGTTTAGACCGAGGTCACCAAGACAGGGAGAAAGGTATTCAAATGGACGAAATTCCCCCGAAAATGCGGAAATGGTTGAGGCCATTAACACGGTCAAAAACATGGTAGGAAGTAACCCCGATTTAATGCAGGAAAACAGAAGTAACAATTCGGGAAATAGTACAGGAGCAATACTTAAAAATCAGGGAAACGCCAGACCCGGTCAAACGCGCCTTCAGTGAGAACTGGGTATCCTAGTAATGATTGTGATAAGTACTCGGAAATAAATAGTCCTGGAAGGCAAATGATGATACAAAAGAAAAGAGAATGTAAAAATAGAATCGACGAAAACGAAAAAGTAGGAGATCCACCTAAAATCAAAAATGGAGTAAATGGAAAACAATACAATGCAATTATAGATACGGGATCAAATAGCACAGTATGCTCACAAAATTTTTATGATAATTTACAAAGTAGTGGTTTTAAAGTAATGTCTTTACCAGTTAATGGGATATATTGCTCGCTAGCTGTGGGAAAACGAAAAGAGAGAGTAAAATTTCAAGCAATGATAAATATTGAAATAAATGGGAGAATACTTGGAATTTTATTTCTGATTGTAGGAAGACTTGTTACAGATATTATAATAGGTTGTGATTGTCTTTATGCCTGGGAAGCTGTGGTGAATTTTAAAAACATGATTGTAGAAATGAAAGTTGAAGATGAGACCATTATAGTGCCTTTTGTGGAAGATAGTAGTTCAGAAACTATTGTAAGAGAAAAAGAGGAAGAAGAAATCCAAGGGGATACATTCTTTGTAGAATATGTTAAAGTAGGAGCTATGGAATTAACTGAAGTAAATGTCAAAGAGTACAGTATCGATAATAAAGAAAATGTAGAATGGGATAAAAATGATTTCATAGACAATTTGAGGTTTTCTGACGCAACTAGGTACTATGATAGGGAGAGTAGTGAAGACTTAGAAGAATTGTTGAGGGAAAAAGTAACTCAGGCTGATCAACTAAATGAACAACAGAGGGATAAACTGTTTGAAATATTAATCCGAAATAAAGAAGTATTCTCTGAGAAACCTGGTAAATGTAATATTTATACTCATTCGTTTGAGATGATACCCATCAAACCTTTTACACATAAAGCGAGAGCTATCCCTAGTACAATAAGAGAAGAGGTAGATGCAGTTATAAAGTCAATGTTAGAAGATGAGGTTATTGAGATTTCTAATTCAGAATTTGTGAATCCCCTATGTATTGTAAATAAGGCCAATGAAAGATTAAGGTGACATTAGACGCGAGAAAACTAAATTATTGTTCATCATACTTTCCATCAGGGAATCCAACAGAACGTGTCCTCCGAGATATAGGAATTTATTTACGTGTACTTACACATCATAATCACAAGGATTGGGTGAAATATTGTCCATTGATAGAAAAGATTATCAATCACACCATTAATGTAACTACTGGGTTTGCACCAATAAAATTAATGTTAGGAATTGAACCAGAACCAATATTGATCGGGGAACCAAAAACACTGAAAATTAATGACATTCAGTTAAGTGAGGAAGAAAGAGCGAAAATTGCTTTTGAACGAATCAAGAAAAAGGCAGAGAAGCGAAAATTAAAGAAAAAGAGTAGAAAACATAGATGGGAACCTAAGATAGGCGATTGGGTACTAGTTAAAGACCATAAGTTATCAAGTGCATTGCGAGGTAGGAACAAAAGGATGGAATTGTTATATAAAGGTCCTGCAGAAATTATATCAAAATTTGGTTATCATACCTATGAATTAAAAGATGTTAAAAATGAAAAATGTCTGGGAAGATGGCATAAACAACTCCTTCGACCATACAAGAAACCGTGTGGTGCCTTGCAACCTTGATTTAATGTAAAAAAAAAATTGGAAGTGTCATTTGTCTATTGGCGCCCAATCAGCTTTGAGATAAAATGTAAATGTTAGCTTACTTGAAAATCATATATTGGTCAGGTACTTACATATTCATGAAAAATGCAGAATGTGAATTGCTATCTACTACAAAGAGCTTAAATATATTGTATAGAGCTCACAATAACAGCTTCAGAAAGATTGTTAAATTGTTCATCTCCGCATAGAGAGAAAACAGAATATTTACTTTGTAAACATTTGTTAAAATATTTAGATGTATAGATAGTTATCACAGCAAGACAAAGAAAGAACTTGTCTGAAGAATGTAATGGATTTATATAAATATATGTACATTTTAGTGCTTAAAGGATATAGTACAGATATGTGTTACAATAACAAAAGTGAAAAATCACAGTGCAAGTGATAGTGAGAGCGAAGTGAGCAAACATGAACTAAAAGAAGGAAATATAAAGAAAGACTCTTGAAATTTAACCTTTATATAAAAGCTTCACAGAAGAAACCATAACATATTGTAACTAGTATTTAAGGATTAATGTTTAGTCAAGTGTACAATTGTTTGTCATGTTAAAAAGATTAATGAGAAAATGTGTTAATAACCAATTTCAAAAACAGTGTAATTGAAAATTGTATATAATGGGAGTGTTGCCGATTATTCAAAATACAGGAGTAATTTTTAATTTTTCTTTCGGGCAAGACATTTACATTATTTTATTATGAACTAATAAAATAATATAAATGGGGGCATTTGATACCGAAATTTAGATTTCCGATCGAATGGGCTTTTGAAAAAGACACGTTTTAATTTAATTGCCGGATGTGAGATTTGCGATAAGTGTTAAGTAATAACATAAATAGATAATAGAGCAGGAAGTGTTGTAAGGTGAGCAAGATATGAGTAAATAATAGTCGTTAAATTTTTAGGATAAACACATTATTGGTTTGAAATTAACGAGTCATGACGTCATACTACATAGTTTAAATACACGTTCGAAAGTCAGTTCTACAAACCTTAAAAGTCGCGCGATATATTTAATAAAATATAAAGTAAACATCGTTTAATCCTAAAAAGGTAATTATATATTCGAAATTCATAAAAGAACATGTTATAATAGAAAGGGACATTTCTAAATTGCGGGAAAAGGAAATAGCATTTTGGATACGAGGCTTTCTTGGATGACGTCATGACATTCAAATTGGAAGAGAACGGTTTTCTTAGCGTGGGTAAGAGAGAAAGCGTCTGAGCACTACTCAACCAGAGACCAGTACGGGAGGTTGTGCTGTGCGGACGTGAGTGAGATTCCTCTACATATAGAATCGGCATAGCTCCCGAAAATATTTAAAATAAATAAATAATATATAAAGTTGTTCTTGGGTTGTCCATCACACTTACGCAAACCCGAGATAAAAGTAAGAGATCTCAAGCTGACTAGCCGGAGCGAAACACATCAAAGGGCAACACCACGTCACCAACGACATTTAAGCATCAACGGCCGACACAGCGATACATCAAGAAGCGAACAACGATAATTAGCTTCACACCCTTCATTATGGAGATAGACACAAGAGAGAGGAGCTGAAAAGTATTTAAAGAGGGAACAGATATTAGCATTACGAACTTAGTTGTTACAACTATTTAAACTTTCAGTGTATTTTACTTATTAATTCAAGTTAATGTGAATCAATAATTAAATGGCCCTTTAGATCTGCTGTATGTTCTTTCAACATTATGTTTTATGTTCACTTTAAAATGTATCTTAACACATAAGTTTACTGTATTTAGGAAACCTAAGTGTTTTAATCTGAAATAAAATATGCAATTGTAATGTATTAGTTATATAAACAAAGGCAGATTCTGATTACTTAAACCATGTATTTTGGAATTTAATACTGCACAAGAAGGCTAACTGCATGGAAGTGTAACCTAAAAATTATGCATAGTGCCAAAAACTTATTTTGGAGTAGATAGAAAATGGTTTCTAGATTGAGTTACTGATAAAAAAAAGATCAATAGAGGGGCTAAGAAGGGTTTCAAATTTTTAAACCTGGTTGCTATATGAAGGCTTTGAAATGTCAATCTCTTTACATAGCCTAAAGATAAAAAAAGAGAATAATGACCTTCCATTTGAGAAAAGTTTTAAGTATCGCAAAACTCACACAAATAACAAGGAATAGCCCCATAATGGTTCACTTCACACAAACAATGCACTTGGACATAGCTTGTGTGTTTTAACGAGATGTACATTTTTTGTATACCATCAGGAGTCCCCGTCATGGGGATATGTGGATAGTGACCACAAGGTACCCAAAGCTGAGCAGAACATTACTTCCGCTTACTGGTGTTTCACTCCTCACTATATCTCTTCTATGTGACCTTATGACCTTAGCTTGGTCATCTCTTTTTCTCTTCCGACCCCATGCTATTAGGATACCCGAGGGCTAGGGAGTCTTTATTTTTCCAACCTTTCCATTTCTCTAATTTTTCTAAAACCTCTTAACCCCTAACATGCTGACCTGTCATGGCATGTGATGCGTCCTCTGATTGGTAATCAGAGGATACGGTTGGTGAATTTATTTTGATAACTCTCCTGGTCAGGTTGGTGAGTCCCATAAACCAACGACAGGTGTGGTCCTCCAGACATTCTGGGGGTTGAGAGAGAGCAATGTGACCGTAAAAACGTAAAAATATGGTGCTCTCTAAAAAGCAGTTACTTTTACTACTATATAGCTCTCCAATATGAATATATTATTTACACATGATAGAAGTAGTTAAGAAAAGTGGCACTCCAACTAGTATTCTAAAATAATTGGCATTAGAGACAAAACATACGAGTTTCCCGGAATATGAGTGGCACCATATTTATGCTGATGGATCATTGATATCAAACCAATATGGAGCAGGGGCTGGAGTTATGTGCCACATCTTTTCCTATTACAAATCTTTAGGTTATGGAACTACAAACTTCAAAGCTATTCGAATGGCCCTCCAAAATCTTTTGTATAGAATCTCACATTTTCATCAAGCAGCTTTTCTCTCAGATAAAAGTCCTTAACCACCTAACCTAACAGCACTTCAAAAACACCTAGTCTTCCAATGGATACCAGCTCACTGTGGACTGAGTGGTAATGAAAAGGCTGATTTTCTTGCAAAAAAGGGTACCAGTAATGTACAGACATTTATAGTTAATCTACCATTTTATGCAGCTAAAAGATTGGTCAACTCTGAATACAAAAAAATTATTGCAAAATATTACTATGAAAAATTAAAAAATAAAAGATGGGAACTACCAAACATTCAAACAGTAATTCCTGAGTATCCTCGAAAAACAGCAGTTGCAACCTTCAGGTTGATTACGGGACATGATTGTCTGGAAAAACATTTTAATAGAAGTAGGATATATTCTTCACCACTCTGTCATCCATGTGATCTGCAAGAAGAAATGGACCAAGACCACCTTCAAATAAGCCCGACCACTTCTAGCGCCCCGTTCATCAGTGACAAATACTGGAGAGCAAGAGGACTAATGACTTCATTGTCAAAAATCCAGCATTAGCCAACAACAATAACACTGTGGAGACTCCCAGTGAAAAAGAGGCAGGATAAAACTGAGAAATCTACAAGCCCAAAATTTAACAAAAGAGCTAAACTGAATCGACAACCATCTACTCCTAGGTAATGGAGAGTTACCTTGGAGTATTTATCCCATACAAATTTTAACATGGCTATCCTACAATGGAACGTACATGGAATTAGAACGCAAAGCCAGAGCAGGAACTTTTGCTCAATAAGAACGAACCTTTGGTCACATGTTTGCAAGAGTCTAAGTTATGTCCACAAAACACTTTCTTCCCATCTAAGATGGTACACCCCAGCACGGTGTGATATTACACCAGAAGGTCTTCCAGCACATGGTGATGCTATGATATTTGTCTGAGATGATGTATGTTTAGAATTTGTACCCTTAATTTAACACTGGGCCAAAAAAAAAAAGATAAAAAGTGAACCTCTTATTGATCCCTCAGAAGTATTGTTGCCACCTCTCCATGTGAAATTAGGTTTAATGAAACAATTTGTGAAAACTCTAGATAAGGAAAGTGTGTAGTTTAAATACTTTTGCGTTATATTTCCTTCATTATCCAATGAAAAAAATTACAGCTGGTGTATTCATTGGCCCACAAATTCAAAAACTGATGGACAGTCAGATTGAGAATACTGTGAGTCGAGAAGTGAAGAATCCTGGAATGCTTTCAGAAATTTTGTTTTTAATTTCCTTGGAAATAAAAAAGACCCAAATTATGTTAACATAGTGAAAGTGATGCTACAAAATTTCAAACAAATTGATCGCAACATGAGTGTCAAAGAACATTTTCTTCATTCCCATCTAAATTATTTCCCTGATAATTTAGGAGATTTTAGTGAGAAATAGGCCAAAAAATTTCACCAGGATATAAAAATTTGGAAATGAGGTATCAAGGTAAGTGGAGTGTTCACATGATGTCGGACTATTGTTGGATGTTAAAAAGGGACTGCTCTGAACAATATGCGAGAAGGTCAAAGAGGAGAAAATTTGAAGTGCAATATTGAGGTAAGTTATGAATGTGCTTATAATTATTATTAACCAGTGATTAATTAGTGGCAAATAAATTATAATTATGGCCTGGTTTTTCATACAAAATTCTTGTTGAAAGTGATTTTTAATTTCATTCCTGTTATTTATGAATATTTTGAAAACCTGATGTGATGGGAGAATTTGGAGATTATTTTTTAATTCAGCACAAAAAATCTGTTTAGGATCACCATTCAGATTCAAAAAAACAAAAATTAAGTTTTGAAATGCAGAACTGTGTAATTATTTAATAATAATATGAAAGCTATATACTTCTATGTATTGCCAAATAAATTCTTAACATATAAACCACGAAATAAGATTCTATAATCCCAGGCCTCCAAGTTAACTTCTTTGGAAAAGATACTCTGCAACCATTGATAAATATAATGTTCTCGATTAATATAAAATAATGGTTTACTAATTTCTAATAATAGCAATTTTCTCTTTCTATGCAATTATTTATTTTGCCCATTTAACAAACTTGATTAAAACATAAACAAAGGAAATAAAGCAAACTTATCTTAAACAAGGGTAACTACATTTTAGCATCCAGAAAATTCAGTTTATAAATCTAAAGAATTACAATAAGGTTATTCAAAGGTTTTGAAACTGTTTATTACACACACATTAGGTAGAACCAGGAGAGCAAAAACTTCTGAACGGGCTGTGCAGTGTTTAGCCTCTCTGCATCCTTGGCACTCGTTGCCATCTGCGGCTATCATAGAAAGGCACAGATGAAAACACATAATATTTTTAAGGCCACTATTAAGGTTAGGTCTGGGGACCACAAATCTCTACTAATAATTCTGACCTGAAACGCACTTTCAATTCTTTTCAACAAATGATTGGCCATATCAGCTGTTGCAGAGTCTTACTGAAAAAAGGCAAAACTACATTCCCTGTCTGTTAATTCTTTCTTTCTCTCTATCTCTCTCTCTCAAAAAAAGAGCAAAATTGTATTCATGTATGTACAGGCATCAACTGCTGACTTGAAAAAAATTGACTCTATAACTCATATTGTTAATGAAGTAACCCTTCATGATGAAACATTTGGTGTTTAGTGCAACATTAGTGGAGAAAGGTTTCTCAGAGCTCCAATAAGAGATTTTTATCTCTAGAGTAACTTAAAACATGAGTACAAAAAAACTTCACATGCCCTGGAAGAATTAAAAAACATCTTCCAGGAAATTACCAGTATTTCTCAACATAAACTATCGCAAATGATGGATAGTTTCCTAAAGAGGTTCCAAAAACGTAGGTATGGACAACAGTGGTCTGCTTCAGCATCTTCTTTCATAAAGCTGGTCAGCAAAGCCTTTAAAAGTAGTTTTAAAAATGTTGTATGGTTTCATCCGTGCCTTTCTATGATAGCAACAGACGGCAATGAGCGTTGAGGATGCCTAGATGCCAAAAACCACGCAACCCATTCAGAGGTTTTTTGCTCTCCTGGTATTTGATAAACAGTGATTAAAGAAACAAAAATAACATAAGATCAACTGTAGCTTTTTTTACTTCTGCATTCTGTCTGCTGAAGTGCTATATCATGGCCATCTATGTAAATTCCTTGCAATAAGATGTAACAAGCTTTTGTTTTAATACTTGGTAGAGTGCAACAGCTGTTCATATTTTGTGGAGTAACAGTAACTATGTATTTTCTATTGCATGGCATTCTCAGCTAAAAGTCAAGAACTTCTTTGCAAGCATGTGTTTTTATAATTCCTATGCACTTATACTCCAGTAAAAGGGCTTTGTAAAACCTGTTTAATCTTTTAATAATTTATGAAATGAAATCACGTGTTTTACAGCCTAATACATTTTTCAATGGCAGAGTATTATGCAAACCTGCTGAGTGATTTTTAAGATCACTCCATCCAGGCAGGCAGGCAGACACGCATGCATGCATGCAAGCAAGCATAGTTTTTTCTCTATAATATTAGGATAGATTTACTTTTCTAGATTAAAGAAATAGATGAGAAAGCAATAAAAATATAACAAATTAAGTCTTATCTTATTAAGAATGTATTTTGTACGGTAGAAGAATACAAATAGCACAAGCAAATAATAGTTAACTTATTATAAGTTTATGGTAAAATAATTGTACTATAGATAGTGGTAACTCACATATCTAAGGTTCAATTATAAGTTTTTGAACTTCTTATTCTATATGACAAAACCTCAAAAATTCATTACAATTGCTAAATAAATCTGAATCTCAATCTGTAAAGAAATCTATGTATATGTAGTATGTGTAGTGACTTTACTGGTTAATTTATGGTCACTAAGGATTAATGCTCGATAAAACAACTTGTTATAAATTTTATGAAAGTACAAATGCTACCATTTATTACCCTAAAGAGGGAAACCTTTGGTGATCATTATTTCTAATACACTCACATAAATATCTGCTAGGAAGGGTGAGAGAGGGTTGCCCATTGCTAAACCTGAAGTTTGACAAAAACATCTTGTTTGGAACTGGAAAAAGTTTTGTTCCGTGCATAAAGGTTTCCCATGGATGTTCAAACTCTGGCAGCAATATGCAGATGATATCTTTGCGATAGTTCCAACAAAACACATCAGTGATGCACTAAAACTCTTAAACAACCAGGAAAAAGGCATAAAGTTCACTGTGGATGTAGAAAAAGATGAGCAACTACCATTTTTGGATCTAAAAATAATCAAAAGTAAGAATAGAATAAACTTTGGTATTCACAGAAAACCAACACAGATAGACAGCTACATAAAAGCTAATAATTATAACCCAAGAAGTCACAAACAGGCGATCTTCAATAGTTTAACACATAGATTGGTGAACATCCCTCTTCCAACAGAAGAATACAAAGCAGAATACTACAAAATAGCACAAAGAAACGGCTTCCCCAAATCATTAGTAGATAAAAAAGTGAAACGAGCAGACACAAAAAAGTTACTAAAAGAAACTACAACACTCACAACAGCAGAAACAAAAATTACATTCAAAACATTCACATATCATCCATGGGCCTTTGATAAATTCAAAAAGCTTTCAAAGAACATAACATTCAGTTAGCAGCAGTGAACCATTACTCCATAAAAAAATCTACTAAACTCAAACATCAAAGATGTCATTCCACCTAATAAAATATCTGGCATATACCAAATTGAATGCAGTAACTGTAATGAAGTGTATATAGGAAAAACTAAAAGAAAGATCCAAGGAACACTTTAGATACATAAAACACAAACAGTGGACAAATCAGCAGTTGCCACTCACCTTTGGACAAAACATCATAACATAAAGCCAGAACTGAAACTTCTCAAACACATAACGCGAAAACAAGAGCTGTCCACTTGGGAACAAATCTTCATTTTGAAAAACAGAGTGCTCAATTTGAACATCCCCCAGAAGAATATTTTCAGCAAGTTTCTTCAACCAGCACCAGAGGAGACCTCAGAGGAAACATCACCATCCACACCAGGGAGAACCAGTTGATGTCTGGTTGACTAATGGAGGAAAGTCAGCCTCCGAAACATATTCCAGGAAATTCTAAAGTAAGTGTTGTGTAGTGTTACTAATCGACTCACCTTTTGGATTAAAGTGATGTTGCTATTTACTGATGCTTAGCAACTGAAAGTTCAGAAATTGCTGAAGGGTTCCAGATCCTCTCTTTTTGTATATTACACATGGGACAAATTGGGTAAGAAATATGGAGTTACAACTCTGAGCAAGTAGAAGAGCAAATACACACCAGCTTATGCTTATATTCATAAAGTACAAAAGCAAACATTTCTTTTGCTTACTGTGCTCAAAATCAATGATATTGAACCTGGGATAAGCAAAGACTTCTAAGGAGGTATGTAAAATTTAATTTAATCCTTCTTTGTGTAGTATTAAATAAGTTATAAATATTTTAATCTATTTTAGAGGTGGTTATGTATAATTTGAATTAAGGATAACGCTAGGGCTAGGCCTAGGGGTACAGGCTGAAATGGAAAATTGTCTTTAAGGGCATGCAGATTAAAAAAGGTTGAATACCATGGCTCTAAATGTTATCAATATGGATGCTGACACCAGTGTAAACAAAAAAAAGAAAAAAGAAATAACCTTCTGTATCTAAAGTAAGAACAAATTAGAAACTAAAAACTTCACTTATCTTAGTAATGTTGCAAGTTCTTTTTGCACAAACTGACTCGAGTTTCAAGTTGTCTCCAACTCATTCTCAAAGCTATACAAACAAATTCGTTACCAAAGCTACAACCTTTCATTCATTGGTGTCACTTGCAATGACGAAATTATACAAGGGTTGTTTCTTTAGTTTTGGCAACTATGTTATGGAATTTAAATAACACTAGGGTTGGCAATTATGTTTATTGCATGTGTAGTTTAGGTGCCTCCCCTCCATCCAAGCATATGGACTCGCCTTTCCTCCCTCCCCTCCTCATGCAATAATGAGTCAAAGGTCATCAGTATAGATCCTGGCATCACAGTATAATGCAGTACAATGTTTTCAAAGCAGGAGCAGAGAATCTTGTGGAAAATTGAATGTGGCAGAGGTAGAAACACACGACAGTGTTACCAAGGATTGCAAGGGGCTTGTGGTGCAGATGCATTGCCATACCAAACAGTGGTAAGGTGGGCACAAGCCTTTAAAGGAGGACACAAAAATGTGTCACATATGCCTAGATTTGGTCATCCACTGGTTAGTGAAAATGGCATGCTGACGGTGTCTGCATTAGTGAAAGCGGATCGGAACTGCATTATCGAGAGTTAGCCATAGATAATGGATTGGCACTTTCAACTCTGCATGGAATCTTAAGATCCACCTTAAGATACAAATAATTGCTTCACAATGGGCTCCACATGATTTATCAGAGATGCAGAAATTTCTGCGATATGAAGCTGATCATACACACTTGGAGCACTATGAGAGCGAAGGAGGGTGCTTCTTATGATGTATCATCACCACTGATCAGACCTGTGCGAAATGATATGAACCACAGATGAAACATTAATCATCTGGATGGCATCATCATGGATCAATGCGAAAAACAACAGTTCAGCAGACCGCTACCAATGTGAAAATGGTGGATAATTGTAGCCTATGATTGGGATGGTGTTATCTTAAAACATGTAGTTTCCCCAAGACAGACCGTCGATGCAGAGTACTATTGTTCGTTTCTGCGAAATAATTTGTGAGCAGCGTTAGGAAGAGCCTGATGACATTTTATGGATAATGCACCCATTATTCTGCACAACAATGTGAGGGCACAAGTAGCAAGAGCAGTGTCTAATTTGTTCCATCACTGGGGTTGGGAGGTACTCTATCACCCTCCATATTTCCTGGGCATAAGTCCCTGTGACTTCGACCTCATTCCTAAGCTGAAGGAACTACTGCGTGGGAAGAAATTCAGAACAGTGAATGACATTCTGAGTGCAGTTGATCGGCCTCTACATACCATCCAGAGATTAGGCAGTGCCAACGGCATTTGACGTCTACCACATCGCTGGGAACAAATGGTATGCAATGCTGATGACTACAACCAAGGACTTCAAAAGTTAAAACCTTGTATGTATGCTATGTATCCAGAAAATGAATACTTGCCAAAACTAAAGAAACAACCTAAGTATTACACACTAAAAAAAAAAATAAATAATAGTATATCCAAATTAGTAAAATATCCTCTCCTAAAGCCAGACCAAAACTTAAATATCCTTAACCAATACATTTGGCCAGCTGTTGTATATCCTCTTCAGTATGTACCGTCAGTCTGAGTGGCTCGGTTAGATGCGGGTTCAAATCCAGGCCAGACCGATGGTTTTTAAATGTGCTTAAAAAGATAGCTCCATGTCAGTAGATTTACTAGCATGTAAAATAACTCTTGCAGACAAAATTTTGGAACACCAGCGACTCTTATATGAACCCCGCGACTGACAGCATCATTAAAAAACAACACATAAATTCAGTGTGCCCCTTTGCCTAAACTTAAAAAGGGATTTATCACTGGCATTGACAAAATTATTAAAAGCGCAGTTAAAGAAATTATTGGTATACCAGCAGACAGCCCAGATGCAATGTTATATACAGCAAGAAAATTTTAGAGGTCTTGGTGTGATGAAAATTTCTTGGGAGGCATATTTGCAGCACATTAATATTTGTACCTGTCTTAGCAAGGTACCAAATAAGTTTCTACATTGTACAAGAAACATTGAAAGCCTAGAAAATCTTGGTGTTTCAAATGGAATTTATTTGAATGTGAAAAGACTCAGAAAAATGCTGCATGATAAAGAAAACAAGAAATGCAAACAACTTCTATGGAAAGGATTAGGAGTTGCTCTCTTTTCTGAATGACCCAAATCTAACTCATGGCTTTCTACAAAGAAAGGTCTCTCTTCATCAGAATGGACCAACACCATCAAGATGAACTGCAATGTGTCTTCAGTCCGCAAGTTCCAGGTAGAGGCCAAGTAAACCGTTGCTATGTGTGCAATGAGACTGAAACCTTGCACATATGCTTAGTCTGCAGGAAGGGCAAACTTCTTAGAAACAATAGACATCTTACAGTACAGATGGCGATTACTGATTCATTCAGAGCCAAAAAGAAATATGAGGTCTATGAAGAAACGGTTTGTTCCTCTATCTCCATAGACATAGTTGTCATTGATAGACAACATGATAAAGGATTAATTTTTGACACTACAACCTGATTTGAAAAAAATGTAGACCAAATTAAGGAGACAGATAAGTGAAAAAACTACATTATGAGCCTTGCATTCCTTATTTAACAGACAAATAAAAAATTTCAACTTGGGAAATGATTGGTCTACTTTTTGATGCTTGTGGAGTGATTACTAAATTTAGGATTGATTTGTTCCAACGTTTTGAATTCCAATTAAGTGTTTTAGAAGCCTAGGCTTACAAATTATTCATTTTACCAATCATCTGTATACTACACTAAATTAAATAAATAAATAATTCTAAAATGATTAGCTGTCCTACTTCCAAATTTTATAATCATTTTGTATATTATTACAGTTTATCTATCAAATATTTTTGCATTATACGTTTTTTTTCTCCGTTATTCATATTTAAAATTGTCATTTTCTCCAGATTTATTAGCAGGCAGTGTCCTTATGACAGCCCTAAAATAAGACAGCTATCCAAGTACTGCATTTTCTCTCTTTCCACATGTACATGGTCAGCTACAGTCATGGTTAAATTTATTTTCTTTCAGGATGACATTTGGAAAAAGCTCTTACTACAAAATTTCCATGTATGTAGCCTATTGCTTTAATGAGTAGACAACTATAAAGGATAGCTTCCCCCCCCCCCCCCTGAATAAGGTGTTATCTTTTATCTTATCAGAACTAATGGGATTAAATGATGATGTTCAGAAAAATCAACAATTCCTATGATCTTTAAGCATCCTAAATGCTTTCAAGCTTTACTACCACAGTTAAGAGATAATCCGGAAGGGGATGGTATAATGGGATTCAGTAGTAGAGATGGAACAAATTTCACTCAAGATTAAAATGTGTTATTCCCTGCTATGTTTATTGTTTACAGTTGTTTTAATACAGATGAAAAATGTAGACTTTCAAGTTAAATCAACTACCAACATGGCTAAATTACTGCATCTCTAGTTTGTTCTTTGGTTAAATATCTGATAACATTCCTTCTGACACTACATTCACACATGGCAGCCATATTATGTTGTTCTTGAAATTCCTTCTTCAATGCAGTAGTATTCATTCCAAATCCATGCCTGTGTTTATACCTTGTTCCTGAATATCAGCAGCACCTTTCTTCATGTCTATTATCTTATTTCCATACCACTGAATTTTCCTTCTGTATCATTCTTCATAGTAGATAATTGTTATATAATTCACTTTTCAATGCAAGGATTAAGGATGGTTCACAAATGGCAGTAGTGGTAATGGTTACCAGAACATGGAAGTTGATACACATGTAAATGTGAGCATCCACAATTGACAGGAAGTGTTCCAGCCCCTAGGAACAGCAAAGAAGGCTTGACCAAGTTTTAACTTTCTCATTCTAGTTGCCAAGAATGCATGTTAAGATACAAATTGTGCATATTAGACTTTGTGCTGTAGAAATTATTCAAGGCAGCTGTGCCATGAAATTGGTCAAGTTCCCTCTAGTTGCAAGGTGGAAAAAAATATTGTTGGTCAGTTAGAAACAAATGAATTCCCAATGCACCATATTAACTTTTGACTTTGCTATCCATATTATGATCAATATACATTACTGTTACATTGCTGGACTGTTGGGAACAAAATGTTGAGTTCTGCCTTGCTTCTTGTTCTTGTTTCCATTCTGATTACTGTTACTAGGTGTTGTGAACCAGCCTTTAAGTTTAAATGACAATGTATCTATAAATCTGTTTCTACCTCACTCTTAAACACCATTACAGTGTTCCTTTATGTCCATAATCTTATCACCCGTGCCAGGGAATTTCCCTTCTATGCCATTCTTTGCTGTATAATTATATGTATACAATTGCCAAGATTAATCCTATATCCATCAGTATGTTTCTGTCCCACTCCTGCATAACATGTAACCTTTAATCTACTTTCAGCTACACAATAAGGATGGAGACAATTCCAATAATATAGCAATTTCTTAATATTTATCTTCCCTCCCCCTCTTCTTATTTGCTGCAAACATAACATTTATTTGTAACTCACAAAAACTAACTTAATGACAAAAATTGCTTCTCATTAGCTTTAGAACTGGCAACCTCTCAAATATTCTGTTATAGATGCTTCAATTGTTAAACTGTGCCTCATTTGCTGTCTGCCTGGCATCTGGCAAGTGTCAATGAAGAGTCCTTATTTATCTAGGGATCAAATCTGATGGAAAGTTCCTATTTCAGCCAAAAATAATACAAATATGCAGTTTTAAAAAAACTGCAAGCTTTCTAGTTTTCAACTAAAAACTATATCAACCATTCACAAATTCCAATTTTCATAGATGCAAAAAGTAAAGGCCCCTTACTCATGGGTTAATTTATGCTTTTACATGGCTGCGCATGAGTAAAGGTGTTCTGACAAAGTTTACCTCTGGCCAAAGCTGATGAATGGGTCTGTTCTTACATATTTCATGGGTATGTCTTTTACACTTATGGGTTAACTTGTTTTTCAACATTTTTGCCAGAGTTAAATCATGTCAGAAATTTCACATGTAGGAAGATTAATTTCTGCTTTCTCAGAGTTGATGCCAGAGTAAAACTATTGTTACAAAAAGTACAAGTGTGTGTTTGTTTTGCTCTCATGGATTAATGTATGCTTTTTCAGGAATGATTTGCAAGTAAAACTCCTGTTACAAAGTTAACAAGTGTATCGTTTTGTAACCTCATGGATTAATTTGTGCAGTTTCATACTCTTGTCATAAACTTCACAAGTGGTCTAATCTGTGCCTTCTCAGGGTTGATACCAGAGTAAAACTCTTGTTACAAATAGCACAAATGTGTGGTTTTTTACCCTCATTTGTTAATTTATGCTCTTTCAGGATTGATTCCAGAGTAATCAACTTGCTATTATATGAGGTTTTGTCTGCATGAGATAATTTATGCTGTTTTAGTGTTGATTTTTGGGTAAAGCTCTTGTTACAAATTTCACATGTATGAGGTCTTTTACCCTCATGGATTAATTTATGAATTTTCAGATTGTTTGCCAGAGTAAAACTCTTGTTACAAACACCACAAGTGTGTGGTCTTCTGCCCTCATGGATTAATTTATGTTTTTTCATGTTTGATGCTAGGGTAAAGCTTTTGTTACAAATGTCACAAGTGTGTGGTTTTAGGCCCTCATGAATTAATTTATGTTGTTTCAAGCTTGATGCTTGAGTAAAGCTCTTATTACAAATTTCACATGTATGGGGTCTTTTACCCTCATGGGTTACCTTATGCTTTTTGAGGGCTGATGCATGAATAAACGCCTTGTTGCAAATGTCACAGATGTGTGGTCTTTTGCCCTCATGGATTAATCTATGCTCTTTCAGATTGGATGCTCGAGTAAAACTTCTATTACAAACTTCACATGTGTGCTGTCTTTTACCCTCATTAATTAATTCACGGTCATTTGTACTTGGTGCTTGAATATAGCTTAGGTCATGGACTTTACACTTCAATTGCTTTTCATCCTTCTGGCTAATAACATGCTTTTTTAAATCTGATGTTTTGCAATTCGAAATCAAGCTGCATACTTTCACATCTGAATCCAATGTACAATTAGTTTCAGATTGTTCAGGCATCTGTTGTTGGCTGAAGTTCAAAGTGCTTGCCTTTGTAGTATCAGAATCACTGTTTTCCCAGCAGTTTTCCCTTGAATTTTTACAGAAAGTACTCTTACTGTTTCTGCACAATGATTCTGAATCCAACCTGAAACAGTACAGGATATGTCAGTAATCATGGACCTGAATAAGAAAGGAAGCCTTAATTTTGAAAATATTTATTGCCACTTTTAATAACTCAGATCTGTAGAGGTAGTAAATCAAATGTATGTTCATAAGAGTCCAAGATCCATTTCTCTTATGAAGATAAGCAGAAATCCTGGATGAAGAAGTGAGGGGGGGGGGGGATATTATCTTGCAGACAGCTCACCACATTCAAGATTTCAAACCTGGACCTTTTGAATTACAAGGACTCACAATAACCCCTTTCCTCCCACAGTTATGGAGATAGATACAAGAGAAATGAGCTACCAAAGAATTTATAGGGAACAGATATTACCATTACAAGCTTAGTTGTTGCAACTGTTTAAAATTTCAATGTATTTTAAAGATTAATCCAAGTTAATTTCAGTCAAGTACTAACTGTTTCTTTAGCTCTGCCGTAGGACGCTAAGTTGTCTCAATATTAAGTTTTACTTTTCCTTTAAAATGTATGCTGAATAATTTCATGGTATTTAGGAAACATAAATGTTTTAATCTGAACTGACAGATTCTGATTACTTAAAGTAATGTATTTTGGAATATAATATTGCCCAGGGAGGCTAACTGGACTGAAAGTGTAACCCAAAAATCTGATGTGTTGCACTCACATGACTTTCTTTACTCTTGTACTAGCCATTCTTACAAACTCTTATACCTATATATTCTTTGTGTTAGTTGAGATAAACATTTGTACGAATTATCTTATTGCTTATTTCCTTGTAGGTGAAAGGGGAATATTAGAATACAGGAGGCTGTGAGCGATAGTTAAATCTTTTAAAACTTTGAGATCCCATTCTCTTTGCATGCTTGACATATAAAAAAAATGAATGATGATCCCTTTCACGAAAGTCTTAGGTTTTCCGAAACAGACACAAATAACAAGGAACATCCCCAAAATGGTTCACTCTACTACCAAAAAACTTATTTACACATAAATTGTGTTTTATTGAGATCTACATTTTTTGTATATTAAGAATTTGTCTTATCTCTTACGGTTTACGAGTTATTCAAAAGTCATCCAGAGTAAACAGCACTACATACATTTTAATCAAAATCGTTAGCCATTTTCAAGAAAATAAAAATTTTTAAATGATTTTCCATGTAAAGGATAGTGTAGGGTGGGGCTATTTTCTTCAAAATCTTCATGTCAAATCCTTGAAAGACATTAAACTTAACTACAAACTTTGGTTTTTAACCGACTTTTCGGTTTTGAGTTATGTTGTACACGCACACACACCCACCAGTGCAATACTGAATTTCCACTTTGCCATCCATATGATGAGCAATATACTTTTCCATTTTCATTATTGGTCTGTTGTGGACAAAATGTTGAGTGCTGCTTTGCTTCTCGTTCTTGTTTCCGTTCTGGATATCAATACCAGGTGTTGTAAACCAGCCTTTAATCTCATATCTATCAGCCTGTTTCTACCTCACTCTTGAGCACCAGTGCAAGCTTTTTTCTTCTGTATAATCTTCCAATAATATAACAATTTCCTGATATTTATCCCCCCCCCTTTTTATAGAATGTAATCATTACATTTATTTGTAACTTATAAAAATTGGCTTAATGATAATAATCACTTCCCCATTATCTTTCTTACTGGCAGCCTCTCATGTGTTCTGCTATGGCTACTCTGATTGCTCAAAATCACACTTGCCTCATTTGTTGTCTGGCTGCCATGTGTCAAGTGGCAATGAAGAGTCCTTATTCATTTAGGGATCAAATCTAATAGAAACTTGCTGTTTCAGGCAATCTAAATGTCATTTTATAAGAACTGCAAAATTTCTGATTTTCATCTAAAAACTACATAAACCATCCAAAAATTCCAATTTTCATAAATGCAAAAGTAAAGGTCCCTTATTCATGGATTACTTTATTCTTTAGGATGGCTGGTGCATGAGTAAAGGTCTTGGGACAAAGTTCATATGTGGCCTTCCTTTCTGCGCTCATGTGTTAATTTATGGTGTTTCAATGTTGATGATTGAGGAAAGCTCTTCTTACATATATCATATGTATGAGGTATTCTAACCTCATGGATTAATTTGTGCTGTTTCTGGGTTTTTGCCAGAACAAAACCCCTGTTGCAAACATCACAAGTGTATGGTCTATTTCCTCGTGGATTAATTCATGCTCTTTAAGGGATGATTTCTGAGTAAAGCTCTTGTTGCAAACAGCACAAGTGTGTGATCTTCTGCCCTCTTGGATTAATTCTTGTTCTTGTTGGGACTCTAGGGTTCGAAGACCTCCCATCCAAACTTATTCAACACATTTTGTGTGGCATTGGTTGTATGGGGTCTTGCATTGTCATGCCCAAGCGTAATGCCTCTTGTCAACATTTCACGTCTCTTGTTCTGGATTGCCTGCCTGAGTTTATGCAATGTCTGGCAATATCAACAGTATTAATGGTCTCCCCTCGCGGTAAAAAGCCGCACAAGAGGACACCACGTCAATCCCAAAAGACAATGCACATGGTTTTTTTGACAGAGATTGTCTGCTTGAATTTGAATTTGATTTTCGCAGGTGAACCACGATGTCGCCAATAAAATCACAAGCCCGGAAGAACTAAACATTTTGAATAGTCAATACATTGATTGTTGTTTTGTCTCTGGTGCAGCATTCGCCACCAATGTTTCATCCCCAGTGATAATATTGCGGAGAAACTGGTCACCTTCCGCTGCGTATTGCTGTAGGAATGTCAATGCTGCGGCCAGACGTTTGGTTTTGTGTTCATCTGTCAGTTGTCTAGGCACTCATCTTGCACACACTTTGTGAAAACCAAGCCACCGGGAGACAATTTCGTGCAAAGGCGAGCGAGACGTCTGGCAAGAGAGTTTTGAAATTGTGAAGCGCCGGTTCTGCACAATTGCTTGCCGCACACTATTCAACACTTCTGGCGTCACCAGGGACGGTCGGCCTAAAGAGTCTTCGTCGTGAATATTGGTTCTTCCTTCCATCGTCTTACCTTACTGTCACACATGTCTTGTCCATAGTCATGACATAATTGGTGATGGATCTCTGCTGGAGATTGCTTTTGAGCATGCAAAAATTGGATGACTACACAAACCTCGCATTTGGCGGGAGACAATATCAGAGCAGCCATTTTCTCCTAGCACAGAGCAGTAACCACTGCCATCACAAAACTGAAACTTTACTGCAATGTTACCATATACTTCCTCTCTTCTCCTGCGCACGCGAATTCCTATCTGACTGCCATCTCTGGACACGATCGGGACTTACTTTCTGGATGCACCTCGAATATAGAGGGTCTTTCATAAGTAATGGGACATTCAAAAAACTGGCCAACTTAAATTATTTTTTGATATGTTTTACATATTTATTAATAAAAACATTTTCCAGTGCTGTACAGTCAGTTTAGTTCCTAATGTGACCACCAAAGCCCACTAGAAAGCAATTCTGTGCAATGGGAATTGCTGCTTTGTAGAAGTTCTTTATTTTTTTGTTTTGTTTAAACATGTGGAATGAAGTGACAAGATGCTGCATACTTGATTAACTTTACTACAACAAAGAAAAATCGCTGTCTGGTTTGACATCAGAAAACCAGTGGCTGAAATTCAGCATTTATTCCATAGACAGTTTGGCACAGATGCCAGGTGCCTAACAGGAAGACCATCTTTCACTTGGTGAAAAAAGTTTCAGGAAACAGCATCCACAAAAAAGAAGAGGAGAGCAGGTCGGCAACTTTTTGCGACATATGAAGAAAACAGAGAATGTCCAGTGTTTCATTAACAGCACCAAAAAAATTAATCTCAAAAGCTGCTCGAGACTGAGTATTTCTTCTACTTCTGTACGACATACCTTATGGAAAATGCTAAATTTTCAGGCATATCAGATACGAATTCTTCAAGCTCTTTATATGCATGACTATAGGAAAAGGCAGATGTTCTGTGAAATTCTGGGAGAAATGATAATAATGGATCCAGAACTACAAACCAAACTTTTTTGGTTGGACGAAGTGACCTTCCATTTATCTGTAATGTCTTTTTATTTCAATTCGAATAAATCTAGTCACAGTTAAACATTAATGCCAAGTTGCCAAATCTCTATAAGGAATTTAACTTTGCATGACATTTTAAGATTACATGACTAAATTCATTCAAATTATGGTAGAAATACACTACAGTATTGTTCCACACAATGTTTGTGTGACAGTGAAATAATAAACCATTTAAATCCATTTGTCAAGAAGCTAGATGGCTCTAAATATTTTACATGTATTGTTTTTTCGGTGAAAAGTTCTTTATTGACAATAATTGTATTGGACATATTTGTTACACTCATGTAGAATAACTGGTTAACATATGGCTGAAGCAGTTCCTTCCTCTCTCTCTCTCCCGCACTCTCGCGCTCTCTCTCTCTCTCTCTCTCTCTCTCTCTCTCTCTCTCTCTCTCTCTCTCTCTCTCTCTCTCTCTAGCACATCTTATGTTTATCTGATTGTCTCTACTAATCTGATATTTCTCATGTGATATGATCTGATCAGAACATTCACACTAAGAAAGAAAATTACTGTTAGTTTTCAATATAGTCACCTTTCAATTCTACATGCCTAGACCAACAATATCCTTAACGTATACTCATTTGAACTGTTAATATTTTTGTTAGACTTAGACTTACTTGTAACAATTATAATTTCTCTTTCATTAAGATAAAACGTCAAGAGTAACAAGCTGCAAACTCTAGCAGAATCTAAAAATGTCTTATTGTTTAACACTGCTTTATATACCCAATAACATAGTATAAATTTCACATGTTTGTGGTTAGTTGCAACTATGGTTAAATTTATTGCCTTTTACGGTTGACACATTAAACTCTCACTCCAAAATTTCCATGCATGTGGACTATTGTTCTAATAAGTAGAGTACTATAAAAGATTGCTCCTTTTTTTCCCTAAAATGGTGTTATCTTTTATCTTATTCCAACTTAGTAGTATTAAATAGTGTTGTTCAGAAATTCAACAACTATAATCTTTATAGCAGCAGAAACTGGTAAATAAGTTCCAATCCCTAAATGTTTTCAAGGTTTACTACCACCACAGTTAAGAGATAATTTGGAATGGGAAGGTATAATGGGATTCAGTGATAGACATGGGATAAATTTCACTCAAAATTAAAATGTATCACTGATTTATTGTTTACAGTTACACCACCGCTCATTAATTTCAATACACCCTGATATTTCAGATTTAAACACAAATCAAACTTTATTTCTCAAAAAATATAATTATATTAACTTGCTCATATATATATATTTCACAAACAAAAATTGTGACATCTGCCTGACATTGCAGGTGACCATAAAGATCCAGAATACAAAGATATACGACAAAGTCAAATTTTAAGAAAAAAATGATTAAAATTAAGATTCAAAATATCTAAAGAAACATTAAATGATTATAACAAGAAGATAACAGTTAACACATTGAATATAAGTGATTATTTAAAATATATAGAGTCTTTTAGGACATGTAAACATATCTTCCTCAGAGAGACATTTTCAGTAAGTTCATTGAACCACCACCAGAAGAAACACCAGAAGAAGCATCACCATCTGCACCATGAAACACCACGGAAACTCAGTTATTATCCGGTTGATAATGGAGGAAAGTTAACCTTCGAAACGCGTCCCGGAAAAATATGTTTTAAGTGTTGTTCAGTGTTATTAATTAACTCACCTTTTAAATGTAAACATATATTTACAATTTCGGACCATTGCACACCCAGTGCTTTGAGGCAGGTACTTGTGAATTTAAAAATGTTCCGCAGGCACCAAAGAGTAGTCCTTTTACCTCCCATGCATTTTCAGGTACGTTATATCTCTCACTAAGGTGAGGAATGCATGGTTGGTAGATGGCTTCCTTTTCCTCGTTCACCTGTGTCGCCTGCTGTAAATGTTGCTCCATTCTTACTGTTGGATCAAGAATGAGACCCTTTCCTGCATCCCTCTTGATGGCTACGATATTTGCTCTTCGATGGCTACCATCCTCAGACAGGCAATGGACCTCTTCATAGACCTCCCAATTGGCTCTACGAAGGGCTATAGAAATTGATGAACGCACACGGTGGTGGCGAGTGTTGCAAATCACAATCACAATCATTATATTTTACTTTCATCAGTCTCCTCCTTTGAATTTAATGGCTGCCTCACAAACTTGAGCCATGCAGTCAATCAGTTTTCATAGGTATTTTGAATCTATATGATTCTACACATCCTTAACAATATTTCAGAGATGTTCCTTGCTGGATATATTAACTTTTGTGATATGTCTGTCCACTTCATCCCAGACCATTTCAATTGGATTACAATCGGGGCTTTGGGACGGCCATTCTATATCTTTCAGTACTATCTGTTTTTCCTTTGATTCAATGTAGTTCTTACAGAGTGCTGATAGATGTTTTGGGTCATTATCCTGTTGTAAGGTGAACCCTTTCCTATTAAGTGCAATCCACTTGGTATTGTATGATACTGAAGTATACGGTGGCAGTACTTCTGATTCATACATCCTTCTACTTTCACAATGTCTCCAACGCTATCTCCAGTAAAACATCCCCAAACCATAATAGAACCTCCACCGTGTTTAACTGTAAGTACAAAACACTGCTGGGCTACCCTTTCTCTTAAAAATCGGCAAACAAATATTCTCCTTCTGGTTCCAAAAATCTTGAACTTCGATTCATCCTAATGTAACACCTTAATCCACTCTTCAGATGCCCAACTATGATGTTTTCTAGCCCATTCAAGTCTCTTCTTCTTATTTATGGGCCTTAAAGAGGTTTTCTTGCTGTGACACATCCCTTCAAGCTGGCTTCAGTCAGTCTCCTTTTTACTGTTGTAACAGATATTTTTGTCTTGTTCATTTCCACCAATTCTGCACGAATTTGGGGTACCGTTTTGAATCTATTTCTCTTACTGGTAATTTTGATAAACTTCTGAACAACTTTTAGTTGTTTTACAAGGTTGTCCTGGTTGTGGTATGTCCTTATTGCTACCTGTTGTCTTCTGGCGGTAAAATGTGTATTGCACTCCCCCTATAGACACACTACACTGTTTCGCAATTTGGCAAATTGATAAACCTGCTTGTCTAAATGCTACAATTGCAGCATGTTTTTCTATGGATATCTCCACTCGTGGAGCCATAATAGCGATGTGCACACTTCAACTGTCACTAAGGAACTGAAATGCAGGAACAAAATGTTATGTATCTTAGCAATGCTTGATGTTCACTGCGCACACCACAACACTACAGGGAACAATGCAGATGCACCAAATTAGGCTTCAGTCATCAAATAGGTAAACAAACATATCAGATAGGTAAATAATATTTATGTACACAACATTGTTTTTGGATAATATTGTATCTAGATGAACACAAAATCTTGACATGTTTACAACTGTTGTACTATTCCTTTGCTTATCAACTGTAACCATGGTATTAGACCTTATCTACAGAGAACTAGATGTCAATTATTGGGTGTATTGAAATTAATGAGCAGTAGTATATATTGTCACCGCGCCCGCCGCATCTAATTGCCGACAACAGCAGTGTCACCCATCGCATTATTGTCGGCACTACCGCAAAGGAGCCGAAGGAAAGAGACAGAGCATGGCCGCATTGTTGGGGCGCTTGCCGAAAGAGAGAAAAGGACAGAGACTTCGAGAATCTTCTCTGCTTTGTATCTCACCGCAATAACTGAACGTTCCTGAAGCTTCCAGAATAGTGCCTGGGAGATATAAATAGCAGTAAAGTGCAACAGAAGAGGCAGTCAGACGTATGTGAAGCATTGAGTAGTCGTGCCGACGGAGATGGACAGACGATGTGAAGAGTTGTGCCGACGGAGAAGAGTTAGTTCTTTGTGTTACGAATTCGGAGCTGTGCTGTTGGAGAATCGGAAAAGACTTTCTTGCTGTTGCAACGAGTGTACAAGTTACTGTTTACGGAAATAAAAGTGTTTCTTTATCTCGACTACATCTGTCTTCTTTACTTCACACCCACACCAAAAAGTCACAATATTAATATAAATGAGAAATATAGACTTTCAAGTACAAACAACTACCTGCTAAATTACTGCATTTTAAGTTTGTTCTTTGATTAGATATTTGACAACATTCCTTCTGACATTACATTCACACACAGTTTATGGTGAACTTTTTCATGCAGTAGTGATTGCCATCAAGGCTCTCAATATATCCCTATACCAATGGGGGCGTCTGTTTCAAATGCAGCTTTTAAAGAGGAAATTTTGAGAAGTACAATCTTACTGAGTTTTACCACCAATGCAACCTTATCACATGAGTTTCAAAAAAGAATATCTTGATGGGATGTGAATGAATTGATGGTCTTGCCTTTGCAGCACGGTTGCAAATACACAGTTATTTTCATCAACTTTAATGCTGAAACGGTCTTGAATTTATTCTCTATATACACATATCATAGATCAAGCCAAAGCATTTGTTTTTGTTTTCTAATGAACTTATGAGTTACATAAGCACTTAAATTTCTTCACTAAACTCAATACTTGCATACAAGCTTCATACACATCTTATATAAGTGACTACCGTGAGTGGGTGAGTGAATGAATAAATGAATGAATTTATTTCACTTCCATTAAATACAATCCATTAACTCTTTACATCTCATCCTTATTACATATGCCTATACTTCCTTTCTAATATAGGTACAATCTAAATACACTTGAGTTGCACCTGGTGCAAGTATAGATAAACACTGTGGTTATTAATACATTATACACCAGGTTCACAATCTACCTATATGTAATATTCTCTTTTAATTAAATATATCAATTTTCCTAATAGGCATCCATGCAAATATACAATTTTATAATTTTAAATTGTCTCTCTTATATTTTTCTTTCATCCTTCCTAATAATTCACCCAACTTCCTAATCTCTTCTGTATTGTTAGACTTTCTAATTCTCGTTTTAATTATTTCTGAGTGAGTGAGTGAGTGAGTGAGTGAGTGAGTGGGAGGGAGTGAGTGAGTGAGTGAGTGGGAGTGGGAGTGAGTGAGTGATAAGAGTGAGTGGGTGGGTGGAGTTTAAGGGTCTGTTGACGAGGTCATTTGCATCCAGACTGCTGTTAATGATTTGTAGGAAATTAAATTCATTAGTATTGTTTCATATTTTTAAAACAACTCATCAGGTCGTTATGCATTTTACAACATGAGCACCATTTTCTACATTCTGCATGCAATTTCAAAAATTAGCCATTGATGCTAGTTTTTAAAAATGTCTTCTTGGTCTTTCCCATACAGATCCAGTTAAAATTCTTTTAATATGATTTTGTATATTCCAAGCTTTATGGATAGTGGTATCTTTCCTAAACTGGTTTTTTGTTTGTTTCATAGGGCTGGAGTTATGTTATAATTACTAATGTAATGCTCCACTGTTTCTCCCGAAGACTTCCAAAGTATAAAAGCATTCACTGAAATTTTACAAGTTTTTCTTCAATGCTGGTGAATTTTTCTTCTGCACCTTTTTCATTTTGGATTATTATTCTTCAAGTGTTTCCTTTAATGCAGTAGTATTCAATCCAAATCAATGCCTATGTTTATAACCTGCTCCTGAATATCAGCAAGATCTTCCTTCAAGCCAATAATCTTATTTCCATGCCAGTGAATTTTCCTTCTAGATTATTCTTAATTACGGATAATAGTTCTATAGTTCACTCCAGGAGGATTAAGACTGGTTCACGACCAACAGTAATAGTAATGGTAATCAGAGCAAGGAAGTTGAAATACATGTATTCAAATGGGAGTATTCACAATTGACAGGAAGTGTTTCCAGGCTCCGGGAATAGAAAAGAAGTCTTGGTCAAGTTTAAACTTTCTCATTCTTGTTCCTGGAAACTGCCTATAAGATTCAAACTGTGCATATGAGACTAAATGCTGGAGAAATTATTTAAGGTGGTCATTCCATGAAACAGCTGCTAGAGCTCTCTCTAGTCATAAGCTGGAAAAATATCATTGGTGAGTTAGAAGAAAATGAATATGCAATGTCCAATATAGACTTCCTATTACAGATCATCAATATAATATCAACATACATTCCCATTTTCATCGCCAGGCTATTGTGAACAAAATGTTGAGTGCTGCCTTGCTTCTTATTCTTGTTTCCGTATTGATTATCTTTACCAGGTGTCGTGTACCAACCTTTAATCTCATATACATTAGCATGTTTCTACTGCACTCCTGAACATCAGTGCAACCAGTGGCATATATAACAACCCCATAGCGCGGAAGGGCTCCAATCTTTTGGAGCTCCCAGACTGCCTTTAATAGTTATCTTAAAAAGGACATTTTATATTCAATTCAACCATCGAAAAATGTTAGGAAGAAGCACTGGAACAGATGCAGTCGACTGATGACGTACCTACTGACTACAGAAGTGTACCATGTAAACATTTTCTATCCTTTCTTGTTAAAATGTGAAATAAGTTTACCACCAAGTGCATGCGCACTCAAAAGCATTCACAATAGAGAAATTCATTAACGCCTAATATTTTTAATACGGTTGTTATAAAAGCTGAACAAACTACATGGTAAATATGACTTGTACCTATGCGAAAATGTAGTCGAATGGCCAATAAATTTGCTTATTTTTTAATTTGGTCATGAAGTATAAACATAAATCAATATGTGTTGTTCTACACAGTTATTCAGTGCTATTGCCTCTGAACGATATCTGAGGTACCACAAATGCAAGTTTGCTTGGATTAATGACCAGGTTACCTAGAATATTGACAGGTAAAGATTTTGCTTATGTGTATTATGCGTTTAGTGAATGTATATTGTTTATTTAGGAAAAGTAACCCTGAGTTTGAAAGGTAGAACTGGAACTTAAAAATGCAATGCCACAACTGGGATTTGAACCACAGACCTTCCGCTTACCGGGCGGATGCTCTACCACTGAGCTATTGTGACAAACTGCCAGAATGGCATTAAATTCTCAACCCACACACGGCTTGTGTGTTTAAAAACACCAACAGTAAGTTTGTTGGCATAAATAAATAATAATTACCATCTGAAGGTTATTTAATCCTGGGATATAAAGTACTTACAATAGTAAGTCACCATTGGGGTAATTTGTCCCTGATGTGAGACTGCCTTTGTGGTTTACCAGGAGAAATACGAACTGGGTTGAGAATTTAATGCCATTCTGGCAGTTTGTCACAATAGCTCAGTGGTAGAGCATCCGCCCGGTAAGCGGAAGGTCTGTGGTTCAAATCCCAGTTGTGGCATTGAATTTTTATGTTCCAGTTCTACCTTTCAAACTTTGCCCACACACGGCTTGTGTGTTTTAAAACACCAACAGTAAGTTTGTTGGCATAAATAAATAATAATTACCATCTGAAGGTTATTTAATCCTGGTATATAAAGTACTTACAATAGTAAGTCACCATTGGGGTAATTTGTCTCTGATGTGAGACTGCCTTTGTGGTTTACCAGGAGAAATACGAACTGGGTTGAGAATTTAATGCCATTCTGGTCAGTTTGTCACAATAGCTCAGTGGTAGAGCATCCGCCTGGTAAGCGGAAGGTCTGTGGTTCAAATCCCAGTTGTGGCACTGAATTTTTAAGTTCCAGTTCTACCTTTCAAACTTTGCCCACACACGGCTTGTGTGTTTAAAAACACCAACAGTAAGTTTGTTGGCATAAATAAATAATTATAACCCTGAGTGTTAGTAATCAGGGAGTGTTATTTTAACAATTCGCTAGGTTGTTTGTTCCAAAAAGAGTTCATCATTAGGTAAGTTCATTTCACTTTCATGCTATCCTATATGAGTAAAATGACATGTAATATTTTAATCTCTCCATTTGCAAGCTTTATTACGAGGGTAATTCAAATATAAACCGTAATTGTTGCATATCATGGGGGAAGCAGTTCAGAGCGGGGCAGTGGAGTGAGGGGGTTGAAGGTTGGTGTGTTAGGGAGCGAGAACTAGCTTTGTTAGCTGCTTCGCTAGGTTCTGGCATCAGTACAGCCATGAGTGAGCAAGATGTTCCTTCGTCTGTTGCGCAACACATTGTTATCAAGTTTTTAGCCAATGAAGGGGTTAAACCTTCGGAGATTTTAACTCGTTTAAGGGCACAGTTTGGGAACACTACACTGTCACAGAATCGAGAGTTTACTTGGGCCAGACAATTTAAGGGTGGCCGAGAATTTGTGGAAAACGAAAGTCATGCTCAATGCCCAAGGTCAAATCTCACAGATGACAACATCCGTGCCATTCGAGAGCTTATGGAAGGTGATCACCGCTCCACTGTTGAAGAAATCGCATCAGAAGTTGCTTGATTTTCTTCATGATCGGCGTACAGTGACTGCAGCTTACTATTGCCAATTGTTAAGGTCTGTAAGAGTTGCCTACTGAAGCAAAAGACGTATGCCCATCAGAGATGTCATCCTTCTCCATAACAATGCAACGCCTCACACCGCCAGTTTGACAATGGACACAATGGTGGCCATACACTGGGAAACCCTTGAACACCCTTCCTATAGTCCAGACTTGTCCCACCCAGACTATTTTTTGTTTGCACCCATGAAAGAATCGCTAGGAGGGAAACATTTCGAAAGCAACGACAACATCGATGAGCATGTGCGCAATTGGTTGGCGACATGCCCTCAAACTTTTTTGAAGAAGGAATGTTCAAGCTTCCAAAACGTTGGCAAAAATGTGTACAGTGTGAAGGAAGCTATATAGAGTAATGTTGATATAGTCACTTCTGTATATATTTAATCAATAAATATTTTTAACAAAATTACCGTTTATATTTGAATCACCCTCGTAGTAAGCAGGGTCCCCAAAACCTTAGCTACGTCATTGCCTTTCTTCATATCTATATCTTACCATTTGTGCTAGTGAACTTCTCTTCTATGTCATTCTTCCCTGTGTATAATTATTCAATTACCTCTTCAATGTCATGATTAATCCCATATCCATCAGTATGTTTCTGGATGCCATGTAATCTATAATATTCTCTTGACTACACAATAAGGAGGGTAAAATTCTAATAATATTGCAATTTTATTATACATTTATCCCCCCTCTTCTTATATACTGTAACCATGACATTTATTTGTAACTCACAAAAATTGACTTAATGACAATAATCATTTCCCCATTAGCTTTATAACTGGCAGCCTCTCAAATATTCTGCTACGGATGCTTTGAATGTTCAAAATCACACTTGCCTCATTTGTTGTCTGGCAGGCAAGTGTCAAGTGGTAATGAAGAGTGCTTACTTATTTAGGGATCAAATCTGATGCAAAGTTGCAGTTTCAGGCAAAAATGATTAAAATGTGTATTGTTTTACAAAAGTTCCAAAATTTATAGTTTTCATTTAAACACTATACCAAATGATTCTTCTCAGCCTACAGATTGAGAAGTTATGCAGTCCTGGAATTTTACAAGCTGTGCCATAAACACTGTCCACTGCATAGCTACATATCAAATTCGGGAGAAATGGCTTCTTTGCACTGCTGGGCATGAAATAAACTGCCCTTGTGGTGCAACAGTATGCATGTTGACCTTCAGTGAAGAAGGTACCAGGTCCATATAATGTACTTGAAGGTACTTTATATGTTTAATAAACTTAATGAAACCTGATAGTTTGGCATGGAAGTGTCATTTCATCTAATTACTTTAATTATGCAAATTTCATTAAAAAACAAATTGTTGCTTGCTAGAGTATGCTATAATGAACATCATAAATAAATGCCTAAAACTATTCTAAACTGCAGACTGGTGAATGCAATGTCAGCACCTGCATTTCGCATCATCTATAAAATGCAGGGTTGCCTAATTACCAATCTGCAGGATGAGAACACTCACCCTGTATAATGGGGTTCACTATGGTGCTGTTTTTGCGATTATTAACGATGCTGTGTCTTTAAGCTAATGAGATCTTTTTGATCTCAGGGCTTGGTAACGGATGGAATGAACATACACTCGGGTTTAACTTTAGTCAAACATTTTATTTGCACCTTCTTGTTCACAATTTTTAAATCGTATCACAGTAGAAAGTCTTATTTTAGCGGATCAACTTCCCTAGCATCGCCGAAATTTAATTGAAGGTCTCTAAACACTTAGTAAATTCACTTTTACTATTTCATGACGCGTACACATAAAAATGCATCCATCCATGCCGAATACGGAGACGCTAGTGAACAGTTTTTTGGCGTCGTTTGACGCGACACCGCCTTTTTCATATTCATCCGCGCTATTCATAAAATAGTTCTTTCTCGTTAGGGAAGCGATCCCTAATCCTCCTCCCCTACTTTTATTATGGAACACAAACAATTCTAATATTTATACACATATATTAAAATCAAATATGGAAAGATTTATGGCATCTTTGTGCAAACTTAGTTGTTCGTAACAATGAACCTTATCAACATGTTTTCGTCATTTAATTATCTCATACCAACATCAAAAAACGAATTACACTTTTAACAAACATTTACATGAACAATTTTCTTTTGGGGTCTTCTAATATTCTGTCTCAACTATAAACTAGGTATCCAAAAATTTCAGTTTTCATATATGCACAAAGTAAAGCCCCTTGTTCACAGGCTAACTTATGTTTTTACATGGCTGATACACAAGTCAAGATCTTGTGACAATGTTTACATCTAGGCTGGCTTTTTGCGCTAATGTGTTTATTTACGGTGTTTCAATGCTGATGATCAGGTAAAGCTCTCATTACATATTTTATATGTATGGGGTTCTCTACCTTCATGTATTAATTTGTACTTTCTCAGAGTTGATGACAGTGTAAAATTCTTGTTCCAAAGAGCACAATAGTACATAAATTTATGCACTTTCTGGATTGATTCCAGAGTACTCAACTTTCAAGTGTATGACGTTTTATCCACAGAGTTAATTTAAGCTGTTTCAATATTAATTCCTGGGTAAAGCTGTCCTTACAAATTTCACATGAGGTCTTTTGCCCTCATGAATTAATTTATGCTCTTACATGTTTGATGCTAAAGTAAAACTCTTGTTACAAACTTCTCAAGTGTGTGGCTTTATGCCCTCATGGATTAATTTATGCTCATACAGGGATGATTTCTAAGTAAAAGTCTTGTTGCTAACTTCACAAGTGTGTGGCTTTATGCCCTCATGGATTAATGTATGCTGTTTCAACGGTGATTCCAGAGTAAAGCTCTTGTTACAAACCTTGCAAGTGTATGGTCTTTTATGCACATGAATTAATTTATGCTGTTTCAGTGTTGATTTTTGCGTAAAGTTCTTCTTACAAATTTCACATGTATGAGGTTTTTTACCCTCGTGGATTAATTTATGATCTTTCAGGGTTGATGCCAGGGTAAAACTCTTGTTACAAACAGTACAAGTGTGTGGTCTTACGCCCTCATGGATTAATTTATGCTTTTTCATGTTTGATGCTATACTAAAAGATTTGTTACAAATTTTGCAAGTGTGAGGTCTTATGCCCTCATGAATTAATTTATGCTTTTTCATGTTTGATGCTAAAGTAAAACTCTTGTTACAAACTTCACAGGTGTGTGGTTTTTTGCCCTCGTGGATTAATTTATGCTCGCTCAGGGATGATTTCTGAGTAAAACTCTTGTTACAAACTTCACAAGTGTGTGGTCTTCTACCCTCATGGATTAATTTATGCTTTTTTAAGTTTGATGCTAAAGAAAAGCTTTGGTTACAAATGTCACAGGTGTATGGTCTTATGCCCTCATGAATGAATTTATGTTGTTTTAAGGTTGATGCTTGAGCAAAGCTCTTATTACAAATTTCACAGATATGTGGTCTTTTGCCCTCATGGATTAATTTATGCTTTTTCATAGTTGATGCTTGAGTAAAACTCTTCTTGCAAATTTCACAAATGTGTGGCCTTTTGCCCTCATGGATTAATTTATGTTCTTTCAGGTTGGATGCTCGAGTAAAGTTTGTATTACAAATTTCACATGTGTGCTGTCTTTTACACTCATTAATTACTTGATGGTCATTTGTACTTGATCCCTCATATATATGACACCCCAATTGCTTTTCATCCTTCTGGTGTGTAAGTTCTGAAAGAACTTCAAAACTCTTGCCATTAATTTCACTTTTGTATGATGTTTTGCAGTTTGAATTCAACCTCCACACTTTCACATCTGAATCCAATGTACCATTTGTTTCAGATTGTTCAGGCATCTGTTGTTGGCTGAAGTTCAACAAACTGCTTGCCTTAGTAACATCAGAATCACTGTTTTCCCAGTTTGTGCTCGAATTTTTACAGAAAGGACTCTGACTCTTACTGTTTCTGCACAATGATTCTGAATGCAACCTGAAACAGTACGGGATACATCAGTATTCATGCACCTGAAATTCAGTTCAGGACAAGAATTTGCAGCTTAGTAGTATACCGTAAGGGTGTCCACCCAGTAAAGTAATAAAGCACACTAGTCAGAGGATTCTGAGATAAAAGGGCTCTAAAGTTTTACAACAGGTCATATACTCCTCAATTTTTATACCATGCCAGCACAGTAAAGTGGCTGAGTTTGCAAGAAACTCACTTCCATTGGGTGACCCATGTTCGATGCTACCTCAAGTGACCTTTATTTTTAAATGTTTCAAAAATTATGACAACTTTTAAATGAAGTTAATGAATTAAAAATATTATAAATTAAATCATAAATTTCTCTGTTTGTTTGTGAAATGACAGCTAATTAAAATGTGAACTAAAGATAATATTTTACTTTTAAAATGTTGAATAATGTCAAATGTGTTTTTAACATAGGGAAATTACAACTTGAATTACCATTATCAAAGTTTTGAATAGGGTTTATTTATATAAAAATTTGTACAATATAGTCCTTATTTGTCATTTTTTTATTTTACGTACAAGCATCAGAATAATAATTATTATAAACACATTGGAAACAAAAAATATTTTGACATCTGACACAATTTAAAAAGGAACATTGATTACACGAACAACCTTTTTGTATATAAAAAAAAAACATGCTTCATTTAGCATTCATGACAATTTCTCTTTTTGTTTCATCAGAAAGCCTGGAAGTGTACCAGGCATACCGGTTCATTTCATAAAAAAAAATTGGTGATGCAAGGTGATTATTACTGATTGTACTTTTATACAGTTCCCACAGGAATTTATGTATCTATTTTCAATCAGATAAGTGCAATTTTGTATACACTTTATTAGATGTTACCTGTCTATAAAAACAAATGTCACGTGTGAACAAGAATAGTACATTTAGGAGGAAGCACTTTAATTGTACAAGTTGATGCTTTCTTGTCATCCTGAAGGATTTTGTCATACAATTCAGGCTTAGTTTGTCAACCCCAAAAGTCAATAATTAATAGAAACTGTTCTTTTCCCAAATAAGACTTTAATGATTCATAAAGTCAATATACAGTCCCGTTGTTAGTTTCCCAGATTTCAAAAATGTTATGGCATTTTTATATGTTTACACATATTCATTTACTGCATTTTGAACTCGGGGCCAAAGTTATCGGTTGCTTCTTGTAAACAGATACTTGTGGTACAACTTTTCCAGAGTAAGAGCATACTGAGTAGTATATCAGGTGGCCCATTGCAGCTGGCCCTGCCGAAAGTAGATAACCCTTCATGCATTAAACAAGTTGCTGAACTCCATGGCACAAGACAGGGCAGTGATGTTTCTGCTTTTCAGCAGACATGCAGTGAGAGGCAGTTGGACTAGCGTGTGGTAATATACAGAATAACAGTACAAACAACCGAAAAGATCTCACTTTACTTCCAGGATATTTATTTTCCAGGGTACAAACTCACTCCTGTATATGGTGCTTTTGTCCAACATTTGAATTGTAGATTGTAAAGTGCAAGCATGAGGACACGTAATGTTTCATTGGCATTTCTTATGAATGTTATTGTGGTATGTTATCATCATTATTGTTTTAGTTATTATTATTGTACTCTTACCAGTTTATTACTGTTAATTTTATTATTTATTAGCCTTTCTCTTACTATTATAATAATTATCATTACGTATTATTATTTATAATTATTATTTATACTATTAATATTACTAAAAATATTATAATCCTTTCAGGCCACCTACATACCATGTTAAGCAATCCACTGCATTTATATTCACTTCTTTTGTTTTTCCTTTCTCTATCCAATATTTCTTAATTCCATCACTGTAATTTTTTCCTTCTTTCTTCTGTCCAAATTGTAGTTGTTTTCCTCTTTTATCAACTGGGAACATTCAAAATTTTGTATTAACTTTCTTATCTTTGTGCTATCCTGTATTATTTCCTCCGTTAATTCCATTCCAACTTCTGTGTTTCTAACCTACATATCGATAGAGCATTCCCCTTACCACCACCAGGTGACGAACACGATGGGAGCAAAAAACCCCTTAAAGAATCGTTCTCGTTACCGTTCCCGCTACTGTTATCTGTCCCGTTACCGTGCTCGTTCCTGTTCTCGTTTCAGTTATCGTTCTCGTTACCGCTGTCGGTCCCGTAACCGCCCTCGTTCCCGTTACTGTTCCCGATACCGTTCTCGTTTCCGTTACGGTACTCGCTCACGTTACTGTTTTCGTTACCGTTCTCGCACTCATCCATCTCGTTCCCGTTAACGGTCCCGTTCCCGAAACCGTTATCCTTACCGTTACCGTACTAATCCTTCTCGTTCCCGTTACCGTTCTAATCCTCGTTACCGTTCTCGGTGTTGTTACAGTGCTAGGTACCGCTATCGTTCTCGTTCGCGCTACCGTAGACAGTCCCGTTTCATTCTCGTTACCGTTCCCGTTCTGGTCACCGTTCTCATTCCTGTTACCGTCCTAGTTACCGTTCTCCTCGTTCCTGTTATAGTTCACGTTCCCGCTTCTGTTATAGGTCCCACTACCATTCTCGGTCCCGTTATTCTCGTACCCGTTCTCGTTACCGTTCCAGTCCTCGTTATAGTTCCCGTCACCGTTCTCCTCATTACCATTCCCGTTTCCACTAGCGTTCTCGTTCTGAGTACATATCTCTACCGTTTTCGTTCGCGTTACCGTTCTCGTTCCCTGCCCGTAACCGTTCTCGTTCCCCTTACGGTACTCGTTGACGTACAGTTCACATTACGGTTACCGCTATGGTTCCCGTTCTCATGGTTCTCGTTCCCGTCACCGTTCTCGTTCCTGTTGCAGTCTCGTTTCCGTTCTACTTCTCGTTACCGTCATCGTTCCCGTTCTCGTTCACGGTCCCGCTAACGTTCTCGGTCGCGTTACTATTCCCGTTATTATTCTCGTTCCCGTTTCAGTTCTCGTTATCGTTCTCATCATTCTCGTCACCGTTCTCCATCCCACTCGTTACCGCCTCTCCCTCTCGTTACCGTTCTCGTTACTCTTATCGTTCTTGTTCTCGTTACCGTTCTCGGACCCGTTAACGTTCTTGTTTACGTTACTGTTCCCGTTATCGCTATTGTTCCCGCTACCGTTACCATTCCCGTTATTGTTCGCGTTCCAGTGCTCGTTCAAGTTACCATTCTCGTTCCCGCTACCGTTCTTGGTCCCGTTCCTGTTACCGATCTCGTTTCCCTTACTGCTCTCGCTACCGTTCTCGTTACAGTTCCCGCCTCGTTCTCGATACCGTTCTTGCTTGCGTTACCGTTCCCATTTCTTTTTTCGTTCCCGTTGCCGTTCTCGATCTCATTCGCGTTACCGTTCTCATCGTTCTCGTTACCGGTTATTCCCATTACCGTTCCCGTTATGGTTCTCGGTCCCGGCACCGTTTTCGTGCCAGTTACCGTTCTCGTTACGGTCCCGTTGACGTTACAGTTCTCGTTGCCGTTACCGTTCCCGTCACCCTTACTGTTCTCTATTCTGTTACCGTTTGCGTTACCGTTCTCGTTACCATTCTCCTCCTTCCCGTTCCTGCTACCGTTCTGGGTTCCGTTACCGTTCTCGTTCTCATCATCGTTCCCGTTTTCGTCACCGTTCTCTATCCTGTTACCGTATTCGTTCACATTACCGTTCTCGTTCCAGTTATCATTCACTTTCTCATTCTCGTCACCGTTGAGGCTGCCAATCTCGGTCCCGTTAGCGTTTTCGTTCCCGTTCTTGTTGCCGATACCGATCACGTTTTCGTTCCAGTTACCGTTCTTTTTCCCGTTCTCGTCACTGTCCCTGTTCTCTATCATGTTACCGTATTCGTTTTCGTTCTAGTTACCGCTCTCGTTACCCTTCTCGTTCTCGTTCCGGCTACCATTCTGGGTCCCTTTACTGTTCTCGTTACCATTCCCGCTGCCGTTCTCCGTCCCGTCAGCGTTTTCGTTCTCGTTACCGTTCCCATTAGTTTTCGTTCCCGTTCCCCTTATTCCCATTACCGTTCTCATCGTTCTCGTTTGCGTTCCCGCTACTGTTCTCGGTCCCGTTACCATTCTCGTTCCATTTACGGTTCTCATTCCCGCTCTATTTACCGTTCACGTTCCAGTTTTCGTTACCGTTCCTGGTACCGTTCTCGTTCCCGCTCTCGTTACCGTTATCTTCCCGTTCTAGTTACCTTTACCGTTATCGTTCTCATTCTTGTTATTACTTTTATTTCTATTATTCTTAGTTATTCTTATTTTTTGTAGTTACAGTCGCCGCAATTGAAATCTTTACATTGTTAGTGCAAGGAAAATCTTTACGTAGACAATGTGCTCAGTTTGTTCTCTCGCCACTATACAAAGGAGCGGGCGGAGCTGCAAATCACGTGATTCTTGAGTGCACAGTAGCAGCTTGCTTCTATAGCAGGCCAGGTCTCAGTCAGTCTCTGGTATTTGTACAGAGTGTTCTGTTTCCAGTTTGTCGTCGTTATTAAATTTTTAAAGTTGTGTATTTCTCATTATAATACAAATAATGGGATGCAAGAAGCTCACTTCTGAGGAGAAGACTCGTGCTTTAACTCTATTGGAAGTAGGTACCTCTGTAATTCATGTAGCTGCCGATCTAAAGGTTTCAAGACAAGCTATTTATGATCTAAAAACAGCAGCAGCATCTTTTCCACCTGGCAACATACCAAGACGAAAAATCGGCTCAGGTGGTAAAAGAAAGACTTCAACAAGAACTGATGGCATGCTAAAACGTGAAGTGATGGCTGATCCATGGGTTACAGCGGCAGGGTTAAAGAAGAAACACCCAGACCTTCTCAACAATGTTGCAATAAGGACCATTCAGCATTGACTTCAAAAAGACTTAGGTTTACCAAGTTGGTGTGCAGTCAAGAAGCCTCTTCTGACTGAAGCTATGAAGAAGAAAAGGATACCTTTTTGCAAGACATATCAGCACTGGACATCAGAGGACTGGCGTAAAGTAATGTTATCTGATGAAAGCACTTTCAAACTGGTCAGAGGAAAGTCCAAAATGGTGAGGAGGCCAAAAAATGTGTCACGATATGATCCAAAGTTTACTGTCAAAACTGTTAAACATCCAGAAAGTGTGATGGTATGGGGTGCTTTTAGTGGTAATTATGGTAGAGGTGGCTTGTACTTTCTCCCAAAGAATTTCACAATGAAGGGAAGTAACTATTTAGAAGTGTTACAACAGCATTTGTTCACATTTTGGCCGATTCACAAGTGTCAGTGCTTCATGCATGATGGTGCCCCTGCACATAGGACAAAGATGGTTCAAAAGTTCCTGAAAGATAATAATATACCTGTACTTCAATGGCCTGGTAACTCTCCTGACCTAAATCCCATAGAAAATGCTTGGAATCAAATGAAAAATAAAATAGAAGAGCTGCAACCATCAAGTATTAAGGAGCTACAGGAAGTGTTGAAGTTGTGGGTGGAAATGGACAAAAAATATTTTGAATATCTAGCAGACTCAATGCCTAGGAGACTCCTGAAAGTCATAAAAGTTAAGGGAAATATGACCAAGTACTAATTGTACACAGAAGTTAAAAATAAAACCATGTAAAGTCGGTATTTGTTGTTTTTATTACCTTGTAAAGATTTCCATTGCGGCAACTGTATTACTATTATCTTCACTGTTACTGGTATTAGTATCATAATTTTATTTTAATTAGTTTTAGTATTATCATTTTCATTATTATCTGAATATTAATATTTTTTCTTATTGTTATGAATTATTATGCTATTACTTTCATTGTTATCATTAAATGCTATTGTTATGGTGACATTCATAGACTAGGTGTTCAAATTTATGCCTTGTTGATTGATAGATTGTTCCACTTGTCTCCTTGTATCCATATGGACGTTTCTGAAATTGCAGATTTCACAGATGCACATGCTTCTATGAGTCTTTGACGTTAGACCTCTACGTTGAGGGGATCTGTTTCAATATAAGACTCTTGATGTGACCCCAAAAGAAAAAGTCTAAAGGCGTTAGATCAGGGGATGATAACAATAATAACTATAATAACAGTAGTAATAATAATAATAATATTAATAAGAAGAACAATAATAACATACCACAATAACATTCATAAGAAACAAAGAAATGCCAATGAAACATTACGTGGCCTCATGCCTGCACTTTGCAATCTGCAATTCACATGTTAGACAATAGCACCATATACAGGAGTGAGTTTATTCCCTGGAACATAAAGATCCTGGAAGTAAAGAGAGACCTTTTGTTTGTACTGTTATTCTGTATATTACCACATGCTAGTCCGACTGCCTCTCACTGCACGTCTGCTGAAAGGCAGAAATGCCACTGCCCTGTCTTGCGCTGTGGAGTTCGGCAACTTAATGCACAAAGGGTTATCTACTTTCGGCGCCCCAGCTGCAGTGGGCTACCTCTGGTATGTATGTGTCACTTTGTTCGTGTCATATCTTTTGATGAAAATAGTTTGCTTCCCTTTTGAGCCAGAGTCTTGCTGTACACTAACTGATACTGACATCCTGGAAATAGAAAACCGAAACTGAAGCATTTTGTCAGAGAATCGTAAAAATAGAGCGCAAAGCGAATCCATAAATACTCTGCAATAATTACCTGTCTGGTCAGTGTTAATAACATATTTATTCAAATTCAGTATAAATTTTAATGTCTGAGTTCCAAAACTGCAGAAGTCAAGGTTTCTTTGATCGTGACCAGTTCTTTTTCTGAAACAAATTTTGGCCCTTTTTGTTGCTGAATTTCATGCTTACTTTTGAATTTATAAATCCAGCTGTCAGAAGATTTAAATTCAAAATCTGTAAACTGTCGTACTTCTTAACCTCACTGCTGTAAATTCCAGGTGAATAATTCCCTTGAGTTTCAACAAAACCATCATGTGTCCAGAAATTGATTGTGTACTTACCAAATTGAGCAAAGCAAAGTTTCATAATAAACGACCACAACTTTTAACCTCAGTTTCAATATTTCACTGTATAATGAATCTTGACTGATTTCATTTGCAGCTTCCGATACTTTCGCTATTTCTTCATTTTAAAAATGAAGATATATTTCACAGTACAGAACGCTCGAAACTCTGCAAAAGTGAAGAATGAACAAGCACATCAGTTCAGTTTGTAGAGGAATAAGGATGGGTAAAACTGTGTAAGTTGTCAGTAGCAGGCAAGGACCTCGTTTGCTTAGTACTGTGAGAGTCTTCAAAATTTTTGAACACCTGCCTGTGTACAATGGGGCAACAGCTATACCCTACTCTTCCATTTAGAAATTGGTTCCTCAAATTTATAAATAAAAATACCTTTCCACAGCTTATAATATCTTAAAATTCATAACTTTTTAATGACAATAGTAATTCAAGTTTTAATTTACTTGCATTAAAAATGAATTTGACATTACCTAACTTTTTAAAAATAAAATATCTTTAATTCACATTTTGATTAGCTTTGTCATTCCATAAACAAAAAGAAATATTTATGATTTAGTTGATATTTTAGGTCATTAACTTTATTTAAAAGTTGCTATCATTTTTAAAACAATTAAAAAGAAGGTAGCATCTCGCATGGATTGCCAGTGTGTCAAGCGAGTTTGCTACAAAGTCAGTCACTTCACTGCCTTGGCATAGTGTAAAAATCAACTGGTATATGAGCTGCACACAAAACTTTAAGAGCCCTTTTTCTCGGAATCCTCTGGCTGGTGCACTTTATAACTTTACTGGGTGAATACCCTTAAAGTATGCTACTAACCTGCAAAGTCTCATCCCTAACTGAATTTCCGAGACCATAAGGTCCCCTTGTAATGGTCAGTTGCTATCATGGATGAATTTATGGTCCTTCATGTTTGACAATTGGATACCACTAAGATACTCTTACTACAAATTTCCAATGTGGTCTTCTCTCATGAGTAGAGACTTAAAAAGAGATAGCATTTTTATTTTTTTCATCAAAAAGTTATTTCCATAACATCTACGATATAATTCTTAAATATTTTAAAACTATTTTACTAAAATTAAGAGATAAACTGGATCGGGATGGTACAACAGGATCCAGTGATTAGGACAGACAAGATTTGAAATGTTTCAGATTCTCCTGTCTTTATTATTTACAGTTGTTTTATTACAAATGAAAAAGGTTGGTTTTCAAATTAAAAATAGGAACTAAATTACTTTTTTTCAAGTTTGTACCTTGGTCAAATATCCAACAAAATGCCTTCACACATGGCAGTCATATTATCTTAACTCAGCTTACAGTGAACTTTAGACCTGAAGCTGTTAATATTGTCAAGCCTCTCAACATGTCCACTAAACCACTGATAGTCTCTGTTCAAATGCAGCTTTCACAATGATCTACAATATTTGCAATAGTGAGATTTTGAAATGTACAATCTTGTCAAGTTTTGCCACCAATTCAACTATAACACCAAGATTTCAAAACGAGATGTCTTATATCTTACTTTGATGAGATCTGCATGAATGAGTTTGCCTTTTCAGAAGCTTGCAGATACACAGGTTTTGCTGATTGCTACTTTCATGCAGACGGCCCCCCCTTGGAAATTAATGAACTTCATATGCTGACTATTAAACTATTATTTTAATTTTTATTTAAAGAACAATTTCTATTTAGCGCAAATTTATATGGTTATCCGCAACAAATACTATAACTTTTGACAACAAAATAATTAATTAATATTATCTGGTTGCAAAATTCTAACATTTGGCCCCCACCTGGAAAAAAGTCTGCCGACGTTCATGTTCACAGGCATTTTCATGCAAGTGACCTTTTTGTGCCATGGATGGATTCTTAAGGACCATTGTCAGACGTTTAATGTATCCAAGTAGTGTTGTTATCTTGTGTGGAAATGATAAAATTCATTAATCCTATTCATACTTTTTAAAATAACCCTTTGTGTCACTAATAAATTGCCATAGCGTCCACATATCAAAGAAGGATTAAGTGAGTTATCTAATACCACTGCTTGTAAGCACCAGCTGACAAACAGCCTTAACACAATGGGCTCAGAAGAAACGCCAATGCACACAGTTCAAGAAGCTTTTGAAGTGCAGGTATTTGTTTACAACAAAACCAGAGAAACTTAAATTTCCAGAAAAGTCACTGGTAATTCTTGACTATATAAGCAATCTGACACAGACCGAGGTGTTAGTTAATCGTTGGAGTTGTTTTTGAGTGTGAACAGTTGAGAAGCATTTGTGAAGATTGTGTCAAGGTTATATACGACAGAAGAGCTGTGGGTCACAAGGTCATGAATTGTGATTAAGTTTCAGAAGAAATAAAGCGAAATAATAAAAGTAACTGAACTTGTTATTTGTCACACTGGTGTCTGGAGTGTGACATGAATGCCACAATGGAAGAGATGATGAAACGATTATTAGCCAAGATGGACAAAATGGAAAATCAAATAAAGACAATGAACTCCGGCATGTAGCAGAGGGCGACAAAAATTGAAGCTAATTTGAATTCTCCAGAATGGACAAGATGGGAAACAAAGTAACAACAACGAACTCTGTGATGGAAGAAATAAAAATGGACATTAAAGGTCTAATGGAAGAAATGTAGACAGAAATGAGGAGTGTAAAGGAAGATATGGTGGAGCTATCAAGCAAAACTGACTAACAACTACTCAGCGTGGAGAAAGACGTGAAGGACCTCGACCAACTTATTAACACCTAGGAGGATGTTGGCAAACATCTTAGCACCATGGAATGCAGAGTCAATGGGAGCATAACGAACTGAACACCAGTATGGGACAAATGCTTGGAAAAAAATTTAAGAATTCAAAGGTCAAGATGCAGGGATGCGACACAACATCGGCACACATCAAACCACTCAAGTACAACAGGAAGTCAACTTTTTAAGTCTCCTGCTGACAATTCATTACCATCACCACCCACAACCAATGGTCAACAGGAGAGGAAGCTGCACCACTGACAACTAGCTTACAGGGACAGCCAGCAAAAGTACTGAAGGTGATTCTGACGTCAGCGGCATCCAGAGACATATGGGACGCTCTCAAAAACCATCGTCTAGCTGTAGCCACTTCAACTCAAGTCAAGACTGCAACAGCCAGGGGAAAAGTTGCAGGAGTTTGCCCTGGGCATTGAACAGCTGGTGGACAAGACTCTGATGACACTCCTGGCCAGATAGGTGACCCAGGAAGCTGCCTACTTCTTCATCAACAGGGTGCGTGACTGAGATATGTCAGCGTTTAATCCTTGGTGACTACAAGACCATCTACTACGTGCTGACAGCTGGGCTAACAAGTAAACATTCTGAAGGGGCAGAAAAAAAATTGTAATCGTTCTATTTGATGGTATTCACTATTTAAAAACAAGTGCTTCTGAAAATTTTAGCTACTTGAACACCATAGGTTTGTGAGAGAAATGAATTCATAGAAGGGAGGCGTTAAGCATATTTTCTTTCTGAATGTTAATAATAATATTAATAATACTAATAATGATAAGAATAGTAATTTCTGAACCATGCACGCTGGAATCTTGGAGAAAGGAACTGTCGATATGCCAAGAACTGTAGTATGAGGATATTATCCCACTGCTGCAACCAAACATCTAGGTGATCAAATTCAACGCTATGAGATAGTTCACGTATCATAAATTTGTACTCCTGAAGTAATAACGATCGAGAGGCTGCAATTTATATGTTGTGTTGGCTGGTACGATGTTTACTGTTAGCTTCTTAGAGTTATGATGTTCTTCTTCCAAGAGTCGCTGAATGTGTTCTATATGGTTATGAACACCATATGAGTCCAGAAGTAAGAGGTTTTATGCGATTGAATACGGAAGGAATACTTCTTTAAAAAACACACAACAGTTTTCATTTTTATCTTGGAATTCCATTTTACCATTAGATTGTCCATCTTGAACATCTTTTCTTCCACTTTCTTACTAATGTCAGCTGCCTCTTGAAGAATTAACAAATAACTTTGACATTAGTTTGCCTGATTGAGACACTATACACATAACAGTGTGGGAATGTGTGGTTGCACCCTTTGATTGCACAGCATCCCTTTTCTCTAATGTCCTCCCCATCAGCATTTCCTTATTAAAGCCTGATTCATGTGCATCATATATTTGACCTTCAAGGAATGCATTGGCGTGTAATTTATACTGGTTTCTAAAAGTTTCAATCTTTTGAGCAGCACAAGTTTCTCTTTACCATGCCGATTTGTCATGAAAGACATTATTTTACGACTCGCTATTTTATAGTGCTTCTTGAAACAATGCAGCCATGATGGACTGGCTCTAAACAAGTTTTCACCAATTTGCAGTTCGGTCACTTTTCTTGTTGCAATGTTTTACATATCAACAAATTCTTTCATTTTATATAATTGTCTTTCACTTGTTAACCATGTAAATCTATGTTGTTTCATTACTGTCCATGATATGTGATTAAACTTTTGTTTATGATGCTTTGGTTTTCCCGGAAGCAGCTAATAAGAAACAACATTCTTCTTTTCTTTGAAACTAATGTCTCTAAATTTTTTTCTTTGATGATGGTGCATACAGTGAAACTGATTCCATGGAACTACTGGTTTCTCCCTCGGAAGATGATTGTAATTGTTCTTCGGACACCAAATCACCAGAAAGGTGATCTTGTGGTGGTTCAGTTCTATCACCATCTAGTGTCACATCTCTACATTTTGTGACACAAAGTTTCTCAATGTTTTGCACACTTCTTTCACTATTTCACGTTTCGTTTCTACAATAACTGAAGCTATATGGCCTTCCTCTTCTAACTTCTTTACAACTTCTTTTGCAGCATGTAAAACATTCATACTGCAGAGCTGCACTTCTCTAATTTAACTGAAGAGCATACAGTTGCAATTACTAGAGCAACCAATTCCTGAAGAGCCCTTCTCTAACTGCATGGTTTATCATATTGCAGTGTGCCTGCTATACTTGTTTGCAACCTAAGAAGCTTATGTCTTACAAATGTCTCATTAAGTTTTCTCCTTTCCTAATATAATTTGAGTTGTAAAATTCCAAGAATATGTCTGGATAAACAGAATGTGACAATATAGCAAAAATGGATATTCTTTTCTGCACCATGAGTATATTTACTTGTAAGACTGTAGGTGGTCATGTTAACAACCACTGTCTGAAAAATTGGGAGCATACGACATGAAGAAAAAGCTTGTAGAAGTCTGCGAAGATCCCCTAGCAGAATTTGTTGGGGATGCGGCCAGATGAGACTTCTGATAATAGAATGTCCACAACCAAGCCAACGGTTATTGAGCGGTGTATGCTGGGATGGGCCAACCAGTACAGGTCGTGGACTGTCAGCAGCAAAGCCCATGAGCAAGCAGGAGACGAGTAAAAACCGGTAAACCATGGGGCACGGCATAGCCATTGGAGCCATCCCATCAAGTGACAGTGTGTGCCTTAGACAGAAGAGTGGAGGACAACCTCATAGCGGATGGCAGGATAAAGGGAAAGTTGTACCAAGTACTGCTGGACTTGGATGCAGCAGTGACCATGATCCAATTTGACATGATGGAGGGCTTGCCATTGTGGAAACTGATCGGCCCTAGCAGATAGTGATGGTCTTGGGGCAGAGTGTTATAAGTCTGTGGGTGTTAATTGAGAGAGTGGCTGAGGAAGGGATACTGTGACTTGACACCCTCCAACCTCTGCAAATCAGACAAGATAACGTCCTATAGTCCCAGCAAACATCTTTGGCTTGCCAGGTAACTAGCAGAGGTTGCAGCTGTGTCTGCCAGGAGCAAGGTGGCTGCAAAGGTGCACCAGCAAAGCCAGCAACCATAGAACCCTGCGAGCCATCTTCAAGTTGTGCGCTTGGTGAGTCGTTAATGCACCTGAGTGATGGGCAACTGGATGAAGACCCGTCACAACTGGACGTGCAGGGACTAGCTTATGACAGAAAGTGAGAAATTTCAATTTCTAAGTAAGCCACCAGTAACTCTTTGACTGTATACGCAAACTGGCACGGACCCAAGAGTTAGTTAATCATTGGAGTTGTTTGTGAGTGTAAACAGGTGAGTGATGTTTGTAAAGTTTGTGTTAAGATTACGATGCAATAGAACAGCTGTGAGTTGCAATGTCACGGACTATAAATTGTGGTTCAGTTTTAGAAGAAAAAGTGAAATAAAAGAAGAAACTGAACTTATTTGTCACAATATTTTACAAGATAGTCATTGATTTCCATACTGTGATCAGTTCCAAAATGTCTATTTTTAATCTATTTATATTGTGATACAGTGACTATTGCACAAAGTTATCGGAGTTGGCACCAGGCAATTGGATTGCAAACAAGAGGGGCACGAGCTAACCCCATGTAAACATGATTAGCGCCATCGCCAGAGAACTAAAATCTTCTGGATGTTTTGACATTCCAAACATTCTGGAAGGTTCCTATGTCTATACGAGCAAGCGCTCTTTCGAAGCGAGTCAGTGAGTGGGTATGTGAGTGAGTCTTGTGGTTCTTGCACGACGAGATAGTCTTGCAGTGTTCTGGAGTCAGTCTGGCAAAGCAAGTCAGCGAGTGCATGAGTGAGTCAGTGAGAAGCATTGCAAGTGTGTTTGTGATGACTGTAGTGAAGTGTGTAGAGTTCTGTTACAGTATGGGATTGGTTACAATGATCTATTCGACTAACCAGCCAGTGAATCGTCCACAAGATGAGGCTACACTGGGCATATTTCGTTATGCTGCTACGTCACAGAAGAAAATGAAGTGCCAGTGAACAGTAGAGCTAATTCACATTAGTGAAGCACCATAGGCCTAAACAAACTCTCAGTGAAAGTTGAACTAGATTACTAAGTGAAAGGGAAAACTGAGTGAAGTACAGCTTGGAAAACTAGGCCAAATCCCAACATTTGGTCCACCACAAATATTCCTCCCTGCCACTTTTTCCTATCCTATACAGATCCAGTGAAATTTTTCAAATCTAATGTATACTGAACTGTTTGAAAAGAAATAGCTTTCTGAACTGATTTTATAAAGGTTTTATTAATTTTGTATTTGTTTCATGGGGCAACATTTCTGTTAAGTTATTAATCTTAATGCACTCAGTTGTTATGCTTTCTCAACTTTGATGACTGGATAAAGCTCTTGTTATAAATTTCACATGTATGAGGTCTTTTACTTTCATGGATTGTCTCTAATGCCAATAATTTCAGAACACTAGTTGGAGTATCACTTTTCTTAACTTCTTCTGTCAGGTGTAAATAATATGTGATGTCTAATGTTTGTGTCGGATTGACTTTAGATATGACAATCCATACTAGATTTCCAGAACACGAATGGCTCCATATTTATACTGATGGATCATTTATATCAAACCAAGATGGAGCAGGTGCTGGAGTCACATGTCACCTCTTTTCCTATTACAAATCTTTAAGTTATGGAACTACAAACTTTGATGGAGAAATTGGCAATTTGAATGGCCCTACAAAATCTTTTGTACAGAATTTCACATTTTCAGCAAGCAGTTATTCTCTCAGATTCCAGGGCAGCAATTATAGCAATTACTTCCAAGTTGTCACCAAAAAACCAAACCATTATAGAATGTTGGAAAATGCTTAGCCATCTAACAGCACTTCAAAAACACCTAGTCTTCCAATGGATACCAGCTCACTGTGGACTGAGTGGTAATGAGAAAGCTGATTTTCTTGCAAAAAAGGGTACCGGCAATGTGCAGAAATCAATAGTTAATTTACCATTTTATGCAGCTAAAAGATTAGTCAACTCTGAATTCAAAAAAATTATTGAAAAATATTACTATGAAAAATCAAAGAATAAAAGATGGGAACTACCAAACATTCAAACAGTAATTCCTGAGTATCCTCGAAAAACAGCAGTTGCAACCTTCAAGTTGATTACAGGACATGATTGTCTAGCAAAACATTTAAACAGAATTGGGATATTTTCTTCACCACTCTGTCCTCTATGTGATCTGCAAGAGGAAATGGATCGAGACCAACTTCAAATATGCCCGGCCACTTCTAATGCCCCATCCATCAGTGAAAAATATTGGAGAGCAAGAGGATTAATGACTTCATTGTCAGAAATCCAGCCTTAGCTAACAACAACAACAACTTTCATGGATCAACTTATGATCTTTCAGGCTTTTTGCCAGAGTAAAACTTTTGTTACAAACTTCACAAGTGCGTGGTCTTTTACCCTCATGGATTAATTTATGCTCTTTCAGAATTGATGCCTGGATAAAACTTTTATTACAAACTTCACAAGAGTGCGGCCTTTTGCCACCATGGACCAATTAATACTTATTCAAGGTTGATGACTGTAAAACTTTCATACAAAGTTTACATGTGTATGGTGTTTGTCATCATGGATTAATTTGTGCTCCTTCAAGCTTGATATCCGAGTAAACCTCTTGTTACAAACTTCACAAATGTGTGGTCTTTCACCCTCATGAGTTAACCTATGTTGTTTCATGGTTGATTTTTGCGTAAAGCTCTTATTGCAAATTTCACAAGTGTGAGGTCTTTTACCCTCATGGATTAATTTATGTTCTTTCATGTTTGAGGATTGAGTAAAGCTCTTGTTACACACAGGACAGGTGTGAGGTCTTATGCCATCATGAATTAATTGGTGCGTTCTCAGGGTTGCTGCCAGAGTAAAACTCTTGTTACAAACAGCACAAGTATGTTCTTTTTTGCCCTCGTGGATTAATTTATGCTTTTTCAAGTTTGATGCTTGAGTAAAACTCTTGTTACAAATACCACAAGAGTGTGGTCTTATGCCATCATGAATTAATTGATGCGTTCTCAGGGTTGATGCTAGAGTAAAACTCCTGTTACAAACAGCACAAGTGTGTGGTCTAATCCCCTCATGGGTTAATTTGTGCTTTCTCAGGGTTGATGCTTGAGTAAAGCTCTTGTTACAAACAGCACAAGTGTGTGGTTTTATGCCCTCATGGATTAATTTGTGTTTTTTCATGTTTGTTGCCAGAATAAAAGTCTCGTTACAAACTTCACAAGAATAAGGCCTTTTGGCTTCATGGAATAAATGATGCTTTTTCAACATTGATACTTGAGCAAAGCTCTTATTACAAATTTCACATGTGTATGGACCTTTACACTCATTAATAATTAATTTAAGGTCATTTGTACTTGATGCTTGAGCATAACTTAACTCAGAGATTTCACATTTGAATTGTTTTTCATCCATTTGGCTTATAACATGTGTTTTTAAACCTGAAAGAGTTCTGAAATTCTTTCCACAAATTTTACTCTTGTTTAGTGTTTTGTAATTCTGAATCAAGCTGCACACTTTCACATCTGAATCCAATGTACAATTTGTTTCAGATTGTTCAGGCATCTGTTGACTGGTGGTCAACAAATGGGTTCCCTTGGTGTTATCAAGATCACTGTTTTCCCAGCAGTTTTCCCTTGAATGTTTACAGAAGGGACTCTTACTCTTTCTGCACAAAGATTCTGAATGCAACCTGAAACAGTACAGGATATATCAGTATTCATGCATCTGATGAGAAAGTAAGACTTATTTTTGGAAATGTTTATTGTGGCTTTTAACAACTCAGGTCTGTAGTGACAGGTAAATAAATGGATACCCAAAACACCTTGAGGTCCATTTGTCTTATGAAGACAAGGAATAATCCTGAGAAAAAAAAAAATACTTATCCAGCTGGAGCTCACCCCATTCGAAAATACAAATTTGCGGTTTAGGATTGCATGCTTACTCCCCCACCGCTCTCCCAACACCATGGTGGATACAAATTGAAGAAGGACAGTTTGCTCACCAGCTCAAGGACCCTGGCAGGAATGCAGCGAGCCAGTACGTCAGTAAACAGTAGTATATTTAGTGTATAAAACGTAAACAATATTTTCAGCTACTCTGTCTTTCTTATACTGATTACTTTCTATCTTTTCTATGTGTTTTCAAAAACACTGCCAGTCTGTTTCAGTCACAAGTGATATATCCTCCATGCTTATATCGTGCAGTTCCTGTAAGGAAAAGTTACATTACATATTACATTTCTCTATTCGTTTTACCTTGGCCCAGGCTAGTTCTATGGGATTGAGATCTACAACATGTATGGGGCAAACAAACGACAGTGTGGTTCAATGAAACCCAAAATGTGGCCATTTTAGAAACCTCTTTAGGTTTAAACCAAAGTTCACTGTTTTCAAACTTCCAAGAATGAAGATAATTTTTAGATTTGTTTGTTTCAATCATCCTATAAAGATATGATTTACACATAGAACTCTGAAACCCTTTGCTCTGCAACCACAATATCATAGCAGATTGCTCAGCATTCCAAGGTGGGAGTTTATCTACTTCTACATTCATGTTTTCTTTACTTCCGAGATAATGCTACTGACTCATCCAATTTTTAACTGAAATTAATGAGATATTAGGGTATTAGCGAGCAAACATAACAGGAATAACACTGGATGGAAGTTGGCAACTTAACCAGCAGTAATGTTATCTAGGGTGTTTGCAAACCACTACGTGGAAACTCTCTCCTGTGACCCTCAGTGCCCTAGGGCTGTGAGCTGGTGAACAGACAGTAGTAAAGCATTTAAAGGGAATAGATATTAGCATTACAATCTTAGCTGTTGCAATTGTTTAAACTTTGAGTATTTTTAATGATTAATCCAAGCTGACTAGAATGCCTTTCTAGCTCTGCTATATAAAGCTACGTTCTTTCAATGTTATGTTTTGCTTTCCCTTTAAAATACATCTTAATGGATAATTTTGCAGCATTTAAGAAAAATAAACCAGGCACTTGTGACATAGGAGTTATATAAACAAAGACAATTCTAGACAATTCTACAGCACTGATAGGCTACCTGAATTGAAAGTGTAACCCAAAGGTATTGCATAATGCCAAAAACTTACATAGCAGTAGAATTCATGATCTCCAGGTGGAGTTCCTCATAAAAGAAAGATCAATAGGGGAGCTAAATGTCTTTAGCACTTTCCCTTCAGCTAAAATAAATCCCTTATCACATCACATAATCACTTCCATCACATAATGATCACACCTTTATTTATAGACAAACAATCAGGGCTTACGAATTCCACCACATAACTGTTGCATTAATACTCCATTAATATTAATACCAATAAAACATGTTATAAGATTTTTTCCCTAACACATACTGTACCCAAGTTTCCCTTCAAAATATATGGTCAAAACATTCAATTGCAAGATTATGTTAAACACTTGGGTATATACTATGACAGAAAATTATCTTGGGAATATCATGTTAAAAATATAACAGAAAAAGCAAACAAAAGATGCAATATATTAAAGAGATTAACAGGAAAAAAAAGGGGTTGCTCTATGGAAGTACTAAATGACACCTACAAAACATACATTAAGCCTATTCTACTATATGGGAGCGAAAATCTGATTATACCCAATAAAAAATCCTTACTAAATTAGAAACAATTCAAAATAACTCTTTACGATTCATAAAAGGTGGTGTTAAATCTACTCATAACAGCGATGCAGATGCTTAATGAAAACCCTCCAATAATCTATCAGATTAATAAACAAGCTTTAACCCAATATGAAAAATTAATAAGTGTACCTCAAGACAATTATTGGCAAAAATATCAAAACAGAGAGAGAAACCTTAAAACTCAACAGGTTTCATACACAAAGCTAATAAATTACACGAACACCATAATCCAAATCAAAAGCCTGAGAGACTCCGCATACTAGTTTCACCAATAGACAATATAAATATTAACTATATAACTTAAACTTGATGGAACATGCACCTAAAAGTAACAGGACTCCCTCTGAATTAAAACAAATTTCTCTGGAAACAATCCATAGTTTGTATCCCGAACCACTACGGCTACATATCTACACTGACAGCTGCAAATTGGATAATTAAGATGGAGTAGGAGCATGAATATACTCAAAGTTATTCAGCTATTATATAGCTCTGGAAAAAAATTCAATCTAGTTTGATGGAGAAATCCAGGCTATACAGGCGGCACTGACACATCTTATATACACAATAAATTATTTTCATAATGCTGTTATTTTAAGTGATTCAACATCAGCTTTTCAAGCTATTGCATCAAATGACTCTCCCTTTCCTTTCATGTGTTAAAAATAAAAAAGATGATAAAAAATATTAACAAAACAAAATAAAAATATACAGCTCCAAAGGATACCTTCCCATTGAGACATATGGAAATGAAGTTGCAGATCTCTTTGTCAAAAAAGGAACCAAAATTTTGCAAAAACCAAATCAAACCTTACTATGCCATTTAGCAACAATTATAACTAAAAGAAACTTCCAAAAAGAACTGAAGCAGAATTATAAAACTCAAAGTATCGATGCATCACCACTCAAGGTCAGGCTACCACGTGTCACTGCTTGCCTTTACATGACTAACAACAATTGAGCGGCAACACAGAGTTTTCCTGATTATTCAAGAAGTGTCTGGTGGGAGGCATGTTTGTAGAAGTTCAAGAAAAATATGTATTACATCATCCTCGCTATATAAGGAGATGAGGTAACAAGCACAAGTGAGAGAGCAAAATTTGATGCTGTTTATGGGGACCTTTTGCCATCTATGACAACAGGTATTGGTTCAACAACTTTAAACTGCCGACCATCCGTTTTTGATGAGGAGTAACCAAGATCAAGATGTCCAACATGATACCAAAGAAGTCATTGAAAATGTCCAGGCTATGATTCTCACTAATCGTCAAATGAAAGTTCACAAAGTAACAGAGGCCATAGATGTGTTGATGGGAACAGCAATTCACAGATGAAAAAGTTGGTCCAATGAGTGCTGCATTTGCTGACAGTGGACAACAGATGGGTGTGACCTTCCACTTCGAAGCTGTGTTTAGAGCTAAGAGGGTGATCCCAAAAGTAAGGTCTCCAATTTTTTTAAAAATATAAAGCAACATTTATTGACAAATAGTACATGATTTTAAAGCTTGAACATTATTCTATTTTTCCACATAATCGCCATTTTGATTGATGCAAGGCTTATGCCCTTGCTCAAGGTTCCTCTTCTTTGGTTCTAAATTGCTTGTCTAAGTTTTTTTATTGTCTGGCAATACCTGTCTGCATTTATTGTTGTCCCAGGGTCCATAAAGTCGACCAACACTATCCCCTTTCGATCCCAAAACACAGTTGCCATGACTTTACCAGCAGACTGCATTCTTTTGAATTTTCATGCCTCTCACATGATTATTGTTTGGTCTAAGATCATCATCAAGGACAGCAGGACACAGAAGCCGTGTCGAGTACGAGTGAACACGAGTGCAGTGGTGACCGTCACTCGACCGGATGTGGTGGGGGGGTTGTTGGTGGACCCGATGGGAGCAAGGTGGCTGCAAAGGTGCGCCAGGTAGGTCGGTGGCCTGGAAACCGGTGGGCCGTTTTCAGGTGTGTAGGATGGCCTGTCAACACACCAGGAGGAAGGGAAACCAGACGAGGGGTCTTCAAGACCAGTGATACTGCTGCAGAAGTTCGAAGCAGAATGGCATACATCATTCTACCCAGACCAAGGGACACTACCCAACAGCGATGAAAAGGACTGTGCCTCATGGGGAAGAGGTTCGATGGTTTAGTCCACCATGTGTGCAAGGAAGATGCCGCCAGTGAAAGGCTGGTTGGGACGACCAGCCCTGAGGAGGGAGCAGTGTCGCGCCGGCCATCAGCCCAGACGTTGCTGGTAAGAAATAACGGTCGGGGCCAAATCTCCGCAACACGAATGGGCCGTAGGAGTTTATCTGCACAAAGACCCGGCTGCCAGCGGGACAATAGAGCCTCCAGAAACAATAACTATCATTTACTAGTGCGATGTCTGGACTGTTCTCTCACAGCCTCTCCCGCTCGTTCAGCTTCCAGAACATTTCCGTTGTCTACAGAACTATATAAGGGACCCACTCGTGCCTGAAGGGGAACAGTAGAGTAGTAGAAGTGAAGGAGTAGAAGTTGTTGTCCCAGTCATGCTTGGGATGAAGTGTCGGAGCAAGAAAGAAACTTCTATGAAGTGTTTAGCGGACAGCACCTGTGTATCGTGTGGAGTAGCAGTTCAGTGCGAGTGTAATCTGACTTCTTTGCTATGATTCGATTCGACAGTTGTTCTGTGCTCTGAGTTTGTACAAAGGTGATCTAAGTGTAACGTTAGCACTACGCTAACTGACTAGAAGGCAATAAAGTGTGAATAGCAGCAACCGGTGTTTTTCTCGTTTGTTACAGTACATTTTCAAGTTCAAAGACATTTTCAACTGCACCAGTTTACAGAGTGAGTGAGTGAGTGAGTGAGTGAGTGAGTGATCGAGTGAGTGATCGAGTGAGTGATCGAGTGAGTGAGTAAGTGAGTGAGTGAGTGAGTGAGTGAGGTAGGGAGCAAACGAATGAATGAAATGGGTGAAATGATATGCATGTGAGCCCAGAGTACCTTAGAGTTAAGAGTTGCCTAACATTTGCCTTATGAGGATAACCAGACAACCCACCATTATCGAAATTCTGACTTGGGACCCCTTGCATGGGAGTTAGACAGATTACCATTACACTAACATGGTCTTGAGCAACTTTTAATTAAAATATATTTCAGTGTATGCAAACTTAGTTATTCTGGGAAAAATTGTCACACAAGTATTCTTTTAAAAAAATAGTGATTCTTTATTAAGAAATTGAAAGTCTAGTGTGGTAATACCTGCCTACAAAGATATACAAAAAATAAAACTTGATATTTTTGCTACAGGAAAACACCACAATAATTTTAAAGCGCAAATGTGCAATGTATTTATAAATCCATATATTCACTTTTTGGAAGCCATATAACCTCATAATGAAAAAAACAAAATTCTCATCTTTTCTTTGTTAGACAACCTCCCTCTTATCCAGTTGCCATCTTCAAGGAAATGCTCCACTAACCATCTCACATTTTCCTTTTCAAACAAGTAAAGTTTGTTTTGTCTGTTTGTGGCTAATGCTGGATTTCGGACAATGAAGTCATTAATCCTCTTGCTCTCCAACATATAGTTAAATAATAATGCATCTCAGCGGGGCTCACATACACTTTTAAGTGACGAACAACCATCATGTACTGAACAATTCCACACAAAATGTTTTGCTCCTTCAAACAGGAGTCATCTGCTGATATAGTTCCAATATTCAAGAGCAAATTCTCCCACAGAGGAGTAACTTATAATTTTTATTGATATGGAAGTGGAGAAAACTGCTACCAAGCCAAGGTCATAGAGCAACATCCTCTGGAGGGTAATATTGTTTGCCAAAGGAGAAATGTTATTGATAGGAATGTGAGCAATCTCACCAAAATTGGAGCAAAAAGCAAACTGTCCGTTTTATTCATATCACCCTTTGACTGATCTTGATGTTGAAGCTGATCCTTCCATAGACTCCTCTGGTGGTGGTTCTGGAAACTTGTACAGTGGGTCATTATGTGGAATATCAAAAGTGAAGATCTGTTCTTGTTTTTCCAGATGAAAATTTGTTTCCAAGTTGACAATTCTTGTTATGGTAATATATGTTTTTAAGTTTTGGTTCCACATTTGTCATGATTTTTTCTCCAAAATTGGAAGGCAACTGCTGATTCTTCTAGGGGTTTGTGTTTTATACTGTAAAATGCTCCCTGGCTTCTGTTTCCAAGCTCTTCTTCATTTCCTCTATATAGATTTGGTTGCAGTTATTGCTTCTGTTTGATAAATTCCAAATCTTTTATTTCAGGGCATACTATTTTTACTAATAGAGCCAAGTACCTTTTTTATGGAGTATTTGTTAATTGGATGCCATTGGATGTTTTGTTCTCTGAACATGTTTTTAAATTTCTGGAACATCTGTGGGTGATAAGTGAAGTTTTTGAAGAGCACCTTCTCTTCTGTTGTGTTAAGTGTGGTTGTTTCCTTTAGTAATTTTTTCTTTTTCTCTATATTACATTTTTCGTCAACCAAAGAACTCATATTCAAAAAACAAGCTTCAAGCTGGATTAACAAATACAGAGCAAACGATTCATATCAATATCTTTAATAGTTTTGAAGAAAAGTGCACCTGAAATATGAAAAATAAATGTTGCAGAAAATTGAGATTAAAAATAAGTTGCTGTTTTTTTCACTTAGAACATGCCTGTTGCGTAATTTTACTCACTAGTTTCTGACTTTCCTTGGTCCTGGCTTTATTTTTTATCAATTGTGCTGCCTAATTACTGGATAACAATGCCAATGCTACTTGTTTTACATCAGACTTTAAGGCCATGAGGTCTAAGACATGATGATAGGGTGGGTAACCTATCAAACCAAGGATTGAATTCCAGCAAAATGTATATTTTGCATTCAGAAGAAACTGTGTTAAGGATGGACAGGGCCTACCTACAGCAATCGGTGATATGGCGCGCTAGAATGCTGAGAGGTTTCAATTGAATGCAGATATATGCACTTTACTCTTCTTTATATAAAAAAAGGTCACTCACAGTCTTGTGCAATATATCAGTTTACCTAATACTGCAAGCAACACATGTTAGGATGGCTAGACGGTTTAAGACATGATATGATATGATCGTACGATGTGGTAGGAGCTTTGTGCTTTAATGTAGAAAAACGCATTTTCTTATTTATTTCCATTTTTATTCTTGTCACCTGTCACCTCAGCCGTATGATATATATATATTTTTTAATTTAAAAGGTGAGTCAATTAATAACACTGAACAACACTTACAACATAATTTTCCGGAACGCGTTTCGAAGGTTAACTTTTCTCCATTCAAACTTCTATGAAAGGAAGATATATATATATACACACAGGAAGGGCAAAAAACCTCCGAACGGGCTACATGGTGCTGGTGCTCATTGCTGTCTGTCGCTAACATAGAAAGGTGCAAATGAAACCATACAACACTTTTAAAACCATTTTTAAAGGCCTTACTTGCCAACTTTATGAAAGGAGATACTGAAACTGGTCACCATCGTTCATGCATTTTTGGCACCTCTTTAGGGAAAAAACTCCATCACTCGCCATAGTTCATGTTGAGAAATGTTGGCAATTTCCTGGCAGATGTTTTGTTTTAATTCTTCCAGGGTGTGTGGATTTGTCTTGTACACTTTATCTTTTAAGTTACCCCAGAGATAGAAATTGCAGGGGGTTAGATCGGGGAACTGAGGAGGCCACAAATCTCTACTAATAATTCACCCTGAAGCATGCTTTCAATTGTTCTCATTGAAAGATTGGCTATACGAGCTGTTGCAGTGTCTTGTTGAAAAAAGGCAAAACTTACTCCCTGTCTGTTAATTCTCTAAAAAAGGGGACAAAAATGTATTCATGTATGTATAGACTGGATAACAATGCTAATGCTATTTGTCTTCTGCATCAGAATTTAAGGATATGTGGTCTAAGACCTAAGGCCTACAACTCTTTCCCTGCTAACACTGCATCATGCACCAATTTTTTTAGTCATGAAGGGGTAGTTCATGAATAATATTACATTTCTCAGAGATCCAATAACGATTATTTTGTGTACACACATATCCATGAACTTTTACATCTTTCTGCAAATCGTACTTTCACTTGGCAAGATGACTGAGTTAACACATACAAATCATAAATAAATACATACTGTGCAGTAGAAAATATATGCTGAGCTACAATATACTTTGTGACTAAGTACAGGACAAAATAATAAGTCTCTCATAATAACTGAACCACATTATATTGCCGCCAATTCAATACTGTAGAACAAAATCATGTCAGGAGCGTGACCTTCTTTACACAGCAGTCCATTATTATGTTTCCACACGCTCAGTGGAAAAACACCACACAGCCTGTTCGGAGGTATTTTGCTCTCCCATTTTATATATAAAATTTTAAAGCTGAAGAACTCTATAATGTGCCCATATTATAAACCATATTCAAAACAGGTTTGTTCACAGGATTCAAGCTTCATTAAAAAATTTGGATTTGAATTCATATCAATATCTTTAATAGTTTTGGTGCTGTTTTTATTGAAGTGTTGCTTCAAGTTTTGAGCGATGTGGCTCTTATTTCTCTCAGGGCGTGGTAACGGATGGAATGAAAAATCACACGATGTTTCTTCACCACAATGTATTATTTTATTAACACTTTTTCTCTATTCTACATTTAAATAAATCCTCTTAGCACCATTTTAGATCATTTAAGTCTTTCAACTTTTTCAAAAAGTGGAACAAAAGCTTGATGAAAGTCTGGTAAATGTTCTACAATGTTCACACGCTACCAAAATACGTCTTTTCACTTGAATATACAGACGCTAGTCCCAATTCTTTTAGTTGCGAGTCTATCATTCCGACTGCCACATGTACATCCGCGCATGCGTTCATCAAATAGTTCCTGCATTGTTAGGGAAGCGATCTTTAGCTATCCTGATTTCGCTTTTAATATTGAACACATGTAATTCTAATATTTATACATATATATTAAAATTAAATATGGAAATATTTATGACGTCTTTAAACAAACTTAATTGTTCGTAACAATGAACATTAGTAACACGCTTTCGTCATTTAACCATCTCATACCAACATCAAAAACAAATTACACTCTTAACAAATATTCACATAAATGATTTTCTTCCCATTCTGTCTCAGTTTAGAGAAAAGTGCACCTGTAGAAGTATCTACACTTATAGTTTCACTTACCTTTTTACCCTAAGGATTTTAAAACAAATCTAGCCATTTTATAAGCTGTAGGCCATAAAGCAACCATAATTTACATTAGCCATAAAATAAATATATTGTCGCCCATCGCATTATTGTCGGCACTACCGCAAGGAGCCGAAGGGAAGAGACAGAGAATGGCCGCATTGTTGGGGCGCTTGCCGAAAGAGAGAAAGGGATAGAGACTTCTGGAATTTTCTGCTTTGTATTTCATTGCAATAATAACTGAACTTTCCTGAAGTTTCCAGAATAGTGCCTGGGAGGTATAAATAGCGGTAAAGTGTGAGAAGGGACAGACTTTGTGTTACGAATTCGGAGCCGTGCTGTTGGTGAATCGGTAAAGACTTTCTTGCTGTTGCAACGAGTGTACAAAGTTACTGTTTACGGAAATAAAAGGTGTTTCTTTATCTCGACTACATCTGTCTTCTTTACTTTACACCCACCAAAGTCACACTGGTGTCAGAAGTGGGACACGACGATGGAGGTTACATTGGTGAGCTTTTTACAAGAGCTGAAAGCAGAGATGAAGACGGCAAACGACAACCTCGCTGCCGAGCTGAAAGAGATGAAGACGGAGCTATCGGCGAAAATTGACGAGCAACTGGCTGGCGTAAGGAAGGATGTGAAAGAGCTCGGTGGAAAGGTGGAAGAGCTCGGTGGAAAGATGGAGGACCTCGGCCAACGCGTTGACGCCCTGGAGAATGTCGGGGAACGGCTTAGCGTTCTCGAAGACAGGGTCGACGGTAGCGCCAAGGAGGTAAATGCAATGATGGAAGGGATGCTTAGTGAAAAGCTCAAGAACTACAAGGCCGAGGCTCCAGCACGCGACACAACATCGACGCGCGTCAAACCACCGAAGTACGATGGCACGTCAACGTTTGAGGTCTTCCGCCGTCAATTCGACACAGTGGCCAAGCACAACAAATGATCGCCAGAAGAAGAGGCCGCGCAGCTGATAGCCAGCCTCCAGGGACGAGCCGCAGAGGTGCTGAACGCAGTCTAGACAGCGGCGGCGCCCAAGGACATCTGGGAGGCCCTGGAGAACCGGTTCAGAAACCACCGCTTAGCCGCAGCCTACCGCAGCCAACTGAAATCTAGGATGCAACTGCCAGTGGAGACGCTGCAGGAGTTCGCCCTGGCAATCGAACAGCTGGCCAGCAAAGCCTTGGTCGACATCCCCTCCGAATTCGTATCCCGAGAAGCCGCCTATACCTTCGTCGACGGGGTACGCGATGCCGAGATACGTAAACGCCTGATGCTCGGCGACTACAAGACCATCCACGAGGCACTAACGGCCGCATTAAGGATGGAAGCGGCCAAAGTGACGGCTACCCCGACCTCGAAGACAAGGAGTGTCCGCTACGATGAAGACCGCAGACCAGTCCAGGGACGCCGACGAAGACCAGGTGGCGTGTGTTGGGGGTGTGGCCAGCCGGGACACCTGATGAGAGACTGCCGGCACCAAGAAGAGCAGCCGGAAAACGAGTAATGGCCGGCGTGGCGAGGGGCACGTCGGCGCCATCACCATCATCCCCTCGAGTGACACTGCGCGCCGTCAGCCGACGGATGGATGACAGCCTCATCGCGGACGGTTGGGTGAGAGGGAAGCCGTGCCGCGTGCTTGTTGACACTGGAGCAGCCGTGACTGTCATCAGACCTGACGTAGCCAGGGGCTTGCCGTCGAAAAAACCGAGCCGACCGTACCAACTAGTGACGGCATCGGGTGACACCTTGCCTGTGGAGAGGGAGGCCCTGCTGCAGTTGACCTTGGGGCGAAGTGTCTTGCGTTTGTGGGTGTTCGTCGCGGAGGTGGCTGAGGAGGTGATACTGGGACTGGATGCCCTCAGGAGCCACGAGGCGACGGTCGACATCGGCAAGAAAGTTCTGCGGCTGAGGAAGTAATGCTCCGGCACCCCGAAGAACGCCTTGGAATCTGCAGGGTCATTCTCAGGGAAGACGTAGTTGTCCCCGCGAGAAGCGAGATGGTAGTGAAAGGGAAGGCCAGCGCAAGAAGAACATGCTACTGGACCGGAAGACGCATGTGCACGGGCTCTGTGTAGCCGGGACATTGTTGCCATGCCGAGAGTAGGTGCCGGTGAGACTGCTCAACCCAACAGACACCGATCACGACGTCCAGGCCGGGACGGAGTTGGGGGCGTGCGAGCCCGTGGTCAGCGTAACACCAATAGACAAGACCCAGGAGCCGGTGCCGACGCAACACCTGGGGCCCCGGCTGGAAGGCTTACTGGAGAGGGCGGCCGACCACCTGACCGCTGAACAGAGAGAGAAGGTCCAACAACTGCTGAGACGATATCAGCGCGTCTTCAGCCAAGGCAACAGCGATTACAGCCGCACGGACCGAGTGCTTCACCACATCGACACCGGAGACGCCCGGCCTATTCGGCAACCACCTAGACGCGTTCCGTTGGCTAAACAAGCGGTGGTACGAGACATGCTGGAGGACATGAGAACCAAGGGAGTGATCGAAGAGTCTGACAGTCCTTGGTGTTCCCCTGTAGTTCTGGTGAAGAAGAATGACGAGCTACGCTTCTGCGTAGATTACAGGAAGCTGAACGCTGTCACCAGGAAGGACTGCTTCCCCTTACCCCGGATTGACGACACCCTGGACACGCTTGCTGGTGCGCAGTGGTTCTCAACCCTGGACCTGAAATCGGGTTACTGGCAGGTGGCTCTAGACCCGAGAGACAAGGAGAAGACCGCATTCTCGACAGGCCAAGGGCTTTGGCAGTTCACAGTTATGCCCTTTGGTCTCTGCAACGCACCAGCTACCTTCCAACGCCTCATGGAGTCAGTAATGAGAGGATTGACTTATGACGCCTGCCTGTTATACCTGGACGACATCATCATCGTCGGCAAGACATTCGAAGACCATCTTGACAAACTGACCAAGGTGCTACAGAGACTGCAGGTGACCGGCTTGAAGCTGAACGCCAAGAAGTGCCAGCTCTTCCGCAGGGAAGTCAACTACTTGGGCCACATAGTCTCACCAACCGGAGTGGCCACGGATCCGGAGAAGACACAGGCCGTGAGAGATTGGCCTCGCCCAAAGGATAAGCGAGAACTGCGCAGTTTCCTTGGATTGTGCAGTTATTACCGCCGCTTCATAAAGGGTTTCTCCAACATCGCCAAACCCCTCACTCGCCTGACGGAAGAACATCGACCTTATGTGTGGACGGAGGACGCCGAAGGCGCTTTCCGGCAGCTGAAGAGGACGCTCTGCAGTGCTCCTATTTTGGGATTCCCACAACCAGGCGACGCCTTCATTGTGGACACCGACGCCAGCGACCATTGCATTGGAGGCGTCCTATCCCAAGTCCAGAACGGCCACGAGCGGGTGATAGCCTACTACAGCAAGACATTGTCCAAGGCAGAGAAGAACTACTGTGTCACCCGACGAGAGCTACTGGTGGTAGTGAAGACCTTGGAGCACTTCCACAAGTACCTGTACGGTCAGCCATTCCACCTGAGGACAGACCACTCCGCCCTAACCTGGCTACTTAGCTTTAGAAACCTGGAGGGCCAGACAGCCCGTTGGGTCCAGAGGTTGCAGGAGTACGACTTCACCTCCGAACATCGCAGAGGGAAGAGCCACGGCAACGCAGACGCCATGTCCCGAAGACCCTGCCCAGAAGAGTGCGGCCAATGCGCAAGAGTGGAAGAGAAGGAGCGTACCGCAGCTGTCAGAGTGGTCACGGCAGTGCCTGCGGATGGATGGGATAGCGCGGGCCTGAGGGGGGAGCAGCTGGCGGACGCCGACTTGGGGCCACTCTTGAGAGAAGTGCAGGCAGGGACGAGACCAACCTGGGCGGACATCGCACCCAGAAGCGCTACATACAAGTCGTACTGGGCCCAATGGGACTCGTTGAAGACCAAAGAGGGCGTGCTGTTCCGGGTATGGGAATCACCTGATGGGAAGACCCAGAAAGAGCAGTTGGTACTTCCCCGAAGTAAGGTCCCGGAAGTCTTGGAGGAAGTGCACGCCGGTATCTCGGGTGGACACCTAGGAGCAAACCGGACGATCGACAAACTCCGACAGCGCTACTACTGGCTGAGGCTCCGAGCAGACGCTGAGAACTGGTGCCGTCAATGTCACTGTGCGCGGCGAGTCGTGGCCCCCAGACTAGGAGCCGGGGTCGCATGCAGCAGTACAACGTCGGAGCGCCCTTCGAACGCATCGCCGTCGACATAGCTGGACCACCAGTGTCCGATCGAGGCAACAAGTACCTGATGGTAGCTGTGGACTACTTCACCAAGTGGCCGGAGGTGTATGCCATCCCGAACCAAGAGGCGAAGACGATTACAGACTGCCTCGTGGAACAGCTGTTCTGCCGTTTTGGGGTCCCGTTAGAGCTCCACAGCGACCAGGGCACCAATTTTGAGTCGCACCTAATGAAGGAGGCATTGGAAAGACTTGGGGTGAACAAGACCCGCACAACACCCCTACATCCACAGTCGGACGGCATGGTCGAGAGATACATCAAGACCCTAGAGGAGCACCTGAGGAAGGTCGTGGCCAGCCATCAGCGAGACTGGGACCTCAAGGTACCACTGTTCTTGCTGGCCTACCGTTCGTTGACACACACCATCGGGATGACACCAGCAAGCCTAATGTTCGGCCGAGAGCTACGCCTCCCTTGTGACCTGGCTTTTGGGAGCCCCCCGGAAGCGAAACAGCCGGCAACCGAGTATGTGGAGAATCTAGTAGACCATCTCCACGACATGCACGAGATGGCTCGTCAGAACATCCAGATGGCGAGCGACCGCATGAAGACCCGGTACGACAGGCAAGCCAACAGCCGAGGATTCCAGCAAGGTGACATGGTGTGGTTGTACCGCCCTTCTGGAATTTTCTGCTTTGTATTTCACCGCAATAATAACTGAACTTTCCTGAAGTTTCCAGAATAGTGCCTGGGAGGTATAAATAGCGGTAAAGTGTGAGAAGGGACAGACTTTGTGTTACGAATTCGGAGCCGTGCTGTTGGTGAATCGGTAAAGACTTTCTTGCTGTTGCAACGAGTGTACAAAGTTACTGTTTACGGAAATAAAAGGTGTTTCTTTATCTCGACTACATCTGTCTTCTCTACTTTACACCCACCAAAGTCACAATATCAACATATTCTCGTCAAATGTAATGAAATGTTTTAGTAAGTTAGATGTAATTGAGTTAACATAAAATTAAAACTATGAAGAATAAAATTATTCTGAAACAAATCTCTCATCTTTTAAAAGTTTCAATCATTCATCTTCTCCTAATATGTTATGTGATCACATGTCTTGCTTTGTAATGCTTTTCAATACTATATTTTTTAAATTACACAACACACATGTTGCACGTTCATTAGCAATAAATACAAAATATTTATCCAGCCATCGATTATCTGGTTGAGCTTCAACTTCCCTTTGCTTCCTAGATTTACCATGCTCTGCCATTTTGAGGCCTATCACATCACTGCTGCACAGCTGATTCTCTACCCTGCTTGCCCAGTGCGGACAGCAGGATAGCAGAAAATGCCTGCACACAACATTTGCTCACAAGCCGATCTCAGATCTAGAACATGCCTGTTCCGTATTCTTGCTTACCTAATTTTGCCTTTTCTTGGTTCTTAGCTTTGTTTTCAATCAACTGTGCTCCCTAACTAACTGGATAACAATGCCAATGCTACTTGGCTTCGAGATCAGGATTTATGGCCATGCAGTCTAAAGCACAGTGGGAGTGGCTAACATATCAAACCAAGGATCATTAATTAGATCAAATCCTGGCAAGATGTATATTCTGCATTCAAGAGAAACTGTGATAAATAAAGCAATCAGTAAGATGGAATGGTTGGATGCTCATGGTTTTCAACTGAATGCAGATGTATTTTACTCCCTTTTTATGCAAAAAAGTCTCTCATATTATTGCACAATATATGGGTTCTGCTACAAGCATCACGTGTTTGGATAGCTGAAAGGTTTAACACATGGTATCATATGGCTATTTGATGTGATCAGACGTTTGCAGCTCAAAGTAGAAAAAGCATTTTTTTTATTTTCTTTTTTATTCTTGTAACCTGTCACTTCAGCCATTGTTATAATTTTAAAGCTGAAGAACTATATAATTTTTTTGAAATTATAAACCAAAAATTGATTTTTCAAAACTAATCCACTTCCTGGTTTCAGAAATGATATGCTAGGCAAGAAAGCTAAGTGTCTTCAGACCAACAAGGTTTGGAATTCATAAACAGGAAGTGACAGATACTTAATTAAGGAAATTGAAGCTATTAACAGTGAAGCAACATTCTAAAGCAAGAACAAATTAGAAACTAAAAACTTCACTTATCTTAGCAATATAAGTGAAGTTTTTAGTTTCTAATTTGTTCTTACTTTAGAGTGACAGATATCTCAGTAGATAGGTATCTCGAGACTGATGCTCCCCTTGAATCACAAGCAAATTGGTGTCGCTGAGACATGTAACAATACACTCACATATGACAAGGTGCTTAATGATACAATCAGGATTACCAGCATCATTTAGGGCAGAGACCATTAGCACTGAAAACTTCTTTCAAAATGAGTGCACATGGAAGACGCTGGAGGGGAAGACACCTGATAAGCTTTGTTGAAATGAAGCAGCTAATATCATTGATTTCAAACCATTCAGGTACATGGTGTTCCTTAAGGACAGATGGTAGTTACTCAGTTTATTCACGCTTTTAGAACATATACATGTTGTTGGATATATCAGGTTACATAGACATATATACAGATCACCAGGAAAAAGTAAACTTGAGCCTTGCTCCAGATAAGTTAGATATAGTACTGAAGCAAAAGGATGTTGAACCTGGGTTCCAAGCTAGGGAATGGTTGAAATATCATGAGACATCACGTTTCTGAATAATCTGTCTACATAACCTAGAAATGTATGCAGAGATTTTGAGCTAGAAAAAGAAACTCGAAAAGATCAAGTGATTCATTAAACAATAGCACTCCATTTGTCCAAATCAACCTCCAACATGGCTCAAAGAGGATGGAATTTTAAGACGAGTTGAACCAAGAAGAGTTTTGCAGTTTCCTTGGAGGAAAAGATATACACTGGACACCAGGAAGACCCTGCTTAGTCCATAGCGATGAAGCATCAACTACTCACGAAAGTCAGGAAGGAGCAAAGCTTGAATTTTAACCGACATCCATCTTTCAAGTTCTGTCTGGTGCCCAATCACTTGAATGGTTAGATGCTTTAAGGGAGGCTTAAATCAGTATTGAAGAATCAGACCTTGGGCTTAGTATTGAAATCCAAAGCCAAAGATGTAATTGGAAGTCAATTTGTAAGGCAAAAAAAATATATGGAAAGGGAGAGAATACAACTTGTCACTAAAGAATTTCTCAACTTTATGAAAGGGGCTATCATGAAGCATCTGCTCCAGTTGCTCGATTGGATTTCATTTGCCTGCAATAAAATATAGATTCATCAATATAACAAAACAGCCTAACTTAATGATCTATTGGATAAAAATAAATTCATTGAATTACCTAATGAGACAGAGAAACTACTCAAGCATATCATTCAGAAGAATCATGATTGAGAATGATCCATAAGTCATGTGGCAAAAATTTTCATCAGAAAACTTGGTCTATCACACAAGAAGGGCACTACATGGTTTGAAACAAGTCAGTCACACTTGACACCAACATTTTCAGCCACAAGTATCCAATCGGGGTGCAAAACTAACCAAAGTCAAGGCGAGAAGCAAATTATCATTGCTGTGTATGTTGATGACATCCTAATGATTGTCGAGATCCTGAGGAGATACCAGTCTTTGGAAGCCAGATGAAGTTTTCAAAGTGAAGGGTCTTGGATCAGTTTAGCTAGGGGTAAACTTTATTTATTTAAGCCTTTAAATCAATTCTGCACATAGTGCTTTAATATAGGATAATCAATAATTAAATTTATATATTTACATTACAATAAAGTTAGATATACATTTCTAATCTGTGTTCAACTTATTATATATCATAGATTAAAATATGTCTATAAAGTGAAGGACATGATATAAAATGACTAGACAAGTTAATGTAATGACTTAGGTTTATTAAGTTCCAGATATTCCTTTGCTGTGTAGAAGTAGTGTTCCTGCAAGAAAGCCTTTGTCCTAGCCTTAAACACATAGTTATTTATACTTTTGATGTCATTAGGAAGACAGTTATAAATCATTGTGCTGGAGTACAGTATTTCATTCTTATGCATTTTAGTTCTGATTGAGGTGTATATCCTTATGTCTAGTGTAATGATTATGGACATTTTCATTGTTTTGAAAATTAAATCTATTCTTTTTTACAAATAAAACTATCTCTAATATATAAATACATACCAAAGTAAGTATGCCAAGCTTTCGGAATGGAGGCTTACAAGAGCATAACATTTTTTCACCACATATAATTCAAATGGCTTGTTTTTGTTTGATAAATATATCCTTAGCTTCTGGAGAATTTCCCTAAAATGTGTTTCCATATTTAATTATCGAGTGTATGTGCCTTATAAGCTATTAATAGTATATGAAGGCTGACATTTTGTCTTAAAATTCTTAAGGCATATATATTCCTGCTTAATTTGGTTATTAAATGTTTTATATGAGTTTTCCATTTTAAGTTATTCTGTATCCACAAGCCTAAAACGTTTGTTTCATTTTTGTATGAGATAAATTTATTACTTAATTTTAGTTCAGGAATATTATTATCATGATTTGCACTGTTAGTAATATGAAATTTAAGACAAACTGTTTTGCCAGTGTTTAAAACCATATTGTTATTTATCCAATACACCAAATCTTTACTGGCTTGGCTTAGTGAATTATTTAACATTTCATTACTCTTTTCTGTTATAAGTAAATTAGTATCATCTGTAAATAGTGAAATGTTATGAGCTTGAATGTTATTCATTAAGTCATTTATATAAAATAAATAAAAATGGTCCTAGAGTAGCTGCATGGATGATAACATCACTAGATCAGATGGCATATACCAAAGACATCCTATGTTGATTCAACATGTATGAATGTAATCCTATATCTACAGCTGGTGCTGTTGGCACAAAGCTCCCAAAAGTTGATGTATGGACTAGTTCTCATGGGAATAAACACCTTACTATGAACTTATTGGATACCTATTACATCTTTCAATAGCAATATGACCAGACATGGCCCACACCATTAGTTTCCTTACCCAATACAACAATTGTTCTGATATATCACATTGGGAAGCAGCAAAACGAGTTTTGCATTACCTAAAGGGAACCAAGGACTTAAAAATCAGCTAGTTAGGTGAAGGATTAATTGCAGGTTGTTTAGATGCAGTACATGCAAGGTCAACTGATGACACAGATGCTCATTCACTGGATATGTTTTCATTAGGAACAATGGTTCAGTTGTGTGGAACTCCAGGAAGCAACAGACAGTGGCTATATTAAACAATGAGGCAGAATAAATGGCAATTTATGATGCTGCAAAAAGACTTCATCTTCAAAATTTCTTGGCTGAGCTTGGAACAGGCAACCTTGGGATGATGACTTGGTATAATGGAAATTTCAGTGCTCAAATACTGGTTACAAATCCAGTTTTTGGTATGCAAACTAAGCACAGAGACATTTGTCCTCTCTTTCTTAGTGAAGTTGTGGAGACTGGAGCAGTTAAGTTAAAATATGTCGTATTTAGACACACACATCACTAACCAAATCAAGCACAAGCACTATGCAGAACTTTTGTGATGATCAAGATTGAAAGCAGAGGACCTGAAGATTGAATCAAGGGGAAGAGTTGGAAACATACATATACCAGGTGTCAATGAACTACACCAAAATATCTTCAGAGGTTATGTAGATATCTTAAACAAGTATTTTGAGATAGGAGACTTACGACCTGTTTGTTTAAATTTCAGTTAGGGCTATAAATTTCTAAAGTGCCAGTATGCCACTGGCTAATATTAACCATTCGAGAGTGCAACATATGAAAACGAAGAAATATTTCAGAGTGTACCTCTTTGGCGCAATGATTATGGCATTAGCATTCTAGTATAAAAGCATTATCGTTTTCGAGTTCGGGTCTTGTTTACTGTTTCTTTTTTTTCCTTTTGAGCACAGTATATTAATAATGTTGTGGTCTGGATTTTAATTGTCTTTCAATTTGTGCCTTTTTATTATAACATATCAATATAATTGTAATTCTTGCTAACAAAAAGTTGAATCCTGCTTAAGGACACTGGGAACTGAATTTCCTCAAAAATATCAATTTTTTGTTTTGTATTCTCAAAAATAGTACAAATCTTCAGCTTTAAAATTATATAGATTACATGATATGTTACGCAGGTAGTAAGCCCTTTAATTTCGTCATTCAAATATGGTGGTGCAGGACACGCCCCCATTTTCCACAGTTTAATCTCAATTTCCCATAACTTTATTTTTTAACACTTCTTGTGCACTTTTTATTAAAGATACTGACTTGAAAATTTTACTGTACCTATATGGTCATCTACTTTCACTACTGAGCTACTACCCTTGTTTAAAAATATTAGTTTAATGTGATTAAAAATAACTTCTACAAAATATATATAATTTGTGTCATTACATATGTAACATTTCCCCACCCCTCATTTTTATGGCACGTATATTTCCTTAACTCCACACATCAAATTATCTATTAATAACCACAGATAAAAATACATTGTCTGCAGAGTTAAACCTTATGGAGAAAAGAGCACAAGAAGTATCAGGTAGAAAATTTTTTGTTAGAAAACAGTCTCACTTATACAACTTTTGCACAAAAGCTTTTAAATTAACCTAAATATTATACACTTATTACATGTATAAACATTTGTTCTCTAAATAATCCAAATTTCATTTATATCCAGCTAATTTTGGGAGCAAAACCTGAAATTGAATTAATCATGTAACTTGAGTATGCAAAAGCAAAATCACTCCCTGGTGTACTTAATACATTCATACTACAAAATGTGGGTGATTTAAAGGGTGAAGAAAGTATAAAATCACCTAAGACTACATCATTTTATACGAAATAGTGACCTGAATTTTAACGGCAAAGATGACAGTGGTGAAGGGATGATTGTCATACTCTATCCAAGAGCTGAATCAAGGAAATTATAATATGTTAATGCTCTTCTTCATATGAAATAAAAAAATCTGATGTGTTGCACTCACATGACTTTCTCTACTCTTGTACTAACCATTCTTACAAACTCTTATTCCTATATCTTCTTTCTTGATAGTTGAGATACACATTTGTACAAATTATCTTATTGCTTATGTCCTTGTAGGTGCAAGGGGAATGTTAGAATACAATAGGCTTTGTACGATAGTCAAATGTTTGAGATTCTGTTGTCTTTACACACTTAACATATAAAAAAATGAACAACGATGATCCACTTCATGAAAGTTCTAAGTTTTCCAAAACTTACACACATAACAAGGAATATCTCCAAAATGGTTCACCCTACAAGAAAATTTATTAAGACATAAATTGCATATTTTAGCAAGATCTACATTTTTTGTATAGTATGATTTGATCTATCTCTAACAGTTTACCAGTTATGCAAAAGTCATCCAGAGTAAATACGACTACAGGGGCTATAGCCAGAAAATGCAAGATATACATTTCATTTGTCATCAAAATATCTCAAACATATGACTTTTTAATCAAAATCGTTAGAGCCATTTTCAAGAAAATCAAAACTTTTGAAAAATTTTCCATGTAAAGGGTAGTTTAGCGAGGGGCTATTTTCTTCAAAATCTTCGTGTCGCATCCTTGGAAGACATTAAACTTAAATACCAACTTTGGTTTTTAACCGACTTTTCGTTTTTGAGTTATGCTGTCCACAGACTGACAGACTGACAGACAGACTGACATACATACAGACACACACACGGACGTTTTTCTAAAAATGCTTTTTTTGGATTCAGGGGGCCTCAAAACATGTATTTCCGGTGAAATCTCGACATCGAATTTTTGGGTGGAATACAATACTTCCCTACTTACCAGTAGAGAAAGTAAAAAGAAAGGGAAAAAGAGTAACTACATGACAGGAAATGAATCCATGACCTTTGGGACAACAGCTTTTGGCATTACAAATCAAGCCAGAAAAGCAGTTAAACAACTGCCTCTAGAGTAGCTACATAACGTAAGAAGGCAGCTAATCATTTAGTGTTGCATTGTCAAGTGATTAGTACGATATTTGAGAGATTTTTGTGTTATTAAATCTTGAGAACAGTGATAGCTGCTGAAAATTGATATTTCTATACTCGGGCAGCAGATTTCGAGACATTCTACACCAATTTTTCACCCAGCTTAGCTTTATCACTGAGTTATAAGTATCATATATTAATATCAAATATGTTTAACACCATATAACTGTTTGAGAGGTAGAACTGGAACTTAAAAGTTCAATGCCACAGCTGGGATTTGAATCACAGACCCTCCACTTACCAGGCGGGTGCTCTAACCATTAAGCTACTGTGACAACCTGCCAGAATGGTTTGAGAATTCAATGCCATTCTGGCAGGTTGTCACAGTAGCCTAAAGTTTAGAGCACCTGCCTGGTAAGTGGAGGGTCTGTGGTTCAAATCCCAGTTGTGGCATTGAATTTTTAAGTTCCAGTTCTACCTCTCAAACATTGCCCACACACAGCTTGTGTGTTTAAAAACACCAACAGTAAGCTTGTTGGCATAAATAAATAATAATTACCATATAACTGTGTTATGTTCAGCCATGGATAATACATTGTCTATCTCAAATTACTTACATCAGTCAAATCTACAACTTCGTAAGTTATTTCGGTGTACTCATTAACACCCTGTATATATGTTTTTCCATTGTCTTTTCTTAATAAACAATTATATAAATTTTCCTTCTCACAACGTTAACTCTTCTTATTTCAACTATTTCTTATTCATGTGATATTTTGCTACAAATTTATGTCAATATGTCACACATATATTTTAATGAAAATCATTGGGGTCTTTTTGAAAAGATAATAAAGATCTAACATTTTTCCACAAGTAGTTTGGAATGGAGGGCATTTATTTGGATCAACATTCTTGTAAAAGGCTGGAATTAAATATAACTTTGGTATTTAACCAATTTTCCAGTTGTTCTGAACTTAATACACTCAATAACAAACTCATTTGCTAGGCGTATTGTCTTCCAATGTAAGTCTCTGCCTCTTATACCTTCAAAACAATCATCAAGTTTTGAAAACTTTTTCAAGATTCACTTAGTGTGTAGGTGAATTTTAATAACTAAACTAAACCCTAGCACAACAGCCCATGAAGGGCCAAGGCTTGCCGCCCAGAACATCTGGAATTTATTGCCATGATACATTCACTGTTTTGACATGGAATGACCATATTTATTCATATTAGTCTTACCCAGAAGCATCTTCTACAGCCTTCTCATCTGTTTGGGAGGCAATCTCCTGTAACAACAATAAACTTATGTTTGTGAACATGTAAATATAATTTCATATCCAAAAGAATGTGCATTTTGTTCATTAGCATTGAGATTATGATGAACCTGTGACTTCCTAATAATACTAAACCTATTGGCACAATTTACAATGAAAGCAGTCATACCATACTATGATGAATAAAATGAACATTAACAGCAATAAATTATTGCTCTGCATAACAACCAGCTAGACTTATTTATTTATGCCAACAAACTTACTGCTGGTGTTTTTAAACACACAAGCCGGTGTGGGCAATGTTAGAGGTGGAATCAGGACTGAAAAATTCAATCCCATAGCTGGGATTTGAACCACAGATCTTCCGCTTATCGAGTGGCTGCTTTAACCACTAAGCTACCATGGCCTACTTCCCAGTATGACATTAAATTCCCCAGCTGATTCATACTTTCCCAATAGACCACAAGGGAATCTCACAAGAGATAAATACCCTAAGGGCGGTTTACAAATTGTAAGTACTTTATGTCCCGGGTTTAAGTAACCTTTAAATGGTAATTAAGTAAGCAGTAAGTTTGTTGGCATAGATAAATAATAAGTACCATCTAAAGATTACTTAAACCCGAGACAAAGTACTTACAATTTGTAAATCACCCTTGGGTTATTTATCTCTGATGTGAGATTCCCTTGTGGTTCACCGGGAAAGTACGAATCGGCTGGGGAATTTAATGCCATACTGGCAAGTTGGCCATGGTAGCTTATTGGTTAAAGCAGCCACTCGATGGTTCAAATCCCAGCTATGGCACTAAATTTTTCAGTCCTGATTCCACCTCTTAAACAGCTAGACTTGTTTCATTTTCATATTTTTAAGAAAGATAGCGGATGATGAATCTAAGAGGAATAATCTATAGCATATACAGCTTTGCAACAAAATATTGCTTTTAAATGCTGAAAATAAAATTAAGGAAACATGGAATATTGGTAAAAGTACACAAGAAAACTCCTCTAAACTGGTAGAGAATTTGAACATTGTAATGGATGACTGCCTAACTCTAGACCCAGTGATCATAAGTAATGCTTTTAATGATTATTACATTAATATTGTAGCACAGATGGGAATTAAGACAAGAGACTACAAAATAAATGAAAACTCAGTATGTAACTCAATAAGAGAAATTACACAAGATATCACTACTTTTCTAGAAACCTTGGACTCTGTTCTTTTTGAACTGCATAAGACAAATAAAAACATTTTAATAATGGGAGACATGAATATAGATTTTCTTGCAAATAATCCTGATAAATCAAAATTTATAACTCTCCTAAATATGTATGGTATGAAGTCAACAGTAGTAGTGCCCACAAGAGTTATAGAAACATCAAGCACTGCAATTGATCAGATAATAATAAACTACAATCTAAAAGATTATGGATAAAAGTATTTGACACCTGCCTATCAGACCACTTTGCCCAGACCATATCGTTTAATGGTGCCAGAAATATAAGTTTGAAAATCCATGCACAATATTCAAAAAAGTTTGTCAAATGCATAGGGAAACTTATGAATATTTTGATTATCTATCGAGCAAAGAGATATGGGATGAAGTTTATTCAGGGGAATCTCTAGGTAAAATATGTAGTCAATTCCTAAATACATTCAAATACATATTTGTAAGAACTAGCATTTCCTATTGTAAGGCGAAAAATAAAGTTGGGGCCTTCAAAATGGATAACTAAAGGTATATTAATTTCCAAAGAAAATCTGAGATCACTAACCTCTTCAGTGATATGGACGTGAAATCATGTCCATTTAAAATGACGGATAAGCGTTATGGACGTGCATACACGTCCTGTGCATTTGTGCATTTAACCCTTATTTATCCCTTATCTAACTCAACTTATTTTAATTTTCCCTTTATGAAACATTTAAGTAAAGTCTATATACTTTACTGATTTACCTTTATATGTTCCTTGTGCAGTGATATGCTCAAAACAGGGATAAACACACAAGGGTGCATCTCCACACTCGCTAATTCCCTTCTTGTGGCACATGAAACACTTACGAGATGGGCGAGACTTCTTTGCTGTTGGTGGTATCCTTTTAGGATAATGTTTTCCGTGAAGTCTGAGGGGTGCAGGGGTTCTGGATTTTCTACCCCCAATGTGGTATTGTTCAATTAGCTATTGATAGTTGGAAGTCCAGGTAGGTCATTGTCTTGTGTGGGTTTAGAGCTCTCCAAATTACCAAACAATTGCATATGGTTATATCCAGTTGATGCAAAAATACCTTTTTATACCACTTCTCACTTCAGCTACAAGCAGAAAAGTATATTGTATTTCAACAAAGAAAGAAACGGAGTCTAGTAAGTTACGAAACACGCATAAGCAAAAGTTGCAAACAAGCTCTGTTCTGATGACTCAGAGACCACGCATACAGTAGTGCTTTATTTCACATTACGCCTTGTTTTGCTGACGCACAAGCCACACATACAATGGGTCAACTACGGCTTCTTTCAGAGAACTTATATTAGATGCGTTCAACAGAGCAAAGTTAACTTTTCACCACAGTGAAACAAAATACTTCCATTTCAACGTTTTGTAAATGTAACTCAATTTTGCTGATGACATATATGTATACTGCATATAACGAGTTTTATACCAGTTTTAGTTTCATTAAAATAACTTAATATTTACACAAAATATAGCTGTGTATATATGAAGCACTTTTAGCACATTTAACAATTTAAATGCCCTGCGCTGGATATTGGGTAGCAGTTCTCGGCTTGTGGACGTTTTAAATGGCCATCGCTCAAGAGGTTAAGCGAAAAAAGAAAATGTACCAATAAGTGTCAAAATGTATTACAGAAAGTACAAATATTTATATCTGTCATAAAAGCTGCAAAATTAATGAGCAATATACCTAGTTAAGCATCTCAAAGAATAAACAAAAAGGAATGTGGGAGGTAATAAAACAGGAAACTAATCAGAAGCAACTGGTCACCAGAAATATCCAATTAAGAAAAAATGACCATTTAATTAGCAAACCCAGGGAAATAGCTAACACTTTCAATAATTATTTTGTGGAAATTACAAAGAAAATGCAAAATAAAAGTTGTGCAAAAAGAATTGAGACCAACAATTATGAGTTCAGGAATGCCAATTCATTTTTTCCTGAACCAGCTACCAAAAAGGAAGTATTGGCTATCATTAGGGAATTAAAGAACACCAGGTCAGAAACTTGGGATGGTACTCAAACAAAATTATTAAAAAAGTAGTGGCTACATAATAAAACCCCTTTCTTTTTGATAAACAGGTCAATGGAAAATGGACAATTCCCAGAAGCTTTGAAACAAGTGACAGTAAAAATCTTCTTTAACCTTATGTAGGGTTAGTCCCCCTTGGACTTACAAGCCAGTGCCTAGGGTCAGACGCCTGTTGCGGAGCTCAGGAACCTATGGACCGAACAGAGTGAAAATCTGGAAATGAATGGTTAGCCCAACTTCTTCTGGTATGAGAGTGAGGAAGAGGATGATGCAAAGTACAAGCAAAATCGATGATTGGATAGGTGATTATGGAGCAATTGGTGGAATGAGTGGTGGGAGAAACGAGAACCCAAGAAAACCAGCCCAGATGCCACTTTGTCCACCACGAATACCACATGGAGGTCCCTGGGTGGTAGGCAAGCGTTCTAACTGCTCAGCCACGGCGCCGCCAACAGTAAAATCAATTTTTTAAAAAGCAGATGAACATGATACCAATAATTACAGGCCAATAACCCTACTGTCAGTCTTTTCAAAACTTATAAAAAAAATAATCTATAGAAGAATTGATTCAATTTTTTTCTAGTTTTGATATAATCAATCCCTGTCACTTCAGTTTCCAGAAATGTAAAACTACTAGTGCAGCAATCATGAATTTTGTTGATAGCATCTATGACTTAATAGACAGTAGTGAACCAGGGGTAGGACTATTTCTTAATTTAACTAAGGCATTTGATATGGTAAATCACAATATTTTGCTCAATAAATTCTAGAATTGTGGAGTACAGGGCATAGCTTATAATTGGTTTGCTACATATCTAGAAAACAGGGAACAAGTAGTAGAAATTTATTATTTAGATATAAAATAAAATACAATCTGAAGTTTTCCTGGCAACGAACACATTCAAGGCATTCTTGGGCTTCCAGCCAGATGTAGTGATGAGCCATCGATGTTTCCGGAGTGCACATCTCTCCCATCATCAGGATTCATCATTCATCATCACTACATCTGGCTCGAAGGCCGAGAACATCTTGAATATATTTAAATATAACAAATAAGACTCTTAAAAAGAAACTCCAGGAAAAAGAAAGGTATTCTCTGGGTTCCCCCAAAGATAAGTCCTGGGTCCCCTTCTATTTTTGATCTACATCAATGTCCGTACCATTTTATTTAAAAGACGAACCTGATGCAAAAATTACACTCTTTGCTGATGACACAAGTATATTCATTAGTGGAAAGGGACTTCACGGAAAACATTATCCTAAAAGGATACCACCAACAGCAAAGAAGTCTCGCCCATCTCGTAAGTGTTTCATGTGCCACAAGAAGGGAATTAGCGAGTGTGGAGATGCACCCTTGTGTGTTTATCCCTGTTTTGAGCATATCACTGCACAAGGAACATATAAAGGTAAATCAGTAAAGTATATAGACTTTATATATCATCCATAATAAATAAGATCTCTAACTGGTTTAAAATCGACAAACTAATAATTAATGAGGACAAAACCATAACTGTTCAATTCCACAATAGAACTCTAAAGAGCCAGGGGTTGCCAAGCATTAAATATGGATCAAAAATAACAAAGCTCAAAACTGAAGCAAAATGTTTGGGTCTAAGGGTTGACCAACATCTAAGGTGGGATAAACATGTGGAGAAACTGACAAAGAAATTAAGTAAAGAGTGCTTTATCCTTTTCCAGTTAAAGTCTCGTGTTCCTAGTGGAGTGCTAAAAACCAGCTATCACACTCACCTATTACTATTATATGGAATAAAGCTATGGGGAAATTCAAGTTATAGTAATCCAATATTTAAATTACAAAAGAGGGTGTCAAGAATCATAGTGGGTATTTCTCCTACAAAAAGCTGTAGAGAGTATTTTAAACAACTAAACATACTCACCTTTCCGAGTTTCTATATAAAAGAAATGTTAATTCATGTTAAAAGTAATTTGGGTAATATAACAACAAACGCAGATATACGTGCCCATAACATCAGGAATAAAAACAAACCTCATATAAAGGCCCATAGAACTAAACTTTTTCAGAAATCATTTAAATACGGTAGCATAAAACAATTTAACCAACTACCTGAACAGTTAAAGAGTATTAAATCAGAAATTAAGTTTAAAAAGGTAATTCACAAATTCCTAAATCTCAACCAATTCTACTCAGTGGAAAAAGTTGGTCTGGGTGGCTCAGTTGGTTAGACGCTGGCCTACGGATCCCAAGGTCACGGGTTCAAACCCGGCCCAGGCCGATGGTTTTTAAGTGTGCTACTACAAGTAGTAGTTAGGTCAGTGTACAAACAGAAAGGCTTCAAATAGTTGATTGAAAATTATCGTCCTATATCTCTTTGCTCAGGATTCTCAAAAATCATGGAAGGCCTCTTCCTAGAAAAACTTCAGAATTACTGTAACAAATTTAATATATTGGCAAATCAGTTTGGCTTCCAAAAAAAGAAATCAACAATACACGCAGTCAGCATAGGAAATGATAAAATTGTTCAGGTGTTAGACAGAAAGGAGTTGGTTCTGCCAATTTTTCTTGATCTGTCAAAAGCTTTCAACTGTGTCACCATTGAACATCTATTGTCAAAATTGGAAACTTTTGGAATAAACAGGCATACTGCCAGAATGGTTAAGCTCATACCTGCAAAATAGTGCAGTGTGTTGAAATATTTCATAATATTAAAGAATGTTTGAAAAAAGTTAAATCAACATTTGAAACCAGAACACATGAGATCCCACAGGGTTCAACATTGGGACCTTATCTATTCATTTTTTACATAAATCACTTATTTAAAATAATTCAGGATGCAGGAGGTTTAGCCATTGGCTACACTGATGATACAATAGTGATAACAGGTAAGACAGAAGCAGAAGCACAAGATAAAGCAAACTCTTTACTAAAACTACTCAGAACGTACTTAGAAGTATTAGGAATGGCACTGAACGCAAACAAAACAGAATGGATGCAAATTACGATTAGTAACAAAGCACAAAGTAACATTACATTAGCAATACAAAATAAACAAATCTTCCAAGTTACACAGAAAAATGTTTTAGGAATAGTCACAGACAACTTAAAATGGCACAAACATATAGAAAAGGTTAGTAACAAAATTAGTAAGGGTATATACATATTAAAGAGCGCCTCCATAGTGCAGTTGGTAGCGTGCTTGCCTCTGGCACGGAGAACCAGGTTCAATCCCCGGTACCAGCATGGGAATTTTTCCCCAGCAGGGAGATCTGGCACGGGGTGCACACAGCCTTGTTAGGTCCCAGGGGGACCAATTGAGGAGTTACTTGATGGAGAAGCAGCGGCCCCAAGTCGCAAAGGCCACATAACCTGCTGGGAGGGCTTGGGGCACTGACCACGTCCCACACTCCAGTACTGCACCCCACCAATGACGCCTATAGTGGGCAGAGGTGGGGAACACGCGACTGGGCTGCAAGCCTGGCCCTTCATGGGCTGTTGTGCCAGGGGTTTAGTTTTAGTATACGTATTGAAACAGATAACACAATTTATGGATAAAGATAGTACATTAAAGGTTTATTATGCATTTGTACATTCGCACCTAAATCATGGGATTACTTTATGGGGGAGTGGTAGGTAAGAAAAATATACTAAGAATATTTAGGCTACAGAAAAAAGCAATATGAATAATGGAAACATTTCTAAGGACACAATCATGTAAGAGCTAAAAATCCTCACAGTACCCTGCTTATATGTATTCGAATGTCTTAAACATGCAGTAAGAAATCACACTGAAGAACAAAATAGGAATATGCATGAGCATAACATGAGAACAAAACAGAACTACTTTAGACATAGGCTAAGGGGATCATTAACTTCCTAAAACACTTAGTGTTGCAAAAGACCTATACAATCATTTACCTCACCCAATTAGAGAAGTACATGAAGAAGTGAAGAAAATTAATGCAATAAAGACTTACCTGATTAAAAATGATGAACACAAAACAAAACATATGTGAGCCATTACTTGGCTTTATAACATTACCCTTCGAAAAAATTAATTTTAGGTATCTAAATCTGTTTTAGCCTTGTACTTAGCATTACTTGTTCAGTCAGTAATGTAAATGTATGTTTAATAATTTCTGTAAGTCTGACGATGCTTTAACTCATACGCTTTTATAATGTTTAAGTGATAATGTAAATTGACAATGCTTTGTAAAAATATTGCAAATGGTAGAATGAACACTGACACTGAAACAAATAAAGTCTTATAATGACCAATTTCTCAAACCTTACCTTTATCACATTTTGGTAATGGATATCTGTAGACGGCAGCTCCACTTCATGTTTAAGTTCTTTTGGTGCACTTTCGGTATAACAATGTTCCTGTTTAATTTCTACTTCACTATACAATTCATCACACTCTGGTTTAATGCTGTCTATAGATTCCTCTACAATGCTTGAAGTTATAAAAACTGTCTCACTATGAATGTCAACATCTGCCTCGCATTCAGATTTAACTTGTGTTAATGTCCCAAACTCACATAAAGGTTCCTCTTTTATTTCTACTTTAACAGCCATTAGCTGGTTATCACTGTTTATAACACTATCGCCACACTCCATTAGAATGCCTGTGAAAATTAAAAATCATTATCATTAGCAAAAGCAACACAATGAAACAGAAGAAAGTGCACACTAAAATGAAATCTTTAATATTCCATATTCACTCTTATATATTTGATCAAATGAATTAGAGTAAAATACAAAGCTCATTTTCTATAAAAGAAACTTCTAGGAAATAAAGTATAAACTTCCTTATCCAGCACCTTTGATTAGTTTGCACTTCTGTCACTAGAGGGATCTTGATGCCTCTTGCTAATGCATTTCAGAAGTGAAGAGTGCCAACATTTGAGTGAAAAACCAATGTCCTGTGGCTTCAAAATTTAGGCCAAGGTTAGCCTATGACTCCTAGGTTAGTGTGTGTATATGAACGGGATGATAGCCAGCTATGGAATCAAAATGTAGCCCAAGGTCACGTTACAATACCTAGGCTAGTGTATGTTACAGAGTTGGAGGAAAGTGATGCAGATTTGAGTGATGAAAACATTGAATTAGAAAACCACACAATAAATCTGAAAAGGAAGAAATGGATGCCAATGATCTCAATGAGCTAAAACAAGTGCAGGAGTTCTTTATTGGAAGAGATAAAGTTAGATTGTGTAAAGGTCAATGTGCTAGAACTTCAAAAACAAAGAGAAAAAAACAGTCAATCTTTTTCCAGGTCCAAAGAGGAGTGTAATGAATATCATTGATGAAGTTTGTGCTTTTCTGAAAATGATGGACCTTGACATTAAAGAGGAGAGCCTAAGTTTTACGAATATGTGTACAAACAGATAGCGAGACACACATCGTTCTTGCATAAAAGGGCTAATAAGATGAAATTGAGACATGACATAATGGGAGTGCTGGGAGTTGTTTTCTTAATAGGAAACTAGAAAGGGACATCATGCAAATGTAATGGAACTTTGGGTAGCAAATGGAACAGGGGTGCAACAACTTGGAGCTGTAGTGAGTTATAAAGGGTTTCTGTTTCTTCTACGTTGCATGTGCTTTGATGACATTGAAATAAGGGATGACAGACAAAAGCCAGTAAGTGACTGCAATTCATACTGTGCTGGAAGTTTTTGGGCTATCAACACAAACTCTTATAACATGAGCGAATATACCATAATAGGTGAAATGCTTCAACCCTTTCAGAGATCATTGTGGATGGATACAGTACATGTCCAGCAAACCAGCCAAATATGTGCTACAAATATGTATATTATGTACATTATGTGATGCTAAAACTTTTTACTGCAGTAACGTGGAAGTTTATTGCAGTATGCAACCAGAAGGACAATACAGGATCTCTAATGCTCCTAGCAACAGTGAAGAGACTTGTAGTGCCAATTGAAAATTCTAACAACTGATAATTGATACACAAGCTACTTCCTTTCTAAATATTTGACACAAGAGAAAGTCACCTGCATGGAAAAATGAGGAATAAATGAGAAACTCCCCCAGAATTTCTGCTTGCAAGACAAGATAAACTGGAAAATCATTGTTTGGATTTCAGGAGGATAAGACTTTAGTTTCATATGTGCCTTGTAAAAACCAAGCTGTTAACCTTCTGTCCACCATGCATGACATGACAGCTATTGATGAAGAAACAAACAAGCCTATTATCATTATTACTGACTACAACATTATGAAAGGAACTGTTGATACTCTTGATAAAATGTGTCCCTTTTGCTCTGATTCATGGATTACCAGAAGATGGCCACTGGCCATATCCTTCACATGTTTCAACATTGCAGTTCATAAAATTATTTTCCTTCATGAAATTGGAGGCAGCCTCATGAAGATGTATTTATCTCAAGCAATTAGTAGGTCTTACGAAAGAACAACTTACATCTACAGCATAACTCAAATCCTTGCCAGACGATCTTACAGTATTTCTTACATAATTTCATGCTGAATTATCAGTTTTGCTGATCAGATCTCTGAACCTCCAGCAAAGAAACAAGGGATGTGCATCTTATGTAGACTTCAAAGACATTCATCCACTTCAGTTAACTGCAACAGATGCAAAAACTTTGCTTGCAAACAGCTCACAAAAAAGCAAGTTGTCTGTGAAAAGTGTGATACAAGTGACCACCTCTCAAAATAATGGGACAAAATGGTGTCATCAAAAACTAAAATAACTTGGATAGCTGGAATAATATGTTAAATTGCACCATTCAATACATTCTTCTCCAAATTCCCCAGAACAGCATTTTATTAACTAAAATATCAATGTTGTAAACTTTATAATATGCACCTGGTTACGTAACAGAACTAAGCGAACCTGCTCGAAGATTAAAAACTGAAGTGTTGATCCATTTTAACAGTTACCATGCATATGCTTAATAAATGAAACATTTGACAACATGGATGAGCTGCAACACTATTGTACACAGATGTATCTTATTGTTTACAACTGAAAATTGTTTTTATATCAATCTATATGGAACATTTATCTAATACTACTGCTTTATTATTATGATTTTTAGACTTTGTTTACTTACAGATGGCTCGAGAACCAATCATTTACCAAATGCCCCAGCAGAAGGCTCTTCCTATCTCAGCTGTTTCAAACAGCAAAGCTACACTAGTGCCAACATATGCCTAACAAACACTGTCAAATAACTCATTTACTGTATGCATGAAAATGGCTAAGTTTGTAGTCATTTAGCTAAAAAAGAAAACATCTAAAAAGGAAGGGCATATGCTTTTCAGGATCTAAAAGAAACATCAACTTCACACAACACCCCTAAGATGTAACTCGGTGCTTCTGTTTCAATTTTATCACACTTTTTCTAACCATTAGGTACTAAAAATAGTCTGAGCTTTTTATTAAGATTGCATATTTGCTAAAATAAATTTTTCTTCACAAATATGTATGTTAGTGAATCCTGGGTAGCTGCATAAATATCCCAAGTTCATAATTACTGTTTCAAAAACATGACGTTTGCTTGCTGTAGTCATAGAACCATGCACATAACATTTTAGCAAAGCTGCTTAAATATCAGGTGCTATGGCCATTTCCACACAGAAGAAACAGTAGGGACAAAAGGGAGGTAGAAGTTGGGGAAAGTGGTGCTGTCCACGTATGAAAATGAAGGGAACTATAGAATCTAGGGATGTATGCAAGAAATGGCAGATATACTTCCACTATACATGGTCACTTGCCATTCAAGACGACGTTTAGGCTACATACCTTCATTGGAGATTAATAGAGTACTCATAATGTGTTAGTTCTTGTTTCTGCATCCAGATGAGTACGAATTTGTGACAAGAATAAAATTGTGGAAATTAATAAATCCAAATTTGGGCACGCAGAAAGTAAACAGCGGATCCCTTGCAGGACAATGGGTGTTTGATGCTGCAGAATGTGGGGTTAAAAGCAAATTCTTTCCAGTACCTGTTGAACAAAGGAATCGAGAAACTCACCTGCAATTAATAAGGGACTGATATTGCCAGAACAATATTAGCTATGCGCACTAGGAAAACCTGGGGAAAATGGATGCTATGGAAATTTCACTCTCACACCATTTGTCTGCATTTGGAGTGCTGATGTTGGCAACAGTTCAACAGGACAAGTAAGGGATGACAGGAGAGGATGCCTCTGGTGGAATTGTTTCCTCCGGGAACTTTTCGCTACCTATTATTTTTTTATTTAGTTTATACGAATTCTCAAGAGTTACTTTGAACATGTATGTCATCATTGATGTTACCTGATTATGTTAACACATTACTGTCTCTTAAAAATTAGAATACTGTGTAGTTAATTAATTTAAAATAATAAGCTGCAAATTACTGCAGTGCCTGTAAAAGCACATTATTTTTTTCCTTGTTATGTTTCCCTTCCAACATCCTGTAATATAATAAACTGTCGATAAAGGTTCATATTATTGCATCACACAAAGAATGTGCCAGTGCAAGCAATTCTAATGCTGAAAATGATCCTAAAGTCAAGCAGTCTATTTATAGACCAATGGGTACAAGTGTTATCCCACGTCAGCACACAGAAACTCTTACTTGATGCAACACTAGTGAGATTGTTACTTCTGCAATAGTATGTAAGCATCTGCTAAGTATGTTATTGGAAGGGTGACCAACTCTCCCATGTTTCCTGGAATTTCCCACATTTGAGCCTATTTTTTTCATAATCTTCCGGCTCTCATATTTTCAGGCTCATTGTACATTTTTCTCTCGTTTTTAATTTTTTTTTTTTTTCTTTTTACGTATGCACAAACATTTTTCATGGATATAAATTTTGTGTGCATGGCCAGAATGCATTGAAATGTTGGACAACAGAAATCTGCGCTTCTTGTCTACAAACCAATTAATGCGTGCTCCACGTCTCCACTTCCTTTCTTCCAATAGTTCCTTCCGGTTCTTTCCTTAGAGCTGGTAGCGGTCAGACAGACGTGACTTCGTTTCGGTGCCAGTGCTTACACCTTACTGTGAATCCTTGTTCAAGATTTTAGGATGGGCAGTGAGGACGAAGCTAAAACACCACCCAAAAAAAAAAAAACGAAGTATATGTGTACATATCTTATGAAGTGGTAAGCTTTGTATTCCTGGATTGGAGCAGCACAGTCTAATGCTTATAAAGCAAACTGCTCAATCTACAAACGTGAGTTTAGCATCACACATGGCGGTAATAACGATTGTGTACAGCACATGAATACTGCAGGTAACAAATTAATATTATTTATTCTAAAAAAATATATATATCTTACTGTTCAACATGTAGTACTTAGTAATTGGCAATTTTTCCAGTTAACTTCTTGTATTTGTTTGTAGGTCACAAAAGCAAAGCAAATGATGTGACTACTTCATCCAAGATAACTACCTTCTTTAGGTGAGCAAAGGCCTAAGAAACGATGATGTGAAAACCATTGCTGGTGAACTTTCATTACTACCACACAGTACACCATCTAAGCTATAGGAGCTTGGAATGTGCGATCGAACTTTCAAAAAACATGTTCAGTGAATGTAATGTGTCAAAGAAAATATCTTACAGGTGAACTGAGGCTGAAACAATCATAAAGAACGTATTGGTCCCAAGAAGTATGAACGATTTTTTAGAAGTTTTAAATGATCTGAGAAAATGTAGTATGATCTTTTCTTTAGCAACAGATGCCTCCAATCACTTAAACAGGAAAATGTTTCCAGTTGTAATACAATATTTTGACCCCTTCAGTGCAATCCAAAACAAATTATTGGATTTCATGGAACAGGCAAATGAAACCGCAATGGATGTCCATAGGTTAATTAACTCAATGAAGTCAAATAATTTGATAATCAGTAATGTATCATCATTCTGTGCTGATGGTGCCAATATAAATTATGGTAAGCATCGTTCAGTCATGAAACTATTAAGTAATGAGAACGAAAATCTCCTCAAAGCCTGTTTTTTTAACCATGTCCTTCATAATGTTGTGAAACTTGCATGCAACTGTTTACAGTAGGTAGATGTTGAAGTGTTAGTACTGAAAATATATGTATAGTCATTTTTCTTGTTCTACCAAATGAAGGGAAACGTTAAAATCATTTTTTTAATTTATTCATGTTGAATAGGCTGATATCTTGCCGACATGTAAATACTAGATGGTTATCGCAAACAACTGCTGTAGAAAGGCTTTTAAAAAATTGGGAGCCTATAAAAAAGCTCTTTTAAAAGCATAGATGATTCAGATTCAGACTGTCCTAAAGTTTTGATAAAATATTTTTGCATTGAAAATACAGAAGTAGAAACAATTGTTCAGGCTTATATTAGTTTCTTTGTGAATACTGGAAATGTTTTCATTCAAAAAGCAAAGTATTTGAAGAATTCCGATCTTAGTATTATGGAATCTCATGAAGCTGTACAGTTGCTAATTAGTAAAGTTAGACAGACAAAGGAAGATAGATTTTTCAGTAGTGGTACTCATAAATTGTTAGCCACTATTCTTGATTCAAATTTGAAATCTACTAGTGAGAAAAATTTCATTGAATCCTATGATTCTTTATATTCTTACTTAGTTAACAAATTTGATGATAAAGAGGGTGAATCAGAAACTGAAAAGTTCAATGCCATAGCTGAGATTTGAACCACGGATCTTCTGCTTATCGAGTGGCTCCTTTAACCACTAAACCATGGCCAACTTGCCAGTACAACGTGGTACTCTTTTCCCATAAAATTCATGATTCTTGTGATACAACTGATGTGATTCTTCCTCCTGATCCAGACAGTCTGATTGATGAGATAAAGTACTACAGGTACCTATAATAAATGTGAATGATGTTCCTGGCCCAGTTAAAGTATATTTCACTGCCTCTGAAAAGAGTGACAAATGACTCTAGGTTTGAAAAGTCAACCAAAAAGTAAAATTTTGAGACCGACCAATGTAATACAAAAGTGTGCTTCCAAGTATACAAAAATTGCAGAAAATGGCCATGCTTCAAATGAAAAATAGGGAGAAATGAAAACAGGTTTGAAGGATTGCATGCCACTTCAGATTCTGCAAAAAAAAATGTGATGTAACACTCTTCCAGATATTTTGACGCTTACCATAGTTGAAAATAAGCTTTTACCACACCAAATGTTTCAACTAATAAGTGATTTGGCTTTAAATGATCTGCAATTGCTTAAAGAAATAAGGTTTACTCATAAAATACATGAAGTTGACGGGAATGCATTTGCTCATCATTACAGTATGATTTGATACCACTGAATCCCAGCAGTCTAATAACAGACCGGGAGATTTTGTGACACTGTGTGAATACAAGGACAAACAAAATATGACATACTGTATGCTAAATGAAAATAATGCACGAGCTTTTCTTAATTTTTGAAAAAAAAAAGGTTTTGCGCTAATGGGTTAAGGTTTTGCAATAAATGAATCCAATATAATACTAAATGTGCACGATAAGCGAAGTGAACTGTTTTAGCAAATACGCAATCCTTACCGATTTTAATTATTTGTGAAACTTAGTACTCATGTTTAAATAGCTTTTTGTTCATTAAATGTAAAGGAAAACGTCGAAACTGTCAGTCTGCTCATCCACACTTTCTTGTAAATAACGAAATGCACTATATGAATGCACTTACTGCTAATGTATAATATTACTGCCGCAATACTTCTAGAACACTACTCTCTCCAGATAGTCACATGTACCCCCAGAACATCTAGTAGCACCTTTATGTGACATAGCTACCGTATTCATACAATGTAATATGCAAAATTTAACCCCTGCTATATATAGTTTTTCTCTTTGTTTACATGCATAAACTGGAATCCCTGCAGCAGAGCTTCCCGCTGACCGCTGACAGTATCTAAATCTAACATAAAGTACACAGATCTTCTGACAGTAATGGAACGTACCGTCCGAGTAGGAGCCCTTTCAAAGGAACGCTTCCCTCATAGTCTAAGAGGAAATGTGGACATTTTGGGCAATTCCAGTTGAAACCAATTAAGTAAAATGTGGAAAACTGTAGGTGTTTGTTCAAATAAATATTTTTAGATGATTACATTCAAATTATGCCTTTGTCTGCAATGGATTAGGTAGCCCCAACTCAATTCACTCATTTCATACTCTTTATCTTGATGCAGGTGCGTCTACATGTAGAAGGGGGCAAAATGGAAGGTTCGACACAAGTGGAAGTGAACGCAGTAGCAATAAGGTTGTACGATTTGCAATAACAGAAGGCTTGAACTTTTATTGCCAGAATTGATTGTAGATACAAAGTTCACACAGCAAATTAACATTCCATTTTGTAGCTCTTCAATCACCTACAATTAAATAGCGGCTTCACATTCAGTATTTACAATTGTATTTAATATTGATTTAGGCGTCAAGCTTTTAGTACCCTTTTCCCTCTAATTGTCTTTACAATATTTGTAGTAATTATCTTTGTTGTAACCAAAGACTACATTTCAAATTGTTAGTATAATTACCATCTATGACAAGGTTTGCAGTGTTTAATTAATGAAAAAGTTACCCATACAGCTAAGTAGACCCAAAAATGCTTACATTGTGAGTAGCGCGTCTGTGTAGTAGAGAAAATTTGGACTGAGGAAATGTTGAGTGAAAATCAGTCAATTTGTTTTGCGAAGAAAGGACTTCATTTGCCAATCATAATGCAGGTCAATATGTTAGCGCGCACGTGTGTGTGTGTGTGTGTGTGTGTGTGTGTGTGTGTGTGTGTGTGTGTGTGTGAGCGCGCGCGGGCGTGCGTGCCTGTGTGTGTATGTGTGTGTGTGTGTGCGTGCGTGCGTGCGCCTGTAAACAGCATAACTCGAAAAACGAAAGTCCGTCAAACACAAAACTTGGTATTTGAGTTCAGCATCTTCCAAGACTGCGACACAATTCCTTCACCCCAGTCTACGCTTTACATAGGGTTGTCATATTCTGGCCCACTGAAATGAGAACACGTCTTTTCTGAAGAAAAGATATTTCTCTTAACCATTACTTAGTATGTACCCTAACCCGCTAATAAGAGTATTCGCTGGTTGTAATCCTTATCACCCTCTCTACTGGTAAGTAGAGGAAGCATTGTATTCCACCCATAAAATTCGATGTCAAGATTGCACCGGAAATATGTTTTGAGTCCCTCTGAATCCAAAGGAAAAATCATTTTTAGAAAAAGGTGTGTGTGTGTGTGTGTGTGTGTGTGTGTGTGTGTGTGTGTGTGTGTGTGTGTGTGTGTGTGTGTGTGTGTGTGTGTGTGTGTGTGTGTGTGTGTGTGTGTGTGTGTGTGTGTGTGTGTGTGTGTCAGTCTGTGGACAGCATAACGAAAAGTCGGTTAAAAACCAAAGTTGGTATTTAAGTTTAATGTTTTTCAAGGATGCGACACGAAGATTTTGAAGAAAATAGCACCACCCTAAACTACCATTTACGTGGAAAATTTTTTTTATTTTCTTGAAAATGGCTCTAACGATTTTGATTAAAGTGCCACATGTTTAAGATATTTGTATGACAAATGAAATGTATATCTTGAATTTTCTGGCAATCCAATTTTCTTCCTGTTCACGGCGAAAAGACGAAAATCTTTTTGAAGATCATCTGTAAACATGCATTTTCTCTTTGGTGCGTTGAAGAATATCTGTAATTAACATAAGATTGTGCCAGAAAAGTATTAGATCAACAATGAACCGCCAAGAGAGTTACGTTTGTTGCAATGAATAGTTCAATGACTGTAACTGGCTTAGGTCTACTATGTTTAAAGCGGATTCAACAAACGTCTCATTAAATACATAAAGTATTTATAAATAACATTCACTCACCTCTTAATTATTTATTTATTTTTATTCTGGAGAGCAATTTGTATCTGATGCACGTGTACATGTAGGTGGGTGATAAAGAGGAACGAGACCAGAAGGTGAACCAGAACGAAAATAAAGTTAATAAACAGGTTAAAGACAAAACAAAAGTAAATTCGGAACGGAAATAATGTTAACAGATAGATTAACAAACCTATACGATTTAAAATAGTTGTGTCAACATATGAACGCTAGATTTCTCAGCGGTCTATATGGATATAAATAATTATTACAGTAAAATGATTAATTTTGCTTCAATTCAACAAATTGGGACAAATCGGGAATTTTCAAAATTGGTTGCGGGTGGAAAGTTTTACTCGCAAAATGAGGATATGTTCACAAAAATGAGGACGTATGGTAACCCTATTTACATGAAATATTTTTTGAACATTTTTATTTTCTCAAAAATGGCTCCAAAAGTTTTAATTAAAACATTATATCACTCCCAAATCTCTCCAAAGCGGTCCCTTCAATAATCTCGATTTTTGCCGAGCGTTCTCTTACTTCGCTAATGTGAACTAATTCAATTGTCGCGGTCACTTCACTAACTCCTTCACTTGCAGTTCCCTGACGTAGCCTCTCTTACGAACGGTTCATTCGCTGGGGAATCGAACTCAAGACATCTCCAATTCCGTGCAGAACCAGCATTCACCACACCTCATCGCGGTCGTCACAAACTCGCTGGAAGAACAGCACTTTTCTTCGCACTCCTAAACCTACTCTCGTACTCAACCATCATTTGCGGGACTTCCACGCCGCAAGACTCGCTCACGAACGGTTTCACTTGCGTTACTTCCTCACGGCAAAGCTCCCTCAGATTCGCTTCATTTGCGGGACTTACTCACCTTGGCCTTGTGAGGAAGTTGGCTTATATACCCGTAGGAACTTTCCATAACACTCGCGACGTCCAAACATCCGGAAAGCTTTTTTTCTTTTTAAACTGGGTGAATGTAGACCTTAGGTTATTTACGCGGGCGAGTGCACGGCTTATTTTGTTTACGGTTCCAACCGTTCGGTGACAGCCTCCCGATAACCCTGGGCATAGCCGCTGCGTCACACAGATTTTTCCTCAGAGTTGTTCTGTGATCTGCAGCAAGGTGATCACAATGGCCAACCACCAGCTTCCTTTCTGATGACACTGAATGCGCACAGCGGACCCAGGACCTGTCGAGCGGAAGTCGCGTCGTTGGGACTACCTCTCCACATCACTCCGAGGACACCACCAATAGAACCAGCGACATTGGTTCTTCCTTTCCAAGTTCAGGTGCCTTGCAATTGTCGTGGTATAGATTCCCCAAGGATTCTCTTTACTTTTTTCAGGGTCCCCAGGTATTTGACCATGGCGTTTCTGTCAGTGGATACTCTTACTCCCTTTGGCGCCCCGTTTCTGATAACTAGAGTGTGTTGTACTTATTTGATAATTAATTACATATTGTATTCAGTTACATGCAGGGGCGGCCGGTCCTAATGTGCTTATGTGCTACAGCACATAGTTAAAAGAAGAGAGAGAAAATTACTTCATTTTATTATTTTCTCCCCACCAAGAAAATGATATCTTGAAACAGACACTCCGTTGTGTATTGTTAAACGATTTAAATCGTTCGCTGAGTTACAAGTCAGCATTCAACCTCCAATGAAGTATGAGATGTGCTTAGCACAAGGACACCGTCGAGAAAAGGCAAGTGCGCGTGCGCCAGTTACCCTTTTTCCTCCCCGGTATGTCCCGAATTCGTCCACAAACTGCGCCTTTCTGTGCTGGATGAAGAAGAGCCAAACCAGAATTGCCAACATTCGTACTTGGTGCTAAAGAGCTTAAGTTATTAAAAATGTACAGTATTTAATTAGAAAACTTTTCTCATGTTAAAATATGGTAATTAGTAACTATTTTCAATCCTTATAGTAAATAAAATTAGACATATACAGTACAGTACGTCTAATATTACGTGAATATGAGCTGCATACACAATAATAGTGGATTGTCTAGTATTTCAAAACCAGTGTTGGCGCACGTGGTCAGACCATTCATATATACAAGCGTAGATTAGCGCCAGCCGCCATGCACAAATAGTATTGTTTACGAGATTTTCAAATCTGTTTGGTGGATGCAGTATTTTTGTCTAGTTAAGTGTTGTGTTTTTCACTTTCCGAGGTGAGTGACAGTTTTAGACGATAGTGAACAGACATGAATTCAGTTGATAGTTTATTTAGAACATAATTTTCTTACAAATCTTTAGAAGATAAAATACAAATTAAACAATTAGGTAAGCCAGTTCCCAACTTAGACCTAACACAAAAAGCGAAAGGCGCCGGCAATCAGGATAATATACACGCCAGTTCAATAGGAAAGCATATGATGCATGTAACTGGATTTGTGGCTGTGATATTAGTAATGCCCTGTTCTGCTTTCCTTGCCTTCTTTTCGGAAATAGTGATGCATTTAGTAAAACCGGTGTTAAAGATCTCGGCCATCTTAGCTATTTAATTAAATTGCATGGTGAAAATAAGAAATACATCAACAATGCGTTGGATTCGTCCATGCTTGGAACAGTTAGGTAATATTGCCACGACATTAAGCAGAGGCTACCAAGAGAGTATTATAAAACACAGCCAGCAGGTAGAAAAAAATACACATTTTATCTAGGATAATAGACTGCATTACGTTTTGCGGTGCCTTCAAGCTTGCCCTCAGGGGGCATGATGAATCATCAGAATCAGAAAATCCTGGAGTATTTTTAGGACTCATAGATTTTATCAGCAGCACTGGCAATGCAGTGAAGGATCATATGGAGTGAAATGAAGTTTTCAAAGGAACTTCGAAAACTATACAGAACGAGTTGTTAGACTGCATGCTCGAAGTCTGCCGTGAAGCAATTTCAATGGAAATTGACAATGCAGATTATGTCTCAGTAATGTCAGATGAGGCAACAGACGTCTCTGAGCACACGCAATTAGTTTTAGTGTTCAGGTATGAAATTAATGGATGTCCAGAAGAACGATTCTGGGGATTTTTAAAACCACGATGGACAAAATGCCGATGCCATTGCGGAATGTATTTTAGGGGATGTAGATAATATTTTGAAGGATAATAAAAGCAAATTGATTGCACGGACATACAATGGAGCATCTGTTATGAGCGGTGAAACTGGCGGCGTTTAAGTTAAAATAAAGGAACAATACCCTTGTGCTTCATTATATTCATTGCTACGCGCACCAATTAAATCTGGTGATGGAACGTGCCGCGTCGCAAAATCTAGCTGCTAGGATATTTTTCCCCAACGAGTTGCTGCTCTAGAATCAATCGTTTCCAAGAGAATTCCCAGTGGCTCACCAATACGGTGGAATTTTAAATCTAGAACTGTAAAGTTATTTACGAAAATAAAGATGAACTTCCTGAATGTTTTTCGGAATTGAAGCAATCTCTTTCCTCAAAACCCAGTATTCAAGGAGCTCGAGGGCTTAGGCTTAATTTGGAAGATCCTGAATTTAATTACATGCTCTCTTTTTTTCACAAAGTTATGCCGCACGTGTACATTCTGTACAATCAGATACAAGCCAGAAATGTCGACGTGATTAAATTTAAAAGCAATGTGACGACATTCATTCAGGCGATGCATAATATCAGGCACTCTCTGGAAGATCGAGACAATGAAGAAACAATTGCAAGACCTGCCAAACGTCGAAGAAACTCTTCCATGGCCAGTGATGCAAAGGAAATATGCGATCGAATCATAGAAGAGGCTCGCACTCGTTTTCAATCTCTCGATCACTTAAATTGCGAAACAATACTTAATTATGAGTATTTTTTGGCGTTCCCAAAGCAATTCCTAGATAATCTCATTGATGAAGTGCAGTGGCATACGACAAAAGAAGGCTTAAAACAGAGCTAAGTGTGTTATATTCTCGACCAGACTTCAAAAATATAGCTGGTACTGTTCCTCTATTGCAACTTATTATAAAGCAAAAATTAGCACAATATACATTCAGCGAGTTGGCCAAACTTCTAAAAATCCTAGTGACAACACCTATGACAACTTCTGAGTCAGAGCGATGTTTTTCTACTCTCAAGAGGATTAAAACGTTGTTGAGGAATTCCATGAGCCAAGACCGCTTGGTGGCCCTTGCAGTGCTCTCTATAGAAAAACGTCTAGTGCTGCAAATCGAAGGATTCAATACAAAGGTGATAGAGAAGTTTGCCAACAGGAAGGGTAGAAGAATGAACTTCAAATTTCGGCAGTATGGCGAGTGCTATTATTGTACCTACTTCTATTGTTTGATTTGTGGTTATCGTAGTAGCACATAGGTTAAAAAAGTCACGAGCCGCCGCTGGTTACATGTATAAGAAGTACAATAATCATGATGAGGCGAAGCCAACAATTTACAGTATAGCAACCAGATAACATGAAAAAAACATTTGTCAATTATTTACTACAAAACAGGTTACACAACATTAACAAACTGAGTCCTTGAGAGTGTACAATGTAAGTCTTTACTTGCCAACACTGGCTCCCCCCCCCCAACCCACCACGAACAAGGACGAAAAGAAAACATAACTTTTTTCATGCAAGTCCCCCCCCCCCCCCAGAAAAAAAAACTTTGATGCAGGCACGGCTTTGGTGAGCATGTCTGCATCCATTTCTTCTATTCTGCAGTAGGCATTCTTGATGTCTCCGCGCATCATGGTTTCCCTTATAAAGCGTTCTCTGATACTTATGTGTTTTGAACGAGAACCAATTATGGGATTTTCTGCTAGATTCTTGGCAGCCTGGCTATCATGTAGGATAATCATTATCATCTGTGGCGCCCTCGGTCCCCCGACCTAAACCCCTGCGATTTATATATGTGGAGTACCTAACTTAGAGCATAAAGTGTACAAGACAAGCCCACACACCCTGGAAGAATTAAAACAAAATATCCGCCAGTAAACTGCCAGCATTTCTCAACGTGAACTACAGCGAGTGATGGATAGTTTCCTCGAGAGGACTTAACCTTATAATTCACACCAGTCCAGCGGCGAAGAAAGCCGAAGTGTTGGAGTCACGTGACTAACATGGCTGGGCGTCACGTGACTATTTAGAAAGTTGAGCGGGAAAGGTAAGAAAATACGCGCCAATAGTGATTTGTAAGTATTGCAATATGGAAGTAAGCCAAAATAAACAATTTATGTGCTCTGAGTGTGGGAGAGGGTACAAATCTCAAAAAAATTATAGCTTACCTTATTTCATCAAAAATGCAGTAAACAAGCCACAGCTCCTACAATAACAAACTGACAGCCGTGTTTCCAGCAAGTCAACTTTCTAAATAGTCACGTGATGCATGTCACGTGACTTCCACACTTCGGCTTCCTTCGCCGCTGGACTGGTGTGAATTATAAGGTTAAGTCATGTAGATGCTTCATAATGCAGTCCGATTCTTTTCCAAAGGATGGCCAACCTATCTTAATATATAAACCAAAGTCGGGTTTGTTCGAACACTTATAACTCGAGAACGGCTGTACCGATTTGGGTGGTTTTTTATTTGATGTATTTGTCCCCGTCCCGAATAGCGGAGTAACTATTAAAAACATTGAAAAATTGACAAAAAGAAGAAAAAAACGTTTTCCCATACAAAATGTTCATGGGTTTCGTAACTGTCAAACATTTAATGTTCATCCCGTCGATATGGTAAATTCTTCGCTCTATTAAAGAGCGTATTTAAATAAAGGTTTCGAATCGACAAGATATATCCACAATATTCGGTAATGGCGTATTTTAGATTTCAAAAATGTAGAATGTCAGTAATCAAAAAGGATTGGCATATATATTGGTTGTCCAATATTTGTGCGTGCGTTCGGAAATTATTTTGTGTAAACTAAGGAAAATATATAAAGCTATTTAAACATAGAACAAATGGCAAATGAACTTAATTAAAAACAAACAAAAAATTGTCAAATCGATTGGTCTCACTCAGTCATTACAGATTATTCTGTCAATCCAGTCAGAGTCAGTATGTTATATAAACAATTACGTCGCAAAAGTGTAATTTATTTAATTAATGTCTGTGATTTGTTTTGAAAATTGTTTTGTGTGAGTATTATTAATAATGCTGTGACCAAGAAGATCTAATCTTTCCCAACGGAGCCGTAATGCAATTAGGTTACGGAAAATTGGCGGCTAAGAATAAAGATGTGAATGATTTAAACTTTGTAATTCCGAATCAAATCGTTGGTACTCTGCGTTCATTCAAATCTAATGACTGTGCAATACACGAAAACGAAGCCACTAATTACCCAACTGCATTTTTAAAGTCCTTGGATGCGCCTGGTTTACCATCGACCTTCAGTACGCGGGCTTGGTAGTCATCATGCTTCGAAATCTAAACCAACAAAAACTATGCAATGGAACGCGCCTGGTGATAAGAAAACTGATGGGTAATGTGATTCACGCGACGATACTCAAAGAAAATTTAAAGATGAGTTAGTTCTCATTCTGAAGATTCCAATGATCCCAATGGATATGCCCTTTGAGTTTAAACGAATTCAGTTCCGGATTCATCTTGTCTTCACTATGACAATAAACAAATAACAAGGCCAATCCTTGACTGTTTGTGGTCTCAACTTAGAAAATCCATGTTTTTCTCATGGTAAGTTGTACGTGGCATTTTCACGTGTCGGCAAATCATCAGCTTTATTTGTTCTTGCGCCTGATAAAAAATGTCGTATATTACAAGGTGCTTCAATGAAGAGAATTAAACCGAGTACATCCCATGCTGCACAATATGTGCACAGTTTAATTCAATATGTCTTGCTGACGCGATTAATTTTTGTACTTCTTTATTTATTTTTCTGTTATTATCTTAAAAGTACCGAACGAAATATTGATTTTGTATTCATTGTATTACTTTCATAAAATCATAAATTAAGTTCAACTAATCTGTAATACGACATTCATCGACTGTTAGGTGGTACGAAGTTCGACGGGTCAGCTAGTTTTCAATAAATTGTACCGTTTTCACATTTATACTGTAAAAATTGAGTCCCTGAAGACATTTTGCGAGTTTGCAGAAACAAGATGAAACCACTTTAGCAGGCGCGGATACAGCTGGGGTGTCAGAGGGCCCTGGCCCCCCTGTAATATCCTACTTTATTGCTAAAAATGCTGTGTGTGTGTGTGTGTGTGTGTGTATGTGTGTGTGTGTGTGTGTGTGTGTGTGTGTGTGTGTGTTTTACCTCATCATCCGGCAAAAATGGCCAAACTGATTTCTATGAAAATTGGTTCCACTTAAAGAATAGACCATTGGAAGGTTTCTAATGGGCCCCAAATTGAATAAATCGAACTAACTTTTTTTGGGAGTTTTTGCAAAAATGTTCCGTAGCAAATGTTTTTACCCACGATGTTAAGTTTTGTAATAAGCAGTATTTCGATTGGATGAATATTTAAAGAGCTATTGGAAAATTTTCTTTACCGCTATGCGGGTACGTGTAACTTCGCGGTGTAAGTAAAGATCTGAGGTGGTAGTAGAACCGGGACCCCCCCCCCCCCCAACGAATATTTCTAGATCCTCGCTTGTACTTTAGCCACATGAAAACAAGATAGTTATCACTTCTGCCAGTGGTGGAGAGGATAATAGACACCTATGTATTCCCCAGTAAAGTAGTATTTCCTATCTGAGGACAACTGTCCTCTCATATTAAAATTATCTTTGAAAGTTCACTTCCACCAATTGAAAACACTCTCAAATTAGGTTATGTACCTGAAAAAAAGAAGGCTTAACAATAACAGAGGTGAACTCGTTTATTAAACAAGATGAATTTCAGGAAATCTCCTATTTACTGCTTCTTAAACGCTTGAATAGCAGGATAAACACTTTTAAACAGTTCTACAAAAACTTCAATTTCAGAGTCATCATTGTTGGGTATATTAGGAAGTGGTGTTTGACCTTTCTGATACCATTTCAATCTATGGATTGGACCAGCTGAAATGTGCATTGAAGTGGCACTGTTCACAAAATCTGTAACATTCTGTTTTTCATGCAACAGTAAATGAACCATTCAAAAATTCCCATTTAATAAACACAAAAGTACAGGTCCCTACCTATAGCTTTATTTATGTTTTTTTTAATGTTCATAGGTGGGCAAAGATCTTTTTGCACATTTCACATGTATGAAGTCTTCTACCCTCACAGGGTACTGATGACCTAGTAGTCGAGTACCCTTAACCCTAAACAAACCTTATGCTCTACCCTCATGAATTAGTGTTCTTTAAAGATTTTTGGCAGAATAAAATTCTTGCTACAAACATCACACGTGTGTTCTTTTACCCTCGTGGATTAATTTGCCTTTTGAAGTTAGATGCCAGAGTAAAGCTCTTGTCACAAATTTCACAAGTGTATGGTCTTTTGCCCTCGTGGACTAATTTATGCTTTTTCATGTTAGATGCCAGTGTAAAGCTTTTGTCACCAGTTTCACAAGTGAATGAATGGTCTTTTGCCCTCATGGATTAATGCATGCTTTTTCATGTTTGATGATAGAGTAAAACTCTTGTTACAAACAGCACAAGTGTATGGTCTTTTACCCTCATGGACTAATTAATGCTTTTTCATGTTAGATGCCAGTGTAAAGCTTTTGTCACCAGTTTCACAAGTGAATGAATGGTCTTTTGCCCTCATGGATTAATGCATGCTTTTTCATGTTTGATGATAGAGTAAAACTCTTGTTACAAACAGCACACGTGTATGGTCTTTTACCCTCATGGACTAATTTATGCTTTTTCATGTTTGATGCTAGAGTAAAATTCTTGTTGCAAACATCACACGTGTATGGTCTTTTGCCCTCGTGGATTAATTTATGCTTTTTCATGTTAGATGCCAGAGTAAAGCTCTTGTTACATATTTCACAGGTGTATGGTCTTTTGCCTTCGTGAATTAACATATGTTCTTTCAAAGATGATACCACAGTAAAACTCTTGTTACAAACACTACATGCGTGTGATCTTTTGCCCTCGTGAATAAATTTATGCTTTTTTAAGTGTCCTATTTGAGTAAAGCTCTTATTACAAATTTCACATGTGTATGGTCTTTTTCCCTCATGGATTAACTGGTGCTTCTTCATGTTTGACGCTAAAGTAAAGCTTTTGTTACAAATTTCACAAGTGTACGGTTTAATGCCCTCATGGAATAGTTTATGCTTTTTCATAGTTGATGCTAGAGCAAAGCTCTTATTACAAATGCTACAGGAATATGGTCTTTTGCCGTCGTGGATTACTTGATGCTTTTTCATGTTTGATGCTAAAGTAAAGCTCTTATTACAAATGTAACAAGTGTGTGGTCTTATTCCCTCATGAATTAATTTATGTAGTTTTAGGTTTGACGTTTGAGTAAAGCTCTTGTTACAGATTTCACAAATGTGAGGTCTTTTGCCCTCATGGATTAATGTATGCTTTTTCATAGTTGATGCTTGAGTAAAACTCTTCTTGCAAATCTCACAGATGTGTGGTCTTTTGCCCTGATGGATTAACTTATGCTCTTTCAGATTGGATGCTCGAGTGAAGCTTCTATTACAAATTTCACATGTGTGCTGTCTTTTAACTTCATTAATTAATTCATGGTCATTTATATTTGATGCTTGGGTATAGCTTACGTCATGAACTTTACACTTCAATTTCTTTCCATCCTTCTGACTATTAATAAGCTTTTTTAAACCTGAAGGAATTTTAAAACTCTTCCCACAAATTTCACTCGTTGCTGATGTTTCGCAATGCGAAATTAAGCTGCACACTTCCACGTCTGAATTCAATTTACAATTAGTTTCCGGTTCAGGCAAATGTTGTTGGGTAACGTTTGACAAAGTGCTTGCCTTTGTAATATCAGAATCACTGTTTATCCAGTTGTTTCCTCTTGAATTTTTACATAAGGGACTCTTACTGTTTCTGCCCAATGATTCTGAATGCAACCTGAAACAGTACAGGATATATTAGTATACATGCACCTGAACAATAAATGGAAACTTCATTTTGGAAATGTTTGTCACTTTTAATAATTCAGATCTGTAGGACAGTAAATGAAATGAATGCTTAAAGGAGCAAAGGAGCCTGGAATCTAATTATCTCATGAAGATAAAGGTGAAGAAGAGTGGGGGGAGTCTTATTGAGTAAGGCAGCTGATCCCATTCAATATTCCACATTTGGATGTTTTAGATTACGACTCATTTTAAATACCCCCCCCCCATTATGGAAATGGATAAAAAGATAAGAGCTACTATATAATTTAAAGGGAACATATATTAGCATTATAAGTTTAGTTGTAACAATTGCTTAAATTGCGGGTGTATTTTAATGTGTAATTCAAATTAATGCGAATCAAGTAATAAATGCTTCTTCAGCTCTGCTATGTGACGCTAAGTTCCTTCAACAGTATATGTTATTCTCCCTTTAAAATGTGCCCTAACAAACATTTTTACTATATTTAGGAAACATAAGTGTGTTTTAATCTGAAATAAGATATGCAATTGTGATGTATTAGTTATATAGGGAGTGCTAAAAACTTCCAAATAGTCTCGCGGTGTTTTTCCACTGGGCGTGTGGAAACACGATACAACACTGCTGTTGTAAAGAAGGTCGCGCTTCTGACTTTTTTTTTTAGTCAAGTAGAGGAAAAATCCATCTACGGAGCTCCATCTGCTGGGATGGCACAGAGGGGGACTGTGGGCTTCACCCGAAGGTACTTCACTAAAAAAACCTCCACCGGAGAGAATTCATGGGAGGATATCCGGCAGTATCGCGTAAAGCACCTGCGGAGCTTCTGACGTCGTTTTGTTCTGCAGTATTGAATTGAATGTGATGTGATTCAGTTATTACGAGAGACTTATTATTTTGTCCTGTACCTAGTCACAAAGTGTATTAAGGCTCAGTATATGCTTTCTGGTGCAGCGTGTATTTATTCATGATTCGTATGCATTAAATCAGTCAGCTCGCCAAGTGAAAGTACGATTTGCATAAAGATTTCCAGGTGTAAGAGTTCCACGCCGTACAATAATCCATGAACTTTGCAATAAATTTCAGGCCACAGGAAGTGTTCGGATTAAAAAAATTCTAAAGATGACGTGCGATTCTTACCGAAGAAACATTAGATGAAATCGGTCATCATTTGGAGAATTTCCCCCAAAAATAACTTAGGCATCTTTCACAACGGGTAGGCATTTCTTTTGCTGGAATTACGATGAACTTTACTTGAAGTTTTATTTGAGAACAGGAGAAGCTCCACTGATTAAGAATTGAGCTGTTTTGAAATTGTAAACAGGTGAACAGAGTATACCAGTCGTCCAGTAAGGAATATGGCGGGGAATTTGGAGTTAAGACAATATGACCGCATAAGAAATGAGTGCTGAGAGTTATAAAAATACACTAAGGGAAAACTGTTAAACAGTGGTGAAAAACAGATCGTTTTATGTTTCACAAGCTAATGGAGCACTATCCGGATATACGTGTGAATGATTTGGTGAGATAACCGCGGAATATATCGGTGTATCGGAAACCAGCATTGTGCATACTCGCAAGTTGTTCAAAGAAACTGGCTGTGTTGGATCTCCGGTAAGAAGAGGATAAAGCCTTGAACAGTGTTAGGAAAAGTAGATGATTTTGTGAAGTGCACAATTCGCCTCTAAAGCACATAAATTCTTTTTTGAAAACGAACCACCAACAGTCAACTAATTGCTGAATGCAGTCAATAGTGATACCGATTTGCCTAATTTTAAGAAAACGAGCTCCCATAATTTATTATTAGAAACAGTGGCGAAGCTGAAGGGGTGTCTGAGGGTCTGAGGTTACCCAAACTAAATACAAATAAATTGTATGTTATATATTGGAGGTTAATGGCAAGAAAACAGTGTCTTTAGACAACAGTTGACAACAAGTTGTTTATATGCTCTGCAACGACGTACAACAATACAAAAATGTAGAAGTCTGGGTAACGCTAGACTCATTCTGGTGCGACGGAGGGTCTTATTAGGTGTTGCTAAGCAACCGCCCTCTCCAAGCCATGTTATTCTAATGCATTGAGCATTTTCGGATTCTAGACTGCTTGCTAGACCACGGCTTCCAGTGCAGCGTGGAACTATGATTACAAGGCGCGTTATTTTCTGTTTTCTATAGCGCTGTGAATTCGAAGTATTTTCAGTTTTTCTTGCATTCTGTGCCTTTTATGCTTTGCAATGAGTGAGTTAATGAATTGGTTATGCATCTTATTAAAACACCATTATCGTCACTTTCTTTTGAAGAAAAGTTAGTTTTAAAGGATAAGAGACCGACACCACATCTGAATATTGTGCAGAAGGATGGAAGCAAAATAAGAACTTTCCAGACCCAACGGTACTAGCAATATCAATGGCTCAAGCAAGCATAACTAACTGTAAATTATGTTTGTATATTATTTGGTGGAGAAAGTGAATGGTGTGAGACTGGCATAGATTGTGTAAAAAAATGTCATAGAATGGCGCGCAAACATCAAATTTCGAAAAGACATCGAATAGCGAGCTTTTCATCTTCTAGGAAAGTATAGAATCGATCATGCCTTATCAGAAGCGGCACGCATTTCAGCCGCAAAGGATAACGAATCGGAATTATTGACTGGTTAACGTCCCATGGTATGCCTTTCGATTTTCTTCTTTACCTGATAACCCTCCCTTTATGCAGTGTACACCCCTAGGACTTACAAGCCAATGCCTAGGGTCACATGCCTGTTGGGAAGCAGAGGAATCTATGGACCGGACGGAGTGAAGATCTGGAAGCGCGAGGTATGAGAGTGAGGAAGAGGATGATATGAAATGCATGATTGGAAAGGTGACGATGTAGCAATTGGTGGAATGAGTGGTGGGGAAAACCGGAGAAAACCCGCCCAGACGCCGCTTCGTCCACCACGAGTACCACATGCGCGCCTCTGGGATCGAATCCGGACCGCCTAGGTGGTAGGTGAACAGTTGGACCGCCGGCCTCGGCGCCGCCTATCTTTCGATGTTAATAATGTAAAAGTGGAGCTACTAAAATTAGCGCATAGCATTGTCGACAACAATGACAACAAATGTGATAGACGACATAGCAAGGATATCCGGCTTTACTGTAGAAACGTTGCCCCTATATTACAGTAAACATAACAGTGTTAAAGGCTACATTGCAAGAAACAACAATACTTTAAACTGAAAGAGGTTCGTCAGCTGTTAGACACAACACTGCGTCGGGTCACTGCACAAATGTGCCACTCTGATATTAGTCATGTAGTCAAGGAGAAAGAGAAATCGTGGCAACTGATAGCTCTCTGATATTGTTGATATTAAGGGTTATAAACATCGGTGACGAAAGCTCAGTCATCCACGGATTCTGACATAGGAATTGCTGGTTTACCTGTCAGTGAAGACGATTGTGAATCTGATTAATGTAAGTAGATCCGCATGTGTTTATCTTTCTATATGTTTATAACTTCTTATTGTTGTTTGATAAGCGCCATGCATGATCGTAAACGCATAGGCACGACGAACATTAAAGCTGATCTTTTAAATGGAAGCTACTTTAGTAGATATAACTAGTCTCGCGTAGCACATGAGCGATAAATGATATCTCTCGTTATTGACGGCATGCTACGTCACACGTGTTTCTCGTTGACATTGTGGCTTGGTTCGGCCGGATTTACATAAGTCTGACTATAGATCTAGACCACGGCCTCAAGCCCGAAAGAACTAAACATACCTAATAGTCAGAACACCGGCCGTGAAAGCTTAAGTTTATACATTACTATACGTCTATTAGAATGCACTTCTTAACATAATTAGAATTATTCTTATTGGTTATTCTTCTGGTCGGTAGACACGGCGGCTATTCGATTTTCTAATCAGAGGTTGTTTTCCCAAAATGAACAGAGAATGCGAAAATGTGAAGTAAAATCTTTTTAAGCGGCGAATAAATTACTATGTAGATGGCTATAACCTACTTTAGGAGCTAAATAAAAGAAACAAAGAGTTTTGATGCAAGTAGTGACATAGAGAAGCATAATTTATTCCTGCATGGCACTACTCGCCGATTGGTTCAAATAGTCACGTGGCCTCCCAACTTGACGAAACGTCATGTTAGTCAAGTCGAGTCTTGCGCACGCGAGCCTTGAGTCAAGTTACGTTAAGTCGACCCTACATAGCTCCATTTAACATGTGTTAGACTTTACCGTTGCGTCAAGTTCATCGTAATCCCGGCATTATGGCTCTTTGCAAACAGCTTCTAAATTGCTGAAGTTAAAACCACATGAAATAACTAGCACATGCTCTTCAACCCGGTGATCTTGTAATTAGACGTACATTTTGTGAGTGCACACTCAATAGCGTAGGTATACAATGGCGACAGACACACATTTAATATTTTTCACGAACGAGGCTTGGTTCCACCTTCATGTATATGTGTGTGCACAAAATAATCGTTATTGGAGCTCTGAGAAACCTAATACTGTTCATGAAGTACACCTTCATGACGAAAAGATTAGTATATCAGGCGCCATTAGTAGAGAAAGAGTTATAGGCCCAATTTTTTTCGACTTAAAAGCGAGTGCATGAGTGTGTGGCGTTTAAGGGCCCGTCGACAACTGGAACAAAATAGGTCGTTAGGGCCCTCGACTCAGCAATTGACATTCGTACATACGAATGCAATTTTGCCCCCCCCCCCCCCGGCTTTTTTTTTTTTTTTTTTTTTTTTTTTTTTCCAGAGAACTAACAGACAGGCAGCCTGATTTTTACCTCCTTTCAATAAGACTCTGCAACAGCTCATACTTTTGATGAGAACTGAAAGTGTATAAAGACAAATTTATTAGTAGAGATTTGTGGCCCCCTCGATCTCCTGACCTAATCCCCTGCGATTTCTATCTCTGGAGTAACTTACAACATAAACTGTGCAAGACAATCCCACACACCCTTTAAGAATTAAAACAAAATATCCCTCAGTAAATTGTCAGCATTTCTCAACTACGGCGAGTGATGGATAACTTTCTAAAGAGGTGCTAAAATGTATGGACACCGACAGTGGCCAGTTTCATCATCTCCATTCGTAAAGTTGGTAACTAAAGTCTTTAAAAGTACTTTTAAAAATGTTGTATGGTTTCATCCACGCCTTTCTACGATAGCCGCAGACGGCAAGGAGCGCCAATGATGCAGAAAGGCAAAGCACCGCGCAGCCGGTTCCCAAGCTTTTTACTCTCTCCGTACCAACAGATTTTGATTACTTAAAGGTAATTACTTAAATCTGGAATGCAAAGTGTGTTCCAAAGTGTATTTGAAGTGTAACCCAAAAGTGATGCATAGTGTCAAAAACTTATTTAGAATATATAAAATTATTTCTAGATTGAGTTATTCATAAAAGAAAGATCAATTCAGAGGCTAAGGAGGACTTTAGCACCTACCCTTGAGCCAGGCGGGGATCCAAGTGAGGGGGGGGGGGGTGCCAGGGGGCCCGGGCTCCCCTGTCATATCCTACTTTATTGCTATAAATACTAGATGTATGTTACCTCATCATCACGCAAAATGGCCAAACCGATTTCTATGAAAATTGGTATATGTACTACCTTTGGTAGTTGGTCCCACTTAAAGAATAGACCACTGAGGTGGAAGGTTTCTAATGGGGCCCAAATTGAATAAATCGAAATAACTTATCTTTTTTGGGAGTTTTTGCAAAAATGTTCCATAGAAAATGTTTTTACCCACGATGTTAAGTTTTGTAATAAGCAGTATTTCGATTGGATGAATATTTAAAGAGTTATTGAAATTTTTCTTTACCGCTATGCGGGTACGTGTAACATCGCGATATAAGTAACGATCTAAACAGCCATACGGAACGGGCACAATAATGTGCTGTCAAGTATTTTATCTATTTAAATTCACATTAATCTTGAAAAGTTATTAACGATTTTCAAAACATCACTAATAGAATAGAATCTCCATATTTTTTAAACTGATGTCGGTGACGCGGGTTGGTTAAACTTTGAGTTTCTGTACCCAAGATGTTCATCTTTCCGCAGCGCAGTCACTAGCATTGTAATAAATGTGATAATGTGTCAGGCTCAGGTGGGTAGACTTTCTGATATTAAACGAAGTGCACATAACTAACAAACAGGTGACAACTATAGGAGTTAGATTCAGAACAGTACGTCGTTAAATAACCACACATTTATTAGTATTGATCTTTTTGTTGTTGTTATTATTATTATATTATTATTGCTACTCCGCATTTATTGCAAAAATGCAATCAAAGCAATTGGAGGTAGATAAAGATAAATTTACATGGCATCAGAATGAAAAAGTGGTAAGGAGAGTAACTGGTGGCGCCGTGGCCGAGCGGTTAGCGCGTTCGCCTACCACCTAGGTGGTCCGAGTTCGATTCCAGAGACCCGCATGTGGCATTCGTGGTGGACGAAGCGGCGTATGGGCGGGTTTTCTCCGGGTTCTCCGGTTTCCCCCACCACTCATTCCACCAATTGTCCCATTATTACCTTTCGAATCATCGATTTCGCCTGCATTTCATCTCATTTTATTCCTCACTAAGGTATCTGGTGCACTAAGGGTTATCTACTTTAGGCAAAGACTTGGGCCACCTGGTACAAATATTCATAGCATTGGGTAATCTCAATATATTGTCACAAGAGTTATACATATATAGTAAACAATACATTAAATAAATAATATTTTACTGTCATTAAACTTATTACAGCAACTGACATCAGGTAATGTGTACAAAGACTAAAACAATAATACAGTGTAGCAAAAATACACACGTTTCACAATTCCTGCAATATTAATGCAACGTTAATCAGCAATTGGAATAGCAGAAACGGTAACATCCATAAAGATAGAAAGATCAATTTATAAAGCTCTAAGAATTGATGTTTCAATAAAGTTCTTACAAACTTTATAAACATTATCTGCTTTAAGTTATTCTTCATTCCATTTTAGGGTTGATGTTTTGGTAAATATGCTACAAATTCCATGTGTAGCCCTGTGCTTTCATGACACTTCATGCTAAAATAAGTCACTTTTAATCAGATGTATCTATCATCTTTTACATTTGTCTAACTTTTTCTACTCACTCTTTCACAAAAGCTTATTTTCCTATAACATATGATCAGAATGTTATCAGTCCAAGAAAGAAAACATAAAATTCTTAACCCAACTTTTATTTTTCAACATAATCACCTTTCAACTCTATACCGTGAGTGAGTGTGTGTGGCTTAAGGGCCCTTTGACAACTAGGTCATTAGCCCCTAAGTCAAAAAATAAAAGCAGCGAAGATTAAAGCCTGTGACACCTCACCCTGAATAAGCTAAAAACTTAAAGTTAAAAAGCTAAAAATTAAAAAGTTAAAACTTAAAAACTGAGTGTTTAAAAGGTAAGTAATTAAAAACGTTAAAAATGTAAAACACGCCAAAAGGCTAAAAACCTCTGAAATAAAATACAAGCTAAACCTGCCTATCAAAGCCAATATTGGAGAACAAACCTCAGAATCATCAGCTATAGGGTTGATGGTCCAAATTGAGAGCACTGTTAAACTCAGGCCAAGGGACTGGAGCTCACGAGCATATCACAGACAATCAATTAACACATGTGCTACAAAAAGTGGAATGGAACACACAGCACAGACAGGTGCCGGATCACCACACAAAAGGTGACGAAGGAGTGGCTCTTGTGTGTGGTCTATCCTCCAGCAGGTTAAAATCACCTCCTCCTACCTGGAATCTCTGCAAGAGGTCTGCCAGGGTTGTATGGCATCCTTGATTGTCCACAACTGAGTGCTAGCCAACACTTCCCAACTCCAGATAGCAAATAGAGGTGACAGAAATGCCACTGCATATCTATATATGGCAGCAGATGACAGGCAGACTAAGCAGCCGCATGTCTTCTTATTGCTGGGAATACACGAATGGCCTAGGGTCCATCTATATCTGAAGCAATGATACTCTCAATTTATACTTACTTAAAGTGTTATTTGCCTTAGACTTTGTATTTACTTTAAACATTATAATTTCTCTATCATTATGGTAAAATGTCAAGAGTAACAAGCTGCAAACTCTAGTGTAATCTAAAAATGTCCTCTTTTTTGAAAATTTTTATACATACCCTAATAACACAGCATATTCCACATGTATGTGATCAGCTGCAGCCATGGTTAAATTTATTGCCTTTCAGGATGACATTGGGATAAAACTCCTACTACAAAATTTCCATGTATGAAGCCTATTCCTTTAGTAAGGAGAAACATATAAAAGATAGAATTTTTTTTGTTTTTTGCTACAGAGGTGACATCTTTTATTTTATCAGAACTTAACAGTATTAAAGGGATTGTTCAGAAAATCAACAATTCCTATGATCTTTAAAGCAGCACAATAAATTTGTAAGTAAGTTCCAATTCCTAAACATTTTCAAGTTTTACTACACTTAAGGGGTAATCTGGATTGATATGGTATAATGGGACCCGATGGTAGGTATCAAACAAAATTCACTAAAGATTAAAATGTGTTGCTCTCACCTGTATTTATTGTTCACAGTTGTTTTAATACAAATGGGAAATGAAAGCTTTCAAGTGAGTGAGTGAGCGAGTAGGTTTTAAGGGCCTGTTGGCAGCTAGGTCATTAGGGCACAAGAAGGATTTCAAAATAAAACAATTACCACTGTGGCTAAATTACTGGTTTCTAGAGTTTTTACTTTGATTATATATCTCATAAAATTCCTTCTGACACTACATTCACACATGGCAGCCATATTATCTTAACACAGTTTATAGTGAACTTTATATAAATGACAGCGATTGCAGCACAGCTCTCAACATATCTGCTATGGAAGCCTCTGCTTCAAAAGCAGCTTTCAAAGTCATCTACAACACTTGCAAGAGGAAATTCTGAGATGAATAATCTTACTGAATTTTGCCACCAATCAGGAACACCTTTCTTCATGCCCATTATCTTATTTCCATGCCAGTGAATTTCCCTTCTATACCATTCTTCATTGTAGATAATTGTTCTATAATTCACTCTTCAATATCAGGATTAAGATGGTTCAGAACCAACGGTAACAGTAATGATAACCAGAACGAGGAAGTTGCAACACATGTATTCAAATGAAAGCATTCACAATTGGCAGCAAGTGTTCACAGCCCCTGGGAAGAGGAAAGAAGATCACCAAGTTTTAACTTTCTCATTCTTGTTCCCAGTCATGACATATTAAGTAGATTCAAATTGTACAATTACATTTTAATCTTAGAAATTATTTAAGGTGGCCGTCCCATGAAACAGCTGATAGAGTTCTAGTTGCTGCAAAAATATTGTTGATCAGTCAGAAACAAATGGCTTCCCAATGTCCAATATTGACTTCCTATTGCAATTCTCATTTTCATTACCAGGATGTTGTGAACAAAATGCTGAGTGCTACCTTGCTTCTCGTTCTTGTTTCTGTTCTGATTAGCATTACCAGGTGTTGTGATTCAACCTTAAATCTCATACATTAGCATGTTTCTACCTCACTCTTGAACTGCAGTGCTACCGTTCTTCATTTCTATATCTTATCAGCCACGCCAGTGAATCTCCTTCTGTCATTCTTCACTGTTCATTCATTCTTCATTGTGCTTAACAATTCAACTGCCTCTTCAATGTCACCATTAATCCCATATCCATCAATATATTTCTGTCCCACTCCTGTACTCCTCTAAATCTTCTCTTGGCTATACAAGGACGGAAACACTTCCAATAACATAGCAATTTCATGATACATTTATTTCCCCTTCCCCTCTTCTTATTTGCTGCAACCATTACATTTATTTGTAACTTACAAAAACTGACTTTAACAACAATAATAATAGTAATCATAGTAACAACAACAACAACAACAATAATAATAATAATAATAATAATAATAATAATAATAATAATAATAATAATAATAATAATAATAATAATAATAATAATAATAATAATAATAATAATAATAACAACAACAACTTCCCAATTAGCTTTACTACTGGCAGCCTCCCAAATGTTCTACAGTGGATGCTTTGATTGTTCAAATTACACTGGCTTCATTTGTTGTCGGCTGGCATGTGTCAAATAGCAATGAAAAGTCCTTATTTATTCAGGAATCAAATCTGATGGAAAGTTGCTGTTACAGGGGGAAAAAAAAAATTCAACTGTGGCACAGTTTTACAAAAACTGCTAAATTTCTAGTTTTCATCCAAAAACTACATAACCATCCAAAAATTCCAATTTTCATAAATACAAAAAATAAAGGCCCCTTTCTCATGGGTTAATTTATGCTTTTATAGAGCTGATGCATGAATAAAGATCTTGTATTACAGTTCACGTCTGGGCTGACTTTTTGCTCGTGTGTGTTAATTTATGCTGTTTCAATGCTGATAACTGAGTAAAGCTCTTGTCACATGTATGAGGTGTTCTACCCTCATGGATTAATTTATGCGTTTTAAAGTTAGATACCGCAGTAAAGTTCTGATCACAAATTTCACATGTGTGAGGTCTTCTACCTTCATGGATTAATTTGTGTTCTTTCAAGGTTTTTGCCCGAAGAAAACTCTTGTTACAAACATCACAAGTATGTGGTTTTTTGCCCTCATGGATTAGCTTATGCCCTTTCAGGGATGATTTCTGAGTAAAACTCTTGTTGCAAACAGCACAAGTGTATGGTCTTTTGCCCTCATGGATTAGTTTATGCTCATTTAAGGATGATTTCTGAGTGAAACTTTTGTTACAAACAGCACAAGTGTGTGGTCTTATGCCCTCATGGATTAAGTTATGCTTTTTCAAGTTTGGTGCTTGACTAAAACTCTTGTTACAAACAGCACAAGTATGTGGTTTTTTGCCCTCATGGATTAGCTTATGCCCTTTCAGGGATGATTTCTGAGTAAAACTCTTGTTGCAAACAGCACAAGTGTGTGGTCTTATGCCCTCGTGGATTATTTTATGCTCATTTAAGGATGATTTCTGAATGAAACTTTTGTTACATACAGCACAAGTGTGTGGTCTTATGCCCTCATGGATTAAGTTATGCTTTTTCAAGTTTGGTGCTTGACTAAAACTCTTGTTACAAACAGCACAAGTATGTGGTTTTTTGCCCTCATGGATTAGCTTATGCCCTTTCAGGGACGATTTCTGAGTAAAACTCTTGTTGCAAACAGCACAAGTGTATGGTCTTATGCCCTCGTGGATTAATTTATGCTGTTTCATGTTTGATGCCCGAATAAAGCTCTTCTTGCAAATTTCACAGATATGTCGTCGCATGCCCTCATGGATTAATTTATGTTCTTTCAGATTGGATGCTCGAGTGAAGTTTGTATTACAAATTTCACAAGTGTGCTGTCTTTTACATGCATTAATTAATTTATGGTCATTTGTACTTGATGCCTCATATATTTGACACTTCAAATGCTCTTCATCCTTCTGGATTAAGTCTGAAAGTATTTTAAAATCCTTTCCACAAATTTTACTCTTGTATGATGTTTTACAATTTGGAATTAAGCTACAAACTTTCATGTCTAAATCCAATGTAAAATTTCTTTCAGTTTGTTCAGACATCTTTTGTTGGCTGAAGTTCAACAAATTACTTGCCTTTGTGATAACAGAATCACTGTTTTCTCTTGAATTTTTACAGAAGGAAGCCTTACTGTTTCTGCACAGTAATTCTGAGTGCAACCTGAAACAGTACAGAAAAATAAACAAAAACATGCAATTTTAGAAAAAAATGTGTGTATAGAGAGAAGCTACTGCTGGTGGTTTAATTTTACTAATGTGAAAACAATTTATACCATATATTTTCTAAATAATGGGTGATCCAAAGGACTGTGATCCGTCTGTGCTGTGTTTTGTCTGTATGGGTCCTCTGCACTCGTCGCTGACTGCTGCTGTCATAGAACAGCACAGATAAAACCATACAGCATTTTTAAAACTACTTTTAAAAGCTTTACTTACCAATATAATTATAGCAGATGCTGAAACTGGCCACCGTCGTTGTCCATACATTTTTGGCACCTCTTTAGGAAATTATCCATCACTCACTGTAGTTCACATTGAGAAATGCTGGCAATTTCCTGACAGATATTTTGTTTTAAGGGGTAGTGATGCGCCTCCTATAGCCTCTCCCACCCAATTCTCATCCTCATCCTGCCCGTGGTGCACCCTGCTTTTAACAGATGAGACTCTGGGGACCGAATCACAGCGGTATAACTGTTTCATCTAAAATGGAGGAAATGTCATTTACATATGTGCTGGCCTATCACAGCACAACAGCATCCCTCAGAGGCACATGAGGGGAAGGTCGGTGGATCTAAATACCACCTATTTAGTCCTCCCAGCTAGGTCCGATGGACCCGTTGACCAACGATAGGTGTGGTCCCCCTTGCAAAATGGGGGTTTAAGTCAGGTGATGTAACTGCCACATTGTAAAACTGGTGCCCATTAAGAAAACAGTTACATGAAAGCCACATACATGAATATGAGTCATAAAGATAAACATTCTGGAGTTAAAACTGTCCCCCAATCGGATCTCCGGATGGGGACATCTTTAGGCAAATTTCATCACAATTCCAATACTTTAAGAATTCTACAATGGAATGCAGGAGGCATGTCCCAGCCTAAAAAACAAGAGCTAATGAAAATATTAAAGGATCAAGATATAGATGTCTTCACAGCCAATATATCAGAAGAACAGGAAATATACTTTGAAATGGATCAGTACATTACACATATACTTCCAAAGGCTCGTCAAATAGCAAGTGGTATTCTTACAGGAATTAAAAGAAATATGAAAGCTTGATACCGAAATTTAGATTTCCGATCGAATGGGCTTTTAAAAAAGACATGTTTTAATTTAATTGCCGGATATGAGATTTGCGATAAGTGTTGAGTAATAACATAAATAGATAATAGAGCAGGAAGTGTTGTAAGGTGAGCATGATATGAGTAAATAATAGTCGTTAAATTCGTAGGATAAACACATTATTGGTTTCAAATTAACGAGTCATGACGTCATACCACATAGTTTAAAATACGCGTTCGAAAGTCAGTTCTACAAACCTTAAAAGTCGCGCGATATATCTAATAAAATACAAAGTAAACATCGTTTAATCCTAAAAAGGTAATTATATATTTGAAATTCATAAAAGAACATGTTATAATAGAAAGGGACATTTCTAAATTGCGGGAAAAGGAAATAGCATTTTGGATACGAGGCTTTCTTGGATGACGTCATGACATTCAAATGGAGCGAACGGCTTCTTAGCGTGGGTAAGAGAGAAGCGTCTAGTCGGTACTCAACCAGAGACCAGTACGGGAGTTCGTGCTGCGCAGATGTGATTGCGATGCTTCTACAGATACACATATAGAATCGGCATATCTCCCGAAAATATTTGAAATAAAGGATATGAAAAGTTGTTCTTGGGTTGTCCATTACACTTACGCAAACCCGAGATAAAGAGATCTTATGCAGAACTAGCCGAGGCGAGCTACATCGAAGGGCAACGTCACGTCACCAACGACTTCAGCTTCAAATGGCGATCCAATAACAAGGACACAACGATTATACAGCTTCAAATTGGCGCCCAACGTGGGGCGCCGAAAGAATGGACCAAACCCCCAAGACGACCAGATCAGCATCGAACCAGCAGACAAGAAGGTGCCCAGCGTGTCAACATCTGTGAAACGTGTAGTGAACAAGTTTAAGTGCAGTTAAAGTGAAATAGTGAAAATATTGAAAATTTTGGTGAGTAGAAAAACACATGTAAATAGCTTAGAAATGGAAGACAGTGACACAGACTTTTTAGGTTTTGATAGTCCGGAAATTGAGAAAAGTGTAAGTAGGATGGAAGAATTTAATCAGAATGTAATTGGTAGCAGAATATGCCAAGAAGTAGAAGATCAGAACGTTAGAGAAACACCTAGAGGTAGTTCAGAAATGTTTAGTAGTAATTCAGAAAGGCCAGCATTTATGTCAGAAATAGAGAATATGTTTCAAACGATAATGAAAAAGATGAGTACAGAGTTAAGTAAAAAGATAGATGAAAATAGTAAAGAATTAAGAACAGTGAAAAAGATGAGTACAGAGTTAAGTCAAAAGATGAGTACAGAGTTAAGTCAAAAGATAGATGAAACTAGTAAAGAATTAAGAACAGAGTTAGGACAGAAATTAGAGAAGGGACAACAGGAATTGGGAATGCAATTGGAAAATCAGAAGAGAGCTTTAGAAACCTTTAGGGAAGAAGTTAGGGAGGAAATTAATAAAGTTAGTAGTGAAGTAAAAGAAAATAGAGAACAGGTAGAACAGGTTAAGGGAGAATTAGAGACAATAAGGCAAGAAGTAAAGAATTCTGAAAAGAAATTAGGTCAACAAGTGAGTGAAAAATTAGATAAAGAAAGGGAAATAGTAACATATAGATTAGACAAACAAAGGGAAGAGGTAGTACAAAGGTTAGATAAAGACAGGGAAGAAATTAGAGAAGAGTTACAGGGGTGTAAAGTTAGAATAGAAAGATCTGATGTAGAAAGTGAAAGGCAGGCTAGAAATTTGGAGGATGTTACAGACCAAATAAAAGGGGTAGTAACAGAAATTACTCAGGTAAAAGAGGCCTTAGAAAATTTGAAATTAAATGAAAATGCATGTAATCACAACAATCTTAGTAATGAAGTTGCAAGAAACGAGGCAATACCAGGTGTATCAGCTGACATTTCGATGCAAAATAGGGGTAACAGTAATTCCCATTCTGATCTCGGAAATAGCTCAGGGATAGGTGACAATTCAAATTTACATTGGCCTAACCATGTCTTAAATGAAATGACACCTCCAGTTTTTGAAAATGAAGATTCAGATGATCCTAAAGCCTTTTTAGAAGGGTTACAAGAGTACTTCACGGTGAAACGTATACCAGAGGAGTACAAGATGGTGATAGTAAGAAAATGCTTAAAGGGTAATGCTGCCAATTGGCTAGGCCTTTCTATGGGTAACAATAATGATTACAGGACCTTTAGGAACATCTTTTTAACCAGATATTGGGGAGCTAGTAGGCAGGCTCATATTAGAGTTGAATTAAGCAATGGAAAATTTAATCCTAGATCGGAGGAATCGATGGTAAACTATTTTATGAGAATAGCGAGAAAATCGAAGATGTTGGACCCTCCCTTGGATGAAAAAGATCTAATAAATATAGTTACTCCACATTTTCCGGAAACGCTTCAACATTACCTAATCATAGCCCGACCCGATAGCATTGCAGCTATGATCGAATTATTATCAGCCTTAGAAGTCAATAAGCCAAAACACTCATTTGGAAATACATATGAAGGAAAAGAAACTGTAAATTCTTTCGGGCAAGGGGCACAGTATTATCAGAATAGAAGTGAGATTAGGGAAAGATATAAAGGACCAGTACCAAGGATGGAATCATTCCGGTGGGAAAATCAAGGTAGATATAACCAGGAAGGGCATCACCAAAATAGAAATGGTAATCAAAGGGGAAGAAATATAAGGGTGAATTATATGAATACAAATAGATTTGATCGAGGTAGACGGGGACGTTATTTTGGACATAGTAGAAATTCAAATGATGGGTATTGGACAAACGGAGATAATGAGTTTAGACCGAGGTCACCAAGACAGGAAGAAAGGTATTCTAATGGACGAAATTCCCCCGAAAATGCGGAAATGGTCGAGGCCATTAACACGGTCAAAAACATGGTAGGAAGTAACCCCGATTTAATGCAGGAGAACAGAAGTAACAATTCGGGAAATAGTACAGGAGCCATACATAAAAATCAGGGAAACGCCAGACCCGGTCAAACGCGCCTTCAGTGAGAACTGGGTATCCTAGTAATGATTGTGATAAGTACTCGAAAATAAATAGTCCTGGAAGGCAAATGATGATACAAAAGAAAAGAGAATGGAAAAATAGAATCGACGAAAACGAAAAAGTAGGAGATCCACCTAAAATCAAAATTGGAGTAAATGGAAAACAATACAATGCAATTATAGATACGGGATCAAATAGCACAGTATGCTCACAAAATTTTTATGATAATTTACAAAGTAGTGGCTTTAAAGTAATGTCTTTACCAGTTAATGGGATATATTGCTCGCTAGCTGTGGGAAAACGAAAAGAGAGAGTAAAATTTCAAGCAATGATAAATATTGAAATAAATGGGAGAATACTAGGAATTTTATTTCTGATTGTAGGAAGACTTGTGACAGATATTATAATAGGTTGTGATTGTCTTTATGCCTGGGAAGCTGTGGTGAATTTTAAAAACATGATTCTAGAAATGAAAGTTGAAGATGAGACCATTATAGTGCCTTTTGTGGAAGATAGTAGTTCAGAAACTATTGTAAGAGAAAAAGAGGAAGAAGAAATCCAAGGGGATACATTCTTTGTAGAATATGTTAAAGTAGGAGCTATGGAATTAACTGAAGTAAATGTCAAAGAGTACAGTGTCGATAATAAAGAAAATGTAGAATGGGATAAAAATGATTTCATAGACAATTTGAGGGTTTCTGATGCAACTAGGTACTATGATAGGGAGAGTAGTGAAGACTTAGAAGAATTGTTGAGGGAAAAGGTAACTCAGGCTGATCAACTAAATGAACAACAGAGGGATAAATTGTTTGAAATATTAATCCGAAATAAAGAAGTATTCTCTGAGAAACCTGGTAAATGTAATATTTATACTCATTCGTTTGAGATGATACCCATCAAACCTTTTACACATAAAGCGAGAGCTATCCCTAGTACGATAAGAGAAGAGGTAGATGCAGTTATAAAGTCAATGTTAGAAGATGAGGTTATTGAGATTTCGAATTCAGAATTTGTGAATCCCCTATGTATTGTAAATAAGGCCAATGGAAAGATTAGGGTGACATTAGACGCGAGAAAACTAAATCAACATTGTAAACCTGATAGATTTAGACCAGAAAGTGTAGAGGTAATATTGAACAAATTGCAGAAGGGCAAAATTTTTTCTACTTTAGATCTTACAGCATCTTTTTGGCAGATCCCACTTAGAGAAGATTTAAGAAAATATACAGCGTTTTTACATTCAGGAATATTATATCAGTTTCGAGTTTGCGCCTTTGGTATGAATACCAGTGGTAGTGCACTATTAAGAGCTTTGTATGAAATTTTTGGAGAAACCATAAAGAAATTTGTAGCTCAGTATGTGGATGATTTTGTGATTTTTTCAGAAAATATAGAGGATCATTTAAATCATATCAATTATGTGCTTAGTCAGTTAAAGAAAGCAAACATGACAATAAAGCCAAGTAAAACTGCATTCTTTGTGAAACAGACAGAATTTTTAGGTTATGTTATTTCAAATGAGGGAATCAGGCCTAATCCCGACAGAATTGAAAGCATAAATAAAATACCAGCTCCTAAAAATATAAAACAATTGAGAAGATTTCTTGGTATTCTAAATTATCAGTCAAGATTTATCCTGGAATATGCAACCGTAGTAGCCCCATTAAGACAACTATTGAGAAAAGATGTAAAATGGCAATGGTCATCAGTAGAACAAGAATCTTTCGAAAAAGTAAAAACATTGTTTGCAGCGTCAATTTTATTGGAAAAACCTAGGGAAGATCTCCCCTACATAATTTATACAGATGCTTCAGGACTTGGTTATGGTAGTGTCATATTACAAAAAGATGAGGAAGGAAAAGATCACCTCATTGCTGTAGCTTCAAGGGGGCTTTCAAGGACTGAATCACAGGCTTGCACTACAGAGAAAGAGATAGCAGCTATTTACTTTGCACTTGTAAAATTTAAGCAATATGTATATAACAACCCAGTAATAGTTTACACAGATCATGTTAGTTTGGCATTTATGAACTCTTGCAAACTCACAAGCACACGTATTTCTAGATATATACATGAGATCACATCCCATAACATAGAAATCAAACACATAGCAGGAAGTCAAAATATTTTTAGTGATTTGTTATCAAGGATGAAAACCAATTATACAATACCAGATACAATTAGTGACAACAAACATGATGTAACCATACTATATTTGAAAACCTTAGAAGGGACTCAATTAGCTAAAGAATTTCGAAATTTGGAACAATTACAGACAGAGGACGATGAACTTAGGAAATTGAGAGAAAAGGCACAACCAATCACAGAAAATCTAAAAGATAATATAGGTATTTATGAGGGAAAAATCTATAAATTTCATGGAAGAATTGAACCTAAATGGAAAGTAATGGTACCAAAAGCTTTACAAGAGAAACTTATACTTGCTTATCACAAAACACTAGCTCATACAGGTAGTGAAAAGCTAATCATGGTAATTAGTGATCATTTTTATATAAAACATTTGGCAAAGAAAGTGAGAAAAATATGTTCAAGCTGTGATTTATGTCAAAGGGCCAAACCATTTAATATCAAATTTGATATAGAACCTCAGACAATCATAAGAGAAGGGAAAAATGTACTAGTTACTGCTGATGCACATGGGGAGCTACCAGTAGGACAATTTGGATGTAGATATATGTTTGTTCTTCATGATGTTTTTAGTAAATTTATTAAAATTTATCCTGTTAGGAATATCAGCAGCAAAACATGTGTAGGAAAGATAATAAAAGATTATGTGCCTAAATATGGCAAGATTCAGGCAATCTTAACAGATAATGCTACAGTTCATCGGAGCAAAATCTTTAAAGAAACCCTAGAAAATCATGAGATAAAGTTATATCATTGTTCCTCATACTTTCCATCAGGGAATCCAACAGAACGTGTCCTCCGAGATATAGGAATTTATTTACGTGTACTTACACATCATAATCACAAGGATTGGGTGAAATATTGTCCATTGATAGAAAAGATTATCAATCACACCATTAATGTAACTACTGGGTTTGCACCAATAAAATTAATGTTAGGAATTGAACCAGAACCAATATTGATCGGGGTACCAAAAACATTGAAAATTAATGACATTCAGTTAAGTGAAGAAGAAAGAGCGAAAATTGCTTTTGAACGAATCAAGAAAAAGGCAGAGAAGCGAAAATTAAAGAAAAAGAGTAGAAAACATAAATGGGAACCTAAGATAGGAGATTGGGTACTAGTTAAAGACCATAAGTTATCAAGTGCATTGCGAGGTAGGAACAAAAGGATGGAATTGTTATATAAAGGTCCTGCAGAAATTATATCAAAATTTGGTTATCATACCTATGAATTAAAAGATGTTAAAAATGAAAAATGTCTGGGAAGATGGCATAAACAACTCCTTCGACCATACAAGAAACCGTGTGGTGCCTTGGAACCTTGAGTTAATGTAAAAGAAAAATTGGAAGTGTCATTTGTCTATTGGCGCCCAATCAGCTTTGAGATAAAATGTAAATGTTAGCTTACTTGAAAATCATATATTGGTCAGGTACTTACATATTCATGAAAAATACAGAATGTGAATTGCTATCTACTACAAAGAGCTTAAAAATATATTGTATAGAGCTCACAATAACAGCTTCAGAAAGATTGTTAAAATGTTCATCTCTGCATAGAGAGAAAACAGAATATTTACTTTGTAAAACATTTGTTAAAATATTTAGATGTATAGATAGTTATCACAGCAAGACAAAGAAAGAATTTGTCTGAAGAGTGTAATGGATTTATATAAATATATGTACATTTTAGTGCTTAAAGGATATAGTACAGATATGTGTTACAATAACAAAAGTGAAAAATCACAGTGCAAGTGATAGTGAGAGCGAAGTGAGCAAACATGAACTAAAAGAAGGAAGTATAAAGAAAGACTCTTGAAGTTTAACCTTTATATAAAAGCTCCACAGAAGAAACCATAACATATTGTAATTAGTATTTAAGGATTAATGTTTAGTCAAGTGTATAATTGTTTGTCATGTTAAAAAGATTAATGAGAAAATGTGTTAATAACCAATTTCAAAAACAGTGTAATTGAAAATTGTATATAATGGGAGTGTTGCCGATTATTCAAAATACAGGAGTAATTTTTAATTTTTCTTTCGGGCAAGACATTTACATTATTTTATTATAAAATAATAAAATAACATAAATGGGGGCATTTGATACCGAAATTTAGATTTCCGATCGAATGGGCTTTTAAAAAAGACATGTTTTAATTTAATTGCCGGATATGAGATTTGCGATAAGTGTTGAGTAATAACATAAATAGATAATAGAGCAGGAAGTGTTGTAAGGTGAGCATGATATGAGTAAATAATAGTCGTTAAATTCGTAGGATAAACACATTATTGGTTTCAAATTAACGAGTCATGACGTCATACCACATAGTTTAAAATACACGTTCGAAAGTCAGTTCTACAAACCTTAAAAGTCGCGCGATATATCTAATAAAATACAAAGTAAACATCGTTTAATCCTAAAAAGGTAATTATATATTTGAAATTCATAAAAGAACATGTTATAATAGAAAGGGACATTTCTAAATTGCGGGAAAAGGAAATAGCATTTTGGATACGAGGCTTTCTTGGATGACGTCATGACATTCAAATGGAGCGAACGGCTTCTTAGCGTGGGTAAGAGAGAAGCGTCTAGTCGGTACTCAACCAGAGACCAGTACGGGAGTTCGTGCTGCGCAGATGTGATTGCGATGCTTCTACAGATACACATATAGAATCGGCATATCTCCCGAAAATATTTGAAATAAAGGATATGAAAAGTTGTTCTTGGGTTGTCCATTACACTTACGCAAACCCGAGATAAAGAGATCTTATGCAGAACTAGCCGAGGCGAGCTACATCGAAGGGCAACGTCACGTCACCAACGACTTCAGCTTCAAATGGCGATCCAATAACAAGGACACAACGATTATACAGCTTCAAGCTACTATCCAAATCCAAAAAAACAATGGAAGAACACGATAAATCAGAAATAGTTAAAATTGAAGTATGGAAAAGTAACTACCACTATAGAATTTACAGCATCTACAATCCTCCAGACAATACACTAGATCTAAATCCTATTCCCATAGAACCCAAAAGTATTTTAATAGGTGATTTTAATGCACACTCCCCTAGGTGGAGCTACAGAGATATAAATTCAGCAGGAAGAGTCATAGAAGACCTATTAAACTCATCAACAATGGAATTAATATTTAATCCAAATGATCCACCCACTTACCTTCATTATAATGGTTCAGGTACAAATCCTGATCTTCTGATGGTGTCATCTGACATAATTGACAATACAAAAAGAGAAATAATAGAAGACCCAGGTTCAGGCCACAGAATCACCATAAACTCCATAAGAGGTCTAATAAATAAAAGTAACAAACCAAAAATTAAAACTTCTTGGAATTTTAAAAAAGCAGATTGGTCCAGTTTCCAAAATGATAGAAGGGAAGTGTAATATACTGTTAGAATCAGAGTTCAAGTCAACAGATGAAATGAATAAAAAAATTTGTGAAATATTACTGACAGCAGCCAAAACACATATCCCCAAAGGAAAGTTAAAGAAATATAGCTACTTTTGGTCTCCATCTTTATCTAAGTTAAAACACGAAAGAAATATAGCAAGAGTCAAAGCCGAAAGAACCAAGTGTCCAGAAGATGTACAAAACTGGAGAAGAAAAGCAGCCATTTTTAAGAAAGAATTAATTACAGCAAAGAGGGCCAGTTTCACAAATTTTGTAGAACATATGGACTATAGGAAAGATGGAAATAAAATATACAAATTCCTTAACAAAACAAAATTATCAAAAAATACAACTGAGCCATTAAAACATAATAACAAAAGCTTAACTACAGATAGGGAAATAGCAGAATCCCTTAACAAGTTTTATGCTCAGTCGCAAAGAATACCCCAAGCGTATAAAAAACAAGATAAGGCTATCCAAAAAACTATCAGAGAAACTAATAAGCCAAAAGGTATACGAAATTATATTTTTATTCAGGATTTTAATGAAACAGAACTGGATTTAGCAATAGAACAATTACAGAACAGAAAATCTCCAGGACCTGACAAGATCCACCCAGAGTTTATTAAACACCTTGGCAGGAAAGGAAAAGAAATCCTACTTAAACTGTATAACATGTGTTGGAGAATGACTGTGCCTTCCGACTGGAAAAAAGGCATTATCATCCCGAGTTTAAAGAGAAACAAACCTTCAAACAATATTAATAGTTTCAGACCAATATCTTTGACCAGTGTTATTGCAAAAGTGATGGAAAGAATGGTGGCATCTAGACTTAACTGGTTCCTAGAATATTACAACTTAATTAATAGTTCACAGACCGGCTTCAGACAGAATCATAGTACAAGTGAAAATGTACTCCTACTAAGCCAAGACATCAAGGAAGCTTTCAATAGAAAGGAGGATACCTTAGCAGTATTCATTGATTTTAAATCAGCATATGACTCAGTCTGGAGAAACAAATTAATTGAGAAGTTGCAATCAATAGGTGTGAAAAGTAACATGCTTAAATGGATAACTCAGTTTATTTCACAAAGATTTTGTGCCACAAAATATAATACATACATTTCCAAATATAAACAAACACACAGAGGACTTCCACAAGGTGCTGTTCTGAGCACAACACTCTTTAACATATATATAAATGACCTTCCATCAATAATAAAAACTTTAGAAACCAAAATTGCTTTATTTGCTGACGATGTAGTCATTTGGACTTCAGGCTCTCCAAAAAAACCTGAATTAATTAAAGACAGAATAGAAACAGCCCTAAACAAAGTACATGAATGGAGCTCCAAAAACCTCATGACTATCAATGTGGAAAAAACAAATTATGAATTAAGAGGTAGAACTGGAACTTAAAAATTCAATGCCACAACTGGGATTTGAACCACAGACCTTCCGCTTGCCGGGCGGACACACACGGCTTGTGTGTTTAAAAACACCAACAGTAAGTTTGTTGGCATAAATAAATAAAAATTATGAATTATTTACACTAAAATACAAACCAGTTAATATTTACATAAATTACAATGGTAAACCACTCCAAGCAGTTGATGATGCCAAATACTTAGGCATCACTTTCGACAGAAAGCTAAGTTGGAAAAAACATATAACAAACATCTCAGAAAAGGTTGAAAAGAAACTGCAAATCCTGAAATAGTTAGCTGGTGCTAAATGGGGCTGCTCAAGGATAGTCCTTAACACAACATACAAAATGTATGTTAAACCAAACCTCTTGTACTGTTCTGAAGCTTTAATAACAGCAGCAAATGCTAGCATCAATAAACTTGAACAAATACAAAATCAGGCTCTTCGCCTAATCACTGGAGCAGTTAAATCCACACCTATTGATGCCATGCTTGCCTTAACACGGACCCCATCAATAACAACAAAAATAGAAGAACAAGCATTGCTCCAACACGAGAAAATGTTACAACTGCCAAACTCTAAATGGACAGAAGAGAACCTCCCCCCTTCAATTCTTAAAACTCATAGTAGTTTCCTAGAAAAGGTAACACAGATTAAACCCAAATTGAACATTCCTAACACCAGAGAAAATCTACTTATAAGAGAAAATCCATTGGAATTATTGCAACCTACCTTCAGTTTGGAATTAATAGAGGAAATAAGTAAATCAGACACACCAAAAGAAATACAAAAACTTCTAGCTCTGGAAACAATCAATACTAGATATCCCACAGAAGAATGGCTGCACATATATACTGATGGATCCTCCAAGGAAAACCTTACTGGAGCTGGAGTTACATGTTCACATTTCTCCTTTTATCATTCTGTTGGCAGAGACACAACAAATTATGATGGAGAAATAGAGGCTATACACATTGCTCTCCGACAATTATTAAATCTTCCCTTAAATAAATTTAACAAGGCAGTAATTCTTTCAGATTCTAAAGCTGCAATTCAGGGAATATGTTCAAATACTACAAAGAAGTCAACAAAAATTAGAGAATGCTACAAAATGTTAACACAACTCCAAAAAGTTAATAAGACTGTTCATCTCCAATGGATTCCAGCACACTGTGGAGTCATGGGGAACGAAGCTGCAGACTCACTTGCAAAGAAAGGCACAACAATAAAACAAAAGTCTAAATTCAATTTTTCATATTCCTCAGTAAAACACTTGATCATTAAAAAATTTTCTCATTCATACCTACAAGAAATAGAAACAAATGCCAAAGATAAAAAATGGATTACACTACTTTCCAACCCAGATATAATCCCCCAGAGACCAAGGAAAACAGCGGTTGCAGCCTTCCGACTATTGACAAATCACGACTGCTTAGCAAGTCATCTCTACAGAATAGGTATCTCAGCCTCACCAATATGTGTCCTGTGTAGCGATCCAGCAGAAATGAACGAAGACCACTTGAAGACCTGTGAAGCATTAAGATCAGAAGAAACTACAGTTCAAAAGTATTGGAAAGCACGAATGCTAATGGCTTCATTGCCAGATGCAAGGCACTAGAAAACAACAACAACAACATATTTTGTTTTAATTCTTCCAGAGTGTGTGGGTTTGTCTTGTACACTTTATGTGTCAAGTTACCCCAGAGATAGAAATCGCAGAGGTTAGGTCAGGGGACTGAGCGGGCTACAAATTTCTACTAATAATTCTGTTCTGAAACACACTTTCAATTGTTCTCATCGAAACATTGGCTGTATGAGCTGTTGCAGAGTCTTGCAGAAAAAAGACAAAATCACACTTCCTGTTGTTTAATTCACTAAAAAAAGGGTACAAAATTGTATTCGGGTATGTACGGGCGTTAACTGTTGACTCAAAAAAAATTGGGCCTATAACTCTTTCTCCACTAATGGCGCACCATACACCTGGCGAGCTGACTGACTTAACGCATACAAATCATAAATACACGCTGTACAGTAGAAACCAAATGCTTAGCTGTAATACACTTTGTGACTTTGTGTACAGGACTAAATAATAAAGCACACTGGTAATAATGCAGCCACACAATATCAGTCAACTCAATACTAATTGTGAACAGAGTAGAGAAAAACAAGTCATGCTCGTGACCTTGTGTATGTGTTTTCATGTGCACAGTGGAAAAACACGTGTAGCGGTTCACATGTATTTGGATCTCTCTTTATTTAGATAAACAAACACCACAGGTTCAATAAACTGGTTGGAAACCTTGTAAGAAAAGAAATAGAATAACTCTGATGTGTTGCACTCACATTATTTTCTCTATTCTTGTACTAACTATTCTTACAAACACATTCCTCTTTCTTCACGTTAGTCGAGATAAACATTTGTAGAAATAATCTTATTGCACACTGTCTTGTGGGTGTAAGGGGAATATGCAAATACAGTGGGCTTTGAGTGATAGTCAAATCTTTTAAAGCTGGTCACTATATGTAGGTTTTGAAATGCTGTTATCTTTGCATGGCCAAGAGATAAAAAAGAGAATAATAACCTTTCATTTGAGAGAAGTTAAGTAAAGCAAAACTCATCCAAATAACAAGGAATATCTCCAATATGGTTCACTTCACAAAAAATGCTCTTGGACATAACTTGTGTTTTAATGAGATGTACATTTTTTATTTAATAAGATTTGTTCTATCTCTTATGGTTTATTAGTTATGCAAAAGTCATCAGGAATATGGAAGACTACATGCACTATAGCTAGAAAATTCAAAATATAAATTTCATTTGCCATAAAAATATCTTAAACACATGGCATTTTAATCAAAATCGTTAGAGCCAATTTTGCATTGGTTTGGAAATTAAGATGAAAAGGGGTAAGTGAAAAATATATAAAATACAAAAAAAAAAATTATGAAGGGGTGAAGTTCTATATAAGATGGGATAATGAAATTACGGGTTGAAAAAGCAGATCAGTGGTAGGAAATAAAGAAATTCCTGGTCTGCTATATGCAGATGATTTAATGCTAGGATCTACAGTGGTAGTAAAGTTACTAAAGGCAATAAATGAAATACAAAAACTTTGTGAGGGGGGAATAAAAATAAACATAAATAAATCGAAAGTTATGGTTTGCAAAAATGGGGTAAAGCTAAAACCGGCAGAAAAATGGGTATTAAATGGCAAAAGAGTACACGTGGTTAACGAACTTGAATACTTAGGTGTATGGTTGGGAAATGGGAAGCACATAGTAAAAAGTTAGAAGCAAAAGAAAGGGCAGCAATAAAAGTTTTAAGAATATGCAGATCAGTGCCAAGGAAGTAGCATTAGTAGAATTAGGAAAGATAAGAAGGAAAATAATATTAGAAAGAATAATCAAATTCTGGAACATGTGTTTTGATTAAAGAAGAGGTAATTTTGAAATTATGTATGACGAAGCAAAAAAGTCTATACAGTGCAAATAACTGGTGGGCAGTGGTAGGAGGAATTATGGAGGAAATAGGAATGGGAGATATAGAGACCATAAGAAAGGAACATAAAAAGGATAGATAAACTGGTAAGAATAAGAATAGAGGACATCGAAAGACAGGAAATTTGGGGAAGTTTAGAAAATAAAGAACCATTACAATTTTATAAACAAGTAAAAAGAATTTAATTTAAAAGGTGAGTCAATTAATAACACTAAACAACACTTACAACATAATTTTCCGGAAGTAGAAGATAAGTAAAAAGAAAGTGAGGACAAGAACCATATGTTGATTACTGCAGTAGACAAGAAAGAGAAGTGTTAGCTTCTATGAGAACAGAACAGGCAGAATATTTCTAAAAGGATTAACAGATAGGGAACATGTGAACTGTGTGGGGAGAGGGAAAGTATAGCACATTATATGACAGAGTGTAAAGAGGTAGCATTGTGGAGAAAAGAGGTTTGGGAAGAGAAATGAGGAAAAATAGAGAGGAATATAGTAGTGATAAAGATGATGGCAAGAAAAGGGGGAAAGAAGATTAGAGGTATAGCCTCTCTTTTACAGAAAGTAAAAGGGAAATGGGAAAGGAATGTGAAGAATATAAGAAAGGAAAGGGCAAATAAATAAAGAGGGCAGGATTGAGGGCAAAGTAAAAGGCCAGGGTGCCATGGTAGCTAGGTGGTTCTGCTAGTAAAGAAATTATATATAATGTAATATAGATATGGTATATTTGTTTACTGTTTTGTTCCTTTAGTAGGTGAAGGGAATAACTGCTGGTTTCCATTAGCTAAAGTGTGTACATTCTAGCTGGTTTCCAGTTGGAATAGCTGCTAGCTTCCAGTAGCCGAGATAATTGTACAAAATATCAGATTTAATTATACCTGTTTCATTTTTGGTTTTTAGTAGCTTAAATTGTATTCTTTTTGAGCACAAATAAATGATTCATTCATTCATACTATAAAATTTCTATGTATGTGATCTAGTGCCCTAATAAGTAGAGACCTATAAAAGATGGTATTTTTCATTTTTTTTTTTTCTTTAACCCTAGAGCAGGCGCGCTCATTTATGATACAGGAGCAGGCGCGCGGTGTATTCTGTACATAGTACACTACATTCCATTTGTTGCTATTCCTTTATTGTTTATTGAGCTAATTAACATCACATAATTAAATTTATTGTAAGTAACATCTTATCATATGCCTAACATCAGTTCCATACATGTTAACACACACTAATTGGCTATATTACATTAGTATAACTAGGCATAGAAAATTAATCATCTTCTACTTCGGGTGAACACATACTGCATTTTTCACAGAGAACTGTAGCTGGCAAACTGGGTATGCCAGATCTTTCTATAAGATGTGACTTCATTAGTTGGAAAGCAAGCTTCTTCAGAATAACTCGACGAGGATGTTTCTCATTCTTATCATTTGCTTGAAACAGCACTTGTGCATTGATGCCAGCCACGTTCAGCAATGCGTACCATAAAGCCATGGTCCATCATCTAGTCGTTCGTGTTACTGAATATTTATTACACATTTGGTCAACAGTATCAACTCCACCTTTTGTCATATTATAATCGAATGTGAGGTTTCTTTGTCTCTTCATAATAACTTTCTTCTAGCCTCTTTCTTTCAATGAATAAATTTGTAAAACACACAATTTCAATCAGTCATATCAATATTGTTTATTTTATGGAATGACTCAATTTCCTCTACAATACCTCGTGCTACCATTAAAGGGCCTGGAAAGATCTTGAAAATATTGTTTGCTGGTACACGGGATGCTTTTCTATGCACCTCAGCTTTCATCCATTTTTTTCTTCGTCCCTACCAATGAAAACACCAGCTTTATTATCAAAGGAATACAGCTCTTCATCATTTTCAATTTCAGAGTTTGTATCATGATCACTCGATAATATTACTTCGTCCTCTTCGTCAGAAAACAAATCATCAATATCCCCACAGCCTTCTTCAGCGAGCACCTCTAAAAGGTACCGTTCTGATTCTTCTTCTGTCAAATATGTTTTGGCCCTAAAATTAGAAACACGAAATATTGGTGGCTAATAACGCACTGTAATAATGGCCCTCTCTAAAACACATAATTCGTTATGCAACTGCTTTGTGTAAAAGTACAACAGATTAGGTTGACAATTGAAGTAGTACTTACATGACCGGGCGCGCTGTGTATAAAATATGCTACTGGTGCAGATCCGAGAATAACTTATCGTTGGCTTTGAGTTGTTGATGCTACAATCACTCTGACAGAACTAAACGGAAGCTAAACAATGACACGAAAGGTACTGACAACAATGTACTGATACGTTAAGGTATTTATCCGTTAGAGCGCAAAATGCAAAGGTGGTGTATAAAATACACCAGCGCGCCTGCTCTAGGGTTAAAGAGGTGTCACCTTTTATCTTACCAAACTTAATGGTACTAAATGGTACTGTTCAGAAAATCAACAATTCCTACGTAGCACAATAAACTGGTAAATAAGTTCCAATTCCTAAATGTTTACAAGGATTACTTCTACAGTTAAAACATAATCTGGAATGGGATGGTAAGAGGGATCCAGTGGTAGAGATGGAACAAATTTCACTCAGGATCAAAATGTGTCACTCTCGTCTGTATTTATTGTTTACAGTTGTTTTAATACAAATGAGAAATGTAAGCTTTCAAGTTAAAACAATTACCATCAAGACTAAATTGTTGCATTTCAAGTATGTTCTTTAATGATATATTTGATAACACTCCTTCTTACACTACACCCTATCACATCTTAACACTGTTTACAGTGAACTGTAGTTGTGATTACAATCATGGCTCTCAACATACCTGCTATACCAATGACAGCTTCTGCTTCAAATGCAGCTTCTAAAGTCATCTATAATATTTGCAAAAGGAAATTTTGATATGCACAATCTTACTGAGCTTTGCCACCAATCATACCACATGGGTTTCAAAAAGTATATGTCGATGGAATCTGAATGAAGGAGTTTGCCTTTGCTTCCACATACACGGGTTTTGCTAACCACTACTTTCATCAACTGTTTCTGTCCTACACTGGATACCATGTAATCTCTAATCTTCTTTTCGCTACAAAAAAGGATGGATACAATTCCAATAATATTGCAATATCATGACAAATTTATCCCCTCCCCATTCTTACATGGTGTAACCATTAAGTTTAATTGTAACTCTCACAACTTAATAACAATCACATCCCACCTAGCCACTGGAAGCCAATCAAATGTCCTGCTATGGATGCTTTGATTGTTCTAAATCACACTTGCCTCATTTGGTGTCTGGCTGGCATCTGGCAAGTGCCAATGAAAGTCCTTATTTATTTAGGGGTCAAATCTGATGCAAAGTTGCTGTTTTAGCCTAAAATAATTCAAATGAGCATTGTTTTATAAAAACTACATAATTCTAGTTTTCATCTAAAAACTACATAAACTAATTCTAAAAGACACTTCTGGGCTGATTTGCCATGGTCTGCTGGAGTAACTGGGTCCAGATGTTTTGTCCACAACTGTGGTGGACATCATCTGGTGTGGGCAAAGTCTTCTCGACGAAGATTCAGTTGTGTCTGAAGCATTAACGGTCAGGGATGCAATATCTATGTAGAGAGCGGTCTTCTCTGATTGGCTATGGGCTGGCTGAGGCGATACAGCTGGTGGAAGGGGCCTAGCTGCTTCTTGGTTGTTACTAGTTGCTGATTGGTTCACGTTTCGCTATCTGGATTGTCATTTAATTTCATTAATGATGGGATAGCAAGTTCTATTGAGCTTAAGGGTTTCTTCCTTTGTGTTAAAATTGTTGGGGTGCTTATAAATTTTACAAGAAAGAAACCCTTAAGCTCAATAGAACTTGGTATCTTATCATTGGTGACATTAACGACAACTCACACAGTGAGACAATGTGAACCAATCAGGAACTAGTCGTGACCAAGAAGCAGTTAGACCCTCCCACCAGCCATACCATCTCAGTCAGCCCAGAGTCACTCAGAGAAGATCTCTCTCTACATAAATACTGCATCCCCGGCCGTTAACGCTTCAGATGCAACCTAACCTTCACCGAGAGGACTTCCACTGCAGTTCTGGATGAAACGTCTGAAACCAGTTACTCCAGCAGACCACAGCAAATCAGCCCAGAAGTTTCTTCTACAATTATCAACTCTGGCCATGAAAGCCTATGCTTACTCACTACATAACTATCCAAAAATTTCATTTTTCATAAATGCAAAAAGTAAAGGCCCCTTACATGTAGGTTAATGTATGTTTTTTCATGACTGATGCATGAGTAAAGGTCATATGATAAAGTTCACATTCTCTTGCTTTCTGCGCTCATGTATTAATTTATGCTGTTTCAATGCTGATGATTGTGTAAAGCTCTTCTTACATATTTCACATGCGTGTGGTCTTCTACCCTCATGGATTAATTTGTGCTGTTTCAGTGTTTTTGCCAAAGTAAAGCTTTTGTCACAAATTTCACAAGTGTGTGGTCTTGTACCCTCATGTATTAATTTGTGCTTTCTTAGAGTTGATGCCAAAGTAAAACTCTTGTTACAAACAGCACAAGTGTGTGGTCTTTTTCCCTCATGGATTAATTTATGCTCTTTTAGAGATGATTTCTGAGTAAAAGTCTTGCTACAAACTTCACAGGTGTGTGATTTTTTGCCCTCATGGATTAATTTATGCTCTTTCAGGATTGGTTCCAAAGTAAACCTCTTGTTACAAACCTCGCAAGTGTATGGTCTTTTGTCAACATGAGTCAATTTATGCTGTTTCATTGTTGATTTTTGGGTAAAGGTCTTCTTACAGATTTCACATGTATGAGGTCTTTTACCCTCGTGGATTAATTTATGATCTTTCAAGGTTGATGCCAGGGTAAAACTTTTATTACAAACAGCACAAGTGTGTGGTCTTATGCCCTCATGGATTAATTTATGCTTTTTCATGTTTGATATTAGAGTAAAACTCTTGTTACAAATTTCACAAGTGTGTGGTCTTATGCCCTCATGGATTAATTTATGCTGTTTCAGGGTTGATGCTTGAGTAAAGCTCTTCTTGCAAATTTCACAGATGTGGGGTCTTTTGCCCTCATGGATTAATTTATGTTCTTTTAGTGTGGATGCTCGAGTAAAGCTGCTCTTACAAATGTCACATGTGTGCAGTCTTTTACACTCATGAATTAATTTATGATACTTTATATGTGATACTTGTGTGTAGATTGACTCAGAGATCTCACTCTTGAACTGTTTTTCATCCTTCTGACTTATAACATGCTTTTTTAAATCTGAAAGAACTTTAAAACACTTTTCACCAATTTCACTCTTGTTTGATGTTTTGTAATTCTGAATCAAGTTGCAGGCTTTCACATCTGAATTCAATGTACAATTTGTTTCAGGTTGTTTAGGCATCTGTTGTCTGGAGGTCAACAAATGGGTTGCCTTGGTGTTATCACAATCACTGTTTTCCCAGCAGTTTTCCCTTGAATTTTTACAGAAGGGAGTCTTACTGTTTCTGCACAATGATTCTGAATGCAACCTGAAACAGTACAGGATACGTCAGTATTCATGGACCTGAAGAAGAAAGCAAGACTTATTTTTGGAAATGTTTATTGTCACTTTTAACAACTCAGGAGTGCAGAGACAGTGAAAGCAAGACTTATTTTTGGAAATGTTTATTGTCACTTTTAACAACTCAGGAGTGCAGAGACAGTGAATGAAATGGATGCTCAAAAGAGCCCTGGATACGAGGATAAAGGAATGGCCTGAAAAAAATAAGTATATCCAGCAGGCAAGATAACAAGATTTCAAAATTACACCTTTTGATTGTAACAGGAATTGTGTCCAAGAGAATTGATGAGAAAATTTACATTAATATTTCTTATGTCAACTTATATCCATTGAATGTGTGTAGATTTCCTGTTATGTGAGTGTTGTGGTTATATCTTGTACACAACAACAGCTATTCAGCAATTGGAAACATGGCCAACATTGATCATAAGGAAAAGTTATGATCAATAATGAAAGAGATTGTTGTTAGCCATAATGGGCTACATATCAGCAATTCCATAATCGAGGATTGTATTGCTGAAATATATTCCGAGAATCATTGCGCAAGAGAATTTACTACGTGCTATTGTACATTAAGAAGTTGAGCTTAAGAAATCTACACACTATTTGAGTTTGATATTCAACAATGTTAAATCAAATAGCTTCGGAAATTTATCATGATTATATTTCTGAAGAGTGGAACGATTTGTCGTAATTTCATTGCAATAAAGTTAACTTCAATGGAAACTTGAATATTCATTGATAATACATAACTCCTTGTCATCTTTTAGCTGAAAACCCATCATCAACCCAGAGATAGAGCTCATTGCTACCCACCACACTAGTAAACAACTGCCACAATATTATGAGGCACTCACACTAACCCCCACATCATGGAGGTACACACAAGAGAGAAGACCTTCTAAAGAATATAAAGGAACAGATATAAGCATTTTAAGCTTAGTTGTTACAACTGTTTAAACTTTCAGTGTACTTTTATTAACTAATCCAAATTAAATGCATATACAGGCTTCCACAGCCTGTGTCTTGATGCGTACCTTTCGCTCATCTTCTTGTGAGCTTCTTCTAGGCTCTTGTCTGTTCCTTGCACTGTTTTTCTTGCTTATGTATCAGTGGTTCCGCAGTGGCCCTGCCCCTTTGCTCCTGACTGGCTGCCTGTCCACCAACCAACCACAATACCTGTGTCTCTGTATCTTGATGGTCTTGGAGGCAGATTCCACTGCGTTTTTCTTTGTTATTCATTTCTGTAGGTCTTTTTCGGACTTCTTGGTTCATTGTTTGTCCTTCCTGCGGCAAAGATTGCTGAAGAGAGTTGCTGATCTTGAGATGGTCTCATGGATTCACCCGTTGACTCTCATTGGTTGAGCTCCGATCAATAGTTGTGTTAGTGAGCAGGCCTTCCAAGTATTATGAAGTTATTTTCTGCTGTCCTGTTGATGTGCTTTTCCTTGAAAATGTATATGCTTTCTCTGGGAGAAGCTGCTGCAGGTGGGTAGGAGTTCTGTGCTTACATTTTTACGGCTGGCATTAATCCAATAGAATGTAGTTTCTGGGCTTGTAGACCATGGTCCAGTCAATGAATAAGTATCTGATGTTTCGCACAAGACTGCATTGGACATCTTCAGAGACAGTGACCCTTGGCTGGTTAACAACTAGAGGGCGTTTGATGGAGTGCCTCACATATAATTATATAGGTGAGAGGGACTGTCTCTCATCTCTTATTGGTTGTTTGTATGCCAATCACTACTATGTGGCTGTGGGAACTGTCACATGATTGATTCAGTTGGTATTTTGGGGCTGCGGTTTTGTATTGTCTAGCACCGGCACCCAGGCTGTGCATATACATGCTATTTCTTCTTTTCTACAAACTACGTCCCATGGTGGCCGGTTGTGGTCAAATGTACCGCTAATGTGGATTTTTTGTGTAGGTTTAGTTTTAAACTGTGTATGTGCTATTTCTTACGTGGTGTGATGGGCCTGCCAGTTTGGCCAATGTAAGACAAGATGAGCGAAATGGCGGCAAGTTCATGCCCAATGACTGGCCTTCTCTCAAAGCTAAAGATACATGTAAAACCAAATTAAATTTAATAAAAGGCTTTGTCTAGATCTGTTGTACGAAGATTTAATTCTTTCAACACTATGTTTTACTTTCCTTTAAAATGTATCTTAATAGACTATTTTACATATCCAAAAATCTAAATGAGTTAATTTGTAATGAAATTTGCAATTATGATGAATTATTACGAGGGGTGTCAAAAAATAACTGGAATTTTTTTTTTTTTAATGTGCCCATGCTTGAGATTGGCTTTAGCAGTACTGGAGATGTGACCTTGAGTGATGTAATACCACATGCATCATTTGCCTTGCGGTACCCACTTGAAGGGAAGCAGGGAAGGTGTACGGGTGTATTTACTGTACCTAACATGGAATTCAAGTTGCAGCAGAGTGCATCAATTAGATTTTGCATTCTTCTTGACAAAATTCCATCACAAACATTGAAAATTTTGCAACAAGACTACAAAGAACAAGCCATGTGGAAATCACAAGTTTTTGAGTGGCATAAACAACTTCGAGAGAGGGATGCGGGAGAGTAAAAATGACCTTGCAGATACTCCATGCCCTGGAAGGGTCTCAACCTTGAAGACTGAAACCAATGTCAGCACAATGTTGTGAGAATATCGTTGTTTATCGCTAACAAAGATTGCAGAGATTATGAATTATGAATCAGCTGAAGACATTGCACTAAATGTTCTAGGGTATAAAAGAGTTGCAGCAAAATGGGTCCCTCGTGTGATCAGTGATGAATGCTGATTGCGCCATCAAGACTCAAGAAACAATCACTGAATTAGGCATTGATGTGAGGCCACCTCTACCTTGTTGACCGGACCTAGCTTCCTGTGACTTCTACCTATTTCTTGCAATGAAAAATGAGCTTTGGGATAGTTATTTTCTGAGTGATCGAGAACTAAACAATACATTTTTGGGTGTACTCACCAGAGTATCTAAAAAGGAATTCAAGGAATGTTTTGAACATTGGACTGAATGCTTAGGTGATTTATTGTGCCCCAGGGAGATTACTTTGAAGGTCTCTAATGGAATCTGAATAAAAGTGAGCAGTGTTTTGCAGTAAAAGAATTTTGATGTGTTGCATTCACATGACTTTCTCTACTCTTGTACTAACCATTATTGCAATCTCTTATTCCTCTATCTTCTTTGTGTTAGTTGAGATAAATATTTGCAGAAATTATCCTATTGCTTATTTCCTTGTAGGTGCAAGGGGAATATGGGAATACAGTAGGGTTTTGAGTGATAGTCAAATCTTTTAAAGCTTTGAGATTCCGTTCTCTTTGTATAACATAAAAAACTGAATAACGATGTTCCATTTGACAGAAGCGTAAGTTCTTCAAAACTCACACAAATAACAAGGAATATTTCTGAAAAGGTTCACTCTACAAAAAATTTATTCAGACATAAATTGTAAGTTTTAGCACGATCTACACTTTTTGTATAGTAAGATTTGGTCTATCCCTTATGGTTTACCAGTTATGCAAAAGTCATCCACAGTAAATAGGAGTACATAGGCTATAGCCAGAAAATTCAACATATACATTTTATTTGCCATAAAAATATCTCTAACAAGTGGCATTTTAAACAAAATCGTTTGAGTCATTTTCAAGAAAATACAAATTTTCGAAAAATTTTCCTTGTAGAGGGTAGTCTAGGTGAAGCAATTTTCTTCAAAATCTTTGTGTCACATCCCTGAAAGACATTAAACTTAAGTACCCACTTTGGTTTTTAACCGACTTTGTTTTTGAGTTGTGCTGTCCACAAACTGACAGACACACACACATATGGACCTTTTTCTAAAAAATTTTTTTTGGATTCAGGGGGTCTCAAAACATATATTTCCGGTGAAATCTCAACATTAAATTTTTCGGTGGAATACAATGCTTCCTTCTACTTACCAGTAGAGAAAGTAAAAATTATAATTTCTCTTACTTATTAAGAAAAATGGCAACTGCCTCTGCAGTACAGTGGTAGCGCATATGCCTCTGGCACAGAGGACCTGGGTTCGATCCCTAGTACCGACGTGGGGATCTTTCTCCACTGGAAGGTCTGGCCTGGGGTGCACTCAGCCTTGTGATGCCAACTGGGACTCCATATGGAGACAATACACCTAGGTCCCATCAAATTCTTGATGGGCCTGACCAGGAGATCATGGATCACTGATGGAGCCTAGGAATCTACCTGGGAAGCGCAATATGTCAGCGTAGGCAGGCAACAGTGCTTGGGTGATAAGCAGTGGACCCACCCCACCAACAAGATAAAAAAAGATAAATGGCTGTAACGTTGCAATTAACTATTGTGAAATAATAAAAAATAGTCCTAAGTTTTGAATACTGCTACCTGGGTATATAGTCTATAACAGACACTGGTACACTACTTTAGAGTGATGGGTAGTAGATGGTACCAAGAGCTTGCTTGCCAAGAAGCAAACAGACATATCACAGCAATGGATAGCAGTGGGGGTTCATTTGGCACAGCAACACATGTGTTGGTTCACAATTAATAGGCTTTCAGACTAACTTGACCTGCTGTATGGTTATTTGTATCATCAATAAAGCATGCCACTGATGTAACCCAAGAGCCACACTGAGGCTCTAAGCCAACAGCAAGCCAGAGCAAGGCTTGATTGGGCAAACCCTGTCGGCGCCTGCTCACATCTAAGTGGTCAGTTGCCTAATCATGGATAAATTTAGGGTCCCTCAGGATTGACAGTTGGATACTGCTGAGATACTGTTACTACAAATTCCAGTGTGTGGTCTGCTGGACCTAAAGAGGATAGCATTTTTATTTTTTTCCATTAAGAAGTGTTATTCTAATGACCTTTAAAGAGCACAAGTAAATGTATTCCAATTCCTAAATATTTTCATGCTATTCTACTACAATGAAGAGAGAAACTGGAACAGGATGGTACAATGGGAATCAATGATAGAAGCAGAACAAATTTCATTCAAAATTTGAAATGTGTAAGATTCTGCTGTATTTATTATATACATTTGTTTTATTACAAACCAAAAATTTTAGCTTTCAAATTAAAAAGTTAATTGGGACTAAATTACTACCTTCCAAGTTTATTCTTTGGTCAGATATCCAACAAAATTCCTTTTCAGACTCAATTGACACATGGCAGCCATATTATCTTAACACAAGCTTACACTGAAGTTTAGACCTGAAGCTGTTATTGCTGTCAAGGTTCTCAACATATCTACTAAACCACTGAAAGGTTCTGTTTCAAATGCAGCTTTTGCAATGATCTACAATATTTATAATAATGAGATTTCGAGATTACAATCTCACAAGTTTTGCCAATAAAATAACCATAACACATGGGTTTCAAATGGAAATGTTTTTTTATATCTTACTTTGATGGGAACTGCATGAATGAGTTTGTCTCTTCAGAAGCTCACAGATACACAGATTTTGCTGAATGCTACTTTCATGCTGAAGTGATCATCACTGTAATTCCTACACACAAACCTAATCAGAGTTTTTTTGATCCTACTTCATTTAGCAATTACATAAATATTTATGTTAATTAAAATAAACTTGGTCTTTGCTTACATGTTTCACAGGCATTCTCATGCAATTGGCTTGTTTGTGCCCTACATGGATTCTTAAACACCTCTGCCAGATGTTTAATGAATCCAAGCAGTGTTGTTATCTTATGTGGTAACTATAAAATTCATTAGTACTATTCATACAAGTCTTTAGGTCAGTAATATGTCTAGTCTTAACATAAATACTGTCACAAAGTTCCCAATAAATTTTCAAAAATTCTTTTGGGGTATCTTAATATCCTAAAACTATTCATTGCATTGATGTATGACAAATCAAAATGACCATCTCTGGTATGCACACAGTCCTTAAGTCTTTGTGGCCACTCATCTATTGAATTATGCAACGTTTCTATCAGAAAATCTGCTGCTGCCTTCCTAAGAGAATGCTTTAAACTTTCAATATTTGGATGTCTCTTCTTGCAAACCATTTCTTGAACCATGGACCACAATTTGTAGTCCACGGGGTTTAGGTCTGGACTTGCAAAATGCCAATCTGAGGTTGAAATAAAGTTGGGAACATTGTCTTGAGCCATTCCTGGGTGGTTTGTGCCTTATGTGCTGGAGCTCAATCCTGCTGGAAGCTCCAACTTTGTTCATGGAAGAGTGTTGTTGAGGTGCTTGACCACTCCCTCTAGTACTGTCTCCTGGTACACATTAGCTGACGTATTGGTCTGGGAGACTCAGTTGGTTAGATGCTGGCCTACTGATCCCAAGGTCACAGGTTCAAATCTGCCCAGACCTTGGTTTTTAAGTGTACTTAAAAACAACAGCTTCATGTCAGTAGATTCACTGGCATGTAAAAGAACTGCAGGATGAAATTCCGGCACACCGGCAATGCTGATGTGATCCTGGTAATTGACAGCGTTGTTAAATAAAATAATTTAATTAGTTGATGTTTTGACTCCTTTTTTGCAGAAATAGAGTTCGGTGGTTCCTTTGTAGCTCATATTCCACCACACCGTAACAGATACAGGATGATGGTCCCTCTGGATCCTTGGAACCTTTTCAGTAGCTTCTCTACAGGATTCTGCAACCATTTGCTGCATAACCTGCAGCAAGCATTTTGCTTTTAAGAACCACAGCAACGCTGATGTGATCCTAGCAATTGACAGCATTTTTAAACAAATTTTAAAAAGTTTTAAAAATATCAACGTGCAGGACATGACATTTCATAAATGTTCATTTCCTGAGCTATCACTGATGTCTCCATACCAGATTTCTTCAAACATTTGCTGCCACTGCTTTTACCAACTCTGGAGTACGCACAGTATGGTGTCTGCGGCAGTTTTTCACAGTTCCAGTCTCAAGGAAGCGCTGGGCAGTGCAGGAGACAAACTGCTTGCTTATTTTCAATTTCTCTAGAGGTTTGAATATCTCACCTGGGGATTTGCCTACCTTGAGCAAAGCTACCATAGCTACACAATATTCATAATCACCCCAATCCATCTTGAAAACTAACACAAAGAACTTTCTGCTACTGTAGCTGAACTCTCAATGACTCACTGCTGGACACATTAGCTCAGGAATGTGCATGCAGACAGAGGCAGGAAGTACAGCCACTCTCTAGTGTTGGGACAGTATTTAGTATTTATGGTAAGACTAGGTATTGTCATGATATGTGCAAGCTTCGTGCTATCACTGTTTGTAAGCATCAGCTGGCAAACAGCCAGAAAACAATGGGCAGATCAGAACAGATGCCACTGTACACAGTTCTACAAGCTTTCAACATGGAGGGATTTGCTTATGACAAAAGCTGAGAAACTTCAATTTTTGGAAGTTGCTGGTAATTCTCAGTTATATGAGTGAGCTGGCACAGATCGAGATGTTAGTTAATTGTCTGATTTGTTTGTGAGTGCACAGTCGAGCAATGTTTGTCAGTGTAAACAGCTGAGCAGTTTGAGAGGTAGAACTGGAACTTAAAAATTCAATGCCACAACTGGGATTTGAACTACAGACCTTCCGCTTACCGGGCGGCTGCTCTAACCACTGAGCTATTGTGACAAACTGTCAGAATGGCATGTGTGTTTAAAAACACCAACAGTAAGTTTGTTGGCATAAATAAATAATAATTACCATCTGAAGGTTATTTAATCCTGGGATATAAAGTACTTACAATAGTAAGTCACCATTGGGGTAATTTGTCTCTGATGTGAGACTGCCTTTGTGGTTTACCAGAAGAAATACGAACTGGTTTGAGAATTTAATGCCATTCTGGCAGTTTGTCACAATAGCTCAGTGGTTAGAGCAGCCGCCCGGTAAGCGGAAGGTCTGTGGTTCAAATCCCAGTTGTGGCATTGAATTTTTAAGTTCCAGTTCTACCTCTCAAACTTTGCCCACACACGGCTTGTGTGTTTAAAAACACCAACAGTAAGTTTGTTGGCATAAATAAATAATAATTACCAGCTGAGCAGCGTTTGTGAAGTTTGTGTCAGGGATATGATACAACATAACAGCTGTGAGTTGCAAGGACATAAATTGTGAATTGTGATTCATTTTTAGAAGAAACAAAGTGAAATAAAAAATCTGATGTATTGCACTCACATGACTTTCTCTACTCTTGCACTAACCATTCTTACAAACTCTTATTTCTATATCTTCTTCGTGTTAGTTAAGATAAACATTTGTACAACTTATCTTATTGCTTATTTCCTTGCAGGTGCAATGGGAATATTAGAATACAGTAGGCTTTGTGCGATAGTCAAATGCTTTAAAGATTTGAGATTCTGTTGTCTTTGCACACTTAACATATAAAAAAATGAACAACGATGACCCATTTCACGAAAATTCTAAGTTTTCCGAAACTCACACATAACAAGGAATATCTCCGAAATGGTTCACTCTACAAGAAAATTTATTGAGACATAAATTGTGTATTTTAGCAAGATCTACATTTTTTGTATAGTATGATTTGGTGTATCTCTAACGGTTTACCAGTTATGCAAAAGTCGTCCAGAGAAATACGACTACAGGGGATATAGCCAGAAAATTCAAGATATAATTGTTGGCATAAATAAATAATAATTCAAGATATACATTTCATTTGTCATAAAAATATCTCAAACATATGACATTTTAATCAAAATCATTAGAGCCATTTTCAAGAAAATCAAAATTTTCAAAAAATTTTCCATGTAAAGTGTAGTTTAGGGTGGGGCTATTTTCTTCAAAATCTTCGTGTCGCATCCTTGAACGACATTAAACTTAAATACCAGCTTTGGTTTTTAACCAACTTTTCGTTTTTGACATATGCTGTCCACAGACTGACAGATTGACACACAGACACACACACAGACCTTTTTCTAAAAATGCTTTTTTTTTTTATTCAGGGGGTCTCAAAACATAATATTTCTGGTGAAATCTCGACATTGAATTTTTGGGTGGAATACAATACTTCCCCTACTTACCAGTAGAGAATCTGAAAAGCAACTGGATTCGTCATTTGTCACATTGGTGTTAGGAGTGCAAATGCCATGGAGGAGATGAAACAATTGTTGGCCAAAATGGACAAAATGGGAAATAAAATGAAGACAATGAGATCCGGAATGCACAACATGGAAACAAAAATTGAAGTCAATTTGAAGAACGTAAACTCTGGATGGAATAGAGGAGCTGGGAAGCAAAGTAACAACAGCAAACTCTGTGATGGAAGAAGAAACGAAATGAACATGGAAATGAAAAGTGTAAAGGAACCAATGGAGACAGAAATAAAGAGTGTAAAGGAAGAAATGGTGGAGCTATGAAGCAAAATTGATGAATGCCAGCTAGCATGGAAATGCATTAACACCTTGGAGGACATTGGGGAACATTTTAGCACCCTGATAGGTAGAGTCAATGGATGCACCAACGAACTGAACACAGAATGGAAGAAAGGCTCTGCAAAAGACTTAAGGTTGAGATTCCGCGATGGGACAAAACATTCATGTGTGTCAAGTCACTTAAGTATGATGGAACGTCAACTTTTGAAGTCCCTCGTTGACAATTTGTCATCTCTGCCACCGGCAACATAAGCAGAAGCTACACAGCTGATAACTAGCCTCCAGGACAAGCAGCAGAAGTACTGAATGCGATTCTGACATTGGTGGCATCCAGACTCATCTGGGAGGCACTTGAAAACCAGTACAAACACTGCTGTCTAGCCGCAGCAGTTTCTCCTGGTCATTAAACAGCTGATGAACAAGGCTCTGGTGGACCTCCCGGCCAAATGTGTGTCCCAAGTAGCTGCCCATTCCTTCGTCGAGGGTTGTGACACCGAGATATGCCAGCATCTAACGCTCAGCAACTACAAGCCCACCCATAATGTGCTGATGGTCACACTTAGGGTGGGGCAGTAATGGTAACAAATGTTGTGTGGAAGATAAAGAACCAGCTCAGGGAGGTCTGTGAGGGAGTGGAGTGTGTTGGGGATGCAGCCAGCAGGGACATCTCGTAAAAGACTATCCACAACCGAGCCAATGGGGATCGAGTGGTGTATGCTAGTAATATGGCCAACCAGGACACATTATGAAGGGCTGTCAGCAGCAAAGCCCACGAGCAAGCAGGAGACAAGAAAGGATTGGGAGACCGTGGGATACGGCTGAGCCATCCCATCGAATGATGCCATGTGCCTTGAACAGAAGAGTGGAGGACAACCTCATTGTGGTTGGCAGCATACATGGAAAGCTGGTGCCAGTTACTGGTGGTCACAGTATATCTAGATCGTGATCCGACCTGACCTGGTGGTGGGCCTGCCATTGAGGAAACCTGATCAGACCTACCGTATAGTGATGGCATGAGATGACACCTTGCCTATGAAAGAGGAGGCCTGGCTGGAGCTGATCTTGGGGCAGAGAATTACAAGCTTGTAAGTGTTCATCACGAGGGTGGCTGAGAAAGCAATACTGGGACAGCATGCCTGAAGGTTTCAAGCAGCATGGCATATATTGGTCCTACCTGGATTGAAGGGCACTCCCAACAACCAAGGCAAGGACCATACCGCATGGTGAAGATCAACAACACAGCCCACCGCATCCAGAGGCTGCCTTGAGGGAAGATGCTGGTGGTACAATCGGATAATTCAGCTCGCTACATGGTGGTAAATCAGCCTTGAGGAGGGAGTAGTGTCACGGCTGCCACACATCACACTTTGAAGGCGAGGAATTCACCAGAGCCAAAGCTCTCCCTTTAAAAGCAGGGAAGGCAGCAACCAAGGGCCATTCCTTCCTTGGGGCTTTCCGTTAGGGCAATACCTGGCTTCCTAACAAACCCCCCTCCTCCACTGTTACACAGGGGATGGAAGTAGATAGGCCACTTAATGCGACAACCCATCCGGGAAGACTACTGATAACCTGGGTCAAGCTGCTGGGCATCTAGGTTACTGGCTACTAGCTTTGCAGTTTAGTATCTGAGAATGTTGAGGTGTCTCACAACATAGTCAAGACGTACCCAATCTCCCATGGATATCAGGAACCACTGCCCCACCAAGACCAATGCAATCTGAACAGCTCCCATAAGGGAGGGGCTTCAGAGTTTGGTCCAACGTACTTCTAGTAACGTCAGAAGTACCACGAGTGCTAGGGGTACACAGTGCTCGCACCACAGTCGCTGAAGGGGTTGGAACCCCTCCGAAGCATCACAGGAGGATTAAGTGACAGCTATCTCACACCACCTCTAAGTGCAGGCAGGCAAATAGCCTTACAATAATGCATGGCTCAGAATAAACACTGTCGCACACAGTTCTAAAAACTTTTGACACACGGGAACTTGTTTATGACAGAAGTTGAGAAACTTTTATTTCCACAAAAGCCACCAGTAATTCTCGACTATATATGTGAGCCAGCATGCACCGAGGAGCTAGTTGATCCTCACAGTTGTTTGCGAGCATCAACAGTTGAGCAGTGTTTGTGAAGTTGGTTACGATACAACAGAACAGCTGTGAGTTGTGAAGTCACGAATTGTAAATTGTGATTCAGTTTTACAAAAATAAAGTGAAATAAAAATAGTAACTGGACTTGTCATTTGTCACTATATTTTACATGATGGTCATTGATTTCTAAACTGTGATAAATTCCAAAAATAGCTTTTAATGCCTATTTTTAATGTTTGTATTATGACACAGTGGCTAATGCACAAGGTTGGTGGAATTGGCACCAAGTAGTTGGAATTGTAAATAACAAAGACACACGCTCACCCAGCGTAAACAAGGTAAGTGCCATTGCCAGAGAATTAGAATCTTCTGGATGTTTTAACATCCCAAACATTCTGAATGTTCCCATGGCTATGTATGCAAGTGCTCTTGTGAAGTGAGTCAGTAAGTTTGCGAGTGCAACAAAAAGTACTGTTCAAGGCAGCTTATGACAACCGTGGTGAAGAGCAGTGAGTCCTGTTATGGCACAGGATTTAATACATCTTGTGTTTGGCTCCCCAGAAAGTGAATCATCCACAAGATGAGGCTACACTGGACATATTTTGTTATGCTACTATGTCACAGATGAAAATAAAGTGGCAGTAAACAATAGGCTAAGCAAATTCAGTGAAAATTGTACTAGATTATTAACTGAAAATGAAAACTGAGTGAAGCGATAGTTTAAAAAACTGGACTAAGTCACAAGATTTGGTCCACCAGAAATATTTCACTGTACCACTTTTTTCTTCCTACTGTGGCAGAAATTATATGTTCAAATGAACTAATGAGAAAATTTACATTAATATTTCATATGTCAAGTTGTACCCCCTAATATGTGTAAATTTCCTGTATAATGTGAATAGCGAGGTTATATTTTGTAACCTCAATTTTGAAGCTATTCAAAGGATGAAAAGATGGTCAACATTGATTGTAATCTCTTATGATCAATATATAACTAAAGAGAACCGACAGTTGTTAGCCATGTAACTATGACGAATAAATAAGAGCCCCTATAGGACTATTGACTGAAACATCATATAAGACAGACATGTATTTGAGCAATATAATATAACAAGCTATGTACCAGCAAACGGCAACAGTGATTTGCATTTCCAAGAGGTGTTCAATGAAGCATTATGCAATATTGTTTGCCACACATGATTGTACATAAAATGTAAATAATATTTACAAGAGATGCTAAATTGAATTTAGTATATCCAGGAGTTACAGGAGTTACCAATCATTTAAATTCTGCTGGAAAAAACTACTTAGCTCATGAAATTAGCAAAATATTATCAAACACATTAAGTAAATCTGAAAAAATAATGGTTGCATCCTCTACAGGCGAGATTCACTTCCCACAGTCGGAAAACTTGGGGAGAATACAGAGACTAGACGAAACGTAGCAAACAGAACACTCAGAATAGTTCACCAAAATGTCCAATACCTATCTAATAAGACTGATATGTTGAACGTAGTGCTTAATGAAATTGATGCTAGTGTTACTGTAATCACTGAACATGGCCTCATGAGTAATGAAATAGAGTATGCTAAACTACAAAACTATACTTTAGCCACATATTTTTGTAGAAATAACCATAAAGGTGGGGGTGTAGCAATATATGTAAAAGACAATTTAGTTTTTAAAGTACTTCCATACATACACCACTTTAGTAATGAAATGAATTTTGAATGCTGTGCCATAAAAATGTCTACTGAAATTGGTAAGATTGTAATAATAGGTATTTATAGGTCACCTAATTCTAATATAAATGTGTTCTTTAAGAATCTAAATAGTATATTAGCTAAGATAACTGATAAGGAACAAAAAATTGTGTTAACAGGTGACCTTAATATAAATTCCAATGTAAACTCTCGAGATTATATGCAACTATGTGATATTCTTACCAGTTTTAACTTATATAATGTAATAGATTGTCCAACGAGAATCACAAATATATCTGTAACTGCAATAGATTATATAATCACAAATATTGACCCAATATCACACACTGCATTTGTCAAAGAGTTTCACATATCTGATCATTGTGCAGAAATTATTGATATTTACAACTGTAATAGTGAGGTAAGAAATGTAATGTGGACACATAGAAGGTCAATCAATGACCACAACTTAGGTCTTCTACAGGAAATGTTAAAAATAGAAACCTGGGACTCTGTGCAATTGACAGCTGATGCTAATGAAAAATGGGATGCCTTTTTTAACACTTTGTTAGAACACTTCAATCTTGCGTGCCCTTTAAAATTAAAGCGAATTAATACTAAAGCTAAACAAAAAGTGAAAATGAATAATGAAATAAAAAATCTGAGAGAGAGGATGAAATCCATGTACGAATTTTATCAAATGACAAAATTTGAAACTTATAAAGAATCCTACAAAACTTTGAAAAAGCAATATACCAAGGCCCTAGCTAGACAGTTATCGCTAACATACGGAACTACAATTAGTCAGTCAACAAACAAAACTAAAACTGCATGGAACATAATAAATAACCAAAGAAAAGTAAAAAATGAAGATAATAATATCTCTTTGCAAATAAATGGATTAATGATGTCTAATCCTAAAGATATATGTAATTTCTTTAATCATTATTTTACCAATGTGATTAACCCATCACAAAATATACCGGGCAACTCTAAACAAAAATCCACCGTTCAAAATTCTATTTATCTTACCCCCACTACTGACATTGAGATTAATAAAATAATTAGGGAACTGAAAAATCAAAATTCATATGGATGGGATGGCATCTCCACTAGGGTTATAAAGTATTGTAAAAATGAACTGGGTAATATAATAACTCATGTAATAAATACATCAATTGAACAAAACATTTTCCCAGAATGCTTAAAGAATAGTATAATAAGACCAGTTTTTAAAAAGGGAGATGTAAGACATGTAGAAAACTATAGACCCATAACTCTTACTTCTGTTTTTAGCAAGATTTTCGAAAAAGTTCTAAATACAAGACTGGTCACCTTCCTAAATAAATATGACGTTCTAGTAGAAACACAACACGGGTTTAGGAAGAATTACTCTACAAGCACTGCAATTGTTGAACTTCTACATAACGTATACACTCAATTAGATAAAAACAATCATTCTGTAGCACTGTTTCTCGACCTTACTAAGGCATTTGATAGTGTATCAATAAAAGTATTATTGGACAAATTAGAAAATTATGGGATAAGGGGGAAAATGCACAAAATAATATCTTACTTAACGAATCGTAAGCAATGCACAGTAGTTACACACAAAGTCAATGGTTCAATGAAAAGTTTTTCATCTGCATACCATACTGTTAGGTTTGGTGTACCGCAAGGTTCAGTTTTGGGTCCTCTATTGTTTTTATTGTATATAAATGACCTCCCCCAGTTTGAAAATTGTAAAAATATTTCTTATGCTGATGATACCACACTTCTATACTGGAATAAATCCCTAAATGCTTTGGAATATTCAATGATGGACTCATTAAGTGAGATACAGAAATATTTCAAGGATAATAACTTAAACATGAATATAGGAAAGACAAAATTACTCCACTTTCAGTATTCTAATCAAAACACTAATAACTCTGTAACTATAAATGTACAAAACACAATTCTCGAACACGTACAGAAAATTAAATTTTTAGGACTAATGTTAGATAAAAATTTGTCATTTGCACCTCATATAGACTTAATCTGTGGTAGAGTAAGCTCAGGCTTATATCTACTAAGGAGGCTTTCCAAATACCTCGATACTGAGGTTCTAAAAATTGTATATTTTGGGGTAATATATCATAACTTTCAATATGGGATCGAGGTTTGGGGAAATGTTAGTAAACAAAATTTAAATAGGTTGTTAATATTGCAGAAGAATTGTATAAGAACAGTGTATAAACTTAATAACAGGACTTCGTGCCGCAGTATTTTTAAAAATAATAACTTGTTCACTATTATTTCATTATATGTATATAAAGTAATAATACATATTGTAAGTAAAAATGTACATATTATTAGTAGTAATAATCAATATTATAGTTACAATACACGAGGTATGAATAATATACATAGAATTAATGTTAATAAAAGAACAAGTGAATCTGATCCATATATCAGTGGTGTCAAACTATATAACAAATTGCCACATACTATTAAAGCTAAGCAAGGAGAAAGTTTTAAAAAAGAACTAAGGAAATATCTTATAGGAAAATGTTTATACTGTATAGAGGAATTGTAAATATGCTGTATATAACTCTACTTAGTGGTATTTCATAGAATATGATTATGTTAAGTCTTATTTTGTAATTTTTGTTTTGTTGTATTTGTAGTTTGACGATGCTCGAAACAATTTGTATAATTGTCTATGGGCTAATAAACATTGATAAACATTGATATAAACTGAATAGCTTTGAAAAATTATTGCAGTTGTATTTGTGAAAAATGAAGTTATTTATTATAATATTGCTACATCATTATAATAAAGGTAATTTTGGTGGAAATCTGAACATTTGAGAATAACCCTCTAGCACCCATAATAAAAAACCACCACATTTGGCTACTCAATTGCAGGGCACAAAAGAAGTGGAAAAAACAAAAAGACTTACAAAATGTTCAAATAAAAAGGGTGAGATACAAATCGTCATCTGTGAAGGTCTACAAGCTACTGAGGACTGGATCTTTGATACATCCCAAGGACACCTTGACTTGATCTTCCCATCCCGAGGACAGTTCAATTTGAAGACCACATCTCCAGGACTGGATCTTCAATTCGTCCCAAGGAATACGACTGAGTATCCAACCAGAGGATTCCAGGAATGTCTCAACAAAGGAAACACAAGCTAAGAAGATAACAGAAAGTAGGATAAAACTTTTTTCATTCCAAATTTTTTTTTTTTTTTTTTTTTTTAATGAAACTACAGGATGGGAAGATAACTAATCCATCAACCATGAGCAAAGAAAACATAGAAAGAATGGAGGCAGGTACAGTAGAAGAAGCAGATGAGATATTACAAACAGTACAAAAAGTAATAAGAAATGGCGTAGAGGAAGGGAGATTGCAGATAAGGGATACTAGAGGGGAAGACCCACAGAAGAAAGAAGTTTAGCAGATCTTGACAGACTTATAAAGCAAGAAATAACAGGCTTAGGTCAAGAAATCAAACAAAGAAGGGAAGAGATGAATAAGAAGGAATTAGGAGTTAAACAAGATTTAGGCCAAGAAATAACTGGCTTAGAATCAAAGATGGTAGAATTGAAAAACGATTTGAAAAAAGAAATAGAACAGGTTAGGTAAGAATGTAGTAGGAATATGATAGCAATGGAAAATAATTTAAAAGACATATGTAGGGAAATAAGTGAAACGAAAAGTACTCTTGACAGCCAACTAGAAGCCATAGTAAATGGGGAAAATAATCAAAAAATGAAGGATAAGGTAGAGGAAAACAGTGAAATAAGAATCCACAGTTGGTTTGGAAGACGAAACCGCTAACACAGGAACTAAAATGGAAAACAATGATAAACATATCCAAAACAGACAACACAGAAGATTCTAAAAATGTAGGTAAAGGAAATAAAGCAGTTCTTATAAGTAAAGAAATAAATGTAACAGGAACTGAAACAATAACTGATAGCAAAACAGCAAACAACTACTGTAAAATGTATAACCAAGAAACCAACTCATATATGAAGTCGTGAAAGAAGTTAGGTTACGTAAAAACGAAATACGTAATAGCGATGAGACAGAACAATGAGATGGAAAATATAATGTGTAAAGAAGTAATTACAATAGCAAGTGAAATTTATAAAACAATAAGCATGATTTCAGCAAAAACAACAGCTGATAGAATTAAAAGTCTCAGAAAATGTGAAATTCTGTACAAAAGATTTTGTAGGGCCATTCGAATTGCTTCAATTTCTCCATCAAAGTTTGTAGTTCCATAACTTAAAGATTTGTAATAGGAAAAGAGGTGACATGTGACTCCAGCACCTGCTCCATCTTGGTTTGATATTAATGATCCTTCAGTATAAATATGGAGCCATTCGTGTTCTGGAAATCTAGTATGGATTGTCTCTAATGCCAATAATTTTAGAACACTAGTTGGAGTATCACTTTTCTTAACTTCTTCTGTCAGGTGTAAATAATATGTGATGTCTAATGTTTGTGTCGGATTGACTTTAGATATGAAGTTTTCCTTTGAATTAGGAAGGTATACATTCTTCTTGATGTCTTGAATTTTGGAAAGAAAGCTTTCCTGAGTCTTTAGTGTATGTGTAAAATTTCTCTTGTGCCATGTATTGAATGGGAGTCTGATCAACTTTTCGTGTTGAATAAGAGCCGCTTTTTCTATTTCATATTCAATGGGACATTGGTTGGTTAGTATTTCCATAGCTGCTATTTGCAAAAGTGTTACCATGGATAAAAAAATAAGTCATGTCTGGAACACATACATGTATAAATACATGCTAACATGCTTACATGCATACAGACATACGTACACACATACATGACAGATAGACAGACATATCTACTAGTTGAAAACTGTAAGTTATTTGGTACTTGTGGAGTTATCCTCTGCCGTTAAATTAGTGTGGCGTTCCAGACATTATTCATTTTTCTTTTGTCCACAGGTATACATTCATAGGAGTTGAGTTATTGATTCAAATACTTTATTTATTAATTTGATTTTGTTTAAGAAATATGAGAGTAATTTAAAATCATGTTATTTGATGCTGTTTGCAGAATTTAAAGTAAACACAAATTAAAATTTTGAAATATTGATACAAAATGCAGACCACCAACGATACAACTCACAAACATGCAAACACACTATAAAGGGACAAAATTTAAATTGATAAGCTAAAAGTTGTAAAATTATATTATATGAACATGCATGAGAGGAGTAATAATCATGTTACCTTTGAATTGAGGATGGTAACAAAAATGAAATACAAATCACGGAAACGTAACATCATTATGGGGCATATGTAGCGGGAATGTGTCCAAATGAACTAATAAGAAAATGTACGTTACTATTTCATATCTCAAGTTGCATCCATATAATATGTGTAAATTTCCTGTATAATGTAAATATCGAGGTTATATTTTGTAACCTCTATTCTGAAGCTATTCAAAGGATGAAAACATGGCCAATGTCGATCGTAATCTCTTATGATCTATATATATCAAAAGAGAAGCGACAGTTGTTAGCCATATAACTATGACAAGCAAATAAGGGACTCTGTAGGCACTATTGATTGAAACGTCATATAAGACAGACCTGTATTTGAGCGATAAAATATAACACTATGTATTGGCAACCTACAATAGTGGATTACATTGTTCAGAGATAAATTGAATTTAGTATATCCAAGAATCACAAAGATATTAAACTGAATAACTTTGGAAATTTAATACACTTGTATTTGTGAAAAGTTATTTATTATAATATTACATCATTATAATAAAGATAATTTTGGCAGAAATTTGAATATTTAATGAGAATACATCAATCATTGCCATCTTCTATCTGCTAACCCATTAACACCCTCAAGATAAGTCCTATCACTATCAGCTCATATATCCAGTGACATTTTTGAAATCTGACTTTGTATACTTTAATTATTTGGATGGCGTCAGAATTCTAAACTGATTTTACAAAGGTTTTATTAACTTTGTGTTTGTTTCATGGGGCTAGAATTCTGTTAAAATTAGTAAACCTAATGCGCCCATGAGTTAATTTATGCTTTCTCAATTTTGATGAATAGGTAAAGCGCTTGTAACAAATTTCACATGTATGAGGTCTTTTACCTTCATGGATTAATTTATGATCTTTCAGGTTTTTTACCAGAGTAAAACTCTTGTTACAAATTTCACAAGTGTGTGGTCTTTTACCCTCATGGATTAATTTATGCTCCTTCAGGGTTGTTGCTCGGAGAAAACTCTTATTACAAACTTCACAAGAGTGCGGCCTTTTGCCCTCATGGATCAATTTATGCTCCTTCAAGGTTGATAACCGAGTAAAACTCTTGTTACATACTTCACAAGAAGGTGTTCTTTTGCCCACATGAATTAATTTATGCTGCTTCAGGGTTGATATCAGAGTAAAACTCTTGTTACAAACTTCACAAGTGTGTGTTCTTTTGCCCACATGAGTTAATTTATGCTGCTTCAATGTCGATTTCTGGGTAAAGGTCTTCTTACAAATTTCACATGTATGAGGTCTTTTACCCTCGTGGATTAATTTATGTTCTTTCATGCTTGATACTTGAGTAAAACTCTTGTTACAAATAGCACAAGTGTGTGGTCTTATACCCTCATGGATTAATTTGTGCAGTTTCAGGGTTGATGCCAGAGTATAACTCTTGTTACAAACAACACAAGTGTGTGGTTTTTTGCCCTCGTGGATTAATTTATGTCTTCTCATGTTTGATGCTTGAGTAAAGCTTTTATTACAAACATCACAACTGTATGGTTTAATCTCTTCATGGATTAATTTGTGCTTTCTCAGGGTCGATGCTTGAGTAAAACTCTTAGTACAAATAGCACAAGTGTGTGGTCTAATCTCCTCATGGATTAATTTGTGCTTTGTCAGGGTTGATATTTGAGTAAAACTCTCATTACAAATAGTGCAAGTGTGTGGTCTAATCCCCTCATGGATTAATTCATGCATTCTAAGGGTTGATGCTTGAGTAAAACTCTTATTACAAACAGCACAAGTGTGCGGTCTAATACCTTCATGGATTAATTTGTGCTTTTTCAAGGTTGATGCCTTAGTATAGCTCTTGTTACAAACACCACAAGAATGGGGCCTTTTGCCTTCGTGGAATAACTTATGCTTTTTCAACATTGATGCCTGAGGAAAGCTTTTATTACAAATTTCACATGTGTACGGTCTTTTATGCTCATTAATAATTAATTTAAGGTAATTTATAGTTGATGCTTGAGTATAACTTAACTCAGAGATTTCACATTTGAATTGTTTTTCGTCTTTTTGGCTTATAACACACGTTTTTAAATCTAAATTCTTCACACAAATTTCACTCTTGTTTGGTGTTTTATAATTCTGAATCAAGCTGCACACTTTCACATCTGAATCCAATGCACAATTTGTTTGAAATTGTTCAGGCATCTGTTGTTGACTGGTGGTCAACAAATGGGTTCCCTTGGTGTTATCAGGATCACAGTTTTCCCAGCAGTTTTCCCTTGAATGTTTACAGAAGGGACTCTTACTGTTTCTGCACAAAGATTCTGAATGCAACCTGAAACAGTACAGGATATATCAGTATTCATGCATCTGATGAGAAAGTAAGACTTATTTTTGGAAATGTTTATTGTGGCTTTTAATAGCTCAAGCCTGTAGAGACAAGTGAATAAATGGATGCTCAAAACAGCTTGAGGTCCATTTATCTTATAAAGATAAGGAATAATCCCGAAAAAATATTATCCAACAGGAGACCATCCCATTCAAGAATCCAAATTTGCAGCTTTAGGACTGCAAGACTGACATGCTCCTCCACTCCTCCCCCAACACCATGGTGGATACAAGAGAGAAGAAGTAGTAAACTATTTAAAGGGAACAGACATTGAATGAATGAATGAATGAATGAATGAATGAATGAATGAATGAATGAATGAATGAATGAATGAATGAATGAATGGATGGATGATATATTGAGTACCAAATCTTACACACCTTAGGTTACCCCTAAGCTGGGCTCTTGCTAATTTGCTGTTAGGGTAGCCCTTCTGTATAATTGCCTTTTACATACACATTGTTCATGTTTACCTTTTCACTAATCTTAACCTGCTCCCACCCTTTAATTTGTATTTCTGTTTTATTTCATCTCCCAACCCTATTCACTTTCCTTCTTTCTCAACTTTTGTTATCAGCTTCACTCTTATAACTATCAGTTGACATGGTACACTTCACTAATCTTCATTTTCCCAATTACACTACTTCACTGTAACCTCACTTTCACTATGTACAAAAAACTCTCTACTACCTCATCTATGGCTTACGCTATCATTTCTTTAACCATGTTACTCTGCAAAATATCCCCTTCCTTCCTTGCTCCCTCCCTCCCTTCCTTTCTTTCTCTTTCTCTCCTGCTTAGTTCTCCCTTTCCCCTCACCCTCATTGATCCCTTAGCTATTTCAGTTCTTTCCTTCCTCCCTCCCTTCCCTTCTTCCTTTCTTTCTCTCCTGCTTAGTTCTCCCTTTCCCCTCACCCTCATTGATCCCCTAGCTATTTCAGTTCTTTCCTTCCTCCCTCCCTCCCTTCCCTTCTTTCTTTCTTTCTCTCCTGCTTAGTTCTTCCTTTCCCCTCACCCTCATTGATCCCTTAGCTATTTCAGCTGACATTTCTTCTGTAACTATTCTTTAATTCCACTGTTGTCATTCCTCACCTTGGCTCTTTCCGTTTCTTTCGTGCTTCACATCCTACCATATGCCCACCTTGCGTTTTGCTCACACTTTAATGCATTTGTTACTGGAACCACATGGTTGCAAAATGCTGAGTAATTATCCATTCTATGGTATTTCCTGCTGGTGCTTAAACATTTCCCTATCTTTCTTGGCACAATGACTCTGATCCTGCCTCTATCGCTTGATCCATTCTTCCTCTTGGCTGCCTGATCCTTTTAATGTATACCCTCTTGCATTCATTTCTTGCTTGTATTCGCTGATTAACTCCTTCATTTGTGCCCTTTGTCTTTGTTGATGTAAGTAGTTGATCCTCTCAATTTTTTGCCTGTTTTAGTACTGAACAGATACTAGCATTACAATCTTAGTTATTGCAACTGTTTAAATTTTTCAAGTATTTTAATGTCTAATCCAAGCTGACTAGAATGCTTTTCTAGCTCTGCTATATGAAGCTAAGTTCTTCCAATGTTATGTTTTATTTTCCCTTTAAAATGCATCTTAATGGATAATCCTACTGCATTTAAGAAACATAAATGTGTTTAATTTGAAATAAAACAGTCAATTGTGACACATAAGTTATATAAACAAAGATAATTCTAATTACATAGTTAAAGTTAGTGCATTTTGAATCAACAACGTAGCACAGCACTGATAAGACTACCTGGATTGAAAGTATGACCGAAAAATGTTGCACGTTGCCAAAAACTTATTTAGAGGTAGACTTAAAATGATCTCCAGGTTGAGTTACTCATAAAAGAAAGATCAACAGAGGAGTTATTGATGGCTATAGCACCTCCCCTTCAGCTAAAAGGAATACCATATCTCATTGGATAATCGGCAACATCATATAATAGTTATACCTTTATTTATAGACAAGCATTCACGACAAGAATTTCAACGCTTAATTGTTGCATTAATATTCCAGGTGTTCACTATCAAGAAAGATTAAAAAATAACATGCTGTCATTGCAACCTGTTAGATTCATGGGAGGGAGTACAGCATATGCAGTGTATTGTAATATATCCCTCAATGTCGATGCCATCAGTTTGCCACCTGTTGAGATAGTGGTAGCTCATCAATGGATCTCATTGGTTCAAGTGTCTAAAGTGCAGCAATTAGCAGACAGAATAAGCAATAAGTGAATGGAGTGGCAAGGGATGTGAACCATCTGGTTAGCATGGGCCAAGTCAATAACCACCTTATTCTTCAATTGTGTACAGCTGTTTGTTTCTGAAGTTATTCTGACCAGTGTTTATTTTGTGAAGCACTAGTATGGAGAAAAACAAAATTTATACAGCAGGTTTTAAACGAAGAGTGATTAAATTTGCAGAACAGAATGGTAATCAAGCTGCAGAAAGGGAGTTTTCAGGGAGTGAAAATCTCACAAGAAATTGGCACAAAGTGAAAGTTAACTGGAGTCTACAAGCTATTCAAGGCACTCTTTTCACGCCCCTATAACCGGAAAGTTTGATAATATTGACTCCAGTTAAGAAGTACACATGAGTCAACAGTATCGTGCATGCATTTGTAAATAATAGTCTTAATTCAATAAATCCAAAGCCACATTTTTGTTTCTTTTTTTTATTTAATTACATTTTTTTTATTTATTGGAGTAGGTGTTTGAATTGCGGTGTCAGCATCATTTTTTTTCCCCCTCCTATTCGAGACCATGCTTCACAACGTTCAGATTTAGTCTTACTCTCATTATTGTCCACTAGTCGCTGAAAGTTAACACAGCCAACATTAAATAATTTTTCTTTGTATAATGATTGCACAGTGTATTTTTACATTATAAAGAAAGCATAAAAAGTGTGACAATTATGCAATGAAATATGGTATTTAGCCTCTGAAGTTATTTTTCTAAAATAAGCATTCTATACAATGCGCACACATGCACACACACAAACCTTTTTGTAAAAATTCCTTTTTTGGGTTCAGGGGGCCTCAAAACATACACCCTAAGACAAAAAAATGAGCAGACTCTAGAAGCGTATATTTGTCTAAGTCCATGTCATTTCTGCGGCTGGTTTACAATGCTGTCATGCAATCTGTGTCTTTAGCATCGTTCTGTTGTTATTTCTCATATTGAGTCTCAATTACTCAATGTGAACGGATGGCCGAGTGGTTAGACTTAGACAAATATACGCTTCAAGAGTCTGCTCATTTTTTTTTTTTTTTTTTGTCTTAGGGTGTATATTTCCAGTAAAATCTTGACATCAAATTTTTTGGTGGAATACAATACTTCCTCTACTTACTATATGTAGTGGAGAAAGTAAAAATGTATATTATAATTTCATTATTTTCAATGTGGCAAATTTTCTGGATTACTCATTACTCCATTTCTTGCTGTCTTCAGTTAAATGTTTCTTAATGAAATACATCCTTCCCACTTAGGAAAATGCACATTAAGATATGAGTTACACAATCACTTCAAAATCAGTAGTTCAAAGAGGACACTAGACAGATCTTTCTGACTTAGGAGGGCAGTGCAGCTCTTCTAAAGTACCTTAAGGGGAAAGAAATCCTTTTAACACTTTATTGTGGTTATGATATTATCTATGTGAATCAATGTTGCCTCAGACTATACTGAATGCCTATAATAAACAATGTAGTTAATTTGTAATTTCCCCTCAAAGAATTGTTAAACAGAAAATACATTTCAAAAATTATAAATGAAAGTAATATCATTAATTTGTAATTTATTGCAATAAATGCAGACATTGGTAATCAATTAGCTGGCAATGACCAGTGCCCAATAATATGGTCTCTCATCTATACCATGTGTGATAATTTAATATTATCACCAGGCATAGAAATTTCTAAGCATCAAAGTCAGGACAAAAGGAAATAAAGCTGAAGCATTACTGGACTTTAGTCAGGGAAATACAATGTTATCTCTAGCACAGTTTTGGCATTTGCAGACAGCAATTAACCAGTTTTTACCTACCAGTCAGTGATCCTTAGCTGATGTTATTTTGCATTCTTCGTAATGATAATGGTTTGAGTGTTGGTAACCTGAAGCCAATTCCTTAAGAATTCCAATACCTGGTCATCACTATGATTATTCGTGCACATTTAGGAAATGCCAGTGGTAGACTAATTAAAAACGACAAAGCTATTCCTTTCTGAATGCACACACACCCAAAAGCACAACTCCAGAATATAATATGATGGATTTACCTTTCATTTGAGCATATTCTGATTCAGCGCTGAGCCAGTAATAGCATCATTTATTTTATATTCCAAATTTCAACAATGTCACCGACGTCCCAGTGCTAATGCATCGGTGCCACCAGCTTGATGAGCTGGTTGTTATTCATCCAATTAATCTTATTGGCTCACATAAAAGTGCAGTAATTAGCAGACAATTAACATTTTACTCCTCTTGAATTCATGCTTGGCATTTTTCTGTATTTATGCCTCACTTGCTGCCAGGTTGCTTTAATTTGTTAATATTTACTTGGACCTCTATCTGAAGAATATCTTCTGAATATTTTAGATTAAGTGTGATAACAGAGGAGAAACATTTCAATTGTTTCTTTGTCATTATCTTAATGCTTTCTTTTGTTAAGAATTAATGATTAACTATGCATTACACTAATCTGCCTACTTAAGTTTTAAATCCCTCGGGTGCTCCTTCCATTTAAAATTGACACAAATATACAAATATGCAATAGCTCACAATTTTTGTTCAACAGAAACCAATATGAAACAGGAAATAAAGTTTTTAAAACATGTCACAATCCCAGTAGAACTCACAGTATAAGAAGAAATCCACATCACTAAAAAATGCGCTCACGGTAATGAATTTTGTAATTCTGTCAGTTCACGACAGAGTGAAGTTCTCCACTCGACAGAACTGATACTGAAGCAGGCAATCCCCCTCCCAGACACCAGTGGACAAAAGCTGGCAATGGAGACAAATGCCTTCGAAATATGTCTAAGTAAAAATTTAACAAGTGAAATGAAAGTGCCATCAATCCACTCACAATTTCAATATATAAACAGGAACTATGCAAACCCTGCTCTGATACCAAATGTTCCCAGTACCAAGTTCATCATGAGTAACTATGAAGGTTACACGAGATAGCTTCTGAGAAACAGCAGTTACAATGACACTCATATTTCTGATAACACTGATCATTTTGTGTTACATGTGCTGAGTTATGGCCATGGAAATTAAGAGTTATGGTTACTAGCTGAAGCAAGCTACAAATTAGGTGATAAGATTATAACAAAATGCCCCATGCTGGATAAATTTGATACAGATTTTATTCTGCAGCGTACTAAACCAGCAGTGGCTGTTCAATGAAAAACTGAAGCAGTTATAGTGAAGCAACACAAATCTTAAATATAACAATTAGAATAAAAGACTCATTTATCTTAGTATTAGCTGCAAGTTCTTTAAATATTACGCCAACTAGTTTCTTGATGCTTCCATCATATCTTCAGTGCTCTTGTTTCTTCTTCAACAAACTAGTTTGTGTAATATTTCAAGAACTTTCAGCAAATACTAAGATAAGTGAAGCTCTTAAACGAGAGCACTGAGAATATGATGGAAGCATCAAGAAACATGTTTACGTAATATTTCAAGAATTTGCAGAAAATACTAAGATAAGTGATGCTTTCAGTCTCTAATGAACTGTTATAAGTAATGTTAAGAGCAGTGGATGTTGTTACATTACCATTTTTCCTACCTCTAAAGTGTGGAGACAGCATGTCTGCCTCACTTAAAGAGGCTGCGCTGTAGCTGAGTGGTTAGACCATTTGCTTCTCACCAAAGTGACCCAGGTCCGATCCCAGGCAACCGCATGTGGGATTCATGGTGGACAAAGCGGCACTGGGACGAGTTTCCTCCAGGTTCATCAGTTTACCCTGCCATTTCATTCCCCCAGTGCTCAATCTTAATTCCATGTATCATCAATGTCATCGCCTGTGGTGTCATATGTAGTAAAAGTGGGCGTTAAACACTACACTAGCTAGCTCGAATTCAAGAGGTCCCAAGTTTGAATCTTGGATAGTATGAGTTCTCTGGATAAGGTTTTTTCCGTGGTTTTCCACTATCCTGAACAATGTATGTCAGGTAAGTCTAAGATCTATGGATCCCAAGCAAATTAGAGCAACATTTTACCCATTTCATTCATTGTCTGATATGATCTAACTGGTTAATGGATTTTAAACATAAAAAAAAAATTACCATCTTAAGATACAATCACTATTCTTCTGAGAGACGAAATACAGTTGAACCTGATTTATGTGTGCATCAAGGGGAAGAGGAAAGATTACTTGTAACTCAGAATTACTTACAGATTAAATTTTTATAATGCATCATATTTTATTTATTTATGCCAACAAACTTACTGTTGGTATAAATAAATAATAATTACCATCTGAAGGTTATTTTATTCCAGGACATAAAGTACTTGCAATAGTAAGTCAACATTGGGATAATTAAGGAAATTGAAGCTATTAACAGTGAAGCAACAAGATTCTGAAGTACGAACAAATTAGAAACTAAAAACTTCACTTATCTTACTAATGTTGTAAGTTATTTTTTCAACCACTGACTCGAGTTTCAAGTTGTCTCCAACTCATTCTCAAAGCTATACAAACAAATTGGGGTAATTGTTTCTGATGTGAGACTGCCTTTGTGATTTACTGAGAGAAATACGAACCGGTTTGAGAATTCAATCCTGCCTGGTAAGCGGAGGGTCTGTGGTTCAAATTCCAGCTGTGGCATTGAATTTTAAAGTTCCAGTTCTATCTCTCAAGCATCATATTTTGTTTAAAGGAAAAGCAATACAGTACACCTACATGTGTAAAATGTTACAAACAACAAAGATATGTATGAAGAAAACATATTGAATTTGGTCTTGCTTTAAAGAAATCAGTTAATTTGGCTTGCTTCATCTTTCTTGCATTAAGTGCATATACCTAATTTTATTACTGATGAAGTGATGACTATACGTAGTGTGGTATGGTTTACTTTCTTATCTAGCGTATAATATTTCCTTTTTCTGTGCTCTTTGGCCGATTAAAAGCAATTGAGAACTGAAAGACAAAATTGGTGTTAATCAGTGAACACCAGATACCAAAAATGTCAAATATCTTTACTTCTCATTTGTTGCTACAACATTGTTGTGCCGAAAGCCACCGGCTCTACCAGGAAACATCTTTGTCTTTTGTTTCCGTAGCTGAAAGCCACCTGCTCAGTTTGTCTTTATCAACAGAGATGAGGAAAATGCACCTCAAGTTTCTTTTAAAATAGCATATGCTGTATGCTCATTATACCTACATAAAACTCAGTTTTTTCTTTACTTTATTTACCTGATTACCCTTCCCTTATGTAAGACTTACAGCCAGTACCTAGGGTCAGACGCCTGTCGAGGAGCACAGGAACCTATGGACCAGAGAGAGTGAAGACCTAGAAGCGGATAGTAAGTCAATGTTGCTGTTGTAGTGTTTAACGCCCGCTTTTACTACTACAGCACTGATGACACATGGAATGAAGATGGAGCACCGGTGGAATGAGATGGCAGGGGAAACCGGAGCACCCGGAGAAAACCCGCCCTGACGCCGTTTCATCCACCACGAATACCACATGCGGGTCCCTGGGGTCGAACCCGGGCCGCCTAGGTGGTAGGCGAGCACGCTAACCGCTCGGCCACAGCGCCACCAATGGTAAGTCAAGCACCAGATATGATAGTGAGGAGGAGGATGATATGAAATGCAGGCAAAATCAACGATTGGAAAGGTGATTCTGGAGCAATTGGTAGAATGAGTGGTGAGGGAAATCAGAGAACCCAGAGAAAACTTGCCCTGACACCCCTTCGTCCACCACAAATATCACATGTGGGTTCCTGGTTTCAAACCCAGGCCACCTAGGTGGTAGGCCAGTGCTCTAATCCCTCTGCCATGATGCCGCTTCAGTTGTATTTCACTGAAATTTAATATGTATAACAGCGAATTACATATAAATGTATTACATATAAATGAGGTTCTATTATCATGTTTCTAAATTACATTTTGCTGGGACCTACAAAAATTAACGTATAAATATGAATTACTTAGAGTTGGGTTACATATAAAGCAGGTTCAACTATAATTTTATTATTAACTGTGAATAATGCAAAAGTTTAAAGATATTTTTCTTAAAGCACAATTTTTATTGTAAATTATTCTAAAGGCTGGTTTACAACCACCAGTAACAGTAACAATAACCATAACGAGAAAGTTGAAATACATATAATCTAGTGGGAGTGTTCGCATTTGAATGGGAAAGAGCACTTGGCCTAGTTTTAACTTTCTTGTTCTCATGTCAGCATGTTAGATTCATATTGCTTATGTTATACTTTCCACTGTAGAAATTATTCAAGGAAGTTGTGCTATAAAACAGCCGCTAGAGCTCTGTCTAGTCGCAACCAAGAAAAAATATCATTGGTCAGTTAGAAACAAATAAATTCTCAATGCAAATTACACTGAACAACAAATTTCAACTTTTTATTTTGCACCCAAACGAAAATAGGTGACTTTGCACATATTAGCTATACTGAACTCAAATCTGAAATCCAAAATTCTCAGTCACGTACCGTTTTTTGTTGTTGGAGAAATCGGCTTCAATCTTTTTAAAAAATAACACATACAATAGGTGCAATTGAAATATTGTAATCAATCCTGAAGTGAAATAATTTCATATAGCTCAACATTACAATGAAAAAGTTTGCAGAATCCATAAATTACAGTTAAAGCGAACTAAAGCCCCTAGCACAACAGCCCATAAAGGGTCAAGGCTTGCTGCCCAGCTGCTGCATCCCCCACCTCTGTCCACTACAGGCATCATTGGTCGGGTGCATTACTGGAGGGTGGGATGTGGTCAGCGTCCTGAGCCCTCTCAGCCAGTTATACGGCCTTCTCGACCTGGGGTCACTACTTCTCCATCAAGTAGCTCCTCAATTGGTCCCCCTGGGACCTAATGAGGCTGAGTGCACCCCGTGGCAGACCTCCCAGAGGGGATAAAATCCCCATGCTGGTACCGGGGATCGAACCCGGGTCCTATGCACCAGAGGCAGTCAAAGTAAACTAACAATCCATATTTAGGTAACTTTCATGCAAAAACTCAAAAATATTAATTTTACTTACTTTTTTTATAAAAAAAAGCTTTCGAGAAGACTTCCGCTTGTAGCTGACATCAGGCACCTCCCTTATGAGCTGCCAACAATAGTCAGTTAAACTACTAGGTGACCACTTTCCACTGTATCGCTTTTCCATGGCACTTATATCCTGATGAAACCGTTCTCCATGCTCATCACTCACAGCCTCCAGGTTGGGAGGGAAGAAGTCCAAGTGTGAATGCAGAAAATGTATTTTTAAGGACATCTTGCACCCTACATTTTTATATGCCTTTAGCATGTTCTTAATAATTTCCTTGTAGTTGTCGGCTTTTGTATTTCCCAGGAAATTTATGCACACTGTCCTGAATCCCACCCATGCTGCTTTTTCATTTTCGGAAAGTGGTTCTTTAAAATGCCTGTCTTCCATCAATTTGTGTATTTGTGGGCCAAAAATACCTTCTTTTAATTTTACTTCGCTTATTCTTGGAAACTTTTCTTTCAAATACTCTAAACCCCTACTCTCTCTTCAAAGCCTTTACAAAATTTTTCATTAAGCCTAACTTAATGTGAAGCGGCGGTAGCAAAATTTTGTCTTTGTTAACTAATGCTTCATACTTAACACTCTTTTCACCTGGTATTAAAGCACTCCTTACAGGCCACTCAGTTACTTCATAATGTTTTTCTTTAGCCCAACTGTCCCACTCACATATAAGACAACAAAACTTGGTGAAACCACTCTGCATTCCCAGGAGTAACCCTATGACCTTTAAATCTCCACAGGTTTGCCATTCATACTTTGCATAGTTTATAACTTTCAAAACTATCTTAAAATTCTCATGTTTCTTTCATCTGGACAGCATGAGCTATAGCGATGGAAGGATAAGAATTACCATTATGTAATAAAACTGCCTTTAAACTTAACTTCGACGAAACAATGAAAAGACGCCATTTGGATCGCTTGTAATTGTCACCCAGTTGTTCCACGAGCCCATTAACAAAGAAAACCTTTCTAAGAAGTCATATTTAAGCCCCTTGTCAAAATGCTGAAGTTACCTCACCCGCAATAAAACTGTTGCCAGCCTTGAATACAACAGACATTGAGAGGGTGAGCCTACCGATAAAGGTTGCGGCGGTAGGAGTAGCATAGCATAGCAAATTTTTGCAAATCACAAAAAGGGCAATATCTAAAAAAATGTTAGGTGATATCACAAAACGGATTTCAGTTCTGAAATTCATGCTTAAAAATCTATTAGAATTGCCTATTTTTGGTCAGGTGCAAATTTCAGTGTTGTACAGTGTTAGCAACCTCCACTTTGCTCTCGATATGGTGATATTGAGTACTGTCTTAATTCCCATTCTTGTTTCTGTTCCGGTCACCGTTGCTGGGCGATAGTGAACCAGCCTAACATGTATCTAGTTTAAGAGCAGCATTACTAACAAAAAAAGAGTGCAAAAGTGTGTTCCTAAGTAACATTCAGATGACTATAGATGTAATTAATTTTGAACACTAATGCAATAAAGCCAGGAAGCAAGTATTTAGTACGAGATTGCATGCAAGTTAGTACTGCATCATTCCACGTGAAACAGCAAATATATCACACTTTTTTATTACATTGACTGCAAATTTATAATTTGTTCTTATCAGAACATTCAGTAAATATGTTACAAGTAATGACTGGAACGCTAAAGGTAGCTAATGGGGTAATTGTCTATGATGTGAGACTGCCTTTGTCGTTTACCGGGAGAAATACGAACTGGTTGGAGTATTCAATGTCATTCTGGCAGGTTCTCACAGTAGCTTAATGGTTAGAGCACCCACCTGGTAAGCGGAGGGTCTGTGGTTCAAATCTCAGCTGTGGCATTGAATTTTTTCAGTTCCAGTTCTACCTCTCACCTTGCTATGAACTTATTGGATATGTACTATATCTTTCAACAGCAACATGACCGGAAATGGCCAACTTCAGTAGTTCTTAGTCAATAAGTAAAGCTAAAATATACTGCATCTAACGATATGCCAGCAGATATTCTAATAAAAATCCTAACCAAACCAAGGCACACTGTGTAGAACTTTTGTGATGATCAAGATTGAAAGCAGAGGACCTGGAGATTGAATTGAGGGGAAGAGTTGGAAACAGATGTATATAAAATGATTCCAGCTCAAGTTTAATTTCAATGGCACCACCAGAAGGACAACTTGATTTGTTTTGTACTTTCGGATTACTACTATGCAACCTGTTTCTCCATTGTAATTTCTCAATAAGCAATTTCTCAGAACAATGTTCCTCTTCTTACTCCAAGCATAATTCAGTATAACATATTGTATCAACTTATAACTGTTCCCTTATTCGTGCAATATTTTGCAACATTTACATCAATATTCACATATATACTGACACAGAATATGTGGTCAGACCCCAAAAAGAAAGTATTTATGTAAATACATATATTGTAAAATTTAATTTATTTTTCATGTTGGTAGGGATTTGTTAAGTACAGAGTGTGTTATACCATTGTTTCATTGTTAACATTATTTGTTTGATAATGTCAAAGTTTAGTAATATGTTCAAACTTAACGTATATTATCATATTATTATTTTACACTTAATATTAAAAGTGTTGGGATGATGGATTGAGATCGCTTCCTCAACATTTTGGGAACTATTTAACGTGTAAGATGACATCATGGGGGATGCCGTAAAAGGTATACACATACGCGTATGAATACAGACGCATTGTTAAGGAATGTGTTAGATTCAATGTCTTAGCGTCCCATTATTTGAAGAGTCAAGATGTTTTTGAGATGTGTGAGTTTAGACACAAAAAGTATAATTTAAAATCACAAGTAGTACTAAGAAACAGTTGAGGAAGTCGGTCTGCATGCATAGAATGTTAACCGAAATAACGCATGTGTAATTCCCAGTGAAAAAGGTGCGAATAAAAGATTGTGAAAAAGTTTTATCCTGTGTCCACGTTATTTCACGCTGTACCACGACCCGAGATAACAAAAGGGTCAAAAGCTCAGCACCATCACCATAGCTTTATTAAAAAACCGCACCAATACTTTAATAAAAAATCATTGGGACCTTTTTAGAAAGCTAATAAGGACCTAACTCTTTTTCCATGAGTAGTTTGGAATGGAGAGTGTTTTGGTAAATTCTTTGGGTCAAAATTCTTGTAATTAATTATAAGTTTTATATGTAACCAATTTGCTCAGTGTATTGCCTTTCAATATAAGTCTCACCCTCTTATGCCTTCAAAACAATCATCCACTTTACTTAGCCATATGTGAAATTTCAATAACATCTGGAAGTTATTCCCATGATACATTTGCTGTTTTGATATGGAATGACCATATTTATTTATACGACTCTTACCTAGAATCATCTTCTACAGCCTTCTCATCTGTTTGGGAGGCAATCTGTAACAAAATAAACTTATGTTTGTGAACAAATAAAATAAATAAATAAAATCTGAAAACTTCCATCCCGGTACCTAATTCCTTACACCGGGGCATAGCTTCCAAATTCCATACATTTATTAATAAACTATAAAAAATATACAAATCTACAAACAATTTTTCAGATAAGCAAATTAAAATAAAATATATATAAAAAAAGAAAATATAATTTTAAAAAATGAAAAGAAAGTAATAAAATAAAATAAGCTACCAATTCTAACAAACTACCTGTTTGTCAACAGATAAATATAACTTCACATACTCCAAAAGAAGCTGAATGGTATGTATACACTATCTGCCACTAAGAATTGACAGAGCCTTTAACAGCCTTTTGATATTTAAATTTCTCCATCTTTATATACATAAAATCTGTATTAAAATAATTAATTAATGCAGAATGTGTTTATATTCTCTGTTAAACTCTTCCTTATTAAGGGGCATATTTATTAACCTGTAAATTGAATTATTAAAAGCAGCAACTTTATTTGAAAAGGAATTTCTGCCCTAAAGAAAATAAAAGATTATTCTAATTTTAAAAAGTTAACTTACCATCCTTGTGCTATTAAAAAACATAGAAACTTTTTTTAAGAACATGGAATAACTTTCTTCCTCAAAATAAATATAGTATAAAGAATTTACAAAATTTTTCTGAAAAGAATAAAATTACAAATTACAAAATATCTGACATCAGTTTAGCTGTTTGCATTTTGGCAGAGTTTACGTTGGTAAAACCAAACATTTGGAAACCAGAATAAAAGAACATTTTGGAAATGTTAAATATAAATAGGTTGATAAATATTCTGTGTCTGATCATTTCTTGGTCATTTAATTATGAAATAAATCTGGAGGCTAAATTATTAAAACAATTAAATGGATAGATTTAATGGGAAAAGAGATTCATTTTGAAAAATAAGGATGGCATCATGAATTTTTAAACACACACATGGACTCTGTTCATAAGTTTGTTTTGTAATGAAACAACTGAAGCTCTTAACAGTTGTGACATATTTTCATATTATAGATGCTGTAGCGATGAGTCTTATCTTCAGGGTGTTAATGGGTCAGCAGATAAATGATGGTGATAATTAATATATTTCCAATAACTATTTCATTTTCCACCAATCTAACTTTATTCCAATGAAGTTATAATAACATAAATTATCTTCACTCTGTTACAAATATTGATGCTATTAGGTCCCAGAACTATTAGAGTCAAGACCTTCATGATTTTTGTATAAGTTAAATTCACACTTCTCTCACAAATATTGTGGAACATTTACGATATGATTGCCCGTGACAAATATCAACACATAATATTTTACTACCTTCTTTCTTTGGAAGTCTGAAAACAGTGTTGTAATAATCAATTTAAATCAAAAAGGTAAGTCGATTAACAACACTATACAACACTTACTTATATTTTACCGGAACATTTTCAAAGGCTTGACTATCCTTCAGTATCAACCGAACATTGGCTGTTTCTCCCTGGTGTGGATGGCGATGATTTCTAGGTTCCCTCTGGTGGTGGTTCAAGGAATTTGCTGAAGATATCTTTCTCGGGGATGTCAAAATTGAATACTCTGTTTCTATTTTTCAAAATGAAAATTTGTTCCCATGTGGACAGCTCTTGTTTTCCCATTACGTGTTTTAGGAGCTTCGGTTCTGGCTTTATGTTGTGGTTTTCTATCCAAAAGTGGCTGGCAACTTCTGATTTTTCCAACTGTTTGTTTTTTATATTTATAAAGTGTTCCTTTAGAAATAAGATCCAACTTCTTGTGTTGAATAAGAGCCGCTTTTTCTATTTCCTATTCAATGGGGTTTTGGTTGGTTAGTATTTCCATAGCTGGTATTGGTGTGGTTTGATAGTACCTGTAATTAGTCTGACTTTGGTTTTGAAAGATTTGAATTTTTGTATTTGCTGTTACAAGAACTTCACTGCAGTAAGTAAATAATGGCTTTATATATACATTGTATGTTGTGTTAATAGTTGCTCTGGAACAAACCCACTTCATTCCTGTTAAGATATTTTAACAGTGAAAAGCACCTTTCTGCTCTTTGTATTACATGCTCTATTTGTTTGGTCCATGTAAGTTTGGTATCAAATATAACTCCCAAATACTTTGCTTCCTTTGTTTCTGGTAATTATTGGCCCTCAAAATTTAGTTTTATTTTTAGTGGTTTTTTTCTTAGTGAAAAGATTTGGTGGTTTGATTTTGTTATATTAACAGTCATTAAATCTTCTTTGGTCCACTTTTGTAGGCTGGTTAAGGATTGTTGCATGGTTTTTTCTAGTTCTGTACTTTCGTTTTTTGCCTTTGAAGTCCACATTACTAAGTCATCGGCAAATACTGCACACTTCACACCTGATTCTTGTATTTGTTGTGGCAGATCATTAATAAATATATTAAAAAGTGTTGTGCTGAGCACTGCACCTTGTGGTAAGCCAAGGTGTACTTGTTTATATTTTGATATCTTTCTTCCATATCTGATAGCAATAAAGCGTTGAGTTAGGAAATGACCTAGCCATGTCAGGGGATATATCCCCATCTAGGGGATATGTGGATGGCGACCACAAGGTACCCAAGCTGAGCAGAATATTACTTGCACTTACTGGTGTTTTGCTCCTCACTGTAGCCTATCTGACCTTATGACCTTACCTTGGTCATCTCTTGTTCTCTTCCGACTCTGATGCTATTAAGAGTACCAGAGGGCTAGGGAGTCTTTATTTTTCCAACTTTTCCATTTCTCTAATTTCTCTATAAACCCTTAACCCCTAACATGCTGACCCGTCATGGCGTGTAATACATCCTCTGATTGGCAATCAGAGGATATGGTCAGTGAATTTATTTTGATAACTCTCCCGGTCAGGTCGGTGAGACCCATAAACCAAAGACAGGTATGGTCCCCCAGACATTCTGGGGGTTGTGAGAGAGCGATGAGACCACCAAAACGTAAAAATATGCTCTCTGAAAAGCGGTTATATTTACTACTAATTATCTCCAATGCAATTTATCTCAATTTAAATATAAAAAGAGGTAATTGTGTATAATACAGACCACTCAAGAAAATAAATGAAATATGAGGGCTGTTCAGTAAAGAATGATCATAATTTTATTACGGTCATAATTTTTCGCACTAAAATTCAATCTTATTATATTCTGTTAGCTTAACGTGAAACAAACACGCTGTAGTAGTTTCATTGTTGGTACTCCTGGTTCCTGAGAACCAGGCAAGTTCAGACATGTTCAGTATCGCCTACCGCTGCAATGGAGGTAACACATGAGGAACAATATGCAGCTTTGAAATTCTGCTTTCGTCTCAAATCTTCAGTTGAGGCCTATACAATGTTACAGGAGGCCTATGGAGAGTATGTTCTTCCCTACAGCACAGCTCGAAGGTGGTTTAAAACGTTTAAAGAGGGGAGACAATCAATTTCAAAAGAAGGCGGACCCAGTGCTCCAGTTACTGCTCTTACGGAAGAAAACATCAACACTCTAAAGTAAGAACAAATTAGAAACTAAAAACTTCACTGCTGCTGCCATTGTGGGAGAGGATCGACGAATTACCTTAAGATCACTTTCTGAAATACTGAACATTTCATTGGGTGCCACCCACACGGTGACAGAAACATTACACATGAGACGTGTTTGTGTGTGATGGGTTCCAAGACTGTTGATTTCCAAACAAAAGGACATTCACATGCAGGTCTGCATGCAGTTAAAGTTGATGTTAGAGGAATATCCAGAGTTTCTCTCAAACGTAATCACTGCTGATGAAACTTGGCTACATCATTTTGATCCTGAGAGCAAACAGCAAAGCTCAGTGTGGAAATCTCCTTTATCACCAACCCCCAAAAAAGCAAAAGTGGTTGCTTCTGCTGGGAAAGTTATGGTCATCTCATTCTTTGATATTCATGGAATGGTTTATCAGCATGTTGTACCTGCACACACATCAGTAACTGGACAATACTACAGGGATGTCCTGAAAACATTGCAAGTCCATATCAAGTGCAAAAGACCACATCTCCGTGAAGCGGGCTGGATGCTGCACCATGATAATGCACGGCCACATATTGCCAATGTTGTTGCTGAATATCTTGCAAAAATCAACGTGAAGTGCATCCCTCACCCTCCCTATAGTCCGGATTTAGCCCCATGTGACCTTTTTCTATTCCCTAACTTGAAGAAACACCTTCGTGGGAGGCATTCATCAGAAGCAGTGGTGGAGGCTGCAGAGGCGATTTTGAAGGACCTCTCAAAAAATGGTTTCCAGCATGTCTTTGAAGACTGGCAGAAATGCTGGGACAAGTGCATCACATTCATGGGAGACTATTTTGAGAAGGACCATCAAAATTATGAGGATGAGTAAAGGTACGTTGTCAAAAAAAAAACTGTGATCATTCTTTATTGAACAGCCCTCATATAGTGCAATTGATAGATTTTGTATTTCTGATTACGATTTTGAAGGTTGGCGGTCAAGCTTTGTTTTTTACTTATGAGCAAATTCCGTACAGGTGCTGCAACAGTTTTATTTCATTTGTGTGGCAGATATTCAGCAAATACATATTTATAAATGACTATTATGTGCACTAAAATTATTTATTAATCTATTTACAATGAATAACCTAAACACAGGCTCCTGTCATCCTGGTCATATAGACACACTAACCTAATCTAATGAACGCTCTAACTGCTTGGCCACGGTGCCACCCCCTAAAAGGTACTCAGTGGAATTCTAAAACACCTGTATATTAAGTGTGAAGCCGCATATAAATTATTACTATTTTTAATAATAACTAATCAGCATGAGAGAGCACTTGCCCCTGTCCCCTAATATACAAACCACTTCTGGGCACTGTGGATTGATTTTCTTATTTCCGAGACTTCTACAGCAAAGAACAACTTGGCAAAGCCTCCAATTCTGGAGCAGTTACTCTCTTAAGAGCATTTTGTTCTTTAGCATGATCAACCTACGACTACCTAACAATACTAAACCTAAAATAAGAACAATTAGAAACTAAAAGCTTCATTTATCTTAGTAATATTGCAAGTTCTTCAATTCCAATATTACTAAAATAAGTGAGGCTTTTAGTTTCTAATAGTTATTTTAGATTCTGTTGTTTCACTGTTAATAGCTTCAATTTTCCTTGAATACTAAACCTATTGGCACAGTTTACATTGAAAAGTCAAATAATCATTAATAGCAATAAATTATTGTTTTGCATTAACAACCAGCTAGACACATATTTTTAAGAAAAATAGCAAATAAATCTGAGAGGAACAACCTATAGTATGTACAAAGGAGTTATACAAACAGAGTTAAAATTAACAGGGATGGGATTTCCCTCTCTCATTAAATAATTTCCCAAGCTCATCAAAGAATTCCTTCCCTGCTAGGGAAGAATTTTTTCTTTGCACTGAAAGTATTTACTATTATTACTGTTCTTTGAAAATACCAAAAGACACGGAACACTTTCTATGCAGACTGTACATGTTACAAATACAGACTGTAAGTAGATGCATCATATCGAAAGTAAGCTAAACAATACACAATTCTTAGGTTCATTAGTTGGGTTGACATCAGGGTCACAATTCCAGCAATTCTGCGCCAGCAATGATGACTACAGCTTGCAGTATTCAGTTCAGTTTCTTGCAACTCACTATTCTACTGTTCATCAGCGGGATAAATTTGTGACAAGAAAGCAAAAAGTTACAGAAAGTAATGACTGATGTATTCCAGTTCGAATCGCAGGCTGTAACTTCAAGTAATTTTAATATTACAGCTTCTCAGGTGAAAAGTGCAGCATTGAAAATGACGAAAAATTGTAGCGAAAGTAAGTGCATTACTGTAATCGAAGGATCTGTAGACAAAACTAGGTTTGAAAAATGGAAAACAAAACACTCCTGGCTTTCATCAGTTTTGGGAGAGCTTATATGTTTGTACTGCTCACAAAGACAAAATCATGGCACTCTTAAAGACAGTAAAATGCATATCGCTGCTGGTGCTGCTGTTTTATGTACGAGTATATAACACATCAATGTTATTAACACTGGTTTTACTACCTACAATTATTGCCATAAATATAACACAAACTTAAGCCTCTCCCCTCATCAGAAAGTCTGATTCGAACACTGTATTCAAACAAGGTCCTATATTGACCAATTCCTTAAACCTTACCTTTATTACATTTTGGTAATGGATATCTGTAGACGGCAGCTCCACTTCATGTTTCACTTCTGTTGGTGCACTTTCAGTATAGCAATGTTCCTGTTTAATTTCTACTTCACTATGCAATTCATCACACTCTGTTTTAAAACTGTCTATAGATTCCTCTACGATGCTTGAAGTTGCAAAAACTGTCTCACTATGAATGTCAACATCTGCCTCGCATTCAGATTTAACTTGTGTTAATGTCCCAAACTCACATAAAGGTTCCTCTTTTATTTCCACTTTAACAGCCATTTGCTGGTTATCACTGTTTATAACACTATCGGCACACTCCATTAGAATGCCTGTAAAAATTACAAATCATCATTAGTAAAATGTACACAACGAAACAGAGGTAAGTGCACAATAAAATGAAATCTTTAATATTCCATATTCATTCATATATTTGAACAAATGAATCTTGGCTAATATTGTGTATTAACCAAGAAATTAAAGTTTTAAAGCCAGCAAAAAATCATTAGTTTGGGAGAATATTCACGTCATCAAGAATAAAATAAATTATTGACTATGCCAGGGTTGTATATTTACCATTCTTACCTTTGCAAAAGAAAATTTTAAAAAATATGCACTTTGACAGACAGTACATAGTTACACAACACATAAAAACTCGGCCTTAGATGTAACATTTTCAAGATTATCAAAAATACATAACAGTCATAAATATCTATGATTATTTTTGTATAATAAAATTCTGAATCATATTACCTCAGTACCATTAATAAATTCAAAATTTTCTAGTTAAATGGCTAAAAAATAAAGCATTTCACTCAACAGACAAATTCTACGAAAGCAACAATTTTTACATACTCGTAGATGAGTAGATATCTGAATAAGTAATGTCAGTGTTAATTTAATAATTAAATTGTAAATAATGTACAGATGTATTTATATTAAGTTCCTAGCATTGCTTAATACCATTATATTGTAAAGTTATGAACAAATTTATGTATCTGACAAGACCAACTGCATTGTTGTAAAACAGCTTAATGGTCAATAAACACTAATTCTAATAATCAAGTACAAATTTTGAAGTACCAGCAACAGATGGTATCTTACAACTGACCAATAGGAAAGGAGCAGACCAGGCAACGAAGGAAAGGGGAACAGTTACCTGATCAGAAAATCAGTTGGTCAGCCAGATGAGGACGGAGAGGAGCCTCTCTGAAACTAGTCCTGAGGGATTTTTGCAGTGAAGCAGAAAGTGTTTTAAGGGTTTTACGGATCTTTTGGTTCTGGCTTTACAAGTGCTCACATCTTCTCTAAACCTCTAATTTACGTATTTTCATTGCATTTGTCTTTATCACAGTTTTATTTTTGGGGGAGAAGGAGCTGGATACTGCAATTTAGCCAAACAATATGTTTCATTCATTTAAAGTGTCAATGCACCAGAGTAGGTTGGATGCCATTCTCAAGTTTAAGATGCTAAAATGTATTTCAATAACTTTGCTGTAAAAGCATTCAATATTGAGTAGAAGAATAAAATACAACACAAAAACGTAAGCATTGATATTAGTTTTATTTCTGTGATAGCTGTGTGGCACAGAGGAACTATGGTATTAAATACCCTTAGTAACATGAACCACAATATAATAAAGAAATACGAAAAGGGTTTTTAAAATACAAAAGAAGGCCATCCAGTTCATGTATCATTTAAATTCTAAGGCGTCTTGAAGGGAAACATCCATACAGAAATACATAACATTCATTTTATGTTCATACAGTAATAACTAGGCTTAGTAGTCGAGCTACATTAAAGAGGATTCCAGTTGTGCAGTTCGTAGTGCATGTGATGGCACAGTGTGGGAAACCAGTTCTGCCCATCTGTTCTACACAGCATGCATAACTTCATTCTTTTGGTAGCTCACCTACTACGTCTAGTAATAACTTGTATGGTCCAAAATCAAACCTATAAAATAGTCATATTCGTAACTAAAATACCAGGGATAAAAGTGATTGCTTTATTGGTTCAGCAAAATATAACAAAAGGATCCAAGTATCATGGATCAGTACTCACACTTAACTTACTTACTTAGCCTTCTGGCATGCATGCCATTGTACAAAGGACAACACCAGATTATTTATGCTTTATCAGTGTTTTAACTTTGAGCTTTTGCGTCATTGGTGTAATGTATCTATTGTTGATGTTTACTTGACAATGTGGTCACTGTTGCTGTTTATTTCCCTAATATTCTCGGTTGCCTTAGTGCATTCTAAGTAACAAGACGTAGTAAACCTACTCCTGTGATGGATATGTGCTTAGTTCTGCAGTCAGAAATGTGCAGAAGTAAGTGTAACAACCATTTAAATGCATTTTATCATTCGTTTTCCAAATAGTGCACTTTTTAACTGGCTATGTGTGTGTGTCTCCATTTATTTATTATTTTCATTATTTATGTTCAGGTCAAAGGGTTTATAGTACAAAAGGATTTGCAGACTACTTAGGAAAGTGATAATTAATCCTATGCAATGAAATTAGTGCATAAACACTGTTTCTAAAGATAAGCTTCGGTTTCGTGGAAAGGGGAAAGCAATGAAAACGTTGTAGTGCAAGAGCTTCATAAGTCTCTTCGCAGATTACTTCATAGCATCGTGTTTTACAAATGCTTATAATTCTTACAGCCAAATTTAGCCCGTGTTAGGTTAGGTTACTGAATCTGTATAAAAGGGATGACGGGTCCTGTGTCATCGTGATTTAGCCCGTGTTAGGTTAGGTTAGTGTGTCTGTATGACTGGGTCCTGTGTCATCGAAATTTAGCCCGTGTTTAGGCCATTCATCATACATTAATTATTTTACCGCGCATAATAGTCGTTTATAAATATTTATTTGCAAAATATGCGCCACACAAGCGAAATAAAGCTTTGAAAATCGTAATCAGCAATAAAAGAGTCCATTGCGCTATATTTCATTTTAACTTCTCGAGGGGCCAATTTTATACATATTTGCCATGAAACTTATTTTTCACCTTTTAATAGCTGTTTTGTATATTAAATGTCAGAAACTAACAGTCTGCTCATACACACTGTCTTATAAATTACAAAATGTACTACATGAAACGCACTTACTACTAATATGTAGTATTACTGCTACAATACTGCAATAACACTAGATTCTCCTGATTGTCGCAAGGAGCTTTGGTCTAACATTGTAACGTTCTAACATTCATGTAATGTAACCTGCGCAACACAGAACGTGTAGCTATTTAACCTAGATTATAAACTGTTTTTCGCTTTGTTTACATGGACGTGCAGCCAAGGTAACTGGAGGCCACCCGGAGGCCCTGGAGTAGCTGCATCATTGAAGTAGAACCCGCCACTGTCAATAATGGTTCGTCAGAGTCGCGGTCTGTGTATAATCTGTGGTCGTAGTCATTTCAAAGGAAAGCTTCCCTCATAGGAATGCGGGACACAAACTGTGATGCGAAATGATCACTCCACTTGCCAGAACTGGCACTTCACTTGATTACACTTTATTTCGCATTGCTTACTGTTAAATACAACAGTACTATGTGGTATTACCAGGTATTACTAACAATGCTTTTCCGGCGCTACTGTCGTACAGGTAGTGTCATTTAAGTAACAATGTCAATGCGGATTAAGTAACAATGTCGCTTATATCACTGTGCATCATCTTCGTTCTTAAGAAGAGAAATTATCGGTCTGTGATAACTAAAATAATGAAAACTCTCAATTCTAAATTTTCTAGGAACCGTGAGGAAACCATCAATTGCTGTTCCATGACATGTGGTTTGATTATGTTGGTGAATTGTCCATTCTCAAAGAGTTTCTCTTCCAGAAACTAAATCAATGGTTTTTCATTATCTAAAGCAAAATTGATATTGAAGTCTCCTCCCGGAAAAATAGGAATTTCATCGAGCTTTATTCCAAGGTCTGCCGCCTCCACTGCTGTACATGGTAATAAGTATAGGTGGATGAACTTGATAATTTTTGCAATACTCTGAATCGGTGAAATATATAGTGCAATGATCATAATTCACTGACCACTCTCTGTGCGACATTCTGCTACACAGATTTCTCCAACAGACAATAAACCAACGGAAAGGGATTCCATTTGTTGTAAGTTCAGATTCATGTTAGGTGTCACAATATTAGTTCCATGAGCAGTACTGTGGAGTATTGCTACTCCATCTACTCTTACATTCTGCCTGAACTGGACAGTACAATTGAAGTTTGGAATATGAGTATGATTATTATTTTCCATCCATGTGTATGAATTCTTCCTGTGCCTGACTTAGGTATATTCACAACAAACTTGTTTATTTTAATGAAGAAAATAGATTATAAACAACGAAAACATTAAACAATGCTCGAAATGCGTTGGTTATACACTAGGGTTACCAGATCACCCGGTTTTACCGGGGGCCACCCGTTTTTCAGACCATTCTCCGACCTCCCGTTCAGTTTTCGAATATTTTGCGAAAACACCCTTTTTTTTTTTTTGGTTAGCTTTAAAATTATATCATTTGTTTATCACTTCAATTCATTCTGAAAATGAATTCACACGATGCGCCTTTAGCAATTGCTTTGTGTGCACTCCAGTGGGTCTTTGCTGAACTCTGCTTAAAGTTTGATACCGAAATTAAGATTTCCAATCGAATGGGCTTGATAAAGACACGTTTTAATTTAATTGCCGGATATGAGATTTGCGATAAATATTGAGTAATAACATAAATAGATAATAGAGCAGGAAGTGTTGTAAGGTGAGCAAGATATGAGTAAATAATAGTCGTTAAATTTGTAGGATAAACACATTATTGGTTTGAAATTAGCGAGTCATGACGTCATACTACATAGTTTAAATACACGTTCGAAAGTCAAGTCTACCAACCTTAAAAGTCGCGCGATATATTTAATAAAATATAAAGTAAACATAGTTTAATCCTAAAAAGGTAATTATATATTCGAAATTCATAAAAGAACATGTTATAATATAAAGGGACATTTCTAAATAGCGGGAAAAGGAAATAGCATTTTGGATACGAGGCTTTCTTGGATGACGTCATGACATTCAAATTGAAGAACGGTCTTCTTAGCGTGGGTAAGAGAGAAAGCGTCTGGTCACTACTCAACACAGACCAGTACTGCAGGTTGTGCTGTGCGGACGTGAGTGCGATTCCTCTACATATACAATCGGCATAGCTCCCGAAAATATCAAAGATGCAATAAATAATATGCAAAGTTTTCCTTGGGTTGTCCATCACATCTACGCAGACCCGAGATAAAAGTAAGAGATCTCAAGCTGACTAGCCGGAGCGAACCACATCAAAGGGCAACACCACGTCACCAACGACATTTAAGTATCAACGAGACATCAAGAAGCGAAGAACGACTTATAGCTTCAAGTTTACCGCATCTGTACGCCGCACCACTTTCTCTTCTGTCTCTGTGTACCACAGAACACTCTTGTGTACTGTCAAGGCACAGTGTCAAAGTGGCACAATTGCTGCCATTGGTTAGAAGCAACATACGTCACATGGTTTTCTGCCCTTTCATACGAACTAGCGGCAGTGCTCTGTAAAACAGAATAAACTTCTACAGCAGTTTTGCTCTCTCCTTCGATGTGCAGAATTTGCTTTTGCAAAAAAACTCATTACACCGTGTACAAACCATAAGTACCCTTCTGACAATGGATGTTCACTTGAAATTCACTTTCAATTGCTATCTGAACTGCGAGTGCTCTCCTCCAACCATTTTGTTCCTTTAAAGGTAAAGGAAATTATTTGTAAATGTGATGATGAAAATTTATAGTGTTAACATAGTTATTGATGATTCTGTACTCTTTGATGAAATAAGTGCTTTAAGAACTTACCACAAAATGAACTCTGCAACATTGGTAGGAAAAAGTGTTGCCGAGAAATGGTACGAATATATGCATAATAATGATGAATGTATAGAATTGTTGAAAGTAGTACAGTACTATTTTGCTACACCTGCACATAATGCAGCTGTAGAGAGAATATTTTCTCTGCTAAATGTTCAGTGGACAGATGAGCGAAATAAGCTCACTGCCGAAAATGTAAAGTTAATGTTGACCATAATGTACAACATAAAAAATGTAACTTGTGCTCAATATTATGACAGGATTATCTGTAAAAAGGATTTCCTGAAAAGGGTCAAAGGAAATGAGAAGTATGTGATATAAATGTCGTTAACTGAATTGAAAAGTATGTGATATAAATGTTAACTGAATTCCCCCAGTTTTTGACATCATGATATGGTAACCCTAGTTATACACACGTGTTTTAACGAATGCTCTGTTGACAACCAACAGCTGTACTCGGTGATCACCACACCGCCTGAACGCAATACACGCAATCACGGACAACGAGAATGAATATGAACAGAGAAAACGAACGTAAAAAGGGATAGTCTCGCGAATTTAAAAAGCCGAGTAGGGTGTAACGGCTTTTGGTAGCGTCACTTTAATTCACAGGAAACAGTCTAATAGACACTTTTGGTTGGTTAGGCGAAGTGGATGCATCGTAATTCTTTGGCGTGGGATACATTTAAATCCAACGGACGCAGGTTTGTTATACTGAAACATATTTTCAGGTTTTTAAATAGGGCTGTGGATTGTTTTATACTCTACAATGGTCGGGAACGTCTCAGTCCAAAATAGTGAAAAGATTGCAAACATTTATTAAAATACATTATTACCATAATTACTGTTATGCTTTCTAAACAAAACCCCGCATACCCAAGGACAGAAATCACACTACTCAATCGGCGGCAAAGGGCTGAATCGAAGGACTCTGGGACTATTAGGCGGCGTGAGGTATTGTTGCTTCAAACTCTCTTATCAGCGTGTGACGTACAAAACGCTTATACGGTTTCAAAACTGTTGCATCGACGACTGGCGAATGTTGCTTCAAATGGTCTTTCTGTGTGGCTGAATAGTGCTTCAAGAGGGCCTCGGATACTTCAAAAGCATTTTTGCCATCCTAAAATTTCTTGACCTAAAGACAGTTTAGTGAAGTTATACATATGTATGTACTATGGTAACACAAAAGTGCAAGCATGTAACAATATGAGTGTTCATCGATAACGACTGATGTGTTCACAGCCACCAGTTCTAAACCTTCTTAAAAAATTTAGTTTTAAGAATAATAGTAAATAGGAACCCTATTTGCTGTCTTATGAGGCTTTAATCCGTCGTCAATGTGGTTTTTAGTTTAGTTTATAGTAATAGCGATTGAGTGGCGCAAAATTTGCTGAGGTCACTAGTGCCATGTGCCCTACTCTGGCTATATATTTAATCATTAGCGATATAAAATTACATTCCAAGCAGGTATAGGAATAAACAACCGAGAGTACAAAAGTGGAAAGGTGGAAATATTAAAGAAAAAAAAGATACAAACAATATAAACAATAGAAATCTCACAATTCATGATGACCAACTTGTTACAGTTTTGGCACAGTTTGAAAGTCAAATCACACGAGAAACTGCACGAGTTACACATTTGTAAGGAAACCATTTAACGGAGAATCTTGGAAAAAGAGGTAGAATTGTCTCCTAAAATAGTAATTAAATTGTTGAATAGGGCAAGCTGATCGAGAACAGCGGAATAAGGAGGACACTGGGTGAGGAAATCATGGTATATATTTAAAGGCCCTCAACTACTAAGTCACCAGAACCTTTATGAAATGAATCGTGGCAAAAGCCAGAGATAAAGATCAATGGAAAATAAGAAGCATAGCAAAAGTCACAAATAAGTAAATAAATATATAGAACTTATCATGGCAAAATCCCGTCCAGGCACTGTTTCGTCCACCACGAATACCACATGCGGGTCCTGCCTGGGTGATAGGCGAGATGTCTAACCACTCAGCCACGGTGCCGCCATTATACTTCCAGACTCGGGAAAGGATGAAGAATAATCTTGGCTGGAGAAAAATTCCTACCCCCTGCCGGGAATCAAACTTGGGACTCCTTGCACAGCAGGCAGGTGCTCTACCAACTGTGCTTCGGGGCCAGCTCCTACCCAAGGTTTTTTGTTTGTTTTTTATGGATGTTCCCTACCACCACACAAGAAATCTGCACTCATTTTGGTACACCCTGTTTATATAGAATTACATTAGTCTTTTTATTTAACCTGAATTAGTGATTTCTAAGAACAGTAAAATATGCTTTTATAGTTGTAATGGTCATTAAAACTGTCAAAAGAGCTGTCTGTTCATGAAAAGACAAGGACTGGTTCCTATTATCCTATCATCATACCTATGAGCACATGATATTTACTCAATATTTTTTAGCCTTTCTAATGCATTTAAAAGAGGTCCTGTTGCTTCACCATTTCACTGAAATTTGTTTTGATTTGATGTGAGCATAGGCACTACACTGGGAGCCACAGCTACTCTTGAATGAATAAGTGATTTCTTGTCTTACTCCCAAGTACCACATGATAGCAAGTATACTATTGTTTCTTTTTAGTATATTAACTCTTACTGTGTAAACATTTCAACAATGAATGCATCTTACTTACAAGAGCATCATTCAGTTGATAAAATGAGATGCCAAAGTGACCACAAAGTTACATGAATGAAATGTGAATGTTAAGTAAACTAATAAGTATCATCTATATATTGAGGGTTTTATCCTGTCTTCAGCTTTTTAAATTAACTTAACCTAAGAATTAATTTTTTATTTTAAATAAAGCTAATAATGTTCAAAATGTGTGCAGACTTATTGCCTGCAATTTTGCAATATATAAGAACCGAGGTTTTCCTGGAGAGTATCTCAAATCACTGTTGGACTTCCAGCCGGGTTATGCTACTGTGGCTTTTTGAAGACTTCCAACATGTTCATCTTTAGGGAAACGAACTGTGTGGGTAAGAATTTCACTCCTATTTACAAGCAGTTGGTCCTTGGGGGCAGTGTCAACCAAGAGATGAAGTGTGATTGACTTGGCTCCCAAGCTTAAAAAAAGGAGTGGAATTCTTCCCCCTCAGTTCAGTTTCCCTGAAGACAAAGGAAGCAGAAGCATTTGAAATGTTGGGGTGTCAATACTTGACGACCTTGCTGGATGCCTCAGAGCAATTTGAGGAGCAAACCATTTGAACATTAGACTGCCATCACATCTATGTACTGGTATAAGCCATGGTATAGAACGAAGTGGCCCTGACTTATTAGTTGCCTGCTATATGCCTGTTGTTCCTTTGTAAATTTATCCAAATTTGCTTTTCACCACCTTTTGTCACGGAATTAGATACTCAATATCAATTAGGTATAACATGTAATATATTAATTACCTTTGTCCAGTGGCTACTTTCAAATTGATTTAATAAAGGAATTTCATTGGTAATGATTTTATTACAACTGAACTTTATACAACAAAGCAAACTCAGTAAGTGCAAAGAAATAAACACAAATATATTTATAAAACAAACAGAAGCATTGACCATTTAAACAAAGTGAAACTGTATTTTGTATATATGTATCTGACTCTTGCATAACATAATTCACCACACCTTTGTTATAACTAGAGCTGCAACATTGGAGTCACAATGTGAGGAAAGCCTATAGAATAGGACAGATTAGGGTGCAGTGATAAGGGCTGGCACTGCCACTGGGCTGTAAGTGTCCAAATGACTATACAAAAAGAATTATGCATTTCTTGTGAATATTTATTTTATTTCTGCAATACTGTCTATAGCATTTCTGTTAATTTATATAACAGAAAATCTTTATTAAATAACCAATGCAAACATTAATTCATTAGAGGTAGAACTAGAACTTAAAAATTCAATGCCACAACTGGGATTTGAACCACAGACCTTCTGCTTACCAGGCGGCTACTCTAACCACTGAACTATTGTGACAAACTGCCAGAATGGCATTAAATTCTCAAACCAGTTCGTATTTTTCCTGGTAAACCACAAAGGCAGTCTCACACACAGCTTGTGTGTTTAAGAACACCAACAGTAAGTTTGTTGGCATAAATAAATAATAATTCATTCATTCTGGGGGTTGTGAGAGAGCGATGTGACCGCCAAAACATAAAAATATGGTGCTCTCTAAAAAACGGTTACTATTACTGCTATTGCTCTCTTCAATATCAAATTATGAAATATGACTCGAGGGGTAAAATATTCCAGAGTTAAAATAGTCCCCCATTCAGATCTCTGGGCGGGGACTACTTCTCGAGAACCAAAACATTATATTAATAGAAGATCTAACATCAGACTTCTACAATGGAATGCGGGTGGTCTCATCTCTATCCTCTATGTGATTTGCAAGAGGAAATGGATCGAGACCACCTTCAAATATGCCCGGCCACTTCTAGTGCCCCATCCATCAGTTAAAAATATTGGAGAGCAAGAGGATTAATGACTTCATTGTCAGAAATCCAGCATTAGCTAACAACAACAACATTAATTCACACTGTGTACATGGATAAACCTCTACGTCTCTTTGTAACAATGAATTACAACCCAGTTTTTCAGGTTTCCGAACGAAAATTATTGTCTCCTTGCAAATAATACTGACTTATAGGGAGAAAAGCTGTGTTCCCCATATACTGCAGCCCAGATGTATATGTAAAATCTGTTACACACTTTCTGTCTACTTCTGGGTATCTTAAAGCACTGTTTTTGTTTGCAATTACATTGGCAATGTTACACGCTTTATGGGTTATATAATTCTTGTGTAACAGATTTTGCAGTTTCACAGCTATTCGTTTTCCTACGCTATTTTCCACAGCATTCAGCTTGTCAATAACTCCTTTCATCACAATCATTTGTTATACCAGTTCTTTTCCAGACTTTTATAAAGCTTGAATTGCAGATGGAAGAAATCTAAAATTTGAGGTAATGTATGTCAATTGACATTTAATATCATGGTCGCATAAAAGGGTTTGGCATGTGTTAATTGCAGTTGCAGCATTACTATTAAATGTCTGCACCATGTGTTTTTATCCTCTAATCATCCCAATTAAATAAATTTCATAATAACCAAAAATTAAAGTTTAACTCAATTAGTGCATAAATTTAACTATTAAAGGAGCAATTTTTTTATTGGTAACAGAATGAAGCAATTTATTCATGATAATCTCTCCAGCATCGAAATTCATAACCTTTCCTTTGGCATTGTGTCCGCATGAACTGTGTGGCAATATACTGTGATTCACCCATACAGGTAACCCTCCCATTGTGAACAGTCGACTACCGGGTGTCTCCAGCTATTCATGACAACTTTCTTTCATTCATGTAAATTCCAACAGATTACATAATATGAAGTATTGCATTTAATCATCTTTATTTCTCCATAATGGTTATGCTATTTTTAGGCTGCAGTGGTGTACTATAATCTGCAATGTCACGTAACTTTGCATTTGCTATTGCATGTTTCAGGCCAGCATGATACACTCTCAATGTGAAAGTGAAAACAAATTAACATGAGTTTTAGTCATTCTAGATTAATGCAAATACATAAATTCAATCCTAGGAAACAAACCATCACGGAACTGCTTGTACATCACATGCTTTATGACATACCTTCTGAATTCATAAACTTTCCCTATTGGATCCGGTTTTAATTGTTTCCTATGTCTTATTTTAATTATTTTGGAAACAGTTGTTCTGTGAATAATTTAAGTATTTGCTACGAATTAATAGGACCTTTGCCTGTTTATCTGCACTCCATTCATCAAAGTGAAAGTTTTCCATGGTCTCCAGAATGACATCATAATTTACACAATACTATAAATGAATGTTGCACAGTCCTGAAAACATTGAAATAATCACCATGTCTCGCCAACCCTCCTACCACATGCTTCCTTGTAAAGTTTGTTGCTACCCTGCTTCCATCCAGTAGAAATTGATTCATATCTAACGAGCCAATCAGAGATATAAGAATGTGTCACGGCGGCTGTGAGCAGATTGCTGCTGGTGAGAATTGGCATGCAACAGCCTAGGCTTTACTGACAGCAGGAACACACCACGGACGCTTACCTGCCTTCATAACCTGTCCCCTGACGGGACAATAGGCCATATGTAAGCAATAGCTATTGTGTGCTGTTCTGACATCCAGACCTTTCCTTTTTGGCATTCTTGAGCAATCCACTTCTAGAGCTTTCGCATTGCGAATGAGTACTATATAAGGGATTTGCTCGTGCCCAGAGATGATTTTTTCTAGTTGTTCTTGTAGTGGACTGTGGCAATCAGTTTAACGTTTACAAAGTGTTCAGTGGACGACTGTGAATCATGCCAAGTGCAGTTCAGTGCGAGTTGTAATCTGACAGTTCAGTTGTGATTCGGTTTGACGGTTGAGTTCTGTTGCTCTGAGTTTGTGCAAAAGTGATCTAAGTATAATGTTTAGTGCTACACTGACTAGAAGGCAATAAGGTGTGATTAGCAGTAACTGGTGTTTTCTCATTTGTTAAAATATATTCTTCACATGGAGTAAACCATGTCCTCAGAGGTTTTTCTGCTTTTACTGCTATGAGCATCTTAGTTGTGATTCAGTCTTATTTTAAGATGGAAGCAAAAAGTCCCATTTGACATGGGTAGTCGGAGGTTAATGAACATTTCAGCATTACTGTTAAAACAAAAGCAATTGTGGCCAAGAATGCTCTCCATTTAAAGCCAGATTCTGAGACTGTTAACAATATAGCCTCTACAAACAATAAAAATATAAGGTGTAATGACATATTAATCACCTTAAGCTTCTCTCTTTTTACGAACAGACAGTTCTGTCTTTTTTCCATATTCTTAGATCTGTAGTTCATCTGACATAGCTTTTAATGCAGCTGAAGATTGACCATCTTTGAAAGGTAAAATCTGGTTGAAAAATTCAGTGACATAACCAGGATTTGAACCAAGAATCTTTCAATTTCTGTCAGGTTGCACTAACCAACTCAGAAGAGGTTAATTGTCCAAAAAATCACAAAAAATTACTTGCCATTTTATTTAAAGCTGCATTACTTATTTCTTGCTTATTTTAAAAAACAACTATTATGTATTATTTATTTATACCAACAAACTTACTGTTGGTGTTTTTAAACACACAAGCCGTGTGTGGGCAATGTTTGAGAGTTCCAGTTCTACCTCTCAAACATTGCCCACACGCGGCTTGTGTGTTTAAAAACATCAACAGTAAGTTTGTTGGCATAAATAAATAATAATTACCATCTGAAGGTTATTTAATCCTGGGACAAAGTACTTACAATAGTAAGTCACCATTGGGGTAATTGTTTCTGATGTGAGACTGCCTTTGTGGTTTACCAGGAGAAATACGAACTGGTTTGAGAATTCAATGCCATTCTGGCAGATTGTCACAATAGCTCAATGGTTAGAGCACCGGCTGGTAAGCGGAAGGTCTGTGGTTCAAATCCTAGCTGTGGCATTGAATTTTTAAGTTCCAGTTCTACCTCTCAAATATTATGTATATTATGCTGATTTAATTTCAATCAGGTTAACCAGAGAAAATTCAACAGGCATATTTGATCTTAGATCGAGATTCCATGAACTTAATCAATGTTTATACAACCAAAATGCTAAGTTCAGGTTGACTGAAGATAATTTTCACATTGCTGAACTCAGATTAACTTTTATGCAATCAGACCTTAGTCATGATAGCTCCCTTCTTCTAGATGCCACAAGTGAACACTTTGTAAAGTATAGTATATGTAGAAATGTAATCAGCTATTACAACATGTATTATTTTCATTTTAACGAAGCTATGAATTCACTGTATTTCTTAAGGTGAATAAGTTCTATTCTTTTCTATTCTACTAAAATAAACTGTTCCTTTGCATGAAATTCTCATTCCTTCAACCAAACTATTACGAAGTCTTTGAACCAAACCAACCTCATGAATTCAACAATACATATTTCATTGCTGAATGTACAAATTAAACAATATAAATAGTAAAACAGGCAATTTTGGGCTCTGAAACATTAAATAAGATCCCCTTGGTCAAAGAGAGATTTTACACATCACAAAACCCCTACCATACAGTAATATTTCGTATAAAATGTGAAGATATTTAACAGGTTTTAGTTCAAATATTAAAAAGAGAAGCACTGTTACTACTGAAGTATTCTTGAGTTTGATTTTTGAGTCACATTTTTACACTCACCTTCATTTTAAAATGTTGAAAATGTTGTAACCTTTTTGAGAACATTCAACCTCATCCTCAGCCGGCGGGTGACTGAAGCCCTCTTGGTCCTTCTCTCTGCTTTGTTGTTGTTGTTGTTGTAGTGTTTAACGCCCGCTTTTACTACTACGGCACCGCAGGCGGTGACACTGATGATACATGAAGATGGAGCACCGGTGGAATGAGATGGCGGGGGAAACCGGAGCACCCGGAGAAAACCCGCCCTGACGCCGCTTCGTCCACCACGAATACCACATGCGGGTCCCTGGGATCGAACTCCTTCTCTCTGCTGTGACCATCCTGTTGCCATCTGGTGTTAAGGGTGCAAAGTTTTAACACTTTGTTCAAGGCCAGGATTTCAGATTTTATTACATTATTACTGTTTTTCATTGTGTATTTTTTCCTCAAATCTTCAATTCTATTGATAAAGTAAATGATTTTAACAATGTTATATTTTGGCCAATGTTGTAGTTTCCTAAAACTGAGTAATGAGTTTTTAAAAGAGCAACACATATACAAGAAATAGCAGTGTTAAATGGATTCAACCCACCATCACAAGGAACATGTCAAAAAAAAAGGATGGAAAAGCTCAAGAAAACTTCACAAACTATCATACTGACATCACTTTCAAACACAAACTAAAGCATACAAAATTCACCCACCATTCTTGGGCTTTTAGGAAATTTTAATATAAGATTAGCACCACAAAACAAATTCGGTCTGAAGAACCTGCTAAAGAAGTCACTTAAAAATACAATCCCAAACATATTAAAATCCAGAATCTATCAAATCAGCTATAAGGAAAGTGAGAAGAGCTACACAGGCAAAATGAAAAGGAGTTTGAAAATCGGACTAAAGGAATACCATAGAAATGTAAAACTAAAACAAACAGAAAAGTCTGCTGTGTCACACCATTTTTGGATAGCAAACCATAACATTTGCCAAAATATAAAATTGTTAAAATCAATTACTTGATCAATAGGATTGAACATTTGGGAAAAAACATACATCATCAAAAAGAGTGATAACATAATAAATTTTGAAATTCTGGCATTGAATGAAGTGATAAAACTTTGCACCCCTAACACCAGATGGCAGCAGGACCATTGTAACAGAGAGAGGGAACAGGAGGAAGAGAGCTTCAGTCATCCAACAGCTGAGGATGAAATCTAATAAGCTTGAAACCATTACAGCATTTTCAACATTCTGAAGTGAAAGTGAATGTAAAAAAGTTACTCAAAAATTAAACTCAAACAGGTTTTAGTTTTATTTATTTATGCCAACAAACTTATTGCTGGTGTTTTTGAACACATTAAGTCGCGTGTGAGCAATGTTTGAAAGGTAGAATCGGAATTGGTATGTGGAGGGTTTGAGGTTCAAATCCCTTTCAGGTTTTAGTTTATTTGTGCACACAAAAAATAGTCATTTAGCATAAATCTGAGATTTAGTCATGGGCAATATAATCAGACACAAGAGCAGAAAACTATCCATCACATTTGTTTCTGTGCCACGCAACAGTAGCAAACATTGAAATCTGAGAGGTAGAACTGGAACTTAAAAATTCAATGCCACAACTGGGATTTGAACCACAGACCTTCCGCTTACCGGGTGGACGCTCTAACCACTGAGCTATTGTGACAAACTGCCAGAATGGCATTAAATTCTCAAACCAGTTTGTATTTCTCCTGGTAAACCACAAAGGCAGTCTCACATCAGAGACAAATTACCCCAATGGTGACTTACTATTGTAAGTACTTTATATCCCAGGATTAAATAACCTTCAGATGGTAATTATTATTTTATTTATTTATTTATGGTTTACCAGGAGAAATACGAACTGGTTTGAGAATTTAATGCCATTCTGGCAGTTTGTCACAATAGCTCAGTGGTTAGAGCGCCCGCCCGGTAAGCGGAAGGTCTGTGGTTCAAATCCCAGTTGTGGCATTGAATTTTTAAGTTCCAGTTCTACCTCTCAAACTTTGCCTACACACGGCTTGTGTGTTTATAAACACCAACAGTAAGTTTGTTGGCATAAATAAAATAATAATTACCATCTGAAGGTTATTTAATCCTGGGATATAAAGTACTTACAATAGTAAGTCACCATTGGGGTAATTTGTCTCTGATGTGAGACTGCCTTTGTGGTTTACCAGGAGAAATACGAACTGGTTTGAGAATTTAATGCCATTCTGGCAGTTTGTCACAATAGCTCAGTGGTTAGAGCGTCCACCTGGTAAGCGGAAGGTCTGTGGTTCAAATCCCAGTGTTTTAAGTTCCAGTTCTACCTCTCAAACTTTGCCTACACACGGCTTGTGTGTTTATAAACACCAACAGTAAGTTTGTTGGCATAAATAAAATAATAATTGAAATCTGATTTTTGCTCCAATAGGTAACCTGAACCTCATTGAGTTCTTTGTGTTTTCGGAAAAGTCTAGAGGTGATAGTTTATGGACCTAGTTGATGTCTTTTAATGTTAACATGGTTAAAAAATGGAACAACTGGGTTTTCTTTCATGTAACTGATAGCAAACCCTTCTTGTACTTCAGATAGCTCTTAACATCTCATGTCTACAGGCATCTAAATATCAATTACCTTTAACAAAGGGCACTTTTCACAACCTGCATACTTTCCTATTCATTCTGACCACAAACCACCTGAGATATTCACTGCTGCATTTTAGTCTTTGTACACTATTGCAACAAAAAACTTCCATTCTCAACACAAGACAATAAGATACATTCAATGAAATTTCACATTGAAGATATATAAAAGTAGGGTTTAGTTCTTTAACATTAGAAAAATTAGCTTAAATATCCCTTAGCTCCTTGCTCCTGTATGGAAATTGCACATGTGCTTCTTTCAACATCACGACCAACTGGACCCGTTGTTTCCCCATCAGCATGGATCTTTTTACAAATATCCCTTCCAGATATCCATTATTACATGTAATTATGCACTATCTTTGTAGGATTTCAAGTACGCTGCTTTAACATCATCTGACATTTCTTGTTTCATCAGTTCACTAACATTTAAGCCCTCTCTTTTTGCTATATCAGTAATAATCTCCTTCCTTATTTGTGGTGACTTGGGTAACGCTTTTTCAACACGATTTCTACACACCTCGTAATGTTGTCTAGTTTCGAATGCTGACATAGGCATTACAGTATTCCTTTCAATTCTGCACCCCTTGTCCCTCATTCGTTGGGCTTGTTTGTACATTCTATTTCTAGCCTTAATTAGTTCTCTTCCTCTTTCAGTTTTGTTGAGTTTAGCCCTTAACATTTTCTTAGCAGCATTTGCTCTATTTTTCCATTCTTCATACCGACCTTGCTCTCTCAGGCGCTGTCTATATTCACGTTGCCTTTGTGCTGGTATTTTTGCCCTGTTAACAAGACACAAGCATAAGCTTCCTTCTGCACTCACCTATGTCATTACACCAACTGCTCATACCATGATTAACCTGGTATTCATATAACTGCATGTGCAAAATGTCAGCAGTCTTGCTGCTACTTGCAAGAAAAGCCGAACTCATGGAGAAATATTCAACTACCTTTTTGTTGCTAACATTATGCTAACATAGAATCTGGAAGGAAATTTTATTTTGTCATTTATTCCATTTCATTTTCTTTACTGTGTATATGTAGGGGAAGTATTGCATTTGACTCAAAAATTTTATGTCAAGATTTCACTGGAAATATATGTTTGAGGTGTGTGTGTATGAGTGCGTGTATGTGTGCACATCCATGTGTGTGCGTGTGTGTATCTGCCTGTCTGTGTCTGTCCATGAACAGCATAACTCAAAAACTAAAAGTCAGTTAAAAACCAAGGTTGGTATTTAAGTTTAATATGCTTGAAGGATGCGACACAAACATTTTGAAGAAAATTCCTCCATCCTACACTACCCTTTAATTGGGAAATTTTTCGAACAACTTGGATTTTATCAAAAATAGTTCTAATAATTTTGATTAAAATGCCATATGTTTAAGATATTTTTATGGCAAATGAAATGCATACTTTGAATTTTCTGGCTATAAGCTATGTAGTTCTGTTTACTCTTCATGGCTTTTGCATAATTGGTAAACCGTAAGAAATAGACCAAATCTTATTATACATAAAACGTACAAGTTATGTCCCAATGCACTTTTTTGTGGAGTAAACCATTTTGGAGATATCCTTGTTATTTGTGTGAGTTTTGAAATACTTATGCATATTTTTCTCCAATGGAAGGATGTATTCAATTTTTATCTCTTGACTGTGCAAAGAGAACAGAATTTTCAAGCCTGCATATAACTACCAGCTTTAAAAGATTTGACTATCACTCAAAGTCTACTGTATTCCCATATTCCTCTTGTACCTACAAGGACATTAGCAAAAACATAATTTCTACAAATTTTATCTTGCCTAACATGAAGAAGGTAGAGAATAAGAGTTAGTACAAGAGTAGAGAGTCATGTAAGCGTAACACATCAAATTTTTTAATAAAATTTTATCTGTTTTACATGATTGTCTGACAATACCATTGCAATAAATGATAAAGTCAAAAAATCAGTTTAAAATTCTGTAAAATGACAGCACTATATACTATACGTTTAGGAAAACTTAAATGTCACATGCAGAATAGAAATTTTCTTGCATTTTTTCAATGGATTCATTATAAGCGCTAAATATTGAATACTTTCCATATATTAAGATGACCAGTCCGGAAAGCAATATGTGCCCTCTAAATTATAGATTAGAGATCACACCTTAAACTGCTAAAAATGTGTAATTTCTACCTATGTATTGTCTGTTCCTGAGGAAAACCACATGATCTCTGTTTTTCGCTTTAGTCGCAGCTTCCCAATTCAGCAATTCCATAAAAATGTTCCTAGTGAGAAAATCAGCTTAATTCAAGCTATTTCAAGCAATGCATTGTGTTACATTACTGCAGCTTTCCACTCTGGTTATTTCTATACAATGCATCTTGCGCACAATGATAGTTAATCCAGGGAGATCAATTTGTTAATGCATTATGTCAACAGTAACTTGCTGACCTGCATACTGCAGTTTATTATTTTCTTTTTCTGATAATACATTTTCTGCATTATTATATTTAATGTAACACATATTTTAGTAAACACACATTACTCAAATTGTAATTGAATTGTAATATTCACCAGTACTTATAATATCAGTAATTTGTTTTCTAAACTGTAAGTTATTGTGATGCCAACTGCTTGGTGCATATGAACGGATGGCCAGGGTCAAGCTAACTCTTACGACATACCAGGACGGCGAGCAAACAAAGGCACTCAAGGTCAAGCTTCCCACACCACTCACAGTGGGAAAACAGGTGACAACAATCACAGCAGCAAAACAAAAAGGGGTTTTCTAGATTGTTCCTGAATCTTTGGCTGCTGGTAAGTTCCATAAAAATCTGGTTGCATCATTGCTGGTATAAAAGCTTGCAAGACATAAGTGAGTTTTTAGGTTTGAGTGTGTGTGTCATGTGTTTGAGAGACTGAGAAAGTGAAGAAAAAAGTTGTGAGTTGTAATATCATGAAAGACTGTAGACTGTTAACATCAGAAGAGAACTGTATATTTACGCAAACATTTTACAAGAAAATAAAGTGAGAAAAAATAATTGGACTGATCTTTTGTCATTTTTGTCATATTATTACAAGGCTATTATTATGCCATTGAGTTACATATATGGCATTCTAGCAGTTTTCAATATGTGAACACAGATTCCACAGCTGCTATTTAGGGATGGGACCTTGATTCTTTATGGTATAGGTACGTCTAATTATTGCAAATAAAATGTTCAATATTTTCTTTAAATGTTTGATTTTTGCATTTCTGTTCCAGACACTAATATTGCCAGTGTCTTACATTATGCTAGACACGGAAAAAAGGAGTAGAGTGTGAATGAGATTTCACATTCATCATTCTTGGTCCCTGCCCATGACAGTGTTTTCTGCGAGTGAATCGATGCAGCTTTCCATTTTCCTTTTTTAGTAGTGTGTAATACACATTCTCACTACATATGGCATCACAGACACTGGTGGACACTGATGATGCATGAAATAATTCAGAAGGAAACAATCCTGGCCTAGAGAAGTAGAGGTAGAGTATAGAGAGAAGGAATTCCACACTAAGCCAACTGTTGAGGCTATTGTATGTCAGACCCCAGGAGGAAGGGATAAAACGAGAATGCTCTATGAGCATACTGGAATGCAGGTGAGTAACGTGATTCATTTTGAGGGTTCCTAATGTGTGCTGGAGATTCTTCATGTCAACCCAGGTTCACCAAGCGGCCACTACCTTCATAGGTTTCAACAGCAGTCCACCCAAGCATGTCAGGTGACATGCCACCCATCCATCAAGAACACAATTACAGTTGCCTAAGTCCCCTTTTTGGTCCAGAGAATTTGAGAAACTTAAAAATGAATGAGAACAAGCTAGGAAAGTAGCTGAAATTAAAAAAAGATAGAATCAGTATTTTAACATGGAACAATAAAGCTGCAGATTTCCAGAAACTTCTACTTAATGCTAAAGGAAGTACATTTAATGCATCTGTAGAAAAATTACATTATAGAAAAGACGGAAATAAAGTGTACAAGTATATGTCTACAATACAGAAATAAACTATTTCAAAAATTACATCTACTTTAAGTATTTACCACAGTGAATGGGAAGCACTGATGTTGAAATTACACTTTTGCCGATGACTTGGTTATTTGGTGTTGGCAAAAAAAGCAATAAAATACACTACCTCTCAATAAAATAGTTTTTCAAAGAAATAGTTCAGTCAGCTTTTCAGAAGCAATGGTGCCAAGTTAATTTAATGTCAGTGAACAACAAGAAAACAAACTTAAAATTGTTTTCCTTCAGAAGAAAGACAGTGGAAATTAAATTGAAATATGGAATTAAGAACTGCAGGAAGCAGAGAATGCAAAATATTTAGGTGTGGACTTTGATAAAAAACTAACCTGGAACAATTATTAGAGCACGCACACAAACAAGAAAATAACCAATAAGTTGAAATTATTAAAATGACTAGCTGGCACCAAATGAGATAGTTCTAGAACAGCATTAAACACAACCTACAATACAATGGATATATGGATACAAACTGAACTTTAACAGGGGTATACCGTATCCCCTGTGAATGTGGGACGTCGTACATAGGGCAAACCGGCAGGACCATTTCCACCAGAGCCAAGGAGCATGAACGGTCCATACGCTTAATGCAGCCTGACAAGTCAGGGCTGGCGGAGCACTGCTTTGAAAAAGACCACAGAGCTAACTTCAAAGAAATGACCATTGTGGTAAAATGTATCGGTTTCTGGGAACGGAGGATTAAGGAGGCTCTGTCCATCTCCTCTGAGAAGAGCACGCTGAACTGGGACACCGGATTGCAGTTTAGTCCCTCCTAGAAGCCAGCCTTAAAGTTAGAGGTCAACTGGCTCAGAAAACACAGATTCCAACAGAGCGTTGAACCACCTCCACATTAGACTGGGTGTTTTCTACTCGGTACTTACTAGCGGACAGTACATATACTGGTCCTTTCACTCTTACTAGTCGTTTATCATCCTGATGATGGGAGAGATGCACACTCCCGAAACGTCGATGGCTCTTCATCACTATACCTGGCTCGAAGCCCGAGAACATCTTGAATATCTTGGGTCTATAATACAAAAGGATGCAACAACAAATTTAGAGATTCATATAAAAATAACTGATGGGAAGAGAATTATAGGAATGCTCAATTCAGTTTTATGGAGTAAAATATTTTACATAGAACTAAAAAATTAATATACCCAACATTATTCCAAAGTACAGTATTATACAGTGCTGAAACTTGGACCATAAGCAGACAACAAGCAAACAAATTAATGGTATTAGAAATGGATTTTTGGATATGGTCAGCACAAAATGCAGGAAAGATAACATTCAAAATAATAGAATAAGGGAAATTATGCAAGTTGACACAAAACATTTTGGAAATTTTAGAAGACCCAAGATGGTATGGACACGTGCTTAGAATGTCAGAGAATCGAATACCCAATAAAATTCTGAATTAAAAAGTAGAAGGAAAAAGAACATGAGGGAAAACTAAAGAATGCTGGCCGGATAGGGTGAAACGGAGTATGGAGAGAAGAGAGTTAAAGGAGGAAGATGCTATGCACTGGGACTCATGGAGGCAGAAGATCATTGTGGAATGAAGGAAACTGACTGTACTGTGGAATACTCCTTAATTTAAAAAATAAAGAAAATTCTGTAAGACACAAAACTAATCATTACAACTCCACTGATAAGGCAGCTTCAATGTTCTAGTAAGCAGTGAGCATTTCTATTGTCATTAATTTTGAATGGTATGAAGGTGTAAAGCATTTTTTTTAGTTTTACATTTATAAGCTGTCTTTAACTTAGGTTACATTGGCAGCTCTAATTTCGAAGAATGTTCATCTTGCATAATGTTACTTCATTTACAGTTTAACAATCTTTAGGTTTCCTGCTAAGCATTAAAAACACTCATATTGTTCATACTTCCAGTCTCTAGGAAGGTTAAGGAATAGTTCTAGCTAAAGAAAACTTCCCAAACCTATAACTGGGAAATGAAAAGCTCTGGATATGAAGACTACCATGCTAACCACCAGACCACAGACACAATCTAACTTTCAAATTTATTTTTCCCCAAAAATATTCCTTTCCTTCTTCAAATTCAAACTGCAGCTGTTTTACTTGGCTTTTTAATTTCATTTTATCCACCTTTCTTCATGTTTTCAGCAATACGTTTTATGAAAATGTATTGAAAGAGGTGTTACTTAAGACAGCAGATACCTCAGAAGTATTAGAAGTAGAGGTAGAGTATGGATGGAAGGGATTCCATTCTGAACCAACTGTTGAGGCTATTGTATATCAGACTGGGAGAAAGGTATGAGGGCAGTCCAGAAAGTAAACGCCGCTTGTGCGTAGCACGGAAAGTGGTGGGGATAACGTTGTCATCTACACATCAGTGTGCACAGTGATTAGTATGTTTCTAGCTGTCTAAGGGAGAGCATCGTACTGTTGCACGTTTGAAAGATATAACCTCAAAACATGAGCGCCACAATAGAAAATCCCGCCAAGTGTGAGGTGCACTGCGTTATAAGATTTTTTTGGCAAAAAATTCATGAAGAAAATAGAAGTGGTAGGCCTACTCTTGTCAATGATGACCTAGTGAACAATGTGGATGAAAAAGTTCGTGAGAATCATTGGTTCACGATAACGGAACTTTTCGATCATTTTCCTGGAATTTCTCTGAGTCTTTTGCACAAAATAGTGACCAAAAACCTAGGGTATTGCAAGTTTTGTGCTCGTTGGGTACCAAAACGACTGACCGACCACAAAACAAATGAATGAGTTATGCCATAGACTTTCTTTCTTTCAAGCATTGTGGTCTTCTGACATCTGATGTGTTTCTGCATCACAAAGCTTGCCCGCACACAGCTCGAAGAACAAATGAACTTTTGGCCGATTTCAAATGGGACGTTTCTGACCATCCCCCCTACAGCTCGGACTTAGCTCCCAGTGATTTTCATCTGTTCCCATACATGAAGCAGTGGCTCGCATTTCAGCGCTTCACCAATGACAAAGAGCTTCATCACACCGTGATGGGTTGGCTACATTCACAGATGGCAGAGCTTAGTGCAGAGGGTATTTCAAAGACTGTTAAAAGGTATGACAAGTGTTTGAATTTGTTTGGTGAATAATTGGAAAAATAGAAAAAATGTTGTAGTTTTCATATATAATAATACATTTTTTATATCTCAACTGGTTTAATATTTATTTCCAAATGGAGGTTACTTTCTGGACCACCCTCGTATAAAGTGAGAGTGTTCTATGAGAATGCTGGAACCTGGGCAAGTAGTGCGAGCCAACGTGAGGGCTCCTGACATGAAGCAGTGGCTCGCATTTCAGTGCTTCACCAATGACGAAGAGCTTCATCACACCGTGATGGGTTGGCTACATTCACAGGTGGCAGAGTTTAGTGCAGAGGGTATTTCAAAGACTGTTAAAAGGTATGACAAGTGCTTGAATTTGTTTGGTGAATAATTGGAAAAATACATAAAATGTAGTTTTCAGATATAATAATACATTTTTTATATCTCAACTGGTTTAATATTTATTTCCAAACGGAGGTTACTTTCTGGACCACCCTCGTATAAAGTGAGTGTGTTCTATGAGTATGCTGGAACCCGGGCAAGTAGTGCGAGCCAACGTGAGGGCCCCTGACATGTGCTGGAGATTTTTCATTTCGACACCAGGGTGTTCCAATTAGACACTGGCCCAGCGACTACAATGCCATCCATCCCTTGAGCACAGCAGTTACACTTCACAAAGTCCCTACACAGTTGTGCCAAACTGCTCATTGCCAAGACTTCCAACAATGAAAGACCGGATTGAGATGAAGGTGAAATGAAATGGAGGGAAAGGAAATTCGTGAAATCTATGGCAGCCACAAAATTTAAAAGCAGCTGATAGTTTGCCATCACTATTATTTTTCCTCTTGTACAAATATATTTTGTAGGCACAAATTATATTTATATCACCAGCTATACAGCCTGATTTCACAGCATGTTTAACTATACATTACTGCAAGGCAAGGCAAATCTATGATTGGATTTTGCATTGAGTCAGAGGCCTTTAAATTTTGCAGCTACCATAATATCCCTCCCATGTGAAACATGGAAAATAATCACACAAACAAATAATTAATTATAAACATTTATAAATTGTTGTTTGAGGCACATGTTAAACATCAGATGGACAGATGGAGTAACAAATCAGGAGCTGTGGTTAAAATCAAAGCAAATACCCATACAATTACAAATAAAACAAAGAAAATGGAATTGGTTAGGATACACTCTATGTAAACCTCAATCTTCTATTGAAAGAAAAGCTCTGGATTGGAACCCACAAGGCTTGAAGAGGAAAACAGACCAAGGATAACTTGGAAAAGGACAGTGGAAAGTGAATTGCAGGAAATGGGAAAGAATTGGAATGAAATAAAGAGAATGGCTACAAATAGACCCAAATTCCCTTCATTTAAAGCCCTATGCTCCAAATAGTGGAACAACAGAACATGATGAATTATCCTTCCCAGCATTTGCCTTGTAACCTGAAAAAATTCCCAAAAAATCCTTGGGTCAGGAACATCAGCCCCGGGAATTTAATGCACGACCTCCAGAATGTGAGCCTCACACATTACTGTGCAGCAATCTCACTCAGTTTCAGGAGTACTGCACAAGTAGTTTGCTTTAATAGCATTGTAATAAAAGCATGAAACCAGGTGCAAGCAATTCAAACATTTTTTATCTGAATCTTACCTACAAGCATCCTCTGTTTTCACATCCCCAGCTACTTCATTTGCGGCTGAATCAGTCTCCTGTAACAAAAAATAAATTATGTACTGTGCTACATTTGAACAATGTGGTATTATAACTTATGCTGCTTGTATGATAACTGTTTCTTGTGTTATGATTCTGTCTGTCTTTGTTAAACTGAACTACAGATAAATATTTTTTGGCACACATTAACCCTTTAGTTGTAGCATATTTGACATAAGTGTTGTGTTAAGGTTTTAGATTTCCTTCAATTTTTTTATTTCATATTATGCTCACCTTCAACAATAAAATAAAAGTATTTATAGCTTTTATATTGTCAAAATAATAAATTTGTTCAATAAAATTGTAGTGTCTAATTTTTTTAAAGAATAAGAAGGAAACTCAACGCAACTGCAGTTGAATATAACCCTGTCAGCATTCAAGTGTGTCATCATGCCCATTATTTTACTTGAGCCCCTCCCATCCTTTATTACAGGCACATTTGACTGCAGTCTGGGATTCAAACTAGTGATGTTAGGCTTTGAATGAATGACCACTCCATTTTGTCTGACCTTAACATTCACTACTTCTTTCCCTGATTACGCTCCCTTTATGTAGGACTTACAAGCCAGTGCCTAGGGTCAGATGCCTGTCGGAGAGCAGATGGACCTCTGGACCAGACAGAGTGAAGACCTGGAAGCAGGAGGTCAGCCAAGCACCAGGTATGATAGTGAGGAAGAGGATATGAAATGCAGGCAAAATGGATGATTGGAAGGGTGATAATGGAGCAATTGGTGGAATGAATGGCGGTGGAAACCGGAGAACCCAGAGAAAACCTGCCCAGACACCGCTTCATCCACCACAAATACCACATGCGGGTCGCCTAAGTGGTAGGCGAATGGTCTAACCACTCAGTCATGGTGCCGCCATTATAGTTCCAGACTCAGGGAAGGATGAGGAATAATCCTGACTGGAGAAAAATTCCTACCTCCCAGCTGGGAATCGAACCCTGGACCTCTTGCACAGCAGGCAAGGGGCCAGCCTTAACATTCACAGCTATTCAAATTGCTTCAGTTGTGGTGCCTGCGTAAGGGACGTCTTGTAAATGGCTTCTACCACAAAGATGTAGTTTGTAATAAATTGTGTATTTTAAAGAAATCTATATTTTTTGTGTAGTATATTTTTGTCTATCATTTAAAATACCTAAAGCATTTATCCAAGATTATTCAAAATTCCTTCTGAATTAAGAGGACTTCAGAGGCTATTCCCAGAAAATTCAGAATATACATTTTATTGGTCATGTGTCTTTATATTATATGGTATTCTAATCAAAATTATTACAACCATTTTTAAGAAAAATAAAAGGTTTCAAAAATATACCCCATGTAAAGGGTAGAAGGGAGTGTAGGAATTCTTTTTTTGAAAATGCTACTTTGCCAAATCTCTCTTAGAAATTCGACTTTGCCTGAGAAATTAACATTAAATTGTGACTAAATTAATTCAAATTAAGGTAGAAATGCATTACATCATTGTTCACACAATGCTTGCATGACAGTGAAATAATAAACCATTTATATCCATTTGTCAAGAAGCTAGATAGCTCCAAACATTTGACACAAATTTTTTTTTGGCAAAATGGTTCTTTATTAATTGATTGGACATATTTGTTGCACTCATCATGTAGAATCCCTGGTTGATGCATGGCTGAAGCAGCACCTTCCACCCAGTGTACTTTTCTCAAATGGTAAGTCATTCGTTTTTCTTTTTCCCCTCTTGTTCATGTAAAAAGAATAGCTCAGTGGTTAGAGCGTCCGCCCGGCAAGCGGAAGGTCTGTGGTTCAAATCCCAGTTGTGGCATTGAATTTTTAAGTTCCAGTTCTACCTCTTAAACTTTGCCCACACACGGCTTGTGTGTTTAAAAACACCAACAGTAAGTTTGTTGGCATAAATAAATAATAAAAAGAATTGAGTTTAAAAGTCATCACAAAATGACCAGCTCTTAAAAGATTGAACTATCACTTCAGTCTACTATATTCCCCTATTCCCATTATACCTACAAGGAAATGGTTAATAAAACTATTTCTACAATGTTTCTCTCAATTAACATGAAGTAGATACAGGAATAGGCATTTATAAGAATAATTTGTGCAAGAATGTGTAGAGAAAGTCATGTAAGTGAGATACATAAAATGTTTTTATTTAGGGGTCCTTAAAGAATGTAGGGAAATCGGGGCAAGATGATGACCTACTTTAAGTTCATATTACAAGGGAGTACCACCTTACGGATACTACTAGCACTCTACACTGCTATACACTAAAAACTCATACATCAAGCCCCTGCCTCTATTTCATTGTTTGTTTGATGATGTTTGTGTACTTTGTCTGATGTGCTGTAATTTTCAACACCTTCAACATAAGGTCTCGTGGTCTGACAGGTAACATATTTGGTTATTTTTTGCTATATATGACTGCCTTAAATGGTATGCCTTTCACAATCACTATTTATTTATATTTAATCCTTGTTTATTCTACCAGAACAATCAAAGACATTGATGTTCCCAACTGGGGCAAACTGACTGGGGCAAGTTAACGATCTTGTCATCTTGCCCCAAGGGCTTTATAGTGTTTTCTTTTTCTGTTTTAATATATTTTTTATTTTGTTTAGTGATTTCTATGCTGCTTCCATTAAGGCAAAACTGTGCCAAAATATTTTTAATTTTAAATCATTGCCTAAAGAATGAGAAATCAGAGAAAAAAATGGAAGAGTCATAGGCAATGTACAAGCATCTTAATAAGCTCACCTATGAAACAAATGTTGGTTCATAAAGAATCACAGGAGACAAAAGAACATTTAAAGCAACAAAAACGAGATTCAAGATGCAGAAAAAGTAGTTGTCACTAAGTAACAGAAGTTTGATTCCTATAAAAAAAGTAAGAAGCCCACACTGTCATAAGTACAAATTTCTAAAGAAAGTATAGTGAAGTGTCCAACTTGTGACGAGATGTATGTTGATCCTCCATCAGAAGACTGGATATAGTATGGCAAATGCCACACATGATAGCACAAAAACTGCTCAAATTTTGAAGGAGGAATATTTGTTTGTGACTTTTTTTTTAATGAAAACCATTCATTTTGAGATATTGCTTTGCTATGAACTACAAGATTCAATCAAATAACCAGTTAATTACCTACTATTCAACATAAGATATTAACAATTTATTACATAATTACTGTACTGTGTTATACTTTCTATGCCCAGTATGGGGGCAAGATGACCCTTTTGCATGGGTTTTTAGAAATGTAAAAATAATTTTGATCACATTAAAATATAGATTTATCCAACTAGGTACAATACAACAAAAGATTATTCTAATAATACATGCAAAGAAAAATAAATTATTTTAAAAAATTATTTAAAAATGGTTAAATGTTAACAGTGTCAACTTGCCCCGGTTTCCCCTACTTTGATAAAATCTCTGTATCAAATTTTTGCATGGAATACAATACCTTTTCTACATACATGGTAGAGCAGGTGATATATGTATATCTAAACTACTCATTGTGACCAATTTTAGAACAAAGTTCTCCAAACTTTACCTGTACCTCATTCTTCAAATCATTCTCTTTAAGAAATGGCAACTTCATTTCATGCTTGATTTCATTAGCAGCTCTTTCAGACCAGCCAGGTTCTTGTTTGATTTCTATTTTAAGCATTTCATTGCAGTATATTCCTGTGCTATTGGTAGACTCCTTTACAAACTCTGAAGATGCTAATACTGTCTTACTACAAAATTCAGCAACATCTTCACATTCAGATTTAACTTGAGTTAATGTTCCATTCACACACACAGGTTCTTCTTGAATTTCTATTTTCATACACATATCATGGCTATTGCTGTTTACGTCATCTTTATTGTCAGACTCCATTATAAAGCCTGTAAAGAATTAAATTATCATATATCTTACATATATGTAAGAGTAAACCAAAATGCAGCTGTAGGTGAAATTGAAGAGCTTTACCAGTTTCTATTGCTTTTTACTTATTTAATTTGTAATTCTAGTATTCACTGATACATGTTTAAATGAATGAACTAAAGTGAGGGAGAAATTACATTGTGATTAACACAAGCTCCTGTCAGGCAACTGCCGAAGGGCTCACCATCTACATAACCAATCATCGCTGACATGGGAGTTTGTCTTCCGAAGTTATTGTTCTGGGAGTGAAATTTACCTTACAAAGAGAGTGCAATTTGAGAATCATGAGAATTACTGAAACATATGAGTCAATTTAATATCAGTTTTAGCAGCACATGTTAAATCAGTTTTAACAGACCGAAGTGTATGCTCATTCGGGAAATAGACCCTATGACTATACAATAGAAATATGGCACTGGCCTGTTATTTGAGAAATCTTTTGTGAACTGGGAAGACATGTCCAATAAAATAGGATCCCAGATTATAAGCCGAAACTAGGGTTTTAGTGAGATGTGCCTCAATATGATGTTGCATCAGTTCTCATGGGAACATATATATCCAAAATTCATGGAAGAAGTTGTATGTAGGTGTTACAGAAATATTTATCTACCAATGAGGATATTGGACTTAGTTGAGAAAATTTGATCCACAAATAGGATTTATGTGATGGGGGCAGAACAAATGCAAAAGTTATACGGCAATATCAAGTAGACATGGGTAAGATCAGCCATTTGGATATCAACAATTGCAGATATGTAACTAGCTAGTTGAAAGTATGCAAGGTGGTGCACATATTCACAAAGTGTAAATATAGGATTGTATTGTCAAATGTCTAAGTGTCAATGAAGAGGTTCTTTGCAAGCAGCTCACAAAGTACAAAACACGGACCCAGATATATTAATACTTGTGTGGTTGAAGATCGAACACGAAGATATAGGAATAAGACTTTCTAAGAATGGTTAGTACAAGAGTAGAGAAAGTCATGTGAGTGCAACACATCAGATTTTTATGAGATGTGTTGCCTGTTTGAGAGCAGAAGATCAACGTTTCCAATATATACAGTAAGATAATATTAGTGAACCTCTGACTGCAAAATTTTCCTCCTGACCCTTAGTGCTCTGATACAGTGAAAAGAGCCCACGGAATGGTTTACCATTATGTATTAAGAACCCCATATCAAACACATGCAATTAAATGCACACCAACCACCTTTTTTTTTTTCACCATGAATTAGGTTAATACAAGAAATTGAAAGCAAGTTGTAACCAAAGCCTACACTTACAACAGGTATTTTTAATTTAGGCTTTATCTATTACTTGACACTAAAATATTCCACCAGGTTAAATAGAGCTATATAAGAAAGACTAATTCTTTTTGGAATAGTTCTAAACTCCACCACATTTTCAGAAGTTTTATATAGTGATTTCAACTTTGAACTATTAATGACCATGCAGATATCTGCATGCCCAGTTATGTGATCCTGCACAGCAAGGTTTGTCATAAAGCTACTGTAATTATTGCAAGATAGGTAAGGAATTAACATATGTACTCTGCAGTAAGACTGAGACTAAAGTTTCTAAACACTGGCTACAGGACTGACTAGGCCCAACACCACAAAAATTCCCACAGCTCTATTTTGTAGCACAAACACTTTCTTACTGCATATAGAGTTACTCTGAAAGATTCTTTGATAATAGAGAAACTGTATGGTCCCAGCACCTCATTTCACATTTCCCCCTCCTTGCAACCTCCCACCACACCTCAGTACAGTAACTTGTGACTGTCCCCCTCCTTGCAACCTCCCCTCTGGAATGATGCAGTTGCCCTCGCTTATCTTCATTCATCGACATATAATTCATATAACTTTTTATATAATTACATATTCTGTTTCTGCATATGCAGTTATAAACTTAATACAACTGACTATTACAAATTCTAAAGCATTTAGAACAAGTCTAGAAAGGAAAGGTTTAAAATGATTAATTATTGTCTGCATCAAATTTGCTTAATTAGCTTTGAATGTAACAGTAATGTATGAGATGACAACAAAGTATGGGAAGCACAATAATTAAACTAATTGTTTTTCATTTCTTGCTTTGCAATGAAAGTGTATAAAACTCCACAATAATATTAAAATATGCAAAAGTATATGGTATGGTGTGAAATATGTATTATACCTCAAAATATGTAACTTAAAACTTTGCACTTAGGGTCCTTTCAGTCATTTGTCCACATTTTAGCTTTTCTTATAACTGCATATACAGCAACAGATTATGTAATTACATAAAATAATGCTTAATCTATAAAAATGTTGATATAAATTGTATGTTGAGGAAAGAAGATGGCGGGGTCAACTACATCATTCCAGAGGGCAGTCATGTGTTGCTCTACTGAGGTGTGGTGGGAGGTTGCAAGAAGAGCAAATATGAAGGAGCAGGGCCCATACAGTTTCTCTATTACCGATTATTCCATTAGGGGATAACCACAAGGTATTTTTGATTGAGAATATTGTTGAGTTTTCCTAATACCTACTTTGATACCCCTGATCGTGTGTCCTTGCAATTTATTTAAAATTATTTACGCAACTAGGTATACTGATAACCGAAGCAGAATATGAATATAATAATTTTACATCATTGCGCTTGTACATAAGAACTGGGTACTTAGCGAATTTCTTAGATACGGTAAAATACTCCACTGATGATGGACGTATCAGCTGTACCTTGTACAACGGTTCTTCGTAAAATATTTGTTGTTTTAAAATACTAATGTGGCGAGTCAGAATTTATTTCTTCGCGCTTTCCTTAGTTGCAAACTTCCCTACCCATACCCAAGAAAAAATTGTAATGCGCTAATTCATTTAGACAGTCAAGGCGTATTGTACGGTGAATTCTCTCCTCTGCTCTTGCGGACACAAACAAAATCACAACAAATCATTCTTATTTTCCCAATGCACCAAACCACACACCAAACTATTTCATCTTATCGTAGCATAGGACATTCCCATAAACAAACCGAGAGGTTATAACATAACCACATGTATAAACAAAACATATGGAATGCAATGTCGCCAACGTAGCAGCAAACATAAACATCTTGAGCGGAGTACAAACATTATGTTAGATGTTAATTACGATTAAATACGATAAACCCTCTGTGTTAGTACAGTATTTGTCTCAGGAATTCAGCTATGACTGTGGCTATGACCTTATAGTTGACACAAGTGAACCTGAGATAAGGCGCTGTTGTTTATTCCTCTCGCTCTGACGTTTCACACCCTGCTTCAAAAGTGACATCCTTTCTTTCCCGGGCAATAAATATTACGCGAAAGAATATCACTATACATTACATTGCCGCATGAAACAAAGCAATTATGATCTTACTTTCAATAATATCATGGGCAAACTTCCGCAGACCAACCCCGTCGAAAAAAAAATTGTTTTATCCCAAAATGTCCGTTAGGCACGTATAAAAACGTACCCAAAATTCTAGCTTCCAAAAATGCCTCAATACCGGGAAAAAAAAAAAAAAAAATCCCAAAGTTCCGCAAAAAAACTGAAAATTTTAGAGCTACACCTAATCTAACCTAACTTAACCAAAGCAAAGCTAACATGGCGCTCCCAAACATTACCAGCCGTAACACAATCTTCTGCTACAGGTGGCCAAAGTCGACAATAAATATCTTTTCTCTGATGCAATATTGGGTAGCTTTTCGACTATGGGGAACACTACAGAGTAACTTTTATACCGTTTCAATGCCACTTTAACAAATTTTGATGGGGTTAGTCTGCATTATAATACTGTGGCAACACTAGCACCCACTGCTAACAGTTCAACTACCTTGTAGATAGTAATTTTGAACTGCTAGTGTTTAGATCGTACCAAAAACCATCCTATTCTAAAGCGCGACTGCGCGTTGAAGGACAAAGATATTCTATTGAGCTAATGACAGTAATACGTTCCTAGGATACAGTTAAGTGTATTGGTAGGTGGTAGTAGTCCTTCGAGTCAAATAGACCCCCTGGTAAGTATTCTCTCTGATCGTCTCACTTATAACATCTGACGATCCTCCCTGTTGTACACTATTTCTTTCAATTCGGGTCATTTAAGTCCAGGGTATTATTTCATTTTATTGAGTTCGCGTGTTTGGGTTTCCCTCGGTCTCTTGGGCCTTCAAGATATCTTGTTCCAGTGAGTCGTTTGCACTCATCATTTGAAAGAAAATTTCAGTTTTCGCACCACTGTGGCTTACAAGGAATGACCAGATTTTTTTTCTTCCAGAATTAATCTATTAATTCTTCTGTCTGTCCAAGAAATCCATAATGTCCTCCATGCCCATACTTCAAAAATACCCATTCTTCTTCTGGCTGTTTCACTTGTCCAACTTTCACTGCCATAGGTAACTGTAGGAAATATCAGAGTTTCTACAATTTTTGTTGTATCAAATTGCGTAAGCTTTCAGACCGGTGTTATTAAATAGCAAATGATTATCCAGCCTTGTGTGCCGTGGTCTAGTGGAAAATCTCCTTCCAGACGTTTCGTTCGAAGCTACGTCGAGCATCCTCAATGGTGTGACCCGTAGTACTCTGCTAGTCTCGGCGACGAGTGATACGGAGCAGTGTTGCCAAAAGTGTTTAACAAAATTTTGCCCAATTCATTAAAAAAAAAGTCCCAACATTTAAGTTGAAGTTACTCAATGTTTGTATTCAAAATTTGCAGCTTACTTTAAAATTATAAAGTTTTCTGGAATAGTTCCAAATAACTAAAAATGCGCATTTACGAAATTGTCTTATCACCTGTTCCTAAGTAAAATATAATTGCTGCTGGACTTAAATTTTTACTATATTTCACGCCGGTTCACCGGTCGCCCATCAAGAGATCTTGAAAGTCAAACTACCTAACACTATTACCTTGCCAGGCAACACACGGTCGATAAACAAAGACAACAATGGTCGGGCCGGAACAAACACCGATTCTGGACTGTTCCAGAAACTTTCGACTTGTTTGGGAGAAGTTTCAAGGAAAGGGCATTTTCCGGACAATTGGCCTGCATTTCGCCTGAACTATGAAACTAAGAGAGTATGGACAGATGGGCAGTCGGTTTTTTAAGTTTGAGCAAGACAATGTTTATGTGTTGAAGCACTTTCCAACTTGAGTAAGTGTTTAGTAGGGTTATCGTCGAGGCCAGCTGTTTGTTAGACAAAATAGTAGAAAGACACTGACATGTATAATGTTTACTACAGGACAGAACAGCTGCGATTTGCAATGTCACGATGAATGATAAATTGTGCTAATGGCAAAGCAGAGGACTGTCTTAGAATATCAGTTTTAGAAGAGAAATGAAGTATTATTATAGGTAACTGGACTCTGTCATTTGTCACAGTGTAAAAATTTTCTTGCGTTGCAGCCATGGGTGTCGGCAGACTTTTTTTTTCCAGGGGAGGGCCGTATGTTGGAAGTTTGCAATCAAACAATATTAAGCCATTATTCTGTTTCCAAAAGCTGTAAAAGATATGAGTTATAGTATTTGTTGCGGATAAGCATATTAATTTGTGCTAAATAAAAATTTATCTTTACATCAAAATTCAAACAATAGTCTAATAGTAATTGACTGCACATTAAATGCATTAATTTCCAAGGGGGGCCGCCTCGCCCCCTCCCCCCCCCCCCTTCGCGACGCCCATGGATACAGCTGCAGTGCTTGAAGAATATCTTCTTTGTCCTCTCCAATTTTCTCTCGCTGATGAATCTCCGCATTGAAATTTAGCATTGCAGGTGAAGATACAAATCTGTGACAACGTTGACGATTCTCCTATGGAGTCATGTTTATTCTCAGAATAGATCCTAGAGGAACTCGAACCACCTTTGGGAATCTTATCAGTGAAGATAGTTTTCCAGTCAAAAGGTGCAAGCGACTGTCATTGATGTTCAAGTTGTCCAATAGCAACTGTATTCCTTAGTAATTCTAGAGGTAGTTCGAGAATATAGATCGTGTATGGCTTAAACAAATGCTGGGAGAAAAAAGCTGCAACTTTCGTAGAACGCATACTTCCAAAAATTTCACATGCTATGAAAGTGTTTCCTTCCACACATAAAAGTGCAAAACAGTATTTGCATAAATCTCATAATTTACAAAAATATTTTATTAGCCCAAAAATTCGCAAATCGCCTCCATAAAAATTTGCCGCAGAAAGGACTCTTTAGCAGCCCAATCCGCGACTTTCCGTTCAATCTTGCAAAACTGATACGGAGCCGTTTGGTTTCACAGATCTAATACGCTTACAACGTTTAAGCTTGTAGCATGTGAGGGCGGTTGACGATTGGTTCGGTCTTTATTTATTGGTTCGACTGCTACGCATGGGCGAACGGAGGTCAAGGGGGGCCACGGCCCCCCTTGGATATTGATGAATTTAATGTGCAGTCAATGACTGACTATTAGAATAGTGTTTTAATTTTCATATAAAGAACGATCTTTTATCTAGCACAACTTAATATGGTTATCTGCAACAAATATAACTTTTGACAACAGAATAATGAATTAATGTTGTTTGATCGCAAACTTCCAACATGTGGCCCCTCCCTGAAAAAAAGTCTATCGACGCTCATGCTGGTGCGTGGGCTGGGCTATAGTCTCAAGCGCACACACTATCGACAGCCTCAACCACAGGAAATGCCAGCCCATCGACATCAATCATAAGACAATGGAAGCAGCCCCCACCTTAGACCAGCCTACGCAGTAGTTGAACCAATAAAGACCGGAACATACCAACCGTCAACCGCCCACACATGCTAAGCGTATGAAACCTGTGAAAACGAACGGCTCCCTATCAGTCGTCGCCGAGACGAGCAGAGCACTACGATCACACCACCTAGAATGTTCGACGAAGCTTCGAACGAAACATCTGGAAGGAGATTTTCCACTAGACCACAGCCCACAAGCCCGGATAATAATTTTCTACTTTTATTTTAGTTTGTATTCTAACATATTTGTTTTCCGTGATTGTTTTTTCCAATTCTGACATTTCTATTCTTCCTATTGTTATTTTTCTCTTAATTTCCTTTTGGCCACATACATCTTAAGCTAATTATAGAGCTCAGAAACGTGCAGGTATGTGTAATATCTGTCTCGATTCAGTCTAAATGAAATGTATTGATGCCTGCTGTGGTAATTAGAATAGCTACAAAACAAGAATGAGCATGGGTCTAGCCAATACAGCTCTGGCCGTTACAAGTTTTACATGCAAGGCAGTTTTGGTGTCATTGACGGTCAAATCTTCCGCCCTTGTTGCCCACTCGCTGGGCAACTGGTAACGCCGAGAGAGCATCACTATATTAGCTAGGTCCATGTTCATTCTTTTGTAACTACTATAGCTTGGTATTTTTCAGATTGAACATTAGGCCTGCTGGGGTAGTAATGCGCTTCCTATAGCCTCTCCTACCCAATTCTCATCCTCATCCTGCCCGTGGTGCACCCTGCTTTTAACAGATGAGGCTCTGGGGACCGAATCACAGCGGTATAACTGTTTCATCTAAAATGGAGGAAATGTCATTTACATATGTGCTGGCCTATCACAGCACAACAGCGTCCCTCAGAGGCACATGAGGGGAAGGTCGGTGGATCTAAATACCACCTATTTAGTCCTCCCGGCTAGGTCCGATGGACCCGTTGACCAACGATAGGTGTGGTCCTCCTTGCAAAATGGGGGTTTAAGTCGGGTGATGTAACTGCCACATTGTAAAACTGGTGCCCGTTAAGAAAACAGTTACATGAAAGCCACATACATGAATATGAGTCCTAAAGATAAATATTCCGGAGTTAAAACTGTCCCCCAATCGAATCTCCGGGTGGGGACATCTTTAGGCAAATTTTTTGGTAATGGCTTCATTGCCAGATGCAAGGCACTAGAAAACAACAACATTAGGCCTGCTTCACTTTGGTCTTTTAGATTATTTAGCATTATTTTCACATCATGCTCGTTTTTGTTTTATGTTCCTGCTCCCTTTTCTTATGTCAAGTCTGATTTTTCTCATTACGAGTATGTATTCTCCAGTGACGTATATTGTGGGCTATCAAAGCTATAACCGAAGCCCATATCTAAAGCAAACATGTTTACCTGTTATACGCAATTACTTCCCAATTAAGAACTTCACAGTTATTCTCAGACAATTCAAATTAGATACCTACCTATGCATTTTATTCGTAGTCTAAATATCTTAAATATATTGTGAAAAATAACAAGAAAGTCAACTTTATTTTTCTTCTAAAACCGAAACCAGTTCTATTTTACCGTCGTTAACACAATCTGCAGTTCTTCGTGATTTTACAAGTCACAGCTCTCTTCTCTTAACCTTGACAATCACTCAACAGTATATAAAAGTACTTCACTTCAAGACTGTCCGTGCTTTCTCGTTTTTATAGTTTACGCGAAACGGCGGCGAATTTTCCTGGAAAATGCGCCTTTTCTCGAACGTGCCGTAAACAAGCCAGCGGTCAAAAGTTCTCTCGAAGTCTGTAAAAATCGACATTTGTTCCGGCCAGCCTATTGTCATCAGCAGGGTTCGAATTAACGGGGGGAAATGGGGGTGGGATTTCCCCCTCCCATTAAATAATTTCCCCGGCTCGTCAGAGAAGAATTCCTGCCCTGACAGGAAATTACTTTTTCTGTTTACTGTGTTTACTATTACTGGTCTTTAAAAATACAAGAAGACACGGAACACTTTCGATGCAGACTATACACGGTTCAAGTGCGAGCAGTGAGTAAGCAGAAGTATTATACCGCAAGTAAGCTAAATAATAAACAATTCTCAGGTTCATCAGTTGGGTTAGCATTCATGTCACAATTCTGCGGCAGCAATGGCAATTGCAGCTTGCAGTATTCAGTTTAGTTTCTTGCAACTCACTGTTCTATTGTTCACCAGCATGGATAAGTTTGTGAGAAGAAAACGAAAAATTACAGAAAGTAATGAAAGTATTCCAGTTCTAATCTCAAGCTTCAACTTCAAGTACTATTAAAATAGTGAGAGAAGTGCATTCCGCTAATCGGGAGATGTTTAGATAAAGCTAGATTTGAAAAATGGAAAACAAACGCCCCTGACTTTCATCAAACAGTTTTGGGAGAGTTGTATACTATGCCTGTACTGCTTAAAAATTCGAAAGTATGGTGCTCTTAAAGAAAGTAAAGTGTTTATTGTTGTTGTTGCTAGGTTTTATGGTAAACAGACCAATGCTACTACCACTAGTATTACTATTACTATTGCCATAAATATAACACAAAAAGTCCCCCCACCCTTCGTCAGAAAGTCTGATTCGGACACTGGTCGTCAGTCACGTATTCACAAGCAGTGGTAAGGCCATGGCTTGCATTGATGTGCCACCGACTGGGTCACAATATGTTTTATTCAACATCATCAGTCATTTTTGAAAAAATAAACGAGAGCAAGACTTTCAATATGAAGTATAGTTTTGGATGGGGAATTTTCTTGAAAATCTGTCTAATCTCTGTAAGATATTTAACTTAAATATTAACTTTGGTGGTCGTCTCCTAGAGTGGTGGTAGCGCTCCTGCTTACCAAGCGGGGAACCCGGGTTCGATTCCCGGTAATGGCGTGGGGATTTTCTCCCGCTGGGAGACCTGGTCCGGGGTGCACTTAGCCTTGTTAGGTTCCTGAGGGGCCAATTGATGAGGTGGCGAAGACTGCAAAACCCGCCGAAACGGACAGGGGCGCTGACCACCTACCATCTCCAGTACTGCACCTCACTCATGAGGTCTATGGTGGGGGACACAACGGCCAAGCGGTAGGTCTTGGCCTGGGTAGGCTATTGTGCCACGGGGCCATTTAGTAACTTTGGTATGTCGGATTTATAGTTTGTTATTCTGCTCGTTTTTTTTAGGTTTCAGATGGCCTCAAAACATGCATTTTTGGTGAAATCTCACATAGAATTTTTACTTCACTACCTACCTATAGGAGATGGGGGGACCAGAAAATTCAAGAATCATGGAACCCACACCAGCAGTCCCATAAAAACAAGGGGAAAAAAACATGGTCAGTGGCCTGTCCAATGACAATCGAACTCGAGCCTCACACCGTAGCGAGCGGAATAAAGCATCTAGTACAAACAGTCTCTTTCCAACATGAAGATTTGTTACTCATACACAACAGGCAAGATCATTGGAATCATTGCATATGGAACCTTATCCAAGATTCTCATACTCGCATATTTAACCAATGCTATAGAGAGGATGACGGTTTTCAACCATCCACCTCATGCCAACTGACCTGCACCACAAGACATACACAGAGAATAGTGACTTAGTACTTCAAAATGTGCATGAAAATGTCTTGGAAAATTCAAACCAATAACAATGAATACCTCGAAATGGTTACTGCCACAAAAACGTATTGGACATGAGTTGCATGTTAAGGAGGTCCAACTTTTTCATATCAGAAATTTTAGTCCAGCTATAGTACCATTTATACAAAGTTCATTTTTAAGTAAGGGTTTAAAGGGCCATTCACAGAAAATCCAAGATTCTTTATTAGTCATACAAATATCTAAGAAAACAAGATAACATAATCAACATCTGGGTGGCATGCCAGAACGATCAGCAGAGGACTTCAACAGTAGATGTTCCATCCTTTTGCTAATTTGACATATATTCAAGGCTTTGTTTCAGATCCTGGACCGTTCATCCTCAGATCTTAAGTCTGTTACTTATCAATTCTTTGAGTGTGTTAATGCATTTGGTATTTACACATTTCTCAAACTTTTCTCCATGCACCCAAAATCCTTCTAAAGATCTTTGCACTCTTTAGTCCAAAGATCTTTGCCATCCATCCAATCTTTAGTTAACTAAGCTGTTTATTCATCTTATCTCTGTCTGATTTGATTTCTTTCTTTAGAACTTTTTCCTTTTTTTTATATGGTTGAGGAAGTTTTGGTGATGTAAAAGTTAAATGCAACTGAACTTTTCAAATCATTTGTTAAAGAAATCATTAGATTTAATTAGATGTTTTGGAACCGTTTGTTTTTTAATATTTGAAATATAATTATGAACTTTTTTATATCTTTTCTATAATCAATATTTTCAATAAATGTATTAAAGGAATTTCTTTTAACAGTTAATACTGCTTTTTTAAAAATTGCTACTTTGTTTTTGCAGTTTAGGATGCTCTCCTGGTCTTTTTTGTTTCAGCTAAATTTCTTCTGGCTCTTGTTCATTTTTTTAAGTTCTCCAAGACTTTGGTCCAAAAGGGATTACATTGGTCAATTGTACCTCAAGGAATATATTTTTTTGGCAGTATTTATATGATTACAAACATCATTATTGATTTTGTTAGGTGTATTATTATGAATTGTGATTGACTGAGGCACTAGTTCCTCTAAAGTCATTTTATAGTCTTTCCAGTTCACTTTTTTAAAATTCCAGGAACTTTTGCTAGAAGCTGGTTTATGGGTTTATTGTATAATTTTGGCTACTACTGCTCAATGATTAGAACCCAAACTTAATGAAATAAAACAGTTCTGTTTGATATATTTGATGATACAAATAAAAGATCTGGATTATATGTTGAACTACTGTGGTACATATACATACTAGGTTGTTGATTGTTGAAAATAAGTCCCACATTAGTGGTGGACAGCCATTCTTGTAATATTCTACCAGATGCATTAATACTGTTATACCCCCAGTATTTAGAGTATTAAAATATATATAAAATTTGTTGTTGTTGATATGTCCAATATATTTTATATTTAGTGCGTTAGTTGGAGGGTTATATAAAAAATATATAGGGAAGTAATTAATGTTTTTTCACACAATAGCCGTGTGTAGGACATGATTGGAAAGGGTAGAGTGAGATTGAAAAATTGAATGCCATGACTGGGATTTGAACCATGGATCTACCGGTTACCATCCGGTTGCTCTAACCACTAAGCTGTCATGGCCAACGTGCCGATATGACATTAAATTCTCCAACTCACTCGCATTATTCCCAGTAAACCACACGATCTCAATTTACTCTGAGATAACATACCTTAATGGTGACTTATGTGTAAGTACTTAAGTCCTGGGCTTCTAGTTTATTCAACTATAAGGTCTTAATGTAATTAATGTTTTTTCACACAATAGCCGTGTATAGGAAATGATTGGAAAGGGTAGAGTGAGGCTGAAAAATTGAATGCCATGACCGGGATTTGAACCAAGGGGAGGGTAATCAGGGAAAGATCTACTGGTTACAGTCCAGCTGCTCTAACCACTAAGTTATCATGGCCAACGTGCCGATATGACATATAGGGAAGTGTTCAATATTCTTCCATATGTCAAAATATGCTTTTTCATCCGAATCCTTATTCATTAAGTGATTTTGAATGTTCATGTTAGATTTCCCTTGACTCCCAACTAAAATTCTGTTTGCAATTTGTCTATTTTTTGGCAGAAGATAAGTTGTAGAACCTTTCAGTTGAAAATATATTTTTTTTTCTTCTGCAATATTGGCTTCCAAGAGACCAAAGACGTCTAAATTTTCTTTTTGTAATAGTATAAGAAGTTCAAATTTCTATCATGACTAAATCCTGTTACATTCCATTGCAGTATATTTAGTGTAGATATTCTTCCCAAATCAGTCCCAACACGGAGATCCGATTGGGGGGCTATTACTTCAGAAAATTTCAATTTAGGAAACATCCATATATTTGAACTAATTCTGACTTCAAATCTTACATTAATTACATTAATTCTGACTTGTTTCTCATGGACACATTTTTACAAATAGGCAGTTGAATCATTCCATCTTAACCTTCATATTGTGGAAGAATCACACTTATCAATGGGTCCATCACACCTAGCTGGGAGAAGTCATGGGCCATTCCTTCTTCAGCCACAAGAAGGACGTTCCTATATGCTGTGATAAACCAGCATATAGTAAATTTTTATAAGAGAGGTCAGATAGAAAAGATTGCAGTGAAGAACAAAACACCAGTAAGTGGAAGTAATGTTCTGCTCAGCTTGGGTACCTTGTGGTCGCTCTCCACATATCCCCTAGATGGGGATCCCTGTTTGGCCAATGTAGGTACATATTAAGTAAAAATTGAAGCTATTAACAGTGAAGCAACAAGATTCTAAAACATTACTAAGATAAGTGAAGTTTTTAGTTTCTAATTTGTTCTTATTTTAGTAGGTACATATGTTTTTAGGCAATCTTGCATTTTGTTTGCTACATACCAGATTTAGAAGTGGCTGGTACCGTGCCGTTTAATGGATGGTTTAGGTTGACTTTGCTGTAAGGGGGCTAGCTTAATGTCATGCTCCTGGAACATTTTCTGGAATTTGTTGTTCATCTTTGGCTAGAATGTGAATTTGCTGCATGTGGGTTGTAAGTTGGATCCATCATTCAGTGTTGTGATATCTTATCTGTTTCTGTTTTTCGTGTTTTCTAATGAGTCTGTTCACTAAATGTTTTTTGAACCCATTTTTTGTTGCTACTGTTTTAATAGCTTTGTGTTCTTTTTTACATTCATTTGTCAGTGGTGTGTTCATTAACCTGTATGTTTATTAATAGTGCTAGTTATTGTTAAGATATATATCAGCATTTTGAACCCTTAATGTATTTAACATTTATTATGGTGTGTTTATGAGTTATATAAATTACTGTGTAACAATATGGGAGAACTTTTTCACTGGAAATTATGAACACTTATTATTTTACAAAAGAAAGCAATTCACTTTACATTAGAATTAAATATAAGAGAAAATGTAAACCAGCATTCATAAAACTAAGATTACTTACCTTTATTGGTCTAATCATTCTCAGAACAGCAATACACAAAGACAAATGGCAAAATAAATTCCAAACATCATAATTATAACACTAGAAATAGGAAAGGATTTTTGAAAGAAATTAGTAAGCAATTGTGTGGTATAGTAAACTTCCTAAAGAAATGGTCATCAGCAAATACAAATGTATTGAAGAAAAGACTACTTAAATATTTAATTGACAAGGCTTTCTATTTTACTGACAAAGTTATAACTGATGTATTTGATTTTATACTGTACAGAAAGCTACGTAATTGTTATTCTACACTGACCATGTCTATGGCTTTTTGTAACCCTACAGACAACAAATTAGTTAAACTGAATACCAAGGTCGTGTATGGATGGTGGTAGTGTGGACAATTCTGCAGTAGTATGGGCCTACTTGATACATTCACAAGTTCTTCATTCTTTGAAAGACACTTCTGGTATACTGCATGCGTTCATGATGTGAAAAGGGAGTGAAAGTAGTTAAGTGCTACATAGTGTTTTGTGTTATATTTTGTACATGACTTCAGTACAAATTTACCAATTAAAAACATGAATTGTGCTAATATTTTTCCCTTATATTTTCACTTTCTCTACTATGTATAGTAAGTAGGGGAAGTATTGTACTCCACCCAAAAATTCACTAATGCGATTTCATCAGAAATACACGTTTTGGAACTCCCTGGGAAGAAAGGGAAAAAAAAAAAAAAAAAAAAAAAAAAAAAAAAAAAAAAAAAAAAAAAAAAAAAAGGAAGGAAGCTTTTTAGAAAAGTGTGCCAGTGTGTGTCTGTGAACAGCATAACTCAAATATGAAAGTCAATTAACATACCAAACTTTGCACAGAGAGACCCAAAAACATCCGAACCGCTAAGCGCAGTTTTTCCACCGTGCAAGCAGAAACTCAATAACACAGCTGTTGTACACAAGGTCACGTGGTAGAGGTATTACCAGTGTGCTTTAATATTTTGTCCTGTACTTAGTCACAAAGTGTATTATTATGGCTCAGCATTTGTTTTCTACTGCACAGCATGTATTCATTTATGATTCGTGTGTGTCAACTCAGTCAGCTCGCCAAGTGAAAGTGCAATTTCCAGGTGATCTGTGGCTTCTATCTCTGGGGTAACAAAGCATAAAGTGTACAAGACAAACCCACACACTCTGGAAGAATTAAAACAAAATATCCACTATGAAATTGCCAGCATTTCTCAATGTGAACTACAGCAAGTGATGGATAGTTTCCTAGGGGTGCCAAAAATGCATGGACAACAATGGTGGTCAGGTTCACCATCTCCTTTAATAACATTGGTAAGTAAAGCCTTTAAAAGGAGCTTTAAAAATGTACAGTTTCATCCTTGCTGTTCCATGACAGCAGCAGTCGGCAACACGTGCCAAGGACGCATACAGGCAGAACACAATGGAGTCGGTTTGGAGTCTTTTGGATCACCCGTTATTTAAGTTCAGCGTCTTCCAAGGATGCAATACAAAGATTTTCAAGAAAGTCTTCTCCACCACAGACTGCCCTTTACACGGAATGTTTTTTAAAAATTTTGATTTTATGGCTCTAACAATTTTGATTGATATACAATACTGTGTTTAAGCTATTTTTATGTCAAATCAAACATATATCTTGAATTTCCTGGGAATGCCCTCAAAGGTTCTCTTCATTCTGAATCACTTGTGTAACTAGTAAACCATTATGAGACCAGAAAAATATCTTACTGCACAGCACAAAAATTTAGAGCTCATTAAAACACACATTACACATCAAATACACTTTTTAGTGGTACTTTTTTTCTGAGATACTTCTTATTATTTGTATGAATTTTCCAAGGCTTATGCTTTTTTCAAATGAAAGTCATTATTAATTTTTTTTATGTGTTGGGCATGCAAATGGAATGGAATGTCAAAGCCATCACAAGCGATCCGCTGTTAAAAGATTTGACTACTGCTTAAAGCCTATTGAATCCCCATATTATGCTTATATCCACAAGAAGATCAGCAATAAGAATTTCTGCAAATATATATCTCTAACATGAAATAGAGAGAGGAATAAGCACTTTTAAGAATAGTTTGTACAATAGTAGAGAAACTCACAGGAGGAAAATACATCAGATTATTAATTTCAGAATCACAGGAATGAGATTCACAAACTCAGAGGTTTTCTTTGAGGAAAAGAATTTTATATTTTTGCATACTTAAAGTATTTTATTTGTAATAGTTTACTTTCTTTTTTTTAAAAAATTAACTTTTAAAATAAGGATCTGAATATTTAAACATTTGCAAATGTAAAAGTACAAAATATGTGCATTAGCAGATGCAACTGTATGTTTCAAGTTAACTATTTCATCTTAAGTGTACTGCTTTCTTGGCAAAAATATTAAACATTACACTCTGCAAGTCCAAAATGCATTATACAGAAGTTTTCACTTTTGGTCACAAGGCACTTAAACAATTCCAAACAATATCTGCAATGTAAAATTAGTAAACAAATCTGCGCAAAAGGCTTACTTTAAATCCTCTTTGGGTGAAATTAAATAAAAGTTACTTTTGTGCGAGCCTGATTGATTTGCCATACATTGACCTCCTCATATTCATCAATGCATTCTTCTATTTGTTCAGGATTAAGTCCATTATTTCCCAGATGCTCTACTAGTTCAGAAATCTTCAGAGTTTTTCTATTACCAGCAAATTCTGTTATTAAGGCATATACCTTATCCATCATACTTTGATGCCTGTAAAGCAAAGCATAATCAGTTTAATTTAGCATAAAATTAGAAATACAGGGAACTTATATAAGATTTAAAACACATATGTGATTAGTGACTACAAAAAATGTGCAGAAAACAACTAAACCTGCTAAACTATTCATATATTATAAAGTGCAGCTGGGATAGACCACTTTCATAAATCATAGCACATTTTACAACATTTTCATATTGTAATTTCCATTATTTTACTTTTCCCATTTCATTCTCCTTCTTTGCATTCTGCCACTTAGCTATAGATAAAACCAAATCAGATTTGCCAGCGATTATACAGAAACATAAGAAATTTCACTTCACATCTGAACAAAGCTTATCTTTAATAAGTTTTTCCGGGGAAGGCCGTGTCTTGGTTGTGTTGTTGTTGCCAACGTTTCACCCTACTATGTAGAGCTTCTTCAGGGCTAATGCTTTCTTTGGCAGCACTGCAGGAACTGTGCTGACTCTTCAACTTCTTGCTTATTTATATCTTGGCCGTAGAGGTTACAGCCGGCCCTCTCGTTCTCATTGGCTGATGGTCCGCCAATCCTCGCGCTCTTATCAATGTTTGCCAAATAGTGTGGAGATGTCTTCCATTATCCCTGTTGATACTTTCTTTTAATTTAAATATTTCTATGCTTTCTCTGGCCATTCTATATGTAAAATGGTCAGTTAACTAGTAACTGCATTTGGTCGAAATCTATATAGTGTTTCATGGATATGGCATGTTTAGCCAATGCTGATTTTTTGGGTTGGTTTAGTTTTAAACTTCTGATGTTCTTGCTGGACACCGGCCGCTGAAGCTTATGTAAATTAAAGCTTATCTTTATTTGTCAAACTATCACAAATCCCAATATTTTGTTTCATTCTAATTTGAACTGCAAGTCTTTGTAAAATAGGTACGTTAAAATTACCCTAAAAATTTACAGGTATTAAGAAGGAATTTTATACCGAATTTACCTTGAAGAGTCCTTTTCTGTATACTTGAGGGACTGCTTTGACTTTTGTGTTAATCTAATTGCCTCCTTTACATCTTCTATAACAACCGTTTCCGATAACCGCAGTCTTGCCTGCAAAAATAAAAATGCACATAACATTTCAAGAATTTCTTTAAATCATGCGATCCTTTAACCTTGCTTGCCTAACTTTATCACCATATAAGAAAACAAATCAGTTTAACAGCCATCAAAGGACTTGGAACTTTGCTTTTGTTTCACTCAGATAAGAAATCTGAAAGTAAGAATTGCCAAATATCCTATATTTCCCAGAAATCGCATATTTCAAGTGGTAGACCCAGGTTCAATTTCCAGTACCGAGGGAATTTTCTCCAGCTGGGAAGATCTGGTCCAGGGCGTACTCAGCCTCGTTAGGTCCCTGATGGGCCAACTGAGCAGCTACTTGATTGAGAAGTAACAGTCCCTGGTTGTGAAGACTGCATATACTGGCCAGAAGGGATTGGGACACTGATCATGTCCCACTCTCCAGTCCTGCACCCCGCTCATGAACCTGAGGTGGGCAAAGATGGGCAATGCAATGACTGGGCAGTAGGCCTTGGTTCGGAAGGGCTGTTGTGCCACGGGATTAGTTTGTCATTCCATATCTCTCATTTTAATAGCCCTAATTTTTTTAGTGAAACATGCAGGGTTTTAAGTAAGTTAAAATGTATCATGACCATGAGCATAATTGCAGAAAACTTTAAAAAATGTAACTTGATTTTGGGCGCCTATTTAAACCAGCACTTCAGATTTGAAGAAAACTTGTCAACTGAGTCTTCGAGCTCCTCACTTTAAGATCAGAGCTTCATTTTAAACAATTCCCAAACCTTCTAAATGCATTCAATATCAGATGCTTTATCTCAGGAAGGCAATGCATCAGAAACATGGGCCAGTTTTCAGCGCTTTAATAAAAATGTATGTGTAAATAATTTGGATTTGTACTTATGTGTGCTAAGACCAAATGCAGAAACAGAAATAATTTTTTCTGTAATGAATAAGTGGACTAAGACATTTAACAGAAACAATGTAGATCTCATAAAAGCAAAGTTTCAGGTGACTGCAAATTTTATTTATTCATGTAAAGAGTTTCTTACTTTTGTAAAAATAGATGAAGCAATAGAGAAAGAGCCATGTTCTGTTGATAAGTACAGATAGTGATGCACTGATGTTAAAATGGCAGAGCATAATGCAATTTATAGTAATAAACGTTTGCTTTATAAAGAAAGTGTACTTACGGGATGCATTAGAGCACTTGCCTCCTATCCCTATTTTCAATTCATTTCTGAAAGTGGCAATCCTACTGAAAGCGCTAATTCAGCTATTTTTCTAGAATACAACCTTGATGTTCATTTCACATAGGTAATAATAACTTGGAGAAATAATTTGCAAATCTAAAAACATTTTCTTCAGCCACACATCTGATAGTTTTAGAGCAACTTTAACAGAACTCACTAAGTGTATCCTATCATCAGCATTGGCTAAGTGCTGCGCCTATGCTGAGTTAAACTCTTGTCTTGTGATTTGCTTTTCAATTTTTGAACATACATTTGTGATCTGCAATTCATCTAATTGCATGCTCTTTAATTTCTTCATTTCTTTAATTTTGGCATTGCAAAACCTCTATATTTAATTATATCTGGATTCTCACAGTGTATGAGGAAATATATTTACCGAAATGTATAATGGACATCTCTTTCAAATATTTATCTGTCAACCAAGAGTAGCCCTATATAAAAGAAATACTACCAAATTAAACAATAAAGTGTCTTCCTGGAAACTTACCAAAGCTGTAGAGAGGCGCAGTATTGCTAAGAGATTTCTGGCAGATGTGAATGTCATATCACTGCCGTTTCGAGCTTCTTTCCGCATTTCTACATAAGAATCTGAAATTTCAAATATCAAAATAGTTTTAGCCTACTAAACATACACCACACTGATTTTTTAAATTTATTTTGTCCATAGAAACATGATACATGCGTTATAGGACAGGTCAATTTAACAATGTAAAGAAAAATATTTAAGGATACATAGACGATTGCAAATGCAGGTAATATAAGGTTCAACAAATTTAAAGTATAAAAAAGGAACCAAGATATATAAAAGAGTATAATGTTTTGAGTTACAAAAAAATAATAGTTTACAAAGTACAATTTATCCTACTTTAAGATGTAGGAATTCCTCTACATTGTAAAAGCTATAGTCCAGTAAAAGACTGAATAACACCTTTTTGAATTTTTGTTGGGATTCAATATCTCTTATATAATGGGGTAGTTTGTTATATAAATGTAGACAAGCATATGTGAAGCCATTTTCAGTGTTCAGTTCCATGCAAGTGTACAAGTAAGTTGTTTTTTCCCCTAGTATGATATGAATGAACTTCAGCATTTGTTTTGAAGGTGTTTAAGTTTTCTTTTGCATAGCTCAGTGTTTTGTATAAAAACATACATGATAAAGGCAGAATTTTATATTTTTTAAAATATGGTTTGCAACTAGTTTTATTGGACACCCCAGCCATAATTCTTATTATCTTCTTTTGCATCCTGAAAATCTTTATGCTATACATATGTATAACATTATATATTTACTAGTTGATAAAGCAAATTTTATAGTAACATATGCACCAACAGCAATGATGTTTACAGCATTCAAATGTTGGGGAAGACCATGTCAATTGACAATGACTGCAGGTGCAATAGTTGCAACATGTCTTAAGAAGGCGAAGTGCTATTCATCGCTAGGCATAATATATGTCAAATTGTTTTGAAATAAAGAACGAGGGATAATGATTCCAAAATCAGGCAGCAAACAAAAAGCTGCAACAGCAAATATATTGATATAATTGTTAATATTGCCTACACTTATGGTATTGTTTCAAAATTATCTTTCAGTACAAGTTTCTTCTCTTTGTGGGGATGCTAGAGAGCTAATATATCATGTTAAAATGAGGTTCTAGAATAAAATAATAATAATAATGGTGATGATGACAATGACGCATAACCTGACTGACGGAAGAAAGGATTGCTTTTGTGGGTATTTGTTATATGGGTGAGAATGCAGTGGTGGGTAAATTAAATTGTATCTACTGAGAGTGTGCATGGCATGGAGAAAACAGAAGTTCCTGCACTCATACATGTGTCACAGTAGCTATCAAATAATATGCCATTGATATAAAATTGTAGTGATCTATGGAAACATGCAGGAGAAGCTTAATATGCCAGTGCACGGCTTCAAATGTGCACAACCCATAAGTTAATACCAGTTGCTATATATTATTTCTAACAAAGAAACAAAAAAATAAACATTTAAAAATAAAAGTATCATATATATCAACCCAAGTTGCTGGAAGTGCCTCCCTGTGCCCCAGTTCCCTCAGAGAAATGGAAGCAATTTCTTGACAAATGTTATTTAAAGTTCCTCTGAAGTGTGTGAATTTGTTTTGTAAATTCTCTCATTTGACCTCCACCCAAGTTAAACATTGCAGGGGGTTTAATCAGGGGATTATATGAGGACGTAAGAATCATTAACGAATACCTTTTGAGAATACAATGCTGGTTCCTGAACACAGCACTGAACCATGGGCATTGCGAAAGGGGAGCAAGGGGAGGCCATGGCCCCCCTTGGAAATTAGTAAATGTAATGTGCAATCAATTACTATTAGACTATTGCTTTATTGCTGATGTAAAGAACAGTTTTTATTTAGCATAAATTAATATGCTTATCCGCAACAAATAATATAACTCATCTTTTACAGCTTTTGGCAACAGAATAATGAATTAATATTTTTTAATTGTAAACTTCCAACATGCGGCCCCCCTGGAAAAAAGTCTGCCGACGCTGATGCACTGAACTATCTTCCTAGAGTAACTCACACTGAAGCTCCATGTTTCACTGCCAGCTGGCTGAGAGCCATGAATCCTATTCTGCTCTAGCCTGATCACTTAGTATACAAAGCAAAAACCCGTAGAAATTAATACAGGACACAGAACTTTAATTTGCGCTATTAATAATGATAGGAATGACACTTGATATGACTAGAGGAATAGCAAATAATGCATCTGTATTTAGAGAATGTTTAATGTATTGAATTTTGCTGTTTGCTAATATGCATTATGTTAAGTTGGAAGCAGGTGAAAAAATATAATTAATCAATTAAAAATAAATGATGTCCTAATGCACAAAAGTTGAAATCCACTAAGCTATCAATATGGTTATTGATATACATTCTCATTCTTGTTTCTGGGTTATTGTGAAATCTTAAATAATCCTGTAATACTTACCTACAATAAAATCTGTAAGATGTTCTGGTATGACAGGCTGCTTCTGCCTGCATACAGCAATGTAACGTCGCATTATTTTCATGTCCAGTGCCTGTACCTCAGATGCAGGCTGCTTGCAGTGCTGATGAACATAGGTGATATGTTGAGCAAGTTTGAGGTCATTTTCCCTATGTGGTCTATCTTGTATGAGCCACAGCAAATCAAATCGAGATAGCAATGCTGCTGGGAGCTGGATGTTTTGCTCTACAGTACGACGAGGATTGTAGCGGCCAAATGCTGGATTGGCAGCAGCTAGTATGCTAACTCTAGCATTCAGAGTTGTCATAATTCCTGCCTAAATGTAAAGAATCAATACATTTTAAAAGTTTAGATGAGCTAAATGCTACCTGATGTGCACAGTTAGATGCAAAATAGAGATTAACTACAAATTAAGGGGATATTTATCTCTGACATGAGATTCCCTTTGTGGTCTACTGGGAAAAACAGATTGGCTGGAGAATTCAATGTCATACTGGCAAGTTGTTACAGTGGCTCAGTGGATAGAGCAGCCATGAGTAAAGTGTAAGGTCTGTGGTTCCAATCTCAGCTGGGACACTGCATTTTTCAGTTCAGATTCTACCTCTCATGCACAATAGTTTTATTTTATTAACAAAGTTACTGGAGGACAAAAATATAAATGAAATTTTTAACGTATTAAAATTGTGAATGAGTGGATCACAGTTCTTTCACTTACTAATCTTCACTCAGAACTCAGATCCTTCATTGTCTATGGGCATCTGCAAGGTGTGCTTTTAGGAACTACTTTGACTATGGGGCAAACTTGGTTATGCATGCCTGGTTATGGTGTCCCATAAACATACCCGCTTATGTAAAATATGACAAAGAAATAAAAAGGAAGTGCATCTATATTGTGATCTAATCCTTAACAAATATTGGTCTAGAGATAGACACAATATTGACAACAGAGATGAGCATTTTCTTTTCAGTACTTACATAAATTAGACCTGAATCCATCACTTACTGCCATTTTGTGATGTTCCCAATCAGAGACACAATTACAATATGTGGCACACAGTTTTTCTTTACTCACAGCTTATCAATGGTAGGTAGAACAAGCATTTCCCCCAAAATTTCATATGGACATTTTAACAAAAATACATGTTTCAAGGTCCTCTGAAACAGCAAACTTTGAATGTGGTTCTTTAAACAGCATAACTCTGCAATAAAATCTCTTGATAAATACCAAACTTACTTTAATTTAAAAGGTGAGTTAATTAATAATACTGAACAACACTTACAAAATATTTTTCCGGGACGCGTTTCGAAGGTTAACTTTCCTCCATTATCAACCGGACAATAACTGGGTTTCCATGGTGTTTGATGGTGCGGATGGTGATGCTTCTTCTGATGTTTCTTCTGGTAACGGTTCAATTAACTTACTGAAAATGTCACTCTGAGGAATGTCGAAATTAAATACTCGGTTTCTATTTTTTAAAATAAAGATTTGTTCCCATGTGGACAGTTCTTGTTTCCCAGTTATGTGTTTGAGAAGTTTCGGTTCTAGCTTTATGTCATGATTTTTTGTCCAAAAGTGAAATGCAACTGCTGATTTTTCTAATTGTTTACTCTTAATGTTTCTAACGTGTTCCTTGGATCTGATTTCTAAATTTCTTTTGGTTTTTCCTATGTATATTTCATTACAATCACTGCATTCAATTTGGTATATGCCAGATTTTTTGTTAGGTGGAATAGCATCTTTGATGTTAACTAATTTCACTAATCTTAAATAATCCTGTAATACTTACCTACAGTAAAATCTGTAAGATGTTCTGGTATGACAGGCTGCTTCTGCCTGCATACAGCAATGTAATGTCGCATTATTTTTATGTCCAGTGCCTGTACCTCAGATGCAGGCTGCTTGCAGTGCTGATGAACAGGTGATATGTTGAGCAAGTTTGAGGTCATTTTCCCCATGTGGTCTATCTTGTATGAGCCACAGCAAATCAAATCGAGATAGCAATGCTGCTGGGAGCTGGATGTTTTGCTCTACAGTATACAATATTACAAAATAATTGAAATAGCACACAAAAAAACGGCTTCCCCAAAGAATTAGTAGATAAAAAGGTAAAACGAGCAGAAAAGAAAAAATTATTAACAGAAACTACAACTCTCACAGCAGCAGAAACAAAAATGATATTCAAAAAATTCACATATCATCCATGGGCCTTTGATAAATTTAAAAAAGTGTCCAAGGAATACAACATTGAGCTAGCAGCAGTAAACCATTACTCCATAAAAAACCTACTACTTTCAAACATCAAAGATGCTATTCCACCTAACAAAAAATCTGGCATATACCAAATTGAATGCAGTGATTGTAATATACATGGGAAAAACCAAAAGAAATTTAGAAATCAGATCCAAGGAACACGTTAGAAACATTAAGAGTAAACAATTAGAAACATCAGCAGTTGCATTTCACTTTTGGACAAAAAATGACATAAAGCTAGAACCGAAACTTCTCAAACACATAACTGGAAAACAAGAACTGTCCACATGGGAACAAATCTTTATTTTAAAAAATAGAAAGCGAGTATTTAATTTCGACATTCCTCAGAGTGACATTTTCAGTAAGTTAATTGAACCGTTACCAGAAGAAACATCAGAAGAAGCATCACCATCCGCACCATCAAACCCCATGGAAACCCAGTTATTGTCAGGTTGATAATGGAGGAAAGTTAACCTTCGAAACGCATCCCGGAAAAATATTTTGTAAGTGTTGTTCAGTGTTATTAATTAACTCACCTTTTAAATTAAATTAATTACAACACTGTTTTCAAACTTCTATGAAAGGAAGATAACCAAACTTACTATTTAACTATAGCATCTTTCAAGAATGATTTAGATGTTCCCAATATTGCCCGTACTCCACAACTGTTCTTTGCATGGAAACTGTTACTTAATTATTTTACTTGCTCAAAATGGCACATGTATTGTGTATTGGAGTGGCAAACAAAATGTTTTGTTTGTAAATAGTCCTCTTCATCTTTGGGCTTTAAAGGATCTTCCAAAAAACCCTCATGGCTACTGTGTATCTGAATTTACTGGATGATGGTTTGTTGCTCATATGCATAGATGTCTATTTCATTAATGAAGTTTAACGGTTGAAATACAACATTTTGTTTCTGGGATGCAGAGAATGAAAATGAATCCTGTCAAGGTAGCATGCAGAATTGCAGGAATTGGCTAAATAGGAGTTGCAGTTATTTACAAAGTAAAGAGATGCCAAAGTTCCTGCCTCCAATGGATCTTGGTGGAGAAGTCTTTTCTTATTCATTGCCTCCAATGAACTTCAGGAATTCTTGCCTGGCATGCCTTTTCAAATTTGGCTGGAATGACATGGCAGGAGAGGCCTTTAAAACCTGAAGAAAGCTAATCACACCATAGTCAAGGTGTGAATCATCCTAATCAAGAACTTAATTCCTACTTCACCTCTTGAGCGATGGCCATTTAAAACGTCCGCGAGCCGAGAACTGCTACCCAATATACAGCGCAGGGCATTTAAAGTGCTTCGTATATACACAGCTGTATTTTGTGTAAATATTAAATTATTTTAATGAAACAAAAACTGGTATAAAACTCGTTATATGCAGTATACATGTACGTCATCAGCAAAGTTGAGTTGCATTTACAAAATGTTGAAATGGCACTATTTTGTTTTACTGTGGTGAAAAGTTAACTTTGCTCTGTCGAACACATCTAATATAAGTTCTCTGAAAGAAACAGTAGTCGACCCATTGTATGTGTGGCTTATGCATCAGCAAAACAGAGCACAATGTGAGCGTGGTCTCTGAGTCATCAGAATAGATCATGTTTTCAACTTATGCTTCGTGTTTCATAACTTAGTAGACTCCGTTTCTTTCTTTGTTGAAATACATACATATACTTTCCTGCTTGTAGCTGAAGGAAGAAGTGGTATAAAAAGGTATTTTTGCACCAACTGGATATAACCATATACAATTGTTTGGGGATTTGGAGAGCTCTAATCCCACAAAGGACAATGACCTACCTGGACTTCCGACTATCTATAGCTCGTAGCCTAATTGAACAATACCACGTTGGGGGTAGAAAATCCAGAAACCCTGCACCCCTCAGACTTCAAGGAAAACATTATCCTAAAAGGATACCACCAACAAGTCCCGCCCATCTCGAAAGTGTTTCGTGTGCCGCAAGAAGGGAATTCGCTAATGTGGAGATGCATCCTTGTGTGTTTATCCCTGTTTTGAGGCATATCACTGAACAAGGAACATATAAAGGTAAGCCATTAAAGTATATAGACTTTACTTAAATGTTTCATAAAGGGAAAATTAAAATAAGTTGAGTTAGATAAGGGATAAATAAGGGTTAAATGCACAAACGCACAAGACGTGTATACACGCCCATATCGCTCATCCGTCATTTTACGTCCATATCGCCGAAGAGGTTAAGTTGAAAACCTGATGACCTTGAGAATGAGAACCGAGAGTCTGGACCACCAAGCTTGTATAGATGAAATGGCACTGAAAACATAACATTGTTGAGAAAGTGTTGTCTCATGGTGATCAAGTTGCAACTAGCCTAAATTCTTAGAGGCTTCAATCTAAGGTGATATGCTAAGCAGGAAACTAGATATATTTAACTACGTGTGAGTGTAGGTGCAAATGGCGGTGGTGATGGTTTGATGGTTTAAGATAAGCAGTGAATCAGTGCACACAAAATTTTGAAACAGAAAAGAGAAAAGTCCTAGCATTGGGATATTGATAAACTTAGCTATGTTTGAGAGGTAGAGCTGGAACTTAAAAATTCAGTGCCACAGCTGGAATGCTGATGCACCTTCACCAAAACTAATTATTATATAAAACTATTCTCTACCTTTGCAATGGAGATGGTCTGCTGCTCCATCACTTCATGAATGGCTGTTCTATCTGAATCTGCCATTTTGTCAAATTCGTCAATACAACAAATTCCTTGATCAGCCAAAACCAAGGCACCACCTTCCAACATCATTTCACCAGTAACGGAGTCCTTCATAACTGCTGCTGTAAGGCCAACACCTGAGGATCCCCTACCTGTTGTATACTGACTGCGGATCGCTAGTCTGTCAATATAGGACAGTAATTGGGATTTGGCAACTCCAGGGTCTCCCATTAGGCAAATGTTGATGTTTCCTACAATCAAATATAAAGCAAACATTTTATGTATCTATTTAGACAGGTTTCCTTAAAAAAAAAGCTGCAATAAAAATAAATATACAAAATTTAAATTAAATGCAGAACAATCCACATAAATGTTTACTGCTGTAATCACTAGAGAGCACAGATGGGGTAGTATTTGAAGGAAACCGGGTTAACATCACTACGTGCATTGATGACATGAATAACACTAGGGGCAGGGGATGTCACATCGGTACAGCCAATGTTCGCATACAATGGCCACTGAATTGACGAAAATTACTATGGCTAAGTTAAGCAGTTGGGAGTCCTCCTGTTTGTCTATGCCAGAAGCAATAAAATTAGTTAAAGAACTAGAATAGTCAATTAAACACATTCCAGAAGGACATAAATCAGAGTGCTACAGAATTGGATACAGCTCCTACAAAACACAAAGGACACAGTAAAATGTGTGAACTAAGAGATAAACTCTAAAGATGACAATAGTGATGCGTCATATTTTAAGTTTGCCCCTAACACATCGTGTTGTTGTTTTCTAGTGCCTTGCATCTGGCAATGAAGCCATTAGCATTACACATCGTGTGATATGGAGACAAAATTTTCACAGTTTAAACGCTACTTAACACGATATTGCAAGAACTTCACCCTCTTAAAATGTATATTTTATGTTCATTGCAGTAAACGTGACCATGAAGACTGGGACAAAAGTAGTACTACATAAATTCTCTAATATATCTACAAGCCACAACTATCTGACGTAAAATTATTGTAAATACATATGTGCATTACTGTATATGCTATATTGTACTGCTGCAATACAAGTTTCATGAAATAAACAAATATACTGAAGCCATTTCTCTTGTTCTCGTGTTGTCTTCTCTCCTGCAGAATTTCTCGTTGCGTGAAGTCATGAAGTGCAGCTTCCCTGATGAACACTGGATACTATATTTGTGTTATTATTGCTTAGGAGATAAAGGGATTTTGTACAGAGAGACCCAAAAACATATGAACTGCTGTGCAGTGTTTTCCCACTGCACAAGCAGGAACATGATAACGCAGCTTTTGTGCACAAGGTCATGTGGTTGACTCGTTTTTCTCTGCTCTGAAAGTCCAGTACTGAGCTGAGGCACTATCACGTGGTGGAGTTATTACCAATGTGCTTTATTATTTTGTACTGTACTTAGTCACAAAGTGTGTTACGGCCCAGCTTTTGTTTTCTACTGCGCAGTGTGTATTTATTTATGATGTGTATGCGTTAACTCAGCTCACCAGCAATTTGCAGAAAGTTTTCCAGGTCATCTGCAATTTCTCTCTGGGGTAACAAAGCATAAAGTGTACAAGACAAGCCCACACGCCCTGGAAGAATTAAAACAAAATATCCACCAGGAAATTGCCAGCATTTCTCAACGTGAACTACGGCAAGTGATTTCCTAAAGAGGTGCTAAAAATGTGTGGACGACAACAGCAAGTTTCAGCATCTCCTTTTATAACATTGGAAAGTAAAGCCTTTTAAAATGTATGGTTTCATCCGCACTGTTCTATGATAGCGGCAGTCAGCAACAAGCACCAATGCACAGGCAAATTACAACACAGCCAGTTTGTTACTTCGCAAGCTGAGTTGACCCATATGGATCATAATAAATACAAGCTGTGCAGTAGAAAAAAGAGCTGGGCCGTAACACACTTTGTGACTAAGTGGAGGACAAAATAATAAAGCACATTGATAATAACTCCATCACACGATAGTGCCTCAGCTCAATACTGGGCTTTCAGGTCAACCGCATGACCTTGTGTACAACAGCTGCACTAATGTGTTTTGCTTGCACAGCGGCTCATATGTTTTTGGGTCTCTGTGTATCTTGAAATAACTTTACAATTATAAGCCTTGGCTAACTTTTATGTAGAGCATGGATTCTTAAGGGTCATGGGAAATATCGCACAAACTTGAATAACACACAAAACTTAAACTCCACTGCCAAAATATATTGAACATATCAACACGTTAAATAGATTAACAATACATGTTAGCACTGTACATGCACTTTTAGATAATTCTTATACAACTTTCTCCAGCTTGACGCACACAACATGCATCGTGTCTGATGGCTAAGGTGGCTCAAGCTGTACTGTGTCTTAGTCAACTGGCCGCACATAGCTTTCACTCTGGCTGTTTTGATTGGCTCACAGTGAAAACACCAATCTACTTGGCCAATCACATTTTTGCGTCTCTTTTTCGATTTAAATTATTTTAGTTGTAAGCTTCGCATTTACTAAACTTCCAATGACTTTATTTCCTTTTCAAAATGTACAATTTTTTATAATTTGTTAAAATGCAAACACATATTATAACATTGCAATTGTATGATAAATAACCTAACATGAATATTTCACAGGATAAATGTTGCAATTAACATGAAATGACCTAGCCAAGACAGCATTTATGTTAATATTAAATATGATTATTATCATCATCTCAATACTAGGTGTCCCAAAAACACAGATGATTCTTAGTATGTTGTGCGGGATGGCAAACTGATCGGTTTTCAAATAGGAACCCCTGTCCATAAATGCACAGTTTGGATGCTGGAGAGTGTCGAAATTTGAGAACAAACGATTGTGACAATTTGTAAACATTTGTTTTCGTAACTTAATACAGAAGGTATGCAACCATTTAGCCATCTGTGTACTGGGATGAGCAACCTGAGCATAATATTCCAGCACATGCACTAAATTCCATTATAGAGTCCTTGGTGCGCATCCTACTGCGTTAGTTATGTAGTTTGCAGTATAGTAATGTTTTTCAACAGCAGTGCAACATGTACCAGCAAATCTGACACTTCTCAACTATTTTCTGTGGAGTTACATGAAGAGTATGGTGAATTGTACTCCTGTAACATCAGCGAAGGACCTTATCGGGGTTGCCAACTCGTACGATAATTATGGGGCATACGAGAATTTTAATGTTTGTACAATGGTTGTCAACCCGTATGATAATTATGGGGGTGTACGATAATTTGAATGTATGATAGTTCGATATAGGCAAAATATCATTTTCACTAGTTTGTCACTCCAGCGAAGTGAAACTAATTACAAATAACACCACTTTTGTCCTCATTGTCTATCTCCACTCTATAGCAACCATTTTCAACGCTACTAAGCCTGCTACCCTTTATCCTCTTATTGCCAGTGTGCCCAGGTCTGATAATCTCAATGAAGAAGGCACTGTTCAGAAAATTGATGAGCAATGTAGAAAACTCGGAATATGTGATATTCCGTGTGAAATACAGAACATGCCTGAACCTGACAGTTTCTGTAGTGTTCTTAAACACATGTGTCACCTTGGTGGAAAAACTGGTTTCAAAGAACTGACGGAGGTTGCATTATCAGTGATTTCTTTGACCCACAGAAGCACTTCTTGTGAAAGAGTTTTTTTTTCTAAACTGGGTTTAATGAAAACCAAAGTTAGAAACAGATTGGTACTAGATGCGGTAAATGAACTCAAATTGTCGTCTCAGCTTCTGAAATAACATGGTAGATCTTAAAATATGCAAGTCGCCGTCACCGAGAAGATGTTAAGGTTCAACTCAACAACAAATTTGTATAATGCTGTAACAGTTGAGTATTATGAGTCTTACGATACAGTCATATGAGACAGTATTGCGAGACTGTCCCACAAGACAGTTTTAGGATTCTTAGGAGGTTGTCTACCAGGCTGTCTTACCGGACAGTCTGGCGAAACTCTTTTCAGACGAGACTGCCCTGTCTGGAAAGACGGTCTTGTCTGGAGAGACTGCCCTCTCTGGCAAGACGGTCTTTTCTGACGAGACTGTCCTGTATGGCGAGACTGTCTTGTCTAGTGAGACTGCCCTGTCTGAAAAGACCGTCTTGTCTGACGAGCCTGTCTTGCCCGACCAGACTGTAGTTTCTGACGAGACTGTCTTGTGTCTTGTCTAGTGAGACTGTACTGTATGACGAGACTGTGCTGTCTGGCAAGACGGTCTTTTCTGACGAGTCTGTCCTGTATGGTGAAACTGTCCTGTCTGACGAGACTGTCATATCTCTCGAAACTGTCCTGTCGAGACCGTCTTACGAACCAGTATTACGAGTCAGTCTTACGAGACTCTTGCAACTGTCCTACGAGACCGTCTTAGGAGAGTTTTACGAGACTGTCTTACGAGAGTTTTACAGTGCGGTCTTGCGAGACTGTCTTCTGAGACATTCTTAGGAGGTTGTCTACCAGGCAGTCTTACGAGACAGTTCGGCGAGACTGTCTTGTCTGACGAGACTGTCCTGTCGAGGCAGTCTTACGAGACCGTCTTAGGTTACAGCCCTACGAATCAGTATTACGAGACGGTGTTGCGAGATGGTCTTACGAGACTGTCCCATGAGACCGTCTTACGAGGACATTTTACGAGACTGTCTTATGAGACATTCTTAGGAGGTTGTCTACCAGGCTATCTTACGGGACAGTCCGGCGAGACTTGTCTGACGAGCCTGTCCTGCCTGGACAGACAGTGCTGTCTGGCGAGACTGTCTTGTCTGGTAAGACGGTCTTTTCTAACGAGACTGTCCTGTCAGAAGAGACTGTCTTGCCTGACCAGACTGTAGTGTCTAACGAGAATATCCTGTCCGACGAGACTGTATTGTATGGCGAGACTGATCTGTCTGGAGAGACGGTCCTGTCTGCAGAGATTGTGCTGTCTGGCAAGAGGGTCTTTTCTGACGAGTCTGTCATGTTTGGTGACTGTCCTGTCTGACAAGACTGTCCTATCTCTTGAAACTCTCCTGTCGAGACCGTCTTAGGTTACAGCCTTACGAAGCAGTATTACAAGTCAGTCTTATGAGACTCTTGCGAGACTGTCCTGTCTGACGAGACTGTCTTGCCTGGACCAACGGTCCTGTTTGACGAGACTATTCTGTCTGTCCTGTCTGTTGAGATTGTCTTGTCTGACGAGACTCACCTGTCTGTCGAGACTGTTGTCTGACGAGACTCACCTGTCTGTCGAGACTGTTCTGTCTGACAAGACTGTCTTTTCTGACGAGACTGTTCTGTCTGACAAGACTGTCTTGTCTAACGAGACTGTCCTGTCTCGACTGTCCACCGAATCTTTTGGAGGGTAAAATTTATATAAAAAGCGTGACTTATTCAGACCAATACAGTAACTGTTAGTCAAATATTACCTCTTATTTTCATTCCTTGAGGACGTCGATCGACTCCACCCACCAGCAAGAGAAGCAAAGCCTTCTTCACATCTTCATGGCCGTATATCTCTGGTGCTAATGAGCTTGATAGAAGATCATAGAAATCATTTGTTGCAAAACTCCTTATCTCTTCAATGGTTAAGTCACTTTCTTGAAGTTCCTCATCTATTTCCGTTTTGTTCACCTTTACCACTCTCTAAGTTTGGAAAGAAGAAAAACGGTAATTTGTTTAAATGTTACATAATGCCTACAACCATGAAACTTCTGAAATAGCTAGTGATAATGATAAAACTTACATGAGCATCTAAAAAGGTTTCAGAAAGAAGTCCCTGTGCGATCTGTCGAAATCCTGTGCGTAGAAGTGGTAAGAACACTCCTGTAACTGATATGTGGTCACCTGGTAAGGCTCTACGAGTTGTCTCTCCACGACAGAATACTGTCAAACTGCGAGGAATATTTCCTACTGGTACTGCATCACTCTGCAATGGATACACAGTACTACATGAAAAAAGTTTTACATGCACAAAAAAACTTGTTAATCTCTTTGACATAAGAAGTCTTGAGGTATAATTGGAACTGAAAAATTCTGCCTCTCACAGATTGCCCACACACGGCTTGTGTGTTGAAAAACACCAACAGTAAGTCTGTTGGCATAAATAAATAATAATGACCATTAGAAGTCGTATTTAATTTAAATGCTTTCCAATTCTTAAAATCATTGCTTGTAGGAAACTGGTTGGATAGCCGTAAGTATAGTTTCAAAGAATGTTGAAATTGCTAGAAAATGCTTCATTTTATTGAGAAGGGTAAATCATATTTTAGAACTGTGAAATAAAAGACAACTTTTTAAAAACCAATTAGTACGCTTCAAAGAAGTGCATCACTTCTGTACATATACTTGGTCAATATCATTGTAACTATTTAATAGTCCTGTAAATGATGTACATGATATAGAACAATTTCAATCTGAGAAAATCATCTGCACTGTAAAATTTGTATTACATATTGGTGCTGTTTTTATTGAAGTGTTGCTTCGTGTTTGAGTGATGAGGCTCTTATTTCTCTCAGGGCGTGGTAACGGATGGAATGAAAAATCACACTTCACCACAATGTATTATTTTATTAACACTTTTTCTCTATTTTACATTTAATGGCTTCATTGCCAGATGCAAGGCACTAGAAAACAACATTTAAATAAGTCCTCTTAGCACCATTTTAGATTATTTAAGTCTTTCCACTTTTTCAAAAAGTGGAACAAAAGCTTGATGAAAGTCTGGTAAACGTTCTACAATGTTCACAGGCTACCAAAATAGTCTTATCACCTTGAATATTCAGACGTTAGTCCTGATTCTTTTAGTTGCGAGTCTATCATTCCGACTGCCACGTATACATCCGCACATGCGTTCATCAAATAGTTCCTGCATTGTTAGGGAAGCGATCCCTAGCCATCCTCATTTCGCTTTTAATATTGAACACATATAATTCTTCTACTTATATATATATTAAAATTAAATATGGAAATATTTATGACGTCTTTAAACAAACCTAGTTGTTCGTAACAATGAACATTAGTAACACGTTTTTGTCATTCAACCATCTCATACCAACATCAAAAAACAAATTACACTCTTAACAAATATTCACATAAACGATTTTCTTTTGGGGTCTTCTAATATTCTGCCTCAATATTTACAAGTCAACAATATCCATCAATCTACAGTATACAGTAAGTGTTAAACAAAATGTGTAATGAAAATGCTTCTACAGTTTATTTGAATTAGCATGAAGTAGATATAAAATTAAGCTGTTGTAGGAATAATTTATAGCAGCTGTATAAGAATAAACCATATTGGGTAAAGAATGTCATGCAAATGCAACATATACACACACACACTGATAGTCGCCATGAATGACTTAACTGTCAACAGCTGGTATCTGCTACATCAATGGCTAGTATTTGCATACATTGCTCTTTAACTAGATATGTTTTCAAGATATGCAATGAGAAATTTACTTAAATTACTCACTTGTTCCTGTATCCGAAGCTCCTGAAATTTGGTGAACTTAGAACCACGTGTCTGTAGGTAAAGACGACCACCTGATTTATTTACACGACAATCTTCACTGGGACACATTTGCAGCGGCATGAAGCTTAAAGAGCTAACCTGCAAAACACATATTTTTCATAAAAAACATTAAAATGAACTAAAATAGCTCTAAAATTGGAACCTCAATTACATACAATTCTATGAGCGTACTTTTGTCACCTTTCTGTGGAGAAGGAAAGAAAGAAAACAACAATATACCACGAATATAGGGAAAATACAGTGAATTAATATAATTGCAAGAACTACTGTATTTCGGTGTGGCACACACACTTTAAAGCACTGTTTTTTTTGAGAATTACTTCAAAGGCATTTCGGAGACAGGAGTGTGTGTACCATTTTGAAATAATTCTTGTAGAAGAATGTATGAGAGTAATCCCAGAAGGAAGGTCTCCAAAGCACTGGGGCTGCAGGAAAACTGGTTTTCTTCCTTCCTCCCTCCACTCTCTACAGAAACCACTGCACATCTGCAGGACCTGTCTTAACTTAGCAACCAGTTAGCTGCTACTGCCAGGTGCAAAGTGCATGCAGTTATTTGGTTTTTGAGTGCAAGAGGCATTAAACCAATCAAAATTCGACAGTTGAGGGAAGTGTATGGAAAGTCTTGTATGGATGACAAAAATGTCTGCAAGTGGTGAAGAGAATTTGCAGATGGTCATACTGAAATTCATGGCAAGGAAAAGTGGGATATCTTCAATTCCTGAAGAGACAATTGCAAAGGTTGAACAAATTGTGCTTCAAGATCTCTCTCTCGATGAGTTCTGCATGTTGTTCCCGAGATTTCTCGAAGCATCATTTAGCAGATTTTGATTGAGGTGTTAAAATATTGGAATGTTGAGCTAGGGCATAAGACTTCTCTATGACAATGCTCGCCTCCATACCTCCCGTGAAACTGTTGATCTTCTGCAACAGTTTGCATGGGACATCATCATCCATCCACCCTATAGTCCGGACTTAGCGCCCAGTGACTACCACTTGTTTTCCAAGTTGAAAGAACACTTGGCTGGAAGGCGCTTCAGTGACGAGGTGAAGGTGAGGTCCAATGCTCCTTCCATAGTGTAGCAGTGGGCTGGTATGACATGGGCATACAAAAATTGCCAGAACGTTTACAAAATGCACAATCAAAATGGTGACTATGTGGAAAATAGAAAAATGTTTAAGCTTAAAAAATATGTACAATTTATTTTAAGTAAATGTTTCTTTATATTTTTTAAAAAATTGGAGACCTCACTTTTGGGATCACAATCATACTTCTATCATATTTCATAATGAAGGTATCTGTTACTTACAAGCTGATAAGTCTCTGCACCACATTGGTCACAGGTGTAAGTGGCAACCACCATCATGGGCTTCACTTCTGTGCAGCGTGTAACTACACCCCTTACTGTTACCAATTTACCTACATGCGCAGCTTTAACATTGCGGATTACTACTGGCTTATTCTGAGTCATATCCTTGAAATACAATTCACTGTAACAGAACAACCACATCAAATTAAAGTGGTGACAGTACGTGTTACCTGACACATATGTACATGTAACATATAAACACTATCAGTCCCAGGCAAGTAATATTTTAATAATGGAATGAACTGCAAAGGTTATTTAATCCTAGGATATAAAGTACTTACAATAGTAAGTCACCATTGGGGTAATTTGTCTCTGATGTGAGACTGCCTTTGTGGTTTACCAGGAGAAATACGAACTGGTTTGAGAATTTAGTGCCATTCTGGCAGTTTGTCACAATAGCTCAGTGGTTAGAGCAGCCGCCCGGTAAGCGGAAGGTCTGTGGTTCAAATCCCAGTTGTGGCATTGAATTTTTAAGTTCCAGTTCTACCTCTCAAACTTTGCCCACACACGGCTTGTGTGTTTAAAAACACCAACAGTAAGTTTGTTGGCATAAATAAATAATAATTACCATCTTTTCCAATGATTTTTTAGAAGTATTTGAGTAGATCTATAAACACTTTTAGTTTCACTTAACTTGCATGTCTTCATTATCAGTGGTTTCTCAACTAGCATTTGATGAATGTATGTGGTTGTGATTATGCTATCTGGATTGCTGGATGTAAACTTCAGGATGTCATCTGCTTGTGGTATTTCAAAATTCATGGCCAGGTGAACATTCTTTTTTAAGTGTATTTTTCCCAAATTACCGGTTAAGCTGTAGTTTTTTACATGCTTAATAATTTGATATCCTGTTTTATGGTGTGCTGAGTTCGCCGGAAATGATGGCTATGGCTGATTTGTCAATTTATTAAAATTAAAAATAAAAGTTAAGTGAAACAAAGTGTCCACAGGTCGACTCAAATACTTCTACAAAATCATCTCAGAATATGTTTCAGAGGCTGGTTTCATCCATTTCAACCGGGCATCAACTGAACTTGGGTGATGAAGCAGATCTATCCGTAGACTGCTCTGGTAGTCATTCTAGAGAACTGGTGCAACAGGTTTCTCTGAGGAATATAGAAATTGAAGACTCTGGTCTTACTTTTCCACATGAAAATCTGTGCAGCGGTCCTGTGGCCGAGCGGTTTGGGCTTTCACCTATCACCTAGGCAGCCTGTGGTCAACCCCAGAGACCTGCATGTGGTATTCGTGCTGGACGAAGTGGCACCATAGCATGCTTTCTCCAGGTTCCCCAGTTTCCCCTGCCACTCATTCCACCAATTGCTTCATTATAACCCTTCCAATTATCCATTTCACCTGCATTTCATATCTTCTTCCTCACTCTCATACCTGGTGCTTGACTGACCACCCACTTCCAGGTCTTCACTCTGCCTGGTCCATAGGTTCCTGTGCTCCCCGACAGGTGTCTAACCCAAGGCACTGGCTTTTAAGTCCATGGGGGGTTTAAGTCCTACATAAGGGACTTGTCGCGTATAGATATTTGACAATTTCAGAATATTTTCAGAGAACACATTATCATCCAACTGGCTTCACTTAAAAAATACACCTCCTCCCCAATAAAAGAGAACCAATACTTGGTTCTGCCACCAAACACAGTAACCTTTTGAATAAAAATGTTTGGCACCGCAACCAAATGTATATGGGAAAAACAAAGAGGAATTACAAATAAGGCCCACAAGCATTTTACATGCATTAAATACATACATCTAGAAAAATCAGCAGTTCCCACCCATTTTGTACAAAAAATCATGACATAATTCTGGAACCAAAACTATTAGAACACTCAACAGTAAGCAAGAATTATCAACATGAGAGCGCATTTTCATCTATAAAAATAAGACCAGAATCTTCAATTTTGATATTCTGCAGAGCAACCTATCACACAAGTTCCCATAATCATCACCAGATCAATCTGTGGATAGATTAGCTTCATTCCAAAAGTCAATGTCCAATTAACAATGGATGAGACTAGCATCTGAAACATGTTTCTAGGGAATTTAAAAAATGAGTGTTGTTTTGTTATTAGATTTTACTCTTAATTGATTTCAACAGCATTTAAATATAAGGATAGAAAATGTTTCTCCAGAAGAGACAAGAACTACAAAATTGCAACGAGATATACATTGGAAACGTCCGCACATTTCTGGAAGAGAAATCCTGAGGTAAGTACAGAAATTAAAATACTAAAACCAGTGAATAAGTCTATCAATATTAGCACGTGGGAGATCTTTATAAAGAAATTCAACAACTTCATGAACTTTGACATCCCTGAGGACAGTTTAGTCTTCAATTTCATCAATCTAAACCAGCAGTTCTAAGGAAATCCTAAATCGAAAAATTACCCAATGCCAGTAGTCAACTACAAGCTGATGCACACAACAGTCCGTGGAAAAAAATCCTCAAAATTTAAGTGAAGCAGCAAGAGTGTGTTAAGTCATTTTATCAATCTTCTATTAATGTATTGGCTTCACTTGTTAAATTCTTACATCTTATATGAATTATACTTATTAGTGATTTGCTATGATTTTCATAATACGTTAACTAAAACTAAACTAAACCCCGGTGCGACAGGCCACAAAGGGTAAAGGCCTACTGCCCAGCCACTGCGTCCCCCACATCTGCCCACTAAGGGCGTCATTGGTGAGGTGCAGTGCTGGAGGGTGGGACGTGGTCAGCGCCCTGAGCCCTCCCAGCCAGTTATGCGGTCTTCTAGACCTGGGACCGCTACTTCTCTATGAAGTAGCTCCTCAATTGGTCCCCCGGGACCTAACGAGGCTGAGTGCACCCCGTGCCAGACCTCCCAGAGGGGATAAAATCCCCATGCTGGTACCGAGGATCAAACCTAGGTCCTCCGTGCCAGAGGCAAGCATGCTACCAACTGCGCTACGGAGACGGTCTTCATAATACGTCTGCATATGCATAATTGCCTTTGATTTCAAGAACTTGCATCAAATACTAAGAGAAGTGAACCTTATGGTCTCTAAGATTGTTATATTTATAGATTTACGTTGCTTCACTGTTATTAGTTTCAGTTTTTTCATTGTGAATACAACTTTAAGCTACACATATACAGGCTAAAAACATGTGTATATTGTAGAGAAGCTAAATAAAGAAAACAAACCCCACCCTAAAAAAGTATCAGCTAAGAAATCGAGAAAGTATAGAAAATAAATTATTTCTTTTCAGTAAATGAACAGATAGGAACAGATGCAAGACACATGTCTCAATCTCTAGCAAAGGCTACATGCCTATTTTCTAATTGTAACAATTGAATGGACTTGAACCAATTGCATGGATATTACATCTGATTTGCCAGGATATTACATCTGATAGTTGACCCAACAGTTACACTGGAACTACCACGATCAACACTACCAAAAAAGTACAACGAAAAAACTGAAGCTATTGATATGTAGACATGTTGATAAATATTAGCAACTAAAAGTTCATTTATCTATTACTATTGCAATTGTTATTGCTATTGTTATTCTTGTTATTATTATTATTATTATTATTATTATTATTATTATATTATTATTATATTATTATTATTATTATTATTATTATTATTATTATTATTATTATTATTATTATTATTATTATTATTATTATTATTATTCACTTCTTGGAGTAACAGGGTTTGAGTCCTTTGGATCCCAGGGTTCATAGCAATTTAATGTAGTGATAACAAAAGGAACTGTACAATTAACACCTAAAACTGCTGTTACGGGTTTGTGTAAAATACCATTGTTGTTTGCATTAAAATGTATTTGGATTACAACACATGCAATACTATACTGGTATTCACTTCTTGGAATATGAACGTAATTACAACAGGTAAGTGAAGTTCTAATCACTAATATTTATCAATATTTAACTACCAAAAAAGGTACTGGACTATTGAGACTTTATTATATTTGATACCAGCTTTGTAAATTTAATATGAATGAATTGAATTTTATTTGTACCAATTCTTTTACATAACTTTTACAATTATCCTACTCTAACCTAAACTACATACAAATTTTACATAACCTTATTGCTACCTTGGTTTGCATGGCACCCAGGCCATTTGCCTCCCAGGTAGCTCTGATCAATCTATTCCATCTTATATTAATTAATTGTCCCTCTCCCCCACTCTGCCTTCTTCATTTACACTCTTTACTTTTCTTGCCCATTTTTCTCTTACTTTCTTCAAAAACTCACCTATACTTCTAACCTTCCTTTCCTCTTTCACTGTTAACATTTTTATGGCTACCATTTTCCCCTCTATTTTTTCCCATTTTTTCTCCCAAACCTTTTTCCTCCATAATGCTAATTCCTTACATTCTATCAAATAATGTTCTATACTTTCTTTCTCACCGCACATTTCACATATTCCTATTTTACCGCTTCTTGTCCCTCTTAAAAATATTGCTCCTGTTCTCATCCATGCTAGTCCTTCTTTTTCCTGTCTGTTACAATAATCCACATATGGTTCTCGCCCCCATCCTCTTTTTATTTGCTTGTAGAATTGTAATGATTTCTTGTTTTCTAAACTTCCCCATATCTCTTGCCTTTCTATGTCTTCTACCCTACACTTTACTAGTTTATCTACATTACTTTCATTTCTTTCTTCAAGTTTCCATATATCTCCCATTCCTATTTTCTCCATAATTTTTCCAACCCCTGCCCACCAACTGTTTTCATTCTCTAGATTTTTTTGTTGCTTCATACACAATTTTAAAATTTCTCCATCTTCTTTAACCAAACATTTATACCAAAATTTTATTATTCTCTCCATTATTATTCCTTTCCTTCTTGTTTTCCCAAGCTCTACCAAGGCCACTTCTCTTGGCGCCGATCTCGGTAGTCCCAATAATTCTTTGCAGAACATTCTATACATATGATCTACCTTCTTGTTTATATCTGTGGCCCCCCAGATCTCTACTGCATAAAGCATTTTTGATTCCACTACTGCCTCATACATCCTTTCCAGCCACTTGGTTGTCATCTCTAACTTGTATTTGCAAATTCGGACTCCTGACATTGCAGCTCTCCCTTTTGCTTCTATCTTTCTTCCATGTGCCTCCCACTCTCCTCTGTTATTTAGCCTCACTCCCAAGTATTCAAAATCTTTGACCACTTCTAATCTTTTCCCATTTAATACCCACCTCTCCTCTTTTCTCAATTTAAATCCCTTTTTGAAAACCATGACCTTGGACTTGTTTATATTTAACTTTATTCCCCATTCCTCACAAAATTTTTGCACCTCATTTATTGCCCTTTGTAATCCTACAATTGTTATAGATCCTACCATTAAATCATCAGCATATAGCAATCCTGGTATTTCCTTATTCGCTATTACAGGACAGTGTTTGTTCGCTTTTTGGATTTTATCTATTATATCGTCTATGAATAAATTAAATAATATTGGACTAAGTTTACATCCTTGCCTCAAACCAATTGCTTGTTCCGTCATTTCTGTGATTTCATTCTTTCCCCATCTTATACAAAACTTTATCCCATTATATATTTTTTCTACTTCCTTTATAAAATTTTCGCTCACCCCCTTTCTTCTTAATTTCCATGAAAGAGCTCTCCTGTTTATTGTATCAAATGCCTTCTCAAAATCTGCAAAAAACATGTATACTCTTCCTCTCTTTTTACTAAGGTATTTATCTATTGTTTTTATTATAAACACATTATCTACTGTTTGCCTCCCTTTTCTAAAGCCTGCTTGAAATTCTGTCAGCTTCCTTTCCTGTTCTGCCCAGTTTTTTAATCTTTCTGCCAGTATCCCGGTATAAATTTTTCCTAAAATAGATAGCAGACTTATTCCTCTGTAGTTTTCTGGCTTGTTTGGTCCCCCCTTCCCTTTATATATAGGTACTATCATACTTATTTTCCAACTTTCCGGAATATCCTCACTTTCTTTTATTTTGTTTAATACCTTTGTCATTATTTCTAAACCCTTTTCTGTTTCTCCATATGTTTTCCAAAATTCCCCTGGTATTCCATCATACCCTACTGCCTTTTCTTTTTTTATACCTTTTATTTGCTGGTAGACCTCTTGTACTGTAAATTTATCATCTAATTTGTCATTTGTTGTATCTATTTTTCCTATTTCGGTTATTTCTAGTTTTGTATTTTTTCTTTCCCCAATCAAATCTCTAAAATATCTCCGCCATTCATTTGGTGTAATCTCATTTTTGACCTCCCCCTTCTTACTGGTCCTTCTTACTACCTCCCAAACTTTTTTACTGTCTTTTCCCTCTATAGCCTCCTTAATAATTTTCCCCATATTTTCCTGCCATTCTTTCCTCTTCACCTCTAGTAGATTTTTATATCCCCATTTCTTAATCATCAGATTTTTTCTATCTGCTTCCTCTCCTGTTCTCCTCCATCTAGTAAGTTCTTTGAGCACTTCCTTTTTTTCTGCCTGACACTCTTCATCGAACCACCCCCTATTTTTTTGTTTCCTATTCTGCCTTACTTCCATTTCCCTCCCTGCTCTTGTTACTAGTAATTCTAATAGCTGTAATGCTTTTTCTGCATTTTCTTCCCCTATATTTACCACTATTCCTCTTTCTAAGATTTGCCCTACCGTCGATTTTATATCTTGTACGAAACCTTCTCTTTGTTCCTCCCTCCATTTAAATGTTTTTACCCTAATCACTTGTGTGTTTTCCTTTTCTTGCACCTGCTGCTCTACATTTACTCTCATAAGTATGTCAATTAATAGTGGGAAATGACCACTGTTCGTACATAAGTAAATTTAATAAGCTCATCTATAAAAATATAGCGCAGTGGTAGCGCTGTTGCTTACCAAGTGGAAACCCGGGTTCCATTCCCTATACCAGTGTGGGGATTTTCTCCAACTGGGAGACCTGGTTCGGAGTGCAATCAGCCTCGTTAGGTTCCTGAGGAGCTACTTGATTGAAAAGTAGTGGCCTCTAGTCAAGAAGTCAGGATAATCAGCCAGGAGGGACTGGGACTGCACCCAACTCATGCTGCTGTGGTGGGCAGAGGTGGGGGACGCAGCTGTTGGGCAGTAGCCTTTGGCCCAGATGGGTTGTTGTGCCACAGGGTTACTTAGAGAAAATCTATGATTTAATTTCTTTTTAACGGCATGCATAGCTAATATCTTATTACTCTAAAAATGTTGTTAGCTAATGCTGGATTTTTGACAATGAAGTCATTAATCCTCTTAAAATGTTCAAACTTACAATCGCCTCATCAGTTCTGGTGGATATCTATTGTAAGGATCCCTGTGTTCTCCAGGCTGACGAAGGCGTTGCTCCATCAACAAACGATGTTCTATGTAAACATCTAGAGCATCTTTTGCAGGTACCTGAAATGTATTATCAATGTGTTAGTCTATATACTAGAACTGTTCAATAACAAACAAGTTTTCTCTTTAAAGAATTGCAACAGGCATGTTTAATTATTCAGTAAATCTCTGGACAACACACTTTCTTTTTTGTTCCATTTATATGCCATCTTTATCACTTTAAGTCATATCAATGGCTGTGCCTTTGGAGTAATTGCTCATGGTAATGGCACACACTTGTTTACTATTTATGTTACTAGTATGTTTGGGTTATTTAAATACAAACATACTCATTCACACTCTATTTTATATTTCTGTGGGGAGAACTGGGAATAATCTTGGCCAAAGAAAAATTTCCCACTCAGTCAGGGATCAAACCTGGAACTTCTAGATTTGGAGGCTAGCACGCCAACTACTACAGAAGAGAGTATGCGCATTTTGGTGCCTCAAAAATCATATGTATTCTTGGATGCATTCTTTCACAAATTCCAAAATAGAACAAATCTTTCCCTATCAGCTATAGCATTGATATACAGAATAAATGTGACTTGAACAGTTCCTGATCAGGTGATTATAAAAAATCAAATTACTTTAAGTGCTCAAGTAATTTATGAGAGGGGTGAGAGAGAAGAGAGAGGAAAAGAGAGAGGAGAGGGTGGGAAAGACACAGCTTAAAGAACAAGATGTTGGGCAAACACTCTGTCCATCTTTCTGGATGTAAGGCAAAATTTCCACAAAATTCCTACCAACCCAAATAATCCTTTACATGGATTCTTCTCCATCCCCCATGGCTCCAATGTTTACATTATGAATCTATATTGCTTCATAGTTAAGACTTTTTCTGCAGAACTATTTTTTATAAGAAATCATGAGTTTCTGGGCATCTACATATGGTTTAGTTATTAGATCTTATTGAAAATCCTTTGGGCATTATTTATTTTCTGAATGTAAATTTAAAATCGCCGGTAAATTCTTAGTGACAATAAATTTAAGATGCTCATTCAACGGTATGCAATACTACCATTTACCCATGGAGCATTTCTAAAACTGCTTAAAGTAAGAGAATATTACAAATTGACCGTACCTCTCTTTCTTTGTAATCTGGAAGTATTTCTTGCACCACTTCTGATGCTAAATTAACATATCGTCTGGCATTGTTCAAAATTGACTGGGCCAAGTCAGCATCAAATTCATGAATATCATCTAACTCAATGGTCATTGCAACCTGCAAGAAAATGTAAATCATCTGCAGATTGCCAATGTGATACAAACTGCTAAGCACACACAGCTATCATGGTATACATATTAATAGACTACTGATTTTACAAAAGAAATGCATGAGAATTACATCAAATGTTAACACTGTAGATTCTTGCAAAAAATTATTTATGAAAAATAATACACTTAGTCATATCATTGTATGTATACAGAATAATAATGTTGCTACAAAACTCGAATGGTCTTGCTATAAATTATGACATACAAGCATATAATATGAGTATACATAATGATATATACATAGGTGTGCTCACACTAAGAAATTTAGTGACAAAGATCCCTTAAACATAAGAGCAACCCTGTGTAATAAACTTCCAAGAGAACTCAAATCCATAAAGGGTAGTACATTTAAAACAAACTTAAAGCAATATATTGTAAATAGACTATTATATAGACTTAATGAATTGTGATTATTGTTTAGGTGATTCTTATGTATAAGAGAATAATGTAAACTTATGTATTGTATGTGCTTTTGTATATAATGGCAACGTTTAAAACTTGTAATGTCAAGCGCACAAAAAATAAAGAATTGAAATCTAAGTGTGTGTGTGTGTGTGCGCACGTGCGGCTGGGTATGGGTGTTTATCGGAAGTTCTTTCACTTCTCTAAGCTTATTACCGCAGGCAGCTGACCACTCTTTGTGCCAACATGATAGCACCGCTCTCTGCACTTCAAGCCTAAAGTCTTCTGAAGTAACACAAGAGATGGTAATATTGGGTTCTGTGATTGGCACCTTTGCTGCCAAATCTGCCATTTCATTCCCTGGCAAATCTACGTCACCAAGAATTCTTTGAACTTTGTGCTGTACACAGTAATTTATGCAGGTACAAAATGATATGAAAATCTCTTTTTAAATAGGAAAATTACTAATTTTCAGCAAGATAAAATCAACTTGTATTTTATCTTTTATATTATCGAAAAATTGTAAGTTTATGAAATGTTGCAGCAGCTTTCCCATATCAAAAAATCAATTGACCTGTATAGTTGTGTCACCTGCTACTCACTATGCATTTGGACTACAGTCCCTCGAAGACCATATTACCAAGATTGTATTGTAATAATAATTCTAATTGTATCTGGTACTTACCTGTTCTCTGTGAGCCAATCTCACCAACTCACGTATATATTTGAAATCCTTATTTCCTGAAGAATCCACAGCTGCAAATTCTGTCAGGAATTGCTTCAGCTTTTCTATAGAATGAAAAAAAAAATATTTTTATACCCCTTATAGATTAGCAGTGCAAATATTATACTGGTTTACAATGCACTACAGCTGGAACAGTTGCTTAGTTATTTTTAATATATACAACCTGATATGGAGCAAAAGTGCTTTTTTTCTATCTTCATTTAAGCTGACTTACATGGATAGATAAAGAATTAACATTCATTACAAAAACATTAGTTCCTCACCTACCTTGAAGTTAATAAGGTAAAAAAAAATAGTGATTAAGAAAGGAAAATGCATATACAGTGACTTTAAAAGGTATGTAAACACCTAAAAGAGCCCCAATCTACCGTCCATTTTAACACTCTTCTTGTATAATAAAGCTACTGCAGTGTCAACAAATTACTCCATTTTGAAAATACTGTGTATGCATGAAGGAAACTGCTAACCAGACCATATTAGTGCAATGCATGTTTAATGGGTGCAGTCCCTGTTTTTCTATTCTAAACATATACACAGTTAAGTATAAGCTAATGTTTTCCTATTGAGATATCACAGAAATAAAACTAATATTGGCGCCAAATGGGAAGGGACTGACAGTTCAAGCTGAAAGAGAGGCGATGTTACTTTTTACTGTGATCATTGGAGAGCACTTAAGCATTATGTGTAAGACAATGGTTGGATTGCATTTGAAATGTAGAGCAGGTATAATTTATATTCCTATTCGAAGACAATAGTAAAATAGTGAATCTACATGCAAAGGATAGCACATGCAAGTATATATCACTGTAAAGATTTACATTGACAAAAGAAACATACCTGTGGGTTATTGTAATGGGAAAATGCCACTGATATACGACTCGCTTGCATCATTGCTATTGCAGAAATTACCCATGGAAATGACACTATTCTATCCTTGCTTCTAAAATTCCATTTTCCCATGTTGCACTTACTACCCCCTTTGTATCAGTAACCATTTGTTCACAGCTTTCAGTTTATTATTGATGTGGCTTTATTGTAGATGACACAGTGAAATCTTTGTTGTTTCGCCCAATGTAACCATTTACTTTGGCCCAAAGTAATTAAATCAGATTAGCAGGAAGGGGGGGAAACCAAACAATTTTGCGACCATGTTCTTCAGCAATACCATTGAATGCATAATCCTTTAATTGGAATATGTACCAAACACAATTTCATTTGCTTCCTGAGTAAGTAATGTTTGTGCGGCTAAGCTGTCCTTGTCAATATTTTTGGACATAATTAAATATTCCTTAAAAGAGTAAGACAATTGAAAAAGCTGACAACATACGCAAAGATACACAGATTCAGACATGTAAATGCAAGGCAAATAACCACATAAATAGAATGATGCAAACGAAGTTGTCAACACACAGGCAATTTCTAACTGGCATAAGCTGGAGCTGGAGGGAAGTATTGTATATATAGTAAGGAAAACAAGATAAGATTCACAGTTTATGTTACTGCTGGATTGCAGGTCGGGCACATACTAATCTTGTGTTAAATACAGACAACTGCTGACAATACTGGTTTAGCGTTGCTATGGAAACGTCAACTCTGGTTCCTCTTTTCATTGCTATGACGATCGCAATGGCACATCCATCCCCTCCTGTTCATTTAGACCTTTCCACCAAGTGGTGAGCAAATGTCAATCACCTTCTTGTTTGACGCCAAGTATAATATAACTGTATGTAGCTTTCACACAATAGTTATTCTTTTGTTACTTGATAATGAATATTTTTAATTGGGTCATCAGATTTAGCAGCCACACTCTTATCGGTACTTGGTTCTTGGACATGTGCCAATTATCTGCTGAGATTCCAGTTTCCGCTATTGTGTCACATTACATATGTGCCTTCCCAACACATGATGTGTTTGACAAAGAAAGTAGCTAACGAGGTGGTTTTCAGTCATGTGTCAGACCAGTCAAGGTCCAATTTACTATAGAACAGCTTTTATTTTATGCAACTTTATGAAATGCAAATCTCAGTCTCTGTGTTGCAGGGTATTTTGGGAATGCTTTCCTGATAGTGATCTGTCTAACAGAAGAACAATTCATAAAATAGTCAAGAAATTAAGAAGTATAGGGTCAGTGTTAGACCGAAAAAGAAAAGTTGAAGACATCTGCTTTAACAATAAAAAAGTAAGACTATCAGTGTGCAGTTAGAATATTTGTCAAGAAAGCCTCTCTCAAGGTTAGCACAGCATGCAGGAGTCGGCTATGGATCAGCACAAGTGATGTGAAGCTGGTCATGGCACACAACAAAGGGTGGTTGTAGCTGGGCTGCCCCACCCCACAGGCGTGGCACGGCACTTTAGGTCAAGCTTCCCCACACCACTTATGTGAGCAAACATGTGACAACAATGAGAGCGGAACATCAAAAATGTGGTTTTCAGATCATTGGAGAAATATCCAGTGGCTGGCTTGTTTGTAGACAGAGAAAGATCTGGCTAGGTGATCACTGGTATAAAAACTTTGGAGTGCGTGAAGGCAGTTTTTTTTTGAGTCAGTCAGTGTGTCAGTAAGTGCAAGAAGCTGTGTGAGTGTGGTACTGTCGTGAAAGAGACATTGCGTCAAAGTGAAGATTGTGTTAAGTCAGTAGAAGAAAGCTGCATTTTTGTGCAGAAATTTTGGAAGAAAAATAAAGTGATACAAAAGAAATTGGAATGGACTTGTCATTTTTGTCACAATAATATAGGTGCAGTCAAGACCTTGACTTTTAATCTGAATACATGTACAAATATGCCTTAGTTGTGCTAAATTGAGAGCAGCTAACTTGGCCTGCTGCAGTGAAAGTTCATCCATTTGTTTCAATGCATATGGTCTGCACTGGGGAAGTGTCAGGAGGGAAGCAGCATGCAACTGCAACCAAGGTGCAGTCAAGACCTTGAAAATGGATGACCTATTAATACTCATATTTGGATTCCAAATTGCATTGCATTGTGCACAGTCATATGTTGCAAGAAATTACGCAAAATTTTACAAAATGAAATATTAATCGGTTGTTACCTTTACAGTAATATCCACCTGTGAGACAGTGTGGCTTACATGTGTATACCTATAAAACAAAAATTTGCAAAACTAAGACAGTGATGTCTACACAATTTAAAGTTCAACTCTTAACTGAAGCATAGCTGAAATATTAGATCAAACTAACATTGCACATATGCCCACTATGCATTGAGAATTTTGAACATCCATCTAAGAGACGGATGCTACCATTTATGGGCTAACAACTTACAAGAAGTACCAAACTACAAAAAGTTATACTAACTTGATTTTTAGAACCATTGATAATTTACTCACACAGAAGAAGCTGCACAATAAACCTTTTACGCTGATGAGTGGGAGGTGAATGAAACACCACTGAAAACTGTTATTTGTATGGCAAGGAGTATAGAAGCTGGGATGGAAACATTATGATGAACTTTCACTGCAGCAGGCCAAGTTAGCTGCTCTCAATTTAACACAACTAAGACATATTTGTACATGTATTCAGATTAAAAGTCATCATTGTGGGTTTTCCAATTTAGGTGCTTGTCAATTTGTATACCTAAAAATTTAGAAGCATTTGAATCTTGGACAGAGTTACCATGTATGTCTATTCCAAAGTTATGCTGTGCGGCATTAATGGTAGTAAATTTTACAATATTTGTTTTATTAACATTTAGTTGCAAACCATTTGCATTGAACCAAGATTGCATTAATGTTATGTGATGCGAGGTTTCTTTAAGTCAGTAATCAAATTACAAATATTACATGGTTGTATGGCGTGTTCTATATCCTTGAGATGGTCTCATTCTAGGATGGAACCAACAAGATATAGACTATACAGTTTTGGATGAAGGGTTTACAGGACAAACAAAAGGCTATACCAATATATATATATATACATATATATATATATATCATTGTCATAACAGGCACATTCATACATACCCCTATCGGAAGTGTAATCCTTCCCTGCCATTTCTTATTCTTGATTAACAAATCCTTCGTAAATTAAGTTAAATTATGAGTTTTCTGTTTTAAGACTGACATAAACTGATCACTTCCAAAGAAGCTTCGACAGTTTTGGCGCTTCTTTTTACAGAAGACCAAGGTTCCAACTTTATAAACTCAAAATTTTACGCTCCATTATCGTGTTTGATCAAAAATAGTATTGCATGACAGTAATACTTAAGTTAAAATATATTTATCACTAATCGATATATTTTTTAACATGTTTTATGGAACAAACTTAGTTAACATTCTTTTTATTTACTCATTTTTCTTATGTGACATTAACTTAATTTGCCTGCACTGATAAAAGTAAATTCACAAGTTACTAACTTTGACACGAGAGGAGGCAATAATCGGAACGATTTTGAATAACTTTTAGATATTGCAGCAGTCGTGAAATAAATTAAAATTGTTTATTCTTTTAGCAAGGGATAATGGGACGAAAGAAAAACTAAGATTTGCTCCACTTTCTTAGACACTGGTATACGAAATACTCAGCTACGTGCGTCATTGGATATACAGTGCGTACACTTGGTTTAAGAGCTTTAAATGTTGCGCCATCCTTCCATAATTAAAAAACAACGTGCTGCGGTAGATTTCGAATTTGCTGGAAAGAAAAGCTGGAATTACGTAAATTTCTGCATGCTGTGAAGAGGAGCGGGTCAAAGATGGTGAGGTCCTATGGTTTTAGTTATAGATATTGCAATGGAAGTTTCAGCAGAATTCATAATTTTTCTGGTTATTAGTTATGTTTTTCTTTTGAGCATTGGATTCAACATCTTGTAAATACTTGGTTATAGGTCAAATTTATAATGCTTTCAAATTTTGTTGTTTGTTGTTCTTAGTCTCTTAGTAAGTTATGCCCGGAAATAGCATGTCAAATGAGTAATGTTACCTCTTTAAGTTTCATATCCTCCATAGAAACACACCTTAATGGTAATGAACTACAATACGTGTTCATTTACTTCCTTTAACGATTGCACATAAGCTTAAAAAATGTATGTTTCTATAGGTTGCAAATCCAATACATCGTGCAGCCGTCTTCGGTTTTATTTGATCTGTATCTGCTAATTGCCAGTGATACACTGCTTGATGTTTAAATTAGCTAATATAGAGCACAGTCTTATATATTGTGAATATGTATATTCACAGGTTGTAGTATGGTTTTCAGTGCAGCTTTCAGGTAAGTGTGCAAACTGTTGGATGGACATAAATGTTGTATTGATCTACTGACTGCAGTATAGAACCTTAAATGTGTATACCTTATGAAATTTTTTCTTTGAGAATTGCCTTGCACCAGAGGGATACATAGTACAGATACAAGTTTGATGTATAAAGAGAACATGCTTCTTTGTGTGTTAGCCATAAATACAAACTGTTAGTTTACACTCCACAGGACAGCCCTCAACTATTGCGTGGGTAGAGGTTTGCTGTGACATGGGGGCAATAAATACAGGTGACATTTTTGTGGGCATTATGAAATGAAGGAGAAGGCATAGTTGATTGGTTAGACTACTCGCCTATAACCAAGGCGGCCCAGGTTCTCCAGTTTCCCCACCACTCATTCCAATTGCTCCATCATCACCTTTCCAATCATCCATTTCACCTGCATTTCATATCTTGCTCACTCTCATACCGGCGCTGGGCTGACCAGCTGCTTTTAGGTCTCCACTCTGTACAGTCTATAGATTTGTCTGCTCCCCAACAGACCTCTGAGGCCCTGGAGATGTAAGTCCTCCATATGGGGTGGTAATAAGCAGAAACAAGGAGAATTAAACAAACAGGATGATGTCATACCTCCATTTGTATGATTGGCATTATATGATTAATACTTTATTTCAAAGCATTGGTTTAACAAAAATAATAATTTTTCCATTTACCTAAAAAAATAACAATACAACAATAGTTACAGATCATAAATCGGTTTGTTTCATGTCTTGCTGAAACGAATCGTTTAAGCAACAAGTATATTTTAAACATTTCTGTTTACAGGCCTCTGGAATAATTGTTGCAGGATTGGGTCTTGCAGCTGTTGGATTTGCTGGACGGTATGTGATGAGAGCTATGCCAACAATGACACAGAAGATGGGTGAAGCCATGAAATCACTTCCTAAAATAGATGCAACAGTAAGTATTGCATATTTTATCCTAATGTGGAAAGCATAATATAGGTGGAAACATCAAACTGAACCAGCATACCAGAAAGATACTGTGATCAGAAAACAAAAAAAGCTCTGTTTCCAAGGAACAATTGATTTTGGTAATTATGAGTAGTTGAACTGGAGCTGCTATAAAACTGTCAAATAAAGATGCCTAACAAATGTGTCAAACATGCATTCAACTTTCCCTTACCTTCACAAAATATTAAGTTTTTACTTAATGGTTTATGGAAAATACAAATAATAAGTTGCAAAATTGGAATATAACTAATTTTCAGCTTATAAATACATGTTATTTCACAGATCTACAGACATCCATATACCGTGTCTTTGCAGCTGAGGTGGGGTCTCTCCTTTGTCCAATAAGCCATCCCTTCCTACCTGTCAGTTAACACAATCGCCCATTGTTTAGTAAAGTGGAGTGACTTAACTAATAAATTCAAATACGTTTTAAAAGTCATGTATTATTCACATTGTTGTCAATGATGGCAACAGGACTTTGTGTGTCTTTTGTGTGGTTGTACTTCAAACTATATAATAGAAACTGTGAGTTGTAGTTTTCACAATTACTTTTCTTCTTGGTTAGCCAATGTCTAAAGTGAAAGGCTAAATACATGGCTCTATCTGTTTACAAAAGTTTGCGGTGTCAATGCCAAATCTGCTTCACACATTTAGTCTTAAAGTTGCTGTTTGAGTTGGTGAAACAAAATTAAAACACAAAAGTATACTAATATGATAACACAAGAGAACATCAACAAAAGTAACGTGATACAGTGAATTAAGGAAAATGAAGCTATTAACAGTGAAGCAACAAGATTCTAAAGTAAGAACAAATTAGAAACTAAAAGCTTCACTTATCTTAGTAATGTTGCAAGTGAAGTTTTTTAGTTTCTAATTTGCTCTTACTTTAGAGTGATACAGTGAAGTTAGGGTTGCCAACATAACTAAATGCCAAAATAGAATTTTTGAGATTCATTTTGGTCATGAGCACTTTTATTGTTAGTATTTATTTTCAGATTTTGCCTTTTTTAACAATTTTGCATCACATTTTGCAATTTCAAAAAATTTGTTTGCATGAACATGGAAAGTTTACAACCACATGGAATTCAGATAGTCATTTCCTTTGTGCATCTATTTTTCACATCAAAGTATATTCATTTCACAAATTAAACGACTGAAATGAAAATTGAAACATAAAATTAACCAGTACACCGGAAGAGCCAAGAAAAACAATAAAATTAACCAGTTTGACAAAAGAATGTATTCATAAGTCTTTAATAACTTTAGTACCCATTACAACACTTCTATTCGAAGCAAATACTTGTTACCTTAACCTTGCACATATTAGAAATGTAGTTTTGTTGTCCAGTTAAGGATTTGCTTGTTCTACAGTCTACACTATAAATAAACATGTCCATCCTCCAGCTTTATCAAACAAATACAAGGATGAGAACATAACAATGAACCATGATGCTGTTTAAGTTGCACAGTAGTCCAATCTGTCAGAACATTGCTAATTCCATTACACTGTACTGATTTCCCTCCCCAAAAAGTAGAAAAACAGAAGAAACCATCTTATGGGAGGGAAAAAATGCAAAATGTAAGATTAACCCAAAAAATTTACAAGTTACAGGAAAAACGCAAGACCTGGCAACCCTAAGTGAACTGCACAAGTGGTAACATTGGAGTATGGGTAACAGTGCTCAGTTGTTACTTTGGCAAAGCATATCTTCTTGACTTGGACCATTCGTAGAAACTGTGCATGCAGTACTTACTCATGTGACTAAAAAAGATGCTAAAACTGTTTGCTTATTTTTTCAACACATTTCTGGCATCATTTTAGAAATTATCCATTAGTTTTCTTTAGATACTGAATTTATCTCTTGGCATATAATTATCTTTCAAATTCATCTAAACTATATGGATTCATTTTATATACTTTATCTTTTAATGATCATTAGAGATAGGGGTCACAGGCTTGAAATAGTGTTTCTTAATCTTGTGGTAGCACGAGCATATTCTACACAGACATACGAGTCATATATAAACATTTGCTGTGGTATATAATAATAAGGCATATTATTTGCCACTGCTGTCAATTCACATGTTGCCACAGCTGAAACTCACTACAAACTGCATTAGAAGTCCTTGAATAAACCAGTTATTGCTGCAGAGTGCTCTCCTACACATACATAAACTTTGTTCCTGTTCTGAAAGGTCCAAGATACACAACCATGAAAAAGAAGCCTCTCAACCAATACATTACCATAGTCAATAAAGCAATAAAAGAAGTCAAAACTTTCACAGAGCCCCAAAAATGTAAAATCACACATGATCCTAAACTAAATTTTGAGGGTCAACAATTACCAGAAACAAAGGAACTAAAGTATTTAGGAGTTACATTTGATACCAAACTTACTAGGACCAAACAAATAGAAAATGTAATACAAAGAGCAGAGAAGTGCCTTTCACTGTTAAAACGTCTTAACAGGAATGAAGTGGGGATGTTCCAGAGCAACTCTTAACACAACATACAATGTCTATATAAAGCCATTATTTACTTACTGCAGCGAAGTCCTTGTAACAGCAGATACAAAAGAAGTTCAAATCTTTCAAAACCAAAGTCTGAGACTAATTACAGTGCTATCAAAACAACACCAATAGCAGCTATGGAAATACTAACCAACCAATACCCCATTGAATATGAAATAGAAAAAGCGGCTCTTATTTAACACGAAAAGTTTATCAGACTCCCATTCAATACATGGCACAAGAGAAATTTTACACATACATTAAAGTCTCAGGAGAGCTTTCTTTCCAAAGTTCAAGACATCAAGAAGAATGTATACTTTCCTAATTCAAAGGAAAACTTCATATCTAAAGTCAATCCGACACAAACATTAGACATCACATATTATTTACACCTGAGAGAAGAAGTTAAGAAAAGTGATACTCCAACTAGTGTTCTAAAATTATTGGCATTAGAGACAATCCATACTAGACTTCCAGAAGACGAATGACTGCATATTTATACTGGTGGATCATTGATATCAAACCGAGATGGAGCAGGGTCTGGAGTCACGTGTGACCTCTTTTCCTATTACAAATCTTTAAGTTATGGAACTACAAACTTTGATGGAGAAATTGAAGCATATCGAATGGCCCTACAAAATCTTTTGTATAGAATTTCACATTTTCATTAAGCAGTTATGCTCTCAGATTCCAGGGCAGCATTTATAGCAATTACTTCCAAGTTGTCACCAAACAATTATGTTGTTGTTAGCTAATGCTGGATTTCTGACAATGAAGTCATTAATCCTCTTGCTCTCCAATATTTTTCACTGATGGATGCGACATTAGAAGTGGCCGGGCATATTTGAAGGTGGTCTCGATCCATTTCCTCTTGCAGATCACATAGAGGACAGAGTGGTGAAGAATATATCCCAATTCTGTTTAAATGTTTTGCCAGACAATCATGTCCTGTAATCAACCTGAAGGTTACAACTGCTGTTTTTCGAGGATACTCAGGAATTACTGTTTGAATGTTTGGTAGTTCCCATCTTTTATTCTTTGATTTTTCATAGTAATATTTTGCAATAATTTTTTTGAATTCAGAGTTGACTAATCTTTTAGCTGCATAAAATGGTAGATTAACTATAGATTTCTGCACATTGCCGGTACCCTTTTTTGCAAGAAAATCAGCTTTCTCATTACCACTCAGTCCACAGTGAGCTGGTATCCATTGGAAGACTAGGTGTTTTTGAAGTGCTGTTAGATGGGTAAGGATTTTCCAACATTCTATAATTGTTTGGTTTTTTGGTGACAACTTGGAAGTAATTGCTATAATTGCTGCCCTGGAATCTGAGAGAATAACTGCTTGCTGAAAATGTGAAATTCTGTACAAAAGATTTCGTAGGGCCATTCGAATTGCTTCAATTTCTCCATCAAAGTTCGTAGTTCCATAACTTAAAGATTTGTAATAGGAAAAGAGGTGACATGTGACTCCAGCACCTGTTCCATCTTGGTTTGATATTAATGATCCATCAGTATAAATATGGAGCCATTCGTGTTCTGGAAATCTAGTATGGATTGTCTCTAATGCCAATAATTTTAGAACACTAGTTGGAGTATCACTTTTCTTAACTTCTTCTGTCAGGTGTAAATAATATGTGATGTCTAATGTTTGTGTCGGACAATTATAGACAATTATAGAATGTTGGAAAATCCTTACCCATCTAACCGCACTTCAAAAAACACCTAGTCTTCCAATGGATACCAGCTCACTGTGGACCGAGTGGTAATGAGAAGGCTGATTTTCTTGCAAAAAAGGGTACCGGCAGTGTATAGAAATCTGTAATTAATCTACCATTTTATGCAGCTAAAAGATTAGTCAACTGAATTTAAAAAAATTATTGCAAAATATTACTATGAAAAATCAAAAAATAAAAGATGGGAAATACCAAACATTCAAACAGTAATTCCTGAGTATCCTCAAAAAATGGCAGTTGCAACCTTCAGGTTGATTACAGGACATGATTGTCTGGCAAAACATTTAAACAGAATTGGGATATATTCTTCCCACTCTGTCCTCTATGTGATCTGCAGGAGGAAAGGACCGAGACCACCTTCAAACATGCCTGGCCATTTCTAATACCCCATCCATCAGTGAAAAATATTGGAGAGCAAGAGGATTAATGACTTCATTGTCAGAAATCCAGCATTAGCTAACAACAACATGATCCTAAGTTATCAAGGTTATGCTCTTCCTAAGATCCACAAAAAAGATAGCATGAGTCTAATACTAAACAATATCAATGCTACAACTTATGAGAAACTCAGGTTCTTCCCAAAGTTTAAGCACCTAGGCAAAAAGACTTATGATTTAGTATGGAATATTAAAGACCTCTCACTTGCACCAGGAGACATGTTAGTTTCAGTCAATGTAGTAGCACTCTTTACCATAGCAATAACTCAATGTGCAATTGCATCCATAAGAAACTTTCTCCTAGTGATATAATTTATTCAAACTAGTTAGCTGGAAGTCAGAATATCTTATATACACATGCATTGACTTCCATGATACTGCGGGGCAAAATTCATGGCATAAAAGCTGATGTAGCATATAATAAATTGTGAAAGCAACGTTTTTGCTCAGAAAATGCATTAACAGTGTTATAATAGCAGTGAATGGGTTACTACAGTGGAATCTCTATAGCTTGACCTAATGTGGTCTGAGAAGCTGTCAAGTTACCAAAATGTCAAGTTTTATGAAATAAGAGATCTGTTACAACTTATAATATTGCAAATTACATAAATACATATTCCACCACAATATAGGAAACAAAAGTATAACATATTCTAAAATTTATTACATATTAATATGTTCCCCTTTGTCCAATTTCTTAAACATATCCAGTTTAATTTTGTCATATTCGATTGCCTTTTCTTCTCGTTTGACATTTTCACTGGCATAAAGAACTCAACACAATACTAACAGCAAGTCTGAAATCTTAGAAGGTGCACCATAACCAGAAATATATAACTGCAAGTTTAGCTTACCCCATACAGGGGGATTTCTAGACATGGCAAATGACCTTGCTAAGATCTGCATGAGTGACATCATGCAAATTGATAATTGGGGTAATGTCTTTGTTTCCTTCCTTGAAATAAACAAGACACTTCTGATAATATGGGATGGCAATCATGCACAGTCTGCGATGTTTATGTACTACACGGAAGTTGGAAAGATAACCTGACATCCCTGTGGTTTTGTAAATACAAAAGTAAACTTAGTCATAAGCCACTGCACAATTCATCACATCTAAAAAGTACCTTTGTACTGGGTAAAGCAATGAATCTTCAAATCTTCTTAACAAGTGTTTGCGCTATGCATCCAATTATTAACGGCAAACCTTTGGTTTCATGACAATGGTCTACGGGCTGCAATGCAGTAGATTGTATATGTATACTAATTAAAATTTACCTATACTATTTATACTGTATACTAGATAATAGAAATTATTACAGTCAAGTTTAATGATATAAAAATAGAAAAAAGTTAGACTAAAAAAGATTGTTGAGTTATCGGGATTTTACTGTATCCCATATCTGTTGTCAAAAGTTCTTGCAATGTGTACATTAAATGCTTTAATGGTTGCTCAAATTCAGAAGGAATAACATTAAATGTATTGTCTTTTTTCAGTCGTTTGCAAATAGCAAATACTACAAGGGAGGATTTGAGCCTCGAATGACAAGAAGAGAAGCTAGTTTGATTTTAGGAGTGTCTCCAACAGCTAGCAAAGCTAAAATTAAGGTAATTATTTATAATGTAGTTTTTCTAAATGTTAACTGTGTACATTATTTTTTTCATATCACTCTTTATATGCAAGTATCCTTTAGACTTAGAATTATGAAAGTTTTAGTAAGAGCAGTTTTGTATTATGCTTATTAAATGTTGCTTCTTGCAGGAAGCTCATAAAAGAATCATGTCTTTAAATCATCCAGACAGAGGAGGTTCACCGTTGATAGCTGCTAAAATCAACGAGGCAAAGGATTTGCTTGAAAGTGGGAAGCACTGATACTAGTTTGTGTTATTAGGAATAGTTGTACAGTTTTATTATGGAGAAAGTATTTTTACTGACTCTGTTGTATATAGAAATATTTCAATAAATGTGTTTTTGCAATTGTTATCTTGGATTCTGAATTCAAATTTTAGCACTCCATTTCACAGGGATTTTTTTCTATTATTTGAGTAACTCCCAGTATCTTATCCCCAGCTTACACTACCTTTCGGTATCGCAGTTCCTTAAGGAAGCGTGCACCCGTATTATACCTTTTATGCATGTACAGTTTGAATTCTCTTATTTGAGGCACTTATTTCATTGAGGACTTAATTACAGTACCAAAAGGACTTGTAAGTACTCCATACTAGAGTACTATATTTTTTATTTAAACTGAAGGCAACATTTAATCTACAACACACATGTAGAACTGATCAGCAATCTTGTTCTACAGGATTGGAGCCATTTTTAGGACTGTGGTAATAAGTTAAAATCTAGTAATATTTAAACTGAATGGTTTAAAAGCAATGTTATTCAAACAGGAATTAAAATATTCAATAAATTGCCATAACAAATAAGCATTAAGATCAAATACTGCTTAAGAAGAAATTAAAATCGTTCTACTATAGCATACTTTTAATTCTGTAGCTGAGTATATTGATCTTAGCTTACTATAAAATTCTATCAGATAACAGAGAGTACCTACCCTAAATTTGGAGGCTAACATTATTTTAGCTAGGTTTTCTTCTTTATTTATTATACTTCTGTCATATTAGAATTAAACTGGTGTCTTTTATTGTGCTTATACATGGTTAGCTAAAAGTCCTATACCACCTTAAGTTTAGAAACACGTGGCTGATTAGCATGAACATAAGTACTGAGAGATAGTCATGTACAGACAACTCAAAAATTATATTAATGGTATTTTGCTACTTAAGGTTTAACCAGAAGTGACTATTTTAGCGAGTTTAATATGAACATTTTTGTGAAATATTGATAATCAACATTAACATATCTAAAATATTTCACTCCATCCCAGGTTAACTTCGGAAATTTGAAAAGTGAAAATAACATTCTAAAATAATTCTTATCATAAGTGCGGATGGCATAGAGTTTTAATCCTAAGAAAATGCTTCATTGTTACTACTGTGGTGAAAAGCCAGTAAAAGACTAAAGCTAAAACTATAAAGCAGAGCTGAACAGTCACAGTAATGCAACTATACTGCTCGCAAAAGTTAAAGGCATGTGAATCCTTGCCAGTGCTCAAGCAGAGCGCTGTTGCCAAGTGTAGTGCGTGTACCGGTAGAGGTTCTGTACATAGGAGCGTGTGAGATGCGTGTACCACATTCAGCAGCGCTAGTAGGAGGGGCAAGCTTAGGATTTACTGGAGTCTGTAGTATGGCCCGCCTCCATATGCCTTTAACATTTGCAAAGATTATAGGTATACATATGTGAAGAGAAAATGCCCATCAAAAATTCTTTCTTCTGCTATAAATTTTTATTTTCCCTATCACCTATCACAGAAAATATTGTATTCCACCTAAAAATCATTATCAAGATTTCGCAAAGATAAATTTTTCAGATCCCTTGAACCATCCCTCCCCCTTTCCAAAAAAGGAAGCATTTTTATTAGTACTTTCTCTACTGGAGTATTTACCCGTAATAAATTCCGCCTAAAATTCAATCTTGAGATTTCACCAAAAACACACGTTTTGAGACCTACTGAATTAAAAAGAAAGATTTTTAGTAAAAGGTGTTCAAACTCAACAAATATATATACACACACAAGGGTCATTTCATAGTTCATCTATAGCACCTGAAAACCCTGAACCCTCTGTACATAAATCATAGTTGCCTAACCATTCCTTTGACTTAGAAGTCAACAACCAGACTCGCTACTGGATACGTCAGTGTGTGTTTGTGACCGACGTCAGATGGAACAGCGTGAACTTGTGTTTACAAGCTATGGAAAGCAAAAAGGAACATTTCCGACATCTTATGCTGTTTTACTATCATAAGGACAAAACCACATGCCAATACTGTCAGAAAATTTGTGCTGTCTACAAGGAAGATGCAATAACCAATCGAGCATGTCAAAATGGTTTAGTCGATTTCGAGCTGGGAATTTATCCCTAAAACATACATTTTGGCAACTACTCTGTCATAGCTGTGCTGCATGTGAGGTCTGTTCACAGGTGTTCTTAGCGATTGAAACGTAACGAGACATGAACAAATTTATGAGACGACCTTATACGTGCAAATGTCTTCCTTAGCAAGAATGTTTTTCCTGATTTACCCAAAATCATCAGAAGTGGAAAAGTCTGGATTTGCATCTATACCCCTCATATACAATCGGCTGAAAAAAACATTGCAATGGCTGAGATGAATCATGTGTCATAGCTCTCTGTGCTAATGCCCTTGTCAGTTAAGATATTAAGTGCTTTCTGATTCAAGCATTGTGATAAATCTTAATTTAATGCATGTCAGGTATCTTGCCATGGTAGCTCAAATAAGTGCACTGATATGGTGAGCTGCACATACCTAGTTTGTTATAGCTGTGGCATTGGATTTTTCAAATCTGTTTCAATTTTCTAAGTGCCTAAACACAGTGTGAAAAAATTGTAAGTCTCTAAAATTTATTTATGAAACATGGTTCGCTATATCAACTGATGTTAACTTTAAACTGCTTCTCTTATTCCTCCAACAATTGCGAGCCAATTAGGAATAACAGACTTAAGAATGGAAAGAAAAACAGGTGAAACACAAGCAATTAAGAACATTAATCTTAATTATGTTATAAACACCTGGAGCTATTAGCAGTGAGGTGCGTAATGAGTACAACTCAATTTTAGTGAAGTGAAGTTAGTCTCATACTTAGTGATATTGGTGGATTAATCCTAATACTGCACTTCCTGTAGCATACAAACTACATTTTTTGGCTGAGAAGTTGGGATCTGGTGTTGACAGGCTAGGAACCTTGGTCTCAATTTGATGACTGTCTTCCATCATCTCAGAAATATCTAATATCACACAGTCTATTTGAAGCACTATGTCAATGTGTTACAAGGAAATATGTGCATAGTATTGGTATCAGAAACAGATTTTTAATTCTTGTGACAAGATACCCATTAGAAAGGACATCAAAATCTTACATCAATGGACTTACAGGATAATTGGGGCAGAAAGAGATGTGTAGATATAGGTATCAAATCAGTTCAGGAAAGAAGGATGCTAATAAACAGATATGCTCTTTATGTCCTTTATATAGAAAGTACAAATGAATTACATTATATGAATGTAAAGTAACTAGGATTTGCAGAAAATAGTTTATAATAAAATGAGCAAATGTCAGTACAGAGGTTGTGAAAATTAAGATAGTAAACTTAAGGACACTTGCTAGAGATTTTGAATAAAACAAATGGATTTCTTTTGCTTAATATGAATCTGCATTGTTTGCAGAACATGCCCATAAAAGGTTTTTGTGTGTTTGCAGCAATTAAGTGCATTTAATATAAATGGGGCTTTATATGTTTTAAATTGGCAGCCAGGCTGTCATGCCCCTTTTACACTGCACATCATCATCTTTTGCCATTTACCATAACTTGCATTGTTTAAATTTAGGTACACTTTTCCAAAAAACTATAACAGAGCTTTGATTTTTTTGTGCATATGTAGAATGTACCACTCTAAACAGCCAGTGAAAGTTTTTTATGTTACACTTTAATTAAATTTCTCAAAAAATGTCTTCATGCATAAAATTTAAAAATAGTGTAAATTATTTGCTTTTTAAATTGCTATTATTGATTAAAATGTCTTACCAGCTATGTTTTTTAATATGTGTGTAAAGTGACTACAAAAATTTAAATGTGTCACTGTTTAGGAGAAAAGTGCACCTAAAGAATAAAATGTGTGAAAAAATCTTGAATTTTTTTTGGTTTATTGTAATATCAACAGAGTAAAATTATTAATTTTACTAATGATTCCATTATGGTTTCTGAATTATAAGCTGTTTTATAAGTGGCTATAATGTGATTTAGCAAGTCATATGGAAAATAAGGAAATTGTAAAAAGTCTATTGTATACTACTGAGATATATTAAAATATGTATTTTATCTCAGATACTTTTTATTGCATATTCTGAAATAAATGGATGGAAACAGCAAGAATTATAGAAAATCATTACAATATAATACATATCACATAGTAACATCATTACTTTTATGTATTGTAATTCATGGGAAAAATTTAAAGCCTTTTAGTCTTGCTTACCTTAGTCATAATGAGCCACTACTAAAATATGTAAGAACAAACTACTTTTTTGTAGTGGCTGCATAAACATTTATTATATAATCTTAATTGTTACAGTGTGGAGAATTATGATCTAGTATTTGTATGTACATATAGGTAGATAATACATTATTCAATCACAGTAAAGTTAGTAGAGAAGTATGCATTTATGTAATGCTGAGTTACTGCAAGGTGTCAGTAGTTACAACAATAGCTGTCACTATGCTCTGGGGTCATATGAAGTCTCTAGAATAGCAATGAGGTATGCTTTGCACATAAAGACTTTGATGTCTTTTTATACCTATATACTCAATTTTGCTTGTATTGTGATAGAACTTTAACCAACTTCCAAGACATCTGATACTGAAGATTTTTTAAAGTAAAGCAGGACATATTGGGACATACATCATTGCTATTCTAATCATATTACATTAAGTTTAGTAACAAGAGTTTTATCAAAGAACAATAATTTAATTAACAAAAGGCTGCAGAAGTAGTTCACATTTTAAAGAAGCATCATTCTGGCATACAATAACAAGTATTTTAAAAAATTGTAGTCACATCTTCCAACTGTAGTGTCTCTTAATAAGTAATATCTTATTTTTACAACAATAGAGATTTAATAAGTCGTTAAGACAACTAAAGGATTGCTACAAAATATGTAGCATGAGAAAGCAATTAGAAATTGCATATAACCTGGCAAGAGCCTAAACCCAGAATCACAAAAATTAGGTAATTCAAAAGAAATTTCTTTATAATATTATTACACTCCACCCTAAACTACCCTTTACATGGAAAATTTTTCAAAAGTTTTAATTTTCTTGAAAATTGCTCTAACCATTTTGATTAAAATGACATGTTTAAGATATTTTTATGACAAATGAAAAGAATATTTTGAATTTTCTGGCTACAGCCTATGTCAGGGGAAGACAACTTCGGGCCGTGTGCCGTATTTAAACAAAGAGCAAGCTTGTACGTTCGTGTGACGTCAGGCAAGAGCGGTGTATTGCTATGCTGCATAGATCAGCGGCGCTACTTGCACGAAACTGAATGAATATGAAGAATGTTATTTGTTTAGGGAGAACCCTCTTCAGCCTAGTCTGAGGGTGTTTATTGTGTGAGGGATCTTAACGGCGTTAGTGTGAATTTTTTTATTTTGTGTTTGTGTTGTTCCCCGTGTTTCACACTAGTTTGAGACCAGACTTCAAGATGTAGAAACATTGTCAACTACGTTTCAGATCTTTGCGACTCCGTATTCATTAGATGTTAATGTTTCTAGCAGGTAGCAAATTGAATTGATAAATTTACAGTGTGACGATTTGCTGAAGGACAAATATAAACACAAGGAAGACTTGACTGATTTTATAAGAATGTTCCTCAAACCAGATTTCTGAGGTTGATGCCCTTGTTGCACGGGTATTATGTATGTTTGGTTCTACGTGTGTGTGTGAACAATTCTTTTCTGTTATGAACCTTTCTAAGTCAAAATCCCGAAGCATATTGTCAGATTACAATCTAACATGCAGTCTTCGGTTACAAATGTGCCGTATATTACGCCCTAACATTGACAAACAATGGATTCCAGCACACTGTGGAGTCGTGGGGAACGAAGCTGCAGACTCACTTGCAAAGAAAGGCACAACAATAAAACAAAATTCTAAATTCAATTTCTCATATTCCTCAATAAAACGCTTGATCATAAAAAATTTTTGTCATTCATATCTACAAGAAATAGAAACAAATGCCAAAGATAAAAAATGGATTACACTACTTTCCAATCCAGATATAATCCCCCAGAGACCAAGGAAAACGGCTGTTGCAGCCTTCCGACTATTGACAAATCATGACTGCTTGGCGGGTCATCTCTACAGAATGGGTATCTCAGCCTCACCAATATGTGTCCTGTGTAACGATCCAGCAGAAATGAATGAAGACCACTTGAAGACCTGTGAAGCATTAAAATCAGAAGAAACTACAGTTCAAAAGTATTGGAAAGCACGAATGCTAATGGCTTCATTGCCAGATGCAAGGCACTAGAAAACAACAACATTGACAAACTAGTTAAAGAAAAGTGAAACGGCAAATGTCGGAATACGTCCATATATATGGCATAAAGCCAAAATGTAATTATTTATAATCTGTGACTGTTCCGTAATTGAAACAGCATTAAAATTATGATGTCCCACGTGCCATTTCCTCTTCCCTGCTGTGAAGTCACGCGTTCAACTGGCCGTCGTAAGGAGCATGTGAGCTGACGTCAGAGCAGCAAATACTGTCTTCCCCTGGCCTATGTGGTCTGGTTTACTGTGGATGACTTTTGAATAAATCATAAGAGATAGACAAAATCTTACTGTACAAAAAATGTAGATCTCGCTAAAACACACAATTTATGTCTAAATAAATTTTTTTGTAGAGTGAACCATTTTGGAGATATTCCTTGTTATTTAGGTCAGTTTCAGAAAGATGTTAACTGTGCAGATATCGGAATCTCAAAGCTTTGACTATCACTCAAAGCCTACTGTATTCCCATATTCCCCTTGCACTTACAAGGAAATAAGATAATTTCTGTAAATGTTTATCTCAACTAACACGAAGATATAGGAATAAGAGTTGTAAGAATGGTTAGTACAAGAGTAGAGAAAGTCTTGTGTAACAAATCAGATCTTTTTAATACAATATTTATCATTAAAGAATCCTTTATGGGTTCTGAATACATCTGTATTACTTTCTTTGACAACATTCAATAATATATACGATGTTGTACAGAATGTTTACATTTATACAAATGAGACACTATTTAAAATTACTGCCTGAGGCAGGGTCAGTCAATTGAATGATAGGTAACGTAGCAGATACTGTGTAACATAAGAATACAGCACGGAAGTATTCCAAAAAGAGTTTCAAGTGACAAAGATTGTTTCCAGTGACTTTTTCTTTAATCACTATCATTTAAAAGACATCGTTTTTTAAAATAAATTTTATTTCCTCAGTTAATGAAACTGAAGAACTAGCAGAAGAATACTTTCTTATCCTAGCAAGCAGTGGGCACACAGAATGTGTCGCTTATGACAGTAATAGATGCAGATGCTAAAATCACTGTCTTTATGTCAATTATCATCTCCTTTAGTGCAAATAGTATTGCTTAAGAATAGGGCTGAACTAGAAAGAAGTTTTTATCCTTAACAACAGCTCCAAGTCTCTGGATGAATGAATGACTGATGAATATACAATGAGGAAGAGTATGTTTTAACCCTGTACAAGTTTAATTACAACTGCTGAATTCTGAATAGTTCAAAGACAAAAAACAAGAAGAATCTCTGATAAAATAAACTTGTACAACAGCAAAAGCAGTTGGTGGTTGGTTCATATCTGAAGTTGAATAATCATTTGCAGAATACCTTTTCTTGAGAAACAAATATCACAAAACAATACTAATATATTTACGAAAGTTGAAAAATGGCAGTGTATTTGATACTACTCAACAAAGTATGGACATGGCAGTGAAAGAGTGAAATACATTTGCAAGAATATTAATTATGAAATAGACTTATTTTAATACTTTTGTTGCATTAACGAGTATAATACAGTATTTGTACATGAGAATGTTAACATTTTTAGAGTACTGCAAAAAACCTGAGTTATACTCTAATCTGTAATTAGAGAAATTTCAATAAAAGTGTATTAAACTATAAGCTGATTACTTACTTTGAAGAATTCCTAAATTTCTGGAAGACAGATGACTGGTAATGTTTAGACTCAGTAAATTCAAATAGCATTTGATACTACTCCGCAGCCTTGCTTACAATAATGCATTATCTTGTACAGTGGCTAACTGTAACAGTATTATGTTGAACAGTTAAATCAGGATCCTATATTTCTACTGTTTGCAAATTAGCCACTTCATCATCTTTGTAATTTATGCATGGCAATTTTGTTATCTTACTTTTAATTTTGTAACAAGATTACAGTATTGGTGACTGAATAAACTGACAGGATGCCGAATCATCATATTACTACACTCCAAACTTAAATTTTTTGACAGGAAGCAACTACTTACAAAGTTGTAACCTTTATACATTTTATAACTACTTTATATCAAACACTTATTTGCTGCATATCTATCAGTTAAAATTCTATAAAAGTTTTTAAATATTTTAGAAATAATAGGATCGTAACCACTTTATTCCACAGTTAGTATTTTATTTAAGCTGGCCTACAAGAATATACTTGCTGCACAAAGAAATTGTAATGCATAAAATGTCTCAAGACACCAAAGTAAATTAAATTCATTACTTCAAGTTTGACCAACACACATGCAATTTCTGGCGGACAGTTAGTATAAAGCTAATGTTAGATTCACCTTGCAAAGTTTGTTTCTTGGTGTCTCTCCAAAAATTCCCAGCACACATTTAGACATAGCTTTTTGTTATTTACAGGCAAATAGATCATAGGCATAAAAAATATATTTTTATCATTATTTATATATAGGTATGTGTATTGAAATATTTGTGTGCAGTAAAAATGGCAAACAAATAAAACATGATACACCACTTATTTCAGATATGGAAGCCTCAAAATCTAGAAATATTTTAAAACTTTTTCCATGGAGCCTGACCAATACAAACAACAATAATACACATTGTACTTCATTCTCCAAAAGTAATTTATGCCACTGGAGTTAAACCTGAGAGAAGTTCATTAAAAAAATTGTGTGACATTTTCATATTTTAAAACAGCTCTCAAAAGCAGGAACTTGGTCTTTAAACATTTAACTGCAATAGAAGTGCACCCATTCTCATTTTACACAAATTTTATTTTCTGTGGCAAAATGATGTATCAAAGGGAAAGGATGTTATTTTTTATCCATTTTTCTTCTTAGTGTAAACATTTTATTTAAAAGATGGATACAAGTTATATAAAGAAGTATTAAGGCCCAACAAGCAAAAAAGGCGGAAGGAGGATGGAAGAAACCAAGAAGATATTCATGTGGCACTTAGCTGAGATTTAAACCTCTTAGCCATTTATTACGATAATTGTTGAATTTTATTTGTCAAAGTATGCTCTATAATGCGTCAGAAGTTAAAAATATTTTAAAAAGAACTAATAAAATGTGTAACCACTGACTAAATCTTTAAGTTGGCATTTTGTTTTGAATCTCTGCATTTCATACAAAACAGGAGGTATTCACTGCATATAGACTTTTGAATTTGTAAAATAATGAATTACATGTTAAGCACAGAATAAGCTAAGAGATTCCCAGTCAAAGACATTCAAAAAAGTAAGTGAAGCTTGTATTTGAGCCACTCTATTTCAATTTGGAACACCCATGAAACACTAAGTTATCAAATGTCAACATTTTTTGCATGCGTTTCATGCTTTGTTGCCATTCAAACAGTTTGTTAGAGCAAATGGAAAATAACAGCCCCAAGAAAACTTAGCAGAAAGAAATTTCATAATAAAGTATTAGATTTTTTGGGAAGAATTATTATGAAACTGTAAAGGAACATATTGAGAACTGTTTTCATATGACTGGGACTTCTGATATCCAAGGGTTTATGTAATAAATTCTATTCCTTATACAAAATTATTAGCAGTATGCTTGTTTTGAACAGATAAGTGATGTGTTAGTTAAAAAATTCTTCAAATAATATAGTTTAATTTTCTGTTGAATGCCTTGTATGTGATTTCCGATGGTAAAATGTGATCTAGAAAATTAGTGATTTAAAATCAACAAAGGATTTGTCTAAAAACTATGCAACAACTTGCTCGGATTTGTTTTTTAATACACTATTACTGAATGAGTGGCACATATAATTGTATTAATTTAAAAATTTCCATTAATATAATTTACAGCCAAATTACCAAGAGTATAATCTACAACTACAAATAAACCACAATTATTACATATATTTAGGGACTTCATGTTTATAGGAACTATGGTTATTACAGGCTGTTGCTACACACTTTATTTAAAAAGAGGGGGGCGGGGGCAGATTGTTGTAACATGTTCAGCAAACTAACAAATGAAAGACATCTTAACAGTAAACTATACACACATGTTTTTAATAAGGTTTACAATTCCACCCTCTAACCACAGAAACTTGGGTTGGTATTAGGAACCACTCAACAATAAATCCAGTAGATTTAGGAAGCTGTTTTGTTCCATAAAAAAACATAAAAACCAGTTTGGGAATTAGTGTAAGAGTGGCATATGTTGCAAAATAATTTGTGCAATATATGCAAGCCCTATAAATCAACATACACTGAACCAGCAATTGTTGGATTACACAAAGTTGATGGTCTACTGAATGTTTAATTAAAAACATTCCATTAGCACTATGGTGGCAACACTAATCACACAATATAGGATACTGTACAAATTACCAATTGAGGTAAAACAATTACTCAATAGTTATTACATGTCTTTAATATTACTGCACTGCATTAAAAATTCATCTCAGTTTTTAACAGTGCAATTTCAGAACTTGTTTTACAGTTCTTTTAAAACCTGTATGTCTGCAGTTACTATATCACAGGCAGGGCTCCTAATTAGTTTAATGTTTCACTGAACCTATTATTGCTGAGATGACACATATTTTCCTGATTATTATAATGTTAAGAAAAAATCAGGAGACATATTGCTGGTATTTCGGCTTCTGAGAGTTTGAGTACAAAGGAGATTCTCAAGCGAGATGGATAACATACCAGCAAAGCTACACTGCATGTTCATTCTGCAGATACATATAAGGTATAAGGAAAATGTTTAAAAAATGCAAAAGTCATCACAGTCCATTTCTATCATATCTCTATATTTCCGCTTGAAAGATAATATGAAGAATGGTTGCTCACCAAGTATGTATAACTGAGTTTTAAGTTTGCTTAAGAACTGAATGCTTGGTAAAAACAGATATCAGACAACTACACATTGTGTTCAAGAAGAGCATTGCACGCTAAATGATGTCAGAAAAAATAGGCACCTATGTATTATTGAAAATTATAGACTGAGTTTTGTAAATTTAAACATGCATTGCAAGGACTTGATGAAACATCCTCATCAAATCCGGGGTTTAATAAATTTCTGTGATAGCAAATGAAACCTATCCGGGGTTTAATAAATTTCTGTGATAGCAAATGAAACATCAGTCTTCAACCAATTTGTAGTACCTATTACTTCATTAAGTGATCATTAGGCTTTGAACTGTTATACAGCTATCGCGAAATGAGGTGATTGCAAGTTACCTACCATATGGGCAGAGTATGACATCATTGTGAGAGTACAGTGCCAGCACAAAACGCACTGCCTACAGTGCATAGTGTCTCTTAGAATGTGTTCAATAGTTCCACACAGGAAAATGCATGGAGCACGAAAATCAAAATATTCATGTATTGTTGAACTTGTACAAAAATTTGGGAGTGAATATTTTACTCCAAATGGGGACAGCATTGAATGTAAGTTATGCAACAACTTCATCTACAACTTTCGTGCATTGACTGTGCCTAGCCTCCTCTGTGCGGTGATCATGTGACAGACTGACCCCCCTCCCTCCCCACTTCCTATAGTCCAAACTCCACAACCTTTCATTCCCTGTATGAAGGTTCACTCCCTAGCAATCATGAATGGAAAAGCAGAGAAAAGGTTTTGGAAGCTATGAATCCTTTTAATCAGAACTCTCTTCCTTTGTGCATTGCATTGAGAAAATATTGCTGTTTTCACAACAAAGAAAAACTAACACAGTAGAACTTGGATAATCTGAAGCTGAAGGGACAAGAAAAAGATTTGAAACATCCAAAAATTTGAATTACAAAATTTGTCTACAACTGACATTTTAGCAATAGAGGTATGTATATCCATCAACATTTTCTGGTTATCTCATTTTTTCCCCGACCCTCTCCATTTTCACTTGAGGCACTGCTTAAAATGTTCTTATTCTTCAGATAAATTGTCAAAGTGTTCGGTAACATTGGGATTTCAGATTTTTTCTTGAAACCCTTTTTAACTTCTTGAATCACAGGGACCTTTTCTACAAAAGTTACTCTTGTACTGAACAGGCAGTTTACTAAGAGACATAGTGGCATTGATTTTCAATAGACTGTAAAGTAGGAAGCTCAAGCAACAGCTAAAGGTGCACATGTTTTAAACAAGGGGATGTGGGAGGAAGTATAAAAGTTCAAGACCAGCAGCCAGGAAAGCTATTCCAGCCCCCAAACTGCATTCCAAGTGCATTTTGCAAAGCAACCTTGGAGCGAAGATCTCTTTCGCAGAAACACGGAGAAAAAAAGTTATATTAAATTCCCACATTTAGATTAATTTTCAACTGAAATTTCTGAACAAAACCTTCGAATTGCATGTGCTTTTATTTGCTTTATATTGCTTTAATACCAAATTCAAGGGACCAAAAATATCTTAGAATTAATGACAATTTCAAATTATAAACATTCAAATTATTTGAGTTCCCTGTATCTCAAAGTTATCACGGTGCAAATATGAGTAGCTTTAATGCAGTAATAAAGCAGTATTGCCCTTATGCTCTATGCACTGATACATCCCATTAAGTAAACCTACTCATGGCTAAGGCTGCAACTCATAGCACTCACGTTTACTTCTTTTTGGGCAACATAGGACAAATTCCTTCTTTCTTTGCCCACTCAACTCAAAGAATTGTTATTCTGGATGAAATGGAAGGGAAAAGAGTTATACATGCTCCAAGTAGTGCACAAAAATAATTCTATTCTGGAGTACCTGAGAAAGATTGAAAAAATAGTGTGCAAAGTTCAAATATAAATTAAAACCGGGGTTTGCACTTGAAAATGGAACTGGTCATCTGTTGGCAGCTAATTTTTTTTATTCAAACAGTTTGTCAACTATAGAAAAGCGCTTCCTGAAAAAAAAAGAACATCCAATACCTTGGCAATGTTCCCCATTGAAAAAATATGGTTATTCAATGTGGATTTCAACAAGAGAATGATCAATACCTTTTCAACAAAAAGGAGAGAAGAATTCGCTACAAACATTCAACAGCAACACAATCCACTACTGCATTTCCAGTTTAAGAGAGTGTTTGCAGATGCAAATATTGAAAATTCAAAATGTGTAGCCCCATTACCGATTTTCATGTACCATTAACTGCAACTGTAATGCATGTACAGTTGCTTTCTTATGCTCATCATTTAAAATTACTTCATCAGTTAGAAACTTTCTTTTCTGTTCCCAATGAGGCAGTTGTTTATGTCATCAACGGCTTGTATCTGCAACATTAATCAGGCACTGAGAATATCTTACACTTTCTCAATACGTAACACCTCAGCAAAGACCATGGAAGCAAATTTATTGAAACAACACAGCTACATGATTTGTCTCTATAATGACGCTTGTATAAACAGTGTACAATAAATGCGATTGTGTAACTCATGGAGAAAAGATGATTCATGACAATGTTTAAACTTTTGATCACACTCTCTCTGGTCAATAGCTGACCTGGTTTCTGTTTACTTTTTTTTAGCTCTGGTAAACAACAACCTTCTATTTGGGGTTATACATATTGTTTATGTTAATGAGTCAGCACACAAAAGGCTTTGTCACACTTGATATTGCTCATCATACACTTCTATGATAAACTTGATATCATAAAGTAGGATCCACAGTAATTAAATTACAATAAAACTCCGATAGTGTTGAAAAATCACAAGCACTTTTATAACTTGAAAAACAATTTAACATTCATTTACATTTTTTTAATATATATTTACAACTACATTCAGAAACAGATATGTTTTATTTTTCTATCACAAATTTCCACCAGGATCAACTTGCAAAATCCTAAAGTTGTTCTTTCAAAATATCTAATAATCTGCTCATTGTCCTTATCATGTATAGATTTAATTTGCATTGAATTCAAAACATGTATTTGCACCACTTTAACATTCCTGAATATTAAGTTGTATGAATGTATTGTCATTATTGAGATTCTAGTCCTTAAAGAGAGATCAGTGCTTGGCCTCATACTCTATGTTCTTTATAGCTGCCTTTAATGAGCCATTCCATTTATCTTCATGTCTGCTACTTTCGGTAGCCAACTTTAAAGCAAATTCTTATAACATTAAGCAAATGAAAAACCTGTTTCTATTTTCACATACTTCAACATTTTATAAGTTGTGTTCCATATTATGAGAATGCAAAATATGCTACTCAAATTAAAATATAACATGTCTTATATAGATTTAAGGTACTTTTAAGAAATGGAATGCATTTTAAGATCTTTATATAAAGCAGATATCAGATTTATTACAAAAACATAAATTATATTTTATACAAAAAGTTAAGACAAACTAGCCTCTGTTTGCAGCATTCTTATATCTACAGAAATCCTGCTATACATTTTAAAATACCTTTAGAAAAATTACATGCCTTTAACACAATACTCAGTTTTTTTAGTGTTTGATTCTAAGTGTTAAAAGCAGTGTAATTTTGTCATAACATGAAGTTGCAAATTGCATGAAATGGATAAGGAACAGTAATTTAAACAATACATTTAAAAAAATTGAGCTTTACATAATTTATAGAATAATATATGGACTTCTATATCATAAGGTTACCCTTAATTCAATGTAATCCAAAGTGAATTACAGTTTCTTTAAATATAGTTGCTAAACATGTCTTAAATAAGAGAAATCAAACCCATCTTCCAGTTGACCTTGACAGTTCTGGGTGAAAAATAACAGCACAAATTTATTGATATTTTCTTGCACAGATTCTTGTTAGATAACTGAGCATACCAAAAATGCTTAAAAATAATACAAAAATAATCACCACATTTTTACAATATAATATAGTGTGTTTCTTACAAAATTACTGTTTTTTAAAACTGCATAGCTTATTCCTTTTCAAATTTCTTTCTTTCTTTCCAATGAATTTATGAAATTTGTAAGTTTGCTAAGATGTCTGCATTATACAACTATAATAATTTAATTTATTGCTGTTCATATCTAATTTTTCATTTTTAAATGGCACAGAAAAGTTGGCAGTTTGATAAGATAGCTGCATTTTATTGTTATAGTCTTCTATTTCACTTATAATTAATTTTTATTGTATGTGATAATAATGCTGCACACATTATCCCAAAAAATTGGACAGGAGGCTATGCCACACTGTATACAGGAAACCAACACATACAGACTGCTACCTTCAGAAAATGTCAAACTGCCATCCATTGCAGAAGAGAGGTGTTATCAAGACCCTGATGGAATGAGCCAAACACGTCTGTGAACCAGACTCTTTTGATGAGTGACTTAAACGGGAATCACACACAAAAAGAACAAGGGAATACACAGAGACACAACAACAAAACATAGCTTGCCTAATGTATATGAGTAAAGTCACTGACAGAATCAGCAAATATTTAGGAAAAGTAAACATAAGAACCATTTTCAACCCACCAAGAAGCTTAAAGATCATCTCTGTTCAGCAAAGGACAGATGCAACCCCCTCTGTATAAAAGACGTCTTGCATACCTTGCAGTTGCAGCAAGGTGTACATTGACGGCACTAACAAGCATAGCAAATGCACCAGCCAGAATTTATTGGGAGCAACTGAAATCTACAAGCATAAAAATAATTTCAACAGGAAAGAAGAAGCAGCATGGATGCACAAAAGATGGATTCCTGCATTGGAAAACTCAATGACTAAACCAAATAAAATGACTGGACAAATCATGGGACAGCAGCAACAGCTGCACTGTGATTGGCGGACACCACAATGAGTCAATTAACTCTGAGGATCCCTGATGGGGAGACGGGCAAAATGTTAGGTGTTTCATCATCTACTGGACCATGGCCAATCAACTCCAAAAATTCTTTCTACTGGATTATCTCATGATGTATTTCTAGTTAAATATTATTGGTGATCAAAATTCAGTTACCACACAAACAGATCTCAAAGATAACACAAAATGTACATTCCTCTGAAGAGAGACATATCAGTCATACTCAAAAGACTGGAAACATCACTTGGTTGAATGAAACTGCTTATCCCACCTGGCCAATATCGTGCATGACATAAAAGTCCATTTACAGTTGTCTTTTCATAAATAATGTTTCTCTCAAGATATTCCTCCTTGTGATAAAAGGTAGGAAATCTGCAGTCATACAGAATTAGTACTGATTAGAGTCTGCAAGGGGTGGATCACAAAATAAGTTTATGGCTGCCATGCTTCCTGGGTTGGATTATACCATAACTCCTCAACCTGAACATCACATGAATCACAAGTAAGGCCTGGTTCTGCCTTTCCATTTGTGTTAATTCCTGGAATACAAGAATTTGGTCCTCAGGTAATCCACAAGTTGTTGAGCAGCTGGACAGATGTCTCTGAATTGTCTAATGCAGCTGATCAACAAGACAGCACAGCTTCTAAACATCAGATGAATATCTCAGAATGATCATAGCTACTTTGATGATAAGAGTATTTTCTAAGTATTTATGGCAATCTAGGTACTTGACCTAACATTGCTGGATTATTTCTTATGGGGTTTAGGTTCACAAGAATTAAGTATGAACAACTGATAGTATAAACCTGAAATTGTTCTCATTTTCCACTGCTGGTCCTAACTATGATTCTCAGTCAACAAGCACCAAAAATGGGGATAGCAGATCCTTGAAAAATGTCCTGCCAGAATTTTGAGAAGCACAGCAACATTGGCAGTGCCATGACCAAGCAGTTAGAACGCCTGACTCTCACTAAAGTGACCTAGGTTCAATTCCAGGCATCTGTATATCGGATGTGTGGAGGACACACGGGCAGGTTTTCTCCAGGTTCTCCGGTCTCCCCCACCAGCATTCCACCCACTGCTCCATAATCACCTTTCCTATCATCTTTCACCATCATTTAATATCTCCATTTCATATCACTCACCAGTGCCCCTGCCCCATCTTCATTTCATGTATCATCAGTATCACAAGCTGCGGTGCCATATGTAATAAAAGTGGCCATTAAACACCACCAACAAAAAAAAGAACTGGGCCTGCCAGATCCATACAATAAGGGGTTGTTGATTGTCAACTTCATGAACAGTGTATTTAAATGAATTTGTCTTGAAACAAGCTAAACAACAATTATAAACTTTTCAAACGATGCTTTGTGATCTGAGATATCTCTTACAAACCTCCATTACCAACCGGACAATAACTGGGTTTCCATGGTGTTTCATGGTGCAGATGGTGATGCTTCTTCTGATGTTTCTTCTGGTAATGGAAAACAAGAACTGTCCACATGGGAACAAATCTTTATTTTAAAAAATAGAAACCGAGTATTTAATTTCGACATTCCTCAGAGTGACATTTTCAGTAAATTCATTGAACCGTTACCAGAAGAAACATCAGAAGAAGCATCACCATCCGCACCATGGAAACCCAGTTATTGTCTGGTTGATAATGGAGGAAAGTTAACCTTCGAAACGCGTCCCGGAAAAATATTTTGTAAGTGTTGTTCAGTATTATTAATTAACTCACCTTTTAAATTAAAATAAATAGTAACTTTATTTTGAAATGCAAAGCTAATGAGGAAAATGTGTTTCAGTACTTATAAGTGATGCAGTTTCACAGTAATTGTGCATTTTTCTTAGCTTGGCTTAGATATTTTCTTTATAGTCTACTTTATTATGTCTTTCTTTTTCAATTATTTTTCACCATGCCTCTGAAAACCAACATACACTAACCCAGAACTAACAATGTTAATTAATGTGACTCACTAGAAACCTCTCAAGCTAGATCATTCAATACATTCATAATTTTCGGCTTTGTAAGTTTCTATTTTCACACATTGATAAACATAAATATTATTATAAATAATGAAAATATAATATCAATTTTTGGTATGTTACCATCTTCAAAGCTTCTTAGCTATGCAGTTCTGAAGCCTTAAATGAAAAATGATTCACCTTCATATCTGTGAGGTAATTAATGGACGGGAATATTTCTCCTGTATTTGAAACAAGAAAGATTTGAAATTACTTTGTTAGGAACTCAAAGACATAGTATGTAAACTTCATATAGTGATATTTCTTCCTTTCATTTTTTCTCTTAAGTATCCAGCTGCACAATTCATTCTCAATCTCTCTAAAATGTGTACAAAATCAAATTCAACACAATTTCATTTGTTTCATACAGCTATTAACATGGCTAATAATAAATGAAACACAACTATAAATCTGTGACATCTCTCACTACTCTAAACACTTTTAGCAGTCAAATTCTATGCCTTAGCTGCAGTTTTTTTTATATTCCAACCATAAATATTGTCTTCCTCTGAAATGAGAATTCTTTATAGCATTACACTTAACCTTGTTTTCTATATTTAGTACCACTGAATAATCAATGTTAATTAAAAGAAGCTTAATAGCAGTAAAGCAATTTTTCAAGATAATGCTATAACATATGTATGGTCAATGCTTTTAATAAGATGTTATTACTTCCAATATCAGGTACACACAGTCTAGCATTATTGTGTGCAGCTCTTAAAGGCTTGATAAATCTGGAGTACCATATTTCATTGCATAATCGAACGTTTTATGCTTTCTTCATCATGCAAAGAATAAATTATTTAAGACTGGGCTTGTTGAGTTTGAGCAACTAGTGTATGGTAATGGGAGTAAGAACAAGTCTCAGTATATTAAAGCATGGCCACTTTACATGTTTGTACTTGAAAAGAAAAGAGAGCGAAAGGAGGGAAAACAATAATGATGTTGACACCAAAATGCAAATACCTACTCCAGTAAAAGCAAAAAGTGCCTTTGGATTTAAGGCTCATCTATTATTTACAAAAGCATTTATGATAATTCTAAGTCTAATTTGACTTGGAAAAACTTTAAAATAGGTATATATGTAATAAGTGATGGTCATTGTCACAGATATGCTTGAATATTTAGTATACATAAGCACTTGTTAGAGTAACTATAGAAACAAAAGCATACACAATTGAAGAATAAGATGGTTATTCACTTGGCGTGTACTAACCAAATGGTTGACAACCCTCATTGCTCCATGCACTTAGTCAGTCTGGGTGGCTCAGATGGTTAGATGCTGGCCTACTGATCCCAAGGTCGTGGGTTCAAATCTGGCCCAGACTGATGGTTTTTAAGTGTGCTTAAAAATGACAGCTCCATGTCAGTAGATTTACTGGCATGTAACAGAACTCCAGCGGGACAAAATTCTAGCACACCAGCGATGCTGATGTGATCCTGGCAACTGACAGCGTTGTTAAACAACAAAATAATTCTTAAATAAATCCATACACTTATCACTTAGTCATGTCTGCTAGTTCACGCAATTTAAGTACTTGAACAATCAGATTTCATTGATTGACTAGCCACCATCTCGGCAGCTGGCAAACTGATGGCATCTACAATGAGGAATATATTACAGTACACTGCATAATCTGTACTCTCTCCCACAAACCTAACAGGTTGTGGTGGCAGCATGTTATTTTTCAATATTTCTCGATAGTGAAGACCTGGAATATTAATGTGATAATTATGCGGTAAAAGTCCTGATTCCAACTATTATGTGATTTAAATTAAAATTATTTTGTTGTTTAACGACGCTGTCAATTGCCAGGATCACATAAGCGTCGCCGGTGTGCCGGAATTTTGTCCCGCAGGAGTTCTTTAACATGCCAGTAAATCTACTGACATGGAGCTGTCGTTTTTAAGCACACTTAAAAACCATCGGTCTGGGCCGGATTTGAACCCGCGACCTTGGGATCAGTAGGCCAGCGTCTAACCAACTGAGCCACCCAGACCGACACTATTATGTGATGGTGACAGTTATGGAATGAAACACGTAATCTAGATGCACAGTTTTCAAATTCGTTACTATGTTTCTGTTTTTGCTAACTAGCTGTTTTTTCAATGCACAGAGTTTTATTTGGTGACTTAGGCGTTTTAAAATACTGCTGACTAATTTACATGTGTAAGTGTAAGTGTGTGTAAGTCCTGATTCCAACTATTATGTGATGGTGACAGTTATGGAATGAAATATGTAATTTAGATGCACAGTTTTCAAATTCCTATGTTTCTGTTTTTGTTAACTAGCTGTTTTTTCAATGCACAGAGTTTTATTTGGTGACTTAGGTGTTTTAAAATACTGCTGACTAATTTACAGTGCTTCACATGTATGAATTGTCTGGTCAATCAGTATGTGTGTTACATACTCAAGACAGATCAATCAGCCAACTCATACATGAGAAGTACTGCAGTAGTTGCACTTGATATGATGGATGAAGTCAATGGTATAAATGTGTAATATAAAATCTGTATCAGTCTGGCTTTTCAATCCAGAGGACAAGGGAATTTTTCTTTAATTATAAACTACAAAGTGACTCTTTGTAGAGTCTGGAAGTATGCATACGAGAGTGAACATGAGTGTATTTTAAGCTACAAATTATTAAAACCAAGCATTAAAGAACCCCCAGACAACCAGTTGTTTCTGAAGTCAAAGCCCCTGATATGACTTTAGAAGTTAAAACAGGTTATACAAATGAAATAAGTTAAGAAAATCTGATGTATTATCCTCTATCATTTATTATTGAGTATATAAAGTTTATTTTTCTATCTACTCCATCCTAATTTAGAAAAAACCTTGCTGAAATAGCAATATTACACATTTTGTTACAGACATAAAGAGAGTAGTGATATTCAAATGTTTAAGAACTGGATGCTATATACATGCTACTCTTCCATGCAATCACAAGAAACAGCTGAATATCTGCAGAACTAAAAGAATGACAAATTAATTCTACAAGAAACTTCCAGGTGTTTTGTCCACCGCAATTGTGGATGAAACATCCAGGCCCAATTACTCCAGCAGACCAAAGCAAATCAGCCGAGAAGTTTCTTCTCAAATTACCGACCCTGGCCGTAAAATCCTACACTTACTCATGAATGACAAATTAACAATTTGAACCACTAATAATGGATATCTTGGAAATAGCTTGTAGCACACAAAAGGTTATTTGAAATAAATTGTGTTTTAAGGTGATCTATTTTTTTTCAATACCTTTTTGTCTAACACTGAATGATTACCAGTTATACAAATTTATATAAAATTCCTTCCAAATGAAGAGGACTTCACAGGCTATTCACAACAAATTCAAGATAAACACTTTGTGCACCATATAAATATCTTTAAAATATGATATACTAATCAAAATTGTTAGTCACTTTTATGAAAATAGAACAATTTTGAAAAATGTTCCTTGTGAAGAGCACTTTGGGGTTGTGGGATTCTCTTGAGAATCTTTGTGGCTCATCTTTGGAAGTTACTGAACTCAAATACCAAGTTTGGTATTTATCTGATTAAGTTTGAGAAGAAAACAGACCAGGCCTAAGTTAGGATACCTCCATGACATTCACCAGTCTTGAGGACCGAGGAAACCACTGCTGTCTGAAACAACGCTGCCAACCAAAAATGAGGATCAGTGCAATAACTTGAAAAATTGTTTCACATCACTATTCCCAACTTCTAACCACAAAATCAATTAGCAATGTGATAGTCTATATACAGCATTGTAGCTTCAACATCAGCCACATCAGGTAAAATATTAAAAGGTGTTCATATTCAGTCAGAATATAACTACATAAGAAGGTAAACAAATGAATTATTCATATATGGCTTTAGAAGGGTAAACACTGCCAGTTACAGAACTAAACTAGATATGGGAAAAAATACGCACCCTAAGAAACAAGGATCAACTTGATTTGGTCACCAAGCCACCTCTTGGATTCCATTAATGTCACCACTTTGAACAATTTTACAATAAACTCGTTCCACCAGGAATGAGTTAGACACCTGCTCAGGATGAATGCAAACAATACCCAAAACATATTCCAGGTATTTCTTATTCAGTTATGTTTAGTGTTTCAAGTTTCACTTATTCAAATAAATAATTGTTCTTATTATTGGGAGCTTCACAATTTTCGGACAAAGCCTCGATCCCAAGAGTGGACCATGGTTGGGACATAAATTTCCAGTTAATCCTTTCAAACAAACAAAGTAGCGAAAGAGTTCATTACATTTGATGAATGATACCAAAGAAGATTGAGCAGAATGTATAGATGTTCAAGAGACTCATGGACAGGCTGTGGAGCAGACTGCACCCCACCAATACTGAGCGGCATGGGAAGAGGTCGCATGAGTATGGATGATGAGGATCCACCATAATTTCATTCAAACATTACTTCCACAACCAGAACCAGGCAAATGGCATTGGCAGTGTCAACCCCACCTAGAAGGAGGGGTCCTGTAGAAAGGATGGTTGAATTTGAGTCTTATAATCCCTTTGACACTCCACCTGCAGGCTCACTACATTTGGATATGCACCATCTCATTTATAGAAGAAATTACTGTTAATTTGGCTTTGCCACCAAGAAGGTTGTCCATTTCTCCTGAACATTGACGGCTGTATGAACCACGTCAAGTGGATATTTGTGCTTCTGCATGGTGCACGGGATGTGATCTTGTGCAAGTCACCAATAAGAAAAGCAACTGCTCCTCCCACAGTAGACAGTGGTAAGGAATATCTGGAGGATCAGGAGGCGCCTTCACCATGTTTTGATGTATTAAACGAGATGTACACAGCACAGGTTTAGGAAGATGAACACTGTATCAGGAGGCACTGTCTTCGTATCCTGCTGTACCTCTTAATCCTGAAAGGCCTAATATTGAACCTGTATACCCAAAATGAACAATTGGAATTGCTCTTTCTGCTGAAGGTCCAGACATAGCACCAGTTTTTGGGGAATGCACATAGTATCCGGAGACACCTTCTCTGTGTCCTGCTGCACTTCCTCTTAAATGTCCACCATGCTCTGGGCCTCATAGGTCTTATATTGAAACTAGATACCCAAAACGAACAACTGGAACTATTCTTTCTGCTGAAGGTCCAGTGCATCTGAAGGGTCCATATTTGTCTGGATCTAAGTCAAAGCATATCCTTTGATACACAGTAATGGCTGAACCTATAGCACCTTCACAGAAGGCCCATTGTCCATTATCATGGACAAAACATGTAAATTATATATGCAAGAAAATGAGTAAGGGTATCTATCTATTAAATTACATGGCACACTATTTGGATAAATAAACCTAATTTAAGATTGATTTATTATGGAATAATTCATTCTTATTTGAATTATGGTATTGAATTATGGGGTACAACGTCTAAAGAGAATTTAAAACGATTATTGGTATTACAGAAGAGGTGTGTAAGGATTGTTTGTTCACTAAAATCAAGGGACTCATGTAGAGAAATTTTTAAAAAAGAAAGAATTCTTACAGTGGTTGCATTACATATTTTTAGGGTTATTTTACTAGTTAGGATAACTACAAATATAAGGAGTAACAGCAGTATACATAAATATGACACAAGAACTAAAGAGAATATGTATAGGGAAGTGAAGAGTAAGAAATTCTTTGATAAAAATCCATTTGTAATTGGGAAAACTTGATACAATAAGCTGCCAACCACAATTAAACAATTGACTTGTTCCAAGTTTAATAAATGCTTAAAAAATTACTTAATTGAGAGGGCTTTTTATGACATAGATGAATATCTGCAATTGTGATTTTGAAGATTTTTTACCATTAAGACAGTTACTTTAGTATTTTATGTAACCTGATATATCCAACAACATGTATATGTTCTAAAAGGATGAATAAAGATAAAAAAAGAAGAAGCCAGGTGCATTTTTATAAGCTGGCCAAATAACCGTGTGGTAGACATCCACCTCCACATTTCGGGGAGACATCCTTATGGGAGTTTTGCAGCACACAAATATTATGATCCCGCTACATTGTGCCTGCAGCCATCAGATCTCACTGTGCCCTCTGACTTCGTTCCTTTTTACGAAAGAATTACTTAAGGGAATAGGCCCAGTCCTGAAAATTTAACTCATACAAGGCCAAGCATAAATTAATTATACAAGGGAAATATCTTTAAAATTCTAGAAAGCCCAGTTATTGTTAATGTTAGAGAAATGAAAAATCATAAACATTACTGCATATGAAGAAATATTAAGCTTTTTTTATAAATGATTGATATCTTACAGAAATATTGTGAAATATTAAAATTTTTGTCACATGCTTTGAATTTTTGAATTTTACACATTGTAAATGTATTGTTGCCATAATGAAAGCAAGTATGTTTTATAATATGAAATTTCATACTTTGCCTGTTTTCAGTCATGAAATTTGTATGCAATAAGTTTAACCCCCCTAGAGATTGCATGACCTTGTCACTGGTGAGTGTCTTGTGTGCCACAATGATCCTTTGGGCTATACCAGCAGTAGTGTAGCTGCTGGTAGGGTCTCCCAAACTAGACAGGCCAAAGGTGAGTGGTCAGATGAAGAAGCAATCCAGAAGAGGACACACAACGGTTTCAATGGGGGAAGAGGAACAAAGTTCCCAACAACGGAGGTGGAAGAGATGGTTCTTCAAAGGCTAGAAGAAGAAACCTCTGATCACAAATTACTTGGTCCAACCGAATAATAGCAGTATAACTATAACATCAGAAATAGAGGAAATGCTATTTCATCTCTTACACTGGCCCGTCACGGCATAGAAATGTTCCACAAGTGGCGACTGTGAGAAAAGTCGATGGACTTCAAATCCCCTCCCGGCCAGGTCCCATGGACCCATTAACCAACAACATGTGTGGCCCTCCAGACATATTGGTGATTTACATGAGTGAACCATGTAACCACCATTATAAGCAAAAATTGGTGTCCACTTAAAAAATGGTTATAATCATGCTAATTAAAATGACAAATCCTTCAAATAAGTTTTTTAGAGATAAAATAGTCCCCCTTTCAGATCTCCGGGTGGGGACATCTGCAGAACATCCTCAAAATTCTCCAGTGGAATGCAGGAGGACTTACACAGAGTAAAAAAGTGGAAATACAAACAAACAATTTGTATTATTTATTTATGCCAACAAACTTACTGTTGGTACTGTTGGTGTTTTTAAACACACAAGCCGTGTGTGGGCAAAGTTCCAGTTCTACCTCTCAAACAATTTTTAATTCAAAATTATCTTGGAGAAATCATATTGAAGCAGTAGTATGCAAGCCAACGAAAAAATTTTCAATCTTGAACACATTAGCTGGAGTTAAGTGGGGTAGTAATCGGCAGACTCTGAACAACACACACACACAACTTTCAAGTCAATACTCCTCTACAATGCATAAGTAATAATTACAGCAAATAGTTCTAACCTAAATCATCTCGAAGTATGCCAAAATCAGGCCCTGCAACTAATAACTGGTACAGCAAAATCGATTCCAATCACAGCAATGCAAGCCTTAACCCAGAACCCTCTAATATGTCTAACTTTAGAGGAGTAGTCTCTAATACACCATGAAAAAATGCTATGGTTAACAACAAAATGGGAAAAAAAGATTGTTACAAACAACCAAGTTGAAAACACAAACAAGTTTCCTGTCCAAAGTCACAAAGAGATTTGAATCTCCCAAATCTAAAGAAAACCCTCTAACTTTCGAACCAATTAATATTAAGCTAGATTTAGTAGAACCAGTTACAAAACCTGAAACTTCCAAACCTGTACTAAAAGCGCTAGCATTAGAAGCTGTGAACAACAGATACCCATCAGAAGAATGGCTACATATTTACACAGACAGATCTATTATCAATAACAACTCAGGATCAGGAATTACATGTGCTTTATTCTCATTTTACCAACCAGCAGGTTACCATACAACAATTTTTGATGCAGAAGTAATGGCTATTCATATTTCACTTCGACTTCTATATAGAATAAATAAATTTCAAAATGCTGTCATACTCTCCGATTCTAAAGCAGCACTATATGCAATGAATTCATATAAAATGAAGTCAATCCAAATTAAAGAATGTCACAAAATGATCCAAAACTCCAAAAACTACAGAAAAGAATTAAATTACAATGGATACCTGCACATTGCAGAATTGCTGGAAATGAAACTGCTGATTTTCTTGCCAAAAAAGGTTCAAATTTAGTTCAGAATACAAATAAAAGCTTACCTTTTTACATCCATAAAAAGACTAATTAAAAACAAAGCAAACTGAAAGAATATGTAACAAAGCAAAAGATAAAAAAATGTAAGAAATCAGAATTTATTCCAGAAATCCCTGGAAAAACTGCAGTAGCAAATTTAGATTACTTAAAGAACAGGATTATTTGACCAAACATTTACGCAAATCCAAATTGTCCTCTATGCAAGAAAGAAGAAGAAATGACTGAAGATCATCTTCAAACCTGAGAAGTTCTACCTGTTGGATCCACTAAAGAGAAATATTTGAGAGCAAGAGCGCTAATGGCTTCAGCATCGAAGTTCAGCATTTGATGATAATTTCATTTATCATATATTAGTAACCATCACTATTTATAAGCTGCCACGTAATAATAAATAAACAAATAAATAATTATAATAATAATAATTATTATTGTTGTTGTTGGCTTTGAAAACTAGGTATATATAATCTGTGTCCTTATTAAAATGAAAAAAGTTCTATCAATTGGGGAGTGCAACAGATAAACAGCTGCAGATTTAACATGTAACATAAATTAAATAAGGAAAATTGAAGCTTTCAACAGTGAAGCAATAAGATTCTAAAGTAAGAACAAATTAGAAACTAAAAGAACATGCAACATTACTAAGCTAAGTGAAGTTTTTAGTTTCTAATTTGTTCTTACTTTAGAATGTAACATAAATGTTTATACACTAAAAATAAGGTGATGGTAGACTTCCTTCTAGGCTATTTTATAAAGTGTAGAGAAGTAATGGTACTATACAGCCATGGAAAAAATGACTGAGTGCATTATGAGAGCAGAATGTTTTTGAAGTTCCATGTCAGGTGGCAGTGTGGTTTCCACAACTCAATATTCCAAAATGCAGCTGAGATTATTTACAGTCTCTGTTCCATATGTTATCATCTATTGGACACTCAAGCAGGCTGTGTCTTGAATCATCACCCGCACTTGTATGCATACTCGCAAATACAAATGGGAGTGGCAATTCAAGACACAGCCTATTTGAGTGTCCAATAGATGATAACATATGGATCTAAAACTAAACCCCTAGTGCTGCAGATAAGGAAGGGTCTTGGCTTGCCGCTGCAGGCGCCATTGGTGGGGTGCAGTACAGGAGGGTGGGACGTGGTCAGCGCCCCGAACCCTGCCGGCCAGTTATGCAGCCTTCGCGACCTGGGGCTGCTACTTCTCCATCAAGTAGCTCCTCAATTGGTCCCCCCAGGACCTAACGTGGCTGAGTGCACCCCGTGCCAGACCATCCAGCAGGGTCCAAAATCCCCATTTTGGTACCAGGGATCGGACCCGGGTCCTCCGTGCCAGAGGCAAGCAACATATGGATCAGAGACTGCAAATAAACTCAGCTGAATGTTGGAATATCGACTTCAGTAAGCTGCACTGCCATACAACGTAGAACTTATGATTACTCTGCTCTCCTAATGCACTGAAATAATTTTTTCCATGGCTGTACCATTCCTAAATTTGAAAAAATGCTTTCTTGTGTTGTGTTGCTTTCGGATAACTACCTCCAATTATTACTTAAATAAATAAAAGAGCAAAAGCGCGTAGTTTATATATGTGCGTGAGATTTCTGCAACACAATTTTGTATTAAGCTGAAAATACACTGATAATTATTATAGTTAATAAAAGCAGAATTTTTCCCAAACCCCATAGCACTTTGACACATTTTATTATAAAAATTGTGCACTTATTCAGGTAAAAGCTCATTCTTCAATCCCCTAGCCATTCACCACTACATGGAACATGTAAAAAAAATGGCTCTAAGGATATGTTTAAAAGCAAACAGCAGCTAAGGCAGCTATATCTATCAATACATGAACACAAAACACCACTCATCTTTGAGGAATAATAAATTAACAGCTTTCATTATTTTAAAAATGTTATTTGTTATTTCTAATCAACTCTGTGAGTTACTTGCTTTTGATGTTGCAATCTATTCCAATCTTCAACAATGGGACTGATATCTGAATGAGTCATGAAGCTTTCCTTCAATCCTGCTTCTTTCAAAGCAAATTCCTGACTAGATCAATTCAGTTTTGTTCTTGCTGGAGGCTTATTACCGATCATTTCGTTCAGCTTTTCTCTGCTGAGCATGTTTTGTTCTCAGCTTCATAATTAAGTTCCTGGGTAAGGAACCAGGTACCTTAAATATGCTCTGAAACAATGATTGCAAACAGATTATCCAGAATGCATTCTTTCATACAACTTACACTAATAACCTGAAATAGTATAACAAGAAAATATAACTAGTACTGTTACCTAGCCCTGCAAACATGGACTTTTAAATTTCAAATTATTTGAGAGGTAGAATTGGACCTGAAAAATCCAATGACACAGCTGGGATTTGAACCAGACCCTCCACTTACCATGAGTGTGCTCTAACCATTAAGCTACTGTGACAACCTGCCAGAATGACATTGAATTCCCAAACCAGTTTGTATTTCTCATGGCAAACCACAAAGGCAGTCTCACATCAGAGGCAATTACCCCAATGGTGACTTACTATTGCAAGTACTTTATGTCCTGGGATTAAATAACCTTCATATGGTAATTATTATTTATTTATGCCAACAAACTTATTGTTGGTGTTTTTAAACACACAAGCCGTGTGTGGGCAATATTTGAGAGGTAGAACTGGAACTTCAAAATTCAATGCCACAGCTGGGATCTGAACCACAGAATATTTTCAGTGGACTCTGTGTTGACCAGTACAGAATAATGGCATAATATTAATTCCCTAAAATAAAGACAAGATAAAGAATTTACTAACTTTTTCTAAAGAAAGATCAAATTCCACTATCAATTAAACTATTTAGATTAAGACCAAGTTTATTTTGAAAGACTAAGCATAATTTGGAAATCAGAATAAAGGAGTATCTTAGAAATATTAAATACAAGCTGATAAACCATCTGTTAGTCATTTAATCATGAAATAAATCCAGAAGTTAAATTATTACAGCATTTAAATAGACCTACATATTTAATGATTTGAAAGAAAAATTTTATTTTAACCCTTTAATGGGCAGTGCAGCTTATAAGATACACATAAGCTTGTTAAGTTCTGAGATACATAATTGGCCCTTTCTTTCTAATTTCTTGTTATACTAACCCAAACAAACATAATTCAAGTATTTGCAGCTATCTCATGTTGTAAAAATACTAAATTTTTTCAGTAAAACTGTAGTGCTTCTTTTTTAAGAATAAGAAGCAAAATCCATGCACCTGCACACAAATGCAAGCCCTTCAGCTTCCAAGCGTGCCATTACACAGATTATTTTACTTGGGCCCTCCCCTTCCTTTATCACAGGCACATTCGGTTGCAGTTGCTGAAATTCGAACTCGCAACATTTGGCTTTGAATGGATGGCCAGTCCTTTATGTATTGCTCTAATGATCAAAGCCATTTAAATCATTTTGGCTAAGGTGCCTCCAAAAGGGATATAAAAACTGGTTTCAGAATTAGAGGAAGAGCAGCATATGTAGCAAAATAATTTGCCAATTAAAGGTTTGTATGTACTTGATTCAAATATGTACTTGATTCTGTCAATAAATTTATTTTACATCCAGTAGATTGCAAAGCTATACACACAACCCATCACCTAGCAGCAGTAATCTTAATGATGTAAATAATCAACGTGTAAACAAAGAAGCAGCTTGAGATTTAATAAAGCAATTACCAAACATGTTCTTTGATTTAAACCAAAAGGTGAGTTGATTAATAACACTACACAACACTTACTTATGTAGTGTTGTTAATCGACTCACCTTTTTGGTTTAAATTGTTTATTACAACACTGTTTTCAAACTTCCAAGAAAGAAGCTATGTCCTATTGAATTTATATTTTAAAAAGATAAGTAAAGGGTTGTCACAAAATATATGAATAATTTATATTTCTGTAGTTGCTTCAATGTTACTAGCTTCAATTTTTACTTAATATAACTTTGTTTCTCTACTGGATCCTTCACCTTCACTCTTACCTGCATAAAATCATGGCACTGCATGACTAGAGAATCCTTTGTTATTCCTTTGAAACACTCAGCAAGTGAACCAAAATCACTACACTGAAGCAAAGAACTTTGATTTCTTTTTATCAAAGTAAGACAAACACGGAATATTATTTTTGAGCCTTCATAAAATAAGCAGTCCCATATTCTTAAGACAGTCTGTGAATAAATACAAAAGAAGCTTTGTTATACAAAAATATTAATGCTCAGAAGAGAAAGATAAAAAAAATTAATTATTAATTTGGATATTACTTATATCTTTAGACAATCCCTCAAGAAATGTATGTATGTAACTAATCCTCTGGAGTCAACATTGAAGTCACTATCCTTCTTGCTTTCCAGTACTTAGATATTATATCTTGATAATTTTGTAAAGCTGCATGGTTTTGTAGATGTTCTCTATCACCTCAAGAAATGTATGATTGCTTGTGGATCCATTACTGTACAACTAGCGAACTCTACAAGGCTGTCCCGGAATTCAAACACACAAATTACTAGAATAACCATTGGAATGCTTAAATCAAATTCAAAAAGTTGTAAAAAACATTTTATACATAATAAACAAAAAAACTGAATGAGAATGAGTTGGAGTTAACTCGAAACATTGTCAGCGCAGCAAAAAAAAAAACTGAAGTTTAATGGTTTTAGTATTTTTGGCATGATTGTCATTCTTGTGAGAGCATTGTAGCAGAAATTATGTGTCAGAATGAAAGAGAAAATTCACACTAATATTTCCCACGTCAATTTATATCAATTGAATGTGTTAATTTCTTACTATGTTGAAGAGACTTAGCATAACTAAAGTGTTGGAGAACAAGAAAATTAATGACTTCATTGAAATCCAGCATTAGCCAACAACATTTTAAGTATGTGAAAATTGTAGTTATATCTGTAAACATCACTTCAGAATCTGAAGCTATTCAGCAATGGGAAATACGGCCACTATTGATTGAAAGAAAAAGTTGTGATCAATAACAAAAGAGAAACAATCGTTGATGACTATGTAACTAGGAAGAGTAAATACCAGATACTATACACTACTAATCAAAATGTCATGCAGTATAGATGAGTATTTAACCATTTGCGCATCATGAACTACATATTGACAACTCATGAGGACTGGATTGCCGAAAGATATTCCAAGAAACACTGCGCAAGAGAATTTACTATGCATGGTTGTACATAAAAAGTTGATTAATATTTTACAAGAAAAGCTGAGAAAGCTTAAGAAATTGAGAGACGCCGTTTTGAGTTTGGCATATGCAAGAATTACAAATATTCAACAACATTAAACCGAATAGCTTCAGAAATTTATCATGATTATATTTTTGAAGAGTGAAACTATTTGTTGTAATATTGTTACTTCATTGCAATAAAGTTAATTTCAACAGAAACATGAATATTGATTGATAATATATAAGTTCTTGTCATCTTTTATTCGTAAGCCCATTAACGAACCAGAGGTAGAGTCCCATTGCCTACCTATTAATAAAAAACTGCCACAGTATTAAAAGTATTATTATATAAAACCACCACAATATGCATGTCACTGTTAGTATCAAAAGATTTTAGCAGACCACCAAGAACAATAATAAACATTGGAAATTAATTGCAGACTTAGTCATGCTTAGGACAAGGTTTGGAAAGGTAGAATCAGATTAAAAGATTCAATACCATAGCTGGGATTTGAACCGCAGACCTTCCAGTCTGCATCCAGTTGCTCTAACCACTGAGCTACCATGGCAAAATGCCAGCAAGACATTGAATTCTCCAACTGATTTTTCTTTTTAGAATTAAAGCACAATAATTTTGGAATGAATAAAGGTAATAAATGCACTTCTACACAGAGAGACAATTGATTTTCTCTGTAAAAGTTATTTCCTCAATTATCTCCAAAAACATATAATTCCAGTTATCTTTATAAAATTCAGATTAACAATAAATAGAAGACACAGCTGTGCTAGTCCAGCTCAGATTAAGATTCCTAGAGCTATAACAAATGTATATTAATACTATTAAGGTTAATCTGAGTTTGTGGAATGACAGCAAATATTTCTGCTCAATGATAAAACACATATGTCATCCCTATGAATACTCTATGTATCTACACATGGGTGGTAATTATAATATCTTATTTTTCTAATTTTATCTCATTGTTAGAAAATGCTCCTACAGAACAAGCACACATAAAAAATCAAGTTAAAATAAAATTAATATACCTCAATAGGAAGAACTTCTGCAAAAAGACAAATGAACCATTTGGTAGTTATTACAGCCCATGGTAGTCCTATAGCAGCAACATGCTTATGCACTTCTGGAATTTTTAACCTGAAAAATAGCAAATAAACATTTAGTTAACATCCAAGTCTATGACCATCATGACAAACAGAAGAAGCATCGCCATCAGCACCATGAAACACCATGGAAACCCAGTTATTGTCCGGTTGATAATGGAGGAAAGTTAACCTTTGAAATGCGTTCCGGAAAATTATGTTGTAAGTGTTGTTTAGTGTTATTAATTGACTCACCTTTTAAATTAAATTATATCATGTTTAGTAAGTCTGTGCTTTTCCTACATATATCCCGGTAAACATTTGTTTTAGCTCTACCATCAGAGTCCTATAGCCCAAGTCTAAGCCTTATTAGCTTACGTTTATGACAAATTGTTGGAATCACCTGCTATGACAATATAGATTTACACAGAGCTAAAAACTTAAGTTACAGAAAAACTGCAATCATTTAAATACCTGACTAGTTCTTCTAATACAGCAATATCTGTAATTACTCCATCCATGCTGCTTGTGTAATAATCTGGAAGAATTCGTTCCACCAATATCTTCAATAACCAGAAAGCTGTATCCTCACTCTTAGTAACCAGCAGCAACAATCCAGCAATGTAATTTAAACCCTTTAAAAATAGAAGTTATAAGTAAGTACGAAAAATATATTAAATCAAATTGTTTATTGTGAACTTTTAGTAACACATTAATTCTAGCGGTATTTATGTTCATTACAATAGACATAAATAGATGATTAATACAATGATCAGATGACTTAGCACACTATTACTGCTTCACTTATTCACTTACTTGAGGATGTTTCACAGATCCTTGTCTGTATCATCAATTTTGTGTGTGTGGGAAAGGTATATTTTAATTCCATAGTATGCTTAAAAATATCCAACAAAAGAGACATGTTAAACATACCAGTAATTTCCAAAAGTATCTCTTTTATTCCAAATTGCCCTTGTTTTCATTCATTTTACAAAGCTAATAAAGGAGTCAATAAAACTTCACAGAATGAGTGAGTGAGTGAGTGAGTGAGTGAGTGAGTGGAATTTAAAGGCCTGTTGCCTGCTAGGTCACTTGCACCCAAAGTCAAAATTAAAATCTAAAACACTCACAAAGTTAGCTGTCTAAAAGGTGTAGGCTAAAACAACCAACTAAAAATGTAAACAGTTAAAAACACCAAAGGGTAAACAACGAGAATGCTAACTTTAAAACCTGAAACACCCATGAACTAATACAGTTAAAAAGTGAAATCTAAAACATAACATTAAAATAGTAAACAGTTAAAAGATTAAAAGGTAAAACATAAGAGAGTTAAAATACTAGAAATGAAATCTTAAAAATGTATAATGCTCCAAAAACTAAAACACCAGTTACACTTATCTAAAATAAGAACAAATTAGAAACTATAAGCTTCACTTATCTTAGTAATTATTGCAAGTTCTTCAAATCCTGACTAGTTTCAAGTTGGATCCAACACGTTTACAAAGCAACTTGGATAGCTTTGGAAACTGTTGGTTGCAACCTGAAACCAGTAGCATTTGAAGAACTTGCAATAATTACTAAAATAAGTGAAGCTAAATAAGGAAATAATGAAGCTATTAACAGTGAAGCAACAAGAATCTAAAGTAAGAACAAATTAGAAACTAAAAGCTTCACTTATCTTAGTAATATTGCAAGTGTCAGCACCAAAGAACTTGTAATATTACTAAGATAAGTGAAGCTTTTAGTTTCTAATTTGTTCTTACTTTAGATTCTGTTGTTTCACTGTTAATAGCTTCAATTTTCCTTAACCCAGCTAACTTGCTTATCAAACCCAATTTGGGCAACCATCCGCAGTGCTTTGGCTACAGACACTGGCTCATCACCCAAAATTGAGTTAACTGCAGAATCCAAGCTCACAAATGTGTGAACAATCAAGAAGAACATGTGCCATAGACAGTCCTACACCACAAGTTGAACAAAGGTCGGGCCACCATACAAAAGATACCCATGTATGGCACGAGTGTGACCTATACATAATCAGGTTAGAATGACTTCAGACCGCCTGAAGTCCCCACAAGAGGTTAGCCATTGTTGTACAGAGTCCTTGATTGTCTGCAATTGAGTACCAGCTCATACTTCCCATGACTACTGCCAGACAGCAAATAGATGGTGACAAAAGTACCACTGTACATCTATAGACAGAGTATGGATGCATAACTCCGGCAGACAATATGTGGATTTAGCAGCTGCATCCTACCTACTCATTGCTCACAGAATAAAAAAGTTGTATTTAAAAAATGTGGAAACTTAAATACCTATAGGCATTTTTCTTGTTTTGCCATCATTTCCCCTGTCGTGTAAAGTATATTTTGCAAACCAGCTCTTCAAATCTTTGGAAGAGCAATACATAGCAAATAATGCTTTTCTATAATGGAAAAGGAATTAACATGAATAATCCACAAAGAGAATTGGAAGTACTGTAGAGGCAGCAGACACCGTAGTTACCATCATAGAAAGTGGGAATAGTATTATTACACAGGGAGAAACAAATAGGAGGATATAGGGTCTTTATTACATTTATGGTAACCCATTCTGTGGGCTCTTTCCACTGTGCAAGAGAACTGAGTCAACAGAAATATTTTGCCATAAGTGGGGCATACTAAAATCCTTACCTTATAGCCAGGTCCAAATGACCTTATTGTCAACAGGCCCGCCTACCCATGCAGCCACTCACTCATTTACCGTATAGTAGATGGTGGAAATATGTTGTTGTTAGCTAATGCTGGATTTCTGACAATGAAGTCATTAATCCTCTTGCTCTCCAATACTTTTCACTGATGGATGGGGCACCAGAAGTGGCCAGGCATATTTGAAGGTGGTCTCAGTCCATTTCCTCCTGCATATCGCAGAGGACAGAGTGGTGGAAATATTGATCTTCTGTTCTCAAACAGGCAGCATTTCTCATAAAAATGTTCCACTCACTTGCCTAAGCTCAGCAGCAGAAATCCTTGTGCTTTCTTGCATGAAGTAGTGAACAAGGGTTAAATGAGGATTCCTACTGCTGAGCTTAGGCGAGTAAGTGACAACACTTTTACAAAATATACAGGCCGTTTGAGAGCAGGTCAACATTATCAGTATCTCTATAAGGTTAGGATTTTTGTGCACCTCTGATGGCAAAATTTTCTCAGCAATTCTTGGTTCTCTGTAGCAAAGACCCTATATAATCACAATTAACCCTCCATTGGTCGCTAAGGGCCTGGGAGACCCCTACATTTATTTAAATGTTCTAACTTTCGAATGAACACACCTATGCAAACGCCTGACTAGGACATCTAGTATTGCACCTCACTTGACTGTTTGGTGAAGTGACAACCTTATCTGTTTTTTAACTTAGGTCCAAGAATGACAAATTGACACATGTCGTAGAGGTCAACCCAACTCTGCTTACCTACTCTCATTACATATTACTGACATGTTTTTCCTTGTTAGTTGTACAATATTGCTTTGTCATTGCAAGAAGTATGTTACTACTTCTGACAAACAGGAGTATGGTCTACAAAATGCCAAGAATTTGGAACAAGTGATGATGCTTTACATGTGTATGACAATTTGTCTGAAATAGATGGTTCCAATTTGAGGATAAACTGAAAACATCTTTAGATTTAGAAAGTCATCATAATGAAGAGGATGAAAGCAATCTATGTGATAATAACATGTATTTTATAGGTAACAACACGTGCTTGTCAAAGATGATGATTGTTGTTGTGTGTCATTTGTTATTGTTATTATTGTTATTGTTGTTCTTGTTTTTCTTGTTGTTGTTACTATTAGGTATTACTATTACTATTAGGTATTATTATTATTATTATTATTATTATTATTATTATTATTAATTATTACTATTATTACTGTTATTATTATTACTATTATTATTATTATTATTATTATTATTATTATTATTATTATTATTATTATTATTATTATTATTATTATTATTATTATTATTATCATCATCATCATCTGCATCATCATCATCATCATCATTATTATTATTATTATTATTATTATTATTTTGATCATGATCCACAAACCTGACAATAACCAACTTCCTTATTGTCATGGGCATATGCTACCAACACATTATAAAGCTGCTGTTGATGATTTTCAGCTGCACTGAAAAAAATATTGTCAGGAAACGTCCTTGGCAAATCAGTCTTCACAATATCAATTATCTCTTGATTTAATGGACTTGACAGTAATCTGGGATACAAATCAGATCCCAACTCCTCACGCAGTGCCTCAGCACCACTTACAGTAAGCCAGACCTGTAAACCAATCACAAAAATTCATTATTAAAGCTGTGTTGTGCAAAGTACATTTAGTTATAAGAATTCAGTATATCTAATGATACTATAAACAGAAAACTCTCATTCTCACTCTCCGTCTCTTTCCCCCTCACAGCAAGAGAGAGGAGGGAGGGAAGGGAAGAGAGAAAAACAGGGATCAAATATGCCACCTTTAAAGGTTGCAAAATGAAAATCTTTAGTCTCTAAAACTACTTTTGTATCCTTGGTGCAAATAAAGCAAATTTTTTTTTATATTTTTAAATGGCACTTTTTTTTTGTCTAAGCATATAATGGGTCATCAACAACTTCCTCTGCACCATGCTGGTGCCTATCACTCGAAATAATATTGGTACCCATATATTTTCCCAAACCCATTTTACCAATCGACCAGTTATTATTTCCACCATGTTTATCACCTGTAATCATTCGCTATCAGTAGGCAAGTTTCTTTTTTTAAATTAACGTCCTCCAACATTGCGTCATATCGGACGGTGAGCGAATGAAACGGGTGAAATGATGCTCAAATGAGCCCGAGGTCCATGGAGCTTTAAGTTACCCGACATTCGTCTTCTCAGGATAAGGGAAAACCTCGGAAAAAACCTTACCCGGATAACTTACCCTAAGCGAGATTCAAACTCGCAACTTCTTGAACGTGAGGCAGACACGCTAACCATCACGCTATCGAGGCAGGCCAGTAGGCGAGTTGCTATTATGATGTGAGTATATACGTGTTTATAAGGTGACAGCAACCAGTGCTACCACCGGAATTCCTGTCTCTAGGAGAATTTTGATTACATGAGAGCTGCGGAGCAACTTCTCAATGACCCGTTAGTTTATATATTGTAACGTTTTTAATTTCTATAAATAGGCTATTAAGTCCTCTTCATTCCCAGTGAATTTTAGAGTAACTGAAAACCATAAGAGGAAGACTACAACTTCATTCTGCCATTAAAATATTATATGTTACATTAAATAATATTTTGCATAGGATTATCTGGAAATTAGAAGTAGCTTCAACATTTTAAATTACCTTTTAAGCATAATATCTCAGAGCTTTCATGGATATAGAAAGATGAAGATCTGTATAACAAACAAAAATTGAATTTTTCAAATCTGATTCAACTCTAAAAGTACCTGACTTAAAATCCCAGGATAAATGTGATCCGAGTTTTGTACCAGGGAGTAACAATCATTATGATGATGATGATGAACCAACACAAATGATTTACGTACTTCCTTAGCATGCAAGAAGTGAAGTCAAGTTCAATGAATATGATCTAAATAAAAGCAGCAGTGCTAGAGAGGTAGAACTGGAACTTAAAAATTCAATGCCACAGCTGGGATTTGAATCACAGACCCTCCACTTACTAGGCAGGTGCTCTAACCATTAAGCTACTGTGATAACCTGCCAGAATGACATCGAATTCTCAAACCAGTTCGTATTTTTCCCTGGTAAATCACAAAGGCAGTCTCACATCAGAGACAATTACCCCAATGGTGACTTACTATTGCAGGTACTTTGTCCCAGGATTAAATAACCTTCAGATGATAATTATAATTTATTTATACCAACAAACTTACTGTTGGTGTTTTTAAACACACAAGCTGTGTGTCGGCAGTAGCTTAATGGTTAGAGCACCCGCCTGATAAGCGGAGGGTCTGTAGTTCAAAACCCAGCTGTGACAATGAATTTTTAAGTTCCAGTTCTACCTCTCAAACATTGCCAACACACAGCTTGTGTGTTTAAAAACACCAACAGTAAGTTTGTTGGCATAAATAAATTATAATTAGCAGCAGTGCTAATTTGGAAACTACAGTGTCAATTGCCACAATCAGATCAGCACCACCAGTATGCCAGGATTTTGTCTTGTTCCTTTACATGCCAGTAAGTTTACTGATATGGAGCTGGGGCTTTTAACCACACTTAAAAACTATCAGTTTGGGCCAGGTTTGAACCACAACCAGCCAGTGCCAAACCAACTGAGCTACCCAGACCAGTGATGATTTTGATGAGTTTCCATTACAATACATCTGTTTTGCAACAAACTGTGAGCAATATAGCAAAAAAATAATTTACACAGGATATCAGAATGTGAAGAAGGGGAGGAGCTTGAAGTACTTCTTGGGGAGCATAAGTTCTTTCTTATACCACGCTGGCTGTTATAGTAAGGCATAGTGCTGCTGTTATCCAAACAACACATGAAGGTAATATAGTGTGAACAATTTTTGTTTGGATAATATTATACAATGAGCAATTTCCAGTTTAAATGGTTGTCTATGTCTATGAAAACTGCACTTAATGAACCTCATCTCAGTTTTTCAAAGCTAAGAGCACATTTGTTTGCTTTAAATCATTTACATACCTTGTTAAATACATCACTTCAACTCAAAGTTTACTGCAAGTAGTATCACCTCAACAAGGGTCATCTACACTGGTTCGTTCTTAAATTAAGAGAGGTATGTTATCTGCATAAATGAGAAACAGTGATGTATTGAACCTTGTGGAATTCCACAACTTGTTGCTCTCCAGTTGGATAAGTGATATAATGCTTAATACTTATTTTATATCTGCACCCTATGTTTGCTGTTGTTTAGATGTGACAAAACTGCTATAGATGATTTTTTATGTTATATGGAATTTTAATATGGCAAGAAGGGTGTCATGATTTACACAGTAAAATTCCTTTGGCAGATTACGATTCCTGCTGTTATTATTAGCTGTTGATATTTTAATTGTTAAATATATAGTATTTTCTGTTAAAGGAAGCTTAAGTGATCTACACTAAAACTGTGTTTTACCTCATACAAAGCTTTAACAGAAGTGCCAATAAACTGCTGCTGAAACACCGTGATGTATCATCTGATACGGTATAAATCCAATAAAAGCAGAAAACCTGTTTTCATTAGTATCTTTTTATGTAGCAGAGATCAGATTATAACTTCTCTCTCTATACTCATGAGTTTCTTCTTAATACATTGCTAGTATGTCCTAAGCAAAAATATACTCATTCTTGCTTTTATGACTTAATTACTGGCATTTTCACTTGTGGCCCATTTTCTACATAATAGCCCTATTTTTCTTGGTAATCAAACATGCATTTTGTTTTGTCTGAATGAACGAATCAAGAGCACCAAACATTTGTCTTCCAAATAGCATTCCTAACATTTGCTTAGTTATGTTTTCCTCCTTGGGAACTAATTTAAACCTATATAGAGGAAAAACAATACCATAGAAAGACCGTAAGTTCCATCTAGCAAATTTGGGCACATTTAATACATCCATATGGACCTTCAATTGTTGGTGCTCTATATACCGTTTTTAATGTAAGAATAAATTTAAATTAGAATTTCTTACCAGACCTCGATGCTCTCCTGGAATACCTTTTCTAACATAACGCTTCACAGTCAAACTTCTTTTTAAAGATTTTCCTTCGCCTATTAGCTCCGCCCACTTTTTCGCTCTCTTGGCAAGTACGATCAAATACTGTGACATGAAATCCTCATAGGTTTCGTAATCAAAATCATCAGGGCGTTCGAATCCATATTCATCAACTTTGCTGAAAAAAAGACGCAATACATGTGCTTAAACTGGCTTATATAACGAACGAGTAGTAAAAATTATATAGGTTATGGTCCTTGGGGGACAAAACAGCCATTTCTTAAGTGTGGAATTTGGACAGTAATACTTAACAATCTACCTGTAACATTTATCCTAACATACCTGAAACAGGACTTTGCCATATCTTCACTGCCTCATTACCACGGAACAAGAAAAGAAACTCATTACGATAATTCAGCTGTTTACTATTATGTTTATGTTTACCACCACAATTTTAGAAAAACGCTAACATAAGTGTTACCAACTGAAAGGAACGGTGCACCAATTAATTCAGTTCTTCAAATTGGCTATAATGTTTATGGCTGGGGGCTGGAATTAAAAAGCCGAACCCAATTCAACACAGCGGTATTACTGTTCTCATTTTCGCACACATATCAATGTAATAATGATAACTGACAACACCACATTTTGCACAGAATCCTACATTTGTTACTATTCTTCTTTATTATCATGTTATACACATCACACATATTCTATAAAATTGTGCATTGGCATCAGGGGTGCCCATCTATCTCCCCAAAGTCTGTGGTGCACCCCCCAAATATATATTAGGTATTGTTCCTTTCATTCATTTACAAAAATTATCAGTTGATAGTCACATTATGTAATATAATGTGAATTGTATTTAATTTTTGTTTGTTTGTACAGCACATTTGGTATTACGCTTAAAAATACAAATTGGGTTAACAATTGCAGAATCCAATTAAGAATTATAATAAATGTGTTTAATTACACCCTTTTACATAGTATATACCATACAAGTTGTAGCCAGGACTCAAATTCTAACCCATTTCATTTATAATTTGATAAGGTGTTTTGCTCCCATTAGAGGTAAGTATAGATAGAAAACGGAGGGCACTCTACCTGGGCCTATAGTCCGACTGTTGGGGCTGTTGCATGTCACACCTCGGGAGGAAGAGAGGAGATGAGAGGTCCAGCGGATATGCTGGAACCTGTGCAAGGGGAACGAGCCAGCGTGGAGTCCCTAAACGTTCGCTGAAGATTCATTTCCGCGTCAGCTTTTTCCGTGTAACTCAACAGTGGTCACACCACGCAGGCACAGCCACCACGACGCTGTCAATACACCGAGAACAGCAGTTACAGAGCGCGAATTCCACCACGCAGCAGCGCTACATTCGCTTCTTCGCCGACACTTCCTACCCGGAAAGACTGGATTGAAATGATGAAATAAAATTCAGGGACGGGAAGTCGTGGAAAGGAAAGCGACAAACTCTGCATTCGCTTCGTTACCAAGTAAAGCCGCAAAAGAACCTTTGATCGGAAATTGAACCTGGTACCTCTTGAACGCGAGTCTCAAGCGTTACCGCGTGAGCCAGCCCGATCGGTTTTGCCTTCATTATGCCATTCCTGCTTCTGATATGGGTTATTTTAAGAAAGGTGCATGTTGGTAGAGGAGTTTCGAATTCATATTTTAGTTTTATTTAAATTGTGTGCAACTTAAGTAGCGCGTCTATTGATTGTTTCATCGGTGCTATGAGTGAAAATTGATAATTATTGATCCAGTGCAGTACATTTTTTAAATAAACATTCTAGTTATAAATGGAAATAAAACCACGAACAGCGCTATAGGTGTGACTGGGGAAATGACTGGTTAACCTGAAGTACTGACTAATCACGAACATAGTCACCCCTGTCGAACTGAAATATAAGCGAAATATAACTGAAAATGCAGTCAGACTTAAAGTACAATCTACATTTGATATATACACCTTACGGTGATGACAGGTGCAGTCATTCCAACGAGCTCATTGATGTAAGTATAACCAAACTTTTGGAATTGTTATACGGTATTTCAGTGTTTGTATTGTATCTCTGGTACTAATCAAATCAGCCACAGATAGGGACATAGGACTAGTGCTGAAGAAAACAGTAATCTCAGAATCTTATTCCTTTATCAAATAATGGGTCCAGTCCTGCGACGCCCTCGACTTCTTCAGGACTGAAGTGAAAGGGTTGGCTACGTTTTAATATTCTTTAATGATTTTCTGATGAGACCGTAGGCTGGTCAGAAATGGAGCCAGCGAAGCTAGAGGCGCACAAAAGCCCCTAACAGTTACAGATATTGACACCTGGGGCACAAGCGAAATGTTTCACCCAACCAGTGAGAGGGCGACTAGGCGACCCTAATAGCCCTGGCGGCAACTTACAGGAGGGGTGAGAGAAGGGTTTCCGGAACACCAGCATCTGTGCCGTCTGTCCACATCCGCCAGAACATACCGCGCTACTAACCAACCCTGAAAGATGACAAACTGAGAAATGAAGGGAAAGGAATCCGTGGAGAAGAGAATCCACCCCAGTAAGGGGAAACCATGGAAAAACCCAAGTCAGAGTGGTCGGTCGACGGGTGTCGAACCCGGGACCTCCCGAATGCGAGTCACACACATTGCCGTGGCGCTATCTCGCTCGGTCAGTGATATTGTAAAAGTCGTTCTTTTTCTATTTCTGCTTTTCTCACTAAGAATAACACTTTGCCATTCCTCCCTATCCCTATTTCAATTCTGCCCATTTTGGTCCAATGCCTTGTATCACTTTATCGAGACAACGTGTTTTTGGTTTTCCTCACTTCCTTTATTCTTTCACTGGTCCTAGCACGACATAATAATTGTTCCAAGGAGCCAGTTGCTCTCACTACATCTCCAAAATGTTTTAGCTTCCTCTTCATCACTGGGACTTCTAGAGACTGAGCAATTTTGATTTCTTCAAGGTTTCAAGATCTTATCCAATTTTGCCATAGCTGCTCTTCCTAGGTATGGTTATCCTTCTCTTAATTTCTTTTTGGCTATATCCTTCTTGAATCATTACAAAGCCCAGATATGCGTAACTGTAATTTCTATCTCAATTCCCTCTAATTGAAATTTGTTGATGTTTGCTGTAGTCATTAGCTTCGTGTTTTTTTTTTTTTTCAGGCTTTTTATTTGTTTTTATTTTTTTGAGTTTCAGTTTTCTTTTGCCTTTTTTTAGATTCTTTAGCAATATAGAAGCACTGTAAGGAAATACAATAAAAAAGTATCAAACATAAAAACTTGTGAATAAAATCCACTTTTCAGAATTGGAGTGCCATTCTTAACTAAAGCCACTGAACATCTATCTCCACATAACTTCACAAAAATCGTTCCTTGGAAACAGAAATTGTGTATCATATTAACTGCTCAATTTAAATGTCCAGACAAATAATGTAAAACGAATGTATTGCTAAAACGCCAGAAGATCCTGCTAACCAACTGCGCCATTCAGAATAGATAGCAGATCCATTTGGAAATGCGATGGCAGCAAGATTCACGTGGAAATTCTTTCAAGTGTTTCCCCAGTTAGGAATTTACGAGCATAAATAACCCTAAGAGTTAAAGAGCGATAAACTATTTTGATAACTTATGTATGTTTGCTCCATTTATATGCCACCTTTAACATATAGGGCTATATCGGTGGCTTTTCCTTTGGAATAATTGCTCATCGATAATGATGTTCATTCGTTTATTATTCATATAACTTTTGGGTATATTTACGTTGGGCTTTCTTTATAAACATTAAATTCACATATACTTTATACTTCTAGACTCTAGGAGGATGGGAATAATCCTAGCTATAAAAATTCCCACTCTCCAGCCGGGAATCGAATCCGTGACCTCTGGATTTGAAAGTTAGCATTCTAACTACCATACCACAGAGGCAGTGCAATAAGGATAAATGAGACTGTTGACATGGGCGTCGGCAGGCTTCTTTTTTAGGCAGGAGGGGGGGGGGGGGCGCATGTTGGAAGTTTGCAATCAACAATCTTTTTTCATTATTCTTTTCTAAAATGTTATGGTATTTGCTGCGGATAACCGTAAAAAATAGTGCTAAATAAAAATGGTTCTTAACTTCAAAATTAAAGCAATGTCTAATGGTCAATAATTGACTACACATTAAATTCACGCCCCCCCCCCCCTTTCGCGACGCCCATAGTTGTTGATAGGCAGTGCATTGTAACATATACCCTTATATGTTCCAGATGAATAAGTTTAAAAAGTCACTGATATAGCCATATGATCTTAAAGGCATTATATGCTATGTATGGAACATAAAGATATGTTTAGATATGGAAAGATCCTTCTCAGTATGGAAACTGGCTGTTACTATAAACTCGTACTACCAGCATTTAGAACAAATGGTTACTGTATGCTGCAAATAAAATTACAACGATCATATAATATCCAAGCAAAACTGTACAGGAGCGGACGCAGGATTTGTTTTCTGGGGGGGGGGGGGTACCTGATGAGATGCTACAATTAGAAAATATGGAAATGCCATCATATGCATAAACATATATCAGATAATTGTCTTATATTGACGAAGAATCTAATATATCTGTGAATTAGTGTAATTCTTTTTTCTTTAGCTATGTCCTTAATACTTTCCAAATTTTCGGGGGATACAATCCCCCTAACCCCCCCCCCCCTGGATCCGCCCCTGAAACTCTACATTGTAAGTACCAAAAAGTATAAGCTTAGAGTGTTATGCATGTTTAATACATATTTTTGAAGTTACAGAGCATATTTTAAATATTTGGCAGCATAAATCCACACATATTTGAGATATTTTAGTACACAGAAATATGACATCTAGTGCATATATACAGTCGATGAGACAATCTCTTCCGCACATTGCATGACTCCGTCAGGCAAGAGGCTTCACGTAAATATTCTCTAGTCAAGGTACTGTTGCTATAGCAACCATTTGTTTTGAACGCCACCGAAATCCAATATCTACTGACATTATTGAAGGAAGTGGGAGCGAAGAAATCGGTACAAACACGTCTCGTGCTTCTACGACAATATATTTGCAAAAGCTGAAATGAATGACAAACTGATTTACGACATATTTAAGACGACATCTCCCAGATGAAGGAACACTCATTTCAATTCCCTCAACATTACAGCTGCAAATATGAACAATCCACATCGCCTTGTCGTTGCCTCAAGCAGAGCTCCGCATCTACAAGCAGTTCTTGAGACTGTACGAAAAAACGTGATAGTTGTACAATATAAATATGACACTTATACACTGGATGACATTTTGGGTAAGTCATTTTTATGCTTTTATATATTCCATCTAGCATTGCTTACTTTAGAATTATCCATTAAAAATCGTATGTGTTGCACTCACATGACTTTCTCTACTCTTGTATTATTATTGCTAACATAACACTTGTTCCTCTATCTTCATCTCAGTCGAGAAAAACATTTGCAGAAAGAATTGCTAGTTCGTACAGGGCAAGGAAATATGGGAGAACGTCTAGTAGTTGGATAGCTGTCCTATTTTAGGGTTGTCATAAAGTCACGCCTGCTGATAGATCTGTAGAAAAAAACAATTTTAAATATGAACGATAAAGGATAAAAAATCGTATAATGTAAAAAATGTTTGATAGATAACATTTAATAATGTACAACATTATAAAATTGGTAAATAGGAGAGCTAGCTATTTTAGAATTATTTATTCGTTTAATTTAGTGTAGAATACAGATGCTTGTACAAGGAACCACGGATAATTTGTAAACCGAATTTTCTGCAACACTTAATTGCAATTCAAAACGTTGGAACAAATTAACAGTAAATTTAGTAATCACCCCACAAGCACCAAAAAGTAGACCAATTAGTTCCCAATTTGAAATTTTTCTATTTGTCTCTTAAATAAGGAATGCAAAGCACAAAATTTAGTTTCTTCTCTTATCAACTTCCTCAATTTGATTTACATTTCTTTTTCAAATCGGATTCTAGGGTCAAGAATTAATCGCCTATTTTGTTGCCTGTCAATGATAATCACGTCTGTTCTTTCATAAACATAAGGTTAGAAAAAGTGTTGACGTAAACATCGCCATTTCGAAACTGTCGCTATGTATACGTTTCAATAAATCATAATCAATTATTCCTGGATATAAAATCTTCTTAGGTAAGTGTAGGTCGTTTGTACCTGGCCGTGTACGCGAAACAACGAAGTATTGGCGCATGCGCGGATCGGCTAGTCGAAGCGATGGAGGGGTAATTGCCAACCTAAGATTTAGTATTATAACTGTTATTCAACAGCTTAAATACGTACAGCAACGTATGCATGACTGGCATTCGGGTGGAAATACACGTTATGAACTCCCCTGAATAAATAAAAATTTTCGACATCGAGATTTCATTCAAAATATACGTTATGATAATTTCTGAATGTAAAAGGTATTTTTCGAAGGAAAAAGAAAGTCCGTGTGTGGATGGGGTGATCAATATAACACATTAACAAAACGTTGGTTAAATACCGGACTTGGTATATAATTTTGCATCTTCCCAGAATGCGACACGAAGCTTTTCAAAATAATCCCCTGCCTCAGGTTGCCCTTTACACGGAACTTGTTTCAAAATGTTCATTTTCTCAAAAATGTCTAACAATTTTAATTATCATGCCATAAGTTTAAGACATTTTCAGCACAAGTGAATGTATATGTTGACTTTTCTGTGAATAGTCTCTGAAATGCTCTTCATTCTAAATGACTTATTGCCGAGTTGGAACAGATGCACAAAATATTACTGCAGAAAAAGTGTAGGTCTCGTTAAAGTACACATTTTATATCAAATACTTTTTGGGTAGAGTTAACTACCTCCCAGATATTCAATTTATTGGTTTGTAGGTATTACATTTATTTGAGTTGAAAACTTGGTATGAAAGTTTTGATTGGAATAAAGCACTTCTACCTATTACATGTTGAATCATTATGCATGCGCAATGAGAATTCGCTAGGTACTGACACTAGACTTCACAACCAGCTCGGGAAATATTTTCAAAAGTCCTGGCGCATGCGCAATGAGAATTCGCTGGGTACCGACACTAGATTTCATATCCAGCGTAGGGAAAAAATTTGAAGTCCTGGCGCATATTGACGGCAATAGTAGATTGGGACTACATAATATTTTTTAAAGTATTTTTCATTATCAATCTGTGATGGGTTTTTACTCTTTTGTTCCCCTCATTGGAGACTAGCTACCGTTTTTTTTTTTTTTTTTTTTTTTTAATTCGGCAATAAATATTTAAGTTGGTTCTCTTTATTCGGTTGCAAATAGCTGTAGCAATGCAGTTATTTTAATAGTTCAATCCATAAAAATTTCTAAGTATTTATTAATTCCTTCTGAATGACTTTTGTACAACCGGTAAACTGTAAGAGATGCACAAGATATCCTACCAATATCTTTTTGCGTGACAGAATTTCAGGCATTAGCAGTATGATAAGCAATGAACTGCTATTACTCGGGAGCTATCTTATTTGCTTGCAAATGGGTTCTTGTGGTAAGATAAGAAGTTTAAAGGAGCAACCATTTTGAATGTGGTACAGTCTTTTAGCTCGACATACGAAACAAAGTCAAGGTCTTAATATTTCCGGATGTATACCATAAACAGCCGAAACTGCCGATGGAATGGAATCTTTTCAGGCAAACTTGTACGTGCCTGCTATTTGCAACCGAATAAAGAGAACCAAGTTAAATATTTATTGCCGAATTAAAAAAAAAAAAAAAAAAAAAAAACGGTAGCTAGTCTCCAATGAGGGGAAAAAAAGAGTTAGTAAAAACCCATCACAGATTGATAATGAAAAATACTTTAAAAAATATTATGTAATCCCAATCTACTATTGCCGTCAATATGCGCCAGGACTTCAAATTTTTTTCCCTACGCTGGATATGAAATCTAGTGTCGGTACCCAGCGAATTCTCATTGCGCATGCGCCAGGACTTTTGAAAATATTTCCCGAGCTGGTTGTGAAGTCTAGTGTCAGTACCTAGCGAATTCTCATTGCGCATGCATAATGATTCAACATGTAATAGGTAGAAGTGCTTTATTCCAATCAAAACTTTCATACCAAGTTTTCAACTCAAATAAATGTAATACCTACAAACCAATAAATTGAATATCTGGGAGGTAGGTAACTCTACCCAAAAAGTTTTTGATATAAAATGTGTACTTTAACGAGACCTACACTTTTTCTGCAGTAATATTTTGTGCATCTGTTCCAACTCGGCAATAAGTCATTTAGAATGAAGAGCATTTCAGAGACTATTCACAGAAAAGTCAACATATACATTCACTTGTGCTGAAAATGTCTTAAACTTATGGCATGATAATTAAAATTGTTAGACATTTTTGAGAAAATGAACATTTTGAAACAAGTTCCATGTAAAGGGCAACCTGAGGCAGGGGATTATTTTGAAAAGCTTCGTGTCGCATTCTGGGAAGATGCAAAATTATATACCAAGTCCGGTATTTAACCAACGTTTTGTTAATGTGTTATATTGATCACCCCATCCACACACGGACTTTCTTTTTCCTTCGAAAAATACCTTTTACATTCAGAAATTATCATAACGTATATTTTGAATGAAATCTCGATGTCGAAAATTTTTATTTATTCAGGGGAGTTCATAACGTGTATTTCCACCCGAATGCCAGTCATGCATACGTTGCTGTACGTATTTAAGCTGTTGAATAACAGTTATAATACTAAATCTTAGGTTGGCAATTACCCCTCCATCGCTTCGACTAGCCGATCCGCGCATGCGCCAATACTTCGTTGTTTCGCGTACACGGCCAGGTACAAACGACCTACACTTACCTCTTCTTATACTAATATTTCCAAAAACTAGTATTATCTTCTAAACCTAAGCAACAACAAATATGCATATATGTCACCAAGTAAGTATAATTACCAATTCTTTGTAGCAGTATAGTGAAAGTCAAATGCCTTGTCATGATGTGCAGTAGATTTTGAGCGATAGTCAAATCTTTTAAAGCTGATCGCTATATGAAGGCTTTGAAATTCCGTTCTCTTTGCACAGCTAAGATATAAAAAATCTTATGTGTTGCACTCACACGACTTTCTCTACTCTTGTACTAACCATTCTTACAAACTCTTATTCCTCTATCTTCTTCGTGTTAGTTGAGATAAACATTTGCAGAAATTATCTTATTGCTTATTTCCTTGTAAGTGCAAAGGGAATATGAGATGAGAATACGGTAAGCATAGAACGATAGCCAAGTCTTTTAAAGCTTTGCCATTCCATTCTCTTTGCACGGCTGAGATTTACAAACATGAATAACAATCTTCCATTTGACGAAAGTTTAAGTATTCCAAAACTCATACAAATAACAAGGAAAGTCTCCGAAATGGTTCACTCCACCCAAAAAAAAAAAAAAAAAAAAAAAAAAAAAAAAAAAAAAAAAAAAAAAAAAAAAAAAAGGAAGAAGAAGAAAGATCATTTGGACATAAATTGTGTGTTTTAGCGAGATCTACATTTTTATACAGTAAGATTTGGTCTATCTTTTACGGTTTACGACGTATTCAAAAGTCATTCGGAATAAACAGGACTACATAGGCTATAACCAGAAAATTCAAAATATACATTTCATTTGTCATAAAAATGTCTTAAATATTTTCCCATGAGTAGGTAGGTTAGGACAGAGCTGGCGCACTTTTTTATGCGCAAGATGGCCGCCACGCGTAATCTAAGGATTACTAGGTAAGGTGGTAGGGGAAGCAGGACGTTGTAGGTGTTTGAAGGAATCTCTAGGGATAACTTTTGAAGCCTATAGCAGTGTATGTATGTTTGTGAGCATTCATGGTAGCTGAGTATGTCGTCCACTATATTGCTGTATGTCTCCTAACACAGGAGCTTTCTATCTTGATTGAATATATTACCCCAACATAATGTTACCTCGCCCCACATAGCCACGCTAACCTAATCTAACCTAACCTAAGCCCCATACTTCTACTCGTCTAACCTATCCTAACCTAACCTAACCTATCCTAATCTAACATGACCTAGCCTAACCTAAGATAGATCCTCTTATTATTATTTATTCTATTCTACTAACATGATACGTTTCTAGACATTCATTCTATCCTCTTATCATCTATCCTATTCCCTCCTCTGCTTATCTATTCTATCCTGTCATACGCTACCCTGATCTCCCTCTAGGAATTTCATAAACATTTTGATACTATTTTGAGTCCTCTGATAGATCTTTTTAAGCACTTTTAGCATATTCTTGATGCTTTTACAACATATTTAAGAATTTTTCAGACAATTTTCAGAATTATTCAGTCATTTTCATACATTTTTAAGACGTTTCGCCTCATTTTGCTACAATTTTGCACCCTCTGTTAGATCTTTTAGACGCTTTTAGTATATTCAGGGCGCTTTTACAACATATTTAACATCTTTTCAGACAATTTTCAGAGTTATTCAGTCATTTTCATACATTTTTAAGACGTTTCACCCCATTTTGTTGCAATTTTTCACCCTCTGCTAGATCTTTTAGACGCTTTAGGCTATGCAGGACGCTTTTACAAATTATTTTACACAACGGTCAGGCAATTTTGAGTGATTTAGACGCCATATTACATATTTGCAGGGTGTTTTGAGGTCCGTTCAGACTCGCTGGTAGATATTTCAGCCTGTTTCCAGATATTCTGAAGACTTTTACGTCCAGTTTAAACATTTTTCAGAGTATTTTAGACGAATTTGACGTTATTTAATGCAATCTGAGAGTTATTCTGGACGCAGCTGTCTATTATTGTTTGCTTTAAGCACTTTGAAGGGTAGTGGAAGATAATTTTCACGATATCAGGGATACTGAACCGGCTGTTTCAAGGTTGTTAGACGTATCTCTACCAGTTAATTATAGTTTCAGCCATTTTAGAGACATTTTAAGCACTATAGGGGTATTTTAGACTTTGTCACCAACATTTTGGATGGTTTTCAGAATCCTTTGAAACACTTTTATAGGCGTTAGACTCTTTTAATGGTATTTTTCGAACACTAATTAAGACATTTCAGCTCCTTCACAGGTATTTTGAGGATTTTCAGGGCATCTTAGACTCGTGAGAAGCTTTTTTTTTTTTCGCCAGTTTGAAGATGTTTTAAGACACTCTAGTAGGCATTTTTAACGCTGCTAGAGGTATATTAATTGATTTAAGGACATTTTACTAAGTTTTCTTCAGTAATCGCTTTGTTTTATAGTAGTTGAAGAACAGTCTAACCTATCCAGTCATTCATTGCATTTCTCGCATTATTATTTTGATTACATTTCACTAATAGCCTAACTCGGCAACAATCATCATTATCATAATAATAATCATCATCATTATCAACTACTCTATCTTATAGTCCAACTAAGCTAACCTAACCTAACCTGACCTAATGAGGAAATAGGGATGTTAAGGCAAGCAATGAAATAAAAAAGAATAATTGCAATGAGATAATTTTATTTAACTTATAAAGATGCATACACTAACATTAACATTTAGAAAACAAGTATACACTGCTGAAAGACGATAGCGCCCTCCTCAGTTCTTCTAATTATTCACATTATCATTCTTCTCTCTGGGTTAGATGAGCCATTGGCGCGCGAAGTTCATAGTTCAACAATCTTCATTTTTTTCTACAGACAAGCTTTAAGTATCCATGTCTAGGCACTATTCTCGACACTGTAATGTCCAAACGCATACGTCGATATTCCATCCTCTTCAATCACTCTCTTGTCATCGTGAGGTGATAAGGCTATTTTATTAGCTTCAACCGTAGAAATATTATGATGTCGGGATAGGATTAAATTCATAGGAGTTCTAACAATTTTCAAAGTTTTAAGGCACTCTACATAGCTATTGAAGTTGATGTATTGCTTAATGGCGCTACGTTTTATACCTTTAACTTTTTTTATCACAGAACCATCAATATCGATAGCATACATTTTGGGCCTAAGACCAACGAACCGATGAATGATTTTTCCACAGGCTTCATCTTTAAACTTTCCCAACACTTTTTTGTTTTGTGTAGAATAGCATATATGGCTAGCAGGGTAATCAGATGTATCCAGATGTTCAAGCATGTGTAATTTATCCTGGTATATATCAGCTGTAGTCACTCGATGGACGAAAGAATCTGTATCTGTATACAACAGTTTAAGATTTTCAGCTCCATAATATGGAAGTAACACATCGTATTGATACGAATACATTAGCGTCTTGGAGATGTCTAGTACACTCATACCAATGTATATAGGCTTGTTGAACACTATTTTACGAGAAGCCATATGTACAGCAGCAAGATTAGGTCCATATATGGTTCGATCAATGAATGTAGGTTTGGCTATGAGTTTTTCTAACGTTTTGCTGTTTGTCACAAGCCGTATATCCATGCGATTACGAATATTTTCCATAGTTTTTCCAAACATAGCATTATTGAATAGTTTATAAAGGTCCTTCTCAAAATCATTTCTAGCTTGTTGTCGTAGTCGGTTATTAAACTCGACGTAAGGTTTTAGCCAACACGACTGTTGAAACTGAAGTGCTCGATGAATCTTTGTTAATAGTAGACCGTGACTAAGAGCTTGTTTCAAGGCCATGTAGTGTACCACATACTTCTTTCGGCACCCAAGATGAGCAATTAACTTCTCTGAAGACGATTTCCCCGGTTTCAGACTCTCAGGCAGGAAGGGCAAATCATTATGAAGATCGTGGAGCTCGACGGGATATTCGACATCGACTTCTAAGATGTATCCAAGGGGGTCATCTTCCTTCAATAAATCCAGGTCTATGTCTTCAGGAGAAACCCATTTAAACCCTCCATAAGGAAGGGCCTTACACATAGCCCATCCATATTCGTTGTTTGCATCTTCGTATGTAATAAACTGGGAAGGTTTACGAGGATCATACTGTTCCATATATATATTATTAGCTTCAGCATACCGATGAGAAACCTGGCATAACCCTCCTCTTATACCAGATTCAACCATGAGCAGCTGATCGTAGTCCAGCAGCAATTGCAGCTCAATTCCTGTGTACAGTAGCATAGCATCCCACGTAAGTCCTGGAGAAGTGAAATAATGCGCAGGATCCACTTTGTGTGTTTTCAGAGTTTGGTCTCTGAACGTTTCAAAGACATCCGCTAGGAGAAGAACATCAGAGGTTAAGTAAATATCACTGTATTCACCTAAGTTTTCCACATTAAACTGCTTCCATACATTTCTAGCATGCTCATAGTCATCGCCGGTAATTTCTTCTTCATTTAATTTATTGTAGAATGCTTCTCTTGGAGGCAGCTGAGTCTCATTCAAAACATCCCATGAAGTAAGGTAATCGTAGGGGAACACTCCCTTACGAGTCATCAAGCCAATCTTCTCTTCTCCAAAGTACTTCTCTGTTTCGGGATGCGTCGTGAGGTTTTTCACTAACTTGTCCAAGCTTGTACTCAGGAAACGGAAGGTATCCACAAACCTGAGTTTAATATCTCCAACATATTTTGAGAATGAGATATAGCTTTCTTCAGAGCTCGGTATTACCTCCACTCTCTCGCTTGTGCAACCTAACTCCTTAACAATGAAATGAGAGTCATACCCACTCAGATTATGCATGAAGACAGGTATATAATTAGGTGTTTTACAAGTAAGGTTACATTTATTGTGTAAAGACCCTCTATACATCCCGGAAACATGATCGTGATCGCGAACCTTCCAATTATCTTCTGTAAATTCATACCCACACAGGTAGCATATTGTAGAAGCATCGAACGATTCTTGTTCTTCAGCTGTAAGTTTCAGAGGCTTAGCAGATTTATATAAGTCACCTATTTTCTTCGCAAGGGAAGTTAGATACCCTATGAACTTCTCAGCAGCATCATGACCTCGATACACGTAGGGATGTGTAGGAAGATCGGTTTCTACTTTGTCAACGCTGGATGATGGTTTGACGTAAACAGCAAAGCTCATTGGAGAATGACTTTGATAGGGAGTTGTATAGGACGTTTCAGGATTAGAAGCGCAGGTATGGTAAGGAGTGAGAATGCTCTCAAAATCAGCATAGATGACATATGGCAGTTTCAACATTCTTTCCACGTTTTTGAATCTGACGATAGAGTTTTCTTTTGTAGGCATAACGCATCTAGCAATAGCATGTTGCATGCACATTTCTCTATGCTCTTCCAATTTTTTCATTCCACTTGGTCCATATCGGTCATCAAAATGGCTAAAGCAACGTTTACACGTATATATTTTTCCATCATGTTTAGTTTTCTGCTGACGAATAAGTCTCTCAAAATCCTTTATATACACATAGTGATGTCTGGCAGTAGCATCGCTTAACAGAAGGAGATCGCGATGATCATCTAATTCTTCATCAATCACCTTTATCGGAAACACTTCATGTTTTTCATCCAGTCCAAACACATTTATGGACATATTGTTGAGCTTTTCAAATTTAGCGATTTCACCCAAGCTCGTAGGAAACGAAACACATGAGAAATCGTATTTTTCTTGGTAATCCTTATACTTGCTAACACGCTGAGGATCCTTTCGAATGAACTTTGCAAGAACAGCGTACATAAAGCATTTCTCGTCACTATAATTTTGAGGGTTTATACAGGCTTTTCTAGCATCCAAAGATGACGGTAGAGGAATATAGCTGCTCCCTCGAAGGGCATTGTACTTGTTAATTCGGAGTCGAACTCCATCAACTGATAGCAAGGCCCAGTTACTACCTTTCAGTTTACTTTCTTCCATTTCAACACGAAGCTTCTCGAATTTTTTTTTCAAGATGGTGTTCATATCAGTTTCTAAAAACACAGGTTGGTTACGTGTTTTAAATGTTCTGTCACATGTCTCTCCATGAACATTCACAAATTGACAGTCGACCATGATGTTAATTTTCACACTTTTATGTATCGACAGTTCTTTCTTTATAGCTTGAATTATACGATGTTTTGACTCCTGTAGGTAAGTTTTCATATCCTTGAAGGCGTCACAACGTATATAATATGATTTGAGTCGTCCTTCAAATGATGTTTCATACTCGATCATATCACACTCATCAGTCATTGTCAATAGATGATGCTTGCTAGGTTCAAACTTGATTTTCTTGCGAGGTACAGTTTTTTCACATCTTTCTTCATGTACGTCTCTTCTATGCTCAGTATTGCAAACATCGCCACAATGTTTACACCTGTAGACTCGACCGCATACCAACTCATGTCTCTTCTTATCATAGTTGCGTAGAAAACGCTTATCACATTTGCTACAGCTATAGTCTGGCATAGCATTCAGAACCGATTCCATCACTCCACCATTCCACATCTTTATAATATGTAGTGCGACACTTGTAAATTATATAAGTCAATAAATGCTTATAGCACTTTCCACTGACTCGCCTTGATAACTTGTCAAAGCTATTGAACGGTAATCTCACTAGGAGAAGCTGATGTGCTAGACTCGAAGGTTAATTACTGAATAACTATGTAAGCTCAAGCAAACCCCACTTATTCCACTAGCACGTACCTTATAAATGACTACGCGATTCAAGATTAAGCTTGTATTTTTAAAATATATATCATTAAACTACGTGAGTCAAGATTAACTTGTTTCATTTTTATTTGCCAGTTCAACGTTAACATGCATTTCCCCCACATTTTTTAAAGTTTAAACAAGGTAAATTACATATCACCCATTATATTTATACAAATAAATGTTTATAATCTTATATACTTTAATACTAAACACACACCCATACTCACACGTAAACACACACACACATACACACACGCACACCCCAATCCACGCATACATGCACACACATACACACACGCACACACCAGCACACAGACTCGCATAGACATAAACAAGCACGCACACAGACATCCAAACACACGCGCACCGACATACATGCACATACACACACACAAACACGCACGCACCCACACCCGTAAACACACGCATACGCGGACAGACATACACGCATACACTCCCCTACACACACACACACACACACACCCCAACCCACACACACATAAACACGCATACATGCACACACACACTCCTACACACACACACACACACCTACACGCACACAAACACATACACACCCCAACCCACACACACATACACACGCATACATGCACACACGCACACATCCGCAAACACACACGCAAAAACACATACCCCCAAGCACGTACACATGCAAACACACACACACGCATACATGCACACACGCACACATCCGCAAACACGCACGCAAAAACACATACCCCCAAGCACGTACACATGCAAACACACGCACACACAAACACGCATACACACAAACACACACCCCAACCTACACACACTCCCTCGCACACACACACACACACACACAAACACACATACACACACCTCAACCCACATACACACGCACACCTACGTACATGCACACACACAAACACATCCCAACCCACACACACACACACACAAACACACATACACACACCTCAACCCACATACACACGCACACCTACGTACATGCACACACACAAACACATCCCAACCCACACACACACACACACATACATGCACACACACAGACACACGCCTGCACACAGATTTGCATATACATAAACAGGAACGCATTTGAGCTCTAGTATGCACAAAAATAATTACATGTAACGCGCAGTAACATATAAGTTTTATTTTAACCCTAGACACTTGTAGTTCCTGAGATAATTAAATGGACAGCCATTAGGATTCGAACCAAGTTCCTAGGGTACTGTATTCTAATATTTACTTGTATATACAAGAACTTAGTAATAAGGTAATTTCTAAATATGCTTATATTGATTAAGATGAAGTACACAGAGAAATAAACATTGAATGAATATCTCACACACCAGCAAAGAAAATCATATGAATGTATTGTCATATTTTTCACCCTAATGTAACCGGATGTGATAGGGGGAAACTCGCTTCAAGCCTGAGGGGAGGCTTTGTCTGTCGATTTAGGTTACATTAGGGTTGAATCTCGCTGCAATCCAAGAGGGGAGATTTGGGGTCCTACACTCACATGACCTTCTCTTCTACTAAACGTTCTTACAAACTCTTATTTCTATATAACTTTGCGTGTAAATGATTATAAACATTTGTACAACTTATCTTATTGCTTATTTCCTTGTAGGTGCAAGGGGAATGTTAGAATACAGTAGGCTTTGTGCGATAGTCAAATCTTTTAAAGCTTTGAGATTCCGTTCTCTATGCACACTCAACATATAAAAAATGAACAACGATGATTCATTTCACGAAAGTTCTAAGTTTTCCGAAACTCACACACATAACAAGGAATATCTCTGAAATGGTTCACTACAAGAACATTTATTTAGTCATAAATTGTATATTTTAATGGGATTTTGATTATTGTATAGTAAGATATGGTATATCTCAGCACGTTTACCTGTTATGCAAATACCCGTCGACAGCAAATACGACTACAGGGCCATAGCCAGAAAATTTAAAAATCTTCATTTCATTTAACATAAAATATATCAAACATATATAATTTGATTAAAAATCGTTAGACTTTTCAAGAAAATTAAAATTCCTGAAAAATCATACATGTAAGGGTACAGTTTGGGCCAGAGGATTATTTCCTTTAAAATCTTAGTGACGTCTCCCATAAACCCATTAAACTTAAATAACAATTTGGTTTATAACTGACTTTTCTATTTGAGTTATACCGTAAGTGAACAGGCTGTAAAAGGATTGGTGACCTCTGTTTGTTCGTGTGCGCGCGCGCGTATGTGTTTGTATGTGTATGTGTGTTTGTCAGTCTGTGAACGGTATAACTCAAATAGAAAAGTCAGTTATAAACCAAATTGTTATTTAAGTTTAATGGGTTTATGGGAGACGTCACTAAGATTTTAAAGGAAATAATCCTCTGGCCCAAACTGTACCCTTACATGTATGATTTTTCAGGAATTTTAATTTTCTTGAAAAGTCTAACGATTTTTAATCAAATTATATATGTTTGATATATTTTATGTTAAATGAAATGAAGATTTTTAAATTTTCTGGCTATGGCCCTGTAGTCGTATTTGCTGTCGACGGGTATTTGCATAACAGGTAAACGTGCTGAGATATACCATATCTTACTATACAATAATCAAAATCCCATTAAAATATACAATTTATGACTAAATAAATGTTCTTGTAGTGAACCATTTCAGAGATATTCCTTGTTATGTGTGTGAGTTTCGGAAAACTTAGAACTTTCGTGAAATGAATCATCGTTGTTCATTTTTTATATGTTGAGTGTGCATAGAGAACGGAATCTCAAAGCTTTAAAAGATTTGACTATCGCACAAAGCCTACTGTATTCTAACATTCCCCTTGCACCTACAAGGAAATAAGCAATAAGATAAGTTGTACAAATGTTTATAATCATTTACACGCAAAGTTATATAGAAATAAGAGTTTGTAAGAACGTTTAGTAGAAGAGAAGGTCATGTGAGTGTAGGACCCCAAATCTCCCCTCTTGGATTGCAGCGAGATTCAACCCTAATGTAACCTAAATCGACAGACAAAGCCTCCCCTCAGGCTTGAAGCGAGTTTCCCCCTATCACATCCGGTTACATTAGGGTGAAAAATATGACAATACATTCATATGATTTTCTTTGCTGGTGTGTGAGATATTCATTCAATGTTTATTTCTCTGTGTACTTCATCTTAATCAATATAAGCATATTTAGAAATTACCTTATTACTAAGTTCTTGTATATACAAGTAAATATTAGAATACAGTACCCTAGGAACTTGGTTCGAATCCTAATGGCTGTCCATTTAATTATCTCAGGAACTACAAGTGTCTAGGGTTAAAATAAAACTTATATGTTACTGCGCGTTACATGTAATTATTTTTGTGCATACTAGAGCTCAAATGCGTTCCTGTTTATGTATATGCAAATCTGTGTGCAGGCGTGTGTCTGTGTGTGTGCATGTATGTGTGTGTGTGTGTGTGGGTTGGGATGTGTTTGTGTGTGTGCATGTACGTAGGTGTGCGTGTGTATGTGGGTTGAGGTGTGTGTATGTGTGTTTGTGTGTGTGTGTGTGTGGGTTGGGATGTGTTTGTGTGTGTGCATGTACGTAGGTGTGCGTGTGTATGTGGGTTGAGGTGTGTGTATGTGTGTTTGTGTGTGTGTGTGTGTGTGCGAGGGAGTGTGTGTAGGTTGGGGTGTGTGTTTGTGTGTATGCGTGTTTGTGTGTGCGTGTGTTTGCATGTGTACGTGCTTGGGGGTATGTGTTTTTGCGTGCGTGTTTGCGGATGTGTGCGTGTGTGCATGTATGCGTGTGTGTGTGTTTGCATGTGTACGTGCTTGGGGGTATGTGTTTTTGCGTGTGTGTTTGCGGATGTGTGCGTGTGTGCATGTATGCGTGTGTATGTGTGTGTGGGTTGGGGTGTGTATGTGTTTGTGTGCGTGTAGGTGTGTGTGTGTGTGTGTAGGAGTGTGTGTGTGCATGTATGCGTGTTTATGTGTGTGTGGGTTGGGGTGTGTGTGTGTGTGTGTGTGTAGGGGAGTGTATGCGTGTATGTCTGTCCGCGTATGCGTGTGTTTACGGGTGTGGGTGCGTGCGTGTTTGTGTGTGTGTATGTGCATGTATGTCGGTGCGCGTGTGTTTGGATGTCTGTGTGCGTGCTTGTTTATGTCTATGCGAGTCTGTGTGCTGGTGTGTGCGTGTGTGTATGTGTGTGCATGTATGCGTGGATTGGGGTGTGCGTGTGTGTATGTGTGTGTGTGTTTACGTGTGAGTATGGGTGTGTGTTTAGTATTAAAGTATATAAGATTATAAACATTTATTTGTATAAATATAATGGGTGATATGTAATTTACCTTGTTTAAACTTTAAAAAATGTGGGGGAAATGCATGTTAACGTTGAACTGGCAAATAAAAATGAAACAAGTTAATCTTGACTCACGTAGTTTAATGATATATATTTTAAAAATACAAGCTTAATCTTGAATCGCGTAGTCATTTATAAGGTACGTGCTAGTGGAATAAGTGGGGTTTGCTTGAGCTTACATAGTTATTCAGTAATTAACCTTCGAGTCTAGCACATCAGCTTCTCCTAGTGAGATTACCGTTCAATAGCTTTGACAAGTTATCAAGGCGAGTCAGTGGAAAGTGCTATAAGCATTTATTGACTTATATAATTTACAAGTGTCGCACTACATATTATAAAGATGTGGAATGGTGGAGTGATGGAATCGGTTCTGAATGCTATGCCAGACTATAGCTGTAGCAAATGTGATAAGCGTTTTCTACGCAACTATGATAAGAAGAGACATGAGTTGGTATGCGGTCGAGTCTACAGGTGTAAACATTGTGGCGATGTTTGCAATACTGAGCATAGAAGAGACGTACATGAAGAAAGATGTGAAAAAACTGTACCTCGCAAGAAAATCAAGTTTGAACCTAGCAAGCATCATCTATTGACAATGACTGATGAGTGTGATATGATCGAGTATGAAACATCATTTGAAGGACGACTCAAATCATATTATATACGTTGTGACGCCTTCAAGGATATGAAAACTTACCTACAGGAGTCAAAACATCGTATAATTCAAGCTATAAAGAAAGAACTGTCGATACATAAAAGTGTGAAAATTAACATCATGGTCGACTGTCAATTTGTGAATGTTCATGGAGAGACATGTGACAGAACATTTAAAACACGTAACCAACCTGTGTTTTTAGAAACTGATATGAACACCATCTTGAAAAAAAAATTCGAGAAGCTTCGTGTTGAAATGGAAGAAAGTAAACTGAAAGGTAGTAACTGGGCCTTGCTATCAGTTGATGGAGTTCGACTCCGAATTAACAAGTACAATGCCCTTCGAGGGAGCAGCTATATTCCTCTACCGTCATCTTTGGATGCTAGAAAAGCCTGTATAAACCCTCAAAATTATAGTGACGAGAAATGCTTTATGTACGCTGTTCTTGCAAAGTTCATTCGAAAGGATCCTCAGCGTGTTAGCAAGTATAAGGATTACCAAGAAAAATACGATTTCTCATGTGTTTCGTTTCCTACGAGCTTGGGTGAAATCGCTAAATTTGAAAAGCTCAACAATATGTCCATAAATGTGTTTGGACTGGATGAAAAACATGAAGTGTTTCCGATAAAGGTGATTGATGAAGAATTAGATGATCATCGCGATCTCCTTCTGTTAAGCGATGCTACTGCCAGACATCACTATGTGTATATAAAGGATTTTGAGAGACTTATTCGTCAGCAGAAAACTAAACATGATGGAAAAATATATACGTGTAAACGTTGCTTTAGCCATTTTGATGACCGATATGGACCAAGTGGAATGAAAAAATTGGAAGAGCATAGAGAAATGTGCATGCAACATGCTATTGCTAGATGCGTTATGCCTACAAAAGAAAACTCTATCGTCAGATTCAAAAACGTGGAAAGAATGTTGAAACTGCCATATGTCATCTATGCTGATTTTGAGAGCATTCTCACTCCTTACCATACCTGCGCTTCTAATCCTGAAACGTCCTATACAACTCCCTATCAAAGTCATTCTCCAATGAGCTTTGCTGTTTACGTCAAACCATCATCCAGCGTTGACAAAGTAGAAACCGATCTTCCTACACATCCCTACGTGTATCGAGGTCATGATGCTGCTGAGAAGTTCATAGGGTATCTAACTTCCCTTGCGAAGAAAATAGGTGACTTATATAAATCTGCTAAGCCTCTGAAACTTACAGCTGAAGAACAAGAATCGTTCGATGCTTCTACAATATGCTACCTGTGTGGGTATGAATTTACAGAAGATAATTGGAAGGTTCGCGATCACGATCATGTTTCCGGGATGTATAGAGGGTCTTTACACAATAAATGTAACCTTACTTGTAAAACACCTAATTATATACCTGTCTTCATGCATAATCTGAGTGGGTATGACTCTCATTTCATTGTTAAGGAGTTAGGTTGCACAAGCGAGAGAGTGGAGGTAATACCGAGCTCTGAAGAAAGCTATATCTCATTCTCAAAATATGTTGGAGATATTAAACTCAGGTTTGTGGATACCTTCCGTTTCCTGAGTACAAGCTTGGACAAGTTAGTGAAAAACCTCACGACGCATCCCGAAACAGAGAAGTACTTTGGAGAAGAGAAGATTGGCTTGATGACTCGTAAGGGAGTGTTCCCCTACGATTACCTTACTTCATGGGATGTTTTGAATGAGACTCAGCTGCCTCCAAGAGAAGCATTCTACAATAAATTAAATGAAGAAGAAATTACCGGCGATGACTATGAGCATGCTAGAAATGTATGGAAGCAGTTTAATGTGGAAAACTTAGGTGAATACAGTGATATTTACTTAACCTCTGATGTTCTTCTCCTAGCGGATGTCTTTGAAACGTTCAGAGACCAAACTCTGAAAACACACAAAGTGGATCCTGCGCATTATTTCACTTCTCCAGGACTTACGTGGGATGCTATGCTACTGTACACAGGAATTGAGCTGCAATTGCTGCTGGACTACGATCAGCTGCTCATGGTTGAATCTGGTATAAGAGGAGGGTTATGCCAGGTTTCTCATCGGTATGCTGAAGCTAATAATATATATATGGAACAGTATGATCCTCGTAAACCTTCCCAGTTTATTACATACGAAGATGCAAACAACGAATATGGATGGGCTATGTGTAAGGCCCTTCCTTATGGAGGGTTTAAATGGGTTTCTCCTGAAGACATAGACCTGGATTTATTGAAGGAAGATGACCCCCTTGGATACATCTTAGAAGTCGATGTCGAATATCCCGTCGAGCTCCACGATCTTCATAATGATTTGCCCTTCCTGCCTGAGAGTCTGAAACCGGGGAAATCGTCTTCAGAGAAGTTAATTGCTCATCTTGGGTGCCGAAAGAAGTATGTGGTACACTACATGGCCTTGAAACAAGCTCTTAGTCACGGTCTACTATTAACAAAGATTCATCGAGCACTTCAGTTTCAACAGTCGTGTTGGCTAAAACCTTACGTCGAGTTTAATAACCGACTACGACAACAAGCTAGAAATGATTTTGAGAAGGACCTTTATAAACTATTCAATAATGCTATGTTTGGAAAAACTATGGAAAATATTCGTAATCGCATGGATATACGGCTTGTGACAAACAGCAAAACGTTAGAAAAACTCATAGCCAAACCTACATTCATTGATCGAACCATATATGGACCTAATCTTGCTGCTGTACATATGGCTTCTCGTAAAATAGTGTTCAACAAGCCTATATACATTGGTATGAGTGTACTAGACATCTCCAAGACGCTAATGTATTCGTATCAATACGATGTGTTACTTCCATATTATGGAGCTGAAAATCTTAAACTGTTGTATACAGATACAGATTCTTTCGTCCATCGAGTGACTACAGCTGATATATACCAGGATAAATTACACATGCTTGAACATCTGGATACATCTGATTACCCTGCTAGCCATATATGCTATTCTACACAAAACAAAAAAGTGTTGGGAAAGTTTAAAGATGAAGCCTGTGGAAAAATCATTCATCGGTTCGTTGGTCTTAGGCCCAAAATGTATGCTATCGATATTGATGGTTCTGTGATAAAAAAAGTTAAAGGTATAAAACGTAGCGCCATTAAGCAATACATCAACTTCAATAGCTATGTAGAGTGCCTTAAAACTTTGAAAATTGTTAGAACTCCTATGAATTTAATCCTATCCCGACATCATAATATTTCTACGGTTGAAGCTAATAAAATAGCCTTATCACCTCACGATGACAAGAGAGTGATTGAAGAGGATGGAATATCGACGTATGCGTTTGGACATTACAGTGTCGAGAATAGTGCCTAGACATGGATACTTAAAGCTTGTCTGTAGAAAAAAATGAAGATTGTTGAACTATGAACTTCGCGCGCCAATGGCTCATCTAACCCAGAGAGAAGAATGATAATGTGAATAATTAGAAGAACTGAGGAGGGCGCTATCGTCTTTCAGCAGTGTATACTTGTTTTCTAAATGTTAATGTTAGTGTATGCATCTTTATAAGTTAAATAAAATTATCTCATTGCAATTATTCTTTTTTATTTCATTGCTTGCCTTAACATCCCTATTTCCTCATTAGGTCAGGTTAGGTTAGGTTAGCTTAGTTGGACTATAAGATAGAGTAGTTGATAATGATGATGATTATTATTATGATAATGATGATTGTTGCCGAGTTAGGCTATTAGTGAAATGTAATCAAAATAATAATGCGAGAAATGCAATGAATGACTGGATAGGTTAGACTGTTCTTCAACTACTATAAAACAAAGCGATTACTGAAGAAAACTTAGTAAAATGTCCTTAAATCAATTAATATACCTCTAGCAGCGTTAAAAATGCCTACTAGAGTGTCTTAAAACATCTTCAAACTGGCGAAAAAAAAAAAAAGCTTCTCACGAGTCTAAGATGCCCTGAAAATCCTCAAAATACCTGTGAAGGAGCTGAAATGTCTTAATTAGTGTTCGAAAAATACCATTAAAAGAGTCTAACGCCTATAAAAGTGTTTCAAAGGATTCTGAAAACCATCCAAAATGTTGGTGACAAAGTCTAAAATACCCCTATAGTGCTTAAAATGTCTCTAAAATGGCTGAAACTATAATTAACTGGTAGAGATACGTCTAACAACCTTGAAACAGCCGGTTCAGTATCCCTGATATCGTGAAAATTATCTTCCACTACGCTTCAAAGTGCTTAAAGCAAACAATAATAGACAGCTGCGTCCAGAATAACTCTCAGATTGCATTAAATAACGTCAAATTCGTCTAAAATACTCTGAAAAATGTTTAAACTGGACGTAAAAGTCTTCAGAATATCTGGAAACAGGCTGAAATATCTACCAGCGAGTCTGAACGGACCTCAAAACACCCTGCAAATATGTAATATGGCGTCTAAATCACTCAAAATTGCCTGACCGTTGTGTAAAATAATTTGTAAAAGCGTCCTGCATAGCCTAAAGCGTCTAAAAGATCTAGCAGAGGGTGAAAAATTGCAACAAAATGGGGTGAAACGTCTTAAAAATGTATGAAAATGACTGAATAACTCTGAAAATTGTCTGAAAAGATGTTAAATATGTTGTAAAAGCGCCCTGAATATACTAAAAGCGTCTAAAAGATCTAACAGAGGGTGCAAAATTGTAGCAAAATGAGGCGAAACGTCTTAAAAATGTATGAAAATGACTGAATAATTCTGAAAATTGTCTGAAAAATTCTTAAATATGTTGTAAAAGCATCAAGAATATGCTAAAAGTGCTTAAAAAGATCTATCAGAGGACTCAAAATAGTATCAAAATGTTTATGAAATTCCTAGAGGGAGATCAGGGTAGCGTATGACAGGATAGAATAGATAAGCAGAGGAGGGAATAGGATAGATGATAAGAGGATAGAATGAATGTCTAGAAACGTATCATGTTAGTAGAATAGAATAAATAATAATAAGAGGATCTATCTTAGGTTAGGCTAGGTCATGTTAGATTAGGATAGGTTAGGTTAGGTTAGGATAGGTTAGACGAGTAGAAGTATGGGGCTTAGGTTAGGTTAGATTAGGTTAGCGTGGCTATGTGGGGCGAGGTAACATTATGTTGGGGTAATATATTCAATCAAGATAGAAAGCTCCTGTGTTAGGAGACATACAGCAATATAGTGGACGACATACTCAGCTACCATGAATGCTCACAAACATACATACACTGCTATAGGCTTCAAAAGTTATCCCTAGAGATTCCTTCAAACACCTACAACGTCCTGCTTCCCCTACCACCTTACCTAGTAATCCTTAGATTACGCGTGGCGGCCATCTTGCGCATAAAAAAGTGCGCCAGCTCTGTCCTAACCTACCTACTCCCATGTAACGGATAGTTTAGGGTGAAGGAATTTTCTTCAAAACCTTCCTGTCGCATCCTTGAAAAATATTAAACTTAATTACCAACTTTGGTTTTTAACCAACTTTTCGAAGACAGACAGACAGACAGACAGACACATACGCACATACGCGCGCGCGCGGACCTTTTTCTAAAAATCCTGAATATGCTTTTTCTGGATTCAGGGGGCCTCAAAACATATTTCCGGTGAAATTTCGACAGCGAATTTTTGGGTGGAATACAATACTTTGCGATGGTTTGTGGCTTGATTTATACAGTACGTGTAATTTGTTGGCACTTAGCGATGGCGCCTTGTTTATTATGAGTATATCAGTTATAAGTTGAGTTGCTTTGCCTAGGCTATGAAAATGCTCACCAGTTGACCACATATCTCTTAGTCAGGTGGTGGTGGGAAAGGAAGTTAGGAACTATGAAATTGTTCTGGCGCTAAAAGCTGCATGTCGTGGAAAATTATGTATATACAGTCGGGTAATCACAAAAAAAAAAAAAAAAAAAAAAAAAAAAAAAAAAAAAAAAGTTGATATTACACATAAACCACAAACTTTACACGTACTTGATTAAATTGCGTAAGCTTTCATGGCCGGTGTCATAAAATACAGAATGAATATTCGGGCTTGTAGGCCGTGGCCTAGTGGAAATTCTACTTCCATACGTTTCGAACGAAGACCACGGCCCACAAGCCCGAATATCCATTCTATATTTTACACGCACTTGTTACACTGGTACATGCAATTGGTTCACAATACTGTTGTTGGTACCTAGCCGCGGTCAAAGCGTCCGGCGTGTACTCGGCGTTTCTTGCTGGGACAACGCTCTTCGAGTTACTCTGTAGTCCCATGCTACAGTTACTCCCAATAATGACACCCAATACTTCTGCACCTGTTTTGAATACCTTGTTAACTATTCTTTAATTATATATACAGTTAGTGCTGTTACAAACTTACACTAATCAATAACATGTTGAATTAATGTCACAACTTCCTCTACTCTATACGTAGTAGAGAAAGTGAAAATATAATTACATTGTGAGAAACTTATTGCATAAGAAGAGGAATGGAGCAAAACTTTTTACAACAATTTCAGTAAAAACTTAAAATAAAAAGGTCAGAACTTTTTAAGTAACTACCACATTCTTTTTTAAAATTCTCGGTATTTGAGTAGTAAATGCACGAATAAATGAAATGGATACTTGCATATGCCTCTCTCATCTTCTTTGTATAATCAATAGAACAATTTTTTTTGGCGTGATACCCGAATTGTGGTGAAAATAGAGGATTAGTTACCTCATCAACTCAGTTTTTACGACTTCACAAATTAATTTCTGCATCACTCTAATGGGTATGCCGATGACAATCAGGTAACATAAAAGATTGCTGTACGACCGAGCTGTCGGTTTCTGGGTTACCGAAAATAGAGAGAGAAATTATGTCTTTCCTTAAAGGAGAGAAATATGTAGGTACTAAACATGAAAACATGCACCATATGGTTACTACTGTGTAAAATATTAATTAACAAACCAATGCACCCTACAAAAGCATGAAATCATTATTACCAAACTGCCGACCCTACTTCTGCATGTTTTACAGAGGTCTAACCTTAGTGGAAAATATGCCAAATAGGTGCCTTAATTAACAAATACACGTCGTCATCCGGTTTATTATTTTTATTAACGTCTTCCAACGCAGTGTCATATCGGACTGTGGATGAATGAAATGGGTGAAATGATGCTCAAATGAGCCGGAGGTCCATAGAGCTTTAAGTTACCCAACATTCGTCTTCTCAGGATAAGGGTCTCCGGATAACTCACCCTAAGCAAGATTCGAACTCGCGACCTCTTGGACGTAAGGCAGGCACGCCACCACCACGCTACAGAGGCGGGCGTCATCTGGTTTAGAAGATTTGTACCTATTCCTTCGCTCTTTCCCTAAAACAATCATTTTTCTGAATACGCATTTTGAACATTCTCCAGTAAACATTATTCTTTTAAAACGAGAGTGTGCTCCTTTGTACAATGTTTTGGATTTTTTTTTTCGAAAACGAGGCACTAACTGTCTCACTTGTAGCATACGTTAAATCTTTTGGTTCTTCAAAAAAATTCTATTTTGCATTTAAATTCACAATGTAAACAATATAATCAATATAAACAACATTCCTATGCATATCTTTTCAATCATTGGAAATCTCCTTATACCTTGTCAACGATACCAAAGCGCATCAATGATACGTATATATTTCCAGCGAAATTCAATAAAGGCAAGGTAAGGCAGTACCTAATATGGACAGAGAATTCGGCGCCTCGACCATGTGGCCTTTGGTACCTATATCCCCACAAAGAGGACCCTCGGGAGGGACGGTTGAGTTGAAAAGAGACAGAGGGTGGTCGATCCAGCAGTCCCGACAGAGTGGAGAGCAGGGTCTCTAATACTTCCAGAAGCTCTCCGTGACGTCATGCTGTGTATGTGTAGCTATAAGTACTCAGCCGTGGTTATCGTTATCACAATAATAACTGCCTGAAGTTACAAATACAGATTTTCCCCATCAAATAAATCGCCAATAAAACAGATAATTTTGCTCAGCTCTAACCATTAGATTTAAATTATTGGAGGTAAAGGAGCAATTGTTTAAAATATTAAATATAAATATTAAGTAACACAAGGCTAGTAGATGCCTTTTTATTTCTGCCTCTTTATCGTCACTGTTAATTTCGGTGATCATTGTTGCACTTAATGCAAGGCTAATATCCCGTGCATAATTCTCAGACCTCGGAACAATTGCGTCCAGGAAGCTAGGATTTTATTTTCTGATTCACGGTGATTGGTAAGGGATGATCATGAAATCTATCTAGACCTCTGATTTGAGAAAAACAACCCTATTACTTCCTGATTAAATTTTGATTCCAAAAGATATGTTGCTACTGAACGTAGGTGACTCACATCAAAGCTTTCATTTAAATATTTCGGGGTTCTAAAACGATTCCGCGAGCTATACTATCACTAGTCCTAATAATCACTGTCATTTCAATTAGAGCAAGCGGCTATTCGGCTTGTGACTTCTACATCAGCTGACGTCATTAGCACGGAAGTCTGCTGCGCACTTAACTGGAGATAACTACCGTATTACTCAACATACCGTGCCTTTGGAGACTCGGAAGACGAAGAGTTATAGGGGATATTTATATGAAACATTTAAAAACATAGTTATGTGAACATTCACAGGGCTTTCTCTACCCATCATAAAGAAGGACAAGCGCGGAGAGGGACTTCGGCACTTTCACCTCAGAGATCTTTTGCGCCTATGCCCCGAAGGGGCGCCCCGGGAGGGAGGGGTGAGACGAGAGGAGACAGAGGGCAGCCAGACCATAGGAGAGCAGGCACAGGGTCTCAGGCAGAGGGCAGGGTCTCTACATGTTTCCATTTAGAAACTCCCTGACACCAGTCAGTACACCGGTCCCACCGGTTCGCGCAGAGCGTCGCCTGCAGGGGCCCCTCCGAGGCTCAAGGTCGTCGGTGTGGGTACGATCCGGAGCCCGGTTACCGTGACAGGGGACGGAGTCACTCAGAGCATTTCATCCCACCATGCTGCACCCGAACGCCTGCTGACACTTGCGACCCTGAAAGAGACCAAACGGATGGAAGGTTGAACGAAATGAGTAGTGAAGTGAAATGGCGGGAGAGGAAAGGATGATGGGGCAACTGGTGAAATGATGGTGGGGGAAACCGGAGAACCCGGAGAAAATCCGCCCCCGCGCCGTGTGTTCACCACACATCCCACATGCAACAGAAAACTACTAATGCTGATGATAAAGCATATATATTTATATTGTAATGAACTCTAACTTTTCTGCGATAAGCATGTGTCTTCCTCCTATGATTTCCCAGTTATTCAAAATCATACAAAATTAATTCAGTTTGAAGAGTTTGGAGGAATGTGATGGAGGAGCCTTCAGTACTTGAAGCATGGCACCATATGTAGGTCATAGTGGGCCCTTTGTGGTTCCACCATAACCCCTGAGAAGAAGGGAAGAAGGGGAGACCCAAAGGGAGACTAAATCCAGACGATGATGTATGCTAGCTATAACAGGGTCCCTAACTACTCCAGCACAACAATCCTGTATTAGTCACCAAATGCCAGGAAGAAATGTTTCCATAGCGTAAATTCCACTATACTGCCACATTACTGAACATATGTAATGTGCTTTTTATGCTACACTGTTAACTTTTTATCGACATATTCAATGATTACGGGCCTCTATGGGTACTTGTGAACTCGCCAAATGCAATCCAATCTAATAATACTCTCCGCCACCGTCACCAACACCACCACCACAACCACCAGCATCAGCACCACCAGCACCACCAGCACCACCACCACCACCGCCGCCGCCGCCGCCGCCACCACCACCACCACCATTACCACTACGACTACGACTGTCACTGTTACTGTCACTATCATTATCATTGTTATAGTCGTCGTCCTCACCACCACCACCGCTACCACCACCGCCACCACCACCGCCACCGCCACCGTCACCGTCACCGCCACCGCAACCACCAACACCACCATTATTAGTATTAACTATAACAACAATAATATTAATTTTGTAGCACACATTTTTACTTTCTCTACTGGTAAGTAGGGGAAGTATTGTATTCCACCCAAAAATTCGATGTCAAGATTTCACCGGAAATATGTTTTGAGGACCCTTGAGTCCAAAAAAAAGCATTTTTGGAAAAAGGTCCATCTGTGTGCCTGTGGACAGCATAACTCAAATACAAAAAGTTGATTAAAAACCAAAGGTGATACTTAAGTTTAATGTCATTCAAGGATGCGACACAAAGATTTTGAAGAAAATAGCCCCACACTAATCTACCCTTTACATGGAACATTTTTCGAAAATTTTGATTTTCTTGAAAATGGCTCTAATGATTTTGATTAAAATGCCACATGTTTGAGATATTTTGATGACAAATGAAGTGTATACATTGAATTTTCTGGCTATAGCCCCTGTAGTCGTATTTACTCTGGACGACTTTTGAATAACTGGTAAACCGTTAGAGATAGACCAAATTATACTGTACAAAAAATGTAGATCTTGCTAAAATACACAACTTATGTCTCAATAAATTCTCTTGCAGGGTTAACCATTTCGGAGATATTCCTTTTTATGTGTGTGAGTTTCCGAAAACATAAAACTTTTGTGAAATGGATCATCGTTCAGTTTTTTATATGTTAAGTGTGCAAAGAGAACGAATTCTCAAAGCTTTAAAAGACTTGACTATCGCACAAAGCCTACTGTATTTTAATATTCCCCTTGCACCTATTAGGAAATAAGCAATAAGATAATCTGTACAAATGTTTATCTCAACTAACAAGAAGAAGATATATTAGGAATAAGAGTTGTAAGAATGGTTAGTAGGTACAAGAGTAGAGAAAGTCATGTGAATGCAACACATCAGATTTTTCTCAATTAACTTGATATATGTATGTTAGATTAGGTGTGACTTGCCCATCATGTTCTAAGATTTTCATGGCTGTTCATAGCGGAAGTTGACAACACCCTTCATGGAATGAGAGTGGACACCATTGCACTCTTGATGCATTGTTCAGAAACTGAACTCTTCATCTGTTTTACAGGAGGGAAGGTAATGTTCTTCTTATTCTTTTTAAGCACATTAGTGTTAAAACTTAATATTAATAATAAAAGGAAAAATACCAAATGGTGAAATGATGCTGTAAAAGATAAAATAAAAGTTCGTATTTTTCCCGGTAAACCACAAAGGTGGTTCAGATTCCAGCTGTGGCATTGAATTTTTAAGTTCCGGTTCTACCTCTCAAACATTGCCCACACACAGCTTGTGTGTTTAAAAACACCAACAGTAAGTTTGTTGGCATAAATAAATAATAATTACCATCTGAAGGTTATTTAATCCTGGGACACAAAGTACTTGCAATAGTATGTCACCAATGGGGTAATTGTCTCTGATGTGAGACTGCCTTTGTGGTTTACTGGGAAAAATACGAACTGGTTTGAGAATTCAATGTCATTCTGGCAGGTTTTCACAGTAGCTTAATGGTTAGAGCACCTGCCTCTTAAGTGGAGGGTCTGTGGTTCTGATCCCAGCTGTGGCATTGAACTTTTAAGTTCTAGTTCTACCTCTCTAATGTTAAGATAGTTTAAATAATGAATATAGTTTGTATATTCATAAATATTGTGAAAACTATGTAATACATCCAAATTTCCTTATGATCAGAATCAATATTAATGCTGTTTTTAACTCAAAATATTCAAAATGGTACACATCATAAATATGTGCAACTTTTTATTCTATGTATATTTTTTTGCAAATATACGTAATTTATATTTACTTTAACTATACTAAGTTCACTTTTAGATAATAAATTTCTTATACTCCTTCCCCTTGATTTGTATTACAGGTTGATTTAGAAAAGATTAACTTCACTGAACTGCTTTTTGGTCCTAGTTTTACCATCAGTGTTTAATTGTTACACGCAGGAATGCTAGGTGATTAAGGAATGAAAATGCAATTAATCCTCTAAGAATTAAAGATGGTAGACAGTTTTAATATGTTATCAACAATAAGAGAACAAGGGCTATAGTATCTAACTTTTGCTAAAAGGTGCTTGTAGTTCAAGGCTTAAATTTTTTTTTCATAGTTGATTTGTTTTGTATATTATCACTTCAGATTAATTTTAAATGGTGCTTTAAATGTTATCACTCTTACTTTAAGAATGGAATAATATGTATAATATTTACTATACTATGTATGTAAAAGTTCTCTATTACCTTAGCTAATAGCCTTTTTGTGTGTGTGAAAATACAGGTGCTCAGTTTAGAAACAGCAAGTTCAGATGTGAGCATTAGGGAATTTCTGTCCCGTTTAGTCCGACAGTTTATGAAATTCAGTGCTCCATATTGCCGCCTTGATTTTCTTAATACCTGTACAGCCTTGCATGTCAATGGAGAACTAATAACCCATCAACTAGAGATGTTGTTAAATGTGAGTATTAAAAGATGTATTCTTATTTATTATTCATATGAATATTCATTCACTTCTTAAAAACTGCTCATTTGAAATGCATGACATGGAATTTGTACGCACCTACATATATCAAGCTATAGCAACTGGTCAACAAACATAGGTACACTAAAAGAATATAGTTGGTATAGTAATCATAACATGATTGAATTTGCTTACATGTAATACAAAAATGCAATAGATGGAGAGGTATGCCTCAAATAGAGCTTCAGATAGAGTTCTGTTAATTTATCTGTTCATTGTTCTGTTTTTATGATTTGCTTCAACATTTATTTGACTGTTTACATAGTTGTTTATCCATTTTGT